>CM062804.1:862596330-863905080 GCA_031772625.1 Pinus tabuliformis | reverse complement strand
CTGATATCTTTGACTTTTCTAAGACTTGAATCTTTTAGCATAATTTGAAACAATCATGAAAGCTTAGAGAGTTTTAGGATCCAATTCGGATCACGGCCTTCCCACTGAAAAAGCTTTTGGACCACCAAAAGTTGGTTTTCTTTCAAGCATCAATCAAGTGAGGGTATTGCTTCCTCGCTTTCTCAATTTCTATCCATTTCGCACTGCTTGGCTTTGAACCTCTTAGTTTGATCCTGAGGTACTCAACATCCCCTCTACGTGTAGTTCTTACCTTCCTATCCAGAACTGTATCTTCCTGCAACTCGTTGAGGTATTCAAGTAATAGGTCATCAATATAAGGAAATTGACTCTACTCTTCGGTATCTTCAATTAATGAAGGTTCAAATAGTCTCAAGCTGTCTGCGTTAACAACTGAGTAGATGTGCATGTAAGCTGGTAGATCAAGGCAAAAAGCATTTTCACCAATTTTCTCAAGTATTTTGAAAGGTCCATACCTTATTGGCTTCAACTTCTTACCTTCACCTTGCATCCTATCTTTGTTGATATACAACCAGACTTGATCACCAACCTGGAAACTATGCTCCATCCGATGCTTGTCATGTCTTGCCTTGTACTTGGCTTGGCTCTTTTCCAGTTGTTCCTGTACTGCCTGGTGAATCTCTTGGATTTGTTCAATGAACTTGGTTTCCCTGTCCACATCACTGTGTCCATTAATTTCTATGTCTTTACCAAAGACAAAATCCAAGGGAGACCTTGGTGTGAAACCAAAACAGGTCTCAAAAGGAGATCTCTGTGTAGAAGGGTGTTTAGCTCGGTTGTAAGCATGCTGCACATAACATAAATTTTCATCCCAAAGTTTGGGATGCTTGCTACAATATCCTTTGAGCAACTGGATCATTGTCCTGTTGACCACTTCTGTTTGGCTGTCTATTTGCAGATGAAAAGTTGTGCTTTTCTTCAACCTGGTGTCCATCAATTCCCACAAACTCGACTAAAATTTCCCAACAAATTGGGTATCTCGATTAGATATTATAGAAGTGGGTAATCCAAAATGAACCCATACATGCTGAAAGAACAACTTTGCAGTTTGTTCAACTATAATCTATTTGTTACAAGGTATTAAAATACACATTTTGCTGAACCTATCCACAACAACATATAAATAGTCATGACCTTTCCTAGATTTTGGCAGTCCTACAACAAAGTCCATGGAAACACTTTCCCAAGGATGAGAAGGAACTGGTAGTGTAGTGTACAAGCCTAGTTTTCTATTGCTGGGCTTGCTTTTAGCACACATGTTACACCCTCTTACATATCTAGAAACTATCTCCTTCATTTTTGGCAAATAACAAAATCTTTGCAGTTGTGCAACCATTTTACTTACACCAAATTGACCTAATATTAGATAAGTGTGTTCTTTTCAAAATTATCTTTACTCTTTCAGTTTGTGGAATGCTTAGCTTCCCACAATGATACAAGAGTTGATCCTTAACATGATAATCCAATTCTTCTACTTGTTTTCTTTGACTCAAAGTTGCATATACATCTTTAAAATCTACATCTTGAGCATATTGTTCAATGTAGCTCTCATGCAATACTGAATTATGCTTAAGTATATGTTGGGTCCCTATAATACTAGTGATTACCCCATTACTATTGTAGTTATACCCCCTATTTATATTGTTGTGCCCCTATTACCCCCATATTGTTATTTCTGTGCCCCATAGAATCCCTCTATTGTTATTTTTGTGGCTTTATATTATTATTGTTAGGTCGGCTGGATTATATTGTGACTCCTTAGACTCCTATATATAGAAAGGAGGTTTTGTCATTTGTATCATCCAAGAATTGTTCATTTATGTAATGTAAAGGAGGTTGCCCCCTCGAAGAGGCTGAATTCTAAGGCGTTTATCTTTCTTTTCTATCTTTTCTTGAGTTGGTTTCATAACATTTGGTATCAGAGCTTTGGATTCTAGGGTTTCGCTGCTCCAAATAGGTCATCGTGAAATTTTCGCTATAACTTTTTTTCTGTGACGTTTCAGAAGTCGCAAAAAAAACCCATTTGAGAAGAATTGGCGCTGAACTTTGGGTCCAAATTTCAGAGCTTTTCGCACGATATTTTCGGAGATATGATCTGAGGAATTTGGCCTTTTTGCAGACTCTTGAATTACATTCAAAACAGGTGACCTGGGGAAAATCGTCATAACTCTCTCTCTGACGATCGGATTGAAATTTCGTAAAAAGGTACAGAAAGAGGACGGACTTTAGTTTCTTGTGGGTGAGTTTCAAATTCAAAGGTTGAAACAGTGACTCGTGGCACGTCGTACAAGTTCGATCTACTGAACCAGTCTAAAAGCAAGTCACTGTGGGAGATTTCACATAACTCTTCCTTGGAGAATCCAATTTGGCTCAGACTTGTGGCATTGGAAAGAGGACGCAGAAGGCTACTACAGATAGCAATTTCAGAACTGGATGATCCGAAATTACAGAGATACATCAGATTCAATATCAGGCTTCTATAAAGTGAAAAAAGGTGTGTAGTTTTTTTTTAAATTTTTGTGTAAGCTTGGTTTAACGGAATTCAAAGGGCATAGTAAAGCATTATTATCGGTAACTGATGCCCCGAGGAAAGAAAATGCAAACACCTAGTAAGGAACCTGAAAGCTCTAGCATGACTCATGAAGAAGAGGAAGAAATGCTACATGATATATCAAAATTACAAGAACAAGTGCAACAAATGTCACGCTCACAAAAGCTAACAGAAGCTAAGATAAGTGGCGTGGAATCTAAGATAAATGGCGTGGAATCTAAGGTAAATGGCGTGGAATCTAAGATAAAGGGCATGGAAGCTAAGATGGATGGCATGGAAGCTAAGATGGAAGCTAAGATGGATGGCATGGAAGCTAAGATGGAAGCTAAGATGGATGGCATGGACGATAAGATGGATGAATTGAAAAAGTTGCTACAAGAAAGGGTCACTAATGGTGAAAAGATAGTAAAGGAAACTCATGATGAGAACAAAAGAAATGTTAATCATGATTCCATAGACTCTAATGTTGGATCGAAGACTCACCATGTTCCAAAAATCGATATGAGGAAGTTTGATGGCAAGGATCCCGCCACATGGATATTACAGATGGAGCAATTCTTCGATCTCAATAATGTGCAAAACCCACAAAAGGTACGTATGGCAACTTTATATTTGGAACCAAATCAGTTTGTATGGTATCAATGGCTTTGTTCTCGTAAACAATTTATCACTTGGGCAATTTTTACGGAAGAATTGATAGCACATTATGAGGATACAAAAAGCAACACTTTTTTTAGCCAATTGATAAGTCTCAAACAAAAGGGTTCAATAATGGAGCACATTGAGGAGTTCCAAAAATTGAACATAAGGGTAAAAGATATTCCAGAGGAGCATAGGATTGATGTGTTCATAGGGTCTTTAAAGGATAATATCCAACATGATGTGCGCCTTTGGGAACCTGATTCATTAGAGAAGGCATTCAGGTTAGCAAGAAAAATGGAAAGCAAAATTATGGCAACTAGGAAGCATACCGTTCACAACTATAAAGACGGAAGTGTTGTTGCCCATAGTCTTCCACAACCTACAAGGTTGACACCACAACAATTGGAAGAAAAAAGAGCAAAAGGGCTTTGTTACAATTGTGATAGCAAATACACAAAAGGTCATAAGTGTGGTGAGAAGAAATTATTCTACATAGATTGTGAAGAGGAAGAAGAAAAGGAGCAAGAAAGGTCAAAAGAAGAGGATATATTCCAGGAACAAAGCCTAGATGAAGAACAAATAAATCCGACCATATCTTGTAATGCATTGGCAGGAATTACCACTCCTCAAACCATCAAGATAGAAGGACAAATCAAGAAGAAAAAGGTAATAGTGTTGATTGATTCAGGAAGCACCCACAATTTTATTCATTGTAGGGTAGCAAAAGAATTGAATTGCTTCCTATATCCAGCACCAGAGTGTCAAGTGATGATTGCAAATGGAGGAACAATAAATTGTTCTGGAAAGTGCCATAATATCAAGCTATCCATGGGAGAATATGTATTGACTAGCCCAATGCTTTCCATTCCAATGGGAGGTGCTGATGTTGTACTAGGAGTCCAATGGCTACAATCCTTGGGTACAATAGCTTTTAATTTTCAAGAACTTTTCATGAAATTTTCTGTGGAAGGAAAGGAAGTTGAATTAAGGGGTATTGCAGGGAAACCAGGAAAGATAATCAGCTCTAATGGCATGACAAAGCTTCTAAAAAAGGAGCAAAGAGGTGTAATTGCACAATTATGTTCGCTAGATGTTTCCACATTGGAATCATCTATTTCTCCAGATCTCCAAAAAGTCCTGGACAATCATTCCAAGGTATTTGAGACTCCCAAAGGTCTCCCACCTATGCGTGATCATGATCATGCTATTCATCTGATTCCAGGAAGTGTTCCTCCAAACATCAGGCCGTACAGATATCCATATGTCCAAAAAAGTGAAATTGAACGTATGGTTGCAGAAATGCTAGAGGCTGGTATAATTCAACCGAGTCAAAGTTCTTTCTCAGCTCCAGTAGTATTGGTGCACAAGAAGGATGGATCATGGCGCATGTGTCCAGATTATAGGGAGCTCAACAAGCTCACTATTAAAGATAAGTTCCCCATTCCTGTTATTGATGAATTACTGGATGAATTGCATGGATCAATTTACTTCACCAAGTTGGATCTTCGTTCAGGATATCATCAAATCAGAATGAAGATTGAAGACATTCCGAAAACAACATTTAGAACTCATGAGGGTCATTATGAATTTTTGGTCATGCCTTTTGGCCTTACCAATGCACCTTCAACATTTCAAGGTTTGATGAATTCAATTTTCAAACCATTCCTTAGAAAATTTGTGTTAGTATTTTTTGATGATATACTAATCTACAGCAAGTCTTGGAAGGATCATGTTGAACATGTTGACAGGGTGCTACAACTATTGGAGGAGAAACAATTATATGCAAAAAGATCCAAATGTTTCTTTGGAGTCCAGGAGGTGGAATATTTGGGTCATATTGTATCTCATGAAGGAGTTAAGGTAGACCCTAGCAAAATTAAAGCCATTAAGGAATGGAAAATCCCCACATCCATAAAGCATCTGCGAGGATTTCTTGGGTTGACAGGGTATTATCGCAAGTTTGTTAAGAATTATGGGAGAATAGCAGCACCTCTAACAACATTATTGAAGAAAGATTCATTTTCATGGACTTCGGAAGCAACAAAGGCCTTTGAACATCTTAAAGAGGCAATGTGCCAAGCACCGGTCTTAGCTACGCCAGACTTCACAAAAACCTTTATTGTGGAATGTGATGCTTCAGGAAATGGAATTGGTGCTGTTCTAATGCAAGATGAAAGACCCATTGCTTTTGAAAGTCGTCCAATCAAGGGAAAGTTTTTAAACAAAGCTATTTATGAGAAGGAAATGTTGGCAATACTCCATGCACTTAAGAAATGGCGACCCTACCTAATGGGAAGACACTTCAAGGTAAAAACGGATCATGATAGCCTTAAATACTTTTTAGAACAAAGATTATCCTCTGAAGAGCAACAAAAGTGGGTCACAAAGATGTTGGGTTATGACTTTGAAATCATCTACAAAAAAGGGAAGCAAAATGTGGTGGCAGATGCACTCTCAAGAAAGGATGAGGATGTGGAAGCATTGTTGTGTGCCATTTCTATTATCCAACCAGATTGGATAAACGAAGCAAGGGAGGAATGGAAGAACGATGAAGAAGTGTGGGCACTTATTCAAAAGCTACAACAAGATTCCAGTACTTCTGATACATTTAGCTGGCAAAATGATTCGTTATGGTACAAAGATCGCTTATACCTCTGTAAGAATTCCCAGCTAAAACAAAAGATTCTTATGGAATTGCACACTTCTCCCTTAGGAGGGCACTCAGGATTTTTAAAAACTTACCACAGGGTTAAGAAGGAATTTTTTTGGGATGGCCTTAAATCAGATATTCAAAAGTTTGTGGCGGAATGTTTGGTTTTCCAGCAAAATAAAGTTGAAACAATTAAGACACCAGGTCTATTACAACCTTTATCCATTCCAAGCCAACGTTGGGAGGAGGTTTCAATGGATTTTATCACAGGTTTACCCAAGTCTGAGGGAAAGAGTGTCATCATGGTGGTAGTTGACAGACTTACCAAGTATGCACACTTTTGTGCATTATCACATCCATTTAAAGCCAGTACAGTTTCTACTGCATTTATGGAAACAGTTCAAAAGCTACATGGAAACCCAAAGATTATTGTAAGTGACAGAGATCCCATTTTCACTGGAAATTTTTGGACAAAATTATTTTCTTGTCTTGGTACTCAGTTAGCTCATAGCTCATCTTATCATCCTCAATCTGATGGGCAAACTGAGATAGTAAACAAATGTTTGGAAGGATATCTTCGTTGCTTTGTATCTGATAAACAGACACAATGGGTCAAATGGTTGCCTCTAGCTGAATGGTGGTATAACACTTCCTTCCATACAGCAACAAAAATGACCCCATTTATGGCACTTTATGGGTATCAACCACCATCCATCACATCATATTTAAGAGAAAATTCTAAGGTTCAGGCAGTGGAACATCACATCGAACATCAACAACAAGTCCTCCAACTCTTAAAGGATAACCTCGTGTTGGCACAAAATAGAATGAAACAACAGGCAGATCAACATCGCAGTGAAAGAAGTTTTGATGTAGGTGATTGGGTATTCCTACGGCTACAACCATATAAGCAAATGTCCCTAAAGCAAGCTAAGAAGGATAATAAATTATCACCAAAGTATTATGGTCCGTACAAGGTGTTGGAAAAGATTGGTACTATGGCATACAAATTGGAGCTTCCTGCAGCTTCTCGATTGCACCCAGTTTTCCATGTTTCATGTTTAAAGAAGGTTATAGGTGACAAGCTCCCAATTCAAACAATATTGCCAGAACTTGACGAGGAAGGAAAAATTATATTGGAACCGGAAGCAATCACAGAAACAAGAACTCGACAGCTACGAAATCGATCAATTTCAGAGTATCTTATCAAGTGGAAGAACTTATCCGCTGAAGATTCCACATGGGAGGATGAGAATTTTCTGCAGAAGTATCCAGAACTGCTCAAGCGTTGAGGACAACACTTTTTTGAAGGAGAGGGGCATGTTGGGTCCCTATAATACTAGTGATTACCCCATTACTATTGTAGTTATACCCCCTATTTATATTGTTGTGCCCCTATTACCCCCATATTGTTATTTCTGTGCCCCATAGAATCCCTCTATTGTTATTTTTGTGGCTTTATATTATTATTGTTAGGTCGGCTGGATTATATTGTGACTCCTTAGACTCCTATATATAGAAAGGAGGTTTTGTCATTTGTATCATCCAAGAATTGTTCATTTATGTAATGTAAAGGAGGTTTCCCCCTCGAAGAGGCTGAATTCTAAGGCGTTTATCTTTCTTTTCTATCTTTTCTTGAGTTGGTTTCATAACAGTATAGTAGATGCATTTATAATTGGTCTAGATAACATATCTGCAACTTTATTGTGTATGCCCTTTTTATATATGATGACTAAATGAAACTGTTGTAGAAAACCCATCCATCTATAGTGTCTTGATTGCTGCAACTTAGTTTGGGAGTGTAGATATTGAAGTGGTTGATGATCAGTGTGTATAACTATCTCTTTGCCCACTAAGTAATGTTTACACTTTTTCACACTCTGTACTAATGCATACAATTCTTTATCATGTGTGGGATAGTTAACTACTGCAGAATTAAATGTCTCAGAATGATAACATATGGGTTTACCATGTTGCATCAACACTACTCCCATGGCATAGTCACTAACATCTGTTTCAATCTCAAATGGTCTTTGAAGATCGGGCATCGCTGGTACTAGTGCTGCACTAATCTTTTCTTTGAAGGTGTCGAAGGCTTTCTGTTGTTTGCCTCCCCACTAAAACACCTTGTTCAATCCTATTAAAGCATGTAAGGGAGTTGCAATTAAGGAAAAGTTAGAAATAAACTTTCTCCAATATTGTGCTACACCTAAGAAGCTTCTAACCTCTATAGCAGATTTGGGTTTAGGCCAATTTACAATGACTGCAACCTTAGAGGGATCTATCTTCAATTCACCACCCCCTACTATATGTCCCAAATAATTCAAATATGTTTTTCCAAATTCACATTTTGAGAGTTTAACATAAAGTCTTTCTCTTTTTAAAACATCTAGTGTCTGCTTAACATGCTTTAAATGTTATTCCCATGTTTTGTTAAATATAAGAATGTCGTCCAGGTATACAATAACAAAATCATCAAGAAAAGGTCCGAGTACATCATTCATTACTCTCATGGAAGTAGCAGGAGCATTAGTTAAGCCAAAAGGCATAACCAGCCAATCATACAATCCCTGCTTCGTTTTGAAAGTAGTCTTCCATGCATCTTGCTCTGCAACTCTGACCTGATGATAGCCACTATGCAAGTCTAACTTGGAAAAATAAACATCTTCCTTTAACTGATCTAATAGATCATCTATGCGAGGAAGGGGATAACGATTTTTTATCGTTATCTTATTCAGTGCTTGGTAATCAATGCACATTCTCCACGAGCCATCTTTCTTTTTCACCAAAATGATTGGAGACCCACATGTTGATGTGCTAGGTCTAATGAACCCCTTCTTGAGCAACTCCTATACCTGCTTCTTGATTTCTACATTCTCTAAAGCGGACAACCTATACATTCCGATGTTAGGCAATGGAGCATCTTGCTGCAAATTAATATCATGCACTATTTACTTTTTGGGTGGCAGACCTTTAGGTTCTTGAAACAATACGTCATATTCTGAAACAACTTTTTCTAAATCAGCTTGTTGTTTAGCATCACAACCTTCAAATACATTGGTTTTATCAGGTTTCTTTTCCTTTACAACCATCAGTAAAAATTGTTTGCATGAATTTACAATTCATTTCATCTGCCCTGAGTTTATGAGAGTATAATTATTCTTGAGCTTATGAGCTCTTACAATATATTTGATTCCATCTTTAACGAGTAGATACTTGTTCTCAGCTCTATAGAAAATAGCTTTCCTATCATACAAGTAAGGACTTCCTAAAACAATTCCACATATACCAAAGGAACCATATCTAACTCAACCTCATTTACAAATGCTGACCCAAAAGAAAACTTAAGTTTGCATTGTCTAGACACTTGTAGCTTTGCTTTATCACATAGCCAACCTAATGGATATGGTTTCTTGTGAGGTGTGGTTAGTAATCCCAACTTATTTACAATTGCTTCAGAAATTAAATTTACTTGTGAGCCACTATCAAAGAAAGTATCAATCTTTTGATGATTGGAAATAACTCGAATATGAAAAAGCTCACGTCTTTTTCTCTCATTTCCTTCATTATCAATAGATTGTGCCGAATTACTAGTAGATGCTTCAGAATTTTTACCTTTTATACCTGTGGCTACGATTATTGCTTCATCTCCTGAGTCTAACCCCAAATCTTTTTGAATAGCTGCAACAATCTTCTTCTTCTTGCCCTCGAACTTCTTAGGTTTCAGCTCCAGATGAAAAATCCAGCAGTTTTCATCATCATGACCATCCTTCTTACAGTGAGTGCATGAAGACTTGCTTTTCTGTATAGTGTTTGTCTTCCTCTCTTTCCATTTTTGTTTTCTTTTCTCCTTATTTTACTTGCAGTGGTTTGGGATGATCCCCCAACTTTTGAGTTCCCATTCTTACCTCTAGCTTCTAGATGCGTACCCTGAACGGATACCTCATCTATTCTAGTGGGATTGAACATGAGGATAGTGTGCCTCATGTAGCTGTGTAGACCACCTATATAATTCAACAGAGCCTCAGGTGAGTCTAAATAAATTCCTTGAATCAAAGCTCTTTTCCTAAATTCTTGGGTGTAACCTTGTGCACTTTTCCCTTTTAGTTGTCGAAGAGTTTGCCAGCTCATCATGGCTTGCTGCATGTAGGCTAGTGGATATAATTGCTTTTTAATTGCAGAAACAAATTCACTCTAGACAGAAAGAATCTTACCATGTTTCTTCATGTCAGCTTGTGTCCTACCTTCCCACCATACCAAGGCAATGCCTCCCAGGCATAGGCTGGCCAGCTGAATCTTACTCTTGTCTGAGTCTATTCTCTACACTCTGCAATAAACATCAATCTATCTGATCCAATTATCCAGCTTCTCTACATTCAACTCTCCATCATATATTGTTAAATCAAATTTAACATCTAATTTAATCAAAGATGTCTTCTTTTTATTTTCAGGGCTATTAGGAGGTGTGAGAAATTTTTCTTCTTTCCCTTTGCCTTTGGAGTGATCATGGAGGAAAGATTCTTCTACTCCTTTGTCTTGTTTGGAGCTAGATGTATCTTCATCTCTATGTTTCTTATAGTTCCTATACATTTCCTCCACCATGGCTTTTAGGGTCATAAAACTATCTATGAACTGGGGGTTTGATTCCAAGGGATTTTCTTCTAACACTTTCCTCTTAGAATAGACTCTTCCAATTTCTGGGTTAGTTTCAACCAATTCTCCTCCTCCTAATTTAAGATTTGATCTAGTTAACATTCAACAATAAAAATACAGCACAAGCTTGTCTATCCTTAGTAAACCTAGAGCTCTGATACCACTTGATCTGGAATTTATCCAGGATAAAGAATGAAAGGTATTACGGACTCATGTGCATGGATGTGCCTATGTTACTTATGCAATGGATAGATAAGATTGCTAGAATACATAGACATTGAGGCAATCAGAGAAAACATAATAGTCAAACATGTACACAAAACAAGTTTAATAAGGAGTTCACCCAATACTCATGGGCTACGTCTCCTGGTCCATCCTTTCAGTGGTGGCCTTTCTATTATGTTTTTAAGCAAAGTTTTTACAACAGTGAGCTCGATTCGAGACTCACTAAATAGAATGAAGTCAGTAGGAATGGAGTGCACAGACTCTCCTTACTGAAACTCGACCTCTGCGGGTCACAGTAGTGTGACAGGCCTATGCCGAGGAGCTTTCTTGAACCTCTCAAGCCTTCAATGGAGTACACAGACTCTCTGACTCTCTCTGGCTCTGTCTGGCTCAATGTTGCCTTCAGGTCAGCTCAGCTTCTACTCTTTGTTCTCTGCTATTAGCTTCTTGTGTCTTTGTGTTGCCTTCTCTACTTTTGTCAGTTCATGGCTTTAAAGCCAGTCTGTTCTTTGACTGCTCGTTTCCGCTTCCCAGCCTTCTGGTTTCCTTTTCTCTATTTGTTCGAATTCCTCTACTCTGCGTCATCATCACTGGGCAACACCTCACAGGGAGGTGGCCACCTGTTTGCTAACGAACTGGGTGTCAGATTCCCTGAATCATATTCGAATGGCCGTTAAATCTATTTTCTTCAAGATCGCTCACGAACACGAATCGTTTGCCAACTCATCATCCACGTCGGACTTAAAATTCCCTGTCATCTTTCTTTTTGACCTACCAAATCCAGTCAGTCATTGGTACGCATCTCTGCCGTCGATCTGGACCCCCCAGATCCTATGGTTTTCCTTCATATCGAGCGAACAAGTCGCACGACGTTTACCAGTCCGATGCGGGTGGTTTTCTCTCTCTTCCACCGGATGCGTGTTGCTCGATGTGTGGCATCGGGTGGGACTCAGTCAAAACTGCTTACCACCTTGAAGTCTTCCGATATCCTACCGGTTTTGGGGAATCCTGCGCTACGGAACCAAAATAGTTACTTTTTCATTTTTTCATAGCATTTCCGAGTCTGGGCACTTTGGGGCTTTCCTTTACTGATGGGGATGCCCTGCGATACGCGATTAGCGCTTAGTGATAATTACATATCAGAATCCACTTTTGTTTCCCGAATTAGCCTCCGGTTTTGCCAGTTTTGTGCCATTGTGCTTTACCATGGGCCAACGGTATACACGCTCGACTAAGGGTCCTTGTTGCTCCACTCTGGCCACAACTGCAACTATTATGAGGATTCCTTCTAATAGCTTTGACTTTTCTAAGACTTGAATCTTTTAGCATAATTTGAAACAATCATGAAAACTTAGAGAGTTTTAGGATCCAATTCAGATCAATAAGACTCATGAAATAAAAAGGAAAAATAACCTCATATTAACGAATGCAATGACCAACCAGGTTGGAGACTTCCACGAACCACCTGACCATAGATTGGTTGAACCAAATATTTCTTGTAGCCAATCACCCACATGCCATATTCCAAGCATGAATGTGGGACTTAAAACCAAACTCAACCAGGGATTCTCGAGGCTACACCACCTCACCCTCATCAATAGAACTAGGCTTTACCACAATCCATCATAGATCACTATGCCATAAAAAAAGCATGGATGCCACTGGATTTTTCCACCTACACCCCTAGGAATTTCCTTGTCTCCTAGTCTCTAGGATTTACTGCAATCCACACCGGATCACTAGGCCCTAATCGAGACTCCACCCTCTAAGCTTTATTGTATATCCTTCCATTCATTGGCTAGCATTCCTAGGTCTAATCAAGGGCAAGCACCTCTAGTCTTTACCATATATCCTGCCATTAATTGGTCAAGGATTCCCAGGTCCACTGAGGCACACAATACATGGATTTACCACAAACCACAATCCAATTTAACGGTAACTAGGCTAGTGGCTTTACCACAATCCAAAATCCGGTTCAGGGATCACTAGGCCATGTGTTATTTTTTTTAGAGATCCACCTCACTCAGCTTCGAACCTATCCAATAATCCAGCTCAACCAAAACATGAGAACCCCATCAGACCATGGCTATCTGAAAATGGAAAGACTAGGCTAAAAACACTATCACACATGGTGAAACCCATGCCATGATAGAAAATAACCACATGCAATACCATGCATTCCAAATCTAGCAAGGAAATCACACATGCAAATCGATACCTGCAACGAATCCTATTGTAGCTACTTGATCATTCTCTTTGTTTCTTGCTCCGTCCTTCCTCTTTCCTTCTTTGTCTTCCTTGATCCGATGCCAAAGTGCTCCATGAAAACTCTAAGTGTCCAAGAGTGAGTGAGAGAGAGAGAATAATGAGAGAGCTCAAAAATTGAACTCACAAAAGGTTACACCTACCAGGCTTGAGCAAAAGCTTTCCAATTGATCCTCATAAGCCTTTTTATCCATGAGGCCTCTATTTTCTTCAATTTCCATTATTTTCCTTCATTTTCCTCCTCATATGCAACCTGTGAACTTTTACCTTCCTTTTCTCCTAATTTCTATTATTCTCGTATATAAATGTGCCAAAAATGTCATTTTGCCTTTCTAAATCCTTTGCTAGTGCCTTTGCCAAATTCTTTTAGCCATAATAACCAAAATGAACACCCACTAGGATGCTTTTCCCACCATTCAGCTTGGAATATGTGTCTAGTGACCTTAGTCTTATCTTATTTTATATTTACATGTGTTTTTGACCAGGGTTGTTATAGAACCCTCCTCCTTTGGGGAACACCGTCCTCGGTGTTCAATGACACCTATAAATGATAAGACTGCTGAAAACAAAACATACTACCCATGGAGCTTTATAACATAACTCGTTGCAGTATTTACAATGACTACTGCTTAAACATGAAAAAAATATTGTTTGCTGCAGCTTTATAACATAGCTCATTACAGTATTTACAATAACCACATATACACATATGCAGATTTTCTAAAACAAAAAATAAAAGGATATGATGCCCATATGAACAACAAGGGAATCCAGAGGCTCACACCTCCATCCTTAAAGTAATACCAGGATTCACCTCCTTCCCAAGAAGTCTAGAATCCACTGCCAAAGCCAAATCTGCATCCAATGGCTAGTGCTACAATCCTGAGCCACTTGTCCTCTTATCGAACAACTACCAACTCATTCTTCTAGGGTGCACTCCGAATGTGCATTTGATTCCATCTAGAAATGCTAATGACCAAAACAAATCCATCCCCGACCTCCCCTTCTCTACTACAAAGTCCCTCAAGTAATTTGGTCACCCCTTTCGTGCATTCACTCACCTTCCAAGTTCCCCTCGCATTGAAAGGTCAAACAACCAAGGCATATACTTGCATCAAAACCATCATACCGATCATAGAATGTTCATGGAAATCAATGGACACTATTGGTTACCAGTGTCCCACAATGGATTTGTTCCTTAAGTGATTTACCAATATACTTTTGCATTTTCCAATTCCTTTTGTTCTTGCTGCTAATTCCTGACAGTTATTTTCAACCACCCAACCAGACATTTTTGTGCTTCCTGTACCAAGCACATAACCTCCTTTAGATTTAAAATAAATTGAAATGAATTCACATCATACCTCATTTGTAGCTCCTCAATAAGGTAACCTTGAAATCTTGTTTACTTCCTGTTACAACAAGTCAAACTAGCATATTTGATCAAATCATTATGTATAAACATATCACATTAGGTTATCTCAAAACACAACCATCATAAATCAAAATCATAGATCACATGTACCCATCATAAATCAGAATCATAGATCACATGAATAATAAAATTGAATGACATATTGATACTTATCCTTCAATCGATCCTTTGCTTCTACCTTTATTCTTTCTGTACACACACCAAATTGGTTGCCACACCCGGCAAGCACCCACTTCCTTTGCTTCTCTTCAATCACGTACACATACACAATGTACATCACAACACATACATCCACACACAACATATGACATCACACAATGCTTACAGCTACACCTGATATACATCACGACACATACACCTACACCTGATATACATCACGACACATACACCCACACCTTATCTACGTCACAACACATACACCTACACCTGGTGTACAACACAACATAATACATAATCCTACATCTGATGTACAACCAATATACATATAACGTACAGATAGTACAAAATGACGAATACATATGTCACAATGCCATGAATACACAATGCACATACGTAGTACCACATGTTCTCAATACAACATGTACAACATGCACATAATACCACATGTACACCTGCACCACATCTTCAACATTTACACAGTACCACCTATACATAACACCAGCTACACAATGTGTACACAACATCACATGTACATGACACTACTTGGAAAACATGTACACAACACCACATGTACATCACATGACATATACAACATGTACACAATACGGCATGTACACAACACCACATGCACATCACATGACATATATAGCATGTACACAATACGACATGTACACAACACCACATGCATGACATGTACACGACACCACATGTACACAACAGCACATGCACAACATGTACACAACACCACCTGCACACAACACCACATGTACAACATGTACACAACACCACATGTACACAAAACCACATGTACAATCATGCACACAACACCATATCTACATAGCACCACATGTACAACATGCACATAACACCATATGTACATATCTCTACTTATACAACATGTACATACTACCATCTATACCCAACACTGCATATGAAATATACACACAACACCATATATACGATAGGCACACAACATCATATGCACACAATACTAAATATACAACATTACACATCACCATAGGTACAATCACTGAATATACAACATGCACAACATATACACAACAATAGCACTACACATCCAAAACCATACTGCCTCTACTAAGAAAACCTTGCTTCTAGAGTCTCTCCGGCATCCATGCTTATCTTAGCATGTCATGGGTCACGTTGTTTTCATTCCACTAATGTATCTCTCAGCATGGCCTTTCATAGCATAAATATATACATAGTATAATCACATAATATCAAGTCATATCCACATGATACTAACCTTGTAGATTTGTCAAGACTACTCTTCCCACTTTATTCCTCATGAACCAGGAACCTCTTCATGTCATTCACCTGCGTAAGCAATCATTCCTCCATAATAACGATTCCTAACAACCCTGTCAGACAACAACATACGTACATACATATATAGACATATAAATATTAGCATTAAATAATCATGATCCTGTCAGACAAGGACATACATACATACATATATACATATATAGACATCAACATAATCATGATCACAACATAATTACCAGATATCATGAGGTTGAAGTAAAGAGAACTCCCTTTATTTGTTCACAACATGCACAACATTGAGAACAACGATTCCCAACATAACCAAGGCATCTGACACCTCAATTCCATTTACTTTACCTTTCCTATTACCTTTCTCATGATTGTTCTACCATCGTTCATTTATCCCAATGGAACCAACCAACTCAACCAGTTCTTGTACTCTTTCCTTTAGCTACCCTTATACATGCACCAACTTCATTTGAGTCTTACATTGCCTAATAGATTTCAATCATCTCTCCCCTAGCTCCACTAACTTTCCTCTTTTCCCAACCAATTCCCAAGACCATGAAACATGAAAGGAAAGAACAAAAAACAAACAAGAAGAAAACCATGAAAACCAATAATAATATGACACCACAAACAAAGTGGTATGGCCATATACTAGACATAAACAAACCACAAATCAAGTGCAAACAAATCGCAAAAGACCGAAATCACAAGATTAACAACAAACACCATGAATCAAACCCCCTGGTTCCCAAAGCCTCAAAAGGAAAGTTCAACCTGAGCCTTCTTCAATACATCATGGCAACCTCTCTTGCCATGCAACTCCCTACATCACACTATCATAAATGCATAATTGTCAATGTATAAATAAATATTTTATGCCAAGCGCATTGCCTTGTAGATGAATACATGTGTGCCATGTCTCAAGGGACTCCAATTCCATTGATAGATCTAGCTATAACTAGACAACAACTATTATACCTGTCAAATACATGTCCATGAATATAACACATATCCACATAATTTCAAACAAATCAAGGTTAAGAAGGCTTCCTGTAAGAAAGCCCTCATTCATTTGTAATTGTAGTTTCCAAACATAGTCAAAGAAATTCTCAACCAATTCTTTTCTTTTACCTTTACCTTGCTACAATTGAGTCTTACTATGCACTGTCACATCACCCAATGGATAATTATATAAAAAAATCAACTATTACCTTGTCATGCTAATACCAAGCATATTTCCTGCAACTATTTACACATGTCAGTGACATGTTTCAAAGATCAAGACAAAATATCTATTACTTGGAAATCAACCTTCACCAATTCTAACAACCATGTCATAATAAAAATAAACTAGCATTCATCAGTCATAATACATAATGTTACACTCAAATACATATCATTTGTCTCAACACATATGCGTTAGTACGACCATCTTAAAACAAGATCATTTCTTCATGCAATCTTATAGACACATACTCATATCATACAATTAATCAAACATTCAAACAAACTATAAACACACAATGTTATATAAATCAACTAAATGACAAAATAGACACTAAACACACAAATACCAAATATACGACATAATCAAACAGTCAAGCACCAAATATACAACATAAGCAAACATACCTTAATGTGTCTCAGAGGAGGCTATCTTGTCTACACAATCAAGCTAGATTAACACAATATAACTTCACAACATATCAACTCAACCATAAATAAGGTCATGATATCCATAATAGTAACTATCTAAAATGTTCACCTCATAACTTCATAAACAATTATCATTCATGCATAACAATCACATATTCAAAGTCAATCTAGATTAGTACAACACAATATCACAAATATGTCGAATCATACCTAAATGTCATAACCCTAGCCATCTACATAGGCCAATCCAATTTAGCATGATACATATAACATCAAGATCTTAGTTGCAATAAGCCAAATCATCAAGTTAACTAACATATAGCAACAACAATTTAACATATACCATACTCATCAACAACATATAACATAATCATCAAATTAACTATCATATAACAATCAACAAGTTAACGTATAATATAATCATCAAGTAAACTAACATAAAACAACAACAACGCATATAAAAACGAGTTACTATCATTCATGACTATATGACCACATCGATTCCTAGCATCTACCATGCATTTAACCGCCTCAACAATAAAATGACAAACATGTATACAACCCTAAAGCATATAACAATCCATTAACTAACATACCAGCCTACCAAAAATACAATACTTGTATGACAATCTTCTCTTACCTCAAAGTCTAGTGTTGCAACCTCACTCTAACGGTCTGCATATCCTGCTCTATCTCAATCAACACATTAGAATCATAACATAACAACTACATCATGATGACATAATTACATACAATATGACCTCACAATGCATATCTAATCTATTATGCATGCATAACCATTTCCATAACAATGCATGCACAACAACCTATAGACATTTCCATGCATAGAAAACACATATACAAATGGGATGCATTCATGTCAAACATATCCTGACAAGAACATCATCAACTCCTACATGGAAACACAATTGTGGCAATGACCACTACCATGCATACATAACAAGAACATATACAACCTACCTGCGTGCATGACAAACACATTCTTCCCATCCAGTCTAAGGGTTGAACCATGCTATGATACCACTGTGTAATGCCCTCATCTAGCATCTACCCAAGTAACCAACCAACCAGGGTATTTATGTGACGAGAGGCCACTATAACGGGATTCAACCTCCTAAATCACCTTAAGGAAGTGGAATCGACGAAAACACACCACACACACCTTCCACATTAGCAATAGAACTCCCAGGAGCTATCCCAACCACGCAGGTAACCAACCCTTGAGATCAACAGAACTTTTAGTGCATCAAACCCCTTGACGCTCCCTTGATATGGATAAGTGTGTGTCTGGGAGGCTCCAAAAGCTCCCACGACAAGGGCAAGGGTGCTTCTAAGGACTTTTTTTCCAAGTGTTATACCTGTGACTCCAGGATTTGTGCCACTTTTTCAGGCCCAGATTCCAGGTCACTTCCCAGAACTTAATGTCACCTTCAGAAATGAATTTACATAATAGAACAACAATACATTTGCAAAATAATTGACAAGGACTAGATTGGACCCCTACTAGCCATGACAAACATTTCGTCAAACATTTCACAAATATGGAATCTGCAGGTATTAATAACATAGCTGAGCATAGGGGTGTCATACTTATCTGAGATTCATTATGAAGCATTGATGCCTCAACACATTAGCTACAATTTCATCTATTAGGACATAGATACATTGTTCATTCATTTACTAGTAAAAACATTATGAGATCCATATATCACCACTGTCATAATACATATTCATAACCAACATAATAACAACAAAAATACCAAGTTAACAACAACCATATAATCCACATATGAACCATTATAATACTCATTAAATTACAAGGAGAAATAACCTCATATTAATGAATGCAATGACAAACCAAGTTTTGGACTTCCACGAACCACCTGACCATATATTGACTGAACTAGATCTTTCTTTCAACCAATCACCCCCATGCCATATTCGAAATCTGAATGTGGGAATTAAAACCAAACTCAACCAGGGATTCCCGAGGCTACACCACCTCACCCTCATCAATAAAACCAGGCTTTACTGCAATCCATCCTAGATCACTAGGCCATAAAATAGCATGGATGCCACTGGATTTATCCACCTACACTGTGAGGAATTTACCTGTCTCCTAGTCTATAGGCTTTACCGCAATCCAAGTCGGATCACTTGGCTCTAACCAAGACTTCACCCTCTAGGCTTTACCATATATCTTACCATTCACCGATAAGGTTTCCTATGCATAATCAAGGGCAACCACCTCTAGTATTTACCGTATATCCTTCCATTAACCGTTTGAGGATTTCTAGGCCTATCGAGGCACACAATACATGGCTTTACCGCAACCCATAATCTGGTTTAGGAGTCACTAGGCTAGCGTCTTTACCACAATCCACAATCTAGTTCAGGGATCACTAGGCCATGTGTTCTTTCTTTCAGAGATCCACCTCACTTAGCTTTGAATCCATCTGACAATCTAGATCAAACAAAACATGAGAACCCCATCACACCATGGCTATGTGGAAATGGAAAGGCTAGGCTGAAAACACTATCACACATGGAAAAACCCATTCCATGACAACAAAGAACCAGATGCAATACCATGCATGCCAAATCTAGCAATGAAATCACACATGAAAATTAATACCTGCAAGGAATCCTACTATAGTTGCTTGATCTTGCTCTTCCTTTCTTGTTCCTTCCTTCCTCTTGCATTCTTTGTCTTTCTTGATCCAACGCCAAGGTGCTCCAATAAAAATCCAAGTCTCGAAGGGTGAGTGAGAGAGAGAAAGAGAATAATGAGAGAACTCCAAAACTAAACTGACAAAAGGTTACACCAACCAAGCTTGAGAAAAATCTTGCCAACTGATCCTCAGAAGAATTTTTATCCACGAGGCCACTATTTTCTTCAATTTCCATTATTTTTCTTCATTTTCCTTCTCACACAGAACCTGTGACCTTTCACCTTCCTTTTCTCCTATTTTCCATTATTTTCATAAATAAATGTGCCAAAAATACCATTTTGCCTTTCCAAATCCTTTTCCATTGCCTTTGCCAAATTCCTTTAGCCATAATAACCAAAATGAACACACACTAGGATGTTTTTCCCACCATTCATCTTGGAATTTGTGTCCCAACACCTTGGTCTTTTTTTTTTTTTACATGGATTTTTTACGAGGGATGTTACACTTAGAGATCTTGAAAAAACGAGTTGGCTGAAAATTAATAAGCACTTCCATGGTTGTAGTGGTGACACACACAATAATCCAATTAATGTGACTATGTGCAAAGCCAATCTTGTGGAGGATCATTCAAAGAAAATCCCATTCAACATGGTCATAGGCTTTCATGAGGTCTATTTCTATTAGACTTGCATTCAGCTTATGAGATTTGATCGAATGAATACTTTCTTGAATAATTGTCATTGCATCCTAAATCCATCGGTCTGGGAGAAAACCAAATTGTTCTAGAGTAATATGGTCTACTATAATCCTTTTAACTCGATTTGTGATTAGTTTGGAAATCATTTTATAGACAATGATACATAAAGAAATAGGTTTACAATAAATAAATAAAATATTAGAATTTGTTTTTTTTTAGTGAGAAAGGTGGAGTTGATTGAACTTATAATGTATGCCAAAATGTGAGACTCCTCCACCATCTCCAGAAGTTCTGAGCCCCTAATGATAAGAAAGAAATAGAAAAATTCCACCAGCCATCCAAAAGGGTCTAGGCTTTTATCTTTCACTATTTCTTTTAAGGTTTTATGTAATTCATCCAATGCGATAGGTTTTTCCATCATCTCTAGATTTTCATCATTGACTATCCGTGGGAACAAATCAGCCAAGTCCATTTGAGTAGTTAAGTTTGTAGCCTATGATTCCCTGAATTGAGACCTGAAGAAGTTAACTGCTTCTTTTTTGATGTCATTTTGAGAGGTGAGTATCTGATTGTCTCCATCTCGGATATCCAAATGCAATCTGTACTCTTTCATTTAGAGGCTACTTTTTGAAAGAATCAGGTATTATTATCTTCATCACTAATCTAGCACAAACTACGTTTACGTTTCCATTCGTCTTCTTGATATTTCATAATTTTTCCCTCTTAATTTGCATCAAATTGAATAATGTCTATTTGGATTGTTCAAAAAAGTACGGAGATATTGATGGGTTAGTGAGTTCCTCAATTTCCTACACTATTTCCATTATCTCCTTCCACATGGCCCTTTTTCAATAACCAATCCAAGATTTGACCACCTTTTTTAATATTTTCAATTTATAATTAATCTTTTCCATATGTTTGTCTAGGGAAAATTCTAGGGGGTGAATTCAAGACTCTCACGATGGGTCATTCAACCATATATGGTTGAAATTAAAAGGAAAGGCCTTCAAGTCCATTGTAAAACTCCATTCAAGAATGATCACGTTGTGGTCTGAGGTACCTGTATAGAAGGAGGATGACTGAAGATGATTGAGTCTTTTAATAGAAACGAGTGCACAAAAAACATGTATATTCTCTTTGCAATGCCTTCTAGTCCCACCCTCCCATTCCTCCAAGTTGGGTGTAAGGGATTAGGATCGATGTCAATGAGCATTTTATGTCCTATTAATTCTTTTTCCCTCTAACCCCAAAATTCTTTATCTTACATGGTAAAGTTTGAATCCCCTACAATAAGTAAGGAGTGCAAATCTAGTAAGCCACAAGAATCTAATTTCTCCCAAAATGCTTTGTGTTTACTATATGGTGCAAAAGTGTTGTAAATCCTAATTTGGTTTCCATGACCCGTTAAGTATCCTATTAGTAATATACCAACAATTTACCCATATGTTTGAAGAGAGAAAGTCTCAGGGTTCCACATTGTTGCAAGACCGTTAGAATTCCCTGAGGCACTCACAATGTAGACCACCCATGAGGGACATATACTTGGAAATAATGCTTACATTAGTAAAAAGATAGATTAGTTTGTTGGTTTTGTTGAGAGACTCTCTCAACAACAATTCCTTCTTTGGAATCTATTGGATCTCATGAGCACTATTTATATGGCTTGTAATTTTGTTTTGGTGTGAACAATATGAATTAAGAAATATGTGCACTATGTCTGCTCCTCCAAATTTCTTGTCATATTTTGAGTAACTCTTCCTTGGATTTAGCCTTATCCAACATAGTTTCTTGTAGAAGGATGAAAACTGGTATTTTTGTTAAAATGATGTATTGAAGGGATCATATAATGAGGGATGATCCCAAGCCCCGCACATTAAGGGACAACATCATCATTTGGATGTGGTGCGAATGACATTAGTTGCTCTAAGTTCTCGTTCCTCCAGAGTCTCTTGAAAGCCATCCAAATTGTATGATGTAGCAAGATCAAATGATGGGGATAATTCCTGCTCCATAGACTCAGAAAATCTCAGGTTTAGCTCCCTTCCACATTCCCGCATAATGAGATATTGTTATATTTTGTGTTTTTTTCTTTTTATGTATTCCATATCTAGTCAGATCCTCAGATTTTGGGGTCATGAATGCAAGACTAGATGCTTTCTTGATAGATAAAGGTTTATTATCCAAAGTGATATTATTGGTGAGTGACTCCAATTTATTGTCGACTGAATTGTGGAGAAAAAAACTTCATCCAACATAGGGTCTTTCTTGCTTGAATGGAAAAGGAAGGGCAAGAGTGAGATTGGTGTAATATGTACTTACCTTTGTTATGTACAATAGAACATGGGGAACATAATACCTATTAATCAATTAATAATTATATTATTATTATTATAAATTAATTATAATAATAATAATAATGTTAATATTAATTAAAGAGGTTTTTTCTTAGCTCCTTCGAGGGGACCCAATGGAGAAGGGTTGGACTTTCGTGGACCGGAATAATAATTGTAGTCTGGTGGGAAAAGGAGAAGCACTTTCTTGCCCTCTGGGGTGGAGGTGCAGGGAAGTCTTGTGGGCGCTGGACAGAGGGGTTATTCAAATTCTCATGGTAAGCACCCTGGACGAAGGTGTTGATACTATTCTTCAAATCTCTGTGGGGAGAGTGGGGAACATGGGTGTAGATGGGGGTCATCTCATTCTTCAAGGCACAGAGCGGATGAAAATGATTGCTCCTGAGAAGTCTCACCCGGAATGGGGGAAGTATGTGGGGAATCTTGAAAGGATTGAAGCCAATACTTAGGCCGAGTATCCAAACAAGAACATAGGGAATGCTGTCAATTACAAGACCAACTTACAAAGCACAAAATATTATGCATCCACTATGGTAAATTTGATGACGGTTTATAATGCTTTATATTTGGTTTCTGTTATAGGTAGCTTAAAAACCAAAGTGCAGAGGACTTTGACAATTTGGCACTTGAACCATGCCAGTGAGAACCAAGACCCAGTCCAAGCGAGCCGCTTGGATAGGAAAGGAAAAAGCAGAAAGAAGAATTGGATGGTGAAGGAAGGAAACCAACTAGGAAGGAAAGGAAACAAAAGACTGGGAAAGACGGAAAAAAAGATGAAAGGCTTGGAGCTGACTTCAAGCAAATGTCAGAGAAAAAGAGGCAAGAAAACAGGGAAGGAGAGTATGCAGAACCTTATCAATGCATACTACATAGGAACCCCAGCTAAGGTGAAAGATGTAATCTCCGAATGGGAAAGAGAACTAAACACAAACATTGAAAATCAAGAGATTGAGGCAAATGAATGGGAAACAATCGTCAAAGATCCAGGTAATGCCAAAGGTCGCCAAAAGTTGTTTCGCCAAACCATCCATTAGTGTTAGGTCATGAAAAAATTCTTGGCCCACGCTATGACAACCTATAACGAAGGAAAAGAACTAGAGGAGGATAGACCAACAAATCCAACTATGAAGCACTTGCAAAGGGAGATACAATTTGTCCAAATGTAGTTGTACCACAACAACCTTAGTCTGAATAGGATCGAACAGTCTCCAGAATATGATGAGAAGTGAAGTTCTGGGTTCAAGCGCGAAAGCCCCACGGGTGCTTTAGTCAATGAACCTTTGGCATAGCACGTGCGTTCATGGCATACTAAACAATACCCTTAATTTGACTACATATTGGAAAATCCCTCTAAAAATCACTTTATTTAACCCCCTACCAATACAAACCCAATACACCTTCCCAATTTAAAAAACCCCTACTTTCACTAGATATTGTAGGTATCCATTTTTTCATTAACATTTTTTATACCCCTTTATATTTATATCCCTAGTACAATGACATGATGCCTCTCTTATGAACCCACATGCATTCTAGAATACACATGTATTCTTGTGATATACATTGTAGATGCATATTAGTTCTCCCACAATGCAATTAATGAACCCACACTCAAGCACATCTCACTATGGTTTGTGGCATTTAATGGTCTTAGGAACACAAAGATCAACCATTTTTTTGGAAGATTGATTATGTGCATGTATATAAAATGACATATAAATTGATCTATATGATGATGAAAAATCAATTGATGAATCTTTATGAATATGTTTGCACCAAATAAGGTGTTTTAGCACACGTCTAGACACTCTAGATGCAAGACCACTATCTATAACCAAAGTTGGGGCCTCAAATTTCAAATCCATATAAAGGGATGGGTTATACCCTCATCACTCAATTAATCATTCACTCATTATCTCTCAAACAAGGGAACTCATTATAACCTATTTGGGTCTTTGGAGAGTAATAAATAGAGCAACCTCCTTATGTGTTATTGCAATGCATACATAAGAATCTTGTTATATTCATGCATTCATGGTGAATTATGATGGACATGAACAACCACCCTCATTTATAAGTAGTAACCTTTCTTTTTGTAGTATTTACAAATTACAAGCAATAAACAAGAGAAATTTGCTATTTTTTTGGCAAATGTTGTATATATAGACTATGGCAGAGGAACACTAAACTAGATGAAATATTGTCTAGTATCTATAATGACATGATGTGCTCCTTTGTAAATTCTCAATAAGATAAATCATTTATTTTATTTAATAAAAAAAGTTTTAATCGGGTCCAAGTTACTAAGTCAAATAATTGTTTCGTATTAATAATCATGTGTTCTTGATTAAGTATTGTATTTTATGTTGTGATTTTCCTAACTCAACTATTAACTAATGCAAAAGCTCTAGTGCATATTCAATGACCAATCACACTCCAACACCATATAAAAATGAAAATTCTAGAAAATTCTCACGACAAATGGCATTCACATAGAGAAATACCCTACTAGAAGTTACACTCAACCTTCAATTATTACCCTCCCTTCTTCAATCATTTAACATGTATTATTCCTTCTTCAATGTGAATTTTTTCTCTAATGTTGATCTGTAGATGATGTGACTATGACCTATCCATCTCATAAACATGGACACTTTCGTGGACTTAATTAAAAAATTGTGTTCTCTGTCAAGTTCAAGGATTATTTTTCGACAAGGATGAATGAGTGGCTTTATTTGGTCAAGACTAGTTGGCTTGGTTCACTGCTTGTATTTCTAAGACCAAGGATTATTCAAGAAATTTAAGAACCCAATATTTAATGGTCAACAACTAAACAACTATATTGTGTTAAGTTAATAAATGCAATCTATGTTTTAATGTACGTTCATAACACTTCAGTCCATCATTCCTCTCCCCATTCACAATACAATTAATTGATGAAAAACTACCTAGCATTGAATTTATGGCATTACTCAAACAATTGTTTTCCCAAAACGTGTGGTTGTAGCTTGATATGGTGCAACAGACTCATGATATAATGTTCTAGGAAATAAACAAACATTGATTTAAATGAAGAGACCACTTGGAAAGTTAGGTTATTTCTAATTTGGGCAATGTGTAGCCTTGAGGGAAAATTGCTTAGCTACATCTAATTGGATATTCCATTGTAGTTTCTTCTTGGATATTGTGCACATTCCTCATTTTGTCTTCATTATGAGGATAATCTCTATACAAATGATCTCCTTCAAAACCCTATTATTTTTTTGGTTTTCTTTCCCCTTTTCCCAATGATTATTCCATCTTAAATCCATTCTAAATTGGTTTACTTTGATAATTTGTTAATATTATTTTTAATGAAAAGAGGTTTAAATTATTTCTTTGTTTGATCTTGTTAGTTCTTATCATAAGTTTTAGGTTCGTCACGTCAAATCTTGTCTCTATAGAATGCAAGCAACCCACTTAAGAACCTATGTATCTTTACCTATGCAATGCTCAAAAAGGTACTTTTAAACTACTCTTTGATTCTTCAAATGTGAGACATTTTCACTAAATAATACTGTGAGTGGTGATGTTTCAAACTGTTAATAATACTTCTATGCAAAAAAAAAGAACAAAAAAGTTAAATAGCATTAGCTCACCCAACAAGTCCATGATATTTAGTAGCAATCCATTGCCAAGTACAAGCAACAACACAATTATCATTGGGTTCCAAACAAGTTTGAAGTTGGTGGTAAAGTATTGTTGTATTTGGAAAAAGAGGTACTTACAAGAGTGTTATATTAGGCACCTTTGAGGAAGAAAAGCACTTAGCTATACATCTCAACCCAAACTAAATTCAACAAGCAAGAATGGACTAGATCATGACATCAAGTTGAAGAGAACCTACAAATAAAATAGAAAACTCTTTTGAGGGACAAGTTCTTACTGAGGGTAGACATTATTAGGAACCAAATCCAATAGCAGCTCCCCATATGGTATAAAGGCTTGATGTGATGGGCCTCATCGCTACTGAAGGGGAAAAGAATGATGCAGGTGGCCCTCTATGTTCACATGGGAGTTTCACCTTGTTCACCAATATCTTATCACATTCCTTCATAAAAGAGGTTTTAAAATTGTGAAAAATAAAGTGTATATAATGTAGATTTTGTAGGGGTGGAAAGGGGAAATGTGAGGTATTTATAGGTATTGAGGGAATATAAAAGGGGGTATATAGTAAACATAAGGGATATCTAGTAAGAATAAGGATTTATTTTATTGGAATATGTATTTGGGAGGGGGGTGAGGTTTAACAAAAGGATTTTCAGAGGTATTTATCAATATCTACTAAAATTAGAAGTGTTCTTTAATATCCAATGAACGCATGGGATATGTCATACGGTTCGTTGAGTGGAGACTTTGTGTGTCGTCATTTTAAAAATGGTCCTAATATTAACAACATTTGGACCTTGAACTTCAATGTATTTTTAGGTCTATTTTTTATGATTCTTAAACCTTATGAACATCATCAAGACAACGATTTCCCCAATAAGTAAAGAAAACAAAAAAAGGAAAAAATGAAAGTATTTTTCTGGAAAGTCTCTTTTACTTGTATAGATCAACTTCATTGAGCTAGACATACACATTTGACCCAAACTTTAGGTTAGAATAAGAATTTTTCTTATAAGGTTTATAATAAAATGTTGTTTTGAGCATCTGGTTGAAGACCTTTTTGAAATGAGACTACTAACTACATAATTTCTCAAAAATATACACAATTCAAATTTCTGTATATAGACAATGTTTTTCACTCATTTTTAATAATAATATTTGTTTTTTAGTCTTTATATATTATATTTTTTATATTATTACTCATTTTTTTCTCAATAAAATTAATTCCTGATGCCCAAAAGCAACCCAATGCCATCCAATTATATCATTTAAGGATAAGTCTCCAAAATGAACTTTTAAAAAGAATTATTAAAGGAATTAAATTGCTAAAGCTCCTCGTACATAAAGTGAATGTAAAGAGATCATTAAAAAAAAGGCAATCTAATCATTAGAAATTAAATATAATTAGGAGCACATAACTCTATTATTAATAAAAGTAGAAAAGATAAAATTTAACATCTTCAACCTAAGAGAGACTGCAAAAACAAAATTAAGTAAATACAATTAGGGGGCACATAAATCCCTCACTTCCATCGTTAATAAAAGTATAAAGGATAAACTTTTAACATCTCCAATGTAAGAGAAGCTGTAAAAGAAAAATTAAGTTAGAAAAAGTGAAAACTGCACAACCAAAAGAAAGAACCCAAAGAGGGAATGGTTATTTTAATGAAAAAAACATAGAGGATGAAATGGGTATATAAAAATATACCCTATACTGAATACTGGACCCATAGGACATTTTACTTGCAAAGTTTCAACGAGCTTTCCCATTTTTCTTTCATTGTAACTGAACATTGATTTTCATCCAAGTTTTTGGAGCTAAAACTTCTTCTCCCTATTTCTTTACAATTTACAAAAAAATAATAGCTAGAGACATAACACATTATTATGAGAGTGAGTTGCAATACAATTTTTTTCATTTTTTCAGGAGCATATGCTTGACTTCTTCCCAATGCAGTTAGCTTCCAGTTAAGATAAATTGCCAAAGCCTTTCAATTATTGTGTTTAGTTATGAACACACTCATCCAACAAATATATGGGATCGGAAGAATACATGGTAATTGATTAGTTGTTCACTTGTTATCCCCCCATTGACAGGTGGGACACACAGAGAGAGGAATCCTAACAAGGTGGCCTCTGTTACCAGTCAACACAATCACTCCAAATACAAATGTGCCTGTAGAAACCTTCATTTTAAGGTGACCAATAAAAATTTAGATGAGCCCATGTGTATGGTGAATTTTTGAGGCTTTACTTTGACCTTCACACCCTCTAGCTCTATAATGTAGGCCTCGTACACTTCTTTTGAATAATTTGCAGCCACATTATTCACCAGCCACTTTCCCAGAGCCCATAAGATTCCTGACTATGATTGAAGAAGTATTCAGATCTGAGGCCAAAGTCATTCTTGATGCATCCCATTCAATTTGCCTCACAAATAGAGGACTTGTCCACCCACAGGAGAGAGCATAAGAAACTCGTATAATCATCAAAATCTTCATTAGTAACTCCAAGAATGAAAGAATGCTCATGTAAATAGGCTTTCATAATAAATCTGGATTAATATTTAGAATAGCACCGGCATAAAAAATGAGTCTCGGATCCATAACCCAACTCAATTATAGATTTTGGCCAATTTACAGATTACCCAATTTTTGAGCAGTGTCTCCAATTGTCATTATGCTGGCCACTTCCAGGTCGAAGTCTATAGTATAACTGCATATTAAAATGTTCCCTTCAACCAATTTCTTGATGAAGACTTAAGGATACCGGAAAGTATTCACTCTGCTGTAAGAATTGTTTTTGTCAAAAGTGTCTAGGGCAGTGACCATTTTGTAGTACACTGGTTCCTTTTTAGTGGGAGCTGATCAACATCGGAAAACTTTAATGGTTCACATTACATTTGTTTTTTTCGAAAGATTGGCCATCACTTTTACACCAAATATAATTATTTCATAAATATCATAAATGAGCAAAATTACACTTACAACATGTCTCAAAAAATTTTAATCCACACAGTTAAAAAACAAATTATTCACGTAACACCAAAATACTCAAATTAAAAACTTTTATCGCAAAATAAATGCAATTACAACACACTAAGAAACATAAATGAAGAGACTCTGGTAAATCTATGCTATGGAATAATTGAACTGATTTAGTTAACTTACAAGAAAGACCAAGCCCGACATATTTTTTCCCATTTCCTAGTTGAACGAAGTTGCTATTTCAAAATGTGTTATTTCACTCAATCTGTAATTGAGTTAAGTATTCACTCTTAAACAAAAGACTTTCATTTTAATTTTCCTATTCCTCATGCTAGAAATTTTATTACAAATGACAAGAGTAATCCCAATATTTTATCCTTATCAAAATTATTTTGACGAATTGGGAGTACTTCTTGTCCTTCAAATTCCAATATTTCCAAAATCTATAATCAAACTAAGTTCAACATTCACTCTCAAACAACAAACTTCCATATTATCACTACATTTTTTCTCAAACAGAGAAATTACTGTGAAAAAACACATTTTGAAATAACCAATGTGGACAACTTGACATTCCAATGTTCTATAACACAATATGTTAGCATATGAAGTGAACTTGATCAATTGCAACTAGCACATCTACCAAGTAGCTTCCTGTGGAATAAATTACTTTATAGACCGCAATCCTATAAATAAACCAACCATCATGTTATTATGGTCATCCACAAGGTCAGAAGATTCCGTGTCCAAGGAAAATAAAAATATCTTTTTTTCTTACCGAGCCCCAGGTGCCATGCCACTTTCATATCCATAGTTGTAACCATTTATAGTCATAAGAACTCCATGATTTGCAGTGGAAGTGGAGGTTGTATGGTTATTCACTGAAAATGATGAAGGCATAGGTTATATATATGATAAAAATTCCAACTGATTAAAACAATTGGTATTTTCATAAGTTCAAAAAACTGGTTCAGGTTGAAATACTTGAGGGTGTTCCATTGTAAATTTTGGAATATTTCAAAATTGCTAAGACATGAGTGAACTTAAATCGTTGACTTTGTCTATGTTATCAAATTGCCCAAATATTTCAGAATTTGGACTCTATACGGATTTTAAAAATAAAAGGTATGTACTAGAATCCAAAAACATCTATATCCAACATAAATGTCTTCTACTGGCATATAATTTATCATTGTCATCCTTATCTTGATTTCAGATTTCTGAATATTACACAAATCAAGCAATCAATTGTTTAATTACCATCTTATCTGTGAGAATCAAATATTCTTGAATCTGCAATGGAATTAGGCTGGAATTATATTCAAACAATATATTACATAGATATGGACATAAAATGTTACCTTCGATGGCCACCAGTATCAAAAAGAGAAGCAGAATCAGGTATAACATTGAATTGGCCTGCTACTTTTATTAATAAATCAAAATGTTGTGCACCTATGATCTTCCCATTGCAAGAAATTTTTGGGAATTCTTTGGCCATCTTGCATTTACCAATGTAATTCTCGTGTCTGTTCTTTAGATTATTGCATCTCCTGGAAAGGGCTCCTTCACTCAACTGAGAATTGGAGACGCTAATACGAATGGGGTTGATACCACTGTCAATCATCCCAGTCACCACTCCTTCCCCTGAGTTGTGAGTGCCACCGAGTTGATGCCACACAAGAGATGAAAGAGCCAGGAAATTAGGGGCGTGGGTGGTCATTTCTTCAATATTCCCATCTTTTTTAATGCACCTTACCCCTTCTACCATTTCCAAGCGTTCTGCTGCCTACAACCAATTTATTTTTTCAGTAATTTGGTACAAAGCAGAATGTATAACTAGCAACAGGAAAAAACCAAAAACTGAGAAGTCACCTACCTTAGCCGAATTAGTCTCCACAACAAAACCATTGACAAGGTGATGATAACTATACAATTTACTATATGTGCCATTTTAGAGAGTATTCTAGAGTACCATATTATGGATTTTGGTCAAATAGTTCTGGTTTAACTCTACATATTGGCTGCCAACCACCATTATTTAAAAAAAAAATATTTTGAAACACATTTTATAATAATATTAAACATATAAATTACAAACTTAGTGGCATCCACCTTGATACCTGAGAACGAACCAGTCGCAGGATATCGTGGAATCAAACCCTTGTAGGAAACCACAGGTTCGTCTCTCATCAATATCACATAAACCTCCCCTCTCAAGGGTTCAAGAAACAACCCCGAAACTTGTATTAACACAAAAATAAATCTTGAAGGCATAGTTGTCACTAATGAGTCAATACAGGTGGTGGGTTCAGTTCAGTAATGGGAGTTGAGTTGAGGACTTCAAAGATAAGTTGTTGGCTACTGAATTTGATTTCAAGTAGGGGAAGAAATGATAGTGCCATGTCATGCATGTTGATTTTGCTGAGAATCAGGAAGCATAAAATGCATTCAATTCTTTGCAACTACCAGCCAAGGTCGTTAATGACTGTAATTGAAACCTGATTAATGTATCATTTGTTCTTTTGTTAACTACCTAGCGTGCTCATGACACCTAATAATATAAGTATAGCATGTGTATCTTTATTAGAGTATAATATTCATGTACATAGATGGCTCAATGCTTTTGACTAAATAACATTCCCATACTCTCATGCATGTTAGAATCTAGTCCTCAAATGTGGAAATCTTGCCAACTCGGAAAGGATACTAAATTCTGCATGGGTATTAAAATATACTTTCTTCGTATAAATTCCATTTAAGTTGGACCACTCTCAAATAAATTGGAATTATAAATGGTAATGTTAAAAATTTATGTAAAAGAATAGAAAAGGAGAATGTCAAATTTTACTAGAAATGGCTTTGATATTTTCTTTTTTATTTTTTATTTTATATTTTTTTTTCTTGATATGGTGTGTTGTTTGGTATATTGTGGGGAATGACTTCAGTATGGAACTGGGCTGGACTGGCCTACCAGTCTGGTTTATAGGCTAGTTTGATGTTGTACGACTGTGGGCTAGTATGACCAGCAACTTCTAGTTCATTACACTAGTTTTGATAAGTTTAATTGTAATATGCTAGCTAGAATCCAAAACAATATCACCCTGCAAAATATTTTCTTTTGAGGAATTATTTGATGCTAGACATTTGATGGGTTTCTCTATATGGTCTTTCAATTTTTTTGCTTCTAAGATTTTTTGTTCCTTTCTATTTTTAGTTAGCGAAGCTTGGATCTCACACATATAACTCCAAGCTTATTAGGCACCCAAATTTTCCCCATAACTTGGGAAATGCACATCTTTATGTGAACCTATAACTTCCTTTCATAGTGATCTCTCTTCCTTCAAAATTGTTTTTGGCTTGTGACGAGGCCCCCTCCTAAGGGTCTAGGTTGTACCCTTGGAATAATTTATTGTCTAGAAATTTTATTAAGAAACATATAGGATGGTTAATGATGACCTGGGTACCAAAGAATGTTGGGTACTTAATATTATATGACTTTAGGGTCCTTTTACAGAACTGTGGAGTAAACTCGGTTCTGCAAGATATTATAAGATTTTGACTATAAAAGAGAGAAACGTCTCCAGATCCTAATCTGAATAATAAAATAGAATAAATAGAAAGATTAGTACCATATCTCTTTTACTAAAGCTTTAGGGATGTTTCATCACTCTTGTAATCTCATGTATAATTTAATATCTTCCAAGTGATGAAGGTATCATAGGGTAAACTTAACATGAACCATGAGGTTTGAAATTTAGTAAACCTCAAAAAAAATAAAGTTTGGTTGGTTTAGTTTAGGTTCTCTATGTTCAGTTCAACTTATGAAATGCGTCCTCAAAATTTCAGATCTCCATACAACTGTTAAATGTGCCCTTCGTGACTGTATGGAGAATTCACTGAATTTAACTCTTGAGATTTCAATTTAGGCCCGAACTTTATACAAATTTAGACAAGTTCAAAAATTGTGGGGAAAGCATGTTGTGCTCTAGAATACATGAACTGGTAGTGTGTTGGTCTCCCTTAGTAGGGCACAACATCCAAACCTTATGGAAGAATTCTAATTTGAATCAAACCTAATCATTGTTGAACCCAAACCATGTGAAATAGGTGAATAGTGCATAATGTCTTAGAGATTGAATGTATAGGGGGTATAATTTAGTATCTTTCTAGTGATGAAGGTATACTTGGATAAAGTTGGATCCTAATGACTGAAGATCATAAGTGTACCTTAATATTAGACACTAGATATATGATTCTAAATTATTTTTTGTGAAATCAATTTTGCAGGCTAGAGAGCGTTTAAGAATAAATTATGACAAGATGTGTGCACTACTGAGACAGCAGGATGCCAAAGGAGAAGACCATCAACTTGTTGAAAAAACAAGGGATGTGATAAAACGTTTACATACAGGGATTAAGGTTTTAATCTGTGCAATTGATTATGTATCGATGGGAATCCAAAAGTTGAGGGATGAGGAATTTCAATCGCCACTTGTGGAATTAATACAAGGGTATTCCTTTACATTTTAATTTACTATATACTATCAAATAACATACATTTCCTTGTTTCCAATTTCCCAAGTTTCCAATGATAATGTAATTTCAAGGAAGGAATGATAAACTTGGAATTTTTAATACAAGAATACTATATAAAATAAGCACTCAAATGAAGTATCATTGAAATGTTTCCAATGAATTTTAGGATACGGGTTCACGAAAAACGAAAGTGTTTTCAACAACTTTATATTAGAGAGCAAAAATTTCATGAAATATTTAAATTAGAAAGTTGAATGTCCTTCACTCGACGAAAGAAACTCAACATATTTTATGAAAAGGCTGTATTTAATTAATGTCAAACCACTAAAAAGGACTTGAAACTGATTAATATTTATAAAATAAACTTTAACGTCTGAGATTGAATGCCAAAATTTTTGTAGTGAAGATAGGAATTTTACCTATATAACACTAAGAGATCTTTATTCAAGTGAGGAGTTGCTAACAAATGGATCATTCTGAAAATTTGAATTTGGAGGTGCTTGTTGAGATGGTCCAAAAGAACTGTGATTTACAAAAGGATTAAAAAAATAGAGAAAACCATTGCATGGCATGAGTTACAGAAAAATGAACTGGTCACCGTTTTTAAAGCATCTCCAACAACACAATCTTCAACAAAATTAGGCCAGTAACTAAAATACATGCTTTTTGATTTCTTTGATCTTTTAAGGTTAACTACATTCATGGGTTTTTGGTGGTTTCCCAAACCTACCGTTGGGAAGGAGCTTGTTTTTATTGACATAGCAGACAATCTCTTCTAAGTTTTTTTTTACTAAAGGAATCGACAATTGCACCGGTCTCGTACTTGCGTGACATGGGGTTGATATTATTTCCAACTCTCAAGGATGCAAACTTGAACCCATATAAGGACATATACCCCAATATCAAGGCATGCAAAAAAATTAGAAACTCCTTTGGATAATCATTACCTCGAAAGATTTGGCAACATAGCTTCTATTTCTTCTATTTCAATGTGGTGATTCTATTTATCTTTCTATTTTGTACACTTCAGAGAAAAATAGTATGCTAATCTCCCTAGGATTTTGGAGGTAACATGGATAAATATATAGGAAAATAAAACCACTTACTCATAGAAGTTAGCACCTTTTATACCTCTAATAGGCATTGAAAGAACATTAGAAAGCAGTAGAAAATCAAGACAGCTGACAGAATAAGCAATAGATCCGTGAGAGGATGTTGAGAAATGCATCTGAAAAATTCAAGTAACAAAAATATCCAGAAAATTACGAATATCACACATATTAGCAAAGAGACTTTATATAAGGAGGAAGGTATCTCAAACTTCAAAAAAAGTTTACATTTAGCAATTGTATAATCCATTGAAAGGATAAGAACAAACTGCAAATATATTGGTAATAATACAAGGGATTACGCTCATTTCAAATAATCTGCATATATGCAATAGATGAAAGTTCTTCATCATTTTGAGCTACTAAGTAAGAAACTATACAATAATATTCCACAAACATGAAATATTTAACATGATCCAGTAGTAGAGCATCTCATTCTCTAGATGAGACAATTTTTAAAACCCTACAATCTAGAATCTTGTAGTCACATCAAAAAGATAAATTAAACATGTTCATATAAGAGGGGAAATTTTCAGCATACCCATTCCTAAAGAAGATAGCTCCACCTATTCATGTTGCTAGATATAACTTTGCAAAGATAACAGATACACTAAGTGATGGGTACAATAAAAACACACGTGTTTCATGAAAAAAATTGTAACTATAACTCATCTACAACTTTCCTTTATCATGAACCATAGAAAAATCCTAAGAAATATGCAAAGTCCTTTGAAGCCATTTTTGTCCATGGAAACAGTCTGGTTTTTTTATGGTCATAATCAGAGGGTAGTTATTTTGAATTGTTAGTCAAAATGACAACTAAAGACAATTCCATCATAGCCTTTGTACAAGAAGAGAATGATCAAGCTAATAGATTCTTAAGGATAAAATAAACCTGACTAATTCTGGCTCCTATTCTCAACAATAACAGAGTTAGCAATGGTATAAATTATGAGGTCTTGAATGCAATTTCAAAACTTTCTATTCTACAACATCTGATTGTGAAATATATATCTCTGACATTCCATATCCTTTATGTTGGAAATGACAATCCACGCCTCGATATAAAACCAATTCATGCATAAATAAAATGGTATGTAGCTTAAAGGTAGAGATGTCTCCTAGTTAGGGCCAGGTCCTGTGTTCAATTCTTAGATTGTCGATGGGACAGGTTGGATGGCAACAACTTGAAGGTTTGAGCCAAGAGGCTCCCCAAAAGCCTGTAGCAGAAAACCATTTACAATTTTCATTATGTAATGGGTATTTAGTGTTAGAAAATTATATATTACGGAGCAATGGAACACATAAAATATTGCAGAAATATAAACAAAGAAAACGCATAAAACAAGAGAGACACAGATATACGTGGTTCACCCAGTTTGGGTTGCGTCCACCCCGAACAGCCAGTCCTTCCTTTCTATTATCCAGCAAAATGAAGAGACACAACCTACAGCAAATCCACTGTAATATCCTCTATTTTCTCTCACAGTCTCAACTCTCTGTTTCTCGCTCACAGAATACACATCTATCACACAGCCTCAAATACAATGCCCTCATACAAAGAGAGGGGTTGCCTTCTAGGGCAAAAAACCCTAAACTAAACATAAGTTCTACCGTCAGATCATCCGCTTAATGAACGGCCCAGATTGACTAGAAATTACTATACTTTTACAAGGCAATTTTACATTTATTTTTGGCTTCGGGGGCGCTGCCCCCGAGCCCCCGCCGGGGGACCGCTGGCCCCCGGACCCCCTAGCCAGGGGGGATGGGCCCCCCCGGACCCCCGCGGGGGGGACAAGTCCCCCCCGCACCCCCCCGCGTGGAGGGGTGTACAAAACTTCCTGGGGTATACATCCGGCTGAAACAAAGACCTCTGAACAATCATGCTCCACACACAACAATCTCCCACTTGGAGAATGATTGTAGCAACTCCACCGCTGCTTCATTTGCTGGACAATGACTCCTCTTTGGACCTAGCTGTTTCTCATCTTCATCGTCATCCTTGAAGACCAATTGAAACTGAGCATGTTCTCAGTTTCTCACTGGTTACAACTTTTGTTAGCATATCTGCAGGATTCTGGCTAGTGTGTATCTTTTCCAGTTTCAACTCTCCATCTTCCAACACTGATCGTATGAAATGATACTTGAGCTATATGTGTTTAGTCCTGGAATGAAATGCTGAGTTCTTTGCAAGATGAATGGCACTTTGGCTATCACTGTATAACGTGCCCATATCATGCTTCTTACCCAACTCACCCATAAACCTTTGTAACCAAATCATTTCTTTACTAGCCTCTGTAGCAGCAACATACTCTGCTTCTGTTGTTGAAAGTGCAACAACACTTTGGATTTTTGAAACCCAACTGACAGTTGTTCCTCCAACAGTAAATACATATCCTGTAGTGCTCCTCCTGTTATCTCTGTCACCTGCCATATCTGCATCAACATATCCTTGTAGGGAGATGTTTGAACCACCAAAGCATAATGCTTTATTTGTGGTACCTTTCAAATATCTGAGAATCCATTTTACTGCCATCCAATGTTCCTTTCCTGGATTGTTCATGTACCTACTTACAACTCCCACTGCATGTGCAATATCAGGCCTTGTGCAGACCATTGCATACATTAAGCTTCCAACTGCTGATGCATATGGAACTTTAGACATATAATCCATGTCTTCTTGGGTCTTTGGGCACATTTCCTTACTAAGTTTGAAATGGCTAGCAAAAGGTGTACTAACTGGTTTTGCATTGTGCATATTAAATCTTTTCAACACCTTTTGTATGTACTCATTCTGAGACAATGTTAATTTGCGATTTTTCCTATCTCTAGTGATTCTCATACCAAGGATTTGTTTTGCAGCTCCCAAATCCTTCATCGCAAATGAATTTGCTAGTTTTCTTTTGAGTACATTTATTTCCTGCATGTTAGATCATGCAACAAGCATGTCATCCACATACAATAACAATATAATATAGTTGCCATCATTTTGCTTTTTCAGATAAACACAATGATCAGAGTGACATCTAGTATAACCTTGTTCAGACATAAACTTGTCAAATTTTAGATACCACTGCCTTGGAGCCTATTTTAAGCCATACAAGCTCTTCTTCAACCTGCACACTAGTTTCTCCTTCCCTTTCACCTCATATCCTTGTGGCTGCTGCATATATATCTCTTCCTTCAAATCCCCATGGAGAAAGGTTGTCTTTACATCTAACTACTCAAGATGCAAATCTTCAGCTGCTACAAGACTTAAAATAGTTCTGATTGAAGTCATTTTAACAACAGGAGAAAATATTTCATCAAAATCAATACCTTTCTTCTGTGCAAACCCCTTCACCACAAGTCTAGCTTTGTACCTCTGTTTTCCTCCATCTTCTTCCTTCAGCCTATAAACCCATTTATTCTGCAATGTTGTTTTACCTACAGGCAACCTGACTAAGTCCCAAGTCTGGTTATGTGCTAAGGAGTCCATCTCTTCCTTCATGGCTTGCTCCCACTTCTTCCTGGTTTCTACCTGCACTGCTTCTTCATAACATTCGGGTTCACGAGAATCAGTCAACAATAAATAATATAATGGAGAGAATCGTTCAGGGGGTCTACTTATCCTGGTAGATCTTCTAACACCACTTTCAGGTGTTTGGGATGCCTGTTGCTGTTGTGGTGGTTGCTGTTGTTGTGGTTGTTGATTATTATTATTTTCAGGCACCTTTACTTTTTCAGTGATTTCGTCAAGAACTGCGTATTCCTTGTTTTCTTTTTCTTGCTTCTTTTCCTGCAACTGATTCTTATACAAGACCTTTTCATTGAATATTACATCTCTGCTCCTAATGATTTTGTGATTTTCATAATCATATAAGTGATGAGCCCCAATTTTTGGTACAATTTGGGCTCATATTGGCCTACTTACCTTGCTCAACCATTCATATTTTACCACTTATGCATTCATTTCTTAGTATATACGTGTTGTTTGTAGGAAGAAGGGCAGGCATTATATCTATGTGACTAATACATGATGATTTCAGGTTCTTGGCATTAAAGAGAGCAAAAGACCACGCAAAAGGAGACAAGGAGACAGCAAAGGTGACATTGCGGGTTCATAGGGAGGTTGTCCACAGTCTTGATGACCCTCCTCGTGATTTTCACCTTAACTCCGAGCTTTGACATCTCTCCCCACCGAGCTTAAAGGCAGCCAACACGTTCTACAGGATCAGCAGTTTTACAGCAGTTTGACTTTCAGTTGGACAGCCAAGCTCCACGAATGGAGGAAGCCAGCTTGATCTTCATTTTGTATAAATATGAAGGTCGTAGCCTTTGTTAGGAGCTTTTTGAACTTTTGGACTGATATTGTAATTTTTGAGCATAGCTCGGTGTTTGTTTTTGTAAGCCAGTTTTGGCATGACATTAGACTTTTGATTATGAATAAAGGCAAGCAGATTTGGATCTAATTCTGAGCTTTTAAGGGAGCTATAGCTCTCAGGTTAGGGCCCAACCTGAGAGCAATAGATCTCCTCTTCTTGTAGTGTTATTTACCTTTCTTTCCAGCACTTCGTTTACTTGTTTTGATATGCATTTCAAGAACACAGTCTGCTGATTTGATTTCTTTAATAAGATTGAGTAGGATTAGCTTATGGTTAAATTACTTTCAGCTGCTTAGATTAGGATAGGAGGTTTGTAATCCACTGGAGCTCCAAGAAAAGGTTGTTAGAGATCACTGCCATCTCTGTTTAGGGATTGGGGTGCAGTCTGTACCAACCACCAAAAAAAACGCAGTCTTTTCTACTTTCATAACACAGTCGGTTTAATCGTGGATCCTTCCATGCACTTTTGCTCTTGAGCCATACTTCGTCATTGCAGTTCCATGCACGACTTTTCTTCATGATTTACATCACTGTTTATTGATTTAATAGCACAGGTAGCACTGGTTAATGAATTCTCGTTTTTGGTGCAAGACATAAGTCATTTGTTTTATTTACACTGCTCCATATCATTCTACTTCCTTCTTCTTCTTCTTGACCTCTCCTCAAGCCACCTACTCGACCTCTGTTCAGCTTGTTTACCTTCCAACTCATCCATTGCCACGTAGCTTCATCTATTTGACCTTTCGTTGTTGCCATCCTTCTATCCACCAACCAACTCTGTGCACTCTCTCTCCATCTTATTCCTCTACCCTTGAGCCATCACAAGTTCCATCTCCACCTTACCTATCCACCCAAACCGTTCCATCACTTCACCATCACCCAAAACTTCCACTTACAGCACATCCTGTAGAAGTTAGCAGACTTCCTGTAGAATTCCTTAGTTTCCTATAGGATCCCCTGCAGACATCCTGTAGAAGCCTGCAAACTTGGTTGCCGAGCATCTGAACGTTGTAGACTTCTGTGGACTGATGCTGGGGACCCTCTGGGACCTCTCCTAGCCATCCTGACCTTTCCCAAGCTTTCTCTCCCTTCGCACCACCTCTGCACAGCCAAACCCTAATAAGAAACAAATTCATAATCACTCCATCCACTTAAGCAAAAATACAAAAACAATGTTCTTTTTCATAGAAGTAGTTTGAGTTCATGCATTTCACATCATTAGAATTAATGGCATCCTTTTTAGACATTTGCACTTTCACTATTGCATCATAGAGGTCAAACTAGTCAAATTAGGGTTTACTAGGGTTTCATGTTTTGGTTGGCTTTCAGTTCACTTTTGCAAAGTAGATCAATTTCCCTCGAGATAGCCTTCGTCCATCATTTAGAAAGCTTCTTCTGAAGAGCATATAGAAGTTGGCTTGAGCCCTAGCGGACTTGTGCCAGCTGACCAAGTGACAGCTGCGACAAGAGCTAGTACTTGTGCATACAGCACCATCGCTTCCAAGTTTGTACGAACTACCGGGTTGATAAAATTAGAGATAGGGAGCCCCAGGAGTTGTAGCATTATTGCTACAATACTGGAGCCCACCAATAAGCGATAACCAAAATCATTAACACCATATCCAATAAAGGTACATTTCTTTGACTTTGCCTCAAGCTTTGTTCTATTTTCTTTATCAATATGGACAAAGGCCTCACAACCAAAAGGCTTTAAAAAAGAGTAGTTTACCTTTTTACCTGTCCATGCTTCCTACGGAACACCACCATCCAAGGAACTTGACGGCCCTCTGTTTATTAGATAAACAGCAGCATCTACAGCATCTGCCCAAAACTGTAAAGGCAATCCTGCATGCAATCTCATGCACCTTGCACGCTCCATGATTGTTCTGTTCATCCTTTTTGACACACCATTTCCTTGTGGTGTTCTTGGAACTGTCTTCTCTCTGCGAATTCCATGTTCTGAACAGTACCTATCAAACTCTTTGCTGCAATATTCACCTCCATTGTCTGATCTAAGACACTTCAATTTCTTTCCTGTCTCAATCTCAACCAAAGCTTTCCATTTCTTGAAAGTATCAAATACATCAGATTTATTCTTAATACAATAAATCCAAGTTTTTCTAGTTGCATCATCAATAAAGGTAACATAATAACGAGAGCCACCAAGAGATGATATCTGAGCAGGTCCCCATACATCTGTATGCACAAGCTCTAATTTTTCATTCTTCTTTTCTTTCCCAACTCTGAGAAATCTGACTCTCTTCTATTTTCCATAAATGCAGTTCTCACAGAAGTCCAAATCAACATCCTTCAAACCCGGCAACAAATTCCTTGAGTGAAGAATCTTCATCCCCTTTTCACTCATGTGTCCAAGCCTATGATGCCATAATGCTGCATCTGCTCCTTTGGAAGTTAAAGCATTAACAAAGTTAGAAATACCATTGCATAAATACAGTGTACCAACTTTTTCACCTTTTGCTATTACCAGGGCTCCTTTGGTGACCTTCCAAGCTTTATCTGTGAAAGCTTTCACACAACCTTCACCGCCTAACTTCCCTGTTGAAATCAGATTTTTCTTTAGATCTGGAACATGCCTTACCTCCTTTAATAGCCATTGGTTTCCATTCTGCTGTTTTACAAGAACCTTACCCATTCCAACGATTTTACAGGGTTTATCATCACCCAAACGAACTTGTCCAAAATCTCCTTGAACATAGTCATGAAAGTATTTCTTATCAGGTGTGGCATGGAATGAAGCCCTTGAATCTACCACCCAGGAATCAATAATATTTTTGAAAGAAAGAATCAAAGCATCTTGTAACACCTCACCTGTCACATTTGCTTCATGATTGTTTTCTTGTTGTGCATCTCCTTCTTTTCCCTTCCGAGATCTACAGTCTTTCTTTAGGTGTCCTTTCTTTCCACATTTCCAGCACACTATCCCCGATCTGGACTTGGATCTGCCTTTCCTTGATTTACTGCGATATCCTGAGCTCTTTCCTCTTTCCATTTTTCTTCCTCTAGACTCTGCACTCAAAGCATTTCCCGATGTCTCACCGGAGCTTTTCCGTCGCATTTTCTCGCTAAGGATAGCACCGACAACATCTTCAAACTTTAAAGTATTAGATCCATAAACGGAGTTACTAATGGCCATTACCAAACCATTCCAACTTTCTGGTAATGAGCACAAGAATAACAGAGCTCTAACTTCATCATCAAAGTTTACCCCTACAGAACTTAACTGACTTGTAACTGTATTGAAATCATTTAAATGGTTTGCAACAGATCCACCTTCCGACATATTCATATTAAATAACCGTTTCATAAGAAATACCTTGTTTGAGGCCGAGGGTTTTTCATATAGTTTCGACAACGTATGCATCAAACCCTCTGTCGTGGTTTCCTTCGAAATGTTGAAGGCGACTGACGCAGCAAGGCACAACCGTATTGTTCCGAGTGCCTTTCTATCGAGAAGGTTCCATTCTTCATCTTTCATACCCGTCGGCATCTTTGTTTTTCCGCCCAATGGTAGGTATAGATCTTTCTGATACAGATAATCTTCCATCTGCATCTTCCACAGCGAGAAGTTTTGGCCGTTAAATTTCTCAACCCTAAACTTACCATCTTCCGCCATTGCTCCCACTCGAACCAGGAACCCTTCTTTCCCGCGAGTTTATCAGCCAAATAGACCTTCGGCTCTCATACTAGTTGTTAGAAAATTATATATTACGGAGCAATGGAACACATAAAATATTGCAGAAATATAAACACAGAAAACGCATAAAACAAGAGAGACACAGATATACGTGGTTCACCCAGTTTGGGTTACGTCCACCCCGAACAGCCAGTCCTTCCTTTCTATTATCCAGCAAAATGAAGAGACACAACCTACAGCAAATCCGTTGTAATATCCTCTATTTTCTCTCACAGTCTCAACTCTCTGTTTCTCGCTCACAGAATACACATCTATCACACAGCCTCAAATACAATGCCCTCATACAAAGAGAGGGGTTGCCTTCTAGGGCAGAAAACCCTAAACTAAACATAAGTTCTACCGCCAGATCATCCTGTTACCGAGAAAAGTGTCTATTTAGAACTGCTCTATCCCACTAAGGTGTGACAGCTGCCTTAGAAACAAACAGAGAAAAACTACTTTTGTATTTCCTTTATGAATTGAAGATAGAGGGGTATAGAAAGAACCGACCTGTGTCTTGCGCTAGTCCTTTGATCCAATCCCTCTCTTCTTTGACAGTTTCCAGCTACATGCTCCCTTACTTGCCCAGCTTCACCAAGTACCTGTAAGATCACAGAAGAAGAAAACTATACAAAGACATGGATCTATATTCATAAACAGCTTAGGATCAGATTTAAGCTAACCATACAAATGTAACAAGCATCAATGATACAAAAGCATGGAGGAGAAACTCAAATAGTTTTTATTGATATACAAGAAGATCCAGGATGAGTTACAACTGATGATTCCTGACCCAGCATCAACCTCCCAGCAAAGAAGCCCCTCTTCACCTCCAACAAAGCATAAATCACCCAATACTCTGATATCTATCTCAAAACCAACAGCGATTCCTTACAATGTGCAAAATTCCAGCCTCTAGATCTCTGGGATAAGGGATCCATATATAGATGTATGCAAGGAGGATGAGTCAGCCTGTGATTTGATTAGTGTCTTCTCTCTGTCAGTTCTTGCTTCCACTTGGAGACTGAAAGCCTCTTACTCATCCTTGGTCGAATTCAGTGAGGCAAGTGTCATAGGAGAAGATTCTGGAAGCTTCCATTGTCTTTCCACCTCGCGGAATGGCACTGCCATTTGTCATTTCCCGCTCAACGCACCCTCATAGTGCATTTAGGTGCGTTGCAATGCACCCAGCTAGTGTGTTTAGGTGCTATGCAACGTAGCTAGCTAGTGGAGCAGCTGAAATGATCCTGTTTTGACTTATTCTGAGCAGTTTCTGGTGGAGAACTTCTGGGAGAAGCTGTAATTTGTTGACCTTGTTCCTTTAGGGGTTGGAAAAACACTTTTAGGGACTTAGGAGCCCTTGGTTTATGGACATTTCATGCTCGGAGCTACAAGGCACAAAAATGTCTATAACAGTTGCCCCCTAAAGTATGAGGCCGTTAATCGGGTGAAATGCTTTATTATGAGGATCCGAAGTTCTTTCAATGCTGGGAGGAGACCTGTAATGAGATACAATACAATACATTATCTTCATACTGTTTTCATGATCTAGCTAAGGCGGGCATTCCGATGCTCAGCTTTATAAATTCATTTTCATGTACATAGGACAGACAATCGTCTGAGCGTAGACTAATGATTTTGATAGAGCCATCATCCTTTTGGTAGGATGATTATCTGTGCTGCAATGCTGTACATTTAATGTCTTTATTTTCCTAAATATATATCGCAGCCCGGATGGATGAAACTAGATCCGGGGTCTTCAATCTCGTCCGATCTTCACTCGAAGTACAAGTCGATCCATGTGAGAAATGTTCTGAAGTCGAACATGGAAAGACATCGCTTGATTACCAATCAATGATGTAAACTGTTAACAAGCGCGAGAGGAATCACCGATAATTATAATGACCCTCAAGGTACTACAGTACAATTCACGTGGTGTGAATAAAGGACTTGGCGTCGAACACCACACAAAATCTTTCGGTCGAAGGCCATTGATGTAAACCTGTCGCCGGAAGTGAGAAACTTGCCATTAAGGCATGCAAGCTTTAAAGTACTGAATGGGGTGTTCCTAGACCAACTTCTTGGATAATGAGCTGATGTTGACAAGGAGTGATCTGTCACAGGAGGGCCTTAATGAATCCCACATCAATGACACAGAACGGAGCAAATGATTTTGATGGAGGTGAAAACGATCTAATGATATACGGTTCAGGGTGGCGGTCATGAAAGAATGGAGTATAATGTATGGTAGTGGGTGGGACACAGGTGACTTCTCTGGATGACTTCTCTTGAACATGTCGGCGGCACTTATGTGATGGATTGGTATCATTAACCCCAAATGTGGATGGTATGGTGTGACCATGGCGATGTGACCGGTGAATGAAACAACCCAACCTGACTCGGACACGGAGTGGAAGTGTCATGTTCAAGAGCGACTTGCTACCAATAAATATTCTTTGAGTTTTCTTCCCAATTTTTCCCCAGTCATTACTGACCAGTACCTCTTTATTTTTGTCAAGATTGAGGAGGATAACATATGCTTGTTCTATAATTTTCCCTTCGGGCAAACCCATCGCTATGTTTTAACGAGCCTAGCGATAGTGAAACTCGTTCTCGTCTAAAGACAAGTTTGTTGCTATTAATCTTTTTAACGAGTTTAACGACAAAGATAACTCGGTCCTTTTCATTTTTAGAGAGTTTGAAAAGGTACGTAAAGGTAACTCCAAAATTCCTTTTTCGTCATCTAATCCCTTAAGTCCGAAAAAGTATAAAACAATACAGAAGGGATGAATTTTCGATAGTTTTAACGAGCCGAACAAAACAAGCGCTCGATCTTTTTGTGCAATAATCCCTTAGGTCCAAAAATATTAAAATCTAGAGGAGGGATAGCACTTCCTGTCCCTTTAACGAGCTGGAAGGCCAAGGACTCGGCAATCTTTTCATATTTTACGAGTCAGTTGAAAAGAGCTTAAAGAAGACCCGTCTTTTGAGGAACGAGTGATAAAATGGGTAGCAGCTGATTCCAGGTAAGGTTTGGAATTTTCCAATCACGGCAGTGTCACAAGGATGGCTAGTGAAATCACTCTTCGCAGCTGTTCCTCAAAATGGGTAAACAATCAAATGGAGGTGAATGATCGGCCAATGAAAAAGTGGAGGTGACGGTGCAAACACGACCAAGGCTTTAATGGCTGAAGTACTACATTCACGGCGGTTATTTACCGGGGAATAGTTCATTTTTTAACGAGCTTAAACGCGGGTGGAAACATTTGCTCGGTGCGGGTTTATTTTTTAACGAGCTTGAACCTTGCGGTAACACTGCTCGATTAATCCAGTCATATGATAAGAATGTCTCATATAAAAACGGCAACTTTTAGAGTTTTTCCCCACATCCTTTCTTTATGCAAGTTAGGAAACGACCAATCCTACGGGTTTAAAGGGTTAGAGGTCCTAAAAATTTTAAAAAATAAATAGTCGCTCTTCGCTTGCACGCCAAAAGGCTTGCATGCCCCCAGGTATAAAACAGAGTCTCAAGGTCACCCTCTATTCGAGCTGACAAAACATTCGTTTTATCAGGAAGGGTAAACCTCTTACAGGTTACCCAAAGATTGTTCTATTCACGGCGCAAACAAAACACTTCTTCGGCGATGTCTACCGAGGTAAACAAAGGTGAACGGATGATATAGTGAGACCATCCCTGACATAACTTTGACAAGAGAATCCTATACTAGAATAACCCCCTCTTCCACTCACGGACAGGGGTACAGACTAGGCATATTCTCCCGCGGAAACCTACTCTATACCCGAAGTTTTCCTGTCGAAGCAGACCAGGATGCATGCCCCGTGGGTTTCAGTCATATCCCTCCGAATTACTCACGCTCATCGGGAGGACGGACTGGAAATTGAGACATTTCTTGCGTGGAAAGACCATTTAGGGATGGTATATGACTATTTGCTATGCGTGATCCGGGAAATGAAAGCTGGTCCATCAGCTTGACCACTCTTCCTTTGTGCGGAAAACACATTACTCTAAAGAGTGAGGAGACAATGGCTCCCATGCAATAAATATAGTCTCGTCCAAGGAGTAGATTGTAATCCAGGGGTCCTTGAACCACCATTACGTTCATTTGAACTGTTTTCCCTCTCAATGTTATGGGCACATCGGGAAGGATCCCTAACGGTCGACTGGTTCCTTTATCAAAACCTGTCAGATTTCTCATCTCAGGCAAAAGCGATGGCGAACCAAGCGCTTTCCAAGCAGTTGAGGAAAGGATACTCACAGAAGCCCCCTCATCTATGATGGTACCAGCCATAACCATTCTGTATATTTGAACGATAATTCAGAATGGTAAGCTTCCTGGTAAACGGGGTCTGCCTAGTTGATTCCAGTCGAAGGAAACAACTAGGTTGCTTGGAGGTGGGACCGAATAGACGGCCGGGTACGACTCTGACGAACTTCCTTCCTGCGGTAAAGGAACGGGTAAATTGCCCCCATGTTCGTTGGAGTCTGTGCTTATGAAGAGAATTTGGACGGTGTCATCCTTGTTCTCTTCAGTGATTGTATCATCTGAAGATGAAACCTCTGGAGGCAAGACCGGGTCAACTGCCGCCTCGACCTTTTGACTTTCGTCTGGTATGGATCCAGATGGTTTATCTTCAATGATAGGTGCTTCAGCCGACCACCTGAGCGGGCCAGCCGGATTTTCAACTAGTGACGGACTCGGCAAGAGTTTTTTATATCCAGGAGGAAGTCGTAACGGTGAAACCGGACGATCATCCAAAACTCTTTTAGCTTCGTCTAAGAAGGGACAACGGTGGACGGCATGATCGCCTTTGCACAGTTTACAAGGAAATCTATATTTTCCTTTTTGTCCTGGGGCTTCACTTTCACCAGTCGACAGTGTGTTTTCAACATGATCATCAGAGGTTGACGACACCGGGTTGTGCAATCTAGGAGACTAGTCCCTTAATATCCGAGGGATGCAAGGACAATGTCTGTGAAAGTGGTCTCCTTTGCAAATGACACATGGCGATTTAGGCCTGGTCGGTGCAGTGTGTGGATTTTTGTTAGACGACACTCGTTTTCCCCCATTCGCCTTTGGCTCCTTCTTCTTCTTCTCTTTCTTCTTCTTTTCCTTCTTCTCCTTAGGAACTTGACTTTTGGCTTTACCAGCCCCATCAAGCGAAGAGGAAGGAGGAGAGGAAGAATTAGAGGAAGTAGAAGGTTGGTGGGCAACTCTGGACTCGTCTATTTGCCGATTCGATTGTTCAGGAATAGTGGTGTTCTGAACGACAGAGGTTGAGAAGAGCCATACAGGCAAACCAATTGTCAATCCTGGAAGCGACAATGTGGCCATATGGGGCGCACCAACATCTCCCCAAGAGGAGAAGGGACTAGGATTTCCTCCAAGGGGAATTCCTTGGTTGGTAGACTCCATTTTCTCAACCCAAGATCAACGTAGGAAAGGGTAATGGATATGCCGTTTAAAATAAATTTTTAGATGCTTTGACACAACTTGTTTTTTCAGTTTTTAAGAGTCGAGAAAAAACAAAAGATGACTCTAGTCTCCTTCGATTTTTAATGAGCCTGAAGTGACAAGTGCTCAGATGGACCTTTTCCGTTAAGGAGTCTGAAAAGGAACGAAAGGGAATGCTCTGGAGATCTAGGTAGAGGGAGTACCAAACCAATCGCAAAACTGCAGAATACTTTTTACGGTACGGCAGTCAATCTTCCCGAATGTTGTGTTCAGTGCATTGCAATCGATAGGGCGGCAGACACGGCTTCCTATGGATAAAGGATTTAAGCCTATAGGGGTCTCCCAAAATATACTCGACGGTACGTGGGAGCACAAGTCCGTACTGGCACTTATCGTCTCAAAGTGAAGGAATCACCCAACCATCAGTGAGGACAACAGTTACCAGGCTTTACGACGCCGGAATACGTCTCTAACCTAGACCTCTAAATATTGTGCGTTAAGTTCCAAAGCATTGTTAGATTCATTGAATTTATTTTAAGTTGATCTTTCTTATGAAGTTTGCCTTTTGGGTTCACCACGAGATGTAGATGTAATTCCTAAAATGCAATCTAAAGATGATAAACAAACTTTTATCTCTTTTCTGCAATGAAAATCCTAGCTACTAGGGGAAAAGAAAGACACAATCTTTTCATAAAGAGCAAAGAGCACATTGTAAATGCACTTTCCTAAATCAAGCCAAACAGACTGTCAATATGCAAATGCACATGTGCATGTATTTGTTTTCGACTTTCTTAGTATTGATGCTAAAAAGAAAGTTGATGTACAAATCTGAATTTGCTTTCAAGCGACAAACACAAACAAGCTTCTTTTCGAAATCAAAAGATAAAGACGATTACGACACTTTAAGATTTTGAAATAAATACTCGTTTTTGACACTAGGAAGTCACAAATTCAGACCAAAGGCAATAGTAAAATCATAATCGACCATCAACAATAATCAAACTTTCTCCTATGATCAAAATCGACACTTGCGACAGATCTAAATCAAAGGACGACAGTACAACTATTCTACTTTTGCAATGGAAAACTGTAAATGACGCAACAAACAAACAAAAACATCTACAGTTCTTTTGTACAAAGGAGGCAGAATAACAGCAAGGAAAAGGGGTTTTTAGACAGACATATACTGATCACAGGCTGCAAAAATCAGAGACAAAACTGGAAAGAATGAAGCACAAGAACCTCAGCTGCACAGGGCTAGTCTGATCAGCGCACCTGTAACACAGAGAAACTGGATTGCAGCGCAGGTTACCCTTTCAGGAAGTGCGCTGAAATGCAGGAACTCTTAACAGTACCTGCGCTGGGCCAGAAACGAGAATCTGTCCGGGTTCTGGGTCACGGTTTGGAGTTCAGTCTTTGGTTTTTGGCCGAGTAAAAGCAATCAGTAATGCACAATCAGGGGTAGATCTAAGGAGGGTCTAAGAGCTATCACAAGGGCAATCAGATCATTTGTGAATCAGCTGTTCAAATCATAAACATATCCAGTGAATGGATTGAAGCATCAGATTTCTACTTTGCATTTGTTATGGCAAATGCAGTTCGAATGCTACTTATAAGTTTATGAAACAAACAACAAAGAGATACACAAACAAACTAATTAGACAATCTCCCCAGCGGAGTCGCAATTTTGTTACCGGGAAAAGTGTCTATTTAGAACTACTCTATCCCACTAAGGTGTGACAGCTGCCTTAGAAACAAACAGAGAAAAACTACTTTTGTATTTCCTTTATGAATTGAAGATAGAGGGGGATAGAAAGAATCGACCTGTGTCTTGTGCTAGTCCTTTGATCCAATCCCTCTCTTCTTTGACAGTTTCCAGCTACTTGCTCCCTTACTTGTCCAGCTTCACCAAGTACCTGTAAGATCACAGAAGAAGAAAACTATACAAAGACATGGATCTATATTCATAAACAGCTTAGGATCAGATTTAAGCTAACCATACAAATGTAACAAGCATCAATGATACAAAAGCATGGAGGAGAAACTCAAATAGTTTTTATTGATATACAAGAAGATCCAGGAGGAGTTACAACCGATGATTCCTGACCCAGCATCAACCTCCCAGCAAAGAAGCCCCTCTTCACCTCCAACAAAGCATAAATCACCCAATACTATGATATCTATCTCAAAACCAACAGCAATTCCTTACAATGTGCAAAATTCCAGCCTCTGGATCTCTGGGATGAGGGATCCATATATAGATGTATGCAAGGAGGATGAGTCAGCCTGTGATTTGATTAGTGTCTTCTCTCTGTCAGTTCTTGCTTCCACTTGGAGACTGAAAGCCTCTTACTCATCCTTGGTCGAATTCAGTGAGGCAAGTGTCATAGGAGAAGATTCTAGAAGCTTCCATTGTCTTTCCACCTCGCGGAATGGCACTGCCATTTGTCATTTCCCGCTCAACGCACCCTCATAGTGCATTTAGGTGCGTTGCAACACACCCAGCTAGTGTGTTTAGGTGCTATGCAACGCAGCTAGCTAGTGGAGCAGCTGAAATGATCATGTTTTGACTTATTCTGGGCAGTTTCTGGCGGAGAACTTCTAGGAGAAGCTGTAATTTGTTGACCTTGTTCCTTTAGGGGTTGGAACAACACTTTTAGGGACTTAGGAGCCCTTGGTTTATGGACATTTCATGCTTGGAGCTGCAAGGCACAAAAATGTCTATAACACATCCACCTAATGAACGGCCCAGATTGACTAGAAATTACTATACTTTTACAAGGCAATTTTACATTTATTTTTGGCTTCGGGGGCGCTGCCCCTGAGCCCCCGCTGGCCCCCGGACCCCCCAGCCGTGGGGGATGGGCCCCTCCTGACCCTCGCGGAGGGGACAAGTCCCCCCCCGCGTGGAGGGGTGTACAAAACTTCCTGGAGTATACATCCGGCTGAAACAAAGACCTCTAAACAATCATGCTCCACACACAACATTTAGCTCAGTAATAGAGCAACCCATCTACAGGGATAGGTCCTAGGATCAACTCCTATTCTATCCTCATTTTAACTTGATTTAGTACTTTACCCATCCAAATTCGATATAACAATTTATAAATATAAGTATAAATTCAACAAAACGGAACATGTTATAGGTTAAAATGAAGCCTTTCTAAGCAACTAAAACTGGTATATCTATTAATTCTGACAAATGGAAACTTCTCTTTAAATATAATTGCATGTGGTGAGAACAGAAAATCAAAAATGCTAATGGAAAGAATTCATTGTACAACGCAACTACATACATATCTACCTCGATGCTTTTGCCATATGAGACACCATAGATGAAAACCCCAAAACCCTAAAAAAAATCTTGCAGCTCTAAAATTGAGACAACTTCATGGATACAGAAATTTTTTCTCTTATTTATGTTTATTATCAAGTATACTTCTACTCATGTGATCCACTAAGGAATTCTCCACCCACCTAATGCAATGCATGATATGATCTTACTGTGCAATTTAATATAAGATGCACTTTGGATGTGCTCTAAAACAAAAAGAACTTAATTTTGAATGTGCTCCAACTGTCCAAATTCTTTTACATATTTTAGTGCAATGCAAATTTTTCTACCCTTTCACAAGTGCATCTATCCAAATTTCACACCTATCAACAATTAAACATGTATAAGATTCCATTGAAGCCCATAAGCTAGACTTAAAAACAATTATCTAACAAGTACAAATGCTTACTCAATCCATTGCAATTTGGAACTACTTGAAAACTATTATTGCCACAACACAATAAATCCAAAGAGTCTAGGCTTCAAAAGAAAAATTACCATATGGCATAATTCAATCCATGTTCCACTCGACTAATTCTCTAGAAAGAGCATCTGGTAATTACCATCATAACCTCTACTGCTCGTATGAAACAAACCTCATCGAATGTTGCATTTATTTAAAAATATTAAAGTATGAGCAATGTTCACTCCTTTTTTATATAATTGTTTTACTTATTAAATAAGCTTCACAAAGTTAATCTTTAAGGTTTCAAAATTGAAAAAGTAAACAAAACTAGATCTTGATGTAATAGTTATTGGCATAAATGAATGCAATCAGGGTGGAAATCTCCAACAATGTCATGTGGAAAGTGTAGCTCATTTGACCTCATAATTTTTTGCATTAGTTGAAAAGGAAAAGGAATGGCATATATATAAGATCATGTAGATATTGGTAGTGAATGTAAGTTTAATTGAACCAACAAATAATAAAATTCAGACAGAACATGGGTTTTTACATGCTAGTCCAAACCTGAATATGAAAATTGCCAGAAAATAGTGGATTTCATGTGACAAGCTAAAATAGAATAATACCCATGTTTCATAAGTCTGCTTGCATGCAAATACACAAATATGAGTGAAAGCATGTATTATGATTTTAAGTTCATGGCCAATAGTTTATGAATTTGGTATTCTCCTGAGACTAAACCATGAAGAACCACCTTGGCATCATACTTCCGAAATTGCATAATCTCAGGTGCCATGTACAAAGGTGAACCACAAAGCGTTTCTACTAAACCTTGGGGTTGTAGGGACTTGCAACAACAAACATAAACATTAGTAAAATTAGATAGATTGACATGGAAGAAAATGCATTGAGATGGACATCAAGAATAGGAAACAAAAAAAAAAATTGCTTAAATATATGACCTGAAATTTTCAATAAAAAACTTAAAAGGTATGAACAAATAATTTCTTGAAAATCCTATCTAATTCCTTAAAGAAGTGTTGTATTCATTTGGATGATCCTATATAACATCCAGAGATCCATTCAACATTTATAAAGCTAAGTTCCAAAGGATAGCAGTTAGCTCAGACCCATATCTAACAAAGCAAGAATAAATATGTGGTCCTAAAATGACTCATCAGTAGATGAAAGAGGTTTATAACTAAATATACCTCCGCATATGAGAGTATATGGTGAGCAATACTACCAATCATGGATGCATTTATATATGCACAAGAATTGTTAAATCAGGTATAGGTTATCCATATCAAGGTCTTTCTCCATAAAAAAATCTCAGAAGTTGGGTAGATTAAAGCTAAAGAAAATGTAGGGCATAGACCTTTCTATGTGTTTGTTTCGCTATGAAAACATAGATGGTCCATGTAAACATATTAAAGATCCACTAGATAGTAGACAAGGAAAAACACACAAAGGCCATAATATCAATGGGCATGAAGAAACTAAATTCCATGGAATCCATTAATAGAGGGCGGTGGGTTTAATACCTTAGCAAGGTTGACATAGAAGAAGAGTGGTTTCTTGGTATTGGAGACTTGAATCCTCTTCTTTGTGAACATCGTTTAGATCCGTGCTTCCAACTTTCTCAGTGATTTCTTCCATGACCATCATTCCTCTACTTTACTCTTCATGGAATCTTCCCCACTCTTAAAAACAATAATAATCTAGAAACCATACATTTGATCCTTGAAACCCTTGGAAAGAATTTCATTGGCTTCATCTAGCACAAACATCTTGATGTAATCAGGGCAAAGAGAGTGCCTACATAACATGTCAAACACACGGCTTGGGGTTCCAACAACAACATGAGCTCCACTTATGAGTATATGATGATCATCAAAAACATTTGTTCTACATGTGCATGCATGAACTTTAAATTCCAAGTAATCCCTGAGAGCATGCATGACTTTTTCAATTTGTTTTGCAAGCTCTTGAGTGGGTGCGAGAACCAAATCTTGGTATTCTCGCAAGCCAAAGTCCAGTTGCTAGAGAATTCCGGAACAAAATAGTAGAAGCCTAGAACCTTTTCACCCTATTCCTCCTTTTCCCACCAACGAGTCATAATTATCATCCAGCTTGAGGTCATTGAGGTCCTCTTCCAACTATTTATCATGGCTCATCTTCTAATCTCAGGAAATCAAAAGGCCTTCTGGTAAAAGATCCCACTAACTTTCTAGGATTTGAAGTTGCGATCAGTCTGGGTAATTTTTTTGCAGACTCCCCCCACTCTCAATACTCCCAATATCCCTTAACCTTATTTCTTCATCCACCCTTCTGTTTTGCCTCCGCCTGACTGATTTATTGAATAAAAAATACCTTATAATATCTCATATTGTCATATAATATATAAAAACCATTTAGAGGCCTATTATATCTCGAATATATCACTTCAGTTTTTCTTCTTTTTAATACCTCAATATGAACGCATGTATTATGATATTGCTTTTCTAGTGAAGCCCCCATGGAAAGCCCTAGCCCCAGTTGATTCTTCAGATGAATGAAGCAGACCAACCAGTGTATTTTTGGATGAAAGCGAGCATTTAGTTTTTTAGCAAGAATTATATAGATGATAAAATCGCCAATGTAGAATGGATGGTAAGAAAAACTCTTTTTAAATTTTGGACAACATTTGATGCAGACATGTGGCCAACAGATTTGGTTTCCTGCGGACAAGTTGAGGCCACCTACAATTTTGTTGAAATAAAACTTATTTTCATGAAATATTAATAGAAAGAAAGATCTACCAAACTTAAACAAGATCTAAGAAAGAACTTGTGATATCGACCTTGAGTTACCCCACAACTCTCCATGCCTTCCACTGCGACCACTTCAGCATATCATCAACTACAACCAAGCCAGTGTCAAGGTAGATGAGATTCCTTACGCGCATGTTGTCGAGTGGACGAGTGGAATATGAAAAGATTTACCCTTTCTTGAGTTGGTGATCCCTAAACCTAGGCTTAAGTGAAGTGTAAAGGTGGGCAATCTCTGTATAGGTTGATAAGTAGGTCGAATCGATGACTGGCACAGCCAAAATAGAATAATTTAGAAATGGATGTTAGAGGTTTCCCATCCTGTCAATGTTTGGTTGTGTTTTGTAAAAATGTTTTGCTTCTATTTTGCAACGAAATCATCAAAAAGTGCTCAACAAATCTATACGCCGAGGCAACAACTAACTGTTGTTGAACTTGGACGTAAGCATTGTTTTGAATGGATTTCCCCGTTTGTTGGAATCAAACAACGTGTTTTTTTTTAAATTACAAACACAAATTTATCTTTAAATATAATATTTTTTATTTTATTTTTTATCTATTGAATATTTAGATATTTAAATACATAATTTTAGATTTCAAAAATATATATCATATTTCAAATTATTTTTGAAATAATGGAAACAAGTCATTCCAAGAATTTAATAGTTTTAAATGGATAATAGATTGGATATATATTAGTTTCTAGATTATATAACTAGGTTAGACATGGAAAATATATGTGATTCATAATTGACAATGTCGTAACTGTCTCAATTTTGTTATACCATTAGTCATTCCTTACCATAAGTTAAGCTTTGCATTAAAAAAAGGATAAAAATAAAATGTAAATAAATATACTTACGAGGGGTTATTGGGCATCATTATTTATGAGTTCTTTAATATTTTAACAAATAGGAGTAAAAATGTAAATTTAAAATGTTAGTGTGGCACTTAATTTATTAACATTTACATTTATTTCTCCATGACATTAAACCTAGAGCTTAACATCCTTTTCCTTTATTTCATATTTTAAGCAAAACATTTTTAGCCACTAAGTTTACTGAAACCTAAGTTGAATAAAAACATGCTAACATGGGTAAATGTGCCCAACCTATTAATTAGTAAATGAAATCCCAACAAGCATTAAATGACAAAAAATTTATGCCAATTTCCATTCATGGTAATGAGATGCATGTTATAGTATACATTTTATGTTAAACCATTATAAATGTATCTGACTATTAGGGAAGAGATGAACAACTACATCATGGAATTAGAGAGGGTTAGGATTGTTGGTTGGTGATCTCCTCTATAATGCCTCAACTTCATGTGACACATGCTTTGGTCATTTGTCACATGTTTCTTACCTATAAATTAGCATTTTCAACAAAAACAAACCAAAACAACATTATATTTGGCCAAAGTCTTAATTTCCTCTATAAGACTTCATATAAGTTAAAATCATTCAAAATAAAAAGTAATTTAGCCAAATATACCCAATTGAAAACAAAATAAGACTTGTTTATTTCCCTATAAATGTTCTTAAAACCTTCGTTTAAGATTTATGTTTGCATTTAGAAGTTGTGGTTCTATTGCAAGAAAAGTTTAGAATCCCTTGTGAAATCCATGGGACTATGGTTCTTTGAGGTATATTATGATAATTACACAAATACTACACTATTTTAGGGCCGAGATTGGTGGTGTGACAATATTTTACATAAGCATCATGGAATTGGCATTGGTGGTGTGATAATATGTTACTTAAGCATATGGAGTCTACACAAATTTTATTCTCTTTTATAATTGGCATTTTTTGCATGACAATATATTGCTTGCAACATGCTAGAACCAACCATTTTTATTTCACTAATTTGAATTCAATGCATTTCTCCTCCCCGTGTAGTATTATAAATTGGTAAGATAATCGAGAGTGAAGAAAGTGGATGATAATAATTCCTATTGTGACCACTTGAAACTCTACTAGCATGTGGGCGTCCATATATTGTTCTCAAAAACACCTATTCTTTAAATAAGATTGGTTTTCATGCTCTAATCTATCTTCATCTCCATGTGACCATCAATGTGATTCTTGTAATAGGGACAAATTTGGCCCACCCAAGTATAGCCCTCTCACTAGTAGATAATGTGATCATTTGGTATATTCAAGGGACAAGAAAGTTGGTAAGTGTTCATGTGTTAGAATTTGGAAGCACCTATTACTTATAAGTTTTACAGTTTTGTGGACATGATAAGATGTATTTAGCCATATTTCTTAGAATTATTGTTACGCTATTAATTTTGCATGTGTATCTTTTTATTGTCTTTGACAAACTTTATATTGTCCATTGGACACACTAACCCGTTATCCTAAAAACTAGACTCTACTCTCCTTTTAAAATATATCCACCATCTATTCTCTTCTGTGTTTCCTTCCGCTACTTCCTAGGTATACTAGTAATATAATAGTATATGAACCACAACTTACAATCATAATTATATTTTGATAATCAGTTTACCTATAATAATAATTAATATTTATAATATATTTTTTCAATCTTTTTCTCCTTCTACATAATTAATAAAGAAATATATTTATTTCACATGATCATATATATAATTTTTATATTTTCATAACCTTATTAAAATCTTTTTTTTAATTGATTAATAAACTAATAACGATAATATTATTAATTAATAAATTATTATCAATAAATAATATTTTATTTCTCTATTCTTTTCATTTTTTATTGCATTTAGTCAACTCAATTTTTTATAATCATTTTACTTATAATAATAATAATAATTAATATTTATAATTATATTTTTTATTTTTATTTTCAACATAATTAATAAAAAAATATATTTATTTCACATCATCAAATATATATTTTCCACGTTTTCATAACCTTATTACATTTTTTTGTTAATAAATTAACAAAAGCCGCGAGGTTTTCATTGTCTTTGCACATTGCCACCATGGGGCTTTTGTTTATTGTGCAATGTTCAGCAGTGACACTGCTCGTAACATCATTAGTTGTAATGCCTATTTATGTACACTTTAATTTAGTTAATAATTAGGTAAACCAAAATTGATTTCAATGAATGATAATTATAATATATTGAATGTCACTCAAATAACTACATAAAGGAGGAACATGTTGACTCTTCTTAAATCATAAGGAATATCTCATTTTTGCTTATTAATTAATTTATTAAAATTTTAATTTTATAAATAGTTTATAAACTATTTATTTTTTTAAATATTATTTTATAATTAGAAATAACTATAATTATATATTTTTAATAAATATATGGATGATAATATCATTTTTTAGGAAAATTAGATCAAATTGTAATCAATTTTTAATTAATATTTTAATTTCAAAAATGTATAGATGAAGAGAAAGTTAAATAATTTTCTTTATAACTATCTCAAATGATACAATTTTAATATATTATCATGAACTCACATGATGCAATATTTCTCAAAACTCTAATTTAAAATTAATAAAATTATTATTTAATATAAAAATAAAACCATTATCCTTTAATATTTTTATTTATTTTATAACTGAATCTTATAATATTAATATTGTATTAATGAATATGTAAACACAAAAATAAGAAAATCCTACCAAACTTAAAAAAATATTATATTAACACATAATAATTCTTATTAAAAAATTTTAATATATTATCATGAATTCACATGATACAATTTTTCTCAAAAATCTAATTTTAAATTAATAAAATTATTATTTAATATAAAAATAAAACCATTATCCTTTAATATTTTTATTCATTTTATAACTGAATCTTATAATATTAATATTGTATTAATGAATATGTAAACACAAAAATAAGAAAATCCTACCAAACTTAAAAAAATATTATATTAACACATAATAATTCTTATTAAAAAATTATAATAAACTAAATTTATTTAGGTTATTTTAAATAAATAAAAAAAGCCAAATTATTTAAAATATAAATTAGTCTGAAAGTCAAACACAAAATGACAAATTAATATTGAGTTCTTTAATCTATGTACCCTAACATAAAACTACACATTAGTATTACGCTATTTGATCCATATACAAATGTAGTGTCACAAATTAATCAACCCACATTTCGAGAGATTCAAGTACTATCATTTATAATCCACATGCGGTTATATTGCTATTTACGGAAAAATCGAACATCCAGGTCCAAGTTCTAACAAACAATTACTACACCCTACTTTCAAAAAAACATTTTGCAATTGGGTATGTAACAATCATTTTGTCCATTGGATTCATGAACCTGAGAAAGACTTGATTAAAAAAACACATCTGGTTGAAATGATTTGTTTTCTGAGAATTGTTATATTTTATATCATTTAATTTATTAAAACCACATAATATATTTTATATCATTTAATTTATTAAAACCACATAAAAATAATTATAATTGTATTAATAAAAAAATATTTTTTAAATTTATAATTAAAGATATAAAAATATATATAAAAAAATTTAACTAAATATTGGTTTTCTAAAAATATTTTAAAATTAGGCTGAGATCATAAAACTTATTAAAATGAATACACTTTCATGAGAATTATTATTATTTCTTTCTTGTGAGTATTCCCCATTAAGTAAAGGTGTTGTCTATATACCTTCCAAATTAGTTTAGTGGGATTTTTCTTGCTGTAATTTAGTACATTTTTTTAAAAATCAGAATGTTAGAGTGTTTGAATCATTTTTTTGATAATAGAAATGGATTTAGTACAGTCAAGAACCCTTGAGGTACCCAAAATCTTGAAATTTAATAGTTGTAACCCAGAGTGGTTGGACGGATGGCTTGCCGCCTCCCCACCCGGGATCGACTCCCGTTGCATGCTGACTGCTCTGCAGCATATGTCTGCCATTCTGCTTCGTTGTTCCAGCAGCCTATCTTGTCTATCGCGCATCTTGTACATATCGATCATGTAAATATATTGTGAATAATGTTGAAACAAACGGGCTCTATATAGCTTCTAATAAGACTCTTCCCCCACTTTTTTAAAAATTTCCATTATTTTTCAGACTAATTTGTAGATTTTTTAAATTAAATTTTAAGTAACTGAATTTTTTTTCTACTTATCAATAACATCAACTACTGCAATATCTGTAAACTAATCATAATCCAAATCAGATCTCTTCCTCATCATTTTTTTCTCAGCACAATAACCTATATAGTATCGTATCATCTCACGAAAGGATAATGCATCGAGAGTTTTTCTCTGGGGAGCTTCTCTGAGGGCTTTTAATACAACATTTAGTTTAATTTTAGTTTTCAAATGACAATGTTTTTGGCTGCAGCAGTTCTAGTTTTTGGTAATTTTTACAAATATTGATAAGTATACATAAAGCATGAAAAATAAAAAATTTAAAGATTTTTCAATGTTTTAAGGAAACTATATCTAAGAAAATATTTGAAATTTTAAAGCATAAAAATTGTATTTAGAAATTTGGGCATTGTGGACAAAAGCTTGAAGATGAATAGAGATATGAGATATAAAGAATATATCTCAAATTGTCTAATTAAAAAAAAATTTAAAAAATCATTTTTAAATTTGATATGGAATCCAATGGTTAACCTGACTGTACATTATGGATAACTCCACAACCATACATTTGAAGACTAAGCGTTAAAACATAGGCAACAAACAGATTTTCTCGATCAGGCCCTTGCTTTACAATGCCATGCTCGAAAAACTGAACAAAATCAATAACAAAAGACCTAATGAATTTGAATTCCATACTGTAATGCCACCTATTTAAGACTTAAAAGAAAAGCAAATTATCACAATGCCTTTGAGAATTATGCTTTAGTGGTTGATGCCCTTTATTTAAGACTTAAAAGAAAAGCAAATTATCATAATGCCTTGGAGGTTTATGCTTTAGTGGTTGATGTATAGACCGGACATACCTTCTGTAGAACATAATTTTCGAAAACATATGTCATGAAAATCAATGCTTGAGGAAATATTTCCATAAAAACCACCTTTTTCTCTTCGGGGCTTGCACTTTCAAGTTTTTGTTAAATAAACCAACTTCTAATATGATAAGAACTATATCGAAACACTTCAAAATTAGTTTCACTTGCTAAGATGAATTATATTTCAATCCTGGATTGATTCAAAACATGTCTAGTAATATCTAACAATTCAAAACATTGGTTTTTATTATTTTTGAACTCTTCTAGCAAAGAGGAACCATAGTGTGCCTCTATGTCAACCCCATTTTCACATTGCTAAGTTCCCACAAATGAACTCTTTGAAATAGAGAAATAATGAGAGCTTCGTTCATGATGTCAAATAGGTGAAGTTGTAGATGTCATAAGAAAACCAGGAAGCACTAGATATGGCATGGCAAAACCAAAGGAAGGAATGACATAGCATCTTGGATTAACATTGCCACCTTTTCCCAAAGACAACACACCTTATTGCAACTCCGGTTGAGAAAGAAAAGTAGTCAAGTAGGTTTTCTAAAACTCAAGAAAATCAAGATAAGAGCCACTCATACAATTCCTTGATATAGAATTATCATTTAATCCTGTGGCCATTCATGAAACATATTTTGAAGTTCTTTGCAATTTCTACATGCTTATTAGATCCATCATTGGCATATGAATTCTAGCTCCAATTTGCCCACTTAATTTATATAAGTTATGTAGGTCCATGTTGCCTCTTGATGTTCCTCCAGGCATGCTACCAGGAGTAGATTATGAATCCAAGCCAACAACTATGGCAATATTGTCAAATGTGGGAGCCAAAGTATGAGATGTAGTAAAGTTGGCCATCATGGGTTGTAAAATCATTGGATTAATTGGATATCCACTCAAGCCAAAATTAAGAGTACATACATTTGAAATATGTGGATTCTGATATTGCCCATTGGAGAAATCCCCATTGGCATCCCAACAGTTGATGTGGTATCATACAAACTAGGTGTAATAGATGAAAAAATGTTAATGTAAACTGGCACCTTTAACTTGATTTTTGGAAGTCATTGAGGTCATGATCATGTATGCTAGTCCTTTACTATGTTGATTGAAGCCAAAGGAATGTCATTGTATCTCAATCAAAATAGGTGACTTGAACTTGTAAGATAGAACACATGTGTTGATGTCATGCCTTGGGCAGGTGTTGATGTCATGCCCTGGGCTCTGTAGCGTTGGTGGTGGCGGCGCAAAGACATCAGCACCTTAGAAACATAAAAACTCAAATGTTAACATTAGAAACACAAGAAATATTCCTATCAACCTCGAATTAATACATAAACCTAAAATGTAAAAGTGACATAATAAACTAATAACAATAATACTATTAATTAATAAATTATTATCAATTAATAATAATATATCTTTCTTCCTTCTAATTTTTACTGGATTTGGTCTACTCTTTAATCATTAATAAGTTTTTTAATTACAATAAAATTTATTAATTTTTTTTTATTCTTTTAATTCTTAAAAGAAAATTGATGTCTATGTGATAATGGGTAAAGCTACCACATGATACATTGATAGTTTTATAAAAAATACCCAACCGTTTTCAGAAAAAATCTACAACATAATCTCCAACCATAAAAATCTTCATCAATTTTAAAAAATACAAACAAATTAATCCTTGATAAATAGGAAAATTATCAAATCCAACTAAATAAACTAAATTTAGACCTTAAAGTGGAATTCATTTCCTCGCAACTGTCACATTAGTATTGAACACAATACCTTCCAGAGGAATGCATTTCCTCTCAGCTGTCACATCATTTGCAGGTTGCCAAAGACCCATGAAATCTTTTCATTTTTCTTGAAGTATATACACCATGCGATATAATATTGGTTGCTGGCTGCCATACGAACCACTTAGTTGCAAGGGATAAATATAAAGGAGGTTGGATCCAGTTCTGTAAGTCGAATTCATTCCCTCTCAGGCTCTCAGCTGTCACATAGTCGATTGCATGTTGCCAAAGGCAAATGAAATCTTTTCATTTTCTTGAAATATTTACAGAAAGTGATATAATACTTGTGGCTGGCCATCAAAGCTAAAATATAAATAAAAGAGTGTTGGGTGCAGTTCTTCGAGTGGAATTCATTCTCTCTCATCTCTCACATTATTCATCTGCAAGTTGCCTCGTACTTCATCTGCATGTTTCCTGAGTTACCACAGTTACCACATACTGCATCTGCATGTTTGCAAAAGGAGCCTCAAATCTTTTCATTTTCTTGAAGTGTCAACGGAAAATGATATAATACTTGGTGGTTGGTGACCATACAAACCACTTAGTTGCAAGGAATTATATATATATATATATATATATATATATACACAAACAAAATGGAGTGTTGGACACAGTTCCTTCAACTGAATTCATCCCCTCTCAATTGTCACATCATCTGCATGTTGCCAAAGGCACACTTTCGTTTTCTTGAAGTTTCTACAAAAGTGATATAATAATAAATTCGAAGATTGATTAATGTTTCTTGATCACGATTTTACAAATTATACCAGTCCTATTGATCCTTTACTTCTTTTTCCTCTTGCTCAGTAGCTTGTTTTTCACTGTTTATAGTTAAGGCACCCTTTCTTTGGCTCTGTTGAATGAATATTGCATTTTTGCCTGTGTGACCTAGTTCATTATTTCAAGTTCTTGAATCAATTGGCTTGGTTGCTGGTTTAACAAAGGTTGATTTGTAAATTTCTTGTTAGTTTGATTCAACATGCCCCATTGCTTGCTTCTGGTTGATTTTTAGTGACCGTTATTGAACCAATCTTTGGTATTGATTCGATTTCTTTTCACTACAGAACATAGATCACAATTGTTTGGATCAACTGGTTTTTCCACGCTTGCTTGTTTGTTTCTTTTAGATTTAAAGACATCAAAATCAAAATATTGCATTCATTTAGTATACGAAAGTGAAAGTGAATTTGCATTTCAAGTTTTCATATTGGAAAGTGAATAATAAAATCTCTCATTAGTAGTACCTGTGCACTTTAGGAGTTGATGTCTGTATGCATTGAGTGACCGCATTTGTTTATCTTGGTTTTCTTGGTTTGGGAATGATCTCTCTACCCTCCTGTAGGTACGTGTTCATTGAAGTAAAAGGATATTTTGCTCATTCAAGCTGCATCCTAGGATTTGTTGTATACATATGGTAAGGCCTGAAAACTGAAACATAATTCAAGATAAACTCTAAAATGAACTGAATAAACTTAACAACATATTGGAACATAACGCACACTATTTAGAGGTCTAGGCTAGAGACGTGCTCTGGCATCGTTAAACCTAGTCACTATTGTTTTCACTCAAGGTTGGGTGATTCCTCCTTCTGTGACTCAATAGTGGTCTAGTACGGAATTGTGCTCCCATGTACCGTCGAGTATATGTTGGGAGACCCGACTAGGTTATCATCCTATATCCTTAGGAAGCCGTGTCTGCCGCCTTGCAAACTGTAACGCACCAAACACAGCATTCGAGAAGATTGATTGTCGTACAGAAAGTCCTTGGTTTTCATACGACAGCCAAGGTGTATATGCAGTTTTACAGGTTGTTTGGTAAACATTTTTCCCAGTTCTCCAAAGTAGTCACTTTCGTTCCTTTTCGAACTCCCTAAAAGAAAAGGTCCATTTGAGCACTTGTCACTTTAGGCTCATTAAATATTCGAAGGTGACTAGAGTCATCTTTTCGTCCTTTTCTCGACTCTTTAAAGATGAAAATGTCAAGTTCTGTTCCTATGTCTTAAAATTTATTTGGCCACGTTCACATTTACCCTGCTAGATCTTGTTTGCGTTTTAGCTTGTGTAGGGTTCTTTCTCGTTAGTTTTCCTAGGATTTTGAATTAAATCATCCTGGTGGAATCACTGATCCCGTCCCCCATTCCAAGTGACCAAGGGTCTCCATCCTCTATAGCTTCCGAAGTACTGGCTGTTAGTGATACTCTTTCTGTCATCCCGGGTATCCAACACTTAAGTCTTGCGCTCCAGAGGACGAGTCTTGCAATATTCATTGGAACCCCATTTGGGAGCCTTCCGAAGAGGATATTCCCATTACTCCTCCTAGTGTCTCAGTCCCAATGTCTTCTTCCAACATGGATGAGACAAACGCATCTCAAGTGAAGAAACCCTCATGGACAGTGGTGAAATCCCTGTGTCGCCAGAAACTTCACCCTTTCGTGTCACTCCGCTCGGTGTCATGTTGCCTTTACGCTATAAGGCTTTGGTAGATATTATGGGTTCTAGATCTCCCCTTACGAGTTCCATGTGGTCTCGTACCGTCACTCCGACTTCGGAGCCTTTTACCCCTCAAATTCACAATGTGTCTGTCACCTCAGTCTCGACTATTCCAACTGTTTGTGTGGCTTCTTCAGCCCCTGTTGTTAGTGTCGTCACTGCATCTTCAGTTGTGACCACTGTTGCTGGACCTTCGTCCGGACCTGCGAATAGTGGCCCATCAGCATCTACATCTAGAGTTGTTGATCCTACACTAAGTACCCCACCTTCTTCTGGTTCCATTCTAGCAGGGGGGGCATATGATCAATATTTACAAGCTCTTCAGAATCCGGATCCCCAAAATCCATTTCATTATTATGATTCTCGAGGAGCTCATATTTATTACCCCGAACCTTTGCCATCTCAACCTGCGGTTGAGGTCTCGGTTCCGTTGTCCGTTGCTTGGGGTACCACCACTTATCATGGTGGCCAAGCACCGCCTGCAAATTTTCAAGGACCACCCTATCAAGGTCAGCCGTCTTACGAACAACCTTATCCAGGGCAACCTGGAGGCCCACAAGGACAACCCTTCCAGGGACAACCTTCGGCCTTTGGTGGTTCCTCCTTTACCTATTTCGGGCAACCTTCTGGTAATCTGGGACAACCTTACGTTCAACAAGGCCAACCCGGTGTCTAGCAAGGCTACCCTTCTGGGAAATTCGATCAGCCTTATGTTCAGCAAGGCCAACCCACTATCCAGCTTAGTCAACCATCTGGACAAATTGGTCAGCCTCAAAACCAACTAGGCCAATCAACTGTCCAGTCTACTCAGCCATCCGGCCAATCAAGACAACCCTCAGTTGTGCAAGGACAACCCAGTACCCAGAAAAATCAACCTTCTGGGCAAATGGGTCAACCTCAATCTCAACTAGGTCAACCTTCTAGCCAGATGGCTCAGCCTTAGTTCTCTCAAGGACATCCGTCTGGGCCTGCTCAGCCGGGCACTCAAAGATCCACTTGGTTTTCAGCCCCAGTATGGGCTCCAGACCCAATCTGGTCCTCAAATTCAGATTGGATCCCAATCTCAACTTGCTTATCAAACATAGCCTGGCTCCCAGGCTTAGTTTGGAGCCCAGCCGCCTTATGGTTTTCAGCAATCCCAAAAGTAAACTTAATTTTCCCCGTACCAAAATTATCAACAACTGCAGGTGAATCCTTACCAGAATTACCAGCAACCGTATGTTGCTCCTGCAGGCCAAGTTGGTAATCAGTGGAATGCTGGGGGCAAATCCAGGGTCAGCCATCTAGTTACAGCTATAACCCCTATGGACAAAATCCCTACGAAAAAAACCCTTCTGGGCTAAATCCGTCCAGACAAAATCAGTGGGGGCAATAAGCAGTTGGGTGGAATTCTGGTGCTACCTCCTACCCATGGCCTTAGATGTCCTTTAACCCTCAATTACACTTTTTAGCAACATTGGAGTTACCGGACGTGTCCAAACTGACAAATGATCCTATTCTTCATAATTCGTATTGGCCACCGGTTCCAACTAAGATTCCCGGTGATTGTCCCAAGTTTGACGGTAAAGCTGGAGAAGATCCCCAAGCCCATGACATGACTTATCATCTATGGTGCTCGTCAAACTCGTGGCTTGACAATTCAATCCGGCTCCGCCTTTGTCAACGGACCCTCACTGGCTCTGCTGCTAAATGGTATATTGAGTTAGATCGCGGATATTTTCAGGACTTTAACTCATTGGCTATGGCGTTTTTAACTCATTTTCAGTTGCCGATTCAATATGAGATGGGCACACATCTCCTTACATCCTTAAAACAAAAAACGACCACGCATATCTCCAATCATATCCATGAATGGAGACGACGTCGCCGTTTGATTAAGTTTTGGATTCCCAATTAGATTTTGACCGACTGGTTCACAACCTCGTTTGTCGGTCCGATAGCCCGGACATTGCCATGGGGGCATGTGTAACTGAAGAGCAGGCTATTGCGCGTGCTTAGTACCTTGACTTGGTTTACTCCCAGTCCGGTACACTATATGATTATTTGCCTGATGCCCCGAGGCCCGAAACTTCCAAAGCCCCGCCAACACCATCTGTTGACGGCATCATTGGTGTTGTTAATCCATCCTCTAAGAAATCTTCCGCGCACCCTGGGAAGCAAAAGTCGAATGCTTCGAATGAAAACACTTCTCAGGTTGTATCCAATTCTAATAACACTTCCGAGGTTAACATCGTCCAGTGCACCACGGTAGATAAAGCCTCGAAATGGAAAAAGAAGGGAAAAGGAAAGAATAAAGTTGATCAACCGAAGCAGGATCCCCCTAAACCTCCACCTGAGGAAGGTTCCAAACGCAAGCCTTAGTATCCTTGCCTTATCTGTGCGAGGATCACTATACCAAAGACTGCCCTAGGCGGTCTGAAGTTAGTCGTTTGTTGAAAGGTGCCCCCAAGACTCTTGTTGTACTCAAAGAGCCTTTTCCCTTGCAGCAAACTCAAATGGTGGCTGATCCATCTCAATCCTCTTCTCCCTTTGGTTCTCAGGTATTTATGGCTGGGACAATTCCCGTCGACATTAGTACTCAGGAAAAAGAGTATCTGTCGCCTGTCGGGAAGGAGCTTGAGATCCCCTCTAGTGCTCCTTCGTCCAGTTCTGGTCCCCTTCATATTGAGCGACCCAACACTAAAGCGGTCATCCGACCTCCTCCTAAAGGTGTGCTCCGGAAATCTTCATACAACCCTAATGCACGTGCTGCTCAGTGCTATAGCATCGTTGAGGACTTAGCCCAGGCTCCATCAGCTATGTCCACATTAGAAGTCCTCCAGAGCTGCCCCTCTGAGAGGAAGTCCTTGCTATCGGCTATCGGTGACATTGACCCAGCCGACTCGGACCTGATCACTTTTGATCTAAACAATCATATACCGACACTGCCTCACCAAATTGCCTTCCTTATCCAGGTCATCATCAATTCTAAAACGATTCATCGTACCGTCATTGATGAAGGTGCTTCTACTTGCATAATGTCTATTGCTTGTTGGAAGGCTATTGGTTCTCCGACTCTAAGCCAATCTCCTACGACCTTGGAAGCCTTTGATGGGAGAGAGTCTCGTCCTTATGGTATACTCCAACACTTGCCTATTACTTTGGAAGGGAAGACAGACTGTTGATGGCAATTTAACTTACAACCTCCTTTTAGGATGAAGCTAGACATATGCCATGTGAGTTGTGGCTTCATCTCTATTTCATGTCATTCGTTTTCCTCATCAGGGGAAGATCGTCACAGTAGACCAGTTGTCCTTCTTCACCTCCTCCTCCTCCGATGGCAACATGCCTTTTGTGGAGCATACCTCCGTTCCGTGTGAGAGTGTGGGTGCTGGGCTCTTTAAAGATCCTACCCTTATGGGTGTTTTTTCGCTCCCACCTCCCAAAATCGCTCCCATTAATATGATTTCTGTTCGCTCTGATCCTTGGGTTCTTCCCCCCGCTGATCAGATAGAATCCTGGGGCGATGAGATGCCGTTGAGTCCTGCCAAGCTCAACTACATCGAAATTGTTTCTGCATCAGCTCCCTCCTCTGAATCTGCTCCTTCAAGCAGAGCTCTCGACTCGTATGTTCAATCCCCTTGGCTTGGAGATGGTGCTTCTTCAGACCCTTTAAAGGAAAATTTTCCTTCTGATGAAACAATTATTGAGACCATGTCTTTCGAGGAACCCCCTTGGTCTGATCATCACCATCGTTCCTCGTTTCTCCCTACCCATCGGGAAATGCTTACTTGTCTCGAGCGGTTTGCTCCTTGTCTCCCATCTCAACCCCTTCAGACACCCATCCAAGTTCATCAAGTGTCTTCTGAAGGGAATATGGGAAACATTACGCAAACTCAACCAATCGACATCTCTGTTCAACTAGGGATTGTCAAGCACATCCATGTTGGAGTAACTTGTACTCCGAAGGAGATTCAGATTTATACTAATCTTTTTCGCGAATTTCGTGATGTGTTTGCTTGGTCTTACGAAGAGATGCCTGGAATCGATCCTAGCATCGTGGTGCATGAGATACCTACCTATCCAGGTGCTAAACCTATTCGGCAGCATCTATGCCCCGTGCACCCCTGAAAGGCTGTAGCTATTAAAGTGGAAGTTAAAAAGCTTCTTAAAGCTGGTTTTATTTACCCCATCCCACTCACAGATTGGGTCTCTAATATTGTCCCTGTGACTAAAAAATAGGGCACTATTTACTAAAAAATAGGGAACTATTAGGGTATGTGTTGATTATCGTGATATTAATCGTGCCTGTCCCAAAGATAACTACCCTACACCCTTCATTGACCAGCTCATTGATGAGTGTGCCAGGAGTGAGATATACTCATTCATGGACGGCTTTTCTGGTTATAACCAGATTAATATTGCACCTATAGATCAACACAAGACCGCCTTTATCTGTCCATGGGGCACTTTTGCTTATAAAAAGCTCCCCTTCGGTTTAAAAAATGTCGGTGCCACCTTCCAACACACAATGTCTTATGCGTTTCATGATATTCGACACATTGTGCAGCCCTACCTGGATGATCTTCCGGCTCATTCAACAAAGCGCCAGGACCATCCAACCCACCTTCGTGAAATTTTTCTCCATTGTCAACACTATCGTATCCGGCTAAATCCGCATAAGTGTGTCTTCTGTGTTGAGTCAGGCAGACTTCTTGGGTTCATCGTCTCCCGAGAGGGTATCCGTCTCGATCCCCTTAAAGTCGAAGCCATCCTGAATCTTCCTCCCCTTGCTTCTTTGCAGAAATTACAAAGTTTGCAAGGTAAAGCTAATTTTTTATGATGATTTATTCCGAATTATGCCGAAGTGGCCAAAGGCTATACACGGTTATTAAAGCGGGATACCCTTTTCCTTTGGGATGCCGCTGCACAAGAGTCATTTGAGCGCCTCAAGGTTCTCATTGTTTCTGCTCCATTGTTGTGTCCCCTTGATTATCGTCGTGACTACACTCTGTATTTAGCCGCTGCCGATACCACTATTGACATGGTTCTAGTTCAAGATGATGATGATGACACTAAGCATGTCGTTTACTATCTCAGCCACAATTTACTAGATACGGAAACTCAATACACTTATGTCGAGAAGTTGGCATTGGCCACCATTTGTGCCGTCCAACGTTTCCGCCATTATATATTATTGCGCATCACGACAGTGGTTTCTGATTGCAACTGAATGACGTACATCTTGTCACGTCAGTTACTAGGGGGCAAATACTCAAAGTGGATTATCATCCTCCAAGATTTCGACTTGGAGTTTACCACTGCCAAGTCTAAGAAGTCCCTCGTCTTTGCTGAGTTGCTTTGCTCTCTGCCATCTGTTACTGCGCCCTCTCGATTAGAGGACCATATTCCAGATGAAACTCTGTTCTTGATTAGTACCCTTGATCCTTGGTACGGGGACATTATTTTCTATCTTCAGACATCCTCTTTTCGTCCCGATTTGTCCAAGGATGCTCGGCGACGGATTCACCATCATTCTCAACCCTATCGCATTATTGGGGACACCCTGTACCATCTCGGCGCTGACTCTGTTCTCCGCTGATGCTTAACATTCGAGGAAGCCGAACGAGTTCTAAATGACTGCCATTCTAGTGCCTGTGATGGCCACATGTTCGGGTATGCAACTGCTCAAAAGATCCTCCGTGCTGGTTATTTTTGGCCCTCTATCTTCAAGGATTTCATTCTTGTCGTCCGCTCTTGTCATGAGTGCCAAATCTACCAACGGAAGATGCGCGCGCCCCCCGCTCCATTGCACCCTATCGTTACCGTCAGCCCTTTTGCCAAATGGGGCGTTGATTATATGACCTGTAACCCTCGCTCGGCCGGGGGGCATGGCTATATCATTGTTGTCGTTGATTATTTCACAAAATGGGCTAAGGCGATGCCTACATTATCTGAAGACGGTCACACAACGACACAATTTTTATTTAATCATGTCATCTCATGATTCGAAGTCCCTCAGGCCATCGTCACTGATCACGGCAAACATTTCCATAATCATATGATGACTAAGTTAACAACCTATCTAGGCTTGCGACATGATAGCTCGACACCGTACTATCCTCAGGCCAATGGCCAAGTAGAAGTCGTCAACAAAGTTCTAGTTATGATGCTTAAACGCACCATTGGCATGCACAAGTCCAACTGGCACTTGATGTTGTTCTCCATCTTATGGGCCTACCAAACTTCAGTGAAGGATGCCACCGGGTTCACCCCATTCCAATTGGTTTACGGTTTGGAGGCTACCCTTCCGATCGAGTGTGAGCTCCATTCTCTGAAATTAGGCATCAAATTACTCCCCAACACTACTCCGGTAGAAGAATGTCTTCTCTATCTAGAGCGACTAGACGAGACCCATCGATTAGCCTCTCTAGCCATTGAAGCACAGAAGAAGAGAGCGAAAACTCACTTCAATCATACTGTCTGTCCTCATTCTTTTGTTGAAGGAGATTTAGTCCTGCTTTATGATCAAGCAAATGATAAGCTAGGGGTAGGAAAATTCGAGCCTATGTGGCATGAGCCTTATATTGTAAAACGAGTTTTGCAAAAAGGGGCCTATGAGCTAATTGATTATGAAGGGAACCCTCTAGATAAGCCCCGAAATGGGCTTTATCTGAAAAAATATTATGCATGAACCCCGTGCATTTTGATTTGTACATACGTGCATTTTCAGCAGGTGTGTTGTATGTGTGTTTTCATGTTTGGCTTGGTGTGTAGGCATAATTGCTGCTTATTGTGTCTTTTGCTTCTCATGTAGATGTCTGGTACACCTTACGTTGGTTTCGCTGATGGTGCCTGCCGCAGTACTCGCAACCTTTCTTTTGTGGCATGGGTGATCTACAATCCTCACAGTGAGTTAATAGACCTCCAAGGTGTTTGTCTAGGTTGCACCACAAACAATGTCGCTGAATATAGTGCTATTATTGAGTTATTGACCGAGGCTATCAACCTCGGTATTCGTACATTGGTTGTGAATCTGGATTCTCAGCTTGTTGTCCACCGGCTTAATGGGCATTATTCCGTCAGAGATCATCGGATTTTAAGGTTGTATTTACGTGTTAAATTGTTAAAAAGGAATTTTGATGTTATTACATATCAACACATTCTAAGAAGATTAAACACGTTAACTGATGCATTAGCAAACCATGTATTAGACAGAAATTTGCGTAACATGTAATCAAAACAGCATATAAAAGCATTCAAAACACAATGAACCATAGGAATAAGTATATGTATATATATCTCATGTGGTGCACCGAGGCGCTCAAAAAATAAATGCATATGTCCAAATAGAGTTTGTGTTCTCCATACATCCGAGACACATATCTCTCAAAAAAATCACTAGGAAATAAAACCTAGGCATCTACTGCGGTGGGTTACGCTCCCTATAGCACACCACCGCTCGTGAAACTTGCCTCAACAGGCGGTGCACCATGGGTATCACCCCTACTATATGTATATGGAACTCTATGGGGACCTCCTCGATCCCCATGTAATCAGGGATCCTCGCCATCAGGCCCTTAAGATTTTGGGCCACTGTTTCCACTAAATCGCCAGTTGGGGGAGCTAAGGCCAGCGCTTTGATGCCTTGTGGATCCCTCCGTGCCTCTGGAGCTAGTCCTACGGGCCTCACTGGTCCCACATCTACAAATACCATAGAGTACATCATTAGGACAGATGCATGAAAAAATCTAAAAAACATCACAAGAGATAAAATACAAAAATAGTATGATCAAGTGCTTTACCGCCGTCGTCCCACTGCTCGCCAGCGGGTAGCTGCATGTCAAGGTCTCCACAGAAGTCCATACCAGCATATGGCTAGTCCTTGACGAAGATCGTCTGGCGATCTAGCCACTCACGGAATAGTGTCCCCCATGACACTGGTCGTCCGCCACCCCCTCGTTGCATAACATGCGCCCATCGTGTGATCCTGGTCTCCTACGGTCTGGGCCTGTCCAAGACCATATCCTATAACTATAGTATTGGCACCCGCTCCAGCATGAGCAGGACCAAGATAGACCCGTAGCCAAACTGATTCACATCCCCGCGGCGACAGTTGGTAAGCTGTCTTTTCATGTTTGCCGTCACTACTTCCGCCCAGTTGAACATGGTCGGATTAAGGCAGTCAAGAGCCAACCGGAGTTGGGTCTTTGTTGCCTCGTGTTGGGCTTGGGAGCCCGCTGCCCTCGTCACCATGAATAGAACTGCACGAAGAACCAAGTCTTCCACCGTCAGAATCGCCACGTTCCCACCTTATGATTTGTGTGCCCGTGGGCACACTCGTGCTATCAGCATATCTAATGACTCACCCACGACCCGTTGGCCCTCTAGAATCGGCCTCTCGCCGCGACGGGATAATCCGGTCAGGAAATATATGTCTTTAGCATCGAACTCAATGTCTTTGCCATGGATGATGAATTTTCCATCTGTTGGGTTCCAGGCACGAATCAACAGCTCTAACAAATTGGGTTGGGCCCGAAGGTGCAGAGTAAGGAAGAATTTTAGCAACCCACACACACGTAAAGCATTTCGGCACCCAGCATCAACAAATGCTTCCTCATCATTGACATCGTGAGTTCTTTCCTGCCAAACAAATGCCATGATGCCCTGCATGACAAGAAAAAATAAATTAGAACTCCTTCTGTAAATTTAAAATCATAATTTACACAAAAAATTAATTTTACGTCGCCATCGCGATTGTTTTTAAAATAGCCGCGATGACGCTCAGTTCACAGTTCATTTTTCGTGCGATCATTGTGAGAATACATCAGTTTCTCGCGACGATCCGAAGGTGTTACATGTAAATCACACTCGGTCATTGCGGACCCGGACGGTTTTCCCGCGATGACCGAGAGACGGACTCCGATTCAAAAATCTGTCTAAATTCACCAACCCAATGCTAGATTGCATAAAAAAAACTACTAAAATGCAGTGCAGGATGAAATGTACTTACTTGGCGAAGGTTTCAGGATGAACCGTGGACGAATGAGGCCGAAATCAGCTTGAGAACTTTGCTCAAGTTGGTGCTCCAAACGCTCCAAGGTAAAATGAACAGTGCAAATGGTAAAAACAAATGAATTACCCCACCCTTTTTATAGTAATTTTTTAAAATTAAAAAATTATACTTTAGAATGTGGGTTTTTCTCATTTTTATCACATGGTTAATTAAAGTTTTGGCTTTTTAACTATGTTTCCGCATATATTAATCATTTTATGTCGAATGGGTTTTACGTTTGATGTGTTTTGTGCAGAACTATAGGTAGTGGAGTTATGTCATACTTCGTGTACACTTGATCCATAAAGTCCTCTTTAACGCTCTTTTCTGACTTAAAAGACAAAAAGATAGCCGAGTTATTCCTTTTGACTCGTTAAACAAAATAAGAGGCGGTCTGCTTTAAGCTCTTTTCTGACCGTATAAACGTGAAAAAATTACCGGGCCTTTGTCGTTTCGGGTTCGTTATTGGTTACGAAACGACGTGGTTTCGATCGCTTTTTTACTTTTTCGGGTCGAGGTCACTAATCACGAAAAGTACTCCTTGATCGTAATGCTCAAGCAGTTCTTTCGAGTATCGTTTTATACTTTTTCGGGCTCGAGAGACACAAATCTATGAAAAAGGACCCCCCTAGAGTTTTCTTTTCTGTGTCTTTTCAAACTCTCTAAACATGCAAAAGACTCTAAGTTTTACCTATGTCGGACTCGTTAAACTCTGATGACATTGGACTCATCACTATGACAAGACTCGAGCTTCTCCTCCTTAGGGCTCATTAAACGATTACTAGGTTCGATTCGAGCGAAGGTCAAACTTATATTACAAGCATATGCTATCCCCTTCAAGCTTGTTTTCAAAAATAATTGGGGTACTTGCCAGCAATGGTGGGGGAAAATTTGGAAATCATCATGGTATCTAGTCACTCTTGAACATCGACACTTTTGCTTCTTGTCAGGTTAGGACATCCATATATCGTCATTTGGCCTTCTGCGGGTTTGGGTTGCCATTTAGCCTCATTCCATCTGATCCATGCTGTCTCCATCAAGCCTCTGATCCCTTGGTACCTGAATGCTGCCACCCTCCGGAGTCGTGTCGCCGACATGTTCAAGAGTATAATCCTTCTACAATTTACATCCTTGCCTCCTCTTCTGATACTCTATTTCGCCATCTACCGCTTGTTCCTTATCTCGTGTTGTTGATGGGGGAAACATTATGGCCCTCCTACGACGGATCGTCTCCTATCGACATCAGCTCATTATCCAGGAGATTGATCTAGAGATTCCCTTTGGTACCTTGGAGCTTGCATGCCTCAATGGCAAGTTCTTCACACCTGACGGTCAAATTTCGTCATTGGTCATCAATTGGGTGATTCCACGAGTGTTCGACTTCAGCTCCTTTTTCACACTTCGTGGATTGTACTAGATAGTACCTTGAGAACCATTGGCATTATTGGTGGTTTCTCTCGCGCTTGTTAATGGTTTTCCTCATTGACCGGTAATCAAGTGACTTTCTATCATGCTCGACCTCAGCACATCTGTTCGCATGCTAGAATTTCTACTATGATTGGTTGGGTTTCAAGACCCCAAACTCAAATTACACATGTTCGGGCTACGTGGATTGGTTCGTGATTACATGACTCATTGATGGATGGTTACGACCATACCTGAGTCTTCATGGATGGCTGTGACCATACCTTTTTCATTATCATGGTCTTTTTAGCTGGATGGCTACGTCCATACCACAAACCTAGTTCGTATGTCTTTTGGATGGCTGCGTCCATGCCTAGACTACATGTATTTCACTATGAGAGATATTAGTTGTACTTGCACCTGCAGGTTCTTCCAAATGGTGTTCCGGCTCAGTCAATTTCGTAAAGCATTTCACCCCTCCCACTCTCTCAGGCTTCATACTTTAGGGGGCATCTGTTACACAGTAATTTGTCACTACCTTCACCCCAATCCTTCTACTGTGTCATGCGTCCCAGTGAAACATGTTCATATTAAACAAATGCTCTCTTATGTTGCCAAATGACCCACTTTTCCTAAGCTTTCTGCCTCAACGTGAGAATGTACTTAATATATGTGATGAACAGCGGTTGTAAATAGTCCAGCCGTGCTTCTAGCGTGGAAGTACATCTGTTTCCTGCGACAATCCGATTTCATGCTCCGGCGTGAGGCTACTTGCTATCTTTAGCAATGGTCTGACTGGCTACATTGCCTACTAGCGATGTCAGCACTAAAGCTTAGTTATAAACTCGTGATGATCTAGATTGGGTGAATTCGTTCTAACAGTCGGCCTTCTGGATGTCTCTAGACCTGGTTGTTGGCATAGTTTGTGTCACCCTTCCTCCTCTGGTATGGCAGTTCCGTCATTTGTGCTACATTCCTTGGGGATAAGCTCTCTCTTCCACCTTTCATGGAGACTACTTCTCCTATTTAAACACTCACCATTGCTATGATCAGCTAGTTGGTAAATTCTTGGATTGAGCAGTGCTGTTAGTGCTTTTGAGTTTGATAGATAGCTGGTGTGGGTGTGACAAGTGTGGGATTGTTGATAGCTTGTGGAAGGTTGTGAAGTGCCCTTAACTTTGTGCTAAAACTTATGAGTGAGAGAGAAACTTTGTATGTTGGGAGATCCATCTTCAAAGAGTGAATGCTTGAGAAATAAAATGGTTGGACCCTCTGAGAAGGCTTGTGACGTCAAGACTTTGGTTGTTGATCACTCATTGAGGAGAAGGAAGCGAAAGCTGGAGCAGCGCAACGGAACTCCATCGACCACCGGTTGAGGTAGGCCTCCAACTATGATTGTTTAAGGAAATCTATTGTTGATCTGTCCTTGTTATAACTAGACCCACTCTAGGGCTAGAGGGGTTGCCTCTATTTGCAGAGGGAACACTTTCCTGCATCACAATGCCTATAAATGAGATATGATAAGATTAATCAAGTTTACCGATGTTCAAAAAATATGACCACAATAGGGGTCAATGATACTAAAAGGTTACATGGGAGAAATATAATGAGTGTTTTCTTTTTTCTTGTAAGGCTAGAATTTTATATTATCATAAAAAATAAGTACGTAACATTCTATCAATTTCTACTGGTTTGCAACTAGGGAAATTAGACTAATAGCAAAGATTTAAAATCTTCACATTATATGTCAACAACACTATCAATTGATTTCTTTTAGCACCAAATAGACTAGAACAAGGTAATATGCATACACCATGGGAAAACCTATCATAAGTGAAAATAGCAACCTAGCTAGTGATAACTACATAACAAAACACAATTTTATGAATCATATCAACTAGAAGGAGAGTCCACCTAAATACGAGGAGGAGGATCGTAACATCAATATTTGCATATGACAGAGTGAATGTAAGGTTAGCTAGCCTCTTTGCAACAAGTGAGACATTGTCATCCAAATTTTACACTTTTTGCAAAACCTCATCAATGCACAATAGTAGCTTTTGTTGAGGCTATGAACACTTAGAGTTTTTATTTGGTAATGGAGTTCCATTGATTGCATGAATTGCATTTAATGTCACCAAGTATTTCCAGTCTCACGAATCCAACTGCCTCTTAGAGGGAAGTCTATGATGCACCAGAGTTTTTATTTGATAATTGAGGTCCATTGATTGCATGAATTGCATCTAATGTCACCAAGTATTTCCAGCTAGATGCCTCTTAGAGAGAACTCTATGATGCACCATCCTAATGAAGAGAAAAAACCATGATAGATGCCCCTATTATCATTAGAACTAAGACCAAACCTAGAAAGAGAGCTTGTTGAAGAGGAAAATTAAAATCTACTAAACATATGGAATGAGAACGAGAGTGATAATGAGTTAAAGGCATATCAAAAATAAGAATTACAATAATATAATCAATAAATACAATCATATGTTATTTATCACTCCAAGCTCAATATTCTTATAAAATCCATAACTTTTATACCTTCTTTATCTTTTATTAAGATAAATATTTATCTCTATTCATCATATTTATTCTCTATATGCTAACATTAATATAAATGTCATACAAAAAATAAGTATCATGGAAAATGTTCTTATATTTGATTCAATTATACTCTACATTTCATTAAAAAATAGAGGATAAATCATACCATTGTTAACATGATAAAATTTATTATAACTAAATCCCTTGGACTTGATCCAACTTATTGCATTAAACTCAAATAGTCTATATCTATGTATGGTATCCCATTTATTTTAAACTTCTTATAAATAATGCAATTTTTTTCAAGTTTTTTTACAACATAAACCAAATTATAAATAAGTAATAATTATAAATGAACCTCTTCATAAAATAATATATATTTTTCAATATTATAAACCATTATAAATTATGCAATTACAACTTGATGGAATTTTGTTACTACCATTTATTGATGTTAAGTGAAGAAACTAAAAAAATTGACATGGTTAGTATGCTTGTGAGAAGGTTGACATTAAATATTTCAATTGAAAACTATGAAAACTTGAGCATGGAATAGAATATGTCTAAGATAATGAAAAAAGAAAGAAAACTTGATCACAGTATAGAAGATGTCTAAGATAATGAAAAAAGAAAGGGAAAGAAAAAGATTTGGAGAAGTTCAGCTTAAATATTTCTTATCTTATTACTCTTATTTAGATCAATATGTTGAATTTATTTATTGGTGAACCTACATAAAAATATCAGCAAAAATGTTGATACTCAAGGCTTGCCAATGGTTGACAAGTATTCTCAATCTTCATGGTTGATTTCTATGTCAAACCCTAATCCTTTTGATGGTGTTTTCCCTATGGATGAAAGCATCATGGAGATAATGTATTCACAGAAAAAACCATGGGATGATAATCATCATCTTTCCCCTTTTCTATCGAAATTAGAAGTTATTGAGAATCATTTTGATTCATTCTTTTTACCTGAGAGAGTTTCACAACACCAAAGTCCTCTTTTCATTTACGAGGAAAGTTTTGAAAATAATTTAGGAGCTATATCTGCTACCATACCAATTGACATTTTGGTAAACCCAAGAATTATTGAAAACGTTCACATAGGAGCCTCTTGTTCTATGGAAGAAATTCAAACTTACAAGGCCCTATTTCAAGAATTTTGAGACATCTTCGTTTGGACATATGAGGAAATGCCAGGGATCATCCCATGCATTGTTTTCCATGAAATCAAAACCTATCCAGATGCCCAGCCTTTCAGGGAAATATTATGTGTGGTGCATTTGCAGAAAGCTGCTCCTATCAAGGTTGAAGTTGAAAAACTTCTAAAAGCTGGTTTTATATACCTTGTTCCTTTAACTGACTAGGTCACGAATATCATCCTGGCTACAAAGAAGAAAGGTACTATTAGATTGTGTGTTGATTATAGAGATATCAATAAATCTTATCATCCCAGCTACGAAGAAGCAAGGTACTATTTGATTGTCTGTTGATTATAGAGATATCAATAAAGCTTTCCCGAAGGACAATTATCCAACTCCTTTCATTAACCAGATCATTGATGATTGCACCGAAAATGATTTTTTTTCATTTATGGATGGATTTTCTAAATATAACCAAATAAATATACCTCTTTCTTACCAACATAAAACCACTTTTATTTGTCCTTCGGGAACCTTTACCTATTCAAAGTTTCCTTTTGGTATTAATAACATTGATGCAACCTTCCAAAGAGCCATGTCCTATGATTTTCATGACATCATACATATTGTTCAATCTTATCTTAATGACTTACTTTCTCACTCTAGGAAACGTCAAGATCATCCTATGCATATACAATCCATATTTTTATGATGTAGGCATTACAATATCTGCTTGAATACACACAAATGTGTTTTTTGTGTAGAATCTAGTCGACTCCTAGGTTTTTTTTGTATCCAAGGAAGGCATCTACGTTGATTCATTGAAGATTCAGGCTATATTGAATTTACCTGCCCCTTCTAACCTTCGACAACTCCAAAGTTTGCAAGGGATGGAAAAAATTTTGCATCGTTTTGTACCCAATTATGAAGAGCTTACTAAAGGTTTCACCCTGTTGTTGAAAAAAGAGGTTCCCTTTATTTGGGATGACATAGCCCAAAAATATTTTGATGCTTTGAAGGATGTGTTGAATCACACACCTTTGTTACACCCCCTGATTATCATCGAGATTAATTTTTATACTTAGTTTCCTTAGACAATACTATTCCTATGGTACTTTTCTAGGAATATGATTCAAACGATGAACATGTGATTTACTACCTAAGTCTAAATATTAATACCATGGAAATAAGGTACTCACATGTGCAGAAATTAGCTTTGGAAATTGTGCAAGTTGTCCAATGGTTCTGACACTACATATTACTTCACAAAACTACAACGACTTTTTATTGGAACACTATGATTCATATCATTACTCATCAATTGTTGGGGATAAAATACTCAAAGTGGATTTTAATTCTACAAGAGTTTGATTTAGAATTCATTAAATATAAGTCTAAGAAATCCTTAGCCATTGTCAAATTAATTTGTGACCTTCCTATGCTGAAACAGAGAAAATACGTGAAGATTCCATTGCTTACAAGACATTGTTTCTGATCAGTTCAAATGACCCCTGGTATGGAGATATCATCATTTATCCAAACCAAAAATTTTCGACCTAAAAAATCTCATTTTGAACACCATCTAATTCGATACCAAGAAAAACGCTCTCTTATCATCGGTGATACTCTTTATCACTATGGTATTGATCTTATTATTTGATGATGTTTAACTCACCCAAAAGCCAAGAAAGTTCTGAATGATTTCCATTCTGGAGCATGTGGAGGGCACATGTCTGGTTACACTACAACCTAAAAGATCCTACGTGTTGGTTATTTCTAGCCTACCATGTTTAAAGATTGCATTTTAGTAGTCTAGACATGTCATGAATGCTAGATATATAATCAAAAAATGTGTGCTTCACCCACTCATTTACATTGAGTAGTTATTGTTGTTCCTTTTCCCAAATGGGGCATAAATTTATTAAATGTATCCCTCACTCAGATAGGGGGAATGGTTATATTATTGTTGTAGCCAATTTTTTGACAAAATGGACTGAGGTGATGCTTGCATTTGACAACAATGGTAAAACTATTATTCGTATTCAATCACATTGTTACACAATTCGGTGTACCACAAGCCATTGTCACAGACCACGAACCCATTTTCCAAATTATATGATGACCAAGTTAAATATTAAGTTGGGGCTATGCCATGATAGTTACACTCATTATTCTCTGCAAACCAATGGCCAAGTTGAAGCCATGAACACGATTTTGAAAATGATGCTTCAACAGATCATGGTCATTCATCGATATAATTGACACATCATACTTTTCTTGGTATTATGGGCATGTCGTACCTAAGTAAAAATGGAAACCATATTTATACCTTTTCAGTTATTTTATGGCCTAGAAGTTATTTTTCTGATTGAATGTGAAATCCCATCTTTGAAACTAGTCATTGAACTTCTCCCTGCTAATTCTCTCAAGGAAGAATGTTTTTTGCACTTGATGCATTTAGATGAAAATTGTCGTGATTCCGCATTGGCTAATGAGACCCATAAGAAATGACTTAAAGCACAATTTGATAAAACTATTAACCCTCGTGTCTTTTTTGAAGGAGACTTGGTCCTGCTATATGACCAAGATGAAAATAAGCTAGGAGATGTCAAGCTCGAGCCCATGTGGCTTGGCCCGTACATAGTAAAGTGTGTACTTGCAAAGGGGTCTTATACACAAATGGATTATGACAAAATACGTTTGGCTCAGCCACAAAATGGGTTGTACCTCTAAAAGTATTATGCCTAGAATTTTTCTACATAAGTACTCTATACATTGTCATACCGTGTTTTTTGTTATGCTGTAATTTATTTTCTTATGAGCTTCATTTGTTTCCCCTGCTTATATTTTACACTTGGTTTGCAGATGTCGGTGTTCCCTCAGCCTTACATTAGATATGTTGATGGTGCTAGTCATAATACACAAAATATTTCTTCCACCTCATGGACAATTTGTATGCCTATGGATGAGTTAGTGGGTCTACATGGCATTTGTCTTGGTTAAACAACTAACAAAATTGCAGAATATTGTGTCGTTATTGAAATTTCACCTAATTCCATTTCACTTGGTATTCGTTGTCTAGTTTTTAGATTTGATTCTCAAATCATGGTATTACATTTGAATAATGTTAATTTAGTCAGAAGTCCATCAATGTTAAGGAATTTTTTACGAGTTTGTTTCTTAGAAAGGGAATTTGATTCAATTGAATATCAATATATTACAAGACATTTAAATACATTAATTGACACATTGGAAAACTATGTATTAAATCAACATTTACAACATTTGTAAAAAGAAACAATAGTCATTCAAACATTGCACAAAAATAGGTAGAGTAAATAGACGAAGTCTCCATAGAATAAAATGTTTGTAAAAAGTTTTGGTTTTTAAAAAAATGGTGTCCAAGACTTATGAGGTCTGTGACCTTTTATTATCTGCATACATGTCAATCAAACCAAAAAGACAAAATCTAGCTCAAAATCCTAGGAACTAAGCATGATGCTCATGATAACAGATGATGATGTGATCCATTCGTCGTAACAGAAAACCAATATGTTCAATTACTCCTATTGTATGCCTTTGATAATGAGGAAGAAGTTTATCAATTTCGATGTATGGACTGTCTAGAGTCATCCTTTCAAGGTTATCCTCGATCTCATCTAAGGTCTCTATTGTCATAAGATCCTGCTTGACGATGTGCATTAGTTGTTCATGTTGGGTGTGGAGCCTGATTATCTTTTGTATTCAAAGTTATCGCCGCATTGGACCCCAGTTCGAAATGGGGCGGCAACGCCACCCATAAAATATTCGCTATAGGGGGGGTTCAGGGGGGCGGCTGTGACCTTTTGGGAGCCCCCCCTTGGCGGGGGGTTTCAGGGGCAACGCCCCCGAAGCTAAGAATAGATGTAAAATTGCCTTGTAAAATGTTGTAATTTTGTAGTCAATCTGGGCCGTTCATTAGGCGGAGATCTAACGGTAGAAGTTATGTTTAATTTAGGGTTTTTTGTCTTAGAAGGAAACCCCTCGCTATATATGAGGGAATTGTATTGCATCTATGTATATCTGTATTCTGAGTGAGGAAGAGAGAGGAGATTGAGGGCGAAGAGGGAGTTACAATGGATCTATTGTAGGTTGTATCTCTTCAGTTTGCTAGATAATATATAAAAAGAAGGACTGGTTGTTTCTCCGTGGACGTAGACCAAACTAGGTGAACCACGTATATTTGTGTCTCTCTTGTTTTATGCGTTTTCTGTGTTTATATTTCTGCAATATATTATGTGTTCCATTGCTCCATAATATATAATTTTTTAACAACTGGTATCGGAGCCGAAGGTCTATTTGGCTGATAAACGCGCAGGAGAGAAGGGTTCCTGGTTCGAGTGGGAGCAATGGCGGAAGATGGTAGGTTTAGGGTCAAAAAATTCAACGGCCAAAACTACTAGCTGTGGAAGATGCAGATGGAAGATTATCTGTATCAGAGAGATCTGTACCTACCATTGAGGAGAAAGACAAAGAAGTCGATGAGTATGACAGACACATAATGGAATATTCTCGACTAAAAGGCAGTTGGAACAATACAGTTGTGCCTAGCAACATCGGTAGAATATAATATTTCAAAGGAAACAACAACAGAGGGTTTAATGTCGACATTGGCCAAACTATATGAAAAACCCTCGGCCTCAAATAAGAAATTTCTTATGAAGCGTTTATTTAATATGAAGATGTCAGAAGGTGGATCTGTTGCAAACCATTTAAATGATTTTAATATAGTTACAAGTCAGTTTTTTTTTTCCACAGAAAAAGTCCAACCTTTTATTAATAAAAAGGGTTACATAATCTATGTAAGCGGAATGCCAAGACTGCAATCGCCAGCAATCGGGGCGAGTCTCAACTACCAGAACTACTCGCTGCCAGAGCACGCCATCGCAAGAAGGAGGAACTCCTCCCAAACCACTCAAATCATTTGAACACAGCCCAAACGGCCTGCAGCTATATCAAAGGAAAGCCACCGCAAGGGGAATAAAACCTCCAAAGCCAACCGAAACGTTGGAAAAAAAGACCATGCGGATCCACAATAAACATTGAGGATTCTGAATCCACTGCAAAGAGACTGGAACCTCTGCCCGGGCATCCACAAATAAGGAAAACAGCCCAAAAAAACCGGCAGAGGAGAAAAAAGAGAGATGAAAAACATGGAAAAAGAGACAGAGCAACACACAAAATATTTACAGGAACAGAGGAAACGAGAAGAAAAATTAAACGAAGATGGGTTGTTCAACAGGTCGAACAACCCCATTATCAACCTCCGAGACATCCCACAACCCCATCTCAAGATCTACTCCTTCTTTAGAAAGACGGTCCGCTTCATAATTTCTTTCCCGGTATATATGACTAAGAGAGATCTCCATAAAACGACTCCTGAGCCGAGAAACTTCTCTAAACAAAGGAAGCAGAGTTAGATTGTTGCAGCGATGAGCCCCATTGAACCATTGCACCACATTCATGTAATCCCCGAAAAGCTGAGCTTCTCTCACATTACGAAGAATAAGCCAGCAGAGGAGGAGATGAAGGGCTTTCAATTCAGCAAAATTATTTGAACCCTGTCCCAGACCTACTGAGGCTTTAACAACCTTTTCCTCTGAAAAATGTATGATCAAGCCAGCCCCACATCGACCATTAATATTCGAGGCCCCATCAAAATATGCCCACGGCATAGAGTGTCTAATGACTTCTTGACTAACAGCTCTGGAGGAATTTGGAGCTTGAGGGATAGGAATGCTTTCATAGATGGCAGCTCCTTCAGCGGCAAGTCTTCCAATAGGGAAAGCAGAGTCCTTGAAAATAGCTTGATTTCTGGCAAGCCAGGTCCCCCATGTAACGAGCAAAGGAATGGTTCGTTCCCTTTCGTTTAAAGAAATGTTCCACCAACTCTGCCAGGCCTCTAGGAGCCCCTGCCCTTCCCATCTATGAGGAACATTTATTAAGCTTAGCATTGCTGCCTAAAGACTAGAATTGAAAGGGCAAAGGAGAAATAAATGCTGAACTGTTTCAGCACTGTCTTTACACAATGGACATCTACCCAGACCAATTCTACCTCTTCTTTGAAGGAAATCCCACGTAGGAACTTTCTGGAAAAGGACACACCAGAAAAACAATTTTGATTTAGCTGGTCCTTTTAACTTCCATGACGGTTGAGTCCACCAGTCTGGATTTTCCCATCCGTTTTAAGACATCATCCATTTGTAACCTGGATTTGCGGAATAAAAGCCATTTTGAGCAAAAACCCATTTTAGCTCATCCGGAGAGTCAGATAGTCGCACCGAAGAGTTGAGAAGATCCCTTGTGTACCTGTCCCACTCCTCCAACCTGTCTTCGGTCAAAACTAAGTCTCGCCCTTGAAGCCACACTTGATTCCAAATGGAAGAGGCCCTGGGATCAGCTACCTGGTTTAGAGTGTATAGACCTCTATCTTTTAAAGCTGCAACCAAACCTTGGGTAGATTAAACCCCTCTGAACATCCAATCCAAGGATCTCGCCCCAAGCGGATCTGTGTTCCATCTCCTACATACCATGCCAACCCCTTCTCAATGATGTGAACGGATGCGACCACTGCTTTCCAGACCACTGAGGAATTTTTGGACGACTTTTGCGGCAGTCTAATCCAATCTAGCGTTGATAATGGATCTATATATTTCCTTTTAGTCACTGCAGTCCATAGATTTTCCGTTGAAATGATCCTCCAAGCCAACTTTGCTGCAAGGGATTGGGAGAAACTAGCAAGGTTTTTTATACCCCAGCCCCCCCCACTCTTTAGGGCGAGCACTTTTGTCCCATGCGATCCACGAGGTAACTCTCTCAGACTTGGACCCCGCCCACAGAAAGCTGCTGCATAGTTTCTCAATAGAGTTTATAATACCTTTGGGCACCCAAGTCAAGCTCGCCCAATAGACTGGAATTGCCATCAAAACAAATTTTATTAAAACAAGCCTACCTGCCCGGGAGAGCCACTTGTGGCTCCAATGTTTTAGTTTCGATTCCAATTTTACAGGGATCCACTGCCAATCTTTTATCCTATGATTATCTGGTTTCAGATAGAACCCCAAATATTTGAAAGAATCCTCAAGCGATTTAACTTCAAAGTTCAGAACCAAGGTCACTCTACGCACCTCCTCTCTAGCCAGACCAGAGCAGGTAATAGTAGATTTTCTCTCGTTTATGCAGAGGCCAGTCGCTTTCAGAAAGAGGTCCAAGATCCTCTTAAGCATCCTGCAATCATCAAGGTTGCCATTGCTGAAGAGGATTATATCATCCACGAAGAGAAGGTGAGTGACCCAGAAATTTGGAGCAACTTATATTCCTTTCAACAAACCATGACTTTTTGCTTCATGGATCAAACGACTGATTTCGTCTGCTGCCAGCAAAATCAAGAGGGGAGAGAGAGGGCAGCCTTGGCACAGGCCACATTCAGGACTGAAGAAACTGGAGGCTGCTCCATTGATCAGAACAACTATGGAAGAAGACGAGACACAGCTCATAATCCATCTTACAAGTTCAAAACTAAAGCCCAGATGAGTTAATAAGAGTCTCAGGTACATCCAGCTAATTCTATCGTAAGCCTTAGATAAATCTATTTTCACAACGACTCCTTTTTTCTTTCCAACTTTGAGACTGTGGAGCGTTTCTTGAGCAACTCCCACTGCTTCATGTATTTGCCTGCCATCTAAAAAGCCAAACTGCTCCGGGGAAACATTTTTAGAAAGGAAGGGTTTTATCCTGACAGCAATGATTTTAGCAATAAGTTTGTAAACACAGGTGCACAAAGAAATGGGCCTGAAATCGGCAAAAGAACCTGGGAGATCAGACTTGGGAATGAGAGTTAAAAATGTAGCATTAAAGGGTTGATAGATAGAACCTGAAAGTCTGGATTCTTCCACTACCTCCACTAACTCATCACCAATGAATTCAAAGAAATGCTGGAAGAATTCAACAGTCCAGCCATCCAGGCCGGGGCTTTTTTCTTTTTGCATCGATTTGAGGACGCTTGCAACCTCCTCCTTAGAAATAGGTGCCATGAGAAATTCATTGTCTTCCTCCTCTATGAACCGAGGGAAAATCTGGGCAACCCTTATAACTTTTGCAATTGAAGCTTCACCTGGAGCTTTAAAGAGGTGTTTAAAATAATTTACCCCTTCAGAAGCCAAATCTTTGAAAGAGAGCGCTAAATCACCATTTGCTTTCTTCATTTCCCATATTGTATTTGAGTTTTTTCTCCCTTTGGCATAATTCTGGAAAAACTTGGAGATTTCGTCCCCTGCCTGTAACCAGATCGCTCTGCTTTTAAGGCGCCAACTTTGCTCCTTGAGCTGCAGAATTATCCTTCTTTCCATTTCCAACTCATGGATCCTCGATCGAGATGCACCTGAGCCATAGCCCTGACTGTCTGGATCCTCGAGAAGGGCAAGTTCTGAGTTCACCGCTTGCATTAATTCTTTCTCCTTTAGCTTCTTTTGAATAGCCCAGCGTTTTGAAGCGGCCTTCATCCTTAATAGGTTTTCCATGAACAGCTGACTTCGGTTCCCATTCTCCTTAACCACGGCTTTCCTCCAAGTTTTATGAAAAAGACTAATGTAAGATGCATCCAAAAGCCAAGAAGAGTTAAACTTGAAAGGGATACCTGGCTTAGATAAATCTCCTTTCACCTCCAGAAGAACCAGGAAGTGATCAGAGAGGCCACCATCTCCAACCCAATGCCTGAACGCCTGTAGTTTCTCAGCCAGCATATCGCTTATTAAGAAGCGGTCTAATTTCTTCCCAATCCAGTCATCGCCAAGTCTGTGATTCCTCCAAGAGGGGCGCATCTTTGATGGGTTAACATCAACAAGAGGCGACGAGGCCAATTTCTGATGAAAGAAAGCAGAGAGGGGATCCGATCTAGCACTAACCCCCTAGGATTCAGTCAGGCCCAAAGAAAAATTGAAAAGGACTTCGCGAAGAAAGAGTTCCAGAACTTCTCCCGCTCCGAATTAGGACCATAGATATTCAGAAAAAGAAAAGGAATACAAAGTTCGTTGGAATAGATTTCCACTGCCAAAACGTTTTCTGCTCGCCATGATGAGATTTCACGCGCTACCTTCACATTAAACCCCAAAACCACACCTCCAGAATGCCCATTTGCATCCATTGCATGAAAACACCAACCCGGCAAAAGCTTATGCAGACAGCCTAAAATATCATCTCCTTTCCCGAGCGTTTCCTGGAGAAAAAGGATATCAGGTTTGTTAGCCCTGACCAGATCCTTAAGAGCTAGTTTTTTGGGGGTACTAGCAAGACCCCTGCAGTTATAAGATAAAATGATCATTTAAAAACCTCGGGGGGTGATTGCTTTGCTCTAAGCACCCCTGGCAGTGACAACTGCTTTCCTCCAGCAATATCAATGATAGCCTTCAGCTTTGCTTTCGATAAATCCGACTTCCTCCCTCTTAACTTCTTTGGACCTACGGACACCTCATCCATTGCCAAACCACCTACTACCGGCCCTTTTCCTTTTCTGGTAGCTAGGGGCCTTAGATTATAATGAGATTCACGTCCTCCATCTCCAGAATGCGTAGAAGTGAGAGAAGGGGGGGATGGAACCGACATTAGAACATTGTCAGTTGTGATTAGTCCCTTATTCATATCTATCATATCGTTTGAGAGTTGGCATAAACGATCTAACTCACAACTACACGACACATGCAATGTGATTGATAAGAGAGGGGAGGAGTATTGAGGGGGAGGAGGACAAGCCTGATTCAATTCTTCCATTGCAATGACTGCTGAGAAACCAGCTGCAGAGAGCTAAGATGAAACAAACGCACTCGCTGTCACCTCAGACTGAAGTATTCCAATGCTCTCCATATGCTCCGGCCCTAATTCCTGGACATCTACTAGGACTTTGGCCTCCTTGGGCTGAACCTCTTCCTTCTGAGCAGTGATCTTCATTTTTTCCTTTTCCTCTGCCTTAATCCCATTTTTCCTCTGACTTCGACGTCGACGATGACCACGAGGACAATCCTGCGCCAGGTGGCCATATATTTTGCACCGATGACATCTGAACGGGAGGTTTTCGTAGTCTAGGGTCTAGATGAACTCCTGGCCACGATACTTTAAAAGTATATCATCCACCAGACCTTCTTTGGGGTTTAAACTTACCATAAGGCGGGTTGCGCTCCAGTCATGAGTGTATAAATAGGATTTGTCAGAATCAAGGAACTTACCCAAAGTATTTCCAATTGAGGAAAAAACCGAGTCAGTCCAGAAATGTATAGGGAGGCCCATTAATTTGACCCAGACTGGAAATTCCTCTGTTTTTTTGTTCTGGGTATCAAAGAGAGGTGTCCATTTCTTGAATAAGATAGGCCTCTTCCCTAGGCTCCAGTGCTTTGACAACACCCATTCGACTTGCTCCTTTTGCCCAAAACGAAGACAGAACCAGCCTCTGTCAAGCATCTTGACCTCTTCTGGTTGTCCCGGAGCTTCTTTCCATTCAGCCAAAGCCCATTGCTTAATGAAGGCCACCGAGTACTTCCTTCCACCGACTCTGCCAACTAGAAGGGTTTCCGATGCTTCCAACGCCCTGTCTATGTGAATATCCACACCAAAGACACAACTAGGTCTTACCGCCTTTTTCCTGCAAATTTTGGGCTTCTTCCTCTTCCCACCCACATCCTCCATCTTATCTCCTCCCTCTACAACCTCCAATGACTCAGAACGTTTATCAGACTATAGAAAGATGCCTTCATTTGGCTCCTCAGCCATCCTGGAACCCCCACCCGCCGATCCTAACAGATAACTTTGTTTTTGACCCTCTTTTCCTTGAACTATTAAATATCTTCCCGGCTCTTCAACAGTCGGGGGCCGAGCAGAGCTAAGCCGCCCTTCCCGCATTGTATTTCCCTCAGAACTCTGGTCGATAGCACCTGTTGCCTTGACTCCTGCATCCACTGCCATTTCCACGCTTACTGACTTCACTGCCTGCTTCGGAAAGAAATGATGCAGGTTCTCCTCTGATTCTTCGAGACCCCAACAGGCGAGGAGGTCTTCGGGTGTCGGATTGATGTCCAACGACTCCTTTTGAAAAAGGCACACCCGCGCTTCACCTGAAACCGACGCCATTTATGCCAGACCGAAAAAACGCCTTCCCAAAACACGATCATCTTCGATCCCACAGCAAACAACTCCCAGAGCTCAGCCATGGCCACCCTGAAGGACCGCGCGGGAAAAACTATTCGAAAAAACCCCCTGCATGCTCTCAGCCGTTCTTGCTCCCTACATCAATTTTTCATTTCCTCAATTTCTTACAAGTCAGTTAAGTTCTATAGGGGTAACTTTTGGTGATGAAGTTAGGGCTCTGTTCTTTTTGTGCTCATTGCCAGAAAGTTGGAATGGTTTAGTTATGGTCATTAGTAATTCTGTCTCTAGATCTAGTACTTTAAAGTTTGATGATGTTCTCGGTGCAATCCTTAGCGAGGAAATGCGGCAAAAAAGCTTTGGTGAGACATCAGGCAATGCTTTGACAATAGAGACTATGGGAAGAAAAATGGAAAAAGGAAAGAGCCCAGGATACCACAGTAAGTCAAGAAAAGGTAGATCCAAGTCTAGATCGAGGATAGTGTGCTGGAAATGCAGGAAGAAAGGACACCTGAAGAAAGACTACAAGTTTCGGAAGGTAAAAGAAGGAGACGCACAATAAGAAAACAATCATGAAGCGAATGTGACAGGTGATGTGTTGCAAGATGTTTTCATTCTTTCTTTAGAAAATATTATTAATTCCTGGGTGGTAGATTCAGGGGCCTCATTCCATACCACACTTGATAGGAAACATTTTCATGATTATGTTTAAGGAGATTTTGGACAGGTTCAATTGGGTGATGATAAACCCTGTAAAATCATTGGAATGGGTACAGTTTTCACAAAAAAACAAAATGGAAATTAGTGGCTATTGAGGGAGGTAAGGCATGTTCTAGATCTGAAGAAAAATCTGATTTCAATAAGGCAGTTGGGAGGTGAAGGTTGCGTAACTACTTTCATAGATAAAACCTGGAAAGTCACTAAAGGATCCCTGGTAATAGCTAAAGGAGGAAAGGTTGGTACATTGTATTTATGCAATGGTATTTCTAATTATGTTAATGCTTTAACATCTATAGGAGAAGATATGAAATTGTGGCATCGTAGGCTCGGGCACAAGAGTGAGAAGGGGATGCAGATTCTTCACTCAAGAAATTTGTTGCTAGGTTTGAAGCATGTTGATTTAAAATTCTATGAGAATTGTGTTTATGGAAAACAGAAGACAGTCAGATTCCATAGAGTTGGGAAAGAAAATAAGAGCGAAAAATTAGATCTTGTGCATACAGATGTATGGGGACCTGCTCAGGTATCATCTCGTGGTGGCTCTCATTATTATGTTACTTTTATTGATGATGCAACCAGAAAAACTTGGATTTATTGTATTCGAAATAAATCTAATGTATTTGATACTTTCAATAAATGGAAAGCTTTGGTTGAAAATGAGACAGGAAAAAGGTTGAAGTGTCTTAGATCAGACAATGGAGGTGAATATTGTAGCAAAGATTTTGGTAGGTATTGTTTAGAGAATGGAATTCATAGAGAGAAGATAGTTCCAAGTGTTAGAGTCGGTCTAGTTATCCCTCCGTCAGAGATCAAAGCTCTTTTGCATTTCATGATTAGGTGTCCCATCAGTTTTTTATCAGTTGCATTTCGTTAGGCATGCCATAACTCTGATGGAGTGGGTTGTGTCACTCATTCCCCTCGTGCTTGGCACTGCTGGTTCAGGCCTATTTATTAAAATAAGTCTTCAAAGGTCATTTACAATCATGTTTTACATTTTGAGGTCTTAGGTCTAGGGTTGAGTCAATTTTGTCTTGAAAAGTCTTAGAAGACCAGCAGCCAGAGGGATGTCTTTGATAGATCATCACTTCAATAATTCTCATCATTGTACAGCTGAATTAGGACTTCTCTTCAAAACTCTGTTTTGAAGATAAGTCGCCATCTCATTTTTGAAAAAATTGTCAAAATTTTTAGTTCTTCAATCGTTCAAGTGCAGCCTTGGTCTCCTTTGCCAGAGCATATTAGAGCTATCCCTGCAAAAAATTATCAGTGAAAATCATTATTTCAACCAATTTTAAAGGGGAAACCAAAAAGGTCAAAGCCTATTAATTTTCAAAAAGTGTCAACAACCAAACATAAGAAAATGGGTTTTGGGTTAAGCAAAAATCAACAAGGAGTCTATATGAAGATATTTCTCCTCATTTGCAACCCATTCCACATTACAAGAGCAAAGAGCATTGTTCTAATGCGATTTTGTGAGTTTGTGGGCAAATCGGGCCGTTTCCAGGGCGCGCTACGCATCAGGTTGGGCGCGCTACGCATCGGTGGTGTGCGGCGCATCAGGCCACAATTTTCAGTGCAATTTTACACGGGTGAGGCGCATCAGGAGTGTGCGACGCGTTGGGTGAGGCGCGCTACGCATTGGAGTTTATACCCAAAACTTTGCCTGAAACACACTCAAACACCTCTTCTCATGCATCAAATCACAGGTAGGCTTTTATCCACGGCTCGTTCTTGGTTTTGAAAGATTTATGTAAAGAAATTATGCTATATTTGCCATGAAAAACCAAGCGTAAAAACCCTCATTTTCCATTAGTTTGCTGTGAGGATTTGAATGCCAAGATTGCTGTAGGGTTTTCAAACATAAATGTTGCCAAGGTTTTCCCATTTCTTGTGTTTCCCACCCCCTATATTCACCAATATCTTCCCCAATAATTCCTCATAAAACCCTATACTATTCTCCCTCCAATCCTAACCCCTCCCTTCTACTACAAACATATTTTTCCTCCCCTACCTCATCCCAAACCCTAAAACTTAAAGATTTTCATGTCCCTTCCCTTCCCTAAATTCCTTGTTTTATTTCCATTGTCCCCATTTCCCTAATGTTTCCCCTTTCCTAACAATTCCCTTGTATATTTGTGTCCCCTTGGTCACAGCATTTTGAGAAAAAGAAAAAGTCTACAGTCAATTGTGCACACAGTTGTATATCAGCATATATATATTCGAGCTACCGTGTTTTTAAAGAACATGTCAGAGACCGAGTCAGCTTATGAGCAGGATTATGATAGTGATTCTACACCAGAGGTAAGTATGCCAAGGAGGTATCACAAAGCTGGCAAAGGTGGTCAGCATGTCAGGGAGGAGCCTACTTCTTTGGCTCAATTGCAAGCTTGTCCACTTGCAATGGACTGTTTTCGGTATCAATCATGTTTTGAATACTATGAGCGGATCTCACAAATCCAGCATCATCGGGAACTAGTCCGTTTATTTGTTCTACATTTGCAGGATGGTCATGTAAACCTTGCCGGAGTGAATTTCACCTTGTCACCCGAGATTATTGCTCAGGCCACTGGGATACCAAATGTAGGGGAGGAATGGAGTAAACGCCAGCAGTTAGACAGATTTCACTATGAGCCATATATTAAGCCCGGATGTGTAAGACACTTGACTGCAGTTTTTCCTTTCAGATTCCTAAGGGATGAGTATGCACCATTGATGAAACTCATCATTCGATATTTCAGTTGCGAGGGCAGATTCTCACGTCTCTATGCGTACCATGTCCGTTTGTTGATGCATTTTACCAGGGTACGTATGATGAACATTCCATTTTTCATGTGTCGCAACATAGAGAGGATGGTGCCTTTAGTACAAAGGAAAAGCCCAGCACATCAGCATAAGAGCATCTATCATTATGCATTGATCAAAATTGTAGTGATGCATCAGTTGGCACAGCAGGGCATTACTTGGGAAGATTTCATCTCCCGTGATTACTTTGCACCATTACAGCCACCTCCTGAGATAGTTCATGATGAGGGAGGACCTTCACATCAGCCAGACATTCCCGAGACTGAGCATAGAAGTGCTCCTCCATATGTGACATATCAGCGAGGTCACAGGGCATTATTTGCATCTACACGACGAGTACTATCTCCACCCGGGGTGGAAGGGGTCTCGTTGACTTCATCGGCACAGCGAGTGTTATCTCCACCTTGTGTGGAAGGGGCCTCGCTTTCGACAGCAGCACCGCAGGTACAAGATAAGGGCAAGAAGCCCAAGCATGAGGAGGGCCATTCAGGTGGTCATGATATTGATGTTGCATTGACTGATGTGGAAAAGACCGAAATTGATAGATTGAATGAGAAGTTGCTGAAGGCAGAATGTCAGATCAAATACTTGGAGCAGTGCAATAAACAGTTAGAGGACGAGCACACACTTATAGAGCTGCAACAAATCCGTGAAGACCGTAGGTTGGCCCGTAAAAGACCGGGTGATTTGACACCTGTTGCACGACAATTTGTGCTTGAGAAGGTCAACCGACACTTGGAGGGGTTGTTGGCGAAGGCCAATAGATACAAAGACTTTCTTCGTCACATGAAGAATCATTACTGGGCCCGCATGCATGTTTGCAAAGCGAAAATGAAGATCCTTAAGAGGCGATTGAGCAAGGCACTTAAACGGCAGAAAAAGCCCGATCCACTCCAAATTTTGGCCGAAGCCTCTTTGACTGAGCATAGTACTTGATTGGGGACTCCCAGCCCAAATTTCAACAAGTTTGGGGAAAATTTTGTCAATTTTGAAATTTTTGTGTAAAAAACAGTTTTTGGGCTCAACGCGTAGCGCGTCGTGTGCTACCCTTAAAATTGGGAGGTCCAAATCACGAAAGGTTTGGATTTTTGGATTTTTCATGATGAAATACACCTACGCAGCCACTACCAAGGCATTTCATCAAGGTTTGGGTCCCCAAAAGGTCAAAAAACATGCAAAAAATGACCTCACTGCCCCTTTTGGACACACAGGTAGCAGCCTTGGGAGAATGCACTTTTGGAGGGGCAAATGGACATCAAATTGGAAAATTCCACTAGACATTCATGGCTTTCCAAAAAGCCAACCTGAGCGCAATTTGGATGCCGGGAAGTGCCCCAAAAGCAGGTGGAAAGGCGCACTACGCATCATGATTTTTTGCAAAATTTTCATCTTTAGCTCAGGAAACGAAGCCAGTTTGACCAGTTTTGACTTGTGATGGGATTTTTCACCCTCCTTGATGTAATTAATGTAACTTTATGTTTACTTGATGCTTATTTACCTATTCTAGATGATTCATTCATAAAATAGCAAACATTTAATGAATGAATTGGTTTCCTAGCTTATAGAGGCAAGTTGTTTTGACTGCCTAGATTGTAGTGCTTTGTTTAGAATTGGTTGAAACAGCTCCTAGGATGATGAGCTCGACCCCTAGAGGCAAGGGAATGTGTTAGCTTGCATATATTATGTATTTTCTGAGTCATTTTCAAGGTTGGACTCTTGGGAATAGCTTGATACACTATTGTACATATTTTATCTGCAATTTTGGCAAAGGATAGACCAGGGTTTTGCAGCACTATTTGGGATTCATGTGGCCTTATGTGTTGATGGTGTGTTTCTTTCAGTACTTGTAAGTTGTGTACGTTTACCACTTTCCTTATTTAATCTTCTGCAATTAAACAAATGAAGTGTTAAGGTAGAATCCATAAATTTGCTATGCTCTGCCTTTAAGTTTGTTTAATTTTCCATGTTTTCTTCAATTTAAGGAGAATCCTTGAGACTTCCTTGCTCTCCTTAGCTCCTCACCTGTCAGGTTTATGCATTCAATCATTTTAAAGGCATCAAAACAATCGCCTATCTTGCCCCAAGTAGACCTCTGCAAAAGCTGTGCCTCATCCCCGCACTCAAAATTGCCTTTCCCTTGAATTCAACAAAACTTCAAAAAATCAATTCCATAGTCCTTGTGCTTTATACCTAGCCTAAAATTAGTCATCAATTCAGTCATCTCGAGCCTCTTTGATTACCTTTTGCCGAGATTGACCGGAGAGAGCCCTCTCATGTCCTCGTAGGGCTAGCTACGAGGTTGAGCTTGGTTTGATGTTGCCTCGAGTTTTGCCTTCCTCAGCCTGAGGCAAATTCGAACGCTAACACCAGGAACACCACATGGTGTGTCAGAAAGGATGAACAGGACAATCATGGAGTGTGCAAGGTGCATGAGATTGCATGCAGGATTGCCTTTACAATTTTGGGTAGATGTTGTAGATACTGTTGTTTATCTAATAAACAGAGGGCCTTCAAGTTCCTTGGATGGTGGTATTCCAAAGGAGGCATGGACAGGTAAAAAGGTAAACTACTCTTTTTTAAAGACTTTTGGTTGTGAAGAATTTTTCCACATTAATAAAGAAAATAGAATAAAGATTGAGGCAAAATCAAAGAAATGTACCATTATTGGATATGGTGTTAATGATTTTGGTTATCGCTTTTATGATTATGAAAAACACAAAATCATTAGGAGCAGAGATGTCATATTCAATGAAAAGGTTTTGTATAAGGATCAGCTACAGGAAAAGAAACAAGAAAAAGAAAATAGAGAATACACAGTGATTGACAAGATCACAGAAAAGGTGATGGTGCCTGAAAATCATAATGATCAACAAGCAGAACAACAACCGCAATAGCAACAAGCACCTCAAACCCCTGAATATGGTGTTAGAAGATCTACCAGGATAAGTAGACCCCTTGAACGATACTATCCTTCATTATATTATGTATTGTTGATTGATTCCGGTGAACCAGAATGTTATGAAGAAGCAGTGCAGGTAGAAAACAGGAAGAAGTGGGAGCAAGCCATGAAAGAAGAGATGGACTCCTTAGCACATAACCAGACTTGGGACTTAGTCAAGTTGCCTGCAGGTAAAACAACATTGCAGAATAAATGGGTTTACAAGTTAAAGGAAGAACATGGAGGTAGAAAAATGTACAAAGCTAGACTTGTGGTGAAGGGGTTTACACAAAGAAAGGTATTGATTTTGATGGAATATTTTCTCCTGTTGTTAAAATGACTTCAATCAGAACTATTTTAAGTCTAGTAGCAGTTGAAGATTTGCATCTTGAGTAGTTAGATGTAAAGACAACCTTTCTCCATGGGGATTTGGAGGAAGAGATATATATGTAGCAGCCACAAGAACATGAGGTAAAAGGGAAGGAGAAACTAGTGTGTAGGTTGAAGAAGAGCTTGTATGGCTTAAAACAGGCTCCAAAGCAGTGGTATCTAAAATTTGACAGGTTTAACTTATCAATAACATCAACTCCTGCAATAATATCTGTAAACTCATCATAATCCAAATCACATCTCTTCCTCATCACAATAATATCTATAAACTAATCATAATCCAAATCACATCTCTTCCTCATCATTTTTTTCTCAGCACAATAACCTATGTAGTATCGTCTCTACCCCTTGATGAGTAAGGAATTCACATGGCCTCAAGAGCTAATTACATAAGAGTAATCCGCAATGCCTGAAATGTTTGTTGCTCGGAAGAAATTAGAAAGTGCTAATTGCGATGTTACGAGGAAGTAAATCTTGAGGAAAGGATAATGCATCGAGAGTTTTTCTTTGGGTAACTTCTCCAAGGGCTTTTAATACAACATTTAGCTTAATTTTAGTTTTCAAATGACAATGTTTTTGGCTGCAGCAGTTCTAGTTTTTGGGAATTTTTACAAATATTGACAAGTATACATAAAGCATGAAAAATAAAAAATTTAAAGATTTTTCAATGTTTTAAGGAAAATATATCTAAGAAAATATTTAAAATTTTAAAGCATAAAAATTGTATTTAGAAATTTGGGCATTGTGGACAAAAGCTTGAAGATGAATAAAGATATGAGATGTAAAGACTAAAGATCAGACATGAATATATCTCAAATTGTTTAATTAAAAAAAGTTTAAAAAATCATTTTTAAATTTGATATGCAATCCAATGGTTAACCTGATTATACATTATGGATAACTTGACAACCATACATTTGAAGACTAAGTGTTAAAACAAGGCAAACAAACAGATCTTTTGGATCTCGCCCTTGCTTTACAATGCCATGCTCAAAAAACTGAACAAAATCAATAAAAAAAGACCTAATGATTTGAATTCCATACTATAGTGCCACCTATTTAAGACTTAAAAGAAAAGCAAATTATCACAATGCCTTTGAGAATTATTCTTTAGTGGTTGATGCCGCTTATTTAATACTTAAAATAAAAGAAAATTATCATAATGCCTTGGAGGTTTATGCTTTAGTGGTTGATGTATAGACCGAACATACCTTCTGTAGAACATAATTTCCGAAAACATATGTCATGAAAATCAATGCTTGAGGAAATATTTCCATAAAAACCACCTTTTTCTCTTCGGGGCTTGCACTTTCAAGTTTTTGTTAAATAAACCAACTTCTAATATGATAAGAATTATATCCAAACACTTCAAAATTAGTTTCACTTGCTAAGATGAATTATATTTCAATCATGGACTGATTCAAAACATGTCTAGTAATATCTAACAATTCAAAACATTGGTTTTTGTTATTTTTGAACTCTTCTAGCAAAGAGGAACCATAGTGTGCCTCTATGTCAGCCCCATTTTCACACTGCCAAGTTCCCACAAATGAACTTTTTGAAATAGAGAAATAATGAGGGCTTCGTTCATGATGTCAAATAGGTGACGTTGTAGATGTCATAAGAACACCAGGAAGCGCTAGATATGACATGGAAAAACCAAAGAAAGGAATGACATAGCATCCTGGACTAACATTGCCACTTTTTCCCAACGACAACACACCTTATTGCAACCCCAGTTGAGCAAGAAAAGCAGTAAAGTAGGTTTTCTAAAACTCAAGAAAATCAAGATAAGAGCCACTCATATAATTCCTTGATATAGAATTATCATTTAATCATGTGGCCATTCATGCAACATATTTTGAAGTTCTTTGCAATTTCTGCATGTTTATTAGATCCATCATTGGCATATGAATTCCAGCTCCCATTTGCCCACTTAATTTATATAAGTTATGTAGGTCCATGTTGCCTCTTGATGTTCCTCCAGGCATTGTACCAAGAGTAGATTATGAATCAAAGCCAACAACTATGGCAATATTGTCAAATGTGGGAGCCAAAGTACAAGATGTAGCAAAGTTGGCCATCATGGGTTGTAAAATCATTGGATTAATTGGATATCCACTCAAGCCAAAATTAAGAGTACATACATTTGAAATATGTGGATTCTGATATTTCCCATTGGAGAAATCCCCATTGGCATCCCAAAAGTTGATGTGGTAGCATACAAACTAGGTGTAATAGATGAAAAAATGTTAATGTACACTGGGACCTTTAACTTGATTTTTGGAAGTCATTGAAGTCACGATCATGTATGCTAGTCCTTTACTATGTTGATTGAAGCCAAAGGAATGTCATTGTATCTCAATCAAAATAGGTGCTTGAACTTGCAAGATAGAACACATGTTGATGTCATGCCTTGGGCAGGTGTTGATGTGATGCCCTAGGCTCTGTAGTGTTGGTGGTGGCGTCGCAACGACATCAACACCTTAGAAACATAAAAACTCAAATGTTAACATTAGAAACACGAGAAATATTCCAATCAACCTCAAATTAATACATAACCCTAAAAAATAAAAGTGACATAATAAACTAATAACAATAATACTATTAATTAATAAATTATTATCAATTAATAATAATATATCTTTCTTCCTTCTAATTTTTATTGGATTTGGTCTACTCTTTAATCATTAATAAGTTCTTTAATTACAATAAAATTTATTATTCTTTTAATGGGTAAAGCTACCACATGATACATTGATAGTTTTATAAAATATCTACAACATAATCTCCAACAATAAAAATCTTCATCAATTTTCAAAAATACAAAAAAAATGAATCCTTGATAAATGAAGCGTTTTATAACTTATAACCTGAAAATTAAAAGTAATACACCGTATCCTATTCTCCTTATAGAAGCAGGTCTTTCTGCTGTTGAGAGCCTAGCTATGATTAGGTTTCTACTATACAAGCACAAACGCAATAACATAGACGATCATAGACTTCCTAAGCTAGCTTTAAATTCTAGCCAAACCACCTAAGGCTCAATCGAGGGTGGCATAAAGACACAAGGGCCTGGTTAAACTATTGGGAGATCAACGAGAATGATGCATTGCAAAACATAAATAACATTAAAGATATTGTCACTTCTAAGTTCAAAGAAAAAATGTGGTGTGAGAAAGATTTAGCGGCTAAAAGAAAATTAAATTATTATAAGAAAGTCATCAACCCCACCCTATAAGATCAAAAGTATCTCTCTATTTTAACTAGCTCAAAGAAGAAAATTAATATAGCAAAGATTAGAACGAATTCTCATGAGCTCCATAGTGAAACAGGTTGTTGGGCAGTTCCTAAAACGCCATGGATGGAAAGGATCTGCCATATATGTGAGAATAGGAACATTGAGGATGAAAACCACTTCCTCTTAGAGTGCCCCGCATACAACCACATTAGATCTCAGTTTTACAATCTTTGTTACAATACTGACCTTCCTAGCCTTTTACAATGTCAAAATTATAGTGAGCTCGGGAGGCTTCTCTCCAAGCTTTTTGAGCATAGGAATAAAATCTTAAATCAAAATAAATAATTTGTTTCTTTAGGTCCGATAAACCAATGTTTGGTCTCAATGGACGTTAACCATCATCATCATCATCATCAAATAGAAAATTTATGAAGTCCAATTAAATAACTAAATTTAGACCTTAAACTGGAATTCATTTCCTCGCAGCTGTCACATTAGTGTTGAACACAATACCTTCCAAAGGAATGCATTTCCTCTCAGCTGTCACACCATTTGCAGGTTGCCAAAGAACCATGAAATCTTTTCTTTTTTCTTGAATTATATACACCATGTGATATATAATACTGGTAGCTGGCCGCCATACGAACCACTTAGTTGCAAGGGATAAATATAAAGGAGGTTGGACCCAGTTCTTTGAGTCGGATTCATTCCCTCTCAGCTGTCACATAGTCGATTGCATGTTGCCAAAGGCAAATGAAATCTTTTCATTTTCTTGAAATATTTACAGAAAGCGATATAATACTTGTCGCTCGCCATCCAAGCTAAAATATAAATAAAAGAGTGTTGGGCGCAGTTCCTTCGAGTGGAATTCATTCCCTCTCGGCTCTCACATTATTCATCTGCAAAAGGAAAATGATATAATACTGGGTGGTGACCATCCAAACCACTTAGTTGCAAGGAATGATTATGTATATATACAAAAAGGAGTGTTGGACATTGTTCCAACTGAATTCATCTCTTCTCACCCATCACATCATCTGCATGTGCCTAACTGAATTCATCCCCTCTCAACTGTCACATCATCTGCATGTTGCCAGAGGCACAGGCAATCTTTTCGTTTTGCTTAAGTTTCTACAAAGGTTACGATGAGGATATAAGTCTCCAAAGCAAAAGCATAATTAGGCAGGCAACATGATTACTTCAAATCCTTTGAAAACATCAATCTACAGGGACAGATATGGGTGGGAAGTCAGAAGGTTGATACGTAAATTATGATATTTAATGCTAAATATTTTATGGTTTAAAATAAAAAGCTTAGAATTGATGAATTTATTAAAATATATTTATATTGATTGAAAAAGACCGTTTTTATACCATTATAAAAATTAAAATAACAAGTATTCATAATTATAATACAAATTATTTAATTAATAATTAATAAGAATCATAAGTATTCAAAATTAATAAGATTATATTAGAGTTTGAACTTTTTAATAAGATTTGAATGAAGTTAGTATATATATATATATATATATATATTAATTGATAAATATTTAAAAACTATGAATAACTATCCATAACTATTTTTATAAATAAATTATTAATACTTGATAATATATATGGTACATTATAATAATATATATTATATATATTTATGGGGAATGGGTTTGTTGTACATATATTGTTAATTTATTTGATATGTTTATGGTAATTATAGATTATATATTGTAATGGGATTTATATGTTAATAGAAAATATGTTTGTAAAATAAAAATTGAATTAAGAAAAGTTTTTTGGTAGAAATTACATAAAAGAATTTTTTGGCTGATGCGTTTTGAACCAACAAGTGTGCTTAAATAGAGAGTAATGTAGAGACCATAATTATGGTCTCTATATTGCTCTCTATTTAAGCTTTTGCCATGGTCTGCTTGTTCATCTGGACTTGATGATGAAACACACTTGTTCGTTCAAAACACGTTAGACAAAAAATTCTCTTATGTGATTTCTACAGAAAGACTTTTCTTAATTAATTATGGATCACAGAACCCTGAGTTCGGAAATAAACCAAATTATTAAGTTCAAATACCTCAAGAACATATTTTATTGATTAGATTCAAGGTGGTGCACTAGATCCTCACTATTGCTCGTTCTCATGGCACAAAATTCTCCACATCAAGCATTGGCTCTTGGGCAACATGAAATGGGATGTCAATTCGGGTTCCACTTTGTTGGAATTTCTAAGTCTAACTGTTAGAAACCCTTCATGTACTTTTCTGATTTATTTCTGCCTACCTATCTTGATTAATTAATAAGTTATTTACCATGTAAATACTGAAAATAAATACAAGTACATGCTCAACACATTATATATCATCAATTGAAGGAAACAAAACAAGCACACAAGTGACACCGTTGTTTTTGGAACAATGTCCCCGGAAAAACCCAATGCAGGAAAACCAATATAGCTATCTGAGGGTTTTAATTATTAAGCAGTTTCAAAATACAATATGGGTGCCAAAACCAGCTCACCCAACAGAGAATAATCTTCGTAGTAGTACCTCTTATTCGGAGACAGATGTTCTAGCTAAAACCTCATATAAACACTCTGAAAGCTCCCAGCTCCAATTTCCCCCACGAAAATCCCAATGTCAGCCTCTAGGGACTACGTCAACCCTTTCTGGCCCAGCATCTGCCCAACGTCACCCTCGCTCATCCTCCGTCAGCCTCTAACGGCATTGCATCAGCCCTTAGAGCCTTTGCGTCACCCACGTTGGCTCTCTAAGGTACTACGCAGCTCCTAGCTGCCTCTATGTGAGCCCTGGATGGCTCTGTGTGAACCTCTGGTTGGCTCTACGCCCTTCTCTCCTGGTTTCTGCATTTATCTTCCTGGTACTCTCTCTGCCTCTTTGCTTCTATATTCACTGCCCCTCAACTGCAACTCTAATCACTCTTTTGACTTCCTCAACAAACCCTGCCCAAGAAAATCGAAATCTTGATCAACTCGGTGTATTCTCCAAGTGACCCTCAAGCCTCCTCTAATACTTTTCTCATTGACAATTCAACGGCCAAGATTAAGTCCCTAATCAACGACTAAGATTAACTCTGGCTTGATCCATGACTTTTGGACCCTTCTAACACAGTTTTATATTAATTCACATTAATATTTTATTTTCCCTAAGTTTATACTTAGGGATTCCATTAAAAATATTAATTATTTTAATATCTCCCAAACTGTTTAGAATCTGCCCAAAGCATTTTTGGGTATTGGATATCCCATGTGCTTTAGCCTCTCCACCAATTTTGTTGCTATAGCACATCTGATGCTACTGCAAATCAACACACTTTATTGATTGGATTTGAGTTGATGCACTAGATCCTCACTACTGCTCGTTCTCATGGCATAACTTTCTCCACATCAAGCACTAGGTCTTCGGCAACATGAAATGGGATGTTGCTTCAGGTTCCATGCCAAAAATCGGCTTGCATACCCTATCCGGCATAACAGGTCCACAAATATTATCCCTTCTGCTCATATTTTTTTTTAATAATCATGGTTTCTCTGTGATACATGACACTGAAAATAAAAATCTCTCTTCATCCACATTTACAAACTAGACAGATGCAGAAGAGCTGGAAATGGAATTTCCCTATCAAAATAAAGTGCTTCTCCTGGTTAGTGGCTCACAATAGGATTTTGACTTGGGAAATACTTTGCAAGAGGGGCTTTTAGGGACGAGGAAGATGTTTCCTTTGTCAATCAGTTGGAGATGACATAAATCATATCTTCATCTTCTCCCCCTTCGCCTCCTTTGTCTAGAAAAATGTGCTTTGAATGACAAACCCCTCTACAATTTGGGACCAGAGAGACATCCTCTCCTTCCTTGGTTGTTGGTCTGTGGACCATCCACATCACCTATCACTAACTTTCTTCATCATATGGGGAATCTGGAGATCCAAAAATTCCCTTACTTTTGATAATGTTATTCCTAACATCTAGCAAACCAGTTGCAATGTATTCTCCTACTATATAAAATACTCTCCTATCAAAAAATCGACCCTCTAAGCCCTTCTCCTCCTCGAGAAATCTTGTCCTCCTATCCACCTGGTTTTTTGATGGGGCCTCTTTGTTTGACTCTTGTGGATGCGGCATGGCTATCCATCTAAGTTGCGAGAGTCTCTACAGGTTTCACTCACATTGTGTTATTGGATCAAACTCGTGTGCAAAACTCGTTTCTCTCTTGGGGGGTCCTTTTATGTGCATCTTGGCTCAACATTTCAACTCTCATCGTTTTTGGGGGCTCCAAATCCATCATCCGCTAGGAAAAAAATCGTGGCTCCTTGGACTCAACAAACCTTGACACCTGGATATGCCAAATCAAAGTCCTGCTCTAGGTTTTCAGCTCTATCTCCATCACTCATATCTATCGGAGAAAAATGACGAAGTGGATCACCTCTCAAAGGAAGGTTGCAACTCTCGTGACAAGATTTTCTTCAAATATTTTTTCTTTGGCTCTTTTTAGAGATCGGGATACATTCTGTGGAAATTGCAACAAGAAAATCCTAATTTAATTTTTCCCTTGAATTAAATTAGGAATAAAATTGTAATTCCATGTCACAAGACAATTTGTACGAGTTAACTAAGTTAAATTGACTTAGTTGGCTCAGTTAATTCGAGTTTAGGGTCTAACTTGAGTCATGTAGAGTGTCTCCAACTTTATAGGAGCCCTGGTTGAGTTTATTTTGAGTTGTAATTAATTAATTCAGTTTAACTAAGTTAAAGTTAGTTAAACTAGTTCCAACTGATGGAGGAATTAGTAGGAGGTCAGACAGTGGGGTGTTGCTTCATATGTTCAGCTATTTAATTGATGATTTACTCATAAATAACTCATGCATGTCAGATCTGAGAGTTACCCAGTTGAGATTAGAGTTCAAGGATAGTGTATTATTAGTTGTATAATCATCCGAATTATACAGGTGGTGCTTGCTATCAGAGGAAGGCCTATGAGGATTGCACAATTTCAATTGAGGAATTTCCCTAATTAATAGGGGCTAATTCCCAACGAAACAACACTAAGAAATAGGGACTTGGGCGAGCGAGAAATTGGTTAATTATTGGCCTAGGCCTTTCTAGGAAGCAGTGAGATAGATAGAGATAGTGCAGACATTACTCAGGCTTGAGAAAAGCATTGTAATCTTCTCATATTTTCTGACTAATGCAATATACAAATAGAAGGGGGTTTTCGTTGTGTATTTACCCAGGAAATCATTGTGTAATGTGTTGATTGAATTCTTTCACTTGTATGCTTCGTGATTTCGCGATCGTTTAATTATTTTCGCTGATGAGTAGAGTAGATTCAAGTCTATTGTTTAAGTAAATTACAATTAGCAGTTTGAATCTATGAGGAATTTCTACATGCTATCATAGCACAAATCACTCTAGAAGAGGAGAATACGAGTTTTTCTTTAGCAGGTGAAATTGAATTTGCAATATCATTCTTCAGAGTCAGCAAGATGTTGCTCTATGGGTTGCAACTCGAATATGCCCTTGAGGGTAGTTCAAACTATATTTCTTGGAAGGACAAGATGGAGGTAATGTTGGAAGACAATAGGATGAAGGAATTCATAGACCCTGATATTCCTAAGCCTCTAACAATAGATGCTCAAGATCTGTCAGAGTGGAAGAAATGTGTTGCAAAGGAGAAAAGGATCATATTAGAAGGAATTCGAGATCATATTATCTTGAACCTCCATGGTAAGGAGACTCCATATGTAATGTGGAAGGCCTTTAAAAAATCGTTTTATAACAACAGTGACCATAGGAAGCTGGCACTGAAGGACAAGCCCAGAAAAATCAATATGAATAAGGGTGACACAATACCAAAGTACTTTACCAAGTTCACCCAATGTTGGGATGAGCTTGGAAGGGTTGGTGTATAGTTGTTGAACATGGTCTAGTGAGCTTGGCACTTCTAAGCCTTCCCAAGAGTTGGCACAACTACCATAGTTCGGTAAATGGGAGGGAGAAGCTACCAGAGTGGGAACATTTGTGGTCTGACTTGTTGCAAAAAGCGATTCGGTGAAACACCAGAGATGGATCCCCATCCAAGCATGATGATGAGGTGAATTGTGCCTTAGTTAGGAAGGTGAAGAAAGGGAAAGGGAAGTCATCCCATTCCAAATCACACTCCATTTAGGGAGGCAAGAAGAATGACTTGTCGAAGATTAAATGTTTTCACTATCATGAGCTGGGACACTATCCCACAAAGTGTCCCCACAAGAAGCCTTGAGGAGGAGCGACAGGTAAAAGTCTTCCTTCACAATTCTAGTTGGATTTCAGCCTCATTTCTTGCATGGTGACATCGATGATGGGTAGTGTGTGGTATCTAGATAGTGGAGCCTCATTCCATATGACCGGAAACAAAGAATTATTCAGTGACTTGGAGGAGAAACACCTTTACATGCACATCGAAATGGGAGATGATGGAAGATATAGAACAAACGATATCGATTTACTTTTCAAAGGGAGTTTTGTTCTCTCACATTAAAATATGTCATATATGTTTCAAGTCTAAAGAATAATGTGGTTTCAGTTTCTATGTTGGAGGACCATGGCTACGATGTGATATTTAGCAAAGGAAAGGATTTCCTTTGTCACATAGCCTTAGGACAAGTGAAGTAGATTAGGGTTTGGGTGAAGAACCTCTACAAATTAGGTGTAGAAGATTGTGTTGCCTTGAGCACAAAAGCAAAAAGGTGTAGAGCTGAGACATCAGTGAATTGTGGCATAGAATATTGGGTCACTTGCACCACATCGCTTTGAAGATCATGTAGCAGATTTCTAGAGGAATTCTCAAGGGTACACTAGAGGAGAGAGATACATGCAAAGGGTGTACATTGGGGAAGTACACCAAAGCCACCTTTCATGATAGGGATAGTCGAGCGCAAGTGATCCTTGAAAGAGTTCACTCAGATGTGTGTGGACCGTTCTCGACAGCCTCCATGGCCAAGCAAAGGTATTATGTAATATTTATAGATGATTTCTGACATAAGTGTTGTATTTTATTCATGCAGAAGAAAGCTCAAACGTTCTCTATTTTTGTGAATTCAAAACACTTTTTGAGAAAGACATTGGCAAGAAAGTGAAGGCTCTTAGGAGCGATAACGGTGGAGAATATGTGTCAAATGAATTCAAGAACTTTTGTGCATGATAATGCATTTGATGAGAGTTAATAACAAGACATAACCCACAACAGAATGGGGTGGATGAAAGGAAGAAAAAAAGTATTGTTGGAGTTGCACGGGTGATGTTACATCATCAGGGCCTACTGTTGCACTTGTGGGCTGAAGCATGCAACATAGGCGTATATGTACATAACAGGAGCCCTGAGCGGATTCTTAAGATGTGTACACTAGAAGAAGCTTTTTCATGTAAGAAACCAAATGTGACACACTTTAGGATCTTTGGTTCATCAATTTATTTTCATGTTACCAAGGATGCAAGGAAAAAGATAGAGCCAATATATGAGTTGGGAATATTTTTGGGGTACACTGTTACACCTCACAACTATTGGGTGTACCTTCCATCTCACAGGATGATAGTGGTTCATAAATATGTGAAATTCGATGAAGAGAAGGCCATGAGTTGTTCCCTTTAGAGGGAGCTTCAACTGCATGCAGATGAGGAAATTTTAGCTCCAAAGGAAGAACCTCAAGATGATGTGGAGAAGTTACATGCATAGGAGCAGAGAGTGGAAACACCCACTCATGCAGAGACTTCCATAGATGTAAGGAAGCGCACCAAAGAAGATGGCAGATTGATACATGATGCTAGAGATAATGTGGGAGCACCCATATCACAGGGAAAGTAGAGGAGGTCACAAGATCAGTGCACTAACTACATGGATCTGATGAGTGAGAGTGTAGAGATTGAGTCATCCTCATTTGGGGAAGCAGTGCAACAACCAATATGGATTGATGCCATGGTAAAGGAGTATGATTCCATTATCAGAAACAATGTTTGTGAAGTGGTCCTGAGTCTATAAGGCAAGTCAATGGTGAGTTCTAGATGGATTTACAAGGTAAAGCAAGCATAATATGGGAGTTTGGAGAAACACAAGTCCATATTTTGGCCAGAGGGTTCTCTTAGGTGAAGGGAATTGATTACAATCATACCTTTGCTCCAGTAGCAAGGTAATCTTCAATCAAATCTATTCTAGCACTTTCATCACAAATGGAATGGAAGATACATCAAATGGATGTGAAGACAACATTTGTCAATAGAGTGATTGAGGAAGAGGTGTATATTGAGCAACCAGAAGGATTTGATACTTTCAACAGAGAGTCTCATGTGTGCAGACTCAAGCAAGCATTGTATGGATTGAAACAAGCACCCTGTGCTTAGTACGCTAGGATTGACAACTATTTCACTAGGTTGGGCTTCACCAAAAGTGAAGAAGATGCAAACCTTTACCATATTGTGGTTGAACATAAATTGTTGATTATATTATTATATGTTTATGATTTAATTCTAACAGGTGATGAGAAACTGGTAAAATATTGCAAAGAAGATCTTGCAAGAGAATTTGATATGAAGGACCTGGGGCTCATGTATTATTTCCTTGGTATGGAAGTATGGGAAGGAGATGAGGAATTGTTAGTATCTCAGGGCAGGTATTCCAACGAGATACTAAAGAAGTTCCACATCGAGAGGAGCGAACCCACGGAGACTCCTCAAGCAAAGAATTGGAGGAAGGAAGATGTTACTTCAGGTGAAGTAGTGGAGGCTACTATTTACAAGAAGCTTGTGGGTTCACTTAGGTATTTGGTGAACACACGAGTGGATATATGTTTTGTAGTTAACCAACTTAGTCAAGAAATGGTTAAGCCAACCAAACTTTATTGAAAGACAATTAAACATGTATTGACATACCTCAGAGGCACCACTCAATTTGGTCTTTGGTACAGAAAGACAAAGGGAGTAAAGATGCAAGGGTTCACAGATGCAAATTGGGCATGGATTCCATCTGACATGAAGAGCACATAAGGGGGAATCTTCATTATTGGGTCAACAACAGTTTCTTGGTACACCAGGAAGCAGAGATCAGTTACACTCAGTTTAGCAGAAGTAAAGTCATGGTTGCTATTCACACAGCTTGTGAGCCTATATGGATGAGGAAGATCTTATTGGGTTATTTGGTCAGTGGATGGATCCTATAGTGATTTACTCTGAAAATTAGAGTTGTATCAAACTCTTTGAGAATCTTGTTTTTCATGATCAATTCGAGTATTATGCATATCGACATCTGGTATCACCATCTACGAGATTGTGTGTAGAAGAGAATCATGTTAATGGAGTACACTCCTATAGAGGAGTAGCATGTAGACATCATGACTAAGGCATTGTTAAGAGACAAATTCGAGTTCCATAGAGGCAGGATTGGGTATCTGACAAATCCTTTCTTTTTGAGATGGAGTGTTGAAAATGCGACAACAAAATCCTAATTTAATTTTGTCCTTGAATTAAATTAGTAATAATTTTGTCCTTGAATTTAATTTTGTCCTTGATGCCATGGTAAAGGAGTATGATTCCATTATCAGAAACAATGTTTGGGAAGTGGTCCTGAGTCTATAAGGCAAGTCAATGGTGAGTTCTGAATGGATTTACAAGGTAAAGCAAGCATAATATGGGAGTTTGGAGAAACACAAGTCCAAATTTTTGGCCAGAGGCTTCTCTCAGGTGAAGGGAATTGATTACAATGATACCTTTGCTCCAGTAGCAAGGTAATCTTCAATTAAATCTATTCTAGCACTTTCAGCACAAATGGAATGGAAGATACATCAAATGGATGTGAAGACAAAATTCCTCAATAGAGTGATTGAGGAAGAGGTGTATATTGAGAAACCAGAAGGATTTGATACTTTCAACAGAGAGTCGCATGTGTGCAGACTCAAGCGAGCATTGTATGGATTGAAACAAGCACCCTGTGCTTAGTACGCTAGGATTGACAATGGTTTCACTAGGTTGGGCTTCACCAAAAGTGAAGAAGATTCAAACCTTTACCATATTGTGGTTGAAGATAAATTGTTGATTATATTATTATATGTCGATGATTTAATTGTAATAGGTGATGAGAAACTGGAAAAATATTGCAAAGAAGATCTTGCAAGAGAATTTGAGATGAAGGCCCTGGGGCTCATGTATTATTTCATTGGTATGGAAGTATGGGAAGGAGATGAGGAATTGTTAGTATCTCAGGGAAGGTGTTCCAACGATATACTGAAGAAGTTCCACATGGAGAGGAGCGAACCCATGAAGACTCGTCAAGCAAAGAATTGGAGGAAGGAAGATGTTACTTCAGGTGAAGTAGTGGAGGCTACTATTTACAAGAAGCTTGTGGGTTCACTTAGGTATTTGGTGAACACACAAGTGGATATATGTTTTGTAGTTAACCAACTTAGTCAAGAAATGGTTAAGCCAACCAAACTTTATTGAAAGACAATTAAACATGTGTTGACATACCTCAGAGGCACCACTCAATTTGGTCTTTGGTACAGAAAGACAAAGGGAGTAAAGCTGAAAGGGTTCACAAATGCAAATTGGGCATGGATTTCGTCTGACATGAAGAGCACATAAGGGGGAATCTTCATTATTGGGTCAGCAACAGTTTCTTGGTACACCAGGAAGCAGAGATCAGTTACACTCAGTTTAGTAGAAGTAAAGTCATGGTCGTTATTCACAGAGCTTGTGAGCCTATATGGATGAGGAAGATCTTATTGGGTTATTTGGTCAATGGATGGATCCTACAATGATTTACTCTGAAAATTAGAGTTGTATCAAACTCTTTGAGAATCCTATTTTTCATGACCGATTCAAGCATTATGCATATCGAAATCTGGTATCACCATCTACGAGATTGTGTGTAGAAGAGAATCATGTTAATGGAGTACACTCCTATAGAGGAGTAGGATGTAGACATCATGACTAAGGCATTGTTAAGAGACAAATTCGAGTTCCATAGAGGTAGGATTGGGTATCTGACAAATCCTTTCTTTTTGAGATGGAGTGTTGAAAATGAGACAACAAAATCCTAATTTAATTTTGTCCTTGAATTAAATTAGGAATAAAATTGTAATTCCACATCACAAGACAACTTGTATGAGTTAACTAAATTAAACTGACTTAGTTGGTTCAATTAATTTGAGTTAAGGGTCCAACTTGAGTCATGTAGAGTGTCTCCTACTTTATAAGAGCCCTATTTGAGTTTATTTTGAGTTGTAATTAATTAATTCAGTTTAATTGAGTTAAAGTCAATTAAACTAGTTCCAACTGATGGAGGAACTAATGGGAGAGAGTGGGGTGTTTCTTCATGTGTTCAACCAATTAATTGATGATTCACTCATAAATAACTCATGCATGTCAGATATGAGAATTACCCAATTGAGATTGGAGTTCAGAGACAATGTACTATCAGTTGTATAATCATCCGAATTATACAGGTGGTGCATGCAATCAGAGGAAGGCCTATGAGAATTGTGCAATTTCAATTGAGGAATTCCCTAATTAATAGGGGCTAATTCCCAAGGAAACAACACAAAGAAGTAGGGACTTGGGCGAGCGAGAAATTGGTTAAGTATTGGTCTAGAATTGTCTAGAAAGCAGTGAGGCATATAGAGATAGTGCAGAGGTTGCTCAGGCTTGAGCAAAGCATTTAATCTTCTCATATTTTTTAACTAATGCAATATACAGATAGTAGGGGTTTTTAGCTGTGGCTTTCCCTAGGAAATCATTGTGTAATGTGTTGATTGATGTTTCTCTAGTATGCTTTGTGATTTCGCGATTGTTTAATTGTTTTTGCTGATGAGTAGAGTAGATTCAAGTCTGTTGTTTAGTAAATTACAATTAGCGGTTTGAATCTATAAGGAAAGTCTACGCATTTTGATCTAACCCTGTCTCTTTTATTGTACCTGTTTTTGCACTATTCTCATCTTTTTGTGATTCAAAAACTGCAATAGGACTGCTCTTAATATACTTATAAAGTTATGCGCATAGTCAACTAAATAATAGAGAATTGTTTATAGTTTTCAGGATTGCTGATTTTCTTCATCCCTAGATAGCGAACCAACAGGTTCTACATCCCCTGTTTTATTGTACTTTCTTATTATCTTTTAGGTTGAAAGCGTTTTTTTTGTTTTGGGGAAAAATACCTAATTTATATTATATACCCATGACTAGGTGAAAAACCGTGAGAAACGAATAACTCAATGCTCGAGTTACTTCAGAAGGCTTTGCCCCATGTAATTCGCGTTGACCCTAGAAAAACCCGTAACTTTATTCGCGCAACGAAATAACCCATAATCCAGTTGACTTGCTTCACTGGTTCTTTTGGTTGTGGTCCAAGAATTCCCTTCTAATCGAGCACAATATTCCATAGGTTAAGCCAGTTTCACGAATTCTGATTTTCGAACTCACGCGATCCACTAAAATTCATCCTGAATTTTCACGCAATCCATTGATACCCATCCTGAATTTTTCTAGAGTCTGGATCTCAGTTAGGATCTCAAGCATTAAATTGGTGGTTGGAAGGCACATTTCACTTCGTTCAACCATTGATTGATATATGGAGATCCAAGGAGAGAACCTAAACTAATATTTAGTCGAAGTGCACGCAGTAAACCTAAATTGAACCTCAATTGAACTTGATACAAATTTTACTTTTGTTTTGAGGTTCGTCGAACTTCGAACCACAAGGTTCAAGTTCAACCAACCCTCTGACATTGTTGGAATGGTCAAACCCCTACAGCATAACACCTACATCCTATGAAGGAAACCAAATGCACAACCTTGTAGAATCCTCCCTGGATAGGGCTCATTGAAAAACTGAAGCAATGGAACAAGGATTCATGAGGGGATTCATTGTGTACATCTCAGGCAGAGTGGTAGATTTTAGGTGGACATGATGGACAAGCTCAATAGGGCCATATTTTGGATACCATCCCTTTCTAGCTCAGGGCTCATTCAATGGCATAGTTATGAGGGAAACACGACTCGAGGAATTACACCACTCCAACAGGTGTGAGCATAATGAATTACAAGAAGCATTGGGACAAAATATTTTCCAGTGTCATCAAGAATTTAAGTGGGAAGTCCTCCCTTTTATAGATAGGGAGCTCAAACTTAACCAATAACCTAAAGTAGTGCTGGAGAATAGGTGGGGCATCACTTCAAAAAATCAATGTGTGCTATATGATGGGAAGTTGCTTGAGGACTCTTCCGAGATTGAATATTATTCCATCACAAGAAACTCAACCATAGTCTTGAATCTGAGGTTGCATGAAGGAGCTTCGGGACTAGGATATCTAATGGATTTTCCTGTTACAACGATGCGGCACATGGAAAGGCTTCCTCCCTTATAAATCAGCCCTAAAACATCCCAAAGCCCTATATTTTTTAACAAATGAAACAAGGACCTTCTATGGAGTTCAACCTCCTTGAGGTAAACCACATTTTTTCTCCTCTTCAATCAAAGACTTTCATATGTAGGTTCAATGGCTTTTGGCGAAAACGTGATGCTTTACATCAATGAGTACTTTTTTCATGGACTCCACACTGTGATATATATTTTTTCCCTAAAAAAAATTATTATCCAATTTGATACTCAAGATGAATTGGAGAAAGTCCTACACGAGGGACCCTGATTTTGGGGAAGAGATGGGATCTTCATCCCCCCTTAGTTTTCAGATTTTGATGCCACTAAAATGGCAGTGTCAACAAGGTAGATATGGGTATGGCTACCAAATATAGCCCTCCCTTTCCGGCATCATCAGGTTTTAGACGAAATTGGAAACAACTTGGAAAATTCAGAAAGATGGACCTTGAAAGCACTGACAAAGGTCTCCTTACCTTTGTTGGAATCTATGTAGAAACAGACCTTAGCAAAGGTTGAACAGATCAGATTCAATTGAAACATAAAATCATTAAATAGAAGCAAGAATAATATTATGAGAACGCAACATTCTGGTGTCATATATGCTTCTAAATAGATCATTTGCACAGCACGTCCTGTAATGTTCCCAAGAAATTAATTGCCTAAAAGACAAAGTAGCCTATCCATCGTCATAGGCTATAGTCCTTGATAAAGGAAAAAACCAGAAATACCTAATGTTTGGGAAAATTTTGGGACAGCTCCACAAAAAATCCAAATTTAAGAGTTTTGAATGGACCTCACTCAATCAATTAAGAATGATGATCCCCTCAAAAAAAAAATCTATAAATACAAAAGGATTGGATTCATTTGGATCACGATTGAATCATATCAATTTATCTGTGTTCTTAATTAATCGACATAGCCATCTTATGATATGAGAGTTTCCAGACAACAAACATTTCATGTCCAAGGAGGGTAAAACTAGAATTCATTGTGAGTTTCTGATTGTTATAAATCTGGCGGTGCAATATTCTACCTACAAATTACCCACGGTACAGTGACGCCAAAATCATGAAAGAGCAAACCGGCTGAAAGATGTATCGATGGATCCAAGCCCATTCGAGGCAGTAGTGTCATATTTTCGCTGTGTCCAACCACCACCAAGATTAAGGGAAACGAAAATGGGCTCTCGGCACAGGTTTGACGTGAAGAGCCAGGAGCAAAGTGGTACACACTAAGGTAAATTCAAAGGATCAACCAAGGCGGTTACTCCTTCTGGTGATGGGTTCTAATTAAGGTAGTGGTTACTCAGGGAATCCCACTGTAGATGCTATCCATTCTTCAAGGATTGCATCGGCACCCCAAGGCATACCGTTACTCGCAAGAAAATAAACTAGATTCTTGTTTCTTGAAGCTCAAGTCAACATATTAGGTAGTAGTTTAACATGATGACATTTGAGTTGTAGCACAATCGAATTGGTTAGTGTCCGTTGGAGTATTGATTTACTGAATTGTCACGACTATAACATTGTGTTGTACTGGTGCGTTGTGAATTGGGCACAATTATTGTTTCCTTGCGCAATCAACCCTAAAAGCTGTATGTTTATTGTAGAATCATATAGAACAATAGCATTGGGTGAATCTTCTATTCATTGGGTCACCTAGTTTATTGAAGATTGTATTAATGTTAGTGCTATTTATCATTGTGCATTACATAGATGGATGCCCTCTGTTATGTATGAATCCATAAACATGTTTTATGGTTGAATTATTGAAAGTACTAGCGTAAAAATTACCTGAGCAGACTGCATGTTCATATGCAAAAGATTCTCAAAAAGGAAAAATGATCAAGCATATAATCAAGAGGATGTCAGCCCTCACATCCTCATTTCATTAAAGAATAAGCACAACAAACCATGGATAACACTCCAAACCAAGCAAGAGAGGATGCACATGACCAAAATGGATTTACCGTATATCCTTCCATTAACCGTTTGAGGATTCCTAGGCCTATCGAAACACACAATACATGGCTTTACTGCAACCCATAGTCTGGTTTAGGAGTCACTAGGCTAGTGTCTTTACCACAATCCACAGTCTGGTTCAGGGATCACTAGGCCATGTATTCTTTCTTTCAGAGATCCACCTCACTCAGCTTTGAATCCGTCCGACAATCTAGCTCAAACAAAACATGAGAACCCCATCACACCATGGCTATGTGGAAATGGCAAGGCTAGGGTGAAAACACTATCACATATGGAAAAACCCATGCCATGACAACAAAGAACCAGATGCAATATCGTGCATGAAAAATCTAGCAAGGAAATCACACATGCAAATCAATACCTGCAAGGAATCCTATTATAGTTTCTTGATCTTGCTCTTTCTTGCTTGCTCCTTCCTTCCTCTTGCATTCTTTGTCTTTCTTGATCCAATGTCAAAGTGCTCCAATAAAAATCCAAGTCTTGAAGAGTGAGAGAGAGAGAGAGAATAATGAGAGAACTCTAAAACTAAACTGAGAAAAGGTTGCACCAACCAAGCTTGAGAAAAAGCTTTCCAACTGATCCTCATAAGCATTTTTATCCACGAGGCCTGTATTTTCTTCAATTTCCATTATTTTTCTTCATTTTCCTCCTCACACACATCCTATGACCTTTCACCTTCTTTTTCTCCTATTTTCCATTATTTTCATAACTATATGTGCCAAAAATGCCATTTTTCCTTTCCAAATCCTTTTCCATTGCCTTTGCCAAATCCCTTTAGCCATAATAACCAAAATGAACACACACTAGGATGTCTTTCCCACCATTCATCTTGGAATTCGTGTCCCATGACCTTGGTCTTTTTTTTTTTTTTTTTATGGATTTTTACGAGGGATGTTACACTTGGAGATCTTGAAAAAAGGAGTTGGATGAAAATTAATAAGCACTTACATGCTTGTAGTGGTGACACACAAAATAATCCAATTAATGTGACTATGTGCAAAGCCAATCTTGTGGAGGATCATTCTATGAAAATCTCATTCAACATGGTCATAGGCTTTCATGAGGTCTATTTCTATCAAACTTGCATTCAACTTATGAGATTTGATCGAATGAATGCTTTCTTGAGTAATTGTCATTGCATCCTAAATCCATCGGTCTGGGAGAAAACCAAATTTTTCTAGAGTAATATGGTCTGCTATAATCCTTTTAAATCGATTTGCGATTAGTTTGGAAATCATTTTATAGACATTGGTACATAAAGATATAGGCTTACAATAAATAAATAAAAAATTAGAATTTGTTTTTTTTAGTGAGAAAGGTGATTCCACCAGCCATCCAAAAGTGTCTAGGCTTTTATCTTTCGCTATTTCTTTTAAGGTTTTATGTAATTCATCCAATGTGATAGGTTTTTCCATCATCTCTAGATCTTCATCATTGACTATCCGTGGGAACAAATCAGCTAAGTCCATTTGAGCAGTTAAGTTTGTAGCCTCTGATTCCCTGAATTGAGACCTGAAGAAGTTAACTGCTTCTTTTTGGATGTCATTTTGAGAGGTGAGTATCTGATTGTCTCCATCTCGGATAATCCAAATGCAATTTGTACTCTTTCTTTTAGAGGCTACTTTTTGAAAGAATCAGGTATTATTATCTTCATCACTAATCCAAAACAAACTGATTTTACATCTCCATTTGTCTTCTTGATATTTCATAATTTTGCCCCTCTTAATTTGCATCAAATTGAATAATGTCTATTTGGATTGTTAAAAAAAGTACGGGGAAACTGATGGGTCAATGAGTTCCTAAATTTCCTGCACTATTTCCATTATCTCCTTCCACATGGCCTTTTTTCGATCACCAATCCAAGATCTGCCCACCTTTTTTAATATTTTCAATTTATAATTAATCTTTTCCATATGTTTGTCCAGGGCAATTTCTAGGTGGTGAATTCAAGACTCTCGCAATAACTATGTAAAGGATGGGTCTTTCAGCCATATATGGTTGAAATTCAAAGGAAAGGCTTTCAAGTCCATTGTACAACTCCATTCAAGAATGATCATGTTGTGGTCTGAGATACCCGTATAGAAGGAGGATGACTGAAGATGATTGTGTCTTTCAATCAGAAAATAGTGCACAAAAAACATTTATATTCTCTTTGCAATGCCTTCTAGTCCCACCCTCCCATTCCTCCAAGTTTGGTGTAAGGGATTAGGATTGATGTCAATGAGCATTTTATGTCTTATTAATTATTTTTCTCTCTAACCCCAAAATTCTTTATCTTACATGGTAAAGTTTGAATCCCCTACAATAAGTAAGGAGTGCAAATCCAGTAAGCCACAAGAATCTAGCTTCTCCCAAAATGCTTTATGTTTACTATATGGTGCAAAAATGTTGTAAATCCTAATTTGGTTGCCATGACCTATTAAGTATCCTATTAGTAATATACCAGCAAATGACCCATATGTTTGAAGGGAGAAAGTCTCAAGGTTCCACATTGTTGCAAGACCGTTAGAATTCCCTGAGGCACTCACAATGTAGACCACCCATGAGGGACATATACTTGGAAATAATGCTTACATTAGTAAATAGATAGATTAGTTTGTTGGCTTTGTTGAGAGATTCTCTCAACAACTATTCCTTCTTTGGAATCTGTTGGATCTCATGAGCACTATTTTTATGGCTTGTAATTTGGTTTTGGTGTGAATAATACGAATTAAGCAATATGTGCACTATGTCTGCTCCTCCAAATTTCTTGTCATATTTTGAGTAACACTTCCTTGGATTTAGCCTTATCCAACATAGTTTCTTGTAGAAGGATGAAAACTGGTATTTTTGTTAAAATGGTGTATTGAAGGGATCATCTAGTGAGGGATGATCCCAAGCTCCGCACATTAAGGGACACCATCATCATTTGGATGTGGTGCCAATGAGATTAGTTGCTCTAAGTTCTCGTGCCTCCAGAGTCTCTTGAAAGCCATCCAAATCGTATGATGTAGCAAGATCAAATGTTGGGGATAATGCTTGCTCCACAAACTTAGAAAATCTCAGATTTAGCTCCTTGTCCACATTCCCGCATAATGAGATATTGTTATATTTTGTGTTCTTTTTTCTTTTTATGTATTCCATATCTGGTCAGATCCTCAAATTTTGGGGTCACGAATGTAAGACTAGATGCTTTCTTGACAGATAAAGGTTTATTATCCAAAGTGATATTATTGGTGAGGGACTCCAATTCAGTGTCGATTGAATTGTGGAGAAAAAAACTTCATCCACCATAGGGTATTTCCTGCTTGAATGGAAAAGGAAGGGCAAGAGTGAGATTGGTGTTATATGTACTTATCTTTGTGATGTACAATAGAACATGGGGAAAATAATACCTATTAATCAGTTAATAATAATAATAATATTATTATTATTAATTAATTATAATATTAATAATAATAATAATATTAATTAAAGAGGGATTTTTCTTAGCTCCTTCGAGGGGACCCAATGGCGAAGGGTTGTACTTTGATGGATCAGAATAATAATTGTAGTTTGGTGGGAAAAGGAGAAGCACTTTATTGCCCTCTGGGGTGGCGAAAACCAGGGAAGCAAGAAACCTGGGAAAACAGGTGGCAGGGATGAGATTACAGTAGGGTGGAGGTGCAGGGAAGTCTTGTAGGAGCTGGATAGAGGGGTTATTCAAATTTTCATGGTAAGCACCCTGGACGAAGGTGTTGATACTATCCTTCAAATTTCTGTGGAGAGAGTGGGGAACATGGGTGTAGATGGGGGTCATCTCAATCTTCAGGGCACAGAGTGGATGAAAATGCTTGCTCCTGAGAAGTCTCACTTGGAATGGGGGAAGTATATGGGGAATCCTGAAAGGATTGAGGCCAATTCTTAGGCCGAGTATCCAAACAAGAACATAAGGAATGATGTCAATTACAGGACCAACTTACAAAACACAAAATACTGTGCATCCACTATGGTAAATTTGATGATGGTTTATAATGCTTTATTTTTGGTTTCTGTTATAGGTAGCTTAAAAACCAAAGTGCAGAGGACTCCGACGACTCAGCATTTGAAGCACGCCAGTGAGCACCAAGACCCGATCCAGGCGAGCCACTTGGATAGGAAAGAAAAAAGAAGAAAGAAGAATTGGATGGTGAAGAAAGACAACTAACTAGGAAGGAAAGGAAACAAAAGACCAAGAAAGACGGGAAAAAACATGAAAGGCCTGGAACTGACTTCAAGCAAAAGTCCGAGCAAAGAGGAAGGAAAACATGGAAGAATAGTATGCAAAGTCTTATCAACGCATACTATGTAGGAACCCCAACCAAGGTGAAAGATGTAATCTCCGAATGGGAAAGAGAACTAAACACAAACATTGAAAAGCAAGAGATCGAGGCAGAGGAATGGGAAACAATCGTCAAATATCAAGGTAATACCAAAGGTTGCCAAACGTTGTTTTGCCAAACCATCCAGTAGTATTAGGTCATGAAAAAAATTCTAGTCCGCGCAATGACAACCTATAAGGAAATAGAAGAACCAGAGGAGGATAGACCAATAGATCCAACTATGAAGGACTTGCAAAGGGAGATACAATCTTGTACCACAACAACCTCAGTCTGAATAGGATCGAACAGTCTCCAGAATATGATGAGAAGTGAAGTTCTGGGTTCAAGCGTGAAAGCCCCGGAAAGCCCTAGCGCTAGTTGATTCTTCAAATAAATGAAGCAGACCAACCAGTATATTTTTGGATGACAAGTAGCATTTACTTTTTTAGCAAAAATTATACATATGATAAAGTCGCCAATGTAGAATGGATGGTAAGAAAAACTGTTTTTAAATTTTGGACAACATTTGATGCAGACATGTGGCCAACAGATCTGGTTTTCTGCGGGCAAGTTGAGGCCACCTACAATTTTGTTGAAATAAAACTTATTTTCATGAAATATTAATAGAAAGAAAGATCTACCAAACTTAAACAAAAAATAAAAAAAAAAATATTAATTAATTATAATATTAATAATAGATTAAAATATAAAATTCAATAAGATTATTAATTTTTGTATTATAATTTTTTATTTTCGTTTTGATTTCTAAATCATTTTTTGCTGATCGCCCTTTCCCTATTAAACATTACTATACATATTTAAACTATTTCCCTTTTTCCCGACTAACTTTCTTATTTAATATATAATATCATTTTAAATCATTATAATATAATTTTATTAAGTTCATTATAATTACACCGAAGGTGTTTTACAATGGGAGTGTTGTCCTTTCCCTTTCATCCTCTGTACATATCCCACCAAACACATTCCATGAAATGCTGGGTAAAGTTGGTGTGACCACAAGAAAGAACTTGTGATATCGACCTTGAGCTACCCCACAACTCTCCATGCCTTCCACTGCGACCACTTCAGCATATCATCAACTACAACCAAGCCATTGTTGTCGCGTGGACGAGTGGAATATGAAAAGATTTACCCTCTTTTGAGTTGGTGATTCCTAAACCTAGGCTTAAGTGAAGTGTAAAGGTGGGCAATCTGTGTGTTGAATCGATGACTGGCACAACCAAAATAGAATAATTTAGAAATGGATATTGGAGGTTGCCCATCCTGTCAATGTTTGGTTGTGTTTTGCTTCTATTTTGCAACGAAATCATCAAAAAGTGCTCAACAAATCCATACGCCGAGGCAACAACTAACTGTTGCTGAACTTGGACGCAAGCATTTTTTTGAATGGATTTCCCCGTTTGTTGGAATCAAACAACGGGTTTTTTTTAATTATAAGCACAAATTTATCTTTAAATCTAAGATTTATTATTTTATTATTTATCTATTTAATATTTACATATCTAAATACATAATTTTAGATTTCAAAAATATATATATCATATTTCAAATTATTTTTGAAATAATGGAAATAAGTCATTCCAAGAATTTAATAGTTTTAAATGGATAATAGATTGGATATATATTAGTTTCTAGATTATATAACTAAGTTAGACATGGAAAATATATGTGATTCATAATTGACAATGTCGTAACTGTCTCAATTTTGTTATACCATTAGTCATTCCTCACCATAAGTTAAGCTTTGCATTAAAAAAAGGATAAAAATAAAATGTAATAAATATACTTACGAGGGGTTATTGTGCATTATTATTTATGAGTTCTTTAATATCTTAACAAATAGGAGTAAAAATGTAAATTTAGAATGTTAGTGTGGCACTTAATTTATTAACATTTACATTTATTTCTCCATGACAGTAAACCTAGAGCTTAACATCCCTTTCCTTTATTTCATATTTTAAGCAAAACATTTTTAGCCACTAAGTTTACTGAAACCTAAGTTGAATAAAAACATGCTAACATGGGTAAATGTGCCCAACCTATTAATTAGTAAATGAAATCCCAACAAGCATTAAATGACAAAAAATTTATGCAAATTTCCATTCGTGGTAATGCGATGCATGTTATAGTATACATTTTATGTTAAACCATTATAAATGTATGTGACTATTAGGGAAGAGATGAACAACTACGTCATGGAATTAGAGGGGGTTACGATTGTTGGTTGGTGATCTCCTTTATGATGTTTCAACTTCATGTGACACTTGGTCATTTGTCACATGTTTCTCACCTATAAATTAGCATGTTCAACAAAAACAAACCAAAACAACATTATTTTTGGCCAAAGTCTTAATTTCATATATAAGACTTCATATAAGTTAAACTCATTCAAAATAAAAAGTAATTTAGCCAAATATACCCAATTGAAAACAAAATAAGACTTGTTTGTTTTTCTATAAATGTTTTTAAAACCTCCGTTTAAGGTTTATGTTTGCATTTAGATGTTGTGGTTCTAATGCAAGAAAAGTTTGGAATCCCTTTTGAAATCCATGGGACTATGGTTCTTTGAGGTATATTATGATATCTACACAAATACTATGCTCTTTTAGGGCCGACATTGGTGGTGTGACAATATTTTACATAAGCATCATGGAATTGGCATTGGTGGTGTGATAATATGTTACTTAAGCATATGGAGTCTACACAAATTTTATTCTCTTTTATAATTGGCATTTTTGGCATGACAATATGTTACTTGCAACATGCTAGAACCAACCATTTTCATTTCACTAATTTGAATTCAATGCATTTCTCCTCCCCATGTAGTATTATAAATTGGTAAGGTAATTGAGAGCGAAGAAAGTGGGTGATAATAATTCCTATTGTGACCACTTGAAACTCTACTAGCATGTGGGCATCCATATATTTCTTCTCAAAAACACCCTTTCTTTGAATAAGATTGGTTTTCATGCACTAATCTATCTTCATCTCCATGTGACCATCAATGTAATTCTTGTAATAGGGAAAAATTTGGCCCACCCAAGTATAGCCCTTTCACTAGTAGATAATGTGATCCTTTGGTATATTCAAGGGACAAGAAAGTTGGTAAGTGTTAATGTGTTAGAATTTGGAAGCACCTATTACTCAGTTTCACAATTTTGTGGACATGATAAGATGTATTTGCCATATTTCTTAGAATTATTATTACGCTATTAATTTTGCATGGGTATCTTTTTTATTGTCTTTGACAAATTTTATATTGTCCATTGGACACACTAACCCATTATCCTAAAAACTAGACTCTACTCTCCTTTTACAATATATCCACCATCTATTCTCTTCGGTGTTTCCTTCCACTACTTCCTGGGTATACTAGTAATATAATAGTATATGAACCACAACTTACAATCATAATTATATTTTGATAATCATTTTACCTATAATAATAATTAATATTTATAATAATATATTTTTTCAATCTTTTTCTCCTTCTACATAATTAATAAAGAAATATATTTATTTCAGATAATCATATATATAATTTTTATATTTTCATAACCTTATTACAATATTTTGTTAATTGATTAATAAACTAATAACAATAATAATATTAATTAATAAATTATTATCAATAAATAATATTTTATCTCTCTATTTTTTTATTGCATTTAATCAACTCAATTTTTTATAATCATTTTACTTATAATAATAATAATTGATATTTATAATTATATTTTTTAATTCTTTTTTTCAACATAATTAATAAAAAAATATATTTATTTCACATCATCAAATATATATTTTCCACGTTTTCATAACCTTATTACATTTTTTTTAATAAATTAACAAAAGCCACAAGATGACAATGTCATTGTCTTTGCACATTGCCACCATGGGGCTTATTACATTTTTTTTAATAAATTAACAAAAGCCACAAGATGACAATGTCATTGTCTTTGCACATTGCCACCATGGGGCTTTTGTTTATTGTGCAATGTTCAACAGTGACATTGGGCATAACATCATTAGCTATAATGTCTATTTATGTACACTTTAATTTACTTAATAATTAAGTAAACCAAAACTGATTTCAATGAATGATAATTATAAAATATTGAATGCTACTAAAATTATATCCCTCTCACTAGTAGATAATGTGATCATTTGGTATATTCAAGGGACAAGAAAGTTGGTAAGTGTTAATGTGTTAGAATTTGGAAGCACCTATTCCTTAGTTTCACAGTTTTGTGGACATGATAAGATGTATTTAGCCATATTTCTTAGAATTATTATTACGCTATTAATTTTGCATGGGTATCTTTCTTATTGTCTTTGACAAACTTTATATTGTCCATTGGACACACTAACTCGTTATCCTAAAAACTAGACTCTACTCTCCTTTTACAATATATCCACCATCTATTCTCTTCTGTGTTTCCTTCCGCTACTTCCTAGGTATACTAGTAATATAATAGTATATGAACCACAACTTACAATCATAATTATATTTTGATAATCAGTTTACCTATAATAATAATTAATATTTATAATAATATATTTTTTCAATCTTTTTCTCCTTCTACATAATTAATAAAGAAATATATTTATTTCACATGATCATATATATAATTTTTATATTTTCATAACCTTATTACAATCTTTTGTTAATTGATTAATAAACTAATAACAATAATAATATTAATTAATAAATTATTATCAATAAATAATATTTTATCTCTCTATTCTTTTCATTTTTTATTGCATTTAATCAACTCCATTTTTTATAATCATTTTACTTATAATAATAGTAATAATTAATATTTATAATTATATTTTTTTATTTTTTTTCAACATAATTAATAAAAAAATATATTTATTTCACATCATCAAATATATATTTTCCACGTTTTCATAACCTTATTACATTTTTTTGTTAATAAATTAACAAAAGCCACGAGATGACAATGTCATTGTCTTTGCACATTGCCACCATCGGGCTTTTGTTTATTGTGTAATGTTCAACAATGACATTGTGCATAACATCATTAGCTATAATGTCTATTTATGTACACTTTAATTTACTTAATAATTAAGTAAACCAAAACTGATTTCAATGAATGATAATTATAAAATATTGAATGCTACTAAAATAACTACATAAATGAGAACATATTGACTCTTCTTAAATTATAAGGTATATCTCATATTTACTTATTAAGTAATTATTAAAAGTTTAATTTTATAAATAGTTTATAAACTATTTATTTTTTTAAATATTATTTTATAATTATAAATAACTATAATTATATATTTTTAAAAAATATATGGATAATAATATCATTTTTTTAGGAAAATTAGATCAAATTGTGACCAATTTTTAATTAATAATTTAATTTCAAAATTGTATGGATGAAGAGAAAGTTAAATAATTTTCTTTATAACTATCTCAAATGATACAATTTTAATATATTATCATGAATTCACATTATATAATTTTTCCTAAAAATTTATTTTTAAATTAATAAAATTATTATTTAATATAAAAATAAAACCATTATCCTTTAATATTCTTATTTATTTTATAACTAAATCTTATAATATTGATAATGTATTAATGAATATGTAAACACAAAAATAAAAAAATCCTACCAAACTTACAAAAAATTATTATATTAACATATAATAATTTTTATTAAAAAATTATAATAAACTAAATTTAATTACATTATTTAAAAATAAATAAATAAAATAAAATAAATTAAAAAAATTATTCATAAAACTACATATTAGTATTACGCTATTTGATCCATATACAAATGTAGTGTCACAAATTAATCAACCCACCTTTCCAGAGATTCAAGTCCTATCATTTATAATCTTTACTGAAAAATCGAACATCCAGGTCTAAGTTCTAACAAACAATTACTACACCCTACTTTTGAAAAAACATTTTCTAATTGGGTATGTAACAATCATTTTGTCCATTGGATTCATGAACAAGAGAAAGACTTGATTAAAAAAACACATCTGGTTGAAATGATTTGTTTTCTGAGAATTGTTATATTTTATATCATTTAATTTATTAAAACCACATATAATTGTTTTATATGTGTATTAATAAAAAAAAAAAATTAAAATTTATAATTAAAGATATAAAAATATATATAAAAAATTTTAACCACATATTGGTTTTCTAAAAATATTTTAAAATTAGACTGAGATCATAAAACTTATTAAAATGAACACACTTTCATAGGAATTATTATTATATTCCTATTATTATTTGTTTATGGTGAGTATTCCCTATTAAGTAAAGGGATTATCTATATACCTTCCAAATTAGTTTAGTGGGATTTTTCTTGCTGTAATTTAGTACTTTTTTTTTCAAAAATCAGAATGTTGGAGTGTTTGAATCATTTTTTTGATAATATAAATGGATTTAGTACAGTCAAGAACCCTTGAGGTACCCAAAATCTTGAAATTTAATAGTTGTAAACCAAAGTGGTTGGACGGACGGCTTGCCGGCTCCCCACCCGGGATCGACTCCCGTTGCATGCTGGCTGCTCTGCAGCATATGTCTACCATTCTGTTTCGCTGTTCCGGCAGCCTATCTTGTCTATCGAGCATCTTGTACATATCAATCATGTAAATATATTGTGAATAATGTTGAAACAAACGGACTTTATATAGCTTCTAATGAGACTCGCCCCCCACTTTTTTAAAAAGTTCCACTATTTTTCAGACTAATTTGTAGATTTTTTAAATTAAATTTTAAGTAACTAGATTTTTTTTTTCTACTTATCAATAACATCAATTACTGCAATATCTGTAAACTAATCCTAATCCAAATCAGATCTCTTCCTCATCATTTTTTTCTCAGCACAATAACCTATGTAGTCTCTACCCCTTGATGAGTAAGGAATTCACACGGCCTCAAGAGCTAATTCTAATCGGATTTGAGGCTTCGGTTCTTGAACTGTCTCTGCGGCATATATATCTTCGGTGCGGCATTCTAATCGGATTTGAGGCTTCGGTTCTTGAACTGTCTCTGCGGCATATATCTTCCGAAGACATAATGAGTTAAGTTAAACAGATCTCTTCGCCGTGAACGCAGATCTCTTCGCTGGGAACGCAGATCTCGCCGTGAACGCAGATCTCTTCGCAGATCTCGCCGTGAACGCAGCTCCCGTATTGATTTAATATTCTGGGCTATCTCTTTGCCGCTGGGTTCTAATCCTCTATAGTTAGATCTAGATCTAATCTTTTCCGACTAGATCTAGATCTAATCTTTTGTCTTTTTCCTCTACGGCTGGGTTCTACAAGGAAGTAAAATATGGCTCCCAGCTTCGCGAAAATAGCAGCTGGCTCAGTGCCGTCAGCGCCTGGAGGGCAAGCTCCTGCCCATATTGTCAGTGAAGCTCCAGCACCCACTGTCCAGGTGGTCCAAGCCTCACTCGATGAGGCTTTGAAGTTTTCTGAAAGTGCCCTAATTTGTCGGTTCAATGGTTTTTGGCCGCGACTAACAGCTCTCCACAATTGGATCTCAGAGGTATGGAAGCCTGTAATTTCTGATGACATTAATATCTACCCCTGTGCTAGGGGTTTCTTTATAGTAGATTTTGAAAATCCTGAAAGCAGACAATGTATTATGGATTCCGGCCCTTGGTTTTGGGAAAAATCAGGCTTATTCATGAAGTCATGGAACCCATCATTCGATCCCTCAACAGTAGTGATAACCTCAGCACCAGTTTGGGTGAGATTGCCAAGCCTACCCTTGCATCTCTGGAATCTCTCCTCGCTAAAAGCCATTGGAAATGCAATTGGGAAATTTTACTGCAGGTGTCCAGAAACAGAGGAATATGCCAGAACCACCTATGCACGCATTTGTGTGGAAATGGACTTCAGTGCCGGATTCCTAGCGGAAATAAACCTAACAAGTAAAGATTATATGTGGAACCAGAAACTCGATTATGAAAGTGTCCTCTTCCGATGTCGATCCTGCTTTGAGACAGGCCATCTAGCCAAAAATTGCCCAAAAGCCTCCCAGAAAAATCCTGGTAAAAAAAGCCACCACAGATCTACTTGGTGGGAAGGAGCACAAAAAGAACACTACATTGTCGTCAAAGAAGAATACTCTAGAGAAAACTCTGAATCACAAGAAATTGGGCAAGACAGAAACAACTCTCAAGACAAGCATGGAGAAAGCCCTGCCCAACAACAAAAAAGTGCACTCGACAACCCCTCAAGTGTCAACAGTTATGAGGATTCGATTATCGTGCAAAATAAATCTTCATTTAACAACAAAGCAGATCTCTTAGACCAAACCTCTTCTCCGACTATCTTCAAAAGGACAAACACAATTGACCGCGAAGCTAAGACACCATTGTTTCAAGAACCAGAAGAGATGAAGGAGATGCACGATAAAGGAAGTTGGAAGACCGTAGAGAAAAAAAAGAGAGCTACAACACCAATCTCGCCAAGAAAGACAAGGAGCCAGACAATTAAAAATTAAAAATATTATAGGTCCGATAGACCAATTTGGTCTCAGTGGATGGTAACCACCATCATCATCATCATCATCACATAAGAGTAATCCGCAATGCCTGAAATGTTTGTTGCTCGGAAGAAATTAGAATGTGCTAATTGCGATGTTACGAGGAAGTAAATCTTGAGGAAAGGATAATGAATAGAGAGTTTTTCTCTGGGAGCTTCTCCGAGGGCTTTTAATACAACATTTAGTTTAATTTTAGTTTTCAAATGACAATGTTTTTGGCTGCAGCAGTTCTAGTTTTTGGGAATTTTTACGAATATTGATAAATATACATAAAGCATGAAAAATAAAAAATTTAAAGATTTTTCAATGTTTTAAGGAAACTATATCTAAGAAAATATTTGAAATTTTAAAGCATAAAATTGTATTTAGAAATTTGGGCATTGTGGACAAAAGCTTGAAGATGAATAGAGATATGAGATGTAAAGATTAAAGATCAGACATGAATATACCTCAAATTGTTTAATTAAAGAAAGTTTAAAAAATCATTTTTAAATTTGATATGCAATCCAATGGTTAACCTGATTGTACATTATGGATAACTCGACAACCATACATTTGAATACTAAGTATTAAAACATGGCCAACAAACAGATTTTCTGGATCCCGCCCTTGCTTTACATTGCCATGCTCGAAAAACTGAACAAAATCAATAAAAAAAAACCTAATGAATTTGAATTCCATACTATAATGCCACCTATTTAAGACTTAAAATAAAAGCAAATTATCACAATGCCTTTGAGAATTATGCTTTAGTGGTTATGCCCCTTATTTAAGACTTAAAAGAAAAGAAAACTATCATAATGCCTCATAGGTTTATGCTTTAGTGGTTGATGTATAGACCGGACATACTTCTGTAGAACATAATTTCTGAAAACATGTCATGAAAATCAATGCTTGAGGAAATATTTCCATAAAAACCACTTTTTTCCCTCCGGGGCTTGCACTTTCAAGTTTTACAAAAAAAAAAAATCAGCGAAGATCACATGAGACATCATTTGTCGACACGTTTCGAACCAACCAGTGTGGTTCATCGTCAGGACAAGTTTTGTTAAATAAACCAACTTCTAATATGATAAGAATTATATCCAAACATTTCAGAATTAGTTTCACTTGCTAAGATGAATTATATTTCAATCATGGACTGATTCAAAATATGTCTAGCAATATCTAACAATTCAAAACATCGGTTTTTGTTATTTTTGAACTCTTCTAGCAAAGAGGAACCATAGTGTGCCTCTATGTCAGCCCCATTTTCACACTGCCAAGTTCTCACAAATGAACTTTTTGAAATAGAGAAATAATGAGGGCTTCATTCATGATGTCAAATAGGTGAAGTTGTAGATGTCCTAAGAAAACCAGGAAGCACTAGATATGGCACGGAAAAACCAAAGGAAGGAATGACATAGCATCCTGGACTAACATTGCCACCTTTTCCCAAAGACAACACACCTTATTGCAACTCGAGTTGAGCAAGAAAAGCAGTAAAGTAGGTTTTCTAAAACTCAAGAAAATCAAGATAAGAGCCACTCATATAATTCCTTGATATAGAATTATCATTTAATCCTGTGGCCATTCATGCAACATATTTTGAAGTTCTTTGCAATTTCTGCATGCTTATTAGATCCATCATTGGCATATGAATTCCAACTCCCATTTGGCCACTTAATTTATATAAGTTATATAGGTCCATGTTGCCTCTTGATATTCCTCCAGGCATGCTACCAAGAGTAGATTATGAATCCAAGCCAACAACTATGGCAATATTGTCAAATGTGGGAGCTAATGTACGAGATGTAGCAAAGTTGGCCATCATGGGTTGTAAAATCATTGGATTAATTGGATATCCACTCAAGCCTAAATTAAGAGTACATACATTTGAAATATGTGCATTCTGATATTGCCCATTGGACAAATCCCCATTGGCATCCCAAAAGTTGACGTAGTAGCATACAAACTAGGTGTAATAAATGAAAAAATGTTAATGTAAACTGGCACCTTTAACTTGATTTTTGGAAGTCATTGAGGTCATGATCATGTATGCTAGTCCTTTACTATGTTGATTGAAGCCAAAGGAATGTCATTGTATCTCAATCAAAATAGGGGACTTGAACTTGCAAGATAGAACACGTGTTGATGTCATGCCTTGGGCAAGTGTTGATGTCATGGCCTTGGTCTATAATGTTGGTGGTGGCAGCGCAATGACATCAGCACCTTAGAAACATAAAAACTCAAATGTTAACATTACAAACACATAAAATATTCCTATCAAAATTAACCTGAAAAATAAAAGTAACATAATAAACTAATAACAATAATACTATTAATTAATAAATTATTATCAATTAATAATAATATATCTTTCTTCCTTCTCATTAATAAGTTCTTTAATTACAATAAAATTTATTATTCTCTTTATTCTTTTAATTCTTAAAAAAAAAGTGATGTCTATGTGATAATGGGTAAAGCTACACATGATACATTAATAGTTTTATAAAAGATCTACAACATAATCTCCAACCTTAAAAACCTTCATCAATTTTCAAAAATACAAAAAAAATTAATCCTTGATAAATAGGAAATTTATCAAGTCCAATTAAATAAACTAAATTTAGACCTTAAACTGGAATTCATTTCCTCGCAGCTGTCACATTAGTGTTGAACACAATACCTTCCAGAGGAATGCATTTCCTCCCAGCTGTCACACCATTTGCAGGTTGCCAAAAACCCATGAAATCTTTTCATTTTTCTTGAAGTATATACACCATGTGATATAATCCTAGTAGCTGGCCGCCATACGAACCACTTAGTTGCCAGGGATAAATATAAAGGAGGTTGGACCCAGTTCTGTACGTCGAATTCATTCCCTCTCAGGCTCTCAGCTGTCACATAGTCGATTGCATGTTGCCAAAGGCAAATGAAATCTTTTCATTTTCTTGAAATATTTACAGAAAGTGATATGATACTTGTCGCTCGCCATCGAAGCTTAAATATAAATAAAAGAGTGTTGGGCTCTGTTCCTTCGAGTGGAATTCATTCCCTCTCGGCTCTCACATATTCATCTGCTAAGGAAAATGATATAATACTGGGTGGTGACCATCCAAACCATTTAGTTGCAAGGAATGATTATATATATATATATATATATATACAAAAAGGAGTGTTGGACATTGTTCCTTCAACTGAATTCATCTCCTCTCAACCGTCACATCATCTGAAAATTAATATAGCAAAGATTAGAACGAATTCTCATGAGCTCCATAGTGAAACAGGTTGTTGGGCAGTTCCTAAAACGCCATGGATGGAAAGGATCTGCCATATATGTGAGAATAGGAACATTGAGGATGAAAACCACTTCCTCTTAGAGTGCCCCGCATACAACCACATTAGATCTCAGTTTTACAATCTTTGTTACAATACTGACCTTCCTAGCCTTTTACAATGTCAAAATTATAGTGAGCTCGGGAGGCTTCTCTCCAAGCTTTTTGAGCATAGGAATAAAATCTTAAATCAAAATAAATAATTTGTTTCTTTAGGTCCGATAAACCAATGTTTGGTCTCAATGGACGTTAACCATCATCATCATCATCATCAAATAGAAAATTTATGAAGTCCAATTAAATAACTAAATTTAGACCTTAAACTGGAATTCATTTCCTCGCAGCTGTCACATTAGTGTTGAACACAATACCTTCCAAAGGAATGCATTTCCTCTCAGCTGTCACACCATTTGCAGGTTGCTGGCCGCCATACGAACCACTTAGTTGCAAGGGATAAATATAAAGGAGGTTGGACCCAGTTCTTTGAGTCGGATTCATTCCCTCTCAGCTGTCACATAGTCGATTTCATGTTGCCAAAGGCAAATGAAATCTTTTCATTTTCTTGAAATATTTACAGAAAGCGATATAATACTTATCGCTCGCCATCCAAGCTAAAATATAAATAAAAGAGTGTTGGGCGCAGTTCCTTCGAGTGGAATTCATTCCCTCTCGGCTCTCACATTATTCATCTGCAAAAGGAAAATGATATAATACTGGGTGGTGACCATCCAAACCACTTAGTTGCAAGGAATGATTATGTATATATACAAAAAGGAGTGTTGGACATTGTTCCAACTGAATTCATCTCTTCTCACCCGTCACATCATCTGCATGTGCCTAACTGAATTCATCCCCTCTCAACTGTCACATCATCTGCATGTTGCCAGAGGCACAGGCAATCTTTTCGTTTTGCTTAAGTTTCTACAAAGGTTACGATGAGGATATAAGTCTCCAAAGCAAAAGCATAATTGGGCAGGCAACATGATTACTTCAAATCCTTTGAAAACATCAATCTACACGGACAGATATGGGTGGGAAGTCAGAAGGTTGATACGTAAATTATGATATTTAATGCTAAATATTTTATGGTTTAAAATAAAAAGCTTAGAATTGATGAATTTATTAAAATATATTTATATGGATTGAAAAAGACCGTTTTTAATACCATTATAAAAGTTAAAATAACAAGAATTCAAAATTATAATATAAATTATTTAATTAATAATTAATAAGACTCATAAGTATTCATAATTAATAAGATTCTATTAGAGTTTGAACTTTCTAATAAGATTTGAATGAAGTTAGTCATATTATATATATATATATATATAAATTAATTGATAAATATTTAAAAACTATGAATAATTATCCATAATTATTTTTATAAATAAACTATTAATATTTGATAATATATATGGTACATTATAATAATTCAGAGACAGATGTTCCAGTTGAAACCTCAGATAAACACTCTGAAAGCTCCCAGCTCCAATTTGCCCCACGAAAATCCCAACGTCAGCCTATAGGGACTGCGTCAGCCCTTTCTGGCCCAACGTCACCCTAGCTCGCCCTCCGTCAGCCTCTGGAGGCACTGTGTCAGCCCTTAGAGCCTCTGTGTCACCCACGCTGGCTCTCTAAGGCACTGCGCAGCTCCTAGTTGCCTCTATGTGAGCCTTGGATGGCTCTACTTGAACCTCTGGCTGGCTTTGCACCCCTCTCTTCCGGCTTCTGCATTGATCCTCCTGGTACTCTCTCTACCTCTTTGCTTCTATATTCACTACCCCTCCACTGCAACTCTAATCACTCTTTTGATTTCCTCAACAAACCCTGTCCAAGAAAATTGAAATCTTGATCAACTCGGTGTGTTCTCCAAGTGACCCTCAAACCTCCTCTTGTACTTTTCTCATTGACAATTCAATGACCAAGATTAAGTCCCTAATTAACGACTAAGATTAACTCTGGCTTGATCCATGAGTTTTGGACCCTTCTAACACAGTTTTATATTAATTCACATTAATATTTTATTTTCCTTAAGTTTATACTTAGGGATTCCATTAAAAATATTAATTATTTTAATATCTCCCAAAATGTTTAGAATCTGCCAAAAGCATTTCTGGGTATTGGATATCTCATGTGCTTTAGCCTCTCCACTAATTTTTGTTGCTAGAGCACATTCGATGCTACCGCAAATCAACACACTTTATTGATTGGATTTGAGTTGATGCATTAGATCCTCACTACTGCTCGTTCTCATGGCATAACTTTCTCCACATCAGGCACTAGGTCTTTGGCAACATGAAATGGGATGTCGCTTCAGGTTCCACACCAAAAATCGGCTTGGATCCCCTATCCGGCCTAACAGGTCCACAACTATTATCCCTTCCGCTCATATTTTTTTTTAATAATCATGGTTTCTTTGTGATACATGACACTGAAAATAAAAATCTCTCTTCATCCACATTTACAAACTAGAAAGACGCGGAAGAGCTAGGAATCTCTGCTCAACTGATCCAGGAATGGACATCATATATCATTGACCTAAAACTATCAGGGATTGTCCTATCCACAAAGAGGACAAATTCACTTGGTGCGGCGGCTCACAACAAGATCGGGTTACAACATATGATGCATACAAGATAATCTACCAGCCTTTCAGGCATATTTCTCTCCTCCCTTGGCTGGTTAGAAGTTGGAAATGGAATTTCCCTCTCAAAATAAAGTGGTTCTCCTGGTTAGTGGTTCACAACAGGATTTTGACTTGGGAAATACTTTGCAAGAGGGGCTTTTAGTAAAAGGAAGATGTTGCCTTTGTCAATCAATTAGAGAGGACATAAATCATCTCTTCGTCCTCTCCCCCTTCGCCTCCTTTGTCTAGAAAAATGTGCTTTGAATGACAAACCCCTCTACAATCTAGGACCACAGAGACATCCTCTCCTTCCTTGGTTGTTGGTCTGTGGACCATCCACATCACCGATCACTAACCTTCTTCATCATATGGGGAATCTAGAGATCCGGAAATGCCCTTACTTTTGATAATGTTATCCTAACATCTAGCAAACCAGTTGCAATGTATTCTCCTACTATATAAAATACTCTCCTATCAAAAAATCGACCCTCTAAGCCCTTCTCCTCCTCAAGAAATCTTGTCCTCCTATCCAGCTGGTTTTTTTGATGGGGCCTCTTCGTTTGACTCTTGCGGATGCGGCATGGTTATCCATCTAAGTCGCGAGAGTCTCTACAAGTTTCACTCGCATTGTGTTATTGGATCAAATTCGTATGCAAAACTCATTTCTCTATGGGGGGGTCCTTTTATATGCATCTTAGCTCGACATTTGAACTCTCACCATTTTTGGGGGCTCCAAATCCATCATCGATTGGGAAAACAATCGTGGCTCCTTGGACTCAACAAACCTCGACACCTGGATATGCCAAATCAAAGTCCTGCTCTAGGTTTTCAGCTCTATCTCCATCACTCATATCTATCAGAGACAGAATGATGAAGTGGATCACCTCTCAAAGGAAGGTTGCAACTCTCCTGACAAGATTTTCTTCAAATATTTTTTCTTTGGCTCCTTTCAGAGATCGAGATACATTCTGTGGAAAATGCAACAAGAAAATCCTAATTTAATTTTTCCCTAAAAATTAAATTAGGAATAAAATTGTAATTCCATGTCACAAGACAATTTGTACGAGTTAACTAAGTTAAATTGACTTAGTTGGCTTAGTTAATTCGAGTTTAGGGTCTAACTTGAGTCATGTAGAGTGTCTCCAACTTTATAGGAGCCTTGGTTGATTTTATTTTGAGTTTTAATTAATTAATTCAGTTTAACTAAGTTAAAGTTAGTTAAACTAGGTCCAATTGATGGAGGAATTAGTAGGAGGTCAGATAGTGGGGTGCTGCTTCATATGTTTAGCTATTTAATTGATGATTCACTCATAAATAACTCATACATGTCATATCTGAGAGTTACCCAGTTGAGATTAGAGTTCAGGGATAGTGTATTATCAGTTATATAATCATCCGAATTATACAGGTGGTGCTTTCTACCAGAGGAAGGCCTATGAGGATTGCACAATTTCAATTGAGGAATTTCCCTAATTAATAGGGGCTAATTCCCAAGGAAACAACACTAAGAAATAGGGACTTGGGCGAGCAAGAAATTGGTTAATTATTGGCCTAGGCCTTTCTAGGAAGCAGTGAGACAGATAGAGATAGTGCAGACGTTACTCAGGCTTGAGAAAAGCATTGTAATCTTCTCATATTTTCTGACTAATGCAATTTACAGATAGAAGGGGTTTTTCGTTGTGTCTTTACCCAGGAAATCATTGTGTAATGTGTTGATTGAATTCTTTCGCTTGTATGCTTCGTGATTTGGCGATCGTTTAATTATTTTCGCTAATGAGTAGAGTAGATTCAAGTCTATTGTTTAAGTAAATTACAATTAGCAGTTTGAATCTATGAGGAATTTCTACATGGTATCAGAGCACAAATCACTCTAGAAGAGGAGAATACGAGTTTTTCTTTTGCAGGTGAAATCGAATTTGCAATATCATTCTTTAGAGTCAGCAAGATGTTGTTCTACGGATTGCAACTTGAATATGCCCTTGAGGGTAGTTCAAAATATATTTCTTGGAAGGACAAGATGGAGGCAATGTTGGAAGACAACAGGATGTAGGAATTCATAGACCCCGATATTCCTAAGCCTCCAACAATAGATACTCAAGATCTATCAAAGTGGAAGAAATGTGTTGCAAAGGAGAAAAGGATCATACTAGAAGGAGTTCGAGATCATATTATCTCAAACCTCCATGGGAAGGAGACTCCATATGCAATGTGGAAGGCCCTGAAAAACTTGTTTTAGAACAACAGTGACCATAAGAACCTGGCACTGAAGGACAAGCTCAGAAAAATCAATATGAATAAGGGCAACACAATACCAAAGTACTTGACCAAGTTCACCCAATGTCGGGATGAGCTTGGAAGGGTTGGTGTATAGTTGTTGAACATGGTCTAGTCAGCGTGGCACTTCTAAGCCTTCTCAAGAGCTGGCACAACTACCATAATTCGGTAAATGGGAGGGAGAAGCTACCAGAGTGGAAACGTTTGTGGTTTGACTTGTTGCAAGAAGAGATTTGGCGAAACACCAGAGATGGATCCCCATCCAAGCATGATGATGAGGCGAACTGTGCCTTAGCTAGGAAGGTGAAGAAAGGGAAAGGGAAGTCATCCCATTCGAAATCACACTCCATTTAGGGAGGAAAGAAGAATGACTTGTCGAAGATTAAATGTTTTCACTGTCATGAGCTGGGACACTATCCCACAAAGTGTTCGCACAAGAAGCCTTGAGGAGGAGCAGCAGGTAAAACTCTTCCTTCACAATTCTAGTTGGATTTCAGCCTCATTTCTTGCATGGTGACATCGATGATGGGTAGTGTGTGGTATCTAGATAGTGGAGCCTCATTCCATATGATCGGAAACAAAGAATTATTTAGTGACTTGGAGGAGAAGGACCTTTAGATGCACATCGAAATGGGAGATGATGGAAGGTATAGAACAAATGATATCGGTAATGTTACTTTTCGAAGGGAGTTTGGTTCTCTCACACTAAAATATGGCATATATGTTTCAAGTCTAAAGAGTAATGTGGTTTTAGTTTCTATGTTGGAGGACCATGGCTACGATGTGATATTTAGCAAAGGAAATGATTTCCTTTGTCACATAGCCTTAGGACAAGTGAAGCAAATCAGGGTTCGGGTGAAGAACCTCTACAAATTAGATGTAGAAGATTGTTTTGCTTTGAACACAAAAGCAAGAAGGTGTAGAGCTGAGACATCAGTGAATTGTGGCATAGAAGATTGGGTCACTTGCACCACATCGCTTTGAAGATGATGTAGCAGATTTCTAGAGGAATTCCCAAGGGTACACTAGAGGAGAGAGATACATGCAAAGGGTGTACATTGGGGAAGTACACCAAAACCACCTTTCATGATAAGGATAGTAAGTGATCCTTGGAAGAGTTCACTTAGATGTGTGTGGACCGTTCTCGACAGCCTGCATGGCCAAGCAAAGGTATTATGTAATATTTATAGATGATTTCTGATGTAAGTGTTGTATTTTATTCATGTAGAAGAAAGCTCGGACGTTCTCTATTTTTGTGAATTTAAAAAACTTTTTGAGAAAGACATTGGCAAGAAAGTGAAGGCTCTTAGGAGCGATAACAGTGGAGAATATGTGTCAAATGAATTCAAGAACTTTTGTGCATCATAATGCATTCGATGAGAGTTAATAACAAGCCATAACCCACAACAGAATGGGGTGGCTGAAAGAAAGAAAAAAAAGTATTGTTGGAGTTGCACGGGCGATGTTACATGATCAGGGCCTACCGTTGCACTTGTGGGCTCAAGCATGCAACACGGGCGTATATGTGCATAACAGGAGTCCTGATCGGATTCTCAAGATGTGTACACCAAAAGAAGATTTTTCATGTAAGAACCAAATGTGACACACTTTAGGATCTTTGGTTCATTAGTTTACTGTCATGTTACCAAGGATGCAAAGAAAAAGCTAGAGCCAATATATGAGTTGGGAATATTTTTGGGGTACACCGTTACACCTCACAACTATTGGGTGTACCTTCCATCTCACAGGATGACAGTGGTTCATAGATATGTGAAGTTCGATGAAGAGAAGGCCGTGAGTTGTTCCCTTTAGAGGGAGCTTTAGCTACATGCAGATGAGGAAATTTTAGCTCCAAATGAAGAACCTCAAGATGATGTGGAGAAGTTACATGCATAGGAGCAGAGAGTGGAAACACCCACCCATGCAGAGACTTCCATAGATGTAAGGAAGCACACCAAAGAAGATGACAGATTGATACATGATGCCAGAGATAATGTGGGAGCACCCATATCACAGGGCAAGTAGAGGAGGTCACCAGATCAGTACACTAGCTACATGGAGCGAGAGTGTAGAGATTGAGTCATCCTCATTTGGGGAAGTAGTGCAACAACCAATATGGATTGATGCCATGGTAGAGGAGTATGATTCCATTATCAGAAACAATGTTTGGGAAGTGGTCCCGAGTCTAGAAGGCAAGTTAATGGTGAGTTCTAAATGGATTTACAAGGTAAAGCAAGCATAATATGGGAGTTTGGAGAAACACAAGTCCAAATTTTTGGCCAAAGGGTTCTCTCAGGTGAAGGGAATTGATTACAATGATACCTTTGCTCCAATAGCAAGGTAATCTTCAATAATATATATTCTAGCACTTTCAGCACAAATGGAATGGAAGATACATCAAATGGATGTGAAGACAACATTCCTCAACGGAGTGATTGAGGAGGAGGTGTACATTGAGCAACCAGAAGGATTTGATACCTTCAACAGAGAGTCACATGTGTGCAGACTCGATCGAGCATTGTATGGATTGAAACAAGCACCCTGTGCTTAGTACGCTAGGATTGACAACTATTTCACTAGGTTGGGCTTCACCAAAAGTGAAGAAGATGCAAACCATTACCAGATTGTGGTTGAAGATAAATTTTTGATTATATTATTATATGTCGATGATTTAATTCTAACAGGTGATGAGAAACTGGTAAAATATTGCAAAGAGGATCTTGCAAGAGAATTTGAGATGAAGGACCTGGGGCTCATGCATTATTTCCTTGGTATGGAAGTATGGGAAGGAGATGAAGAATTTTTAGTATCTCAGGGCAGGTATTCCAATGAGATACTGAAGAAGTTCCACATGGAGAGGAGCGAACCCATGGAGACTCCTCAAGCAAAGAATTGGAGGAAGGAAGATGTTACTTTAGGTGAAGTAGTGGAGCCTACTATTTACAAGAAGCTTGTGGGTTCACTTAGGTATTTGGTGAACACATGAGTGGATATATGTTTTGCAGTTAACCAACTTAGTCAAGAAATGGTTAAGCCAACCAAACTTTATTGAAAGACAATTAAACATGTGTTAACCTACCTAAGAGGCACCACTCAATTTGGTCTTTGGTACAGAAAGATAAAGGGAGTGAAGCTGCAAGGATTCACAGATGCAAATTGGGCATGGATTCCGTTCGACATGAAGAGAACATAAGGGGGAATCTTCATTATTGGGTCAGCAACAATTTCTTGGTACACCAGGAAGTAGAGATCAGTTGCACTCAGTTTAGCAGAAGTAGAGTCATGGTTGCTATTCACATAGCTTGTGAGCCTATATGGATGAGGAAGATCTTATTGGGTTATTTGGTCAGTAGATGGATCCTACAGTGATTTACTCTGAAAATTAGAGTTGTAGCAAACTCTTTGAGAATCCTGTTTTTCATGACCAATCCAAGCATTATGCATATCAACATCCGGTATCACCATCTACGAGATTGTGTGCAGAAGAGATTCTTGTTGATGGAGTACACTCCTACAAAGGAGTAGGATGTAGACATCTTGACTAAGGCATTGTTAAGAGGCAAATTCAAGTTCCATAGAGGTAGGATTGGGGTATCTGACAAATCATTTCTTTTTGAGATAGAGTGTTGAAAATGCAACAACAAAATCCTAATTTAATTTTGTCCTTGAATTAAATTAGGAATAAAATTGTAATTCCACATCACAAGACAACTTGTATGAGTTAATTAAATTAAATTTACTTAGTTGGCTTAGTTAATTCGAGCTGAGGGTCTAATTTGAGTCATGTAGAGTGTCTCCTACTTTATAAGAGCCCTATTTGAGTTTATTTTGAGTTGTAATTAATTAATTCAGTTTAACTGAGTTAAAGTCAGTTAAACTAGTTCCAAATAATGGAGGAATTAATGGGAGAGAGTGGGGTGTTTCTTCATGTGTTCAACCAATTAATTGATGATTCACTCATAAATAACTCATGCATGTCAAATATGAGAGTTACCTAGTTGAGATTGGAGTTCAGAGACAATGTACTATTAGTTGTATAATCATCCGAATTATACAGGTGGTGCATGCGGTCAGAGGAAAGCCTGTGAGAATTGCGCAATTTCAATTGAGGAATTCCCTAATTAATAGGGGCTAATTCCCAAGGAAACAACACAAAGAAGTAGGGACTTGGGCGAGCGAGAAATTGGTTAAGTATTGGTCTAGGATTGCTTAGAAAGCAGTCAAGCATATAGAGATAGTGCAAAGGTTGCTCGGGCTTGAGCAAAGCATTTAATCTTCTCATATTTTCTAACTAATGCAATATATAGATAGTAGGGGTTTTTAGCTGTGGCTTTCCCTAGGAAATCATTGTGTAATGTGTTGATTGAATTGTTTCTCTGGTATGCTTCATGATTTTGCGATTGTTTAATTGTTTCGGCTGATGAATAAAGTAGATTCAAGTCTGTTGTTTAGTAAATTACAATTAGCAGTTTGAATCTATAAGGAAAGTCTACACATTCTGATCTAACCCTGTCTTTTTTATTGTACCTGTTTTTGCACTATGTTCGTCTTTTTGTGATTCAGAAACTGCAATAGGATTGCTCTTAATATACTTACAAATTTATGAGCATAGTCAATTAAATAATAGAGAATTGTTTATAGTTTTCAGGATTGTTGATTTTCCTCATCCCTAGATAACGAACCAACGGGTTCTACATTCCCTGTTTTATTGTACTTTCTTATTATCTTTTAGGTTGAAAGCGTTTATTTTTTTTTTGGAAAAAAATACCTAATTTATATTATATACCCATGACTAAGTGAAAAACCGTTAGAAACGAATAACTCAATGCTCGAGTCACTTCAAAAGGCTCTGCGGCATGTAATTCGCGTTGACCCTAGAAAAACCCGTAACTTTATTCGTGCATAGAAATAACCCATAATCCAGTTGGCTTGCTTCACTAGGTTCTTTTGGTTGTGGTCCAAGAATTCCCTTCCAATCGAGCACAATATTCCATAGGTTAAGCTAGTTTCACGCATTTTGATTTTCGAACTCACATGATCCACTAAAATTCATCCTGAACTTTCACGCAATCCACTGATACCCATATTAAATTTTTCTAGAGTTTGGATCTCAGTTAGAAACTAAAGCATTCAATCGGGTGGTTGGAAGGCACATTTCACTTCGTTCAACCATTGATTGATATATGGAGATCCAAGGAGAGAACTTGAACTAATCTTTAGTCGAAGTGCATGCAGTAAACCTAAATTGAACCTCAATTGAACTTGATACAAATTTTACTTTTGTTTTGAGGTTCGTCGAACTTCGAACCACAAGGTTCAAGTTCAACCAACCCTCTAACATTGTTGGAATGGTCAAACCCCTACAGCATAACACCTACATCCTATGAAGGAAACCAAATGCACAACCTTGTAGAATCCTCCCTGGATAGGGCTAATTGCAAAACTGAAGCAATGGAACAAGGATTCAGGAGGGGCTTCTTGTGTACATCTCAGGCAGAGTGGTAGATTCTGGGTGGACATGATGGACAAGCTCAATAGGGCCATATTTAAGATACCATCCCTTTCTAGCTCAGGGCTCATTGAGGGAAACATGACTCGAGGAATTACACCACTCTAACAGGTGTGAGCATAATGAATTACAGGAAGCATTGGGACAAAATATTTTCCAGTCTCATCAAGAATTTAAGTGGGAAGTCCTCCCTTTTATAGATAGGGAGCTCAAACTTAACCAAAACCTAAAGTAGTGCATGGAGAATAGGTGGGGCATCACTTCAAAAAATCAATGTGTGCTATATGACGGGAAGTTGCTTGAGGACTCTTCCGAGATTGAATATTATTCCATCACAAGAAACTCAACCACGGTCTTGAATCTGAGGTTGCATGAAGGAGCTTTGGGACTAGGATATCTAATGGATTTTCCTGTTACAATGATGTGGCACATGGAAAGGCTTCCTCCCCTATAAATCGGCCCTAAAACATCCGAAATCCCTATATTTTTTAACAAATGAAACAAGGGCTTTCTATGGAGTTCAACCTCCTTCAGGTAAACCACATTTTTTCTGCTCTTCAATCAAAGACTTTCATATGTAGGTTCAATGGCTTTGGGTGAAAACGTGATGCTTTACATCAATAAGTAAGTTTTTCATGGACTCCACACCGTGATATATATTTTTGCCCTAAAAAAAAATTATTGTCCAATTTGATACTCAAGATGAAATGGAGAAAGCCCTACACGAGGGACCCTGATTTTGGGGAAGAGATGGGATCTTCATCCCCCCTTAGTTTTTAGATTTTGATGCCACTAAAATGGCAATGTCAACAAGGTAGATATGGGTGTGGCTACCAAATATAGCCCTCCCTTTTCGGCATCATCAGGTTCTAGACGAAATTGGAAACAACTTGGAAAATTCAAAAAGATGGACCTTGAAAGAACTGACAAAGGTCTCCTTACCTTTGTTGGACTTTGTGTAGAAATAGACCTTAGCAAAATTTGACTGGATCAGATTCAACTGAAACATAAAAACATTCAGTAGAAGCAAGAATAATATTATGAAAGCGCAACATTTTGATGTCATATATGCTTCTAAATAGGTCATTGGCAGAGCACGTCCTGTAATGTTCCCAGGAAATTAATTGCCTAAAAGACAAAGTAGCCTATCCATCCTCATAGGCTATGGTCCTTGATAAAGGAAAAAACCCGAAATACCTAATGTTTGGGCAAGTTTTGGGACAGCTCTGCCAAAGAACCCAAATTTAAGAATTTTGAGTGGACCTCGCTCAATCAATTAAGAATGACGATCCCCTCGAAAAAAAAATCTATAAATACAAAAAGATTGGATTCATTTGGATCACGATTGAATTGTATCAATTTATATGTGTTCTTAATTAATCAACATAGCGATCTTATGATATGAGAGTTTCCGGACAACAAACATTTCATGTCCAAGGAGGGTAAAACTAGAATTCGTTGTGAGTTTCTGATTGCTATAAATCTGGCGGTGCAATATTCTACCTACAAATTGGGCACGGTACAGTGACGCCAAAATCATGAAAGAGCAAATCGGCTGAAAGATGTATCGATGGATCCAAGCCCATTCGAGGCAGCAGTGTCATATTTTCCCTGTGTCCAACCACCACCAAGATTAAGGGAAACGAAAATGGGCTCTCGGCACAGGTTTGACGTGAAGAGCCAGGAGCAAAGTGGTACACACTAAGGTAAATTCAAAGGCTCAGCCAAGGCGGTTACTCCTTCCGGTGATGGGTTCTAAGGTAGTGGTTACTCAGGGAATCCCACTGTAGATGTTATCCATTCTTCAAGGATTGCATCGGCACCCCAAGGCATACGGTTACTCACAAGAAAATAAACTAGATTCATGTTTCTCGAAGCTCAAATCAACATATTAGGTAGTAGTTTAACATGATGACATTTGAGTTGTAGCACAATCGAATTGGTTAGTGTCCGTTGGAGTATTGATTTACTGAATTATCACGACTATAACATTGTGTTGTACTAGTGCGTTGTGAATTGGGTACAATTATTGTTTCCTTGGGCAATCATCCCTAAAAGCTGTAGTTTTATTGTAGAATCATATAGAACAATAGCATTGGGTGAATCTCCTATTCATTGGGTGACCTAGTTTATTGAAGATTGTATTAATGTTAGTGCTATTTATCATTGTGCATTACATAGATGGATGCCCTCTGTTATATATGAATGCATAAACATGTTTTATGGTTGAATTGTTGAAAGTACTAGCGTAAAAATTACCTTAGGAGACTGCAGGTTCATATGCGAAAGAGTCTCAAAAAGAAAAATGGTCAAGCATATAAATCAAGAGGATGGTAGCCCTCACATCCTCATTTCTCTAAAGAATAAGCACAACAAACCATGGATAACACTCCAAACCAAGCAAGAGAGGATGCACATGACCAAAATGAAAACATATCTCACTTGTAGAATGGCATCGAAGCTCATGAGACTGGGGTATCAAAACATCATAAAGATGAGGCACATACATAAAAGAATCACCATCAAAGGAGGCATGAAGGATGGCAGAAAGTGAAAAAAAAAAGGCAAAAAAGAGAAGTTAAATGATTATTATCACGCTTAACTTCACATATTTAGTTTTGTAAATTTTTATAGTTTTATTTCCATTATCTCAAATGTTGTGAGTTACATCTATCAAAATTCTTTCACAATATGTAGAATGTAATTGTCTTTCATGATGGAATAAAAATACATGTGTTTTTCTTTAGAATAAATTATAAATTATTTTGCTAATATTTACATATTAAAAATAAATTATTATCAATCTATCACCATTACAAGTAATGTTATATGAGATATAATTTCATAAATATATTAACAATATTACTAAGGTTTTATTGCTAGTCACATGTTAACAAAATAATAGAGGAATTAGAAAATTCATTATTCATCTTTGTTATCATTGTTATTGTGACATTAAGATTGTTTGTTTTAATTAGATTTCAAATCTTATTCTTTAGCAATTTGTTCAAATTTTTGGACCAAATTGTATTCCTATATATGTAATTAATTGTTCAAACTTTTGAACTGAATTGTATTCCTATGTATATAAGATGATGATATTATCATGAGAATTCTCTCCCATGGTGTTGCATCATTGTTTCTTTACTTTGTCTTCCATTAATTTTATATTGATATCAAAGAAGCAAAATGCATGTGGTAGTCAATTAAGTCTGCATGTGGGAACTAATCAATATTAAATTTCCATAAGGAAATCTATATTATTTAATCAAATATGGTATTACATATAGTGTTGTCTCAAGATAGGAAAACTATCTTGGACATACAATCTGTTGGTTGAGAGAATATCTTAACCACGCACAAATCTAGGAACATAGTTAGGAATAGACTGCTCTAGATAGAAATAATCACAACTAAGACAAGTAGGAATTACATATTCCAACACATCCCCTTAATGAGTACTTGTCTCGATATCAATCTGCAAAGTCTAGTTGTGGTCAAACATAATAAAGAATATGTTGATGTCCATATAAAGGAGCAACCATCCACCGAAATGAATGGGTGCTAACTGCTGCAACCACCAGTCTTGTAGGATGTCCTTCACGTACATGGTTCTGTCAACCATTATAACTACATACATGTACCTGTACCTGTAAATCCCCCTCCAATATCATCATGGGTTTTATTGGATTACCCATAACCATGCTCTGGGTTTTACCCGTAACCATGCTCTCAGGCACTGTAACCACGAAGACTCTTTAAACTATGAGCACTGAGGCTCCTATGTTGCCACTAGGGCACTGTAGCTATGAAGGCTCTATAGCCACGAAGGCTCTGTAGGTAAATCAAGCTTACATTTCACACTCCATTTCATGGAGTTACCAAGTACACACATTATAAAGACCACTACAAAACATTAAATAGACTTGCTTCCTAATACATATGTGATTCACATTTCAACATAATATTGAGTCTATTCCACAAACACAAACAAACTCGATTGTCCTTCGATCTTTGATGTTTCCATCTTTAGTGTTATGTCTTTATTATATCTGGTGGTTAATCATTCTTGCCAATAAATTTGTCTATTGTTGAAATGACCAGTTCCAACCTAAACTCAAACTAGTGACAATAGTTAGCGAGACTAAATGTCACAATAAACGCTCAATTTCTTCAACTAGATTAACTTTAATTCATTTTTACATGAAACAAATGCATCAAAATCAATGTAGGAGTCAAGGCAACAAGGTCAAAATCATATTTAATGCAGCAAACAACAGAATCTACGAATTGGTAGAGCACACACGGCACTATGCTTCACGCTTGCTCCACTCTAGCTCTGGTTCTGGCACGGTTTAACAGTGAATAATTTGGCAGAAAATGATTCAGACGCTAAGCTTGATTTCGATTCAGATAAATTTTGTTTAGCATTCGTTGGTCTCTGCTTCTGTGAGCCTCACATAGGTGTGGCAAGTGTATACCTTCTCCTGCAACATCTGTAGACATGCCCACAACCAATCTCTCTCCCCCATATGCACTCATGCATTCTTCCATTTCTATCCCTTCATTAATTTTCTCAGCATGACTATGCAATGACTGGCATTCGTACAACAAAGTGCCATCCTTCTGGATGTACTTTTCAAGCACACAACGTGCTCCAAAGACGATACAGAAAGGGCACAAACTTTACGAGGAAGCCTGTGGCTCCAAAGATGATTGCAATGATATTGCTAAAAGATATCTCCATTCGGTTCCTTTGGGAATAAGGTGCCCAATGCCCTTACCAGTCAGCGATGAAGCAGAACTGCAAAAGATCGAACTTGTAATCAGATGAACCTCCTTGAACAGGGAAAGCATATCTCAACCCCATGAGAAAGGTATTACCGCCCGAGGGAAATCAAAGTTGGGTGTCTCGCCTCGTAGCAGCCTGCATTGAGATCTCCAGCTAAATAATCGGAGGCTGCAATCTCGACGTTTCGTTTCCTTAAAATGATTCGACAACCTTTGTACATCGTGGGGTTGGACTGGCAGTGGGTCACCCACACACCATAGACTCCCTTGCATGCATAATCCTCAGCATCCTTGCAGGCGACTCCACACATCGACACCCCACTTGGCTCTCTACTCCAGTGGATCTCGCTCTGTCACTGGCAGACACACCACGGATCCCGCAGTCAATCCGACGGCTTGACCTCTGCTATCGATCTACTGCCACGATCTGCTGAGTAGTCCAGACCTCGACCTCCAATGCACAAACACGTAGATCCTCAATTTTGATGCCTCCTGTTCTTAACGTAGATGCCTCAAGACTGCTGCTCCGCTAAGTCGTTGCTCATACCACGACAAAGGAAAAAAAAAAAATGCGACCACAACGTGACCAGAACATGCTTGCAACCAAGCTACCAGAGGAGCAAAATGTTCTAGGTGCTGAAATCATTTCTTTCAGCACTACCGTCACATGCCGCGCCAGTTCATGTTCACAACATGCTATTAATTTGCAGAGGCAGACAATTGTCGCTGCTAATTTGCAGAGGACGACTGTTCCCACATACGGTGCCACACATTAGTAAGCTGGAATTCTCCAATGTCAAGTAATAACTCCACCGATCAGCTCTCAAATTCTCTAATGTTGGCCACACTTCACTAAGCTCGGCCTAAATAAATGGACAAACCAAAAATCAAACATTTAACAAACTTTTTATTTCCCCTCGGCTCAGGATAGGCCAAGCCCAAGAGGGGCGAGGCTCTAAGGGGCTCTGATACCATGTTGGGCTTGGCTAGGCTCAGGAAGGGCAGCTTCTAAGGGGCTCTGATACCATATTAAATATCTATAAGTAAATCTATATTCATTAATCAAATATGATATTACATATATACAAGAAGTTTTGTTTCAAGATAGGAAAACTATCTTGGACATGCAATCTGTTGGTTAAGAGAATATATCAACCACACACAAATCTAGGAACATAGTTAGGAACAAACTACTCTAAATAGAAAGAATCACCATTGAGACATGTAGGAATTACATATTCCAACAATCAAGTTGCATGTTTTTATCTTGTTTTGTCTCAAAAGACAACCCTTAGATTCAAGGATTAGCCTACTAATTTAACTTTAGCCTACAAAGTTTGTATGCTTATGAAATATTTACTAAAATAATTCTATTTTAGAATACTAATGAGAGAAAAAATATCTATATATAAATGAAATTATGAAATTTTACCTCATTAACGTTAAGAACATTTCATACTACTCGAGAAAAAATTGTGTATTATAAATACAATTGTGTAATGTAATCACACTAACATTCAATCAATTTCACACTATGAAATAAAAAACAATGTATATATAAATAAAATTATAAATTTTCAAATAAAATCATAAAAGAATTATATAATGTTATTTTTTCCTGCAAACAAGTTGTATGCTACCACTTCAAGAAAGTGCTAATTAAGTTTTTCAGCTACCTCCTCATCTTCATGCCTATAAATGAGATATGATAAGATTAATCAAGTTTACCGATGTTCAAAAAATATGACCACAATAGGGGTCAATGATACTAAAAGGTTACATGGGAGAAATATAATGAGTGTTTTTATTTTTTTTGTAAGGCTAGGAATTTTATATTATCATAAAAAATAAGTACATAACGTTCTATCAATTTCTACTGGTTTGCAACTATGGAAACTAGATTAATAGCAAAGATTTAAAATCTTCACATTATATGTCCAAAAACACTATCAATTGATTGCTCTTAGCACCAAATAGACTAGAAAATGTTCTTGTATTTGATTCAATTATACTCTACATTTCATTAAAAAATAGAGGATAAATCATACCATGGTTAACATGATAAAATTTATTATAACTAAAGCCCTTGGACTTGATCCAACCTATTGCATTAAACTCAAATAGTCTATATCTATGTATGCTATCCCATTTATTTTAAACTTTTTATAAATAATGAATTTTTTTTTCAAATTTTTTTACAATATAAACCAAATTATAAATAAGTAATAATTATAAATGCAACTCTTCATAAAATAATACATATTTTTCAATATTATAAACCATTATAAATTATGCAATTACAACTTGATGGAATTTTGTTACTACCATTTATTGATGTTAAGTAAAGAAAGTTAAAAAATTGACATGGTTAGTATCTTTGTGAGAAGGTTGACGTTAAATATTTCAATTGAAAACTATAAAAACTTGAGCTTGACATAGAATATGTCTAAGATAATGAAAAAAAAAAGAAAACTTGATCATGGTGTAGAAGATGTCTAAGATAATGAAAAAAGAAAGGGAAAGAAAAAGATTTGGAGAAGTTCAGCGTAAATATTTCTTATCTTATTACTCTTATTTAGATCAATATGTTGAATTTATTTATTGGTGAACCTACATAAAAATATCAGCAAAAATGTTGATACTCAAGGCTTGCCAATGGTTGACATGCATTTGGAATTTAAATAATTCATTAATATATATATATATATATATATATATATATTATATATATTCAAGAGGGGCCATGATTAATATACTTAAATTTTTAGATTTTTAAGACATTGGAACCTCTAAGGCACATTCGTTTGATGACTTTTCCAAATAGATAGATTAGATAGGAATCAATGTGAATCTCCAAATATTTTCTAATAATAGTAAATTCTTAACCTACCATGTAAACGAAATGTTATTATGATTAACAATAGGTATATGGTCTTGGAATTTATAGTGAAGAATAGACTAATACTTATTTTTTGAATTCATGACCGGAGAATCCACAGTTTTAAGATTTTTGTATCAACGTTTCGAATCCCAAATGGGATCCATCATCAGGATATGAGAATGATGATGAGCAGAAGAGCAACAAAGAATTGATAAATAGTGATGAGGAAAAACAATTAAAATGACAAACTGTCGGCTGTCATAATTTTTATAATTTTAATTAATCATTAATTTGTTTAATTAATTTTATTAATTTCATTAATTATTTTATAATTTTAATTAATTTTAATTTTATAATTTTAATTAATTTTATAATTAATTATTTTATCATTTTATAATTTTAATTAATTTTAATCTTTATAATTTTAATTAATTTTATTAATTTGATTTATTTATTTTGTTTATTAATTTAACATTGATTTATTAATATTATACCTAAAAGAAAATAACACTAACTCTAATAAGAAACTAACCTAAACCTAAAAGAAATTAAAATTAACTCTAAAATGAAATTAATTAATAAATTGTTTTATTAATATTATATGAAATTTTTATTAATTTGTATTGAATTAATTAATTAATAATCTTACCAACATAATTTTCTTTGTCTAGTATGACAAAGAAGATAATTTTAATTAATTTTTATTAATTTGAATTATTAATTTGTTTCATTAATTTAATTTTGATTTATTAATATTATACTTAAATGAAAATAACACTAACTTTTAATAAGAAAATAACTTATTTGCAATTGGTTTTCTAAAAGACACATGACAAACATGGCATAATCAACCTGGCCCACTAGAACCTAGAAGATGGTTTTAACCAATACAAAGTTAACTAAAGCGTGGTCATAAAAATAAAGTGTGATCTAGAAATGTAAATAATGGGACAAAAGTTCATTTATTACATATTCTCATCAATAGTGGAGATCAAATTTACACTTACGGGAGGCATCAGAAATATGAAATTACTATATAGTTATTTGTATTCATTTTTTAAACCTTAGCGTCTTTATTATTTCATATTTTTTAAATATGAAATAACCATATAGTAAATACGTTATCATCCAATACCGATTCTTATGATCCATGGATAGTACCTATTGAGTCTAGTTATCCGATTTATGGCGATCGAATGTTTCTTAGCCCAATAGATTCAGCCTATGAAGCAATTACGTGCCTTCTACAACATTTTCTCCAACAGACAACTAAGTGAACCTGGTAGTTGACGAGTATTCTCAATCTTCATGGTTGATTTCTATGTCAAACCCTAATCCTTTTGATGGTGTTTTCCCTATGGATGAAAGCATCATGGAGATAATGTATTCACAGGAAAAACCATGGGATGATAATCATCATCTGTCCTCTTTTCTATCGAAATTAGAAGTTATTGAGAATAACTTTGATTCATTCATTTTACCTGAGAGAGTTGCACAACACCAAAGTCCTCTTTTCTTTTCATTTACGAGGAAAGTTTTGAAAATAATTTAGGAGCTATATCTGCTACCATACCAATTGACATCTTGGTAAACCCAAGAATTATTGAAAATGTTCACATAGGAGCCTCTTGTTCTATGGAAGAAATTCAAACTTACAAGGCCCTATTTCAAGAATTTTGAGACATCTTCGTTTGGACATATGAGGAAATGCCAGGGATCATCCCATGTATTGTTTTCCATGAAATCAAAACCTATGCAAATGCCCAGCCTTTCAGGAAAATATTATGTGTGGTGCATTTGCAGAACGCTGCTCCTATCAAGGTTGAAGTTGAAAAACTTCTAAAAGTTGGTTTTATATACCTTGTTGCTTTAATTGACTAGGTCACGAATATCATCCCGGCTACGAAGAAGCAAGTTACTATTAGATTGTGTGTTGATTATAGAGATATAAATAAAGCTTATCATCCCGGCTACGAAGAAGCAAGGTACTATTTGATTGTATGTTGATTATATAGATATCAATAAATCTTGCCCGAAGGACAATTATCCAACTCCTTTCATTAACCAGATCGTCGATGATTGCACCAAAAATGATTTTTTTTCATTTATGGATGGATTTTTTGAATATAACCACATAAATATACTTCCTTCTTACCAACATAAAACCACTTTTATTTGTCCTTCGGGAACTTTTACCTATTCAAAGTTTCCTTTTGGTATTAATAACATTGATGCAACCTTCCAAAGAGCCATGTCCTATGATTTTCATGACATCATACATATTGTTCAATCTTATCTTAATGACTTACTTGCTCACTCTAGGAAACATCAAGATCATCCTATGCATATACAATCCATATTTTTATGATGTAGGCATTACAATATCCGCTTGAATACACACAAATGTGTTTTTTGTGTGGAATCTAGTCGACTCCTAGGTTTTTTTGTATCCAAGGAAGGCATCTCCGTTGATTCGTTGAAGATTTAGGCTACAACTTCAAAGTTTGCAAGGGATGGAAAAAATTTTGCATCATTGTGTACCCAATTATGAAGAGCTTACTAAAGGTTGCACCCCGCTGTTGAAAAAAGAGGTTCCCTGTTGAAAATATTTTGACGCTTTGAAGGATGTGTTGAATCACACACCTTTGTTACACCCCCTCATTATCATTGAGATTAATTTTTATACTTAGTTGCCTCAGAAAATACTATTGCTATGGTACTTTTCTAGGAAGATGATTCAAACGATGAACATGTGATTTACTACCTACGTCTAAATATTAATACCATGGAAATGAGGTACTCACATGTGGAGAAATTAGCTTTGGAAATTGTGCAAGTTTTCCACTGGTTCTGACACTACATATTACTTCACAAAACTACAACAACTTTTTATTGGAACTCTATGATTCATATCGTTACTCATCAATTGTTGGGGAGAAAATACTTGAAGTGGATTGTAATTCTACAAGAGTTTGATTTAGAATTCATTAAATATAAGTCTAAGAAATCCTTAGCCATTGTCAAATTAATTTGTGACCTTCCTATGCTGAAACAGAGACAATACATGAAGATTCCATTACTTACGAGACATTGTTTCTGATTAATTCAAATGACCCCTGGTATGGAGATATCATCATTTATCTCCAAACCAAAAATTTTCGGCCTAAAAGATCTCATTTGGAACACCATCTAATTCGATACGAAGAAAAATGCTCTCTTATCATCGGTGCTAATCTTTATCACTATGGTATTGATATTATTATTTGATGATGTTTAACTCACCCAAAAGCCAAGAAAGTTCTGAATGATTTCCATTCTAGAGCATGTGGAGGGCACATGTCTGGTTACTTTTCAACCTAAAAGATCCTACGTGTTGGTTATTTCTAGCCTACCATGTTTAAAAATTGCATTTTAGTAGTCTAGAAATGTCATGAATGCTAGATATATAATCGAAAAATGTGTGCTCCACCCACTCATTTACATTGAGTAGTTATTGTTGGTCCTTTTCCCAAATGGGGCATAAATTTATGAAATGTATCCCTCACTCAGCTAGGAGGCATAGTTATATTATCGTTGCAGCCGATTATTTGAAAAAATGGGCTGAGGTGATGCTTGCATTTGACAACAATGGTAAAACTATTTTATTATTCGTATTCAATCACATTATTACACAATTCACTGTACCACAAGCCATCATCACAGACCACGGAAGCCATTTTCGAAATTATATGATGACCGAGTTAAATATTAAGTTGGGGCTATGCCATGATAGCTATACTCATTATTATCATCAAACCAATGGCCAAGTTGAAGCCACGAACACAATTTTGAAAATGATGCTTCAACAGATCATAGGTATTCATCGATATAATTGACACATCATACTTTTCTTGGTATTATGGGAATGTCGTACCTAAGTCAAAATGGAAACCATATTTATACCTTTTCAATTATTTTATGGCCTAGAAGTTGTTTTTCTGATTGAATGTGAAATCCCATCTTTGACACTAGTCATTGAACTTATCCGTGCTAATTCTCTCGAGGAAGAATGTTTTTTGCACTTGATGCATTTAGATGAAAATTGTCGTGATTCCGCATTGGCTAATGAGACCCATAAGAAATGACTTAAAGCACAATTTGATAAAACTATTAACCCTCGTGTCTTTTTTGAAGGAGACTTGGTCCTGCTATATGACCAAGATGACAATAAGCTAGGAGATGGCAGGCTCGAGCCCATGTGGCTTGGCCCGTACATAGTAAAATGTGTACTTGCAAAGGGGTCTTATACACAAATGGATTATGACAAAATACATTTGGCTCAACCACAAAATGGGTTGTACCTCTAAAAGTATTATGCCTAGAATTTTTCTGCATAAGTACTTTGTACATTGTCATACCATGTTTTTTGTTATCCTGCAATTTATTTTCTTATGAGCTTCATTTGTTTACCCTGCTTATATTTTACACTTGGTTTGCAGATGCTGGCGTTCCCTCAGCCTTACATTGGATATGTTGATGGTGCTAGTCATAATACACGAAATATTTATTTCGCCTCATGGACAATTTATATGCCTATGGATGAGTTAGTGGGTCTACATGGCATTTGTCTTGGTTAAACAACTAACCACATTGCAGAATATCGTGTCGTTATTGAAATTTCACCTAATTCCATTTCACTTGGTATTCATTGTCTAGTTTTTAGATTTGATTCTCAAATCATGGTATTACATTTGAATAATGTTTATTTAGTCAGAAGTCCATCAATGTTAAGGAATTTTTTTCCGAGTCTGTCTCTTAGAAAGGGAATTTGATTCAATTGAATATCAATATATTACAAGACATTTAAATACATTAATTGACACATTGGAAAACTATGTATTAAATCGACATTTACAACATTTACAAAAAGGAAACAATAGTCATTCAAACATTGCACAAAAATAAGTAGAGTAAATAGACGAAGTCTCCATAGAATAAAATGTTTGTGAAAAGTTTTGGTTTTTAAAAAAATGGTGTCCAAGACTTATGAGGTCTGTGACCTTTTGTTATCTGCATACATGTCAATCAAACCAAAAAGACAAAATATAGCTCAAAATCCTAGGAACTAAGCATGATGCTCATGATAACAGATGATGGTGCGATCCATTCGTCGTAACAGACAACCAATATGTTCAATTACTCCTATTGTATGCCCTTGATAACGAGGAAGAAGTTTATAAATTTCAATGTCTAGACTGTCTAGAGTCATCCTTTCAAGGTTATCCTCGATCTCATCTAAGGTCTCTATTGTCATAGGATCCTACTTGATGATGTGCATTAGTTGTGCATGTTGGGTGTGGAGCCTGATTTTCTTCTGTATTCAAAGTTATCGCTGCATTGGACCCCAGTTCGAAATGGGGCGGCAACACCGCCCGTAAAATATTCGCTGCAGGGGGGGTCCAGGGGAGGCGGCTGCAACCTTTTGGGATCCCCCCTTGGCGGGGGGTTTCGGGGGCAACGCCCCCGAGGTTAAGAATATATGTAAAATTGCCTTGTAAAATGTTGTAATTTTGTAGTCAATCTGGGCCGTTCATTAGGTGGAGATCTGACAGTAGAAGTTATGTTTAATTTAGGTTTTTTTGCCTTAGAAAGCAACCCCTCACTATATATGAGGGAATTGTATTGCGTCTATGTATATCTGTATTCTAAGTGAGGAAGAGAGAGGAGATTGAGAGCGAAGAGGGAGTTACAATGGATCTGATGTAGGTTGTATCTCTTCAGTTTGCTGGATAATATATAAAAAGAAGGACTGGATGTTTCTCCATGGACGTAGCCCAAACTGGGTGAACCACATATATTTGTGTCTCTCTTGTTTTATGTGTTTTATGTGTTTATATTTCTGAAATATATTATGTGTTCCACTACTCCATAATATATAATTTTCTAACAACTGGTATCAGAGCTGAAGGTCTATTTGGCTGATAAACGAGCAGGAGAGGAGGGTTCCTGGTTTGAGTGGGAGCAATGGCGGAAGATGGTAGGTTTAGGGTCAAAAAATTTCAATGGCCAAAACTACCAGTTGTGGAAGATGCAGATGGAAGATTATCTGTATCAGAGAGATCTGTACCTACCATTGAGCGGAAAGACAAAGAAGCCGACAAGTATGACAGACACATAATGGAATATTCTCGACAGAAAGGCACTTGGAACAATACGACTGTGCCTAGCGGCCTCGGTAGCGTATAATATTTCAAAGGAAATGACAACGGAGGGTTTAATGTCAACATTGACCAAACTATATGAAAAACCCTCGTCCTCAAATAAGGTATTTCTTATGAAGCGTTTATTTAATATGAAGATGTCAGAAGGTGGATCTGTTGCAAACCATTTAAATGATTTTAATACAGTTACAAGTCAGTTAAGTTCTGTAGGGGTAACTTTTGATGATGAAGTTAGGGCTCTGTTATTTCTGTGCTCATTGCCAGAAAGTTGGAATGGTTTAGTTATGGCCATTAGTAACTTTGTCTTTGGATCTAGTACTTTAAAGTTTGATGATGTTGTCGGTGCAATCCTTAGTGAGGAAATGCGACAGAAAAGCTTTGGTGAGACATCAGGTAATGCTTTGACTACAGAGACTAGGGGAAGAAAAATTGAAAAAGGAAAGAGCCCAGGATACCGCAGTAAGTCAAGAAAAGGTAGATCCAAGCCTACATCGGGGATAGTGTGCTAGAAATGTGGGAAGAAAGGACTCCTGAAGAAAGACTGCAAGTTTCAGAAGGGAAAAGAATGAGACACACAACAGGAAAACAATCATGAAGTGAATGTGACACGTGATGTGTTGCAAGATGCTTTGATTCTTTCTTTAGAAAATATTATTAATGCCTGGGTGGTAGATTCAGGGGCCTCATTCCATGCCACACCTGATAGGAAACATTTTCATGATTATGTTCAAGAAGATTTTGGACAGGTTCGATTGGGTGATGATAAACCCTGTAAAATCATTGGAATGGGTATAACTTTCATAAAACAACAAAATGGAAATCAGTGACTATTGAGGGAGGTAAGGCATGTTCCAGATCTGAAGAAAAATGTGATTTCAACAAGGCAGTTGGGAGGTGAAGGTTGCATAACTACTTTCAAATATAAAACCCGGAAGGTCACTAAAGGATCCCTGGTAATAGCGAAAGGAGGAAAGGTTGGTACATTGTATTTATGCAATGGTATTTCTAATTTTGTTAATGCTTTAACCTCTACAGGAGAATATACGAAATTGTGGCATCATAGGCTCGGGCACATGAGTGAGAAGGGGATGCAGATTCTTCACTCAAGAAATTTGTTTCCAGGTTTGAAGCATGTTGATTTAAAATTCTATGAGAATTGTGTTTATGGAAAACAGAAAAGAGTCAGATTCCATAGAGTTGGGAAAGAAAAGAAGAGCGAAAAATTAGATCTTGTGCATGCAGATGTATGGGGACCTTCTTAGGTATCATCTCTTGGTGGCTCTCGTTATTATGTTACTTTTATTGATGATGCAACTAGAAAAACCTGGATTTATTGTATTCGATATAAATTTGATGTATTTGATACTTTCAAGAAATGGAAAGCTTTGGTTGAAAATGAGACAGGAAAAAGGTTGAAGTGTCTCAGATTAGATAATGGAGGTGAATATTGTAGCAAAGAGTTTGATAGGTATTGTTCAGAGAATGGAATTCATAGAGAGAACACAGTTCCAAGAACACCACAAGAAAATGGTGTGTCAAAAAGGATGAAAAGGACAATCATGGAGCATGTAAGGTGCATGAGATTGCATGCAGGATTGCCTTTACAATTTTGGGCAGATGTTGTAGATATTGTTGTTTATCTAATAAACAGAGGGCCTTCAAGTTCCTTGGATGGTGGTATTCCAGAGGAGGCATGGACAGGTAAAAAGGTAAACTACTCTTTTTTAAAGAATTTAGTTTGTGAAGCCTTTGTCCACATTAATAAAGAAAATAGAACAAAGATTGAGGCAAAATCAAAGAAATGTACCTTTATTGGATATGGTGTTAATGATTTTGGTTATCGCTTTTATGATTATGAAAAACACAAAATCATTAGGAGCAGAGATGTCATATTCAATGAAAAGGTTTTGTATAAGGATTAGCTACAAGAAAATAAACAGGAAAAAGAAAACAAAGAATACACAGTTCTTAACAAGATCACAGAAAAGGTGATGGTGCCTGAAAATCATAATGATCAACAACCAGAACAACAACCGCAACATCAACAAGCACCTCAAACGCCTGAATATGGTGTTAGAAGATCTACCAGGATAAGTAGACCCCTTGAATGATACTCTCCTTCATTATATTATGTATTGTTGACTGATTCTAGTGAGCTAGAATGTTATGAAGAAGCAGTGTGGGTAGAAACCAGGAAGAAGTGGGAACAAGCCATGAAAGAAGAGATGGACTCCTTAGCACATAACTAGACTTGGGACTTAGTCAGGTTGCCTGCAGGTAAAACAACATTGTAGAATAAATGGGTTTACAAGTTAAAGGAAGAAGATGGAGGTAGAAAAAGGTACAAAGCTAGACTTGTGGTGAAGGGGTTTGCATAGAAGAAAGGTATTGATTTTGATGAAATATTTTCTCCTGTTGTTAAAATGACTTCAATCAGAACTATTTTAAGCCTAGTAGCAGTTGAAGATTTGCATCTTGAGTAGTTAGATGTAAAGACAACCTTTCTCCATGGGGATTTGGAGGAAGAGATATATATGCAACAACCACAAGGATATGAGGTAAAAGGGAAGGCGAAACTAGTGTGCAAGTTGAAGAAGAGCTTGTATGGCTTAAAACAGGCAACAAGGCAGTGGTATCTAAAATTTGACAGGGTTATGTCTGAACAAGGTTATACTAGATGTCACTTTGATCATTATGTTTATCTCAAAAGGAAAAATGATGGTAGCTATATTATATTGTTATTGTATGTAGATGACATGTTTGTTGCAGGTTCTAACATGCAGGAAATAAATGCGCTCAAAATAAAATTGGCAAACTCATTTGCAATGAAGGATTTGGGTGCTGAAAAACAAATCCTTGGTATGAGAATAACTAGAGACAGGAAGAATTGCAAATTAACATTGTCTCAAAGTGAGTACATAGAAAAGGTGTTGAGAAGTTTTAATATGCGGAATGCAAAACTAGTTAGTATACCTTTGGCTAGCCATTTCAAATTAAGTAAAGAGGTGTGTCTGAAGACTTAGGAAGAAATGGCTCATATGTCTAAAGTTCCATATCCATCAGCAGCTGGAAGCTTAATGTATGCAATGGTCTGCACAAGGCCTGATATTGCACATGCAGTGGGAGTTGTAAGCAGGCACCTGAACAATCCAGGAAAAGAAAATTGGATGATGGTGAAGTGGATTCTCAGGTATTTGAGAGGTACCACAAATCAAGCATTATGCTTTGGTGGTTCAAACATTGCTCTACGGGGATATGTTGATGCAGATATGGCAGGTGATAAAGATAACAGGAGGAGCACAACGGGGTATGTGTTTACTATAAGTGGAACAACTGTAAGTTGGGTCTCAAAACTACAAAGTGTTGTTGCAATCTCAACAACGGAAGCAGAGTATGTTTCTGCTACAGAGGCTAGTAAAGAAATGATTTGGTTACAAAGGTTTCTGGATGAATTAGGTAAGAAGTAGGAGTTGGGCAGGTTATATAGTGATAGCCAAAGTGCCATACATCTTGCAAAGAACTCTGCATTTCATTTCAAGACTAAGCATATACAACTCAAGTACCATTTCATACGGTCAGCATTAGAAGATGGACAGGTGAAGCTGGAAAAGATACACACTAGCCAAAATCCTACAGATATGTTAACAAAAGTTGTAACTAGGGAGAAACTGAGAATCTGCTTAGTTTCAATTGGTCTTCAAGTATGGTGAAGAAGATGAGAAATAGCCAGATCCAAAGTGGAGTCATTGTCCAGCGAATGAAGCAGCGGTGGAGTTGCTATAATCAGTCTCCAAGTGGGAGATTGTTGGGTGTGGAGTCTGATTATCTTCTGTATTCAAAGGTATAACCGCATTGGACCCCAATTCGAAATGGGGCGGCAACGCCACCCATAAAATATTCGTTGTAGGGGGGGTCCGAGGGGGGCCGGCTGTGACCTTTTAGGAGCCCCCCCATGGCGGGGGGTTTCGGGGGTAGCACCCCCGAAGCTAGGAATAGATGTAAAATTGCCTTGTAAAATGTTGTAATTTCGTAGTCAATCTGGGTCGTTCATTAGGCGGAGATCTAACGGTAGAAGTTATGTTTAATTTAGGTCTTTTTTCTCTAGAAGGCAACCCCTTGCTATATATGAGGGAATTGTATTGCATCTATGTATATTTCTATTCTGAGTGAGGAAGAGAGAGGAGATTGAGAGTGAAGAGGGAGTTACAATGGATCTGTTGTAGGTTGTATCTCTTCAATTTGCTAGATAATATATAAAAAGAAGGACTGGTTGTTTCTCCGTGCACGTAGCCCAAACTGGGTGAACCACGTATATCTGTGTCTCTCTTGTTTTATGCATTTTCTGTGTTTATATTTCTACAATATATTATGTGTTCCATTGCTCTGTAATGTATAATTTTCTAATAGTTCACTACACGTAGTTATTGTTGATATCGTTGTTGGTCTAAATGGTCCAACATTTTTCATGGTATTTAGACAATTATTCTTGGCACAAAGTTAAAAAAAAAGCTTGGAAAATGTTAAAAAAGACAAAAAAAAACCAAAGTAAGAAGTTCTACCTAGGTCACCCCACTGCATGCCTTCAAGAAGAGAAATATCAGGATCACCTGTAAATATACACGTGTATGGGTAATCATCGACCATGAGAAGCTACTAACCAAGCATCAGAAGAATGTAGGTGTGAAATTTATTAATGTACCACCTCTGTGGCAAGGCATCAAACTAACCCATTGTAGCATACGGGGATCTCTAGGACCCATCATCTCCATGGAAACTTGCGGGTGTATTAAGGGAATTATCTCCAAAGCGAAAGACACTACAATCGATCCATAACCAAAATGTTTCAAATGCCCTGTATTTTCTCTAGTAAGTTTCCCTTTCAATTAGCTAATACCCCTTCACACCAATTAAATATGGTTGGATGTATATAATCTAATGCATACTCCATTTACTCTTTTGTGGATATGTGAGGAGTTGTTATTCCACATAAGTGAGTAATTGTGAAAAAAATGATCTTTAGTGGAAGCTATATGATGTCTTTAATTTCAATCTTTCCACTTTTCTTTTGATATCCTCGAATGTAATATGTTTGTTCACCCCCAATCCTAGAGTTGGATAGTGAAACATTGGCTCCTTTGCATGAGAGCACTGTCAAGAAGTAGATGTCCTCAACATCAATGGTAAGTGTGTGTACACTAATCTGTAAATGTCGTTCCTAGATTCCAGGCTTTCAACAACCAATTTAGCAGGTCTAATTGGGCCCTCATGACCAAAATCAAGAAGAATTGTTCAATTAGACCATTAGCTACAATGACGTCTTGTTCTTTATATAATACCTTTCTCCATTCCATTTTTCTTGGTCAAAACACTACAATAGACGAGGAAAAAATGTTAGATTACAAGAATGAGGAAAAATTTGTTTTTTTTTTTAGCTTAATCTCTACTTTTGTATACCCTCGCTGCCTATTGCACTCTTCTTTGAGGGACAAAGCACATATTGTGCGTTGTATCTCAAGAGAGGGTGAAACACAACGCTTTTGCTAGGTTTTAAGCAAAAATTCTTGTGCACCACCCGATACACGGAGGGTGTGATAGCCCTAGGGTGTATTTTCTGTCATTTAAAAACCTAAAAATTGAGGAAATGACCATTTAAATGAAAAAACGAAATGGTGAATGAGGAGAATAGGGAAAGATATATTACCCGGGGAAGACGACACTTGAAATATTCCACCAGATCGATCACACTCCACTGCTAAGTATTTGTGGAAAAATGCACTATTTAGAGCTCAAATGGTAAAAAGTAGACAATGGTAAAAATGATTTACTTTTTGACTTTATATAATCAAATTTGCTTTATTAAAAGAACATTTTTTCCTTTTTGGGTCAAATGTCAAATGTTTTAGCCATTTTTTCATTATTTTCGAGCAAATATGGTAATGTTTTATCTGAATGTGCATATTATAGGTCAATTTTAAAAAAAATGAATCATTTTGATGATGAGTACACTTTTATCACTTTTTCGGGTTCTTTAAATTTGCAAAAAAGTGACAACTTGGAGTTATCTTTAAGCTCTTTTATGACTCTCTAAATATGAGAATACTGTCAAGTACACCTGTTTTTCGACTCGTTAAAGTATATGAAAAGATGTCTACTTAGTATAAGTTTACCCCTTTTACAGACTACGTAGGCTATTTACGAAAAACGTATACTTTGATCGATAATGGTAAAAAGGTATATCCCTTGTATTATTTTACACTTTTTTAGGTTCGAGGGACTAAATTTACAAAAAATAACACTATGGACTTTTCTTTTTATCTCTTTTTCAAACTCTCTAAATGTGAAAAAGGAATCAACTTATCCCTTCACTGAACTCGTAAAACGTAAACAGTGTAGGACTCATCAAGCATGATGAGACCAAACCACTCCTTCTGAGGGTTTGTTAAAATGCTTCAAAGGACTTATCCGAAGGATGATGTTATACTACAAGCTTATTTTATCCTCCTCAAGCTTGATAAAAATAAAGAGGTACTTTCTATAATGGTGGGAAAAATTGGGAAAAACAGTGTATAGCGTCTGTACTTGGTAGTAGGTCTCTCTTGAACTTGACACTCTTTCACTTTCATGTTTGATTGGGTTTGGAAATCCACTTGCCTCTTTATTGATCAAACCTACTTGAAAGTCTTCATATTTGTTTTTTATCCCATATTGAGTTAGTGCTACCAACTTCGTAGAGTGTCATTGATATGTTCAAGAGAAGCTCAACCTCAATTAAAATCTTTTGCAGTATTTATAGCCCTCTTTCACATCGACGATCCTTGAGTCAGTCCTAAATTACTTAACTTTCCCTACTCAAAATACTCACATATTACACGTCGTTGATGGGGGATACATCAAGGCCCTCCTGCAATGAGTCACTTCCTATCGACTTCAACACATTATCTAGGATGTTGACTTAGAAACTCCCATTAGTGCCTTGGAACTTGCATGCATCAATGCCATGTCTCCTTTCTTTCGATAAAATATTTACAACATTGGCCTTTGATTAGAAGATTTTATGTGTTCAACTGCATGTCATTCGTTCACACTTCATAGATTTTACTAATGTACCTTAATATCCATTGACATTACTAGTGGTTTGCCTTGCATATGTTAATGGTTCTCATCACTAACTAGTAATCATATCATTTTTCCCATGTTCGAATTCAACACGTTGATTCACTTGGTTAGACTCGTACTATCAAGTAGTGGTGATGAAGACATTGGATCTAGTTTCATCCATCCAGGTTGCATGGAGCTTTCACGATTGATCTAGAAATTCATACTTTATGATCATGGTTATGTTCATATTGAGTCTATTCAAGCATGAATCCATGATGTATGTATGGTGGCCATGAATTTTATTTGTTCAGATTGATTTTTACGCATTTTTGTACTTAGGTCTAGAGTTATTCATATGCTATACTAAGTATGGGAATGCCTACCTCAGAGATGATTTCATTACTATATTTTATTCTAATCCTTTATTGTGTACTTTCAGGTCCCCAACTGATCTCTGATCCAGACTTTCGCATGATAAAGCACTTCAACCCTCATACATAGTTTCTAAATTTGTGCTTTAGGGGGGCAATTTGTCACACATCATTTTGTCACCATTAGAAAAATGACCCTAAAACCATATCCCACGCTATCTAAAGAACCCTTCTCAATAATCCCCTACAAATTTGGAAGAAAAACCGTTTTGAATAGTCCAAGAATCCTGGATTACATTGCTGAAAAACCATAATTTTAAGTAGTGTCGCACCTTTCCTAGACATAAACAGTGACATTGTAGGTTTAATCATTGACACATACCCAACATGTCACATTATTCTCCATTATAAAGTGTGACACCCTTTCAACATGGGTAAAAATAAAAAAGTAGTGTTTATAACCTTGTTGAGGAATATTCCCTCAACCAACTAGACCTAGAACTCCTACCTCTTTGGACCTCATCCTAGGAATGATGGATCTCATCCCCCTTATCATAGAACCAATCCCCTCTAGTTGTGGATCTCATCCATTAGAATATGGATCTTAAACCTCCTCTCCTCTCCTATAAATATAATGCATATTAAAGGATAAGGGGTTGGATTTTGAGGTACCCTTATGCTATCAAATTAAAGAGTGAAGGCTTATCATTGCAAGAGGAATGATTGGATATTTCTTGGAAGAGAGCTTATGGCATCAAGGCCAAAAGGGTTGTAATCTTGTCTTCCCATTTTTAATACAAAGTGCATCATTTTTCTCATACAATGTGTTCAATTCTTAAATACGTAGATCGAAACTCCTTGATCTCTTGGTTAGAAATAACTTGAATACTTTTGTATATTATATGCCTTGATCTAGTGTTGTTTCTATCATTTCATATTCCATTTCAGGGATTGAAAGTGGAGCAAGATCTTAAGCAAACAAAGGATTGAAGACTTATTTCGGTCATTGGGTAATTTTACCTCTAAATGATTCAAGTATTTCTAGAGAAGAATTAGTGTATTTTGTCTTGATTGTTACTAGGCTTGGTTTCCAAGCCTAGGGAGATCTTGTTCTGTACACAGAACGAGATTTGTCCAAATAGCATAGAAAGGGGTATTTAGTGTCGTTTAAAATTGGGAAAGTTGATTATTTGGTAAAGTGGAAAAAGAGATTTCATAATGGTGTAACTAATAATTATTTTTGAGAGGGGTATTTAGTGTTGTTCAAATTTGTTTTGGAGATTGTATTACAATACCATTATAATTTGCTTTACATTTCCAAATGGATTTTAGAAAACATAAAATGGTATTGTTTTTACTTTTTTTAATAAAGACATAATCATTAAAAGGAAACATATTGGGTTAGTTGAAGGAAAAATTGTAGTTCTCAAGTCATTTGGTGGATGGGCTTGAAAGGCATTAATTTATTTGGGAAATCATTGGGAAAAAATGTCTTTGGAACATGCTTACCAAAGATAACCTACGGAGCATATTATAATTCAAAAGTACATATTTTGTTGAGAAATGTAGGGAAATAATTAGGTTAGAGTTTATTAAGTGATTTCTCTTAGATTGTAAAATTCTAGTGATATTATTTTATTAGTTTCTTTCAATCATCATGACAAGTGTCAAAAACAAATGGAGGTAATGGAAAAAAAAAGAGGAACACCAGATGTAGGCACATAACGAGGACAAAACCCATCTCTAGGGAAAAACCTAGTTGAAACTCTTCACTAGTAAATCAAGAGGAGATAGACCAAGACCCTTAACACCTAGACCAGGAACAGCTTCTATCCATCAAGTTAGCCTTTCTTAGAAACAATCACATATGTTGTTTCAAGTAGTTCATCATGATGTGTACACATGTAACTTTGGATTCCTTTTGGTTCCACAATAATATGAAACCTCGATCTAGTAGTCATCTTATCCTTCAATCTTATAGTCTCTTGAAGGCACAGTTTTGTAATTACATGGAGACTCTGTCCTCATAATTTTTTTTGTATTCACTTCCTAAAGCTTTGGACCTGTAGTCATACTTCAGTCTTATAGTCTCATGAAGGCACCGTTATGTAATCACATGGAGCCTCAATCCTCATACTTTGTTCACTTCCTGAATCTTTGGACTTGTAGTCATACTTCGGTCCTATAGTTCTTATCTAAATTATTTTATGTGTTCTTGTGGGGTCAATATCACTTGGGTATATATAGTTTTTCCTGCTTGTAATTGAGCTAACATAAGTAATGGTAGAAGCCAACTTGTAGAAGATCAATTTTGAGGCTGACTTGCAAGGTGACTTGATGGAGGAGGGTTTGACAAGATAAAATAAATTTCTTTCTTTGACACTATGAACCCAAGAAGGGTTTCTTACATAATAAACTTGACTTTGACTCAACAAAGATCCTAGAACACTCAATTGGTGCTTTGACCTATTGACCATTGACCCAAGCATGAAATTGGTCCTTTAATAAGTTAATTTTCTTTATAATAAAATTTTATTTTTCTTTCTTTTGATAAATAAATTATATGATGACCCAAATACAATTATGAAAACCAACACTAGTTACAATTTTCAACACTCCCTCTTAACTAGGGAGGTATTTATAATTACATATATACAAAGCTAAATGGAAGATCTCAAAATGAAATTCTTTACAAAGAGTCATAGCACATACGTGATGCTACAGATTAGATACCTAACTAGGGTATTCTAATTGAGTGGGACTGAGAGGACTCAAGATTTTAGCCACTCTAGGTACCATCAAGATTTTAAGCTCTACCAGCAACCCAGGGATCTAAGTGCATATCCAAGGTCAAAGCTCCATGACCAATGCCAACCTCCATGTTCGAGATCTAGACTTCAACACATAGGCTAGCCAAATGTCATCCTAAGAATATTTCCATTAGATGCTTCATCTCTCCCTATAAACTGACTAAGATATCCATTTGTCCAAGCATGCTTCCAAAGTGTTCTACCTTATTATGGAGCTATTTACCTATACAAACAAAGTCCCAATCAATAATAGACTTTCATATATATCTATATATATATATATATATATATATATATATATATAAACACAAACCTTTCGGGGTCCTCAACCATTCAAATGCCAAATACACCTTGTCGGAATATTTTTACTTCTTCAACAACAACAAATACAACCTGAATTTTTTTCAAGTCTTTTGATTACAACTTCATTAATCACGAACACTCATTTGTATTACTTTCACTTACTTCAAGGTATTCAATGTCATAATATTCCCTCCCTCTAAACTGGGGAGATATACACTTTCTTCTAACCATGTTCCCTCTCAACTTAGGGAGATCAACAAATTCCTTCTTCTATAACATCAAAAAAGCTTCAACCTTTCATGAATTCATTCTTTCTTACAACATCAACGTCATATTGATCATCATCATTCTTATGGATTCATTCATTATCAACATCTTCAATTGAATATCATATACCTGAAAAAACTTAATAGAAAGTACAACCAAATACAAATATATATAAGCATGCAGTCAATCAAAATCATGTCATTACAATGGAAGCATCAAAGCATTGAAACTTTAGATATCAGATACCTAAATCTTGTTAGGTTCATAATCAACAAAGGTCATATCCTTTTACATACTAGGCTTTTACCTTCTTCATAGGGTTTTTTTATAAACCCTAAACTCCATCTTTGAGATTGAAAGCCTTATATATCAGTAATTCAATCAAGTAACAATCCAATCATATACATCTAAGATTTCAACAATATGCTTTTAGAATTGCATGTTAGGCTCTACTAGGGTTTTGTCATATATACCCTAGATACATAAATAATCCAGTTAACATACTAGTATATGCATATTTAGGCTTTCATTGTTATATATAGAAACATATATCAATACTTAGGTAAACCCTAGATACAAACATTGATACATTAAGGTTAGATATGCAACAATTTTGACCAGGCTAGGGTTTTGAATTATATAAATGATTTTACACCTAGGGTTTTATTCCTAGGATCTTATATTAATTATCACAAAGGTTGTACTTATAAACCTTAACTTACCAAACCCTAAAGAATTGGGGTTTCATTATACAACAAACCTTAGTTTATCAAAACGCTCTATGGTTTCAATTCATAAATTAGATAATAATAGTAAAGCCTAAAAGACTAGGATTTTTACAACAATGCCAAGAACCTAAACATCAAAGGAATATGGTCTATACAAACCCTAAATAGACTATTTTTTCATTGGCATATCCTTATCATCAAGAGGCTAGGGGTTTCACAGTGAACCCTAATGATTAGGGTTTGATAAGAAAATAACAAGATAATATAATAAGGGTAGATTTAATTCAATGATTAATATTCCTAACAAGAATCTCTATTATTCAAGATTTTAGAAAATAAAGAGTTAGTAACGAATTTTCAAAATGACCCTAACTTGTAATATGAAGAAAAATTATTATAAACCTTTATACAGACCTTGAGTTAATCCTTTTACGAACCTGGTAAGTTTCCTTAATGAAAGGGCTCCCTCTTAAATATGATCACATATTTATTTGATTTACCAAGTCCCTACAATATTTCTTGACAAGTACAACCAAAATATGCAAGTACAATAGTGTGATGATTATCTAGAATCTAAAGAGAGTTTCTAGAGTTTTGAGCTACAAAATCTAGACACCTTTAATTTTACTATTGCCAAGAATCGTCATATATGGACTATTCCTAAACAATTGTGAGAACAAGTAAATGAGAGAGTAATTGTTGTATGTACTATTCTAGATATTAAGAATCTTTAATGAGGATTTTCTATTCAAACAACTGTAGAAGGTAAGCAATTCATACATACCTCAAGACTTACATACCTTATCATAGAGCTTGTTGCCTCTTCTTGTAAGTTACATAAATATTAGTTAGATGACTAAAACATAAATAACAGTAACAATACTTACTTGGTGAAGGTTTTGAGTTGATCCTTAAAATTTGGTTATCCTTTTATTGACTCTAGTTGAGGATGTTATAGATCTTCTATTTTTGACTTCTCCTTAGACCATTATCACAATATTCATGGCTTCCTTTCTCAATGTATGCAAGTCTCCTTTTAGAGAATAATGAAATCTTTATGGTTGCTTCTAAACAAGCTTATAAGAATGCATTTATAAAACTATGTCCTAGTCTTACAGGTTCCTTCAGAAATTATAATGATCATGCTAAAGTAACACTTGATCCATTTTCTTGTTTTAATTGTATAGGGCTTCTTCTAGTCCATAGTGAGACTATTTAATTTTAGATTTAGTTGCCCAAAAAATTTGTGCACAAGCTTATAGACTTCAATATTTAGAGAATTTGGATTTTGAGGATGACCGCAGACCTTGACTTATAACCTATAGGACTTTACTTTCCTTATTGGTCTTCCTTCAATATGATATATGCTCATAAAACTTATTCAACAAGAAAAAACTTCAGATAATTTTAGTTGCATGCCCTTGTACACTAGAGAAGGTAATCACATATACTTTAGATGAAGTATGGAAATACATAGAAGTTTGACAATGACACAGAATTCAAACCTTGATATAGTCTCTATAATTGAGGTGCTCAGATTTTAGATTTCCTTCTCTCTAGGACCAAATTTCTTAGACATGGCTTGTAGCCTTTGTGATCTCCTTTCTGCCCTTAATTAAATGAACCAATATCCAATATCATGTTGATAAATCTAAGGCAGTAATTAGGTTAGAGTTTATTAAGTGATTTCTCTTATATTGACAAATTATTGTGATATTATTTTATTAGTGTTCTTTCCATCATCAAGGAAAATGCCAAAAACAAATGAAGATCACAGACACAAAAGAGGAACACCAGATGTAGGTACACAACCAGGGAAAAACCCCTCTCTAGGGGAAAACACAGTCCAAACTCTTCACTAGTAAATCAATATGAGATAGACCAAGACCCTTGACACCTAGACCAGAAACACCTTCCATCCATAAGGTTAGCCTTGCTCAGAAACAATCACATATGTTGGTTCAAGTAGTTCATCATGGTGTGTACACATGTAATTTTGGCTTCCTTTTCGTTCTACAATAATATGAAACCTCGATCTAGTAGTCATCTTATCCTTTGGTCGTGTAGTCTCTTAAAGGAACAATTATGTAACTTACAGTTACTTTTAGTGGTGGGAAAGGGATTAAAGAGGTATTGTCTTAGACAATATCTCATCATTGAAATAAATCAATATAAAAATTGTTTAATTGAAACTAAATGGTAATATCATTCATTAATTCATGTTAGAGCACAATGGAATTGAACCATCAACTTCCTCCTTATAATAAAAGTGTTTTTCTATTGAGCTAGCACCTTTTAAAGCATTATTTGAGGAGTTATGACAATCCTTGAAATTGAGTATATAGGCATTGATTTTAAATAAATGTTTGACACATAATGACATAATATTTGTAAAATCTATAATCATGCAGCCCATCTTTTTAACTTAATAAAAAATAACTTATCTATGTTTTAAATAGCTTATTAGATCCACAGACTAGTAATGCATCACCATGTTCGAATATTTAGGTTGCACGTCACAAAATTAATCATGGCCTATATTCGCCAAAATACGCATAGACTAAGGCAATTGAAAAACATAACAAAAAATATAAGTTCTTGATGGAAGAAATATTAGTGTGTCTTAATCTAAAAGACAGTGTGACATACAGTGAATGGAACTACCCCACACCTCCACTTGGAAACATAAATAACAATAACAATACTTACTTGATGAAGGTTTTGATTTGATCCTTAAAAGTTGGTTATCCTTTTATTGACTCTAGTTGAGGATGTTACAGATCTTCTATTTTTGACTTCTCCTTAGACCATTATCAAAATGTTCATGGCTTTCTTTCTCAACGTATGAAAGTCTCCATTTAGAGAATAATGTAATCTTTATGGTTGCTTCTAAACAAGCTTATAAGAATGCATTTATAAAACTATGTCCTAGGTCTTACAAGTTCCTTCAGAAATTATAATGATTGTGCTAAAGTAACACTTGATCCATTTTCTTGTTTTAATTGTATAGTGCTTCTTCTAGTCCATAGTGAGACTATTTAACTTTAGATTCAATCACCCAAAAAATTTGTGCACAGGCCTCTATACTTCAATATTTAGAGAATTTGGATTTTGAGGATGACCGCAGACCTTGACTTATAGCCTATAGGACTTTTCTTTCCTTATAAAAGTAATCGGTCTTCCTTCAATAGGATTTATGCTCATAACACTTCTTCAACAAGACAAAACTTCGGATAATTGTAGTTGCATGCCCTTGTACACTAGAGAAGGTAATCACATATACTTTAGATGAAGTATGGAAATACATAGAAGTTTGATGATGACACTGAATTCAGGCCCTGATATAGTCTCTATAATTGAGGTGCTCAGATTTTAGATTTCCTTCTTTCTAGGACCAAATTTCTTAGCCATGACTTATAGCCTTTGTGATCTCCTTTCTGCCCTTAATTAAATGAACCAATCTCGAATACGATGTTGATAAATCTATGGCAATAATTAGGTTAGAGTTTATTAGGTGATTTCTCTTAGATTGACAAATTCTTGTGATATTATTTTATTAATGTTCTTTCCATCATCAAGAAAAAAGCCAAAAACAAATGAAGTTCACAGACACAAAAGAGGAAAACCAAATGTAGGCACACAACCAGGGAAAAACCCCTCTCTAGCGGAAAACACAGTCCAAACTCTTCACTAGTAAATCAAGATGAGATAGACCAAGACCCTTGACACCTAGAACAGAAACATCTTCCATCCATAAAGTCAGCCTTGGTCAAAAACAATCACATATGTTGGTTCAAGTAGTTCATCATGATGTGTACACATGTAATTTTGGCTTCCTTTTGGTTCTGCAATAATATGAAACCTCGATCTAGTAGTCATCTTATCCTTCGGTCTTGTAGTCTCTTGAAGGAACAATGTTGTAACTTATAGTTAATTTTAGTGGTGGGAAAGGGATTAAAGAGGTATTGTCTTAGACAATATCTCATCATTGAAATAAATCAATATAAAAATTGTTTAATTAAAACTAAATGGTAATATCATTCTTTAATTCATGTTAGGGCACAATGGAATTGAACCATCGACTTCCTCCTTATAATAAAAGTGTTTCTCTATTGAGCTAGCACCCTTTAAAGCATTAATTGAGGAGTTATGACAATCCTTGAAATTGAGTATATAAGCATTGATTTTAAATAAATGTTCAACACGTAATGACATAATATTTGTAAAATCTATAATCATGCAGCCCATATTTTTAACTTAATAAAAAATAAATTATCTATGTTTTAAATAGCTTATCAGATCCACAGACTAGTAATGCATCACCATGTTGGAATATTTAGGTCACACATCACTAAATTCATCATGGCCTATATTCGCCAAAATACGCATAGACTAAGGCAATTGAAAAACATAACAAAAAATATAAGTTCTTGATAGAAGAAATATTAGTGTGTCTTAATATAAAAGACAGTGTGACATATAGTGAATGGAACTGCCCCACACCTCCTCTTGGAAACATAAGTAACAGTAACAATACTTACTTGGTGAAGGTTTTGATTTGATCCTTAAAAGTTGGTTATCCTTTTATTGACTCTAGTTGATGATGTTACAAATCTTCTATTTTTGACTTCTCCTTAGACCATTATCACAATTTTCATGGCTTCCTTTCTCAATTTATGAAAGTCTCTTTTTAGAGAATAATGTAATCTTTATGGTTGCTTCTAAACAAGCTTATAAGAATGCATTTATAAAACTATGTCCTAGGTCTTACAAGTTCCTTCAGAAATTATAATGATTGTGCTAAAGTAACACTTGATCCATTTTCTTGGTTTAATTGTATAGGGCTTCTTCTAGTCCATAGTGAAACTATTTAATTTTAGATTCAGTCACCCAAAAAATTTGTGGACAGGCCTCTATACTTCAATATTTAGAGAATTTGGATTTTGAGGATGACCGCAGACCTTGACTTATAGCCTATAGGACTTTTATTTCCTTATAAAAGTGATCGGTCTTCCTTCAATAGGATTTATGCTCATAACACTTCTTCAACAAGACAAAACTTCGGATAACTGTAGTTGCATGCCCTTGTACACTAGAGAAGGTAATCACATATACTTTAGATGAAATATGGAAATACATAGAAGTTTGACGATGACACAGAATTCAGACCCTGATATAGTCTCTATAGTTGAGGTGCTCAGATTTTAGATTTCCTTCTTCCTAGGACCAGATTTCTTAGCCATGACTTGTAGCCTTTGTGATCTCCTTTCTACCCTTAAGTAAATGAACCAATCTCCAATACCATGTTGATAAATCTAGGGCAATAATTAGGTTAGAGTTTATTAGGTGATTTCTCTTAGATTGACAAATTCTTGTGATATTATTTTATTAGTGTTCTTTCCATCATCAAGGAAAATGCCAAAAACAAATGAAGGTCACAGACACAAAAGAGGAACACCAGATGTAGGCATACAACCAGGGAAAAACCCCTCTCTAGGGGAAAACACAGTCCAAACTCTTCACTAGTAAATCAAGATGAGATATACCAAGACACTTGACACCTAGACCAAAAACACCTTCCATCCATAAAGTCAGCCTTGCTTAGAAACAATCACATATGTTGGTTCAAGTATTTCATCATGATGTGTACACATGAAATTTTGGCTTCCTTTTGGTTTTGCAATAATATGAAACCTCGACCTAATAGTCATCTTATCCTTTGGTCTTGTAGTCTCTTGAAGGAACAATTATGTAACTTACAGTTATTTTTAGTGGTGGGAAAGGGATTAAAGAGGTATTGTCTTAGACAATATTTTATCATTGAAATAAATCAATATAAAAATTGTTTAATTAAAACTAAATGGTAATATCATTCATTAATTCAGGTTAGGGCACAATGGAATTGAACCATAAACTTCCTCCTTATAATAAAAGTGTTTTTCTATTGAGATAGCACCCTTTAAAGGATTATTTGAGGAGTTATGACAATCCTTGAAATTGAGTATATAGGCATTGATTTAAAATAAATGTTTGACAGATAATGACATAATATTTGTAAAATCTATAATCATGCGACCCATATTTTTAACTTAATAAAAAATAACTTATCTATGTTTTAAATAGATTATCAGATCCACAGACTAGTAATGCATCACCATGTTGGAATATTTAGGTCACATGTCACAAAATTCATCATGGCCAGTATTCACCAAAATACCCATAGAGTAAGGCAATTGTAAAACATAACAAAAAATATCAGTTCTTGATAAAATAAATATTAGTATCTTAATCTACGAGATAGTGTGACATACAGTGAATGGAACTGCCCCACACCTCCACTTGGAAAGTGGCTTAGTTAGGTTTGTGATGGTGGCCATGTAACCATTCAGTGAATGCATGAAAATATAGAATTCTAATTAACCTAGAGTTTGTAAGAAAAGAGCTTCAACTTGTTCACGTTACACATTACTCTAGAATATTCTTGATTAGCTTCCCAATTTATTAGGTCATTATATTTTAAACACATTTGAATGTTCTTTGTAATTACAATGGTAACCTGTACTTGCAAATGCATAATTGTAATCAAAATTAGATGGTAAAGAGCCACGACATTGCTAACCCAAAAAGTGACACATACTATCCAATTTCTTAGCTATGTAAGTCCCAGCCTTCTGCAAAATAGAACATTGATTAAGGTCAAGATACTTTTGTTGGAATATAGTATAAGAAACCAGATTTGTTAAACTATATGCGAACTTATTCATTTTAATAAAAACTACTGTAAAATTGAAACCATGGTAAAAGTTCAAGATCCAGAAAATATTACAGGCCTGGATCCCTAAAATACTGGTGTGCATCAGACAATGTCTTTCCAACTATTAACCAATAAATGAAATGCCACTTAGGTCATCAAAATATGCCACTTTGTCAAGTATTGTAGAAGGTAAGACACAACATCAAACCTTCCACTTCCATAGCTCTTCCTTAACTAGTTCTGCCATATTTTTTTTAGTTTCTACTTAAGTATCCAACAAATAGGACAATTTTAGTCTGTTTGAATCACAAAATGACTATGACACCACTCTTAATTGGATACGGGAATCTAAGAAAGCAATCAAAATATTTTGATAAATTTATTCTCCTCAACTGATGCAAACTTTGGAATCATATCATGCAATATCAACTACATATAACAATCAATGAAACTTAAAGAAACATCAAATCTTTGAGATCCATCTCACCATTACATAAATACACTCTCAAAGTTGCATTGAAGTTTCTTATGAAAAGTTGTAGATGTATGACTTACATTAATATGTTGGTGGGGATTGTGCCATACCAAGTTTTATTGGCACTGTAACTAATATCAAATATTTGGCTTTAATTGGAACTATCTTTCTGATAACATTAAACATATAAAATATGTTTCTTTCCTTTAAAGGCCAAATGATTGAAATTAAACATGATAATGAGAAATCATAATGTCTCAAAAATGTTAAAATGCAGGATGAAATATAGATAGGTTTTATTCTTTGAAGCCTTTTAGGGGAATTAACTAAAATGGATTTTAATGTGAATGTAAAAGAGTTGTGTATATAAATATTTGTAAACTTTTTGTTCAAGTATAGAACACTTAGGATGATGTTCCTCTAAGGGGGTGGGTTCTGTGACAACCCTTTTTTATCCATCTTGTAAATATTACTATGAGTTGTAATTCATGTAAATAATGTGGAAATGAAAACATTGTTTGGCTGAGAGGAATAGACATAGATTCAAAGGTACAAGGAGGAGGAGTTACTTGTAAACCCAAGCCATTTTATTTATTTCACCACCTAACTCTTTGATGAATCAATGAAATTGTTGGTGTAAGCACTGAATTCAAAAATGGGTTTCCTGAGTGAAGGACGAGCCATGCAGTATTGATCCTCATGGAAAGCATGGTTGTGGTCAACACGCATGGAAATAAAATTATGTGAATCAAGACTACGGGGAATAGGGAAGAAGAGATGCTAAAGTATTCACAATTTGAGCAGATAGAAAGTATGGCGGTGAATAGTGAAAGAGAATGTAGAAGCATGAATTGGGAGTGGATGTAAATCTACCAGGGGGAATAACCTTGTGATATCCGCTGACTTGAAGCTTTTGTTGTAAATTTGTATATATGGTTAAGTGTGATTGTGTCTTAACTTTCAAAAACTTATGTAGGAATAGATATTAGTGTGATAAAGGTGATAAATGTTGAATGTAAATTTTGTATTTATGATGTTGTTAATAAGATAAATATCTGGAAACTTATACTAAAATTACACTTGGCTAAATGAGTTATGGATGCAAGTTAATTATTGATATTGATTGTCACACAATAAGTCCTATAAATTTAATCTGAATGATTAAATTATTAATGATCATGGAAGATTGATCATTAACTTCCCTAAAAGATAGGAGGTATTCTTGGAGAGTGACAAAATTGAGTTCATAAATAAACTAGTAACTACTTACCACCTGTTGGGTGAGGTAGAGGTAGTTACCAAATATCAAATATTTAGTAAGAGGGTAATATACTTTTTTCATATTGCTAGGAAAAAGGGGCAGGAAGAGATAATCTAGCGTGAGGCAAGAAAGAAGATAGAAGAAAGAGCTTGTAGACTTAATGCTTAGGGGGACACTTGTGTGATTAGTGTCAAAGATTGGGTGGAGCCGGTAATTACTATAAAAATTCTAGATATTTATTTCAATTCGGTGTTCTTGACCCTCTAAGTTTCTAGAAAAGGAAAAAGATTTGTTATGCTTTATTTAAAAGTCTATGCAAATTTACTTTGATAGTGGAATGATAAATTTAGTAAGAGAGAATGGAAATTTTAAGAAGTGAAATTTATGAATTTGAGTTTGTTTCAAGAAAGGCTAGTTTAATGGTAAATGTACATTAGTTTATTCAAAAGAATGAACTGGAACCAAAGAAACTCATTTTGAATTCTATGGTATTTATAAAATGTATCTTACTGTGCAATTTTACTAGAGAAATAAGAATGTTTAGTTGCTATTATAGACTTGTTACATTAGTAAACTAGAAGTACTAGGATACAAAAGTTGCATAGGAAATTGTAGACTAGAATTAAAATAAGAACCTATGAAAGGTTGTCCATGTGAAATTGAATTCGAAAATATTTTTAATTTTTAAGATAAAGAGACTTAAACTAACAAAAGTATGTATATATGTTATACATAGATTCCTAGACTTTTTAGTATATTGTTGATAAAGAGTAATTAAGAGTAAATGATTGTTTAAGTTAATCTTTACAAAAATATTAACTAATCTTATATGTGTGTGTGTGTGTGTGTGTGTGTGTGTGTGTGTGTGGAAGGATTACTGAAAAGTACAAGGATATTGTTTAAAAAAATGTACAGTAGTGAAAGTTACATAGTGGTATCATATATAGGAATATAGTAAAATTTATTCCATAAAGGTTATTGTAGAAGCCCCATAACGACGAAATTTGCATGGATTGTTTGAAAATATAAAGAGGCCTGAATAGTTTAGTCTCATAAAGTGAAACAATTTTAACAAAAGTTACTACACATGAGATAAAACATTTCAATTATTGAAGGCGTAAGCATAACTAAGTAAAATAAATGGTTGTAAGAAAGTCTGGTACTTACAAATAAAATAATAATACAAATGTCTTAACGAGTTGTATAATGAAAGCAAGAGAAACCATGACCAATTTTTGACATATAGGAGAACTTAAGCATATGAAGGAAACTCTGTAAACATACAATTGAAAAAACATAATAATTCTATTATTTTATTAAAAAATGAAGTATGCCCAAGTAGAAGGATAGGTTAGTAAAAGTGACCTCAATATATTCAATTGATAACAATAATAGTTTTGGATTGTGAACATCCATAATAAAAATACATATGTAGACATAGAAGCCCGATGTTTATAATCTTCCAGAATAGAAGTGAAAACTAACAATAACAGTTTATAAAACTAAAATTAGATGAAAAAAGCCTGATAGTTGTTCATTGAGCACATGAATCACGTGCAAGCAGAAAAGAGTCCAATGGTATAGGAACATCCGACTTGATAAAGGTAGCTGAATTTCTTGTAAGTTGTTGAAGTGTCCCAAATTGGAAACATTGAAGAAAAAGGCAATTTAACAAGATTGAAGAAGTAATACCTATGTATACACAAGGAAAGAAAGAAAACTATGTTAACATTTATTTATAAAAAAATAATATCACAAAAAGAGAAGAAAGAAGAAAATGTAGTATAATTATGTAAAGAAAGGTTCAAATCTTGCACTTTGCTAAACTATCTATAATAGGGTAAATATGTTTTAGTAAAAAGCATGCTAACTTTTTTAATTTCAAAGGAAGAAAGAAAAACTTGTAAACGAAACTAAATAGACCAAGTTAGATTCTTATAAAAAAATGTATATGACTAAGCTACAGAAAAGAGAATAATGACCATCAAAAGAGGAGTATGTTCACATTCTCTGGTAGACATAAAAGGAAATACAAAAACCCTAAGGATTGTGACACCAAATTGACACATTCTTTCAAAGAATTGAGCATAAGAAAATATAGTCGTACTGGTAAACAATTATAATAACTATAATAATAGGGTTTAAATATTAAACCATTTGTATTTTTGTTATTAACTCATACAAGGGTAGGGTATCATCCAAGGAAACTAAGTTGTGATGAAAAACAAACTTGTACTCCACAGAATAACATATAAACCGTAAAGGTAGAATCTATATATGTATATTGACTCAAAATATAAAGGGATTCTTCAAATATTTGGAAGAATTTATAAACAACTGAACTGTAGATGGAAAATCCAAATGTCGTAGCACAAAAGTCATGAATATATATATATATATATATATATATATATATATATATATATATATATATATAACTTCAAAACAAAGAATTGCAACTTAAAAGTTGAGGTAGGTATGCTTGTAGAAGAGATATAAGTTAGGTTTTATATGCATTACCTAAAGAAATGGTAAAATGTAACTGCAAAGCTATCCTAAACTTCTAATTCATGGTGAATTTTAAATGGTGAAGAATTCAGATGAATTGATAGCCAAAACTTAAATATTACCCAGCTAAATTATTTGCTAAATTTCAAACGAAAGATTAGTCATAAGAATTTTCAATTAAAGGAATTTAAAAAACAACTATAAACAATATTATGGCCTAACTTGAAGTGGATAACCCTTGTGTAAGCAAGAAATTTTACCTCTAAAAGAAACCCTGATTTCCAAAGAAAAAATTATGGGTACGTGTACCAGGGATTGAAAATGTTTGAATCAAAAGATTATGGCCTGAATTATTTTCAGAGTAAAAGAAATTGATTGTTAATGGATGGAACAAATTCAGATCTCATAGCTTGCATAACTATGTTCAAAAACCACCGAAATGAAAGAATGAACCCACGAGAATGGTGACCAAAGGTAGTCATTTTAATCCTGAAACAACCCTAATCATTGTAAACCATTGATCTACCAAGGATATATGTCAATTGTTGATCCTAGGGTTTAGAACAATTACCATGTCGACATAGCCAAACAATATGTGGAGGTGAACGAATATGTTGAAGGCTTATGAATAACATAGATAATACTTAAACAAATATGGCATCAGTGAATGAGGGTTATGACATATAATATCAAAACTTGAAATATTGTAGTTGTATAATGTGACCTCAGTATGGTTAATACGTATTGGTAAGTGTTGTGTTAGATACGTTATTGTTCAACAATGTATGTGGTATGGTCATAACTCATCATAAACAATGTTATAGTATAAAGAAAGGAAACATATATACACATGTATAAAGGAACAATAAATAAACCCTTTTTAATAGGATAAGAATTAATTCAAGTCATGGTAGGCATAATATGAATGTAAGGTGTGTTGATTAAAAAAAAATGGGTGGTTTGAATAATACAAGTTTATATCTCATCCTTGATCCAAGGGTGTATTAGGTTAATGTACCCAAATTTTAATGTTCTATCATAAAGATGGAGGACACTCTCAATCAGAAAGTCAAAGTTATTCCTTACAGAATAAGAGGAAGAAGTATAGGCATTGTATATAGATATAATACTTTGACAAGTTATAAATTATATCTAAACCATCTTTACATAAGAGAAAATCTCCTTAGCAATTTAAACTAAATATATATGATGGTTATATCTATAAACCTTAACATTGAGAATGTAAATAGAAGGAAACATTATTAATGTTATTAGAATATTCAATCAAGGTATTAAGAAGAAAGTCCTCAATTTTAGAGTTACCAATTAGTAATATGGATCTCTTACATATTGATTAAAAAAAAAATAGTGTGTTAAATGGGGTTTATTACAAACCTTTCTAGCCAATGTTATGTATTTAGGATGGTATTCCTTGTGTTTACTAAGGCATGTGTGTGTTCTTATGAATCGGTTGTCTAATGAGGGTTTAGTAGAGTTGAATCATCTAGTGCTAGTCTTGGGGTTGATAAACCACTGGCATACTAGTTAAAAGTAACCTAACGAGTGGTAACCCAGGTGATTTCTGAAAGGAGATAATAAACCACTGAGTGGTTTCCTTAGGGATAATAAACCACTTATGTGCTATCTCAGTAAGCTAATAAACCACATGGAAAGTGGGTTCTTGAATCATATAGTGCTAGCTTAGAGGCGCAACTGATAAATCACCCATGTAGTTTATTCATCCTCTTAGAACTGAACTATAGCTCATTGAGCCTTGTGTAAATTCCTTATGATTGGTTTCTATTTGAGCAGAGGTTAATGTGGTGCTTACTACTAGAGGTAGTTGATAAACCACCTTGATAGTGGGCCTTCCTTCTTATTGGTCTATGACGACTTCGGTTGAATTGAGAGCCACTGTGGTGCTTACTGCTAGAGGTAGTTGATTAACGATCACCTAGACAATGGATTCCTCTTCTTGTTTATTTGGTTTATTGGTATTGGTGTAAATACTCTTGAGAAATTAAATCCTTAGACTCTAAATCTAGCTCAGGGGTGGTCAATTGCAAGAAATATTACAGTGTAGCTGGAATATGGTTGGATGGAGAGTTGAAGTCCCTCTCTTAGTTTCCAATTAGTCAAAGATAATAAGATAAGTTTCTTACTTGTATTATCTATGTATACATTTTGCTCTTGAATTATGAATGTCATTGCTATGTAACAATTATTGTATCAACATAGTTAATGAAGGAATGTGTTTTCTTGTGTAGTTGCATTTTGCATGTGTTGTATGATTTTTCTCATGATATGAGGGACTTGTAGATCCATCTACTTGCTAATATACTTCCTAATGTGCAAAATTACTTACATGATTTTTGTTGACTCTTCAAGAATCCATTTAAATTGTTATGGTGTGTGAAATTCCATGATTTAACTACTATAACTATTATAGGATCTTTGTGTTTGAGAATTAAAGAATTTTAATGGTTAAAGAGCAATATATGGCTTGTTAATAATTTCCATGGACTTTTTTTGTGCATGACTGATTGTTGTTTTCACTACTCTCAGAGAACTGAATGAAATAATTCATTATACACATAAATATACTAGGAGATTTAATGGATTTTTCTAGATCTAATCATAGAGGGGGTTGGTACTTATGTAGTTGGAATTATAGATTATAGTAGCCATGGAATGGCTTGTTTCATTTCTTGAGTGGTAGGTAGATTTACATCTCTGTGAATGTGCTTATATTAATGGTCAACACTTAAATTTGTTATGTTGATTCTAGTGATTATCCATGTTTTGGGTAGAACGAGGTTCTCAGGAAAACCTTAGTTAGATCCCTCAATGCTTGAAGAACACCTAGAAGATAATTCTGAGTTAATAACGCAGAAATCACCTTTCTATGTGGGTCAGATTCAGGCTACCTAGGAGTATATATGTCTAGAAGAAATGCTAAGCAGAATGTTGCAGTGGGACCAAATCCAGATGGGCTAGATACAACTGCGAATTGTATATGAGTAACATAAATAAACCATGTCCGAAATGGGGCCCTTCTTGGGTAGCACATTGTAGTGTTTAAGGTTGGATCCCATCACAAGAAGATTTCTATGGAAATCCAAGGTGGAGCCCTCTAGTTGAAAGGCAATGTTGAACCAAATTTCATGATGGATGGAAGATGCATCTTGAAGTCTGGGGCATCCAGGGTAAGTGCGAGAAATAAAGGTCAAGAATCCAATATGTGTGCATGGATAGAAAGTAGTCCAGATGTCTAGTAGTCTAGGACTTTTGTCAAGTGTAAGTTCATGGGAACATCAGATTTCCCAAGGAGCTAGATATAACATGAAATAAAGACTTAATGCATGAGGACCAGAGTTGTGGGCCCGTGGGCTAGAAGATATGGTAGGTGCCACACAGACTTAGCCATGACCATGTTGGTACCATGAATGACATGGAACCACCAGGGTGAGGTGGGGTAGCCACATGAAAATTTCTTACCTATGTGGTAGAGCTTAAATAACTAAAATTAAAATGAAAATAACTTTTGATTTGGCCATCATATCAGGATATTATATCACTAGAAATCTCTCAACGAGTTGAATGTGATGATATTAACCAAAGGTAATTCTGCCAAATTTGGGGAAAGGAAAAATTTTATAACCCTATTTCCATAATGAGACCATGGAGGTTTGATTAATTAAAATTAACACCTCCCATACAGTTTGGAAGACTCTAAGGGGTTGGCAGGGAGCGTTACCCAAATGCTTTAACAAAACTCTGTATATCTGTAACATAACTCTATATCTTTAGCAATGCACAACTACTAAGCTTTAAAAGAATTTAATACCTATATAGTTCCAAATTCTCACAATCCAAAATCCTCAAATAAGTAGAGGTTGGAGGTTCCTTACACATAGATATAAGTTATAAACATAGGTTTTTCATAAATTTTATTTACTTAGGATTGGATTTCATTGATTAGAATATTGCATTACTCAAACCTAAGTAATTCGCTCTACCCACCTTAAGGGAAAAGCAACAAAACTAATATGGCATGTTTTAGGTTTTAGGGATTTTATGTAAAAAAATAATTTGGATGCCCTATAAGTGATATGCACAAGTAGGTAGGCAAGGGAAAATAAACCTTGTACTCCTAACCCTAAAATGACACCAATTTTACTAACTATCAAAGGTAGTAAATATTATATTTTTATTACAAGGGAATGAAATGATGGTGATGATGACTATCTATTGAAACCATAATTGGTCATTCAAACTTTTAAAATGGTAAAGATTACTTAGATTCCTTTACAATCTTAATTTTATGTTCAAAAATTAGTAAGAGAAGCATTTTAAGATTACTATAATTTTGATAATTTAAGAGGTTACGAAAGTCCATATTGTAACAAATATTTTAAAATTTAGTCCTAATTTAAGTACCTCAAATACTTTCTAAGAAGATATATTTCATTTCCAATTTTTGTAATGTCAAAAAATATTTAAATACCAATTTTTTAATAAAATTTAATTGAGTTATAACTAACTTGTAAACTATATTGATATAACTAAAAAAATGAAAACAATTATCTATTAACATGGAGATAGGGACTAACAATAAACTTGATTAGATTCTAAAGATAAATGTCTTTCAGATTAATGACATTTTTAGGGTTGGGTCGACGTTTCGAACCAACTGATGTGGTTCATCCTCAATGAACCACATTAGTTGGTTCGAAACATCGACCAATCCTAAAAATGTGATTAATCTGAAAGACATTTATCTTCATTATGGATTACAAAAGTCTCAAATCTAACATTCACTAGATTCTATTGATTTGAATTCTGATAATAAACTTAAAATGAACTTCAAATAGGTAGAATATTTGAAAGCGTTAGTTGCACGTTCCTGCTTCAATGTCAATAAAAAAATTATTAAAAGAAATGTTCGATAGTTCCATGAAAGAGTAAAACTCCTTAGTGTGAGCATATAGAGATGAGGTGTGGGAGGGTCTTGAAATGCTTTTTTCCAATTAATAAATTGTTTCGTTGAGAGGACACAATTTCAAAAAGCATATAGTTATGTTTTGGAATGAGATTTTAGAATTTTAATTTAATTATCGATAATTATTAGATAAATGATATAAATTTAACTCCACAAAACATTTTAGAGTATTTTGATAGTAGTAAAAATTAAAGTTGAAATTTATCTCAAATGTAATTATTTTAGACTTTTTATTGGTTTAATTAAAATCATTATTAATAAAAAAATAAATGTTATATAAAATATTATTTTTTAGGTATGTGGTATTAATAAGCTATAATATTGTAACAAATCCTATTTACATGCTAAGAATGTCCAAACAAAATAGAGTAAATCTTACATGTTTTTTTCTTTGAATATATATATATAGAATTATATATATTTTTATAATTAATAATAATAATAATTTAAAATAAACTTATAATTTAATTATTTTTTAATGAATTTTTTAAATTTTAACAATATGAAATATATTATTAGAAAAATATTTTAATATTTATTTGTTTTGTTTACCAACCTTATCTTAGTTTTACCTAAAAAAAACCTATTAATCAACTATATTAACTAGTTACTAATGTTACGACTAATTTTATTCAAATTCAATATTCCCTAAAAAGATTAGATAGAAATATCAGTGCCTTATAATAAACTTTATATTAAAATTGATTGATGCTAAACCCTTTTTATCATTAGGAAAATGAATTTTAAAGAGTAATAAACTTAAATTTCAAATGATAATTTTTATTAAAAAACTAAATATAATTTATATAATTAAAAAAAACTTATCTTTTCCATATATCGGAATAATTTAGTCTACATACTTTTTAATATTTGTTGGGTGTACGTTTTTTATTAATTTTAGTTAAAATTTGGTAAAAGGTTTAGAATAATATTGAGATTATAGATATTAGTTATTGAGATTACAGTGTATTAAAGTTTTTAAAGATAATAAATATATTTATATATTTAAAATTTAATCGATGTAGAATTGTAATTTTACCAATAATTTTATAGCCAAATTTTAACTATAGTTGCCCAGAGCAAAAGCCTATAAAGTAAAATTTTTAAACTTGTTTAATAACTAAGAAATGAATATGAATAGTAGTCTAGCCCTATTTTACATGAAGTCTAGCCCTATTTATTGGAAAAAAATTCTAAAGAAAAAGATATATTTATACTCAAGATGAATATATAAAGTAAGTATTTTAACACATCTATTATATTTTTTTTAACTAGAAATAGTTTAAAAATATCATATCAAAACTTATACAAAAATATGAATAATTTCATCTCATACAAGAACACGTATATCATACATGGAGCTTATAACTCTAGTTGCAATTATTGGGAAGCTGTAGCCTCCCTTTCCACAAATTCTTATAAAATCACCTATTTTTTTTGGGTAGATATTTGCCATCTCAATTTGAGAGGATAAATCTGCAGTAATGTTCATTCCTTAAACGATCTTGTATAGAATCTTTCTAAACCTTTTAGAGATTTCTTTTATATGTTCAACAAGTGGAAGAAATATGATATTGCATAGATGGGATTTATTAGATAAAATACTTATTATAACATTGGAATCTCCAAAAACTATTTTTAAACAATTACCCGTAAAGAATACTAGTAAAGAATTGTATTAAGGAAAAATATGTGGTAAGATTACATTATAAGTGGTATTACAAAAACATTTGTATTGTGTTTTAAGAAAAACATACCTATATTTTAGATGAGAAAATTTTGACAAATTGTTGATACAATAAAGAATAAAATACTACATAGTTAAGTTGGATTATGAGCTTGACTTCTTGTCACCATTGGTTGTGCCATTGAAGAGAATATTTTATTCTTTACCATTGTTTTCCAAATTTCCTTTGTTTTTGAGGAGGCATTTGTTGTTCCTACCTTTCCCATTTAGTCTAGATTTGGGGGTTCTAATTGTTTATGTATCTCTTTTCATGAGTGTGATCTGCCCAAATTACTTTAAGAGGATCTACATTTTGAGATTTCAGTGATCCTCTTTTTCCAATTCTTGTTGAGATGAATGGTTTTCATTTGAAGGAATATCCTTTGTGTAATGACCCATTTCAGTTTATAGGAAAAAGGGTATTAGCATGTGTACGATGTATGCATATGATAGCTACATATGCATGCATTGCATGACTTGCACTAATATACTTATTAAATAATTATGAAAGATGCTCAAGTATCTAAATTATTTAAGAAGGGAAGTATTACCTAAAATTTGACACTTTAAAAAGATACATATTAAATATTTCATAATTATATGGTTATTAAATAAAATTAACACTTTCAATCCCCTTAATGTAAATATGTACAAATATTCATTTTTAAAATATCAAACACTTAATATAATTATATGGATAACTATTCATTTATTTTAATATTATAAATTAAAGTTATGTATTAAATTTCATTTTGTTTAAATATTACAATGAATTAAAAGTTAAACTTATCAACCTTTATATTAAAGTACCTCACCCTGAGGTAACACGTAAAACATATGACTAAGGCAAAAAATTGGATGAGGGCACTGGAAGAGGGCAGTGACCGCCCGAGAACAAGTATTTATCTGAGCACTCAAAACCGAGTGGGGGAACTTATAGAGAGGAAGAATTACAAAGAGGGAAAATTACAGAAGGAGGAAATTCCATGTCATTGATAGTAGGAAGCTTGAGCTTAGTTGTTCTTGAAATTTTGGGCACGAGGGCCAAAGTACCTCGAATTTGAAGTAGTTTGGAGTTGAGTATTGAAGTTGTGTTCAGTTTGGTAGGGAGGTTTTGGTTGTTATGGTAACGGGAAAGGGAAAAGGAACCACAACAGAGTAGAGACATCTTTAACCACAAAACCTTAGGTCGATACATAATAACAAAATTGGTGAATTATGTACATATATTACAGAGTAGTGTCTTCTAAAAATTGTCTTAATTATTCCCTGTTAAATTCCCAAATTAATGTTTCACCAATTGTCTTTAGATCTTTAATTGTAACACCCTGCTCCCACATCCACCTAGGTAACCGTTCCAACTGGGGTAAACATGAGAGGAGAGGCTTCTATGATAATATTTGACATCATAGGTAACCTTAAGGAAGTGGAATCGACGAAACATCACACACAGTGAGCCAACATCATCAACAGAGCCCTTAGGAGACAAGTCAGCCACTCAAACAGCATGTCCTTGGGTCCCACTGTTGTTTTGGACCTCTGAGTCCATAATCGCTCTCATGCTATGGGAAAGGGAGATCCTATAAACCCAAATTCGCTCTCATAGGCTTGCCTGCCAGCGACTGTGGACCAAACTTTCCAGATATGTGCCAACAACCCTGGGATTTAAGCCACATTTTCAGGCCCAGAGCCCAGGCCACTACCTAGAATGGAATCAAATCTTAGAATCAAGTAAAGTACAAGGAAACAATGATGCAAAATAAAATTAGACCCCTACTAGACATGACAAGCATTTCGTCAAACATATCATTGACATGTAACCTACAGGTGTAAACAACAGAATTAAGTGTAGGGATCTCATACTTAACTCAGAATCACTATAAACCATTGTTCCCTCATGTCATTTGTTACATATTCATCTATTAGGTCATAGACACATTATCCATTCATACAAAAGTAAAAACACGCTGAGAGCCACACATAGTCGCTGTCATAAAATGTACATGTAACCAACATAATAGGAACATAAATACAATAAACATATCAGCCATCAAATTCCATATATACGCCAATAAATTTACACATGAAAATGAATGGAATTAATTTCTCATTAGTGAATACAATGAACCAAACGGTGGTGGGACTACCACGTTCCACCCAACCATAGATTGGCTGAGCCAAGTCTCTCTTTAGCCAATCACCCTTGTGCTATATTCTAAGCATGAATGTGGGACTCATATAACACATAAAAAAAAAACACCAATCAATGTGGATGCCACCGGAGTTCTCCACCTACACCGTGAGGAATTTGAGTGCCTCTTAGCCTCTCAGGTTTTATCGTGCATCTTCAGTCTAATCCAGGGATCATTAGGCCCTACACCGAGGCATACTCTCCAGACTTTACCATGCCTTCCATCCTGGAATAACTAGGCCCAATGGAGAGAAAATCCACCTCTTGGCTTTACCATATATCCCGCCATTCACCGGCAAGGATTCCTAGGCCCACCTAGGCATACAATTTGGCTTTACCGCAACCCACAGTCTGGTTTAGGGGTTACAAGGCTACTGGCTTTGTGCATCTTTAGTCCAGTTCAGGGACCACCACACCATGTGTTTGTCAATTCGGAGATCCACCCCACTCATCTTCGAATCCAACCTGGCAATCCCACACAAACTGAATAAGAGAACCCACCTCATCATAGCTATCAGGAATTGACAAGGCTAGGCTGAAAATAATTTCACACCTAGAAAAACACATGCCACTATAGAAAATAAAAATATGCAATCCCATGCATGCCAAGTCTAGCAAGGAAAATACACATGTGAGTTGATACCTGCAATGAAGCTTATTGTAGCTGCTTGATCCTGCCTTTCCTTGCTTGATCTTTGCTTCCTCTTTCCTGGTTTGCCTTTCTTGCTCCAATGCCAAAGTGCTCGAAGAAAAATCTAAGTGTCCAAGAGTATGAGAGAGAGAGAGAGAGAATAATGAAAGAGCTCCAAAGCTAAAATGACAAAATGTTACCAACTAATCCTCAAAAGCTTTTTTATGAGTGAGGCCTCTATTTTTTTCATTTTCCATTATTTTCCTTCATTTTCCTCCTCACATTCAACCTATGACCTTTCACCTCCTTTTTCTCCTAAGTTCCATTATTTTCATAGATAATTGTGCCAAAATGTCGTTTTTCCTTTCCAAATCCATAACCATTGCCTTTGCCAATTTCCTTAGCCATAAATAACCAAATGAGCACCCCCTAGGATGTCTTTCCCAACATTCATCTTGGAATACATGTCCCATTTATCCGTGGTTATTGTTTTTAGCTTTTATTACATGAAATTTTCACGAGGGTTGTTACATTAATATCATTTAAAATTATTAATTATGAAATCTGAGTCTCACACTTTGACTTTTCAATCTCCACTAAGGTATCCCTAATTTTTTCTAAATTTGGTTTTGTTTCTTTTATATATAGGAAGGCCTAGTTCAAATGGACCATCTTTGGAAATTAGTTTATGTTCTTTCTTGCCTACAACTCACTAGGTTATCTTCTTTTGTTGCTTCTTATTTATCCTTATCCTTTTGGAAAAAAAAAAATCGTCATCTTGTTAAAAAAATTATTTTTTCATTATCGAGTGTTTGGGTCTAGGAGAGTTGTCACCTTGCAAACTTATTTTTGTTGGAAAAAATTTGTTAAAGTCCATATCAAAGCATATGTGAGGATATTTAGTAGTTATCAATCTCTGTTGCAGTGCCTCTATGATAATATCTTCCAAGAGATTTTTCAATGGCTCAAAGATAGGCATAACCTTGGAAATGCAAAGGTAGATTTGAAAGTATAACCCACATAGGATCTAATGTAAGAGAATTAGTTAGAGGATTGAAGGAAGGACTCCAAATTTCAATGCATAAAACAAATTTTCCCCAAGACCAAGAACCTAAGTTTAAAATCAAATACTTGTATTTAGCAAGATCAAACTCAACAATGAAGCAACCCTTTGCATAGGAATAAAATGGCCTCTTATTTTAACTGAGGTTTCCAAGAGACTAAAATCCATTTATGAAAATTAACTAAATGAGGCCAAAGGAAATCAAAATGAAAAGAAATCCCATTTGATGGTACAAGGCCTCTTTTAAAAAAATCACATTCCACTATGGGAATAATAATTGTGAGAGCTTCTTGTCTGCATGGGGTAGCTCAAGTGGTGATGGTCATGGAATGAAGTCTCACTGAACCAAAGATATTGGGTTCAAATCTTGTACTACCCTCCCCCCATTGCATGGTGAATAATGGACATGTAAAAATCGAAAATGAGAGTCCTGCCAAGCTTAACAAAAAAAATAATTGTGAGAGCTTCTTGAATGAGGAGATGGGGATAATGAGGAACATGCTTCACAATATCATGAAAGGGGATTTACCCATATTACCAATAGGAGGTAGAGAATCAAATTTTCAACTATTGTTGCATTTGCAATTGAATAAAAAGGCTTATTAAATTTTTCTCCCCTAGACTTCCCAAAGTTACCAAGACATGATTTTGAGTGAGAACTAAGAAAACTAGAGGATGGGGGAACTAAGGAAATGAATTTAGTTGCAACAATTCTTGGAATAGAACCATTAGAGAAGAAAGAGTGTCATTTAATCAAATCCCCATAAGAAAAAGTAGGGAAAATTGACCCTAGATAAGAGAGAGACCATACGAGTTAGGATTAGAGAAGAGGAGGGTTTTCCTCCTAGGCTAGGAAAAAACTATTCCAAAAGCCTGAAATTAACCCAAACATTTCTTCATAGTAAAATTTAAGAGTAGGTACAAATCCATAAATTCACTATGGTTATTGGTCCCCTTTCCAACATTTGTCTTTAGATAAAAATATTTCATTTGACCCAGATGAAGAACTATTCCATAATAAAAAATGACGTCATTAAAAGAACCATAGAAGATCCAATGAAATGTTCTATCCACATTTAGCTCACCAATAGATTTTGGAGGCTTCATTCTTGAAATTGAATTATAGAAAGGAAGCAACCCCAAAATATAACGAAGAACGTTAAAAGTAGGGATAAATGACATTCAAATAGAGTTAAGTTACAAGCCAACCATATACTCAAAAAGTCAAATACGGAATAGCCTCAGGGTCTTAAGCTCATTTTTACTAAAGAAAAATGGAAAACAACCCTCCAAAATCCCTTATTCCAAAGGTTCGATAAAATTAAGTGGTCTTCCATATCTTCCATATTGTTGAGAGAAAGGTGCTAAACATAAAAGATGTTTAGTTGACTCATTATTTTCATGACATGAAGGTTAAATTTATGGCCTAATTTTACCCATTTTCCACATGAGAACCTTATTATTTAGCGCTAGCCACATTAGCAATATAGATTTTAGTGGCGTCTTCACTTTCCACAACTTTTCCACCACCAAATTTGTTCCCTCAAGCCTAGTCCAATTAAGGCTTCATACCTAAAGTTTCATTGTGTAAACACTTCCCACCACTATATTTTCCCCTTAGATAAGTTCATCTTCAACTTGGGTAAGTTTGACATGAGCCTTTTGAAGAGTAAAGATTTAGTTTTGCCATTCACTTGCTATATCACTTACCACATTAATATCCAAAGAACTTAACCATCCATGTACCTAAAGTGTAATAGCCTTATGTTTGTTCATAGTATTCAAGGTAGATTTCCCATAAAATGAAAGTGATGAATTAACAATTCAGAAAGAAAAATTCTTCTATCACAAGACATGATGGCATCTACACCCATTGAAACTAGGTGCTTGTGCTTATCTTTCAAGCCAAAAAATCATTAATCACAAGGAAAACTAAAACTAACATCTTCCATTCATTTGAGACATTATAGAATTACTTTTTAGATCTTATCCAATCCAAGGCAGTGCCCTAGAATATGCATTATGGAATTAGAACCTTCTTCATAAATTGTCATTGGTAGGCATATCTTTCCCACAAAAAAAAAATTGTATACTTGTTATTTCATTGAATCCAAAGTATTCAAATTACTGCTCAATTACAACCTCCTAGACATGTCTATCAAGAAATATGGAATTCTACCAATCCAAGACATAAAACAATCGAGCATAAAGAAAAATCAAGGTGCCAATGATTACAATAGCTTCAATTTCAAAAAATGTTGTGGACATTCACCCTAAGGACATCAACGTGTTTTTATTTAATCATTAAATGTCCTACATGTTAGATTAATGCTTCCTTTCATATTCTTTCCACATTAATGTTGTGTTCCCCATGGATATAAGACACCTCTAGCTCATCAATAAATTACTGTAATTGGAAACTTTTTTGCTTCCAAGGATTTAGGGCCAAGCTATGTAATGTTGTAATATCCCCAATTTTTATTTTTCACTTGAGGAGATTAACAAAATTTATTGGGGAGGTGCCAGGAACAGTGCAATTTTGTAGCTCGATTTTTGGAAATGTTTTCGTCTTGAGGAGGTTAGGTGAAAAGGAAAGATTGCAGCTCAGTGGTGGATGGGGGCAACAAGAGAGAGAGAAAAAGGGAATGTGCACTTGTGGAGCAAAAGAGAGAAAAAGAAAGGGGGTGAACTAGTGGAGATTGGAGGCCTCCAAAGGAGAGAGAGGCCAACAATTATAAATAGAGCAAGGAGGCTCTCATTTGAGACATCTTGGATCATTTTAATTGTAACACCCTCCTCCCACATCCACCCAATTAACCATGCCAAACAGGGTAAACATGAGATGAGATGCTACTATTATTAGATTCGACCTCCTAGGTAACCTTAAGGAAGTGGAATCAACAGAACGTCACACACAGTCATCCTACATCATCAACAGAACCCTCAGGAGACAAGTCAGCCACTTAAACATCCTGTCCCTGGGTCTGACTATTGTTTTGGACCTCTGAAGCCATAGTCGCTCTCATGTTATGGGAAAGGGAGCGACCAGAAATCCAAAGTCACTGGAATAGTCCTACCTTCCAGTGACTGTGGACCAAAATTTCCAGTTTTGTGCAAGCGAATGCGAGATTTAAGCCACTTTTTCAGGCCCAGAGCCAAGGCCACTGCCCAGAATGGAAAGAAAGCTCATAATCAAGTAAAGTAAAGGGAAACAATGATGTAAAAGTAAATAGTTGATCAAGATGTTAACCAAAACCCTACTAGCCATGATAGGCATTTTTTCAAACATATCATCGACATGTAACCTACAGGTGTAAACAAAATAATTAAGTGTAGGGATCTCATACTTATTTGAGAATCATTGTAACAACCCTAGTGAAAATTCCATGTAATAAAGTTAAAAATAATAACCACGGATGAATGGGACACTTATTCCAAGATGAATGTTGGGAAAGACATCCTAGGGGGTGTTCATTTGGTTTTTTATGGCTAAGGAAATTGGAAAAGGAAATGGCTAAGGCATTAAAAAGCATTTTGGCACAATTATTGATGAAAATAATAGAAATTAGGAGAAAAAGGAGGTGAAAGTTCACAGGTTGCATGTGAGGAGGAAAATGAAAGAAACTAATGGAAAATGAAGAAAATAGATGCCTCATTCATAAAAAAGGCTTCTAAGGATCAATTGGTAACCTTTTGTCAGTTTAGCTTTGGATTTCTCTCATTATTCTCTCTCTCTCATACTCTTGGATACTTAGAGTTTTCTTGGACCACTCTTAGAGGGTGTGACATATTTAGATTCTTGGAGAAAGAAAGCAAAGGAAGAGAAGGAAAGAACAAGAAGGCATCGACATTAATAGCTACATCATATTTTCTTGCAGGTACTGAGTTGCATGTATGATTTTTTTACTAGTTTGGACATTCATGGCATATGCATGTGGATTCTTGGTCATGATCTGTCATTAGCATAGAGGATTTCCTGGGTCGACAGTGGCTTGCCTAGCCTTGCTATTTCTTGGATAGCCATGGTGATTTCGGGTTTACTTTCATGATTTTTTTTGGTTGGTTCTCATTATTCCTTAGCTTGGGTTGAGTTATTAGTTCCTGCAAACCCTGGTTGGATAAATTCTCTGGAAGCCTTGTAACAACTTGGGTTAAGTCACTAGTCTTGGAATCCTTGGTTGGATGCTCTAGAAGCCCTTGGTGGGTTGAGTAACTAGTGTTGGAAGCCTTGGTTGGACAAATGCTATGAAAGCTCGGTGGTAGTTGTGGGTTGAGTTGGTAGTCCTGGAAGCCTTGGTTGCAACAAACACTCTGGAATCCCTGGAAGGCTTGGATGGAGACCAATATGATGATGGTTTTGTGATGTCCAAACATGAGATGGAATCAATGTTTGATGGGTTGAGGTGGATGGCCTCTAGAAGCCCTTAATGAGTTTTGATTGATGTGTTCTATGAGATCCCACATTCATTCTTGGAATATGGCACAAGAGTGAATGGATGAAGAGATATTTGGCTCATCCATTCTACAGTCGGGTGGAAAGTGGTAGTCCCATCTTCAGTTGGTTCATTGCATTGATTAATGAGAAATCCATTCCCTTTATTTCCATGTGTAAAGGTAATAATGTATTTAGATGGTTGTCGCATTTATTGTATTCATGTCCCTATTATGCTAGTTATATGCACATTTTATGAAAACAGTTATGTATGGATTTCAATATGTTTTTAATTGTATGTGGAAGGATAATGTGTTTATGACCTAATAGATGATAATGTAGCAAATGGCATAAGGGAACAATGGTTCATAGATATTTTCAGACAAGTATGAGATCCCTACACTTAACTCTGTTATTTACACCTATAGATTACATGTCGATGATATGTTTGACGAAATGCATGTCATGGCTAGTAGGGATCCAGTCAAGGTCTTGAACAAGTATTTTCTTTAGTACTTTCATTTCCATGTTACTTTACTGCTTTGAAGAGATGGATCAGTTCTGGGAAGTGTCCTGGGCTCTCAGCCTGAAAAAGTGGCTTAAATTCTAGGGTTGTTGGCATAGCACTAACAATTTTAGTGCACAGACACTGGCAGGCAGGCATGTGAGAGCGACTTTAGATTGCTAGTCGCTCCCTTTCCCATAGCATGGGAGTGACTCTAGCCCAAGAGACCTAAAATAAAAGTGGGACATAGGGGCAGGCTATCTGAGTGGCTAACTTGTCTTTTGAGGGTTCTTTTGATGATGTTGGATGTCTGTACAGTGTGTTTCCATCGGTTCCACTTCCTTAATGTGACCTAGGATGTTGAGTCATATCATAGTGGCATATCATCACATGTTTACCTCGGCTGGACGGTTGCCTGGGTAGATGTGGGAGGAGGTTGTTACAAAGTGGTATCAGAGCATGGTTCACCACTTGGACTAGATGGGATATGTGTTGGTCATGCATGCATGTCAGTGTTGGGTCAAATTACTAGGTAAATTAACACAAGTATTTAATTATCAATCCGGGCTTGTAAGCTTAGAAGCATGCCCAAAGTCTATGGATTCCAATGGTAGTCAATTTTGATGAAATAGAAAGATTAAAAGAAACACATATTACAAATATAAATTCTAATTAAGTAATTTCTAATTCACTTAAATAATATGTGGGATGAGGCTCCTAAATTAGGAGAACCTGGTTGTCCTTCCCTACAATACTATTTCCATGAAGAGAAATCCAAAAGAAATAATTAACAATGGTTTATGATGTAGAAGACATAAAAAAAGAGGCTCCTAACTAAGGAGGACAAGGTTGTCCTTCTTCACAATTCTACTCTATCATAATCACCATTGCTTCAAACCAGAAATGTAGAAATAACTTCAAGTGAGAAAAGGAGAATGAAATCCAGTTTTAGTTCAAGATAAAATAGAAGGGGAATTTAACTTAAATTCCTATGTTTCCCTTCATATGTAGATTAAAATTAAACCAATATTCATTCAACAATCATCACACATCTAAATACATTTGAAACAAGAACTAATTTATGAAAACTATGAAAATTTAACCAAGAAGTGCACTTAGCTTAGTGTGGGGGCGCTCCACCCTTGCCTTGCACACTTGAAGAAATCTAAGCTACAACGACTTCAGTAAATCAACCAAGCATGAACATAAAATTGAAATGAAATGGGTTCTTCAATTAACTTTCAGTCTTCAAAGAGTCTCAAAATCATATTACATAAAGTCTACCCCCTCAAGCCCTCAATAATCTCTGCTTAAATAGAGAAATAATAAACAAACTTGACTAAAAAGTCTCTGACAACCTTATCTATCCTAATCCCATCTATCCTAGTTGAATCCACCCATTCAGTTACACAAAAATTGGAAAAATCCAAAAGATCACTAATTTTGGACTATTTCCTAGGGATTTTCTGGACAACAGGTCATGTTTGACTAGCGTTGACCGGGCCTGTTTTAGCTCGGTTTGAATGAACCAATAGGTACATGTCCATTCTTAGTTCCCAAGATTTCTAGAAATGTTTTCATCTCGTGCCCAGGTGTCCTACAAGTATGAATTCAATGGAGCAATTACAGGAATTTTTAGTCCTATCCAAAAATGCACTTAAAAACCCAATTTTTACTAAAATTTCTAAAAATTGAAAAACTTAATCTAAGTACTTGATTATGCAAAATAAGGGTAAAATGAGGCATAATTAAGTGGAATGAGGTGGAAAATTATGTTAAGTAAGTGGGTTTATGGTAAACAAAAATGACCAAAATTGAGGGCCAACATCTCCCCCTTGCTGATGTTCAAGCATGTCCTCATGCTTGCCCCTGTCTCTTTGATCTTTTGTCCCTGTATGCTGACTAGCCTGCTGATGTACTCGTGGATCTAACCCTTGAATCTGAAGCTTCCTATTGAGCTACCTGTAAAAGGATATCTATGCCTTCATGTACTTTTTATCCTTCCTTGTAGATGACATTCTTTACTTTTTCTCCCTTTTCTCTGTTTTTCTAAAAGAAATTCCATCCTTTCTCTTTAAAGTGCTGCTCTTTGTAGTATTCTTCACCTATCAGTTGCAATTTTTTGTCTTGAGTTATGTATTTCGGAGTGATGGGAACAAATTTTTTGAACTAGAATGCTGATTTGGAACATTGTTGTATACCCATATAAAAAGGAGAGGTACTAAACTAAAATGTCAAATTTCTAGACTGATATGTTAATTTTGATCACTGGGTTTTAGCTCTAGCACTAAAATCAATTTCTGAAATTAATTATCTACTGTGCCTTCAGAGATCCTCACATTCTGAAATGAATAATCAATTTTGGAAAATATATTGCTCTCTATCCTTCAAATCGAATTTGATTTTTTTATTTTTTTTAAAAGAAAACTCTTCTCTAAGAAAAACATTCTCATATCAATAATCTTTATTTCAAGGACACTTCTCAAACTTTTAGGAAGCAACAATAAATACATTTCTTTGAAAGTTTAATCAAAGGATAGGAAAAAATTTCTCGACTCTAACCTCTTGAAACAATGAATTAAAGGACTTCCAAAAATCATTACAGTTCATCAAAGAGAGAAGTTGTTGCTTAGTGACTAGAGTCCTCCTTTTACAGAATGTTGTATATTGATATACATCCAACAATAAGTCCACATCTGTAGCATTATTCATGCATAACTTTTCTATCCATCTACCATCGTATGGTCTTGCATTAACCAAACCTGGAGAGCCATTAAGCTCAGAGTTGACTTCAACAACTTTCCCACAAAATCTACAAAATAAGGGTTAAAGAACCAGGAAAATATCCCAAATAGCAATGAATTTGAGAAAATTTCTTGCATGGAGCCTAATTGGGTTCATTTTGAAGAAACCCCATGTTTTCATTTTTCAAATTTCATTTTCATTTGCTTAGAAAAAGCAACGAAAAATAATGTCTTCTTAAAAATTTCAAATTTGATTATGAATGAAACACTCCTCTCTGTCCCTCAAAAATTCGAGCTTGTAAGCTTAGAAGCATGTCCAAAGTCTATAGATTCCAATGGTAGTCAATTTTGGAAGATGAAATAGAAATATTGAAAGAAATACATATTACAAATATAAAATCTAATTAAGTAATTTCTAATTAATTTAAATAATATGTGGGATGAGGCTCCTAACATAGGAGAACCTGGTTGTCCTTCCCTAAAATACTAGTTCCATGAAGAGAAATCCAAAAGAACTAATTAACAATGGTTTATGATGCAGAAGATGTAAAAGAAGAGGCTCCTAACTAAGGAGGACTAGGTTGTCCTTCTTTACAATTCTACTCTATCATAATCACCATTGCTTCAAACCAGAAATGCAGAAATAACTTCAAGTGAGAAAAGGAGAATGAAACTCAGTTTTAGTTCAAGATCAAATAAAAGAAAAATTTAACTTAAATTCTTGTGTGTCCCTTCATATGTAGATTATAATTAAACCAATATTCATTCAGCAATCATCACACATCTAAATACATTTGAGACAAGAACTAATTTATGAAAACTATGAAAATTTAACCAAGAAGTGGACTTAGCCTTGTGTGGGGGCCCTCCACCCTTGCCTTGCAGACTTGAAGAAATCTTAGCTACAGAAACTTCAGTAAATCAACCAAGCATGAACAAAAAAAATAAATGAAATAGGTTCTTCAATTAACTTTCAATCTTCAAAGAGTCTCAAAATCAGATTACATAAATTCTACCCCCTCAAGCCCTCAATAGTCTTGGCTTAAATAGAAAAATAATAAAAAAACTTGACTAAAAAGTCTCTAACAACCTTATCTATACTAATCCCATCTATCCTGGTCTAATCCACCCATTCAGTTACACAAAATTTGGAAAAATCCCAAAATCACTAATTTTGGACTATTTCCTAGGGATTTTCTGGACAGCAGGTCATGTTTGACCAGAGTTGACTGGGCTTGTCTTAGCTCGGTTTGACTGAACCAATAGGTACACATCCATTCTTAGTTCCCAATATTTCTAGAAATGTGCTCAGCTCGTGCCCATGTGTCCTACAAGTATGACTTCAATGGAGCAATTATGGAATTTTTAGTCCTATCCAAAAATGCACTTAAAAACCCAATTTTTTCTAAAATTTCTATAAATTGAAAAGCTTAATCTAAGTACTTGATTATGAAAAATAAGGGTAAAATGAGGCATAAGTAAGTGGAATGAGGTGGAAAATGATGGTAAATAAGTTGGTTTATGATAAACAAAAATGACCAAAATTGAGGGCCAACAGTCAGTTGCATGTATGTCTCTTACACTAATATACTTGTTACATTTGCTTGATGATTGATTAGGGTTGTAGTGTTGGGTTGTTGGGGCTTGACCCAGGTTCAGAGTTAGTTAGCCAAACAAATCCTGATACTACTGGCCCTTTCGGTAATAGTCCACGGAGCGCAGACTAAGGTCTCACCCGAAGTAGTATGGGAGGGTGCTAGTACCAAGTTTGTACACCCTAGACATGTCTGATGAGTTCGACTAGTCCGCGGTTTGACCCAGCACGTAGGCTGCTTCACGCACTTTCCCGTACCTTGCAGCCTGATATAATGCCTTCACACAGCCCTACCCAGGAGTTGAATGTCGTGCTCTTGCGTTATTACCCAAGACCTTATTGATATTCCAATGTTAGTTGATTATTTTAGCATACTTGCGTGCTTTAAGTTATACTTAACAACATAAACCATTCAAGTGCGCATAGTAAAAAAATAGTATATTTTCCAATTATATCAAACATGCATTAACCCAAGAACAGATACACAAAATTATGGTAGAACTTCCCTTTATTAATTCCTTCCTTGGTTACAGACTCAACTCCACCCTGCGCACTCAGCTACATGGGTCCGCGCACTTAGCTGCAAACAACTAGGCCTCTGCGCACTCAGCTGTAGAGCCTTCTCCTACTCTACGACCCAAAGACACACTTTGCATTGTGACTGAATCACTTAGACTTCTCATTCTCTTGCTTAGATTGTTATCCTATACACTTAGAGCCTCGCTCTAATTATACAATCCCATGGTCCGTAGACCATGGATAGGTCTATCCAGCTGACATTACATTTAAAAAACTAGGGCAGACAACCCTATGACTCTATCAGACTCTTGGGCCCCATGCCCACAATTCGCGGAGCTTTACAACAAGATTCGGTCAAAACTTGGGCTTTGAGCCCCATAACATGCCTTGGGGGGATTCCATGCCCAACAGGCCCCCAACACAAACATTGTAACTCACCCTCGAGTCACTCTGTTGGTGCAGTGATCTTTGTGTGGCGTCCCTCCAACTATTCTCAAACTGTGCGGAGGTCAGCAGCGCACTGAGTTGCTGCTTGCTAGATCTGCTGCATACGTTGTTCCGAGACCTCTGTGTCGGGAGTGCTTCTCTACATCAACGTGTGCATCCCTTGCAAGTCTGCAAGCTTACCTTCGATGTCTTCCATGATGGTGAAGGCCTTGTCCATCCAAGGCTGAATGTGTGCTTTGAGGACTGCTTCCTTATGTCGAGCCGCATCCACCTGCTCCTTCAGTTCTTTAGCCTGTTGCATCTACGCAAGCCTCTGGGTGAGGACCACCATCTGTGGAGTTCCTCGAACACTGTCATACTACTATTGGAGTTCTCACACCTCTATCTCTAAGCGTTGGATGTTGGGGTTCTTGTGCAGAGTTGTGAGGACCTCAAGTGATTCTTCCAACATGCTGGTGCAGTCTCACACTGCACCTTTGTTAAAATTGGAAACTAGGGCCAAACCCCATGTGGGTCATCTTCTTTATGGTAGCTGATATTTTTATTGGATCCCTCTCATCAAGAGGTGTAGGATTGATCTAAATATCATCCGATTCCGATAAGTATTTATGAAGTTATGAATTTATTTATGTTATAAAACAAATTGTCAAGTCGGCTAGAAACATGAGTGGGCTCAGAAGCCCAATAGATGTGTCTATTCATCATCAACGTTTTTAGTATAAATAGGTGAGGACTTGAAGTCATTTGGAGACATATTCTTGAAGTGATCTCCTCCTCTCCACGTCTTGGGTTTTTGGAGAAGGAGAGACACTAAAGATGATGCCCTAACCCTATCCACTGTAAATGGTAGAGTTCTTATGCGGTCATGCTAAGTATGACCTTGCCTAAATGATGCCCTAACATAGCTCTAATTTGCTGATCAGGGGAGCCTCTTAAACACTATCATGATACAAGGGTCTGAATATTGTCACGCCCTTGACACAGAGAAACATAAGCTCTGGAATCATAATTTCAGCCTTACGTTGACCTACGATGATGATTAACGCAGTCTCGTATTTACAGCATTTAATATTTCCCTAGGCAGCAATGCTTGAAGGATGAAGTCGCGGTCAGAAAGGGTAGTTGCAGTGATATAGGGAGCCACAGTCAAGGGAGCCGTAGTCTCCACAATAGGGTATTGACTTCATCGTGGTGCTAGCATGGCCTCATGAAAGGACGTAGCAATCGTGGAAACTCTCGGCATCCTGTGATCTGGAAGCTTAGATCAGGTAGTGTTCAAGCTCTGTGTGATCTGAAAGAATGGATCTGGTAGCATAAAGTAATAGGAATCATGTGATCTGGGCACTCAGGCATGAGGATGCAGTCACCATTCTACAATGGCAGAAATCCTCAGAAAACTTATGAGTAGAGACATACAATCTCATTGGTTAACACCGCACTCAGATTGAATATGATGTAGCCTTGACGTGCTACAAAGAACAGTAATCACAATAGCTATAGATATTGATCTATAAATCAGTAATCTCAATCTCGACTTAAAGATCCATGTAAGTCACCATGACAAGGATCATAAGCAGTAACGTTTCTGATGGTTACTGTCTCGACATAATGAAAATGATAAGGATGAATAGTTTTGGGTGTATAATCCTCTCATCAAAGCAGCGTTGTATGATGATGAATGAAACAATGGCATGATAAATAATGAGCAGCATGATGATGAGAGCAGGAGTAGCTCAGTCATCAAGGTTCAACACATGTGACAGTACAACATGGTGTCACACGGTTATGTGCAGCAAATGGACGAAAGGAAACACTATGATAGGTGAAGTAGTCACCTTAGAGAATCATTTGAAGCAATATGTCTTCAACTGATCTCATGCAATATCAAAAGTCAAAATATTGACTTCTGTTGTAAATGTACTATCTCTCTCACTTTCTCTGCTAAACTTTGAAGAACATAAAAGAAGAATTGATCAAGGGTTTCCCCACATTGGGGTTTGTCCCTAGCTAGCACCACATATTGCGTCCTCTTGTCTTCGCTTGTCTTCTACGATGTATATTTATGTTCTATCTGCAGTTTACCTTAATGCTGATGTGATTGCTAACTGTGAAAATTTAAATAAATTGCTCTAGCATAGAACATACTAAAAAATTAACATGGTATCAGAGTTGAGGTGAAGACAATGCCCAAGCAAGAGTGAAAGAGAAATCACCAAGGACAGTTTCGAAAGTACAAAAGGATCAATGGGATCATCATCCCTCTTTTCATTCACTAAGGGTGAAGTCGAAGTAGAGAATATCATCAGAATGACACAACGGAATATGGCCTACCTAAAAATCACTTCATTGGAAGACAACACCTCAGGGTGGAAGGAAAGGTAGATAACTAGTTTGGCCATTATACGAAGGAGAGTCCGAATGGAAGGGACACATCACTTGATGATGATAACAATAGGGGCATCTTCAATGATAAAAGGCAAGGAAGGTGCACTCTCTAATTTGGTAGAGATGGAAACAATCGTGGGATTATACTTGGAGCCAATGCCACCTATCCTGAAAAGGGTGTAGGGAATGTTACCCCTCAATTGAATGAGGGTAACTCGATTCATTTACAGATCATTTTTATGTACCTGACCATAAGAAGAACCTAGTGTCCACTTCAGCAATGGAAATCAAAGGTTTCAGGGTGGTACTCATCGATGGAAAGATACGTGTTTGGAAATAGAATTTTCAAAGATGCTTTTTGAGTTCAGGGTTGTATCAAGTTACAAGAAGTCCACTGGGGAGCATGTCCATTGACGCAAAGCACTAGAGGTCTATGATTCAGATGGTGATAGGGAAGCTTGAATTCAAAAAGAGCATGAAAGTACATGACTGAGATGTACCGAAGGAAAATGTTACAAGGGGACCATTCCCCTCATGTAGCAAGTCCACAGGTGTGTAACAACTCGAGGGTTTTTGAGATCGATAATCAGGAATCTCACATATGCAGGTGGAAGAAAGTCCTCTATGGATTGAAGCAAAACACCCCAGGCATAGTATGAGAGGATCAACAGTTGTGTGATGAAGCTGAGATTCACTAGGAATGAAATCGATCCAAACCATACGAAGGTTGTGGATGATAGACCTCTCATACCAAGAACCTTATGAGGACGACCTATTTATGACAGGTGCAAACCCTCTCATTTGGAGAAGTAAGAGGGAGTTGGATTCTGGATGTGGAATGATAAGCTGCAAGCCTATGACTACCTCGGGAATCTTAACTTTCAGAAGTTATATGGTAGTGATGTCTGACTAGATTTGGGAAATGCCTCTGAGTTTCATAAACTCATTTGCGTTGAAGTTCTTGGTGAACTTTCGTTCGGACATATGTTTTGCAGTTAGCATGGTGAGACTCACTAGATTGGTGCCAAGAATCTTCTGAGATGTCTTCAAGGCACAATCTCTCATGGATTGAGATACACTGTCGGAAATAGAAACTGCATGATTATTGGAATGATGACTGGGCAGGCAGTGTGGAGGATCACTTGAGCACTTCTTAATGATGTTTCTCTTTGGATTCTACTTCGATATCATGGATGAGCAGGAAGCAGAAGTCGGTTGTTATAAGCACCGCCGAGACCAGATACATAACTATGAGTATGATCTTGTATGAAGCTGCCTGGTTGTGGAAGCTCTTTAGTGAGCTATTTGTACACATGATGAATACCACTATGATTCTCTGTGACAACCAGAGGTGGGATTCAATTATTGAGGAATCTCGTATTCGATGATTGCTCCAGCAGATAGACATCAGATACTACCTTATCTGGGATATGGTAAGTTTATGAGCAAGGAGGCTCCATCGCATTGAGATGATGTACATGTTTCTACACTTTGTCAAAGCCCCAGGAAAATATTAAATTTGTGATTTTTCTGAATGACTTGGAGTCATCGAGAGACCATTGTAAAAGGGTCCTGTATGTTGCATACATTGAGCTCTAGGAGCTCTGGGGGCTTGCGGTTCTGACTGGAGCAACATACGACCACATGGTGACTCACCATCCCCTGGTGATGTACGTGTATATGGTAAAAGAATCAAAACTTTCCCTGTGACACCCCATGACGATTGTGTAGCAGGATGATTAGTTCTCCTGTGAGGTCTGGATGATGTGTTCTCCATGACGATTGTGTAGTAGGATGATTAGTTCTCCTATGAGGTCTGGATGATGTGTTCTCCATGACAATTGTGTCGCAGGATGATTAGTTCTCCTGTGAGGTATAGATGATGTGTTCTCCATGACGATTGTGTTGCAGGTTGATTAGTTCTCCTGTGAGGTCTGGATGATGTGTTCTCCATGACGATTGTTTAATAGGATGATTAGTTCTCCTGTGAGGCATGGATGATGTGTTCTCCATGGCAATTGTGGACAAGATGTTTCACTCTCTTGTGGGATAGGATGATGCGCTCTCCCGTGGACAGGATTGATTAGTTCTCCTATCGAGGCATCCTAACCATGTAGTCTGGGACTCATGGGAAGTACCTCTCATCTGATCAATGAGAAGGGAAATGAGGATAGGGACCATAGTAGTACTGATGGATGCATCGTTGTATCTACCGTACTCCTTATGCTAAGATGACCTTCATTGATTTGGGTTCAATGATACTAGTCTGGGACCAGTGGTAGGAGTTGTACCCACTATGACACTGACTTCGGGTCAGTAGAGGACTAGTCTAGGACTAGTGGTACATACTCTGAGACTGACTTCGGGTCAGTAGAGGATTAGTCTAGGACCAATTGTAGGAGTTGTACCCACTATGACACTGACTTCGAGTTAGTAGAGGACTGGTCTGGGACTAGTGGTACATACTCTGAGACTGACTTCGGGTTAGTAGAGGACTAGTCTGGGACCAGTTGTAGGAGTTGTACTCACTGTGACACTGACTTCGGGTCAGTCAGGACTAGTCTGGGACCAATGGTACACACTCTCAGACTGACTTTGGGTCAATGGAGAATGGTATGACACATTCTCGATCAATTCTTCTTCTTCATGGTTCACCAAAGCAGAGCAGAGTCAATAGATCTAAGCAGAGCCAACAAAGTTAAGCAGAGCAGAGTAGAGCCAACAGAGTTAAGTAGAGACAACAGAGTTGAGAAGAGTAGAGCAGAGCCAACAAATCTGAGCAGAGCTAGAAGAGCTGAGCAAAGATGAGCAAAGCAGTGCAGGGCACTGATGGTAGAGATAGTACAGTTGGACATATGGATCAGCATATGGAGTTCTCCCTAGTTTAGAGGGAGTGTTAAAATTTGCAACTAGGGCCAAACTCCATGTGGGTCATCTTATTTATAGTAGCTAATATTTTTATTGGATCCCTCTCATCGAGAGGTGTAGGATTGATCTAAATATCATCCAATTCCAATAAGTATTTATGAAGTTATGAATTTATTTATGTTATAAAACAAATTGTCAAGTTGGCCAACAACTTGAGTAGGCTCAGAAGCCGAATAGATGTGTCTATTCATCATCTACGTTTTTAGTATAAATAGGTGAGGACTTGAAGTCATTTAGAGACATATTCTTGAAGTGATCTCCTCCTCTCCACATCTTGGGTTTTTGGAGAAAGATAGACACTAAAGAATATGTTGGCCTAGCTGCAGATGCTTCCCTAACCCTATCCATAGTAAATGGTAGAGTTCTTATGCGGTCATGCTAAGTATGACCTTGCCTAAATGATGCCCAAACATAGCTCTAATATGCTGATCAAGGGAGCCTCGTAAATTCTGTCATGGAACAAGGGTCTGAATATTGTCATGCCCTTGACACAGAGAAACATAAGCTCTGGAATCATAATTGTAGCCTTACGTTGAACTATGAAAATGATTAACACAATCTCATATTCACAGCATTTAAGATTGCCCTAGGCAGCAATGCTTGCAGGATGAAGCCACAGTCAGAAAGGGTAGCCACAGTGATATAGGGATCCACAGTCAAGGGAGACGTAGTTAAGGGAGCCACAGTCTCCGCAATAGGGTATTGACTGCATCGTGGTGCAGTCGTGGCCTCATGTAAGGACACAACAATCATGGACACTCTTGGCATCTTGTGATCTGACAGCCTGGGATCTGGCAGCGTAGATCAAGAAACATTCAAGTTGTGTGTGATCTGAAAGAATGGATCTAGCAGTGTAAAGTAACAGGTGGTGTGTGATCTGGGCACTCACGAATGAGGACGTAGTGACCATTCTACGATGGCATAAATCCTCCGCAAACTTATGAGTAGAGACATACAATCACATTGGGTAACACTGCACTCAGATTGAATATGATGTAGCCTTGACGTGCTACAAAGAACAATAATCACAATAGCTATAGATATTGATCTATAAGTTAGTAATCTTAAAGATCCCTGTAAGTCACCATGACAAGGATCATAAGCAGAAACATTTCTGATGGTTACTGTCTCGACATAATGAAAATGATAAGGATGAACAATTTTGGGTGTATAATCCTTTCATCAAAGCAATGATGTATGATGATGAATGAAACAATGGACATGATAAATAATGAGCAGCACGATGATGAGAGCAGGAGCAACTCAGTCATCGAGGTTCAACACATGTGACAGTACAGCATGGTGTCACACAGTTATGTGCAGCAAATGGACGAAAGACAACACTATGATAGGTGAAGGAGTCACCTTAGAGAATCAATTGAAGCAATATGTCTTCAACTGATCTCATGTGATATCAAAAGTCAAAATATTGACTTCTATTGTAAATGTACTATCTCTCTCACTTTCTCTGTTGAACTTTGAAGAACATAAAAGAAGAATTGATCAAGGGTTTCCCCACATTGGGGTTTGTCCCTAGCTGGCGCCACATCTTGTGTCCTCTTGTCTTGGCCTGGCTTCTGTGATTTATATTTATGTTCTATCTGCAGTTTACCTTAATGGTGATGTGATTGCTAACTGTGAAAATTTAAATAAATTGCTCTAGCATAGAACATACTAAAAAATTAACAACCTTCCATTTCTTCCAATCTTGTTGTGATAACGCTAGCGTGTTGTTCTTTGAGTTCCAGGGGAGTGGATGGTTGTGCCTTTAACCACACCTCCATGATCTGAAGGTTCAGCTCCATCTAAACCTTTGTCATTTCTTCCCTCGCCTTGTGAACCCCTGCTACTAACTGGTGGATTCACGCCTCTGCTGGTATGTCTGATGGGATGGCCAGCTCCGGGATGCTTTGACAAGCATCATCCATCACCTGTGCCAGCTGTTGATTTTGCAACACTAATTCGTCATGTTGTAAGCTTATCTGTTCATGTTTATTTTCTGCTCACTGATGACTTGGAGTGCGTGGCTCTCCCTAGCTCGCAGCTTTGCTATTATCCCATCCTGCAATACATATAAGGTCTCACACGGGAGTGCAGCGAGATTGATACCGAGACCTTTCAACGCACTAACCGAAGGCCTATTGGCCTCATTTGCTGGCACTAGTACTCTGTTTGGTAGCACTTTGGTGTTCGTTATCCACGCGTGCAACATCTACGGTGTTGCCGAGGATCCGACTATACCAACCTAAGGGGGGCACACTTGTAATTCCTGCAAGTGCACTTTGAGGATCCCCAACACAATCTGGTTCTCCTGCATGAAATCTTAGAGAGCCTCAGTGGTGAAATCACGCATTGCTTTGCTGATGTCATGCAGATCACCCTCAGTTAGGGTGATTGGGTCAATGGAAAATTTCGAGGTTTTGGCCTTCTTCCGCGGCCTTGCCCACTTGGCCAAGTGTTGGTGCTTTAGCTATGTCCACACCTCCTGCTTTTGTTCTTGCTTGATCTGCTTCTTTCCCTTGCGAAGGCATTGTTTGGCCCTCGCCCACCTTCGCGGCTGCTTCCTATGTTGTTGTTGCCCCTGCTTTTCATGCTCAGCTGCTTTCTGTTCCGTGTCCCGCGTAGTCTGTTCTTCTGTTGCAGCTACTTCCTCCCTTTGTTCCTCATCCAACTGTGTGATGTGTAACTTGGTCTCGTCCTTCTTTTGTTGCGCCACCGACTTCTCGAGCTCTGTGATGTCTAGGGCGCACCACTTCGGTGGCCATGCCTCCAGGACATTGAAAATGATGTCATTGTTGGGTATGAAGGGTAGCTTTACTCACTGTTTGGTCAGGTCCTTGCATGCCTTGATATAGAGGTTATGCACGTTCGCCTTAAATTCTACAAAACCTTGCAGACTGTTGTACACAATGGGTGACAACCGCGGTTTATGGTTGATCCCAATTCTAAGGTTCATTTCCATGAACACCCAGAAGATTTTGCTTTTGCATATCTGCTTAGCATCCTTTGTGGCCCAAAGCAAAGCGTATTGTGCGACCTTTGGCAGGTCCCTGTCAATTATGGGGGATTGAATATCCTTTGGCAACTCCCCAACCATGAGAACTATGGACAACAACAACCATGTATAGTGGAACATTTTTCCCTGTTCTTGGGCTTCGCTACAATTCTCTAAGAATTCTGTGCAAAGGAATTCGGACCAGTTAAATTTGATCCCCTCCGCGCACTACTCGGCCAGTGCGACCATCGGCGCAGGTATGTCCTCTGCGCGACACTTGCGCATGACCTTTCCTGCCAAGATTTGGCTCGCTATGCACACTGCCTTGTCCTTGATGCTGGAGATGGCGTAGCCGCTCTTCTTCTTTTCTAGCTTGTATTTCTTCTTCATGGCCTCTGCAATGGTCAAATCACTACCCTTCCCTTATGACATGTCTACGGGGTCCTCTCCTTTACATGGAACCCGGGAGACACGGTGAATCAGGTCTGCTGTGATGGGGATGGGCTCCTCCAGCCACAAACACCCATCATGCACCAGGCAGAGTAGCTGCCTGATGACGAAAATGGTTATCAGAGTGTGGTGGAAGTGTGGCACCCAAAGCAAATTCAGCAGTCCAGCCTTCTCTACTCCACGCAACCACTTCCACGGCTTTAGCTCTGTAACCCACAGCGCGGTGTTTTTCTTGGGCCTCATAAGGTTCCCGGTCTCAAGGTGAGGGAACTTCTTGTGGTCAACGAGGTCCCAATCTTCAAATTTCAGGCTCGGCATGTGTCCCAGGTGTGTGCCCTAAAATATAATGTTATTTGGGAGGAGCAGGGTCTGGGGTGAGCTCTTGGTTTCATCCAGGTCCTTGGGCACTTTCGACTTACCTTTTTGCGGGGGGGACATAGGCAGGCAATTTTGTTGCAGAGCGCATAGGCTGAGTGTCCTCCTCCATGCCTTCAACCTCCTCCTTCGAGATGATAAGATCCTCTAGATCTTCTTCTTCGTCTATTTCTATAGCGATGACTTTTCCCTTCTCCTCCATTGACAGTTTGATGCACAACGGGTTCCGCGGGGACACGTGTACGAGAGCCATGGCTTGTTTGTCCTTCTTGGGTCTTGGCATGCATGATGATTTCAGGATTTATGCCACAATCCTGACATCTTCTGGAACATCCCCCATAGTTAGGGTCTGCACGACCTCCTCGGTGGTCATTTCTGTTATGTCCATAACATTCTGAGTAGTTTCCATCGTACTCGTCCGGAAATCTAACACTCACGAACTCAGGGGCTCAATCAACGCTCGACTCACAACACTTGGGGTTCTGCTCAATCGCTCAATTCGAAAATGACCAAGTGTTGTTTGCTAGGCATCCCTTTGTATTTTATACCACTTTTTGAATTCGAATTCGACCATTCCCCCCAAATCTGATTCATTAATGCTTTCTTGGTGCATATTTTCTCTAATCCTACCCATAAATCGCGTCTTAAATGGCTGTCGCCTGCTCCATTTGGCCTCAATTCGAGCATCACATCATGAATAGTGACTTCAATGATCACTTTTTGTCCAACTCGTGCGTAGTGGCGGACCTTGTGATTCTTTATTTCTACACATATCTCCAACCTCATGCAACTCCTAGGCAGAATAGTTTATAGCCCTGCGCTCCCTTCCAACTTCCTGGAGTGCTAAAAATGTTCCTTCCTTGGCTAGTCAGGTAGTCGCACCACCTGTGTAGATTTCCATCTTGTCCTCTGTCATAGTTCCTGGAGACACCCCACCTTTTATTGCTACGGTCGATATCACATAGTTCACCATTTGCAATGCGCTACCCTTGTTACTATGCTTAACAATATGCAGTCCAAGCCAAGGCATCAAACTAATCGATTTGCGACGATAGTCCTCAAGCTTGTCAACATGATCGTGTGCACCCTGTTTTATGACCATGGTCTTCTTATCGAGAAACCTGCCCCTTATCTCATCTTCCATATTCTTGACTTCCTCTTTTAGCAAAGTGCTTTTCTTCCTTAATCACACCCTTTCTTTTTCAAGTTCTTGGATTCTAAAATTTCCTTACTGAATTTCTTCCTCGAGTCCCATGTGTTGCGGTTGTGTTATCCCTTCTTTCTGGACTTCGCGAACCCTTGTATCTACCAGTACTACTATGCGCAGACTAGGCTTTGCAAGCTCCATAGGGATTATAGCCTCTGCTTCGTACTTTAGCCTTGGTGGTTCTTGCGCGGTCAGGTTCTTGCACGTGGTCCTATATGCCAATAGAACCACTGGTACGCGCTTGTCCTAGTCAGTCTATTTCGCATTGTGGACCCTGTTCAGTACTTCGCACACTTTGTTAAAGGCTTCTACAAGGATAACCTTCTACGCGCTTGGTTTTATCATACCCCCTGGTTCCAAACAAAGGGGTTATTCGCGGCATTGTCTTGCCTGCTCTTGCTTGCCGATCGTGTTTCTTATCGCAAGGATAGTGTGCATTCATGCAAGTTACACACCATATGCCTGTATCCATTTGGAAAGGTGGGGGCGGGAGCTGTTTTGTTCGTCATACTTGTCTTTTATCCGCATCTAAGGCTTCCCAAATCATAGGCACATAATTCTTCTGCATTCATGCCAGTCCTCAAAACTTTGCTGGTGCATACCCCACCACCTTGCGGGCGTAGCGCACAGTACCCATTTCAGAGCATCGAAACACTGATATTCCGGTACTTCTCTCTCAAATTTGTTTAGGAAATCATCCACCTCACTCAACCCATCATACATAGGCAGATTTCTTGCCTCTACTACTATGCATCACAGTGACCTGGTCATCATGTTACGGTTGACTGTGGTTACCTCATGTAACCGGTTTTGCTATCATTCTATTTTCTCATCTGAATCTGAACTGCAGGAGGTTTCACACTCCCATGAAATCCTACCATCTGTTGTTTCATTTACCCAGTCCTTCTCCCATGTGGTTATCTTGTAGATACAGTCTATATCATCGTCTCTATCATTATCGCGCACTGGTTATATGCAGCGCGATCCTTCCGCGGGGTCTAAAGGTACCACTATGCGTAGTGAATTTTTCTCAAAAATCATCTTGTGCTTCTTCAGATTGATCACTACATTCAGTTCAGTGGCCCAATCTATTCCCAGTAGCACGGGATAGGGATTTCTACAATCAATAATCTCTATCACTTCGAAATTTGCCAGTGCGCTCATTCCTTCGATATCTACCATCATTCCCTACAATCTCCCCATAGGCAGGATCTTCGACTGGTTTGCCATTTGCAGTTGGATCAAAGACCATTGCAGCACAGGCCTGCCCATGCGATCACATGTTTGTTTTGGCAGGACGTTCGCATTCGATCCTAGATCTAGAATCACTTGATCCATTTCATACTCCTCGATTTGCGCGGTCAATCTCATCTCCCTTTCTGTTCATGTCGTGTGCTTCCCAAGCTTTTGGACTACGTGCGATTCTCCTGGCACGATCCCCGCACATCTAGTTATGAGTTCTTGGAGCCCCTTCACAACCCTACTGTCACGCAGTAGCTTCATGCATTTCTCCAAGAATGTAGTTAGCATTGATGGGTCCATTTCTGGTTCTAGTCTGTCTTTACTTCCTTAAGTAGAGGCATTCGCAAAACTCTTCTTAGCTTCCATGAATGTCTCTTTAGTGCGCTCCATATCAAATTCAGGTTCCTTCATCAGAGCCTTGCGAACCCAGGCACTTTCTTCGGGCTACTTGCCTTTGTCATCCCCTGTCGTAATACTGCTCCAGAGCACAATATTTGCATTCAAGTCTTCCTCATGTGGCTCAAACCTCATCATTTGTACATTCTGATTCGAGGGAGGTTGGAGTGCTCCTTTATTGCGTAACCTCACTATCAGCATAGGACAGTCCTCCGTCTCATGGTCAAAATGCATACAATATAAGCATGATTGTCTTGTTGGATTTGTACAATCGCGGGCATAATGCCTCGGTCCTCCGCAATTGTAACATATCAGTTGGTCGCGACCTCTTCCTGGTCCCATTCCTCCTTGGCCTTGTCTGCGCCCTTGAAATCTAGCATGTGCCATTCCTACATTTTGATCGAGGGCCCGTGTTACGGTCTGAACTCTGTAGGTAGGAGTCCAATCCATCATTAGTTCGTAACTTCTATAGGTGCACTCATCATGGCCTACTGACCTGCAGAAATTATAAAACAACTGTTGGGAATTCTACGTATACTTCTGTAATAGATGAGAGTTATCTATAGCGTGCTTCCCTCCTATCTGAAAAATCACGCACCATAATGCAGGAACCACGTTTGGTCCTACTTGTGCCTCTGATCTCAAGGGCATTGGTCCTCCATCTTCTAGGTAGTTTGCGAAGATTGGACAATGGTCCTTGTCATGTCCTTGGCCTTTACAATTTACACACCATAGCTCCTCGCGCACTTCTGGACGAGTCGTCCTGTCTTGTTTCAAACTCTACATTTCCAAGCACAAGTTCTTTAATTGCACGTGAATCTGTTAGACTCCCAGATTTGGATTGTGTATCAGACTCTCATGCAATCTCATCGCGACCTCCAAAGCTTTAGCCTGAGTGGTTAGCCTTTGTTGCGACAATGCATTCCATAGATGTGGTGTTAACGAGGCTACAAACCATTCGCAGTGTTGCCCGTCTGTTAAGGTCATGTTTTCTTCACGAATTGTGCACTTTAATCTTTGATCCAACTCCCACAGGGTTTCGCCCGGTAGCATGGTGATCTCCTTGAATCCAATAATTGACTATGCCTCCAATTTAGACATGCTAAATTCTTTGTTTAGTGCAGCCTGGATATCCACTATCCCCGCATTCAGGTTGTCGTTGGAATGTTTAATGTACAAAGTAAGCGAGCGATCCTATAGAGCGCTGACCAATGTCACCTTCTTTATATTATCATCCATGACACCTTGTGCTTCCCATACCGCTTTTACCATGAACCAAAATTGGTTTGGATCTTCATTCCCTACTCCCTTGAACACTGGTAGCTTTATCGCGCTAGCCATACTACTTCGCAGTGGTGGCGTAGGTAGTGTGGGTGAAGTTGGGGGTGAAGGTGGTGAAACTGGTGGTGGTGTGGGCGGGGGTGGTATGTGTGGAATTCTATGCCTTATCAGACTAATCGCACTTCTTGGTGAAACCTTCACAATCTCTTCTTCGCCCCTCGCGGAGGTGATATCAAGGGGTTGGTTTCGAAGTCTGTGCTACCTTAGTTTTTGTAGATCCTCCCATTCCGTGTAGCCCCAAACATCAATTTATTCACATAACCCAGTTTTCACATAGTAGCATTTTAATCCAAGTGTTCAAAGATTTGACGTACTTACCTTGTGTTCCCTTGAGGAAGCGTCGTTCCACCTCACTATAGCTGACTGAAGTATCTACTGCAAATTCGGTGATGAACCCTCCTATGATCCGATCCATCCAGTGATGAACAACATGAGCGATCTTATCTTCCGACGCCTCTAGTCCACACACCAACTTTGGAGTCCACACAATGGGTTTGTCGAGCCTACACCTTCCTTGACTGTCTACTAGCTTCGCGATACACTCGTACAGTTTAGTAGGGAAGGATGCAAAGAAAATTTCGTGGATTTCAAAATATAGGTAGCAATCTAACCACTCTTCCTTCGATAATAGTAGATTCTTGTTTTCCTACGTTGTGAACTCATGAATATTTTTGTCCAACCACTCTTCAATTTATTTCTTTGTTGGATTCCAGTGATGTGACATCAAGCATCTCTTATGCAAATCCCGGTCCCGGCAACAGAATAATTTTTTGGCTTGTTGGGGCCTGACACAGGTTCAAAGTTAGTTAGCCAAACAAATCCCAGTACTACTGGCCCTTTCGGAAATAGTCCGCGGAGCGCGGACTGAGGTCTCACCCAAAGTAGTATGGGAGGGTACTAGAACCAGGTTTCTTCACCCTGGAGATTTTTGATGAGTTCAACTGGTCCGCAGTTTGACCCAATGCTTAAGTTGCTTCGCGCACTTTCCCATAACTCGCAGCCTGATATACTGCCTTCGCACATCCCTACCCAGGAGTTGAATGTTGCGCTCTTGCTCTATTACCCAAAACCTTACTGATATTCCAATGTTAGTTGATTATTCTAGCCTACTTGCGTGCTTTAAGTTATACTTAACAACATAAACCATTCATTCAAGTGCACGGAGTAAATAAACAATATATTTTCCAATTATATCAAACATGCATTAACCCAAGAATAGATACACAAAATTATGGTAAAACTTCCCTTTATTAATTCCTTCCTTGGTTACAGACTTGACTCCACCCTGTGCACTCAGCTGCAAGGGTCCGCGCACTCAGAAGTGGACAACTACGCCTTTGCACACTTAGCTACAGAACCTTCTCCTACTCTACAACCCAAAGACATACTTCGCATTGCGACTCAATCACATAGACTTCTCATGATCTTGCTTAGATTGTTATCCTATACACTTGAAGCCTCGCTCTATTTATACAATCCCATGGTCCGCGGACCATGGGTAGGTCTATCCAGCTGACATTACATTTATAAAACTAGGGCAGACAACCATATGACTCTATAATACTCTCGCACCTCGCGTCTGCAATTCGCAGAGCTTTACAACAAGATTCGGTCAAAACTTGGGCTTTGAGCCCCAAAACATGCCTTGGGGGGATTCCATGCCCAACATGTGGTATGGTTTTCATGGAGAATTTGTTATTGATTTCATGAAATGTATTTGAAATGAGTATGTCAATGACTATGTATGGATTACATGTCTCTTACATGTCAATTTCATGGTACCTACTTACATCCTTATATGTTAGGTTACATTTTGAATATTTTGATTACATGCATCAGTCTTGTAGGTTGATTACAAGAACCGATCGATTATGTCTGACTAAATGTAGTTATGTGTATTTGTAGTTGGTTTGGAATTTCTTATGCATATTGTTGGTTGCATGTGGAAATGTGTACAATGGAGTGATGGTTATTGTCATGCATGAGGTCATAGTGTTGGGCTTAAGAATCATCCTTAAAATACATCCACTTGCACCTTAAAATGCATCCACTTTCACTCCATTCACACATTTTCTCACCTCTATTTCACCACCATGTCATCACATCAAGCTTCACTTTCATCATTATATGGGTTACCCTTGTGTTTTCCAAAACATTATTTTTCTTAGTATTTTTAAGTGAATTTGTGGTTAAACTTTAGAAAATAATACCCTTATACTTATACCTAACAATTGGAATGAGAAATTTGACATGTGTAGGTACAAAGGAAGCTTCCAAGGCATCTTTATGTGGAACTCTATGTTCAAATTCGAATTTGAGGAGACCATGGACCTCATGGAGGATAGGGTTATGTGTCACCATTGGTTGAGAAATATGTGGATCAAAGGAGGGAATAGTGGATCTACATTTATGAGTTTGTTATCATAGCTTTTGTATAAATAGGAGTGTTATCTCCTTCATTTGTAATCTTAATTTTTAGAATCTTAGAACCTAGTCCTTCATTGTAACCTAGTAATGTTAATCTAGATAGAATTTAGAATAGTTTTGGTTTGGATCATATGAGCTTATAGCCATTGTACTTTGAAAATTATGATGAATAAAATGGAGCTTCTTTGATCCTCTACATTTGACTTCTCTTTTGGTGTGCTTGTGAATCCTTGGAAGGATCCCCATTGCCTAGCAAGTACACTTTTGTTTTGGTAAGCTTTTATTTTATGTTTGTTTGTGAATTTCATTAGATTAAATTATTAGGTTCATATGTTTGAAATATTAATGAATGACCTTTCATAAGAAAGTATTAATGTTTCCTTCAATGAATCTGATTTGTTATTTAATGTTTGATTTCATTAGTTTAAGTTTCTGATTTATAAGCTTGAGATATTAACGAATAGTCTCTTGTAAGATAGCTTTAATATTTCATGCAATCAATCAGAATTATGTTTAAGAGCTTCAATTTCATTAGTTTAAATAGTTGATTAGAAATATTAATGAACTGTCTCCTGTAAGGGAGCTTTAATATTTCTTACACTTTTCACAATGTCTTTTAATTTTTAGATTTCATTTTGTTAAATGACTAAATAGATGATGGAGATCCTAATGAAAAAAAAACCTCTTGTAAGGGAGCTCTGGCATTTCTTCACCTATCCTAGTTTAGTTTGTCTCTGATACCATATATTGGATGATCCTCGAAGTTTTACTTACCCGGGTTGACAGTAAATGAAACTCTAATTTGTATCCACATTTTAGACCCAACACATAGCAAGCATTTTGTTGATATGGCCTTGCATTGATGACTAGATCCTAGTTAGAGTAATGTTTATGAGTTGATACATTTACTTGCATAATGAGAGAAGAAAAGAGGAAAAAAATTGCTACCCTGCATGCATCAATAAGGGGATGGATCTACAGTGGCAACTTTATGAGAAAGAGAAACACAGGATTACTCAACAGAGCATCTAACAAAGGATGGATTCTGAAAAGATAACCACTACATTAAACAACATAATCATTGTGAAAGGAGCATTGTGCGTGGATGGATTCCTAACACTTCCCTTAGAGAATGTTGTAATGAAATTAATAGAAAAAACAAATCATGGAAATGAATTTACAAGAAAAACATGCTGCTCATTAAACACCGTGATGGATCATAAGTTTAAAGGGCAGAGGCTGCTCCAGTAGAATAATATTCAGAAAAGTTTAAGCTTTACATAGTCCAATAGTAGCTTCCCTCGACTGAAAAAAATCGACCCCTTACATCTTCAAAAATCATCCTATATATACCCTATTACATATTAATTGTGATTTCCTAAACATAGGAATCAAAATAAAAAAATAATTAAAAAACAAACAACCACATATGTTTATGCGGTCAAGTAAAATAAATTAAAATTTAATAATTAAATTAAATCACACTAAAATATACGAATTGGTTTGCTAGCACTCGAATTGTTGAAGGTGTCATCGTTGGAAATCTAAGATGTTGAAGTAGCTGCAGATTTTATGGCTAAGAAATTCTACCATCTGCTCCTAGGAATCTCAAATACTCCCACATCTCCTTCAAAAACTCAATTCTCCCTAGATGTCCTTTATTTTCCCATGGGATCTCCTTTTTATTGCCTAAAATCTTTGCACATGTAATAATGAGGATCACAAAGACAATGAATAGGAACCCAAATATATAGTAGAACTGATGTAGCCATATTGAAGTTAATATGAAGAACAGTTCAATTAATACAGCTCCAAAAAGGCAAAATGCTTCCAATTGTATTGAGAAAATGGGCCACATATACCAAGCTTGCACTAGAATCTACTTGGGGATTTTATTGGTCTTCACTGGATCCTCAATTGCAAATTTCTTGTAGCCAAAGTAACTTCCCACAAAGACCAATGGCGCAAAAACTCCAACCGTAAAGGGCCCTGAACACAAGCAAATGTGATAATCCTTTCTGCAAAACTTTCAACACTCTCTATCCAGTTGAGAGCCCAATCTTCTTTCTTTTCCAGACAAGGAACTGTCTCAATTGCATTGAACATGTGATTCTTTTCCTTAGGATCTTTGACATATGTTTCCAACAGTAAACTGTACATCTCTGAGTGAATATTTTCAATGGAAATTTGGAACCCATAAAACGCACGAGCCTTTGGAACTTGAACTTCTTTCATGAAATGCCTAGTGAGGTTTTCAAGAACAATCCTGTCAGAGGCAGCAAAGAATGCAAGGACATGAGTGATGAAGTGCTTCTCATCACCAGTCAATGCCTCCCAATGCAGGGTTTCCTTCATTCATGTAAACTTGAGGATGGCCCTACGCGTAGTGCTAAAGGGCTACGTGTAGCGCCCCTAGCCTCTATGTATCAGATGATCATTCCGAAAAAAACAAATTCCCTTGGGAAGATGCCCACATGGGCTCTGATATTATTGCCTTTCGTGGTCACTGCTACAGATGATTTTTTTTTGCCACTAAAATTCTCCAGCGAGTATGCACTAAATTCATGCCGATCACCGTCTTGTTTTTCGACAAGTCCAAGGGCGCAACATATCTAGATGACCGCACTTTTCTGAACGGGATTTATCGCACATGCAGGCAACAAAATAAAACGTAGTTATTTATAATACTTACTACTCATAACATATTTCGACACGTTGTGCACATTATACACCTCCTTGGATTGGCTTGGATTGATTCTTGACTTGTGTGTTGTGGCTACAGGGTGCATGGAATTTGGAGTTGAGCTTGGCCAATCAGACTCTTAATTTTTTAATAAAAATTGTAATTTTTGAAACTTGACTCAGGGGCTTATCTTCACCAATCCACTATTCCTTTGTCTTGCTCTTTCACCTTGCTTCCTTTTTACATTCCTACTCCCCTCCCCAAGAAAAGACATTGTTCCTTCATTTTGCCAGTCACGCTGCTCATGGCACATAGTTATCCATTTTCCATTAGTCATGTTAGCTAACAGATAAGAACCAAACAGAATTGTTTGAACCGATTGAAACTGAGCATGATCATCTTTAATGTTTTCTGTCCAGAAGATAACTGAAAATGATAAATTGTCTTGTGATATCCACTTTCAGTATCTGATTGGAAACGATGACTAAAACAAGGAAGGAATCCCTGTGATTTGTTTCGTGACTTGCCATTGGGATCATTGCTTTGTTGACCCTGCTTCGCCATCAATGAACTTTTCCCTCGAGATTCTGGTGGTAGAATGTTGTTCTTTGAAGCAATAAGCACCGTTGGAGGCATGTTCTATGGATCCGAAAGGGATGATTGGTCTCATGTGCTCAATTTCATTGATTGGCCTGAAGTTAAAATGCTGCTTTGGTATTGAGATATCCATTCAACTCTAGCCCCTTCACTTTCAACCTGTTTGATACTGAATCCGGCTCGCTAATGGATGAAGCAACAATAGGACCTACAATTCTCAGAGACAAGGGTTTTCCATCATTGGCAGAGGCATGCCTTAACTTGGAAGCCAATGCAACCAGGCTAGAAGCCAAGTCACTATCCTCTGTCTCCATAGAACTGTAACCATGAAGGTGCTCATTATTTCATGATGAGATAATAAAAATGTTTATGATAGCCTTTATGATTGATAATATTTCAAACGCTGTGCAACATAATTGCAGCTTCCATTAAATTGACATAACTCTCATCCACTGGTAACCCTGCAGCACTGAAGCAACCTTGATCATCTTGTTCTGACACATATAGAAACAATTTATCTTCCAGTGAGGTTACCCTTTGAAGGACCCATGAAGAAGATGAATAATAGTAAATTGCTACATTTATCGGACATGAAGACAAAAAATTTTATTTTCATGAAAATTTCCAGGATTTAGAATTGTGACAATTTGAGTAACAGCTGGTTGGAACAACAGACGTCCCACCAAACGAGCAACAATATTCATTCGACCATATCTTCTGATTCGGGAGTTAGTTTCGAGCATGCGATATACCGTTGGAAAAATATTTCCGAGATTTTTCTGATGGACATGCTTATGACATGTTTTGCACTGAAGATCATGTGCAAAACATCTAAAAAAAACAGACATAATAAAGGCCCATTTTGATCACTGAAGGAAGGCCAAAGGACTTACTCTAATAGAATAGATAAAACAAAAAATGAGATCTCATAGAGTTTTCCTTTAGTCTTGTTTTCAAAAAATAAAAATAATAAAAAGATCATCCACATTTCTCGTGAATAAATTTAGGTAAGAGCCACTTCATCCACGCTAACCTGCAAAAAAAAAAATAAAAAAAAAAATCAATAGGTTAGTATGCTCTCTTCCTGCGCTTCGAGCGATCAGGAAGATCAAAAAATCTCTTGATTTATTGTCAAAATTAAATAAAAATATCTTGCTAGGAAATTACACAAATCATTAAAACTACAAGCATTATAAGAAATCAAAATCATTTTTTAAGAAATCATTTATTTTTTATTTCAATTTAAAAATTAAATCTATAGTTTCGTGATTTGATAATTGTGTTAAAACTTCTTTGTTGGGACCATTTCTTCAAACAATCCAAATCTGCATATAAACAATTCAATATCTAATACGGTTGGCCCCATCGTTATTGAAATCGGTCTCGTTAAAACTCTCTCGAAAGGGTTCTGGTGCAGGCAAAACCTGTCATCGTTTAACATGGTTGTTTACATAGATAACACACCCTTCTAGCACTCTAGTCCACCATTATGGATGCAATTCAACAAAAGCAGCAATGTGACTGCCTCGTAGATTTCCATTACGATTAATGGCTAAAGGGTCTCACACCATGAATTTTTTGTTTCAATTACTTTCTTTAAACTCGAGAGGCAATGCATAATAATCTCACAGGGAGAACTAATAAACACAAACACTTTCCTTTGACAAAAGTGATGAGACAGAAGGAGCTCTTCCATCAAAATCACGCACTTGCTCCAACCCTAACGATTTAATCATGTCTGTGGAAAATTGAACCTTCGTTGGTGACCGGACATGGAACCATCTTCGTAGCTCCAACCGTGTCGAACACAACCAATGAAGATCATCCAAGTCGTAACTAAAGGCAGGGAAACTTTAAAACATAAAATGGGGACTTGATAAAAGTGTTTTAAAATCAAAAGCATGCAAGCTTATAAGTAAGCAAAAGTGATCAGGGTTTTGAATACCCTTGAGATCAGTGCAGTACCGGTTGAAGCTGACCTGAGAAAATATCATTGAAAGAGCACTGAGAGAGTCGGGGAGATATAGTCTATGATCTGTAGATCTAGGCTTTGATTTTGATGTAGAGAAAAAAGAGGTTGTATTATTTTTAATAATCGTTCAAGTTCTATATATTAATCTTGCTCCCTTACAGGATCCACACAGAGGAGGAACTATGCGTGTTGGAACCAGATCAATTTGAAATGAGCTAATAGGAGGACTCAATCCTTTGTGAGGCTGAATTTTGGCAAACCATTTGCCCCATTCGATGAACTCAGCACCTTCAAGCTCATAATTATCCCAACCTGTTCCAGCTCGACTCTTTCACATCATTCTTTCCTCGATACCCGGCTACTATCTCTTTGCTAGCATATACCATAATGTTGCACAATCACTCTTACCCTTATAACGTCTAAAATAGTGGCATGAATCCATCTAACCTACAACCACAATTTGAGTGATTTGATGATTGCATGCATATTTTGTGAAGCTATTAATTAGAGAAGATATCGATATCTATCAGCCTTAATGGGACCTAGCTAACTCATCTTGAACGTATTTCACTTTCTCATTTCGGTAACTAGGGCTAAGCCAAGGATATAAGTAAGTGAGAGAGCCAAGGTTTAAGGAGTTGTGTTCTCTCCTTATTTCGTCTCTAATTACTGATATGAGTCACTGCGAGCTGAGTTAGCGAGTCAAAGTAAAAGCGATAGCACTTCTTTCTTAAATGCTCAATGTTGAGCTTAAATCTTACCTAGTCAAATACCTAATTATTAAAGTCCACATTCGAATCTGGTTGCCTTCTCAAAATCCAAAACTCAGTCCACAATCTGCATAAATGACAATTTTATTGCAAAAAACGAATCGGTGGCCATTTAAATCAACACTCGTCGAAAGACCTCAGTTTGCTTGAAATGTAAAAGATATTTCGGGGCAACAACGCAGTGAAGACCAACAATTCAATTAATTGAATACAAAACCTCACCTCGCATTTTTACAGACACGCCAACATAATCAAATACTCAAGTCTGATTAACTACACTTTAGTGTTCCTTTCCACCTTGTTTCCCCAACTCTCTTGCTTGTTAATGAGTTGATTCGCCAAGCACGTATTTCAGATCCCTAAAAATATGTAAACAAACGAAGGCCCAAAATTATTACCATATTTATATTGCCGAATTAGTTTCAAGTAGTTTTGAATGGAATGGAACGTTTTCTCAGCATGCTTGGAAATCGTAAAAATTGCACAGTGGGTCAAACACACCACTCAACGATCAGATGACCTAATGCATGCATAAGAAAGCTCAATCATAGGAGAGTCATCAAGCACCATATGTGCAGCAAGGAAGTTCGAAAATTCCTGTCCTTTGATAGCTATTGGATGTATTCAAAATCTAACAACCGTGCCATATTTTGCAAAACAGTTTTGTAATCTGCCACCCAGAAGACTGTTCTAGAAACTTTTTGCTGAGGTAAGTGATCTGCGTCTTTAATATTTTTCCCAGAATAATGAGGGATCTCAACCCAAGATTTTTGCCATAATGTTTTGTAGGACAGTCACCATTTTAGGAGCTCAGTCAGCATTTTAGTTTGACTGTGCTCAACAGATATTGGTATTATCATGTTTCTTCTGCGCTATTATTTTTTTCCATAGATTTCGATGGCTATCCCCAATGTGCACAGAAATATTGTATTGTTGCAATTTGACACTAATAATAATCAAATCCAATAAGCTAAAAGTAAATTTACTGAGGATTGACAATTGCACTAGTCAACTCAACGTTTGGTAGCATACGAACCTACCCTTCATAGGGAAATTGACAATTATGGGTTGTATTCTTCAGGCCTGTTGGAGACACGATTGCCGTTACACCAAAACCCGCAGGTGTTAGTAAACAGACACATCGCTAGATTTAAGCACATGCCGCGAAACACACGGAAGCGTTGGATCAACACCGCCATTAACGAGGAGCGCAACAATCTCCCCCCGCAACATGAGCCAGGTGTGTTTTGAACTCGACACCTTTGGCTCTGATACCACTTGTTAAGAAATTTACTAATAAGATCTTATTATCATTGGCCAAAACCCTAGCCAATCTGACCAAGTGAGCCTTCACTGCTCACTTCCAGGTCTCGCATTACAATGAAGTCCTTCTAGCCTTTTATAAGATCCATTACATATAATACTACAGGCAGAATACCATGGATGCACAATACCATGTGTCCCAAAACCATCACTGTTTAACCTGGTCAACTTTGACTCTATCCTGAGTCAAGTTTACCTAACAATATTCCCCCCTTAAACTTGACTTGGGGTTCCTTGACTAACTCCAGCGAAACCTGCTAAGTGAGACAATCCCGCTCACTCTAGCTCTTACCCCCCTCAGATTTTTTACCCTGGGTATTGTTAACCTGACATCCCCCTTATCACCTAGGTCTAACCTAGACTTTACTAGTGATCACCGAGGGGTACACATGCCTTACCAGGTCTTATAGTAGTATGCCCATTTACATGCAATAATTTTGACTTCATTAATTTTTTTTTTGTTTATTGTTGCTACGATTTTGATCCATCCTCTCTCAATTTGATTTGCTCAAAAACTTCTATCAAACCACTCCAACTACAAGCCCAACCAACTACGAGCCTGACGAGAACCTCATAGATTCTAGCACCAATGGCCTCACATTGTAGAAAGCGAACAATTTTCGAAGCCGCATGAACGATTTTCTTCTGCTAACCTTATTTAAATAGCCACATGAATCCCGAACAATTCGTCAGCATGTTCCAAACCGGTAAATATCGCAAATGCAATGCAATCCCTGGCAGTTACGGCACTATCTTCCGCACATTCTCCTCGAGGTTATTTTGCGTACGATTGTTCCACCACTATTTTCCAGACCTAGATCTATAAAAACGGTTGCATTGATCTCATCAGGCACTATAACCCCTAGCATCAAAGAATCCATTTGAAACCAATATCTGGCTCTGATACATTTGTTAAGAAATTTACCCGAGAACACAAATTAATTACGAAGAATTACTGAGAGAAACAAATATAAAAATAACCAGCAACAACCATAAACACATAAACGCAAATGTTTATCCGAGAAAACCCCAAATACAGGGAATAACCCAACCTAATAAGATCTCATTAGCATTGGCCAAAACCCTGGCCAATCCGACCAAGTGAGCTTTCACCACTCACCTCCAGGTCTTGCATTACAATGAAGTCCTTCCAGCCTTTTATAAGCTCCATTACATATAATACTACGGGCAGAATACCATGGGTGCACAATACCATGTGCCCCAAAACCATCACTATTTAACTTTGTCAACTTTGACTCTATCCTCAGTCAAGTTTACCTAACAAGGCCTCCATATATATTATGTTTCTTGTTGATTCGTAGTAAATCGTTGTTCTGTCGGCTGGAGTAGATCCTGAGGTCATATTTCTGGTTAGGGTTTTATTGATGTTTCAGCACAAGGTAGTATTTTAGTAGCAAAATGGGTAGTTATACGTCTTGAGGGATCTGTGCCTTAACAAGTCTTGTTTCGACATCAAGAGCTCTCGGCACAACACATTGGCAGACTTTGGAAGCGAATTTGGAAGATTGATTTATCGAACATTTGGAGGATTATCTTGTTTTGGTAATAAAATTATAACTTCTTCATGTTGTATGCTTTTATGTAACATACTAATCTGCAGGACACAACAAATCTATAATGCCAAGCTTTTACATGCACATTCCATGAGTCATCGGACACAAACATGGAGTTGATTTATTTTTCATGGTTATTTTTATAAAAATATATTGCTATTAACATCATGAATTGGACTAAAATTATGCTTGTGATATTCCTTAATCTGTTTCATTTTGGCATACAATTTTTTTGTAAGAATCAGGAAGGGAATGGCCATCTCTTCTTCAACAAACTTATGTTCTTTATGCCAAGATTTTCTTTAGAATGTTTCCGATGATCAACTGATCATTAAGGAGATTAAATTGTAATGAAAATTGGTCTTCAAAAGACTAATTTCATGAGAAATTCTAAAGAACAAGACCATGATCATAAGAACGGAATTTCTAGAAAATTACAAGTTCTTGTAACTTCCTGTAAGGGTTTAAGGGTTTGATGTGTTGCATGACAGATTAGCAAATTCGAAGACTTGGGGGTTGTTCCTAAATGTACAAGGATGGTGAAATACCTATCCACACTGTGAATTTGATGTTTGTAAGTGGTTGGTCAACGCTGGTTAACCTCAGCCATTTCAACAAAAATTCCAGAAATATTATTTGTTATTTTTGATATTTTTCGACCTCTTTTCAAAAATTGTAAATCCCACCACTTGTTAAAGCATGCCATAATTCTCTTTTTCCCAGCAAGAGTCATTATCTATTTATTTTTTTACATACACGTCATTATACATTCCTAACCCACAAATAAAACCAAGTAGCTCACTTACAAGCTTTTTGCACCACTTTCCATTTCCATTTTCATTTACAAGTTTTGAAATAAAATCCTTCTTCTATGTAAATCACTGATTCCATAGTCCTTGATTCTAAATATATTTCTAAAAACACTTTGAAGCTCGCATGCCTTAAGGGCAAGCTATCATCCTGATTAACAATAGGAATACATCAATGTCCCTTGTTCGTCGGATCTTCTAAGTATTTGACAACAACAAATACATTCATGCTTAGAAAGATGTGTTAGTGGCACCTTGACTCTCATCCAAATCAGATATGGGAGCTCTCATGTTGACGAGTGGCATCCACTAATGGCCACTAAGTTAACAATTTCTTGTTATTTTCGACACCAAAACATTTATTCACATGACAAGAATTATGCCAATGAGTGTGGAAGAATTGAAGATATTTAATTTCATTTTGTAGCAGAGGAAGCAGATTTACTTTCATTACTTTTGAATTTTTGATGTAAATGACTTTAGGACAAGTCAATAAATAAGGTTGGGGGGAAGTGTAAATTCTGAATTTTGTATACCTTCCAAGCCTTATACATTTTCAACCACATTCAGCAGCAGATTCTGAACATTCAACAAAAGATCCAGCAGCAGATTTAGCAGCAGATGCAACAAAAATAAAAGATTCACTTTTTCGACTTCATCCACCATTTTCATAACCAAGAGAAGACGATTATGATCAGAATTTTGCAACCACACATGCACAAATCTCATCCATTTTTGAAAGGGTAAGTTGAGGCATGATATTTTCTAACTTTTAACTATTTAATTCCTTGAAAAAAAACTAGAATGATAACTTTTGGAAAAAAAGAACTTCCATTTCTCATTTCACACAACTGCTAAAACCATCAGTTTGGGGGGAGGTGTTGGCTTATTTAGGCCTGACCCAGGTTCAGAAGAGTTATTTAGCCAAACAAATCCCGTAGCTACTGGCCCTTTTGGCAATAGCGCACAGGCTGAGGTCTCACTCGAGGTAGTAGGGGAGGGTGCTGGAACCAGGTTTCCACACCCTAGGGATGTCTTGGTGTGGTTTGGAGGTTTTGCGCACCGATTTACAGCTTCGCGCTACTCAGTATTCACATAGATCTAGCTTGATTTTGTCTTTCTTTGTAGTGCGCTTATTCTATTAGATGATATGGTTACCAATTGTTGAGATTTTCTGTTTTATTTAATTTAGCAAAAATCTTATGTAGGTGACAACAATATGATTTGTTGCTATATTAGCTCCATTTCTTGAAGAGGAGTTAATGCATCCTATTGTTGTGAGATAATTTATGATTCAGTTTTCTACTCCAGCTATAAAGGAAATGTAAGCCCGTAGAGGATATGTGTGTAGAAAATAGGGTGAGCTGAGAGTATGTGTGAAGAATTAAATTGTTGTAATCTCCTGTTGAATAATAAGATTGTCGATGCCTCTATTTGGTGGATGTAGCCCAGATTGGTTGGATGAACCATGTTAAATCTTTGTGTTATGTTTTTTATGATTTTGTATGTGTTGTGTATGCCTTTTATATTTCCGCTGCGCATTTTTTTCTCAACAATTGGTATCAGAGCATGTTGTGGAGCTGGTACGTGTGACAGAGACACTGCGGAAGGAGGAAGGTTGAGCTTTTTTGTTGGCACGGTATTGGTAAGAACAGTTGCGCCAATTTTGAACTAAAGAAGGGCTGGCGTGGTTTATTCAGTAACAGTCGCGCCCATTGGCGCGGAAGATTCAGGAACAGTTGCGCCAGCGCTCCAGAAAGGGCTATTGGCGTGGAAACGCAAGGGTTAATCGTGCCAATTTCATGCCTCGTGTGGATTTTGTGTCAGGCGCGGATCTTCTGCCGTCGAGGAGCGCCAGGAATTTTTCCCTCTGGTAAAACTGCAATTTTTTTGTTTTTGAAATTATAATGACATGGTACGGAGGAGGCATTATAGTATAAGGTAAAGGCATTTTTTAAATAAGAACTTCATTTATTAAAAGTTGGAATTGGAGATTTTGTTTGTAACAACATGGCAAAAACTCAAAGTGCTTGTTTTGAGATCGAGAAGTTCAATGGCAAAAACAACTTCGAGATCTAGAAAGTGAAGATGCATGATCTACTTGTGCAACAAGGCATGGCAAAGGCTTTGTTGGGAAAATCCAAACAGCCTTACACCATGACAGATGATGAATGGAGCGAATTGGATGGAAGAGCACTGAGCGGTATTTGACTGTGTTTGGTGGATGATGTTTTGTTTAACATAGTGTCAGAGAAAACTGCTGCAGGTTTGTGGACAAAGCTTGAAAAGCTGTACATGAAAAAAATCCTTAACCAATAGGATTCTTCTGAAGCGACAATTGTACAGTTTGCACATGAAGGAAGGTATAGCTATTACTGATCATTTGAATGTCTTTAATACTCTCCTGGTGCAATTAGAAAGTATAGAAGTAACATTTGAATAAGAAGATAAAGCTATAACTTTATTATGCTCATTGCCCGAGTCATGGGATCATTTTGTTACTTCTATAAGTCTTAGGATATCAGAAACCCTTGAATTTGATGATGTTGTTGGAGCTTTGTTGTCTGAAGAGACAAGGAAGAGGTCAAATTCAAAAACCTCTACATCAGAAGCAATGATGGTCAGAGGTCGTTCTAAAGAAAGATGCTTCGGTAAGCACAACGACTCATGTTCAAAATTGAAAGGGAAGAAGAGTAAGGTAAAGTGCTAGTTTTGTGGAAAATCAGGACATTTGAAGAAGGACTGTTGGAAGAGACAGCAAACATCCAAAGAAGACTCTTCAACAGAGAAGAAAGAAGCAAACACGACAGATACAGGTTCGGCATCCATTCCAGGTATGAGTGATGAAGTGTTATCAGTTGATTTGTCTAATCATGATCAACATTGGTTGTTAGATTCTAGTGCATCAAATCACATGTGCATTCATAGAGAATGGTTTTAAACTTATAAATCAGTTGATGATGGAGTAGTTTACATGGGAAATGATGTCACATGTAACATTGTGGGAATTTGAAGTATCCATCTGAAAATGTTTGATGGGACAAATAAAATTCTAACTGATGTAATACATGTACCTGAATTAAGAAAAAACCTCATTTCATTAGGCGTACTAGACACTAATGGATATAAAACTTTTATTCAAGGTGGAGTAATGAAATTTTATAAAGGAATTTTACTAGTAATGAAAGCAAAGAAGGTTGGAAATCTTTTTCAGTTAGAAGGAAGAACATAGTCAGATCATGTTTCTACAGTGTCTGAAAACGACAGTAATTCTATTTGTTTATGGCATCAAAGGTTGGGCCATATGAGCAAAAGAGGTTTAAAGATTTTATCTGATTGTAAGTTACTTCCTAATTTAAAGTCTGATAAGTTAGATTTCTGCAAACATTGTCTATTTGGGAAACAAAGCAAGCAGAAGTTTAAAACTAGAAAACATACTAGTAAGGGAATCCTTGATTATATCCATTCTGATGTTTGGGGTCCATCTCCTACAACCTCATATGGTGGATCGTCATATTTCGTATCTTTTATTGATGATTTCTCTAGAAAAGTGTGGGTCTACATGTTAAAGAAGAAGTTTGATGTGTTTACAGTTTTCAAACAGTTTAGAGCATTAGTTGAAAACATCACTGGAAGAACCATTAAATGTTTAAGAACTGACAATGGTGGTGAGTTTACTTCAAAGGAATTTGATAATTATTGCAAGGACGCTGGGATCTAAAGACATAAAACCACTGTATATACTCCTCAGCAAAATGGAGTTGCTAAACACATGAACAGGACTCTTTTAGAGAGAGCAAGAAGTATGCTGAGTAACGCCAATTTGCAGAAGGAATTGTGGACAGAAGCGGTTTCTACAACTTTCTATTTGATAAATCGATCACCATCAACTGCAATAGGATGCAAAATTCCTCAAGAGGTATGGAAAGGTCATCCTTGTGATTATTCTAAACTAAAAGTTTTTGGTTGTGATGCATATGCTCTAGTTCCAAAACATCAGCGTTCTAAATTAGATCCTAAATCAAAAAGATATATCTTTGTTGGATATGGTGATGGGACTAAGGGATATAGATTGTGGGATCCTACTACTCACAAGATCATCATTAACAGAGATGTTAAATTTAATGGATCCTCACTTGAAAATCCAAATGTAGATGATAAATTGAAACAGGATAATGTATCTAAGCTTCAACACATTCAGTTTGAAACCAGTTCAAATACTGATGATAGTCAAGATGAACATGGTTCAGATGCAATTCATGAACAAGTTTCAGATGTAGATCATGAACAAGTTTCAGATGTAGATCATGAACATGTTTCAGATGTAGATCATGAAGATGTTCCTACAGATAATAATCGGAAAATTGTGGAAGTACCAGAAACATGTTTAAGGAGGTCCACGAGAATCAAACATCCTCCTAAAAGGTATGATGATTATGTTACTTCAATTGCTTTAACCGCTAACGATGATGAACCTTTTTGCTATCAAGAAGCTGTAGAAGGTTCTAAAAGTGAAAAGTGGAAAGAAGCTATGAAGGACGAGATGATGGCATTAGACAAGAATGGCACATGGGATCTGGTAGAACTTCCTAAAGACAAAAAAACTATGGGATGTAAATGGGTTTACAAATTGAAAAGGGGTGTTGATGATACAGAGGACAGGTATAAAGCAAGGCTGGTTGCAAAAGGTTTTCTCATAAAGCAGGCATTGATTTTCATGAGATATTTTCACCAGTTGTAAAAATTGTTTCAATTCGAATTGTATTAGCATTAGTTGCTTTACTTGATTTAGAATTATAGCAACTAGATGTTAAAACTGCATTTTTACATGGAGATTTAGATGAGGAGATTTACATGGAACAACCGGAAGGGTTTGTTCAAAATCGCAACAAGAAATTTGTCAGCAGGCTCAAGAAATCATTGTATGGTCTGAAGCAGTCGCCTCGACAATAGTACAAGAAGTTTGATTCTTTCATGATGAGTCAAAATTATATAAGAAGTGAATATGATCATTGTGTTTACTTTAAGAAATTAAGTAATGGCATGTTCATTATCTTAGTGTTTTATGTTGATGATATTCTGTTAGCAAGCAAAAGCATAATAGAGATCAACAGGTTAAAGGCTCAAATGGCTAGGACATTTGATATGAAAGATCTAGGAGCAGCAAGACAAATTTTGGGCATGGAGATTTTCAGAGACAGGAGCAATGGTAAGCTGTGGCTATCACAACAGAAGTATATTGAGAAAATACTCTTGAGGTTTCGTATGAACAATGTGAAGCTTGTTTCAGTCCCTTTAGCTTCCCATTTTAAGATTTCTTCAAGTTTATGTCCTAATACAAATGAAGAAAAGGAATATATGTCTCGAATTCCATATGCCAATGTAGTAGGTTGTTTGATGTATGCGATGGTTTGTACTCGACCAGATATTTCACATGAAATTGGGGTTGTCAGTAGGTATATGGCAAATCCAGGAAAAGAACACTGGTCAGCAGTGAAATGGGTGCTTCGGTATTTGAGAGGCACAAGTGATTATTGTATCACTTATAACAGGAGTAGTGAATTTGTTTGCGGATATGTTGATTCCGATTTTGCAGGTGATTTGGATAAGAGAAGGTCAACTTCAGGGTATGTCTTTACTCTTGCAGGTGGAGCTATTAGCTGGATGTCAAAGCTACAGAATATTGTTGCTTTATCCACTACTAAAGTAGAATATATAGCTGCTTCACATGCTTGCAAAGAAGCGGTTTTGTTGAAAGGGTTGTTTGGTGAGTTTGGTAGGTTGCAGGACAACATCAAGTTATTTTGTGATAGTCAAAGTGCGATTCATTTGGCTAAGAATCCGGCCTATCATAGTAAATCAAAGCATATACCTATCAAGTACCATTTTGTAAGACAGGTTATCACTGAAAGGGGAGTCTCTCTTGAAAAAGTGCATACGAAGGAAAACTGTGCAGACATGTTCATGAAACCAGTTTTGTTAGAGAAGCTATGTTGGTGTATGGCTTCTCTTGGCTTGCAGAAAAGATAAAATAATAAATGAACAGGGTATCAGGCTAATTGTTGTCAAGGTGGAGATTGTTGAGATTTTCTATTTTATTTAATTTAGCAAAAATCTCATGTAGGTGACAACAATAGGATTTGTTGCTATATTAGCTCCATTATTCTTGAGGATGTGTTAATGCATCCTATATTTGTTGTGAGAGAATTTATGATTCAGTTTTCTACTTCAGCTATAAAGGAAATGTAAGCCCGTAGAGGATATGTGTGTAGAAAATAGGGTGAGCTGAGAGTATGTGTGAAGAATTAAATTGTTGTAATCTCCTGTTGAATAATAAGATTGCAGATGCCTCTGTTTGGTGGATGTAGCCCAGATTGGTTGGGTGAACCACGTTAAATCTTTGTGTTATGTTTTTTACGATTTTGTATGTGCTGTGTATGCCTTTTATATTTCCGCTGCGCATTGTTTGCTCCAACACCAATTACCAAGGCCTTTTAATCAAACATTTAACCAACACAACCACTTTGCACATTAAACTAAACCCAGATTTATTCATTCAAACCATAAATAGATTCAAGTAAACAAATATTTTGACATCTCAGAAGGAACACAGAATTTCAGAAGAAACTTATCTTTATTTCTACTTTATCCTTAATACATCCAGATCTGCCCTACACACTCAGCTGTAGGGGTCCGCACATACAGCTGCGGACTTTCCAGGCCTCTGCACACACAGCTTCAGAGCCTCTACCTACTACCCCAACCCTTGACTCAGACATATAGACGCTTTCCGACTATCTTTTTAAAAAACCCATTACATTTCATATTTTTCCAAAACTAAACTGCCTTCCCCCCATAGAGGTGCGCTCTATTTATATCCTTCCTTGGCCCACGATCCCTGTGTGGGCCGACTCTATTTATATTTCTTTACATTATTTGTGGGTGGACTACCCTTTGACTCAATCCTATTATACTTCGTGCTCCACATACTTCGGAGTTTTTACAATAATTTAATCCTACTTTTTGGGCTTTCTGCCCCAAAACCGTTACATGGGACCTCCACTACCCAACATTCCCCTAACACAATCATCGTGACTCGTCCCGAGTCACTCGTCGGCATGGCTAGATGCTCTGCCTTGGCTCTCATGGTTTGCCTTCCTTTGAGTGGCACTCGTCGTCCTGCTGCTCCCTCATTGTCTCCTGCAATGCTTCATCCGGCTCCTACTTCAGTGTTTCTACCACGCCTTGCAACCGATGATGCTCATTCTACTTTGCTCGGTTAACACAAAACACCCCCTTACAAGATTTTACCGTGAGTGGGGGAGCCGCATATGGGATCTCCTAGTACCACCGCAACCACTTCCGACCTTCATATCTTCTCTTCGCACCATCTGTTGCAGCTTGTGTTGCAATTTTGCAAGACCCTGGCTGCTGTCCACAAGATCCGAGTCTTCGAGGGACATCAGAGATGACTTGTTAATTTCATATCTACCTGTAGTCACTGTCTGACCATCCTTTTGTTGTGTTGTCGTATTGCGTTTGCCTGCCCCTGGGCAAGGCGACGACATTCAGACCAATTCTGCTTTGTGTTCCCTCTTTTCTGGTACATCCCCTACTAGTGATGATGTAGCTTGCGGGATGCCCATAGCGGTCAACCCCATACGCCTTAGAGAGTCCTGCTTCTCCACCGACCAGATCACTACCATCGGGCGCATGCCTTGTGCAAAGATAATGAACAACTTCATATGTGTTTCCGAAGTATAGGCCGCCCTCGGTGATTTATAAGCCATGCGAATTTCAAATTCACTGCTTCCCACCTGTTCTAGCGTGTGTAACCTATTTTTGTAAAATATGTGGAAACTCATTTCATATCTGGCCCGTATTGTTTCTCTTAATGGCCCACAGCTCACTCCCTTTTGCCATAATGCAGCCATCTTGTGATGAATAGTGGTATCAACGATCATCATTCCTTGTATCAGCGCATCTGTGTGATCCTTTTTGCGCAACCACGATCCTTGTGTTTGGTAAAATGTACGCACACTGTAGTACTCACGCATCTATCCCCCAGGCTGCTTTATCGTCCCACGCTCTCTTTCAACTAGGTGGAGTGGTGAGACTATCCTCTCGTCGTCTAGTCAGATAGTCGGCCTGCTCATCTAGAGCTTTAGGTGATTGCCAATCACTCTTCTTGGGAAGGGGTCTCCATTAAGTTTAGCCAGCTAAACCACGCCCCCATCGGTAACTTGTTTGATGACATAAGGTCCCAGGAAGTGCATGTGGAATTTACCTGCGAATTTTTTGAACTTACTGTCATAAAGCAAGACTAGATCATTTCCTTTGAAGGTGCATACATTGATATGGCGATCATGCCCCACTTTCTCGTGCTATTTTTGTACCTGCTGATGGAATCCGGTCAGAAAGCATTCCTCCTCCAATTCTTCTAGCAGTGCGAGCCTTTCCTCCAATGCCCCACGGTCTACCATACCTATGATTGCCGCGATCCGCAGACTAGGCACAATATATTCCATAGGCATAATGGCCTCCTTGCCATAGACTAAGCGAAATGGTGTCTGGCCTGTCAACTTCTTGCACGTAGTTCGGTATGCCCATAACATAGCAGGGATGTGCAAGTCCCAGTCATTTCGTTGTGCATTACAGACCTTAGTCAACGTGGTCTCCAAAATTTTGTTGAAGGCTTCAACGGTCCCATTTGCCTGCGGATGGTAGGGCGTACTCTGTTGGTGATATATCTAGAATTCCTCAATGAGTGCACTGATCGTTTCATTTAGAAAATGTGTTCCCCTATCACTCATGAGAATTTTGGGGCAGCCAAACCTAGTCAGTACACTCTCGAACAATAATTTTGCTGCTGTCGCAGTCGTGCAATCCTTAACTGGCTGCATGTCAGCCCATCGGGTCAAATATTCGATCATTGTGATGATATAGCACACGCCCGTATTTCCGCGCAGTTCAATAGGCGCAACGAAGTCGATCGCCCATTTCTCAAATGGCTGTAGCATCATGTGTGGTTGAAGGGGCATTTCATCCCTTCGCGATGGCTTTCCTGTCTGTTGACATACATCGTAGGCCTGATAGTATGCTTTCAAATCTTGATGTAGAGTGGGCCACCATAGTCTAGCTCGAAGAATCTTCTGGGTGGTGGCGCAGCCCGCATAATATCTGCCAGCAACCCCTCCATGTGCTTTGGCCAAGATCTATCCGCGCTTGAATTCTACAACATATCTACGCAATATTTCATCATTTCCCATCTTGTAGAGGTGGCTTGCAATTACGGTAAAATCTACTGAGCGTATCACTAGTTCCTTCTTTTCTGGACAGAATACCCTTGTGGCGCAGTGCCCATAGTTAAAAGGTCGATAATATCTTCAAAGTGGCCATCTGCAATGCGCATGGCATATAATTGAGCATCCGGGAGTCCCTCCTCTAGATTTTTTGGTTCTTCATCGGTCTCAATTCGGGACAGGTGATCCGGACCTGCATTCAAATGTCCCAGCTTTAAAATAAACTCAAAGTCATATTCTTGAAACAACAGTAACCATTGACAGATGCGCCCCCCCAACACAGGCTTATTCACTAGGTACTTGAGAACATAGTGATCAATATACATCTTAAAATGTGCTCCGTGCAGATAGTGATGGAACTTTTGGAGTTCGTATACCATTGCCAATCCCTCTCGCTCAGTAGTAGAGTAATTCTTTTCTGCTTTGGACAACCTGCGACTTGTGAATGAAATCAGGTGATCGATTCCCTCCTCTCCTTCTTGAGTGAGTACCGTACCCAACGCGATACACAACGCATCGACATGTACATGAAATTCAACGTCCCACTTTGGAAAGACCAAGATAGGGGCAGATGTGTATTTTCCTTAAGCATTTCCAGGCTTTTGTTACATTCCTCATTCCAGCAATACGTAGCATCCTTCTTCAGTAACTGTTCCATTGGAGTTGTGATCTGGGCGTAGCTTTTTATAAACTTTCGGTAGTAGCCTATGTGTCCTAATGTAGCACGTAGCTGTTTTACACTTCGCGGTGCTTGTAGATTTAGTATGACAATGATCTTTTCCAGATCCACCATCAGTCCTTGCTTACAAACCACATGGCCCAACAAGTTCCCAAAAGGGACGAGGAAAGTACACTTCTTTAGGTTGAGCACAATTTGGTGCTGGCAGCAGGTATCCAACATCAATCATAAGCTCGTGACATGTTTCTTAACCAAGCCAAATACGGTCCAGTCATCTAGGTAGACTTCTAAGAACTTGTGGATAAATTCCTTGAACGCAGCTACCACAATACGGGAAAATATCGCCGACGCATTCTTTAGCCCAAAGGGCATTACCATATATTGAAAACAACCCCATTTGGTAGCAAACGTTGTCTTGCTCCGATCCTCTGGTGTGATCTTGATCTGATGATACCTAGAGAATCTGTCTATGAAGGAGTATGCTTCTTGCCCACCCACATTCTCTAGTACCTCATATGTAAAGGGTGTTAGAAATAGATCGTTAACACACGCATCATTGAGCTTCCACAGATCGATGCAGATGCAGATCTCACCCTTTTTTTCCTCTCTTGCACGACCATAGGGCTTACCCAATCAGACTCCTCGACTGGTTCAATAATTCTTGCTGCCAGCATCTTGTCCAATTCTTCACAGAATTTTGCTTTGTATTTTGGATTCAATCGGTAGGGTCACTGTTTCACTGGCTTTTCATCTGGCTTCAAAGTTATTTTCATCATTCCTAAGTCTCCTAGAATCTCTTTCAGCTCCATAATTTTTGTAGGGAATAAATCACAGTATTCTCGGAGCAACTCGACGATGTTTTCCATCGTGGTGTCGTCCAAATAGTCCCCAAGCGTAGCATACTTCGGCTCTTCCTCTATTCCAATATTTACTTTCTTTGTTTTCAATGGCGTCATGATGTCTGGGTCTTATATCTCTGGGCCGCGCACCTCACGACTCCCTACGTATTTTGGTATATTAATGTTACACGGGTCATCCTCATCATCTTCTACTTGTACATTGTAACATGCTAAGGCCTCGCTCAACTGTCGTGACCAGTCTGACGGCATGTCTTCTTCTAGTTCTGGTGGTGTTCTGAATATGGTAGTTTTTACGAGCTGTAATGCGTCTTCCATGGTATCCATCCATTGGTCTTCAAAGAGAAATGTCAATAAAAACCCTTCGCGTAGGATATCCCACTCTCTGGTGCCATGTCGAAGCTCTGTTTCTGTATACCAGTTCCTTGGAATGACATCCAAGGTATGATAAAATAAGTGCACCCATTCTGGTTTAGGCTCCGCACCATAAGCTTTGGTCCATCTATTCAGGTGCAGGCACGGGTCATCTCATCCATCGTATTTCTCCATTATTCGTAGTTGTGGCTTCACAAATATTATCTGCATCATGTGCCTGCAACTTCGCCAATTTTCGAAGGTCCCTTCATGGGTGTCCCACCATCGCGCTGGTGTCACACGCAATGTCCATTTTAGCGCATCGAATCGTTGGTCTTTTGGTACTGCGCTTTCAAATTTAACTAGGAATTCATCCACTACTGTCAGCCCATCATACATCGGCAGCTCACGGTTTTGAGCTTTACCACAATACATCAATTTTGTCATCATATTACAGTGTAACGTGGTTACCCTGTTAACCCTGTTTCACCATTGCTCGTCCTCTTCATCTAAATAATTGGTGCATGAGCTAGTGTAGCCTCATGAGAGTCTCCACTCCTCCTTTGGCCTATTTGTAGCAATTTTATAGATACAATCCAATGCATCGTCCTTTTCTTCATTGCGCACAGCTTCTGTGTAGCGCGGTCTGTCTGTTGGATTTAGCGGAATGACTACACTGAGCGAATTCTTCTCAAATACCATCTTCCTCTATTTGAGGTCAATAACCCCATTCATGTCAGTGGCCTAGTCTATCCCTAGCAGTGCAAGGTATGAGCTACTTTCATCCATGATTTCAATAACTTCGAAATCTGTCCAGGTACTTGCGCCATCAATATCTACTGCAATTCCTTGCAGTCTTCCCATGGGCAAGATCTTCTGTTGATTGGCCATCTATAATTGAATCAGAGACCACTGCAGTGCGGGCTTACCCATATGCTCCTAGGTTTATTTAGGCAATATGTTTGCATCTTAACCTAGGTAAAAAATGACCTGATCCATCTCATAGTTGCCAATCTACACTGTTAACCGCATCTCCTGACTCGTCCATGATGCATGTCTTCCTAACTTCCGGACTGCACGAGGTTCGCCCCATCCTACGTATCTATTAATCACTTCCTGTAACCCTTTAACCGCCCTGTTGTCATGAAGCAGTTTTATGCATCTCTCTAAGAAGGTAGTCAACATCGAGGGATCCCTAGCTAGCTTAGGTTGATCCCTACTACCTTGAGTAGAGACACCTGTGAAGCTTTTCCTAGCTTCCACCTTGTCCTCCCCATTGACTACTCCTGTGGTTGTGCCGCTCCACACTACCATATTTATCATGGGTTCGTCGTCGCGTGGTTCATATCTCATCATATGCATGTTTTGTGTTGTTGTAGGAGGCTTTGCCTTCTTGTTGCGAGTCTGTGCTATCAGCATGGGGCAAAATTGCCCACAATAAAGACATGATATTCAGGTTGGATTGGTACAATCCCGCACGTAATGTCCTGGTTCTCCACAGTTGTAACAGATTAGCTGCCCGCGACCCCTTCCTAATCCCATTCCGTCCCATCCTCGACCCCATCCCGAGAACCCACCGTGCACCATTTCCACGGCTGGATGCTGACCTTGCACCTCAGTCTGCATTCTATAGGCAGGTGCCTGGTCCTCAACATTCGATAGCTACGACAATCTCTTTCTTCGTGACCCATAGATCTACAAATGTTGCAAAAGAGCTACTGGGGGATCTAGTTGTATTTTGGCAATAGATGATAGTTATCAGTGTTGTGCTTCCCTCCTACTTGACAAATTGTGCACCAGAGCAGGGCGATCGTGCTCGGCCCTGCCTATGCCTCTGGTCACAATGGTGCCAGTCCCCCCATGACCACAAAATTCACCAAGACCGGACAGTGATCTTTATTGTGTCCCTAGCTCCTGCACTTTATACACCATACGTTCTCCTAGACTTCCAAACGCAGTGTCTGTTCTTGTTTTAACTTCTGTATTTCCAAACACAAATTTTAGACCTGTGCTTGGATTTTTTGAACTCTCAACCCTGGGTCTTATACCGGGGTTTCATGCAGCCGCATTGCTGCCTCCAGCGCTTCCGCTTGGGTTGAGATTTTTTCTTGTGACAAAGCCATCTTCAAATATGGCATTAATGATGCGATGAACCAAGCGCGGTGTTGTGCATCCGTGAGGGTCATGTTGGCCTCGCGAATGGTGCTTTTCAACCTCTGATCCAAGTCCCACGGGGTCTCACCAGGCATCATTGTGATCTCTTTGAATCCTACAACCGACTGCGCTTCTGACTTTGGCTTGCTAAACTCCTTCGTTAATTCAGTATGGGTGTTTGCTATCCCCGCTGTTGGGTTGATGCTTGAATACTTCATGTACCATGTTATCACTTGATCCTGCAGGGAGCTGACTAATATGGCTTTCTTGATATTATCATCCATGACTTGCTACGTGTTCCATAGTGATGTTAGCACGAACCAAAATTGTTTCGGGTCTTCACCTCCTGCTCCTTTGAACACTGGTAACTGAATCATGTTCGCCATAGTTACCCTTGCTCTACTACCATCCCTTATCCTTTTGATTTTTCAACGTTCTTCTCTATATAGTCCCTGCGTTTCACACCAAACACCCCTTATGCAGATCCTGATCCTGATAACAGAACCATTTGTTGGCTTATTTGGGCCTGACCCAGGTTCGGAAGAGTTATTTAGCCAAACAAATCCCATAGCTACCGGCCCTTTCAGCAACATCCCGCGGAGCGAGAATTGAGGTCTCACCCGAGGTAGCAGGGGAGGGTGCTGGAACCAGGTTTCCGCACCCTAGGGATGTCTTGGTGTGGTATGCAGGTTTTGCGCACTGGTTTACAGCTCCGCATTGCTCGGTATTCATACAGATCCGGTTTGATTTTGTCTTTCTTTTTAGTGCACTTATTCTATTAGATGATATGGTTACTAATTACCAAGGCCTTTTAAGCAAACATTTAACCAACACAACTACTTCGCACATTAAACTGAACCCAGATTTATATTCATTCAAACCATAAATAGATTAAAGTAAACAAATATTCTGACAGCTCAGAAGAAACACAGAATTTCAGAAGGAACTTATCTTTATTTCCACTTTATCCTTAATACATCCAGATCCACCCTTCATACTCAGCTGTAAGGGTCCGCGCACACAGCTGCAGACTTTCCAAGCCTCTGCACACACAGCTGCAGAGCCTCTACCTACTACCCTAACCCTCGACTCGGACTTACAGACGCTTTCCGACTATCTTCTTCAAAAACCCATTACATTCCTTATTTTTCCAAAATTGAACTGCGTTTCCCTCATAGAACTGCGCTCTATTTATACCCTTCCTTGGCCTGCGATCCCTGCACGGGCCGACTCTATTTATATTTCTTTACATTATTTTCGGGTGGACTACACTTTGACTCAATCCTATTATACTTCGCGCTCTGCATACTTCGGAGTTTTTACAATAATTTAATCCTACTTTTTGGGCTTTCTGCCCCAAAACCGTTACGCAGGACCTCCGCTACCCAATAGGAGGATATATTTACATTCATACTTTGTCACATTCATATTTTTCCATATTCATATATCACATTCTAAAACCCACATACTTTCCAAATATATTTACTATTACATCATCATGATCATATAAATGACTTTGTAAAAGGTACTTAAAAGTTAATTGGATGCCAACACAATCATGGTTGTCACACAAGAACCAACCATGATGCATTCCAACAAAAATACTTTGCAATAAAAGTCACATTATCATTATGCAAAGATCATAGATTGAATGAAACAAACAAAATATGGTTGAAACACAAGAACCAACCAAGTTGCAATTCAACAAACACACTTTGCAAACATTACTAATGATTTCATGCAAATCTTAAGCCAAAAAGCTCAAGTATCAAAAGTAATGTAATAGATTGCATGAGGACATGCAATACCTTCAATTTGGGGGTATGTTGGGCCTAAGAATTATCCTTAAAATACATCCACTTTCACCTTAAAATACATCCACTTTCACTCCATTCACACATTTTCTCACCTCTATTTCACCACCATGTCATCACATCAAGCTTCACTTTCATCATTATATGGGTTACCCTTGTGTTTTCCAAAACATTATTAATTCTTAGTATTTTTAAGTGAATTTGTGGTTAAACTTTAGAAAATAATATCCTTATACTTATACCTAACAATTGGAATGAGAAATTTGACATGTGTAGGTACAAAGGAAGCTTCCAAGGCATCTTTATGTGGCACTCTATGTTCAAATTCGAATTTGAGGAGATCATGGACCTCATGGAGAAGATCATGGACCTCGTGGAGGGGATCATGGAGGATAGGGTTATGTGTCACCATTGGCTGAGAAATATGTGGATCAAAGGAGGGAATAGTGGATCTACATTTATGAGTTTTTTATCATAGCTTTTGTATAAATAGGAGAATTATCTCCTTCATTTGTAATCTTGATTTTTAGAGTCTTCGAACCTAGTCCTTCATTGTAACCTAGTAATGTTAATCTAGATAGAATTTAGAATAGTTTTGGTTTGGATCATATGAGCTTATAGCCATTGTACTTTGAAAATTATGATGAATAAAATGGAGCTTCTTTGATCCTCTACATTTGACTTCTCCTTTGGTGTGCTTGTGAATCCTTGGAAGGATCCCCATTGCCTAGAAAGTACACTTTTGTTTTGGTAAGATTTTATTTTATGTTTGTTTGTGAATTTCATTAGATTAATTTAATAGGTTCATATGTTTGAAATATTACTGAACGACCTTTCGTAAGAAAGTATTAATGTTTCCTTCAATGAATCTGATTTGTTATTTAATGTTTGATTTCATTAGTTTAAGTTTCTGATTTATATGCTTGAGATATAAATGAATAGTCTCTTGTAAGATAGCTTTAATATTTCATGCAATCAATCAGAATTGTGTTTAAGAGCTTCAATTTCATTAGTTTAAATAGTTGATTAGAAATTAATGAACAATCTCTTGTAAGGGAGCTTTAATATTTCTTACACTTGTCACAATGTCTTTTAATTTTTAGATTTCATTTTGTTAAATGACTAAATAGATGATGGAGATCCCAATGAAAAAAAAAACCTCTTGTAAGGGAGCTTTGGCATTTCTTCACCTAGCTTATTTTAGTTTGTCTCTGAGTCCATATATTGGATGATCCTCGAAGTTTTACTTACCGAGGTTGACAATAAATGAAACTCTAATTTGCATCCACATTTTAGACCCAACACATAGCAAGCATTTTGTTGATATGGCCTTGCATTGATGACTAGATCCTAGTTAGAGTAATGTTTATGAGTTGATACATTTACTCGCATATGTCTATATGTTGTTATGATTATGTTATACATGTATCAGGCTAACTTAGTAATCTTGCAGACAAGGTATCCTCCCCAAGTTATGCTAGGGTACATGAATTATTATGATTGGTTTATTTGACATACTATGCCTTGCAGGAAGAAATATCAAATGGTTAGCATGATGGTTGAATACAAAGACTCTCCCTATGAATCTGAAGAGTAGTATGGTGTTGGGAACTCTTTCGACTTGGCAATGACAATGAAAGTTTAAAGGATGAGATTAGGAGTTGTAAGGAATATAATGACATAATCATGCAGTCATCGGAAAAGTTAGCAGAGGTAAATGCAGTCATACTTCAGAGCTTGTCGGATTTGTAGCAACAAGGATGGCTTTGGATCAGTCATGGGCATGAGGAAAAAACTAATGGGGCATATGGTAGCAGGTCTCATAGTAGACACAGGTCAGATATATCTGACACCATCTAAGATGGTATATTGTTGGACACTCCGGAGAGGGGAAGGGATAGACACATGTATGATTCTAGTTTTGAATTAGATAGGCACTATGATCGTCATCGGTATCATCCTTACAGGGGGATTGATAAGGGGTATTTTCCAGATGAATTTAAGAAATTGAAGCCACCTTCTTTTGACGGGGGAATGAATAAACCATAGGGTGCATAGGCATGTCTACTTGTCATGAGAAAGTTCTTCAGGTTGCATGATTATTCAGAGAACACGAAAGCTAGAGTAGCTACCTTCAGTCTCAAAGGTAAAGCAGACATCTGGTGGGAAGATGTGAAGAACGTTAGGTGTATTCATGAGGAAGATTTGTCTTGGAGTGAGTTTGAGTGGCTATTTAAGAAGAAATACTTGTCAAAAAGATACTTTGATGACATAGAAAAATAATTTTATGAACTGAAGATGGGTTCTATGATAGATGATGAGTACACTAGCCGATTATTGGAGTAACTGATGTATGTGCCTTAGCTCACAAAAGACAAATCTAAGATTCAAAGGTTCATTAGTGGATTACCGGTTACATTCGAAGACATGATTAAAATTCGATGAGCCTAGATCATTGGAGGAGGCCATTCAAAAGATAAACAATTTATATGAGCAATCGAAGTGCATAACTGAGACTAAGCCAGACTGGAGGGGTAATGAAAAGAAAAAAGGAAAATGGGATAAAATCGATCAAGGTCATAGGGTACAAATAACAAGGATAATGTTGTGCCACCTAATAGGTTCAATGCATCAAACAGAGGATAGGGGCATAGAGCTGAATAGAAGAACAAGGATGGAGGTTGGAAGCCTATAGACTATTGGACTTGTGGCAAAGACCATCGCAAGAGACATTTTCCACAAAATCAAGGTGGTAGACCCCAGATATATAGTGCACAATAGGCACATACTGTTGGAGATGTAGGCTAGAGTATTCCTCATATCTATGCAGGCGTGGACAATGAGCAAGCAGAACACCAAGCATCTATCATTGAGATGGACGGTAAACTTTGTGATCAAGTTATTTCTATTTTGATTGACCCCGGATCTAATTATAACTATGTTAGTCTTAACTTGGTAGATAAGTTTGGGTTGAATAAGGAGTTGCATGTAGAGTCTTGGTTAGTGCAGTTGGCTACACGTACAAAGAATCGAGTTCATCATTGGGTAAGAGCTTGTGCATTTGACTTAAATGGTATGCCTACAGCAACACATTTGAAAGTTCTACCATTGGGTTCATACAATATGTTGTTGAGCATGGATTGGTTCTATCTACGTAGAACCAAGGTTGACTGCTATGACAAGGCCATTGAATGTGTTGATGAAAATGGAGAACCAATAGCCTTACAGGGTAAGAAGAAAGTCACATCAATTAGGATGGTGTCAATTATGCAAGCAAAGCATAGTTGTGGGAAAGGATGAAAGCTGTTTGTAGTACACATTTCTAGTGATAAGGGTAAAGAGGTTAAGGATGCAAATATGTTGAATATGTACCCAAATTTACAGCAGTTCGGGGATGTATTTCCTGAGGACATTACAGAGTTTCCACCTCATAGGGAGGTAGAATTTCTATTGAGTGAGTGCCAGGGATAGCTCTAGCATCAAAAGCACCTTATAAGATGAGCACACCTGAGTTGGTTGAGTTAAAGTTGCAGCTAAAGGAAATATTGGACAAGGGGTACATTAGGCCAAGTGTATCACCTTGGGGCACACCGATCTTGTTTGTGAGGAAGAAGGATGGTACCCTTAGATTATGCATTGATTACATGCATTCAAACAAGGTGACTATCAAGAATAGATACTATTTGTTGAGGATTGATGACTTGTTCGATCAGTTGAAGGGAGAAGCAGTGTTCTCAAAGATTGAATTGAGATTCGGATACCATCAGGTATGCATCAAAGAGGAGGACATTTACAAGACTGCGTTCAGGACTAGGTATGGGCATTATGAGTTTGTTGTTGTTCCATTTGGCTTAATGAATGCTCTAACTACATTATTTTGTTTGATGAATAGTGTGTTGTGTCCATACTTGGATAAATTTGTTATTGTGTTCATTGATGATATACTGGTATATTCTAAGAATGAGGAGGAGCATGCCGAGCACCTGGTAGCAGTGTTGAGGTTGTTGAGAGAGCATTAGTTGTATGCTAAGCTTAGGAAAGGAAGCTTCTTTCAGAATGAGGTACACTACTTGGGACATGTTGTCTCCAAGGAAGGTATTGCAATAGATCCAGAGAAGATAAGGGCCATCATGGAGTGGGTAGCTCCTAAGAGAGTGAATGAGGTGAGTTCTTTCATGGGTCTGGCAGGATATTGTAGGAGGTTCATTAGGAACTTCTCACGGATTTCTTATCCCATTACATCATTACAAAGAAAAGGTAAGAAGTTCAAATGGACTGAAGAGTGTGGTACTAGCTTTGAGCAGCTTAAGTAGTTGTTGATACATGCACCAGTACTACAAATTGTAGATCTAGACAAAAAGTTTGTAGATAGACAGATGCTTGCAAGAGATGGCTTGGTGGAGTCCTTTTGTAGGATGGACATATGGTCTGTTATGAGTCCTGGAAACTAAACAAGCACGAGCAGAACTATCCCACGGATGATCTCGAGTTGGCAACAATTATACATGCATTAAATATGTGGAGACATTATCTTCTTGGTAGGAGGTTCGTGCTTATGAGTGATCACATTGGGTTGAGGTATTTATTTGACTAGCTGAATTTGAATTCCAAGCCGGCTAGATGGTTGGCCACAGTCAACGAATTTGACTTTGAGATTAGATACATCAAAGGCAAGGAGAATAGAGTGGCATATGCTCTTAGTTGATGGATATAGGTGAATCACTTAGTAGCTATGAGATCTTTTGGGATAGATTTATAGGACACGATCTTGCAAGCAGGATAGTAGGATGTAAGATATATGGAGATTATTCATAGGTTACAGCAAGGTGATAGTATAGGTATAGGTACATGTGCAGGTACATGTAGTGGTATAGGTACAAGTGACATTATAGGTGTAGGTGTAGGTGCACAAGACTCGGATTATTGTCTTACGACAAATGGATTGGTCATGTTCTGAGATAGGATATATTTGCCAGATGACAGTGAACTCAAGAAGGTGATCTTGAGGGAGTTTCATGCGAAACTGTATTCAGGTCACCTAGGTTACCATAAGACACTCACATCACTGAAGAGGTAATACTATTGGCTGAATCGGAAGAGGGATGTATTAGAATTTGTGGCGAGATGTTTTGATTGTCACCGAGTGAAGGCATAGTGTAAACATCCAGGTGGACTGCTATAGCTGATCGTGATTCCAGAGTGGAAATGGGCAGTCATTTCCATGGATTTCATCACAGGGTTGTCGAAGAAAGTGAAACAACATGATTCCATCATGGTCATTGTGGAAAGGTTAACAAAGGTTTCACACTTTGTCCCGATAAAGTCTACATTCCCAGCTAGTGATGTGGCACATGTATTCACCCGAGACATGGTTAGACTACATGGTGTTCCAAATAATATTGTATCAGACAGGGATGCGAAGTTCACTTCCATGTTTTGTGAGTTATTTGTAATTTTGGGCATAGATTTTTCCTTCAACACATCTTATCATCCACAGATGGATGGATAGACAGAGAGGGTCAACAGGATATTAGAGGACATGGTGAGGGTTTATGTGATGCATAAACAGAGGAAGTGGGAAGAGTCTCTCCCTTTGGTTGAGTTTGCATACAACAACAGTTATCAAGAGTCACTAAAGATGAGTCCCTTTGAGGCATTGTATGGGCGGAGTTGTAACAGTCCCAATATTTGGAGTGATCCAATTAGTAGGGTATTGATTGGACGATATATGTTGGCAGACATGGAATAGGAGATGAAAGTTATCAAGAATAATCTTAAGGCAATACATGATAGGAAAAAGAGTTATGCAGACATGAATAAGATTTTCAAGAATTTCTAGGTTGGGGAACATGTGTACTTGCGTATCAAACCGAAGAAGAGCTCCTTGTGGATTGGCTCATGTGCCAAGCTGGCACCACGGTTATGTGGACCCTTCAGTATTATTGAGAGGATTGGGTTAGTAGCCTATCGACTTGCACTACCTCTGACAGTGAAAGTCCACAATGTTTTCCATGTCTCATTGCTTAAGAAGCATGTTAAAGATGTTGATGATGTAATTGACTGGTTTATATTGCAGGTGGAACAAGATGGATAATTCTAGCTAGAGCCTCAATGTATATTGTAGGAAAAGGTAATCATGCTCTAGAACTAAGCAATAGAGCAAGTTAAAGTGAAACGGAAGCACTTTTGGCCCAATGAAACTACATGGGATATGACAGACCAGATGTGGTCCATGTATCCTTCCTTGTTTTCCGGTTGAGGGAAAGCAGCTTGTTATGGTGGTTTGGTATTTTCTTATGGTGGTTTGGTAGTTGTTTTATCGTGGTTTGGTATATGCTTTATGATGTTTTGGTATTTGTTTTATGGTGGTTGATATATGCTTTATGATGGTTTGATATATGATATATGATTTTTTTTATATATGCTTAGACATGGTGTTTAGTGTATGTTTTGGTATCTATATTATGATGATGTTGTTATATGTACACCCGTGTATGGATGTAATACTATAATGAGCTGTGTTATAAAGCTCCACTATGTGGTATGGGTGTTATGTCATTATGTTATATGTGGTTATGTTATCATGATGTTATGATGTCATATGAGTTGGCACTTAACAAAATGATCATTGTAAATATCATAACGAGTTGTGTTATAAAGTTCCACTATGCAGTATATTGTCATGTTGTCATGATTTTTTGTCTTGAGAAGGTTTTTCATTGTAGATACTGCATCGAGCTCTATTATAAATCTCCATCAGCAGTATTTCTTCTTTCAGCGGGTTGCTGAGGTATATGTGTGATTGAACATCAAGGAAGGTGTCCCCCAAGTGGGAGGGTTTTGTAACAACCCTAGTGAAAATTCGATGTAATAAAGTTAAAAACAATAATCACAGATGAATGGGACACTTATTCCAAGCCAAATTTTGGGCAAGACATCCTAGGGGGGTGTTCATTTGGTTTTTTATGGCTAAGGAAATTGGCAAAGGCATTGGAGGTGAAAGGTCACAAGTTGCATGTGAGGAGGAAAATGAAGGAAAATAATGGACAATGAAGAAAATAAAGGCCTCATTTATAAAAAGGCTTATAAGGATCAATTGGTAACCTTTTGTTAGTTTAGCTCTGGAGCTCTCTCATTATTATCTCTCTCTCTCATACTCTTGGATACTTAGAGTTTTCTTGGAGCACTCTTGAAGGGTGTGACATACTTGGAGTCTTGGAGCAAGAAGGCAAAGGAAGAGCAGGAAAGCACAAGAAGGCATTGGCATCAGCAGCTACATCAGATTTTCTTGCAGGTATCGAGTTGCATGTATGATTTCTTCACTAGTTTGGACATGCATGGCATATGCATGTGGATTCTTGGTCATGATATGTCATTGGCATAGACAATTTCCTCGATCGATAGTGGGTTTCCTAGCCTTACCATTTCCTAGATAGCCATGGTGATTATGGGTTTACTTTCTTTTTGGTTGGTTCTCGTGATTCTTTAGCTTGGGTTGAGTTCTTAGTTCCTGGAAGCCTTGGTTGGAAAAATGCTCTGGAAGCCCTATAGCAGCTTGGGTTGAGTTACTAGTCCTGGAAGCCTTGGTTGGACAAATGCTCTAGAAACCTGGCAAGAGTGTGAGTTGAGTTACTAGTCGTGGAAGCCTTGGTTGGAACAAAAGCTCTCGAAACCTTAGAAGGCTTGGATGGTGACCAATCTGATGATGGCTTTATGATGTCCGACTGTGAGATGGAATAATTGTTTGATGGGTTGAGGTGGATGGCCTATGGAAGCCCTGGATGAGTTTTGGATGATGCATTCTATGAGATCCCACATTCATGCTTGGAATATGGCACATGGGTGAATCACTGAAGAGAGATTTCGCTCAGCCATTCTACAAATGGATGGAACGTGGTAGTCCCATCTCCAGTTGGTTCATTGCGTTCATTAATGAGAAATCCTTTCACTTGATTTCCATGTGTAAAGGTATGGATGTATTTATGGACTTGATGGTTGTCATGTTTATTGTATTTTTGTCCCTATTATGTTGGTTATATGCACATTTTATGACAACAGTAATGTATGGATTTCAACATGTTTTTACTTGTATGTGAATGGATAATGTGCCTATGACCTAATAGATGATAATGAAATAAATGGCATAAGGGAAAAATGGTTCATAGCGATTCTCAGATAAGTATGAGATCCCTACACTTAACTCTGTTATTTACACCTATAGATTACATGTCGATGATATGTTTGACAAAATGCATGTCATGGCTAGTAGGGATCCAGTCAAGGTATTGAGCAGGTATTATCTTCAGTACTTTCATTTCCATGTTACTTTACTGATTTAAAGAGATGGATCAAATTTGGGCAGTGTCCTGACCTCTGAGCCTAAAAAAGTGGCTTAAATTTTGGGGTCGCTAGCATAGCACTGACAATTTTGGTCCATAGACCCTAGCAAGCAAGCCTATGAGAGTGACTTTAGGTTGTTGATCACTCCCTTGCCCATAGCATGAAAGTTACTATGACCCAAGAGACCTAAAAAAACAGTGCGACCCATGGATAGGTTGTCTGAGTGGTTGACTTGTCGTATGAGGGTTTTGTTGATGATGTTGGATGTCTGTATGGTGTGTTTCTATTGGTTCCACTTCCTTAATGTAACTTAGGAGGTCGAATCATCTCATATTGGCCTCTCGTCGCATGTTTACCTCCACTGGTAGGTTGCTTGGGTAGATGTGGGAGGAGGGTGTTACAATCACTATAAACCATTGTTCCCTCATGTCATTTGCTACATATTCATCTATTAGGTCATAGACACATTATCCATTCATACAAACTAAAAACATTTTGAGAGCCACACATAGATGATGTCATAAAATGTACATTTAACCAACATAATAGGAACAAAAATACAATAAACATATCAGCCATCAAAATCCATATATACACCAATAAATATACAAGTGAAAATCAATGGAATGAATTTCTCATTAATGAATAAAATGAACCAACTGATCATGGGACTACTACATTCCACCCAACCATAGATTCACTGAGCTAAGTCTCTATTTAGCCAATCACCCCCATGCCATATTCCAAGCATGAATGTGGGACTCACAGAACACATCAAAAACACCAATCAATGTGGATGCCACCGGAGTTCTCCACCTACACCATGAGGAATTTGAGTGCCTCCTAGTCTCTCAGGATTTACCAAGCATCTGTAGTCCAATCTAGGGATCACTAGGCCCTACACCAAGACAAACTCTCCATGATTTACCGCGCATTCCATCCCAGAATCATTAGGCCCAACGGATAGAAAATCTATCTCTTGGATTTACCGTATATCCCACCATTCATCGGCAAGGATTCCTAGGCACACCGACGTGCACAAGCTTGCTTTAATGCAACCCACAGTCTAGTTCAGGGATTACTAGGCCAATGCATTCGTGCATTCTCACTCCAGTTCAGGGACCACTACACCATTTATTTGTCAATTCGGATATCCACCGCACTCAGCTTTGAATCTAATCCAGTCATCCCACATAAAACAAATGAGAGAACCCATCTCATCAAAGCTATTAGGAAATGGAAAGGCTAGGCTGAAAATATTGTCACACATGGAAAAACCCATGCCATGATAGAAACGAAACACATGAAATCCCATGCATGCCAAATCTAGCAAGGAAGATACACATGCAAGTCAATACCTGCAATGAAGCCTGTTGTAGATGCTTGATCCTACCTTTCCTTTCTTGATATTTTCTTCCTCTTGCCTTCTTTTTCTTTCTTGCTCCAATGTCAAAGTGTTACAAGAAAACTCTAAGTGTCCAAGAGTATGATAGAGAGAGAATATTGAAATAGATCCAAAGCTAAAATGAAAAAAAGTTACCAATTGATCCTCAGAAGCCTTTCTATGAATGAGACCTCTATTTTCTTCATTTTCCATTATTTTCCTTCATTTTACTCCTCACATACAACCTATGACCTTTCACCTCCTTTTTCTCCTAATTTCCATTATTTTCATAAATAATTGTGCCAAAATGCCATTATTCCTTTCTAAAGCCTTAGTCATTACCTTTGCTAATTTCCTTAGCCATAAACAACCAAATGAGCACCCCCTAGGATGTCTTGCCCAATATTCAACTTGGAATAAGTGTCCCATTCATCCATGTTATTGTTTTTAACTTTTATTACATGAAATTTTCACCAAGGTTGTTACAGAACCCTCCCCCTTGGGGGACACCGTCCTCGATGTTCAATCACTCATACACCTCAAAAACTTGCTAAAAGAAGACATATTGCTTATGGAACTTTATAACATAGCTTGATGTAGTATTTACAATCAAGGACATGCTCAAGAGAAGAACATCCTAACAACATGACAACATACTGCATAGTGGAGCTTTATATCACAACTCATTACAATATTTACAATGATCATCCTAATGAGTGTCAATCCACATGACATCGTAAGTTCATGATAACATAACCACATGATAGCATAATAACATGATAACAAACCATAGTGACATGCCACACATATCGCATAATGGAGCTTTATAGCACAACTCATTAGGGTATTTACATCCATATACATTGGTACATATAGAATCATCACCATAAATATAGATACCAAAACATATGCCAAATCATATACCAAAACATATATCAAACATATACTAGTCATCCTATCTAAGCACATATCAAAACATCATATAGCATATATCAAACCATCATAAATCATATATCGAACCAACATAAAGAATATACCAAACCACCATAAGAAAATACCAAACCACCATAAGAAAATAACAAACCACGATAAGAAAATACCAAACCACCACAAAAAAATACCAAACCACCATTTCAAGCTCCTTTGCCTCAACCAGCAAACAAGGAAGGATACATCGCCCGAATCTCATCTTCCATCTCCCATGTAACTTCATCGGGCCTAAAGTGATTCGATTGCACTTTAACTTGCTTGATTGCTTGGTTCTGAAGATATGAGCACCTTTTCCTACACTATACATTGAGGCTCCGACTGGGATTCTCCATTTGGTTCCACCTGCAATATAGACCAGTCAATTACATTATCAATGTTCTTAACATACTTCTTAAGCAAAGATACATAGAGAACATCATGGACTTTCATTATTAGAGGTAGTGCAAGTCGATAGGCTATTGGCCCAATCCTCTTAATGATACTGAAGGGTCCAAAAAACTGTGGTGCCATCTTGGCACATGATCCAATCCGCAAGGAGATCTTCTTCGGTTTATGTTGAAAATAGCAACAAGAAATGCTAAAAATAGCATTGCTAAAAATAGTAGTTCAACTAATGTTGAACATAGCACCAATGGATGGAAAAATGGAAGTGCTAAAAAAAGCAATTCTATAAATAGCATTTCAGGATACCTTCCTATTTTAGTCAGTCCCTAAACTAAAATAGAGAAGTAAAATTGGAATTTGATCTTACCAGCTGTTTGAAAAATAATTAATTAATTCACCATGAGTTAATTAGTTGTGAAAAATCAAACATGAAGTCTATGTGAGGACATGCAACAGTTTCTCCACTGATTGAGGAATTTATCCATGAGTTAAAGAGATAAGGATGAGTTGTAATATCGAGTTGTAATTAGTTGGCTTAGTTAAGTGAGTCAAGTCCAATTAGATTAATTCAAACAGTTTTTTGAATTAATGTGAGTTCAGTTAGTTAATGCATGCTTGCATATAACTGTTGCACTTCAGATAACTAAATATTCTCTCATGAATAGCTCATGCATGTCAGTTCAGACAGAGACCCAGTTGAGATCAGATGGAGGAACAGTGTACTATCAATTGCTAGAATATTCCATTGTGAATATTCCTTGCATGCAGAAGGAATTCTTTCCTTGAGGATTTCGTAGTTACTTCTTCATGTTTAGTGAGTGTGATGAGGCCAATTCACACATGTGGCTTCACTGGACCCCAAGAAAAACTGTGCAAGGAAATAGGAGGCTTGGAGGGCTTGAGGAGGATATATTCTATGTCTATTCCATTTGTGAGCTGTATTGTTTGATTGCAAAGAGAGCATGATAGCTTGAGAGCTTATTCTTTTTGTAACTTGAACAAGATTTCCATTTGTATGATAATACAGAGTTGGGGTTTTAGGCTGAGGATTTCCCCTGGTTATTTCTTTTATGTTATGTGTGATTGATTTCTTCTTATCAGTTATATGTGTTCAATTGATCTTTCTCAATTCGATTAAGATTCCACATAATTGTTTGTAGAAGTAGATCAAGTATTTTGCTTTAGAATATTGCATTATCATGTGATCTACAGTGGGAATTTCTACAGTTTGATGTGCAAGTACACTTGTTCCCCAACCTGGAACTCCTTGAACAACATGTCCCTATCTTCATAAATATTATGCCTATCCTGTGTTGCCTTTAGATTCTTCTTGATCACCTTCATTTTCTATCCCATGTCTACCAACATATTTGATCCAATGAATACCCTACTAACCAGATCACTCCAACTAACGAGAGTGTTACAACTCTGCCCATACAATGCCTCAAAAGGACTCATCCTCAACGACTCCTAATAATCATTGTTGTATGCAAACTCTACCAAAGGGAGATAGTTTTCCCACTTCCACCGTTGATGCATCACATACATCCTCAACATGTCCTCGAATATCCCATTGACCCTCTCTGTATGTCCATTTTTCTGCAAATGATAAGTTGTGATGAAGGCCAAATCTATGCCCAAACCTGCAAATAACTCCTTCCAAAACTTGGAAGTGAACTTCACATCCTTGTATGACACAATATTCTTCGGAACACCATGTAGTCTAACAGCATCTCTGATGAACACCTGTGCCACATCACTAGATGAGAACGTAGAATTCACTGGAATGAAGTGTGCAACCTTTGTTAACCTTTCCATAATGACCATGATGGAATCATGTTGTTTCACTGTCTTCGGAAACCCTGTGATAAAGTCCATGGAAATGGCCTCCCATTTCCATTCTAGAATCGCAATCGGTTATAGCAATGCACCTGGAAGTTTACACTCTGCCTTCACTCGCTGACAATCAAAGCTTCTAGCCACAAACTCTACTACATCCCTCTTCAAATTCGGCCAATAGTAATATCTCTTCACCATTGTCAGTGTCCTCTAATAACCTGGGTGACCTGAATATGGTTTCGCATGAAATTGCCTCAAGATAACCTTCTTGATTTCACTGCTATCTGGTACAAATATCATGTCTCGAAACCTGACCAATCCATCTACTGTAAGACGATAGTCAATTCCCTGTGCACCTTCACCTGCACTTGTACCTGTATTGCCACCTATACATGTACCACTACATGTACCTGTACCTATACCTACACCTGTACCTATACCTATACCATGACCTGTTCTTATACCTGTACTATCACCCTGTTGCAACCTATGCACAATCTCCATATACCTGACATCCTATTGTCCTACCTGCAAGATCCTATCATATAAGTTCTTCCCATAGGAGCTCACAGCTACCAAGTGATGTACCTATACCCATCTACTAAGAGCATATACCACCCTATTCTCTTTACCTTTGATGTACCTGATAGCCAAATCAAACTCGTTGATCATGGCTAACCATCTAGGCTCCTTGGCATTCAAATTCAGTTGGTAAAACAAAAACCTCAACCCAATGTGATCACTCATAAGCACAAACCACCTGCCAAGAAGATAATTCCTCCACATCTTTAGTGCATGTATAATTATTGCTAAATCAAGATCATGTGTCAGGTAGTTTTGCTCGTGCTTGTTTAATTTCCGGGACTCATAGCATACCACATGTCCATCCTGCATAAGGACTCCACCAAGCCCTCTCTTATAAGCATCTATGCATACCACAAAATCTTTTTATGGATCTGAAATCTATAGTATTGGTGCATGCATCAACAACTGCTTAAGCTATTCAAATCTAGCTTCACACTCCTTTGTCCATTCAAACTTCTTACCTTTCCTTTGCAATGATGTAATGGGATAAGAAATTTGTGAGAAGTTCCTGATGAACCTCCTATAATATCCTGGTAGACCCATGAAAGATCTCACCTCATCTACACTCTTAAGAGCTAGCCACTCCATGATGGCCCTTATCTTCTCTAGATCTACTACAATGCCTTCCTTGGAGACAACATGTCCCAAGTAGTGCACCTTAGTATGAAAGAAACTACACTTGTTGATCTTAGGATACAACTGATGCTCCCTCAACAACCTCAATACTACTACTAAGTGCTCAACATTCTCTTCCTCATTTTTAGAATATACTAGTATATCATCAGTGAATACAAAAACAAACTTATCTAAATATGGATGTAACAAACTATTCATCAAACACATGAATGTAGCTGGAGCATTAGTTAAGCCAAATGGGACAACAACAAACTCATAATGCCCATACCTAGTCCTAAACACAGTCTTGTAAATTTCCTCCTCTTTGATGCATACCTGATGGTATTCGAATCTCAAGTCAATCTTCGAGAACATTGTTGCTCCCTTCAGCTAATCGAACAAGTCATCAATCCTCAGCAAAGGGTACCTGTTTTTAATAGTCACTTTGTTCAACTGCCTATAGTTAATGCATAATCTGAGGGTACCATCTTTCTTCCTCATGAACAAGATCGGTGCGCCCCAAGGTGATACACTTTGCCTAATTTATCCCTCGTCCAACATTTCCTTCAACTGGAACTTTAACTCAACCAATTCAGGTGTACTCATCATGTAAGGTGCTTTTGATGTTGGAGCTGCCCCTGGCACTAACTTAATAGAAAAGTCTACCTCCCTGTGAGGTGGAAACTTTGTAATGTCCTGAGAGGATACATCCTGAAACTACTGCAACACTAGATATCTCTTCAACACATCTACATCCTCAACCTCCTTACCATTATCACTAGAAATGTTTACTACAAATAGATTTCATCCTTTCCTACGGCTATGTTTTTCTTGCGTTGTTGTTACCATCCTAATTGATGTGGATTTTTTCTTACCTTGCAAGGCTCTTGGTTCTCCATTGTCATCGACACACTCAATAGATTTTTCATAGCAGTCAACCTTGGTTCTATGTAGATACAACCAATCCATGCCCAATAACATACGGTATGATCCAAATGGTAGCACATTCACATGTGTTGTTATAGGCATACCAATTAAACCAAATGTGCAAGCTCTTACCCAATGATGAACTCTCTTCTTTGTACCTATAGCCAACTGCACTAACCAAGACTTTGCATGCAATTCCTTATTCAAATCACACTTATCCACCAATTCAGGACTAACATAACTATGATTAGATCCAGGGTCAATCAAAATAAAATAAGTTGATCACAAAGCTTACCATCCATCTCAGTGATAGATGTCTAGTGTTTTTCTTTCCCAATTTCCGTTGTTGCATAGATACGTGGAATACTCTGACCAACATCCCCAACAGTATGCACCTCTTGTGCACTATATATCTTAGGCCTTCCACCCTAATTCTATGGAAAATATCTCCTAAGGTGATCCTCACCACATGTCCAACATTCCAACCGACCAATGCCCTCACCTCTATGTTGTTGTTGCTATTGTGACCCATGTCCTTATCTAGCTGCATTAGATCTCTTTTGCGGAGCCACATTTTCTTTCACATCTCCATGCTGAGGCCTTGTCCTCTTAGGCTGAAATTTATCTTTACCTTTATCCTTTCCTTTCCATCCATGATCAGATTCATTCTTACGCTTTGATTTTTCATAGCAATGCTTGAGTTTCCAAATAACTTCCTTTAGTGACTGAGGCTCATCATACTCAATCTAATCTCTAAATACTAATGGTAAACCACTGAAAAATCTTTGAACTTTAGCCTTCTCATTAGTAATATATGGTACATACCTCAATAGTTCTAGAAACTTGGTCGTGTACTCTTCGTCTGTCATTGATCCCATTTTTAACTCATAGAACTATTTAGCCTTACCATTGTAGTACCTTTCTGACAAGTACTTCTTCCTGAAAAACCTCTTGAATTCCCACCAACTCAAGTCATTTGTCCTAATGTCTCTAACTCGCTTAACATCTTCCCACCAAATGTTTTCTTTACCTTTCAAGTTGAAGATAACTATTCTAGCCTTCATGTTATCTGTGTACTCATGAAACTCAAAGAATTTGTTCATCCCAAGTATCCAAGCCTCTATATCTTCTAGCTTCTTCACATATCCATCAAAAGTAGGTGTTTTTTCTTTATTGAACTCATCCGACAAGTATCCCATATCATTCCTCCTATAAGGATGATAACGATGACGATCATGATGTCTATCAAAACCGAAACTAGAATAATATCTATACTCATTGCCCCTTCTTTCCAAAGTGTACAACAACCTACCATCTCTCATTGTGTCAAATCTATCTGACCTGTGTCTACCAAGATATCTACTACCATATGCTCCATTGGTCCCATCCCCATGTGCATGGCTGATTCGAAGAAGCCCTCATCTCTGTGGTTATGACAAACTCTGAAGGAGTATAGCATTGACCTCTGCTTGCTTCTCTTGTGCCTGTATGATCCGATCATTATCTACCTTAGAACTCCTTATCTCTTCCGTCAAGCTTCTAAATGTATCGACCAAATCAGAAGTATGCCACACACCATGCTGCTCATCTCACACATAGGGAGATTCTATGTAGTCTACCACCTTGCTAGTGATTTTATCTTTCTCTTCCTATAATGCATAATATGTCAGAAACCAAATCACAATAAACCCATGTACATTAGTATAGCTCAGGGAGGATACCTTGTCTACAAGATTACCAAATTAGCTTGATACATGTATAACATAATCATAACAACAGATAGAAAGACACAAGTAAATGTATCAACTCATAAACAACAGTCTAACTAGGGTCCAGTCATCAATGCAAGGCCATATCAACAATGCATGCTATGACCTCATGCATGAAAACAACCATTACTCCATTATACACATTTCTACATGCAACTGACAATATGCATAAGCAATGCCTAGCCAATTACAAATACGCTTAAATGCATGTAGTTGAACATAATTGATCAGTTCTTGAAATTAACATACAAGACTAATACATGTAATCAAAATATTGAAAATGTAACCTATCATACAAGGATCTAATTAGGTCACATAAAATCAACATGTAAGCGATGAATAACCATACATAGTTAGTCACATACTCATGTTAAATATTCTTCACGAAATAAACAACAAATTCTCCATGATAACCATACTACAAACCTAATTACAACATCAAGAAATTGCAACAAGCATATAACTGTAAGAGACACACAGGAAACTGACATGCATGCATGACCACACATTCAACCCATCCAGTCCGAGAGTTGAACCATGCTCTGATACCACTCTGTAACGCCCTCCTCCCACATCCACCTAAGTAACCATGCTAACCAAGGCAAACATGAGACGAGAGGCTACTATGATTAGATTCGACCTCCTAGGTAACCATAAGGAAGTGGAATCAATGGAACAACACACACAATCATCCAAAATCATCAACAGAACCCTCAGGAGAAAAGTCAGTCACTCAGAAAACCTGCCTCTGGGTCCCACTGCTGTTTTGGACCTCTGAGGCCATAGTCACTCTTGTAGGACAGCCTACTAGTGAATTTGGACCAAACTTGCCAGTTCTGTGCCAACAACCTTAGGATTTAAGCCACATTTTCAGGCCCAGAGCACAAGCCATTGCCTAGAATGGAGAGAAAGTTGATAATCAAGTAAAGTAAATAGAAGTAATGATGCAAAAATAAATAGTTGATCAAGACCTTAACCAGACCCCTACTAGCCATGAAAAGCATTTCATCAAACATATCATCAACTTGTAACCTACAGGTGTAAACAACATAATTAAGTGTAGGGATCACATACTTATTTGAGAATCGTTATAAACCATTGTTCCATCATGTCATTTGTTTCATATTCATCTATTAGGTCATAGACACATTATCCATTCATACTCAAGTAAAAACATATTGAGATCCATACATAGCCATTGTCATAAAATGTACATGTAACCAACATAACAGGAATAAAATTACAATAAACATAGTAGCCATCAAAATCCATAAAAACACCAGTAAATTTACACATGAAAATGTATGGAATGAATTTCTCATTAATGAATACAAGGAACCAACCTTTGATGGGACTACCACATTCCACCGGACCATAAATTTGCTAAGCCAAGTCTCTCTCCAAGCAATCACCCCTGTTCCATATTCCAAGCATGAATTTGGGACTCATAGAACACATCAAAAACACCAATCAATGTGGATGCCATCATAGTTCTCCACCTACACCGTGAGGAATTTGAGTGCCTCCTAGTCTCTCAGGATTTATAATGCATCTGTAGTCCGATCCAAGGATCACTAGGCCCTACACCAAGACATACTCTCCAGGTTTTACCGTTCATTCCATCTCGGAATCACTAGGCCCAACGGAGATAAAATTCACCTCTTGGCTTTACCTTATATCCCACCATTCATTGACAAGGATTCCTAGGCCCATTAAGGCACACAATCTCGCTTTACTGCAACCCACAGTCTGGTTCAGAGGTTACTGGGCCAGTGGCTTCGTGCATCCTTATTACGGTTTAGGTACCACTACACCATGTGTTTTTCAATTCAGAGATCCACCCTACTCAGCTTCGAATCCAATCTGGCCATCCCACATAAACCGAATGAGAGAACCCATCTCATCAAAGCTATCGGGAAATGGAAAGGCTAGGATGAAAATACTATGGCACCTAGAAAAACCCATGCCATGGTAGAAAAGAAACACATGCAATCCCATGAATTCCAAATATAGCAAGGAAAATACACATGCAAGTCGATACTTGCAATGAAGCCTATTGTAACTGCTTGATCCTGCCTTTCCCTACTTGATATTTGCTTCCTCTTGCCTTCTTTTCCTTTCTTGCTCCAATGCCAAAGTGCTCCAAGAAAACTAGTGTCCAAGAGTATGAGAGAGAGAGAGAATAATGAAAGAGCACCAAATCTAAACTAACAAAAGGTTACCAACTGATGCTCATAAGCCTTTTTATGAATGAGGTTTCTATTTTCTTCATTTTCCTCCTCACATGCAACTATGTCCTTTCACCTCCCTTTTCTCCTAATTTCCATTATTTTCATAAATAATTGTGCCAAAATGCCATTTTTCCTTTCCAAATCCTTAGCCATTTCCTTTTTCAATTTCCTTAGCCATAAACAACCAAATGAACACCCCCTAGGATGTCTTTCCCAACATTCAGCTTGGAATAAGTGTCCCATTCATCCGTGGTTATTGGTTTTAACTTTTATTACATGAAATTTTCACCAGGGTTGTTACTGTAGAAATTTCACCTGTAGAACAAGCCGATATATGCAATGTCCTAAAGCATAATACTTGTTCTACTTCTACAAAACATTAAGCGGAAGCATAATCAAATTCATGAGCAACATCAAGTAGAAACATGCATAACTGATCAAGAGAAATAATCACACATAACACAAGATTTATCCAGGGGAAAGCACCAACATAAAACCCCAACCATGTATTATCAATCAAGTGGAAATCCTCTTCACAATACAAAAAGAATTAGCTCTCAAGCTATTCAGTTCTCAATGAACTATGAAGATATGAAGATGTATCTCATGAACCAACCAAGCCCTGTTTATATAGGCTTTACCTATGGTCCTTGCGTAGTTTGCTTAGGAAATAATAGCAAAAGCATATGTTATTAATTCCAAACATACCAAATTAACCAATGGTCCAACTATGTAATCCTTGGGACACTAGTTCCTCAACCATGCAAAAACTACTTACTAGAAATAGTCAAGCATCTGATAGTACACTGTCCCACATATGATCTCAACTGGGTCTCTGACAGAACGACATGCAACAGTTATCCATGAGTGAATCCTCAATTATCTAAAATAATAGTTGTCACATGCATGCAAGCAATAACAAACTATATTTTATTATTTTAACAACTTGTTAAAATATTCTAACTGGACTTGACTAGTTAGAACTAAGTCAACTGATTCTCTCATTATAGAACTCATACTTATTCCCTCAATCAATGGAGGAAATTAAGGATAAATTCCTCAATCAGTGGGACAACTCATGTGCATGCTCACAAAGACTTCAAATTCAAATTTCCTTAACTAATTAACTCAACTGAATTAATTAATTAATATTTCCAACTGCTGTTAAGACCAAAATTAATTTTACTTCCTATAGATAGACTAGGGACTGCTATAAATAGGAAGAAACTCGGAAATGCTATTTTTAGAACTTTCTATTTTTAGCAGTTTCACCTCTCACCCAATGTGGCCAATGACCTCACTGGCCAAAATGCTATTTTTAGAAAGTCTATTTTTAGCACTTTCTAAATTTAGAATTTCTTGTTGCACATTTTTCAACACTCCCTATCAACAAGAAAGGCTTCCTCTCGAACCCGATCTTGTAACTCTGGAATGTTTTGCATGCAACTCATCTACCCGGTCCACTTGCTTCAACAACACTTGGAACAAAAACACTCCCAACTGACCATTTTGTTGGGCTAGGAACATACTCTGATGCTGAAGCTCTACCTGCTGTTGACAAGTGCTCCCTCTCTGACATTTGCGCTACTGCAACATCTCCATGCATCTCGCACCATTGCACACCTCTCTGTGCCACCTAGCACTATGCAAAACACTTGTGCCTCTTGCATTGTTGCAGCCTACTAGCTATGCATTGTCCCGGGATTCCCTGCACTATCACTCTTTCTACCACTCCATTCGCATCTGTCTCTACCCAATCATTCAGTTCCTGCTACTCCACATCGGGGCTCCTATAGCAAGGTCTCATCCAAGAGGTTGGGTACCTCAAGGATCCTACCCATCCTCCTTGGGATGATCACTCTATATCGCCCCACCTCCTACCTGGAGGTATGGTTGCATTTGATCCCTCAGCCCAACTGGCTCGAAGTTTCCCCCTACTGGAGGTCTCTACATGAGTAGATGTCTCTACTCAATCTCCTCTCAGCTTCCCCTGATGTGGCTGCTCCACAACCTCCTAAAGTTGCTGCACCAATCATGGCTCCTCCATAATCATCTAAGACTTCTTCTAGCTCTGCATGTTGAGAGGTAATATACCCTCCCTCTCAACCACCAAGTCTCCATCAGTTGTCTTGCTGCTCAGGGTTTTGCATGCATCTTGAACCTCAAGAGAATATAGGTTCCTGACCCATGAACCAATTTGCTTCACTTGTCTAGTGATGATGTGTCTAAGGAAAACCTTTCCCTTACTGAAGACTACATCATAGCCTTTGTCTTCCAACATCGTGATCGACACCAAGTTTCTCTTTAGTCCTGGTACATACTTGACATCGGTCAAGGTAAGGCGAGATCCATGCTCCCTCTGAAAAATAATTGTGCCTATACCTGAGACACTATACTTCTCATCCTTACCCATCACTATGAGTATCTGGAGATCTTTCTCCTCCAAAGTACTGAACAAACTCTTGTTGTCAGTCATGTGGAAAGAAGCTCCACTGTTAAGATACCAACCACTTACCACCATGGATGAAACCATGCATGTGAAGAGTGTGAAATCCAACTCAAATTGTGAAGCAAGTGCCTCACCTTCAAATCCTTCCCTGGATCCCTTCTTGGATTTCCTCCGTGGACAATTTACAGCATAATGGCCCACCTCATGACAACGAAAGCATCGCACTTTCGATTTTTCAACCTTCTTCCCATCATTGGAAGAACTGGATTCAGAAAGAGAAACATTCTCCTTCCCCTTCTTCGCCTTACTCACTAAGGCACAGTTCTCCTCATCATGCATAGATGAAGAACTGTCTCTGGTGCTTCGTCTGATCTCCTCCTGCATCAAATCCAACCATAGTCGTTCCCAATCTGGTAGTTTCTCCCTTCCATTCACCAAGTCCTGGTAGCCATGCCAGCTCCTAGGAAGGCCAAGGAGTGCTAGACTCACCTTATCCTCATTTGATGTCACGACCCCTACACTTGCAAGCTCATCCCTGCATGTGATGAGCTTGATCAGATACATAGAGATCGTCTCATCCCTTTCACACTTGATCTTTCAAAGTTTGTCCTTTAGTGCCAGCTTCCTCTGATCACTGCTATTCTGATATAAATCTTTCAATGTTTTCCACATTTCATGCAGAGTCTCCTTCCCATGGAGGCTCAAGACAATGTGATCTCGCACTCCCTCCAAGAGAATTCTCCTAGCTCTAGCCACACACTTCCTCCATTCCACCTGCTCAGTCTTGTCAGTAGGCTTAGGGATTTCTTGATCAATGAAATCCTTAAGGCCATTATCTTCCAAAACTTCCTCCCTCTCTCTTTCTAAGCTATATAGTTTGAGCTGCCATCAAGGGCATACTCAAGCCTCAAACCATAGAACGCCATCGGTGAAATAGATGTGATAAGAACTTGAGATATATATCAAAAAAATAAACTTCGAATTTCTCCTGTTAGTATACTGTTCTTTCTTGATCACCTGTGATGCAAGAGCATCTGGTCAACAGGGTGAAGACCGAGAGAGGGCGAACACAGTTTCTGAAGAAGATTGGGAATGATAAACAGTTCAGTGAACGGACAGCAAGCCTGTCAAGTTCCTATGTTTTTTGTTTTATTTCTTTCATGGTCAGCTACAGTATTAATTTCTGTTCATTTTATTTAAAATATTGTAACAGGTCTTAGTTAGATACGTTAAGAGTAGATTAGTGTCAATAGGTGATGTAAACAACGAACCCCTATGGTAGAAAGGCAGACAAAGTAAACAAATTGATAGTCAAGAAAATCATGCCTACAGTAACTGCAAAATAAACTGTAATAGAATAACTACCAGCAGTTATCAAACTGCCCAAAAAATATTGTATAAAAAGACAAGCGAGATAACCCAGAGGGGTTCAGCAGCGGAGCATTTGCATGAGAATAATAAATATACATTTTTTTCCTTCATCTAATTGAGTGCACGAGCAAACAAACTGTTCAAATATACATATGTCCTCAGTAACAAAAATCCACATGTACAGTGTTGTATAATCATTTCATTTCAGTTAAATATAATAACAGTGTTCTACAATATCCAAGAATCTATTAACTGGCCGAGACGAAAGTGAGCACAAGGCGGAAAGAACCAGCAAACACAGAGGGACAAACTAGACCGCAACAGTAACCGGGTAAGCCACCAGAACTAACTGTAAACAAGTTTATATATCGCTGTGTATTACATTGCATTTTCTACATAAAAAAAATTACATAAACTGTACATCGAGGGTTCACCGAACCAAGTTACAAACGACTCATAGAAACCCTCCTACGTTACGGCTGAGGGTTTGAGAAAACCCACCAAGCCCAGACTCGACAGACCAACCAACAGTTCACACATCAAGCGATTGCAAACGCGACTAAGACCGAGAGTCATTAAAAGAAAGTAAAACGAGAACAGAGCTACCCGGGTGGAATCGACAGAAGCCCTCGCGAAGGCACGGGAACCGGCCACACCTGCAAACGAAACAGAAGGTGGAGTCAGGGTTTTACCCAGTCAAAACCCTTGCACAAGAAATTGAAATTAGAACACTGTGAATACGAAACCCTGAGAACGGAGAAGGTGGAGAACCATACCTGGTAATGTGCCGGAACAAAAGGCCAACAAACCCGAAACAGAGACCCTGTCCACAGAGGGGCTGCGGAATGTTAGTTCCAGCGCAAACAGAGAAAGAAGAATGATAGCATGAAGCGGTGGCATACCTTGCCTACAGAGCCGAGCGCCGGAGAAGAACCAAGCTGAGAGACCATCGACCTGTGCATCTTTCGACCGAGCGGACCAGACATTATACATTACAGGCATTCACCACAAATTTGCTAAGAAGACAAGAACCGACAGTATCCACAAGAGCAAACCCAGAAATGTTCTTACAGTCATAAAAACGAACCGAATGCACGATAGAGTCACAGTAACTCACCAACACAACCTGGAGTCGAATATACAGTCTCACAGTAATGACCAGACATAGCTAAGCAGCATTATTTCACCACAGGACCGGCGGAAATTCGACAAGGTTTCACCACAAACAAAGACAACCCAGAGGCGGAGCCAAAACCATACAGAGCTCGCAGAGACCAAGTAGCGAAGGTAAGAATGACGGTAGAGGCGCGAACCGGGCAGTAAAAAGTGAATTAGGGTTTGTCAAATTCGAGAGGGCAGGTGTCATAAGGAGAAACAATACCAGGTACCGTGGTTTGATTGTTAATTAAAACCAAAATCAATTTGCAGTTACCATATATCCGAGCCAGTTTAATAGTGTAGGTCCACGTAAGTTGGGATAGCGCGGGACCACGTGGGCTGGCCCCATCAAGTGGTATCAGAGCAGTTTTTTTTTTTTTTTTTTGAAATAGGAGAGGATGGAAGCACCAAGACGAGGACGTGGAAGAGGTGCACGTAGGGGAGCAGATGAAGGATTGAGGGAACAGATTAGAGTTCTTACAGCTCGTTTGGAAGCAGTGGAAGCGGGTAGACGAAGAGACCCAGAACTTGGAGATACCAGTGAGGAGGAAGTGGTAGCTGCTACAGACGGGTCTGATGAAGAAGCTCCGGAAGTGAAACTGCTGCGTCAGGTTTTATTGGCCAGCAGCAAACCCAAAACAGAAATTTCTAATTACGATGGCAGTCTGTCCGCAGATGTCCTATTGGACTAGATAAGCGAACTGGACAAATATTTTGAAAACGAAGAAGTCAGTGAGGATAAAAGAGTTAAGTTCGCTGCCACTAAGCTAAAGGGACACGCACTCTTGTGGTGGGACAGTGTCCAAGCGGACAGAAAACGAATGAATAAGTCGCCGATACGACAATGGTCAAGGATGATAGCGAAATTGAAGGGCAGATTTCTGCCAAAAGACTACCAGGTGGAATTATATCGGCGAGTGCAGAGTTTAAAGCAGAGGGGAATGACTGTCAAAGAGTACACGGAAGAGTTTTACCGAGTAAATTTACGTGCTGGTTATACTGATGATAACCCAGAAAAGACAGCAAGGTACGTAAATGGATTGAGGATGGAGATATTAGATGAAATCAGTATTCTTTCTCCCCGGAATATTGAAGAAGCCTTTCCAGGCGCTGTAAAGGCTGAGGAAAAAATTAACAGGAAACAGAACAGCAGAAGAGGGAGAGGAAATGGCAGAGGACGGGGACAGTCCTACGGCAGAGGAAGGAATGTTGCGAACAGCGAAGAAGGCAGCAGTTCAAAAACTTCAGGGACAGCAGAAAAAGGAGATAGCACCAGAGGAGGTCGGTCATATCAGAGAGGACGAGGGAATGGCCGCGGAAGAGGGACTGGTGTCCAGTGCTACAGGTGCCATAAATGGGGGCACAGATCCTTTGAGTGTCCAGAAGTTGAACAGGCCGGTCAGAGGGGAACGCTGATGGCACAGCCTGAAGAAGCTGAAGCACAACCCCGGGAGGTGGAAGACATGGCGGAAACAGGAGAAGCTTTGATTTTGAATAAAGTGTTGTTAAAGCCAACCAAGGAAGTGGCTGAACCAACGCAGCGGAAAGCACTGTTCCGGACAGTCTGTAAATCGCATGGAAAGTGCTGCAAAGTGATAATAGACAGCGGGAGTACGGACAACTTGGTTGCCACTGAGATGGTGGAAAAACTGGGGTTGAAGCGGCTGAAGCACCCCACACCTTACAAGGTGTCGTGGCTGCAGAAAGGCCACCAGCTGTTGGTTGATGAACAATGCGAGGTAGAGTTTCACATTGGCAAGTACCACGATACAGTGGTTTGCGATATTATGCCAATGGACGTGTGCCACATACTGCTCGGAAGACCATGGCAGTATGATAGGAAGGTGACACACGATGGAAAAACTAATTGTTATAAGTTTACGAAGGATGGGGTCAAACACACACTTGTACCCATCAAAGAGGAAGATTCAGCAGAATCAAGCGGAACAAAGGCGTTGTTAATTGGAGGAAAACAGTTTATAAAGCAGGTTGAGGAAAATGAAATTAATTTTGCAGTTGTGAGGAGGATGAAGCCAGTGTTACTGAACTTAGAAAAATCAGAATTGCCCAAAGAAGTACAAGAGCTGTTAGAAGAATTTCAAGACATTGCGGCTGATGAGCTACCTGATAAGTTGCCTCCCAAAAGGAGCATCAGCCACCACATTGATTTTATACCAGGAGCAAGCTTGCCGAACAAGGCAGCGTACAGGATGAGTCCAAAAGATAATGAAGAAGTACGCAAACAAGTGCAGGAGTTGTTGGATAAGGGACTGATCAGAGAAAGTCTAAGCCCCTGTGCAGTACCTACAGTCCTTGCACCCAAGAAAGGTGGAGAATGGCGAATGTGCACAGATTCGCGGGCTATAAACAAAATTACCATTCGATACAGGTTTCCCTTGCCTAGAATGGATGACATGATGGACTGTCTTAGTGGGGCAGCTTACTTTACAAAAATAGATCTGAAGAGTGGGTACCATCAGATCAGAATTAGAGAGGGAGACGAATGGAAGACAGCCTTCAAGACCAACGAAGGATTGTACGAATGGCTGGTCATGCCATTTGGGTTGAGTAATGCTCCGAGTACTTTTATGAGACTAATGAACGAAATGTTAAAGGAATTTATTGGAAAATTCGTGATAGTCTATCTGGACGATATTTTAATTTTCAGCAGGACGAAAAGAGAGCACCTTCAGCATATTCGAAGGGTATTCGAGAAGCTGCAGCAGAACAAACTGCTGATAAATTTGAAGAAATGCACTTTCTTGCAGAAGGAGTTAATTTATCTGGGATTTGTAGTTGCAGAGAACGAGTTAAAGATGGACCCAGAAAAGATTGCAGCGATCATAAGTTGGCCGTCACCTAAGAATTTATTTGAGGTACGTAGCTTTCACGGTTTAGCAAGTTTTTATCGAAAGTTCATTAAGAATTTTAGTGAAATCTGCGCACCAATGCTAGAGACCATCAAAAAGGCCAGCCAACCTTTTTGTTGGACTAAGGCGGCAGAAAACAGTTTCCAACTTCTGAAGCGGAAAATAACGGAGAGGCCAATCTTGAGACTGCCCGATTTTAGCAAACCTTTTCAGGTTCGGTGTGATGCAAGCGGGACAGCTATTGGCGCTGTGCTCAGTCAAGAGGACAGACCAGTGGCATTTTTTAGTGAAAAACTAAATGAAAGTCGGCAGAAGTATTCGTCATATGACAAAGAGTTCTATGCAGTGGTTCAAGCCTTGAAGCATTGGAGGCACTACTTACTAGGCAATGAGTTCGTCTTGTTCTTTGATAATTCAGCGTTACAGTATATAACACAGCAGCACAAACTGAACCATAAACATGCCAAGTGGGTGGAATACCTGCAGAGTTTTACTTTTGTGTTGAAGCACATAAGTGGGCAAGCCAACAAAGTGGCGGATGCTTTAAGCAGAAGAGCCCTGCTCTTACAAGAAAGTGGCATACAGGTGATGGGATTTGAGTACTTGAAGGATTTGTACCAGATGGACGCGGATTTCAAAGAAGCTTTTGAAGCATGCCAGAATCTCGTATTGAGGAATACAAGCCCATGGCTAGATTTCAATTTACAGGAAGGATTATTGTTTCGAGGAGGACAGCTATGTGTTCCAGACTGTTCGATGAGGGAAAACTTAGTAAGAGAGAAACACAGTGGCGGACTAGCGGGACATTTTGGCATCGATAAAACATTGGAACAGCTCGGGCATTTTTATTATTGGCCAAAAATGAGCCGGGACGTACAGAGATATGTAACCAGGTGTAAAATCTGCCAACTGGCGAAAGGACACAGCCAGAACACTGGGTTGTACACACCCCTACCTGTTCCAAGCAGGCCGTGGGATTCGGTCAGCATTGAATTTGTCCTAGGATTGCCTAGAACGCAGCGGGGATATGATTCAGTGATGGTGGTGGTGGATAGGTTCTCAAAAATGGCTCATTTCATTCCTTGCCGGAAGACTAGCGACGCCACAAACGTGGCACACCTCTTCTTTACAGAAGTAGTTCGATTACATGGCTTACCTAGAACTATAGTTTCAGACAGGGATGTGAAGTTTACAGGACATTTTTGGCGCACCCTGTGGAAAAAGCTGGGCACACAGTTAAATTTCAGTTCTGCGTATCACCCGCAGACTGATGGACAGACAGAGGTGGTGAACAGGAGTTTGGGCAATTTGTTACGAAGTTTGACAGGAGAAAACTCGCGATTATGGGATCGAGCTCTTGCCCAGGCAGAATTCGCTTATAACGATTCACCCAATCGGAGCACCGGTTTTAGCCCATTTCAGATCTTGTATGGTATGCATCCGCGAGGAGTACATGAACTACGGGATTTGGGACAGCTAGAAAGGAGAAGTGCAGACGGAGAAGATTTTGCCGAAGCAATGAGCGAACTGCATGAAAAGGTTAAATTAAGATTACAGGACAGCACGCAGAAATACAAACAACATGCAGACATAAAGCGGCGAGAGGTACATTTTGAGATTGGAGACGAAGTCCTTGCGCATCTGCGCCGGGAGCGGTTTCCTAAGGGTACGTATAACAAGCTGAAATTCAAGAAAATCGGCCCATGCAAAATTCTGCGGAAATTTTCAGCGAATGCATATGAAATTCAGTTGCCACCTGATATAGGTATATCACCTATATTCAACGTGGCAGACCTGTTCCCATATCATGCCCAGTCGGAAGATGATAGAATGGTACAGCCACAACGGGACACCCAGTTCGAGAGCAGTCTTTGGAAGAAACAGTTGCCTTCGGTCCGGACCCATGAAATCGAAGGAATCCTCAGCACACAGGTAGCCAAGAAGATGCGCAGGAAGGAGTATCTGCGTTACCTCGTCAAGTGGAAGGACCATCCAATGGAGGACAGCTCCTGGCTCGACGAGACACAGATTCGGAAGGCTGGCTACTCGGTGGAGGAGCTCATGGAACGGAGCCATGAGATCTCTCTTTTACCCCGGCAGCCTGATGCAGGAGCATCTGGTCAACAGGGTGAAGACCGAGAGAGGGCGAACACAGTTTCTGAAGAAGATTGGGAATGATAAACAGTTCAGTGAACGGACAGCAAGCCTGTCAAGTTCCTATGTTTTTTGTTTTATTTCTTTCATGGTCAGCTACAGTATTAATTTCTGTTATTTTAAATTTCTGTTCATTTTATTTAAAATATTGTAACAGGTCTTAGTTAGATACGTTAAGAGTAGATTAGTGTCAATAGGTGATGTAAACAACGAACCCCTATGGTAGAAAGGCAGACAAAGTAAACAAATTGATAGTCAAGAAAATCATGCCTACAGTAACTGCAAAATAAACTGTAATAGAATAACTACCAGCAGTTATCAAACTGCCCAAAAAATATTGTATAAAAAGACAAGCGAGATAACCCAGAGGGGTTCAGCAGCGGAGCATTTGCATGAGAATAATAAATATACATTTTTTTCCTTCATCTAATTGAGTGCACGAGCAAACAAACTGTTCAAATATACATATGTCCTCAGTAACAAAAATCCACATGTACAGTGCTGTATAATCATTTCATTTCAGTTAAATATAATAACAGTGTTTTACAGTATCCAAGAATCTATTAACTGGCCGAGACGAAAGTGAGCACAAGGCGGAAAGAACCAGCAAACACAGAGGGACAAACTAGACCGCAACAGTAACCGGGTAAGCCACCAGAACTAACTGTAAACAAGTTTATATATCGCTGTGTATTACATTGCATTTTCTACATAAAAAAATTACATAAACTGTACATCGAGGGTTCACCGAACCAAGTTACAAACGACTCATAGAAACCCTCCTACGTTACGGCTGAGGGTTTGAGAAAACCCACCAAGCCCAGACTCGACAGACCAACCAACAGTTCACACATCAAGCGATTGCAAACGCGACTAAGACCGAGAGTCATTAAAAGAAAGTAAAACGAGAACAGAGCTACCCGGGTGGAATCGACAGAAGCCCTCGCGAAGGCACGGGAACCGGCCACACCTGCAAACGAAACAGAAGGTGGAGTCAGGGTTTTACCCAGTCAAAACCCTTGCACAAGAAATTGAAATTAGAACACTGTGAATACGAAACCCTGAGAACGGAGAAGGTGGAGAACCATACCTGGTAATGTGCCGGAACAAAAGGCCAACAGAACCCGAAACAGAGACCCTGTCCACAGAGGGGCTGCGGAATGTTAGTTCCAGCGCAAACAGAGAAAGAAGAATGATAGCATGAAGCGGTGGCATACCTTGCCTACAGAGCCGAGCGCCGGAGAAGAACCAAGCTGAGAGACCATCGACCTGTGCATCTGTCGACCGAGCGGACCAGACATTATACATTACAGGCATTCACCACAAATTTGCTAAGAAGACCAGAACCGACAGTATCCACAAGAGCAAACCCAGAAATGTTCTTACAGTCATAAAAACGAACCGAATGCACGATAGAGTCACAGTAACTCACCAACACAACCTGGAGTCGAATATACAGTCTCACAGTAATGACCAGACATAGCTAAGTAGCATTATTTCACCACAGGACCGGCGGAAATTCGACAAGGTTTCACCACAGACAAAGACAACCCAGAGGCGGAGCCAAAACCATACAGAGCTCGCAGAGACCAAGTAGCGAAGGTAAGAATGACGGTAGAGGCGCGAACCGGGCAGTAAAAAGTGAATTAGGGTTTGTCAAATTCGAGGAGGGCAGGTGTCATAAGGAGAAACAATACCAGGTACCGTGGTTTGATTGTTAATTAAAACCAAAATCAATTTGCAGTTACCATATATCCGAGCCAGTTTAATAGTGTAGGTCCACGTAAGTTGGGATAGCGCGGGACCACGTGGGCTGGCCCCATCAACCTGTGCTCTGATACCATGTAGAAATTTCACTTGTAGAAAAAAACGATATATTCAATGTCCTAAAGCATAATACTTGTTCTACTTCTACAAAACATTAAGCAGAAGCATAATCAAATTCATGAGCAACATCAAGTAGAAACATGCATAACTGATCAAGAGAAATAATCACACATAACACAAGATATATCCAAGGGAAAGCACGAGCATAAAACCCCAACCATGTATTATCAATCAAGTGGAAATCCTCTTCACAATACAAAAAGAATTAGCTCTCAAGTTATTCAGTTCCCAATGAACTATGAAGATATGAAGATGTATCTCATGAACCAACCAAGCCCTGTTTATATAGGCTTTACCTATGGTCCTTGCATAGTTTGCTTAGGAAATAATAGCAAAATCATATGTTATTAATTCCAAACATACCAAATTAACCAATGGTCCAACTACGCAATCCTTGAGGACACTAGTTCCTCAACCATGCAAAAACTACTTACTAGAAATAGTCAAGCATCTAATAGTGCATTGTCCCACATCTGATCTCAACTGGGTCTTTGACATAACTGACATGCAACGATTATCCATCAGTGAATCCTCGGTTATCTAAAATAATAGTTGTCACATGCATGCAAGCATTAACAAACTATATTTTATTATTTTAACAACTTGTTAAAATAATCTAACTGGACTTGACTAGTTAGAACTAAGTCAACTGATTCTCTCATTATAGAACTCATACTTATTCCCTCAATCAATGGATGAAATTAAGGATAATTTCCTCAATCAGTGGGACAACTCATGTGCATGCTCACAAAGACTTCAAATTCCAATTTCCTTAACTAATTAACTCAACTGAATTAATTAATTAATATTTCCAACTACTGTTAAGACCAAAATTAATTTTACTTCCTATAGATAGACTAGGGACTACTATAAATAGGAAGGGACCCAAAAATGCTATTTTAGAACTTTCTATTTTTAGCAGTTTCACCTCTCACCCAATGTGGCCAATGACCTCACTGGTCAAACTGCTATTTTTAGACATGATATTTTTAGCAGGTCTATTTTTAGCACTTCCTAAATTTAGAATTTCTTGTTGCACATTTTTCAACAGTTACATTAACTTTAATCACTAGTTCCCTTGCGACACTAAGCTGAGACAATCTACGTTGAGCGGAAATTCCACCCTCATTTCGGAGAACTTTGAGTGTCTCCATAGTGAGACACTTTGGGGAACTCATTTTAGAGTTTATGTTGGGCATATTTATAGTCATTTCTTTCAATTGGAATGAGTTTCTCTTGGGTGCAGGAGAGAAATTCGTGGTGCTTGGAAGGGCCAACAAAAAAAGGAATTTGAGCTAGCCAATTAGTAGAGAATTCTTCCACAAAGAGGGCTGGAATTTCTTGCCATATTACAGGTCTGTTTGGGAGGCATTTGGGAGAGTCAAGTTTCTTCAAATCTTGGCTTACACATTGGGCTCATTGGGTAGTGTTGCACAGTCACTTGGGCAAGGAGAATATGTGGTGTGGTTAAGGAGGAATAAGGGAAATTTTGGGAGGAAGTAACCTAGTGGGAAGGAGATTTTCTAGGAGAGGTTTGGAGAATTTTGTGGTAGATTTCATCTATAGCTAGATTTCCATCCAATTAGAAGTCCACACATAAGTTAGGGGTCAACTACGCACATTGGGACCAACTCGAACCCTTTTTGGGTTTCGAGGGGTTTTATGAGTAAAGGCCCTAGTTAAATTCTTAGAGTTTATTGGGTGCGTTTGTTGGAAAAAACATGATATTTTCTCTATCCATCAACATTAGTTTTCCTATAGCAGGGAACAATTATTTGGGAGAACCATTTTACCACTTGGGTGCATGAGATTTTGTTGGGTTATTATAGGTTCCTTGTGAGGAAGCTTTGGTTAATTTCACAAAATTTTCTTATCATTTTAGAGGCCCAAAACATCAGTTCCATTCCAGTAGCAATAATAGTTTATTGGGTCATGTGAGCTATCAGTTGGGGCCATTTCCAACATTTGAGACTACATCCTGGGTTTATGTTCTTGTAGTAGTAAGCCCTGGTTTCTATGGTCCTCATCCTATTGTATTTGAATTATCCATATGAATTAATAAAATAGCTCAATTCATTTTCCTAGTTTTCTTGGTGTTTTAATAGCGCATGTGTATTTTGTGATTTTATTGTTGTAGCTTAGGTCATGTATCTAGTATACTTTTATTTTCCTCATTTGGAACATTACAAATGTATCGAGCCCAAAGAACCAATCAATAACCACTCAAGAATCGCCAAATATTTGTAAGAACTTCACCTTCCTAGACATTGCAAAGTCAAGGATGAGCCAAAGCCCAATTAATTTTTCTTTATTATTAGTTCTAGGCCCTAGCCCCAAGCTAAGAAGGAAAGTGTGATGGTTGTTTAGGTGAAATATTTCTCCCACTCCACATACATCCCTGACATGAATTTTGGCTCCATCAAAGATGGCCCAAGCCTTTGAAGTATCTATCTTTGGCTCAATTGGAATTTTGTTCCTCCTCTTTAAGCATTTTTTGTTGAGTTCCTTCATTGCTATTTTTGTTTTATGCATCACCTACCATGTATTTGGGACCTGACTATCATAGATGGTTCTATTTCAGTGTAACCATATATGCCAATGACTAATACTAGAAGGTTGGAAAATTGCTCCAAGGCTAGGTTTTTTTCCACTCTGAGAGGAATTCCCCTAACAATTTATCCAACCATGTCCCTGCACAAGCCTCCTCAAATAATATCGTTCTCCACACTGCTTGCAAAAACAACAATCCACGAATAGGTTTGTCAATGAGTCTTAATTATCACAGTAGAGTGGGCATATTGTAGGCCCTTCCCAACCCCATCTTTGAATATAGTTTTGTGTGAGGATCCTATTATTTAATGCTAGCCATAGAAATAAGAACAAATTTAAAAGACAATTCCATTTCCAAAAAACTTTATACCACTAAAAGGGGTCTTACTCTACTTAATGTGTTACCACCACTGCATAAGCTTATTTTTTTGTCACCACCCCACATTCTTTGTTCATTTTCCACAAGAGTTTGTTCGAGTCTCTGCTTAGTCTAATTCCATTCTATGCAAGTGACAAGACAAATTGTGTCCATTCCATGCTATATTCCCTAAAAGGCCCAAAGCATTAACTAGTTTTTAAGTTCTCAAAGAAATCTCATTAGCTCCAGGATCAACCACTTCATAAAGTAAAGAAAAACCTTTGTACTTTAATAATGCCGCCGTCAGATTCAAGGATTTTTTTTGAGGCCATCACCTCCTATCCATGAATCCTTTCTTAAGTCTATTTTGCTTCCATATCCTATACGGTAAACAAAACCTTTTTTAATTATGTCAAATTTCAACGCCAACACCTTTCAAATGTTTGACACTCCCTACCATGAATTCATCGTTAATTGAACCCATTCTTTTAATTTTGTATTCTTCCAATATTTGTCTCGCATCAAAGTTCCCCATAGGCTTGGATCAAGCATACTCCTCTAAAGCCTTTTGGAAGCCAAAACCTTTGCAAAAATGAAAATGTTTTTGAAACCCCATCCTCCTAATTTCTTTGGGATGGAAATATGTTTCCTTCTTACTAAATGCATCTCTTTCTATCTTTTTCCTTTCCAAAGAAAATGGAAACATAAATTTGTAATTCAATTCAGAATTTTCCTTGGTACACTAGCCATGGCTAACTAATAAACTAGGATTGCTTCCAAAAATGATTTTACTAGGATCAATCGGCCTCCCAAAGGGATCCATTGGTTACACCAGTGATTTATTCGACATTTCGCTTTCTTTACCATCCAGAGCTAATGAAAAACTCTTTAAGTTACCCTTTAAATGATATTCAAGATAATTTATTCCCTCATCTAAAGAAAAAATGGAAAGGAAGAAAAGTTCTTAAATTTAAAATTAGACTTTCATGAACTCCATTAGTTAGCATAATTGACTTGGAAGCACTAACTTAAATGCATGTAGCTTCACAATACAATGCAAGTATGCTCCAAATACTTCTCAATTCTTCAATTGAGCTATGTCCAAATAAGATAACATCATCAATAAATAACAATTGTAATAGTTTGACTAGAGTGGATACTTGTATACCTTTGATTCTCCCTTCCCTTGTTGCCTAGTTGAGAAGAAGAATTAAGCCTTTCTCCACTAACAAGAATAGAAAAGGTGAAAGTGGACATCATTTTCAAATCCCTCTAGAGGCTTTAAAATACTAATTTGGTATGCCATTGACCAAAATAACAAAGTTTGTCGAAGTGACACAAAACATTATCCAATCAGTAATATAAGGAGATAAACCAATTTGTAGTAAAACTAGTCTTAGGAAGACCCAATTAACTATATCATAAGCTTTAACTAGATCTAATTTCATCACAAACCCTAGGAGCTTCTTGACTTTCATACTACATAGTCCTTCTTGTGGTGAACCAATAGCGTCAAGGATTTTTCTATTTGTCAAGAATCCAATTTTTCATTTATAAATACCTTTTGAAAATTATTCCTTCAAACAGTCGCTAGAATTTTTTAATTCAACTTGTATAGGAAATTACATAAAAATATGGGGTGAAACTATGTGAAATATTGTGGATTGGTCGCCTTTGGAATTAATATTATAAAACTAGCAATGAGTGCCCCTAGGATTCTTCCTACCACTCTAATCTCTGTAATGATACCAACTGGATTTTGAGCTAGGAGGTGTAAGAACTCTAAAAAAAATTCCATTGTCAATTCATCTGGTCCTAGGCTCTTTTCCTTCTTGGATTTTTTAAGAATTAGCACAAATTCCTTCTGCGTAATTGGTTTCTTTAGAACCTCAATGGAGTCATTATCAAAAATTCTGGGAAAAGGTCCAACGACCTCCAACTATGCTTCAATATTAGGAGCCTTTGGCTCCTAAAATAAATTTGGAAGAAACTGAGATCCAAATTACTCAAACTTTCTTGGGAAGAAATAAGCCTAGCCATCTTCCCCATTCATCTCAATGTTGGTCACCCTTCAATGTTCCACAAACTTACGGAAAAACATAGTTTTATTGTCCCCCTATTCAAGCTAGAGAGCTTAATTGTGTAGTTGCCAAGTCGCTTCCTCCTCATCCATTAGTTCTTTTTTCTTACCTTCCAGAATTCAAACTTTTTCTAGTTCCTTCTCTGAAAGTATTCCAGATGGATGAGTTTTATATAATTTGGCAATTCCAACCTCTAGCTCCTTGATCTCCTTCTTTTATCTTTCCTGACAGGCTCGGTCCCATACGATCTCCTCCCATTTCAACCTTTTTAGGTTAAAAATGAAGTGTTTGATCGTGGATTTTTCACTTGGAGAATAAAAAATACACCCAACCGGATCTAACCAGATTGGAGAAAGAACTTTCTTGATATAGTGAGAGTTGAATTTATATGATGCTTTTTTCCTTCTTCCCTAGTTGTAAAAAAATGGACGTGTTATTTTAAAGTCCTTCGGAAAATTCACCTATCTAGCTTTTGTAGTGCCTCACTATTTCTAGTAAGTGGTCAAACACTAGAAAACGATCCAGCCTTTTTGTGATTCCTTGAGATCTTGCTCTTTTCTTGTACCACATTCGTTGAATATACATTGATTCAATGTTGAACAACCTTAATTCTTCTTGTAATGTAATAAAATACTAAGTTAATGGATATGGTATGGAATGAACACCCCAATGTTCCTGATCTAAGATGACAAAGTTCAGATTTCCTTTTACAATACATAAAGGATTTGACAACAAACCTGATCCTTTAGTCGATTCCCAGAGAAATTGATGATTCTGGTAAGGACCATAACAATTCAAAATCTTGAAATGAACCTAACCCAACATGGCGAAACCTTTTAACGCAATTCCAAGGAAATTTTATTTTCAGTGATTTCCCAAATATATTTATTCCTTCAATCCCATCAACCAAATAACTTAGAAATTCTTGCCCATTCTTTGTGAGTTTTATTTTATTATTTGTTTTTAAATTCTATTTTTATTTATTTTATTTTTATTTCTATTTACTCTTATTAATTTATTTTCTCATCTTTTATTTATGTATTTAATCATTTTTCCCCTAAAATACTATATATATATATATATATATATATATATATATATATATATATATATAGATATAGATATATAATATTTTAATAATTGTTTTAAATTATTCCTTTTAATAATTTCTTTTGACTAAACTTTATTTGTCAATAACTAAGCGTTGATGTTAATAATTTAATAATTTAATATTAAATAATTAAGATAAATTATCTTAATATCTCTTACCATTAACTTTATTACTTATAATCTCTTGACTAAAAACTATCCTTAAGGTTAGTTTTTATTAAATAATATTATTTTCATGTTAATTCTCCAAGTTGATGCATCCTATGGCTACTTCACCTTGGTCCTCATGAACCTCATTGGTAGGTTCCAAACATTGACCATAAAGATTCCAAAAATTCATCATAAAATTATTTCACCTTGATCCTAAAGATGAACCTCATTAGTAAGTTCTAAAAATTAACCATAAAATTATTCAATTCAACTAATCAATTTCCATAATTATTTTTCTATCAAATTAAAACAATCTTTTTAAAAATATTTCATTTTTACTGTAAAAAGTTAAAACAATACCTTTTTATATTTTCCAAAGTCCCTTTAGAAATATAAACCGAGATATAACCGGAAAATACAAATTTGGACACCACTATACTCCTCTTTAAATAACTAGTACCTACACCATCGCGAAATTTGTTTTCCCACTTTACCAAACAATCAACCTTCCCATAATTGTTTGGTTCCATGTAAAAGCCTAAATGTTTGACCAGATTGTTAAAATTAAAATTAAAATTATTTATTAAGAAGTTACGATGTATTCATGATTATTTAAAGAGTGATTGAGTATATTAAAACTTTCCTAAGAGGAGCAAGAGCTGTCGCAATCAAATTTTTTTACCAAATTTTTATCAATTTTTTTTTACTTGAATCACATAAAATCTTAATTGAATTCAATTAGAAAAATCAATTGTTTGAACCCTCAATCAAATTTCAAAATATTCTCAAAATTTACCATCCATCAATCTCTTACTATTTCATTTTAATGATTATTTTCTCTTATATTTCTTTCTTTCTCGAGCTTAATGACATCGGTTTGTTGTATTGCTATGTTTTGCAGGAGTTCTGGATAACTTTCAGATTTATATTATCTGCTGTTTTGCACTTTATCTTAATAACATTCAGTGTCTGTCTTTCTGTATTTGCTTGCTATTGCGGAATAAAGCAAATGAGCTACAACTCTTTACCCAGTATGTAATTGCAATATATTTATAATGAAACCAGCTCTAATATAAAGTGATTAATGATATTCTGTGTTTTCTATATTTGCAATTTTACTGGTTTTTATCATAACAATGTATTTCAAAATATTTGTTACAACGCTATATGAAATCATCCTCTGTAGCGTCTGTAACAACCCAAAGAAATGAGCACTAATTTGACAAGGAAATGGAATTTGTGACCTAGGAAGTACAAGTTTGGAGGATATTTCTAGCTACTAGTGATTTAAATGTTCCTTAATAATTTAAGAATACTGGCAGACACTATAGACTATATGTCATAAAGAAGCATGGGTAGTTTAGGCTATTCTTGTTTAGGGCCTAAGCAGAGTTTTGTATAGATTGTGTAACTAGTGTGTTGATACTATTGAAACTCAATCATGATATGATACTATTGAAACTCAATCATGATAGAATCATAGAATCTTTATGGTAAAATTTGGTGCAAACTTTTATTAATATAATCTAATTCCAGTTATTAGTCACTGGAGAATATTTTATGTTTTTTACAATGTTTATAAAAAACATAATAGAAAAAAAAAGACCAGAAGTCAATATTAATTACTTGCATTCTATGCAGCAAGTTAGATCAAGTTTAGGGATTTTGGTCATAATTGATTTGGGAATATTATTGGCAATATCAATTATCCTGAAACCTACAGAGAAAATAAATCCAGCATAGTACCTTTGTCATTGTACTTATTTATTCTCTCGCATGTACATTAATGATTGAATATATGGTGCTGAACATGGATGAGGATCTATGTTAGTAGAAAATGAAATGTTAATGTTATGACAAAGTTGAGTATGTGGTAATAAGTAATATATGTTTGTAGTTATTGAGTATGATATGTTTGAAATTATTTATTTTTATATGTATTTTTTAGTCAATGTAATTTTTTAGTATTATTGATATATTTTTATAATGATGTTGTTTTATATTATGGGTGAATGTATGAAGATGGTTTACACTTTTGAGTCAAATGTGGTTATTAAATTTCAAAATTTTACTTTTTTATCAAATTGAAGTTGTCAAAATTCATATAAGCATTGTGAATTTTGATTGAGAGGAAAAAACCAATTTGTGGATGATTATGTTGTCCTCATGATATTTTTTGCTAAAAATATTACTATCTTATAACATAACTTAGTCTAAAATGTGTAATTTTTATATATATATATATATATATATATAAGTTTTTCATCTTAAAAAAATATTTGTTATTCAAAATTATAATTTTTATTATTTTTCCAAGTTGGTTATTTTTCCAAGTTGGTGAAGTAATATTTCAATTGCATTTGCCTAAGTATTTTTTCAACTATTTAAATAAATTAAATAAGTTTTTGTTAAGTGTCCAAAAAAGTTTCAAGCATTATGTTTAAACGAAATTAGATGAAAAATATCATGTGGATTCAAAAATGTCACAATCATATGCCATTGAATAGAAGATTATTTAATGAATCCAAAATGATCAACTCAGTCATCTAAGGACAAATTTTGTCCTAAGTGGGCTAGGGTAGAAAATGGTGTTGTAGAGAAATGTGAAGAAGGCCTCCTATCGAGGTTTCTTAGACTCTCTATTGATCAGATTTTAAATTTTAAATTCAAATAACTCATGGGGGTTTCTTAGACTCTCTATTGATCTGTTTATATGGTTAGCTAGGGGCTAGATCGAACTATTTGACTAAAAGTAAAATTTTCAAGATCCTTATGTGAATCCCATAATCCCATAATTTAGATTTTAGAATTAAGAGAGATTTAAAATTTAATCCATTAATATTTTAACCAAGTTGATATGATATTATTTGATTGAAAATAAAAATTCAAGTGGATCTAGGTTATGAACAACACTAGAAATTTTTTTATGTTATTGCACCGAGAAACATTCTACAATCCAATAGGGGTTACCACATTAAATTCTAAATTAATATTAAAGTTTTTACCACGTTAAAATTCCAAATTTTATTACAATTTTTGTTGTCATGTTAAATATAATATTAATATTAAAAAATTATTATTAAATTATGAAAAAAATATATTAATATATTTTAATACTAATATTATTAAATTTATTAATTTTGGATTAATATAATATTAACTTTAATAGAATATAAAATTTGTTATATTATAATATATATTAATATATTAGGATGTATACTATCTCCAAATATATATGGGAGGGAAGAACAAAGACCTAGAGTGACAGAGGTGGAGACAGAGAGGGAGTGACAAGGGAGAGATGGAGATAAAGTGAGGGAGAGAGAAGAGGATGAGTGAAGAAAGAGACACAGATAGTGGAGAGTGAGGGAGAGAAGGGTGAAAGAGAGAGAGAGAGAGACAAAGATGGAGAAGAGGGAGAGGAGGAGAGAGTGGAGGAGAAAGAGAGGGAGAGAGAGATGGAGTTGGAAAAGATAGGGAGGGAAGAAAGGCATAGAGAGAGAAAGGTGGAGAGAGAGAGGGAGTGACAAGGGAGAGATGGAGAGAGTGTGTGTATGTTTGGGGGTGAGATAAAAAGACAAAGAAAGAGAGATTGAGAGAAGAGAGGGGGGAGGGAATAGTGATAGAGTTGGAGGACGAAGAGAGAGAGAGAGAATGATGAGGGGGGAGACAAAAGGAGGTGGGAGAGAAAGGGAGAGAGATGAAGGAAGAGAGAGATGACTTGAGAGAGAGATGGAGTTGGAGGGGGAGAGATGGAGGTAAGAAGAAAGACATAGAGAGAGAAAGTTAGAGAGAGAGAGAGGGAGTGACAAGAGATATGGAGAGAGATGGAGTGAGGGGAGTAGGAGGGAAGAGAGATGGAAGGGGAGATAGAGGGAGAGAAGAGGAAGAGAAAGAGTGAGGGAGAGAAGTAGAAGAGAGGGAGAGGGAGAGGGAGAGGGAGGTAGATATAGATAGATAATGAGAAACATTATGTATGTTTGTGGGGTGATGTAGAGAGACAAAAGGAGATAAAGATATAGATGGAAGGGGGAGAGAGGGAAGAAGAGAGAGATAGAGAGAGGGAGGGAGGGAGAGAGATAGATATGAAGAAACAGAGAGTGTGTGTTTGGGGGATGAAATAGAGAGACAAATAAGGATAGATGGATGGGGGAGAGAGGGAAGAATATTGCTTGCACTAGATGCATCGATTTCAATGTAGATGTTGATTTCTAATCCTATTTGATTTATTGCACTAGATGCATTAATTTCTGTGTAGATGTTGATTTCTAATTATATTTGAGTGGTTGCATTATTTGCATTGATTTCATTAAAGATGTTAATTTCTCATCTTGTTTGAGTGCTTACATTAGATGCATTGATATCAGTGTAGATGTTGATTCCTAATCTTATTTGGTTGTTAGCACTAGACACATTGATTTTAGTGTAGATGTTGATTTCTAATTCTATTTGATTGTTTTCATTAGATGCATTGATTTTAGTATAGATGTTGATTTCTAATCTTATTTGATTGTTTGCATTATATGCATTGATTTTAGTGTAGATGTCAATTTCTCATCCTATTTGATTGCTTGCATTGGATGCATCGATTTCAGTGAAGATACTGGTTTCTGATTTGATGTAACTACATGTATAGTGTATATTAATTTCAAGGTAATTAAATTAACACTGTGTATTGATTTCAATGTAAGCACAAAAAAACTATTGACGAAGTGCATTGATTTCTATGCTACAGTAATTCAACGATAAATAAAATACTTGAATCTTTATCTCAAATAAAATATTCACTTAATTAAAATGTTTGCTTCTTGAAATTGTAAATTTTTTTTTATTAACTACATTCTTATTATTCTTATTTTCCATGCTTCATATTGGATTGTGAAATTGTAAAATGTGCAACAAATAGAATATATATAAACTCTTGTAGATAACCTCAAATGAAATAAAATCGAATAAAACTTTTTTGTAACTTTTACATCACATCTTTTAAAATTGAATAAAACTTATTTCAATCCTATTTGTGTTTTTCAATTTGAACCCCCAGATAAAAAATTGATTGAAATACTTAGAAAAGTTGACCATGCAATTGTATATGGGTGGATCACAAAAATTTTCTTATATAATTTTTTTTATTATAATATCGATGACTTTAGCCTTCAAATAATTTATTTTTAAAATTTAATTCTAATAACATACATGTTGATTGCACTAAAAGGATCTTTCTACAAGCCAATATGAAGCATATTTGTAATTCTTTCCATGCTCAATATTAAATTGATGCATGATATATTTTAGTTCATTTTAAATATCAAAGTGGCTTGCATCATTGTAAGAATGTACTTATATCATGTTATGACTAAGCTCTTGTAGATGGCCTTAAAAGAAATAAAATTGAATAAAACTTATTTATTGTTCACAACACATCTTTTAAAATCGAACAAAATTTATTTCAATTCTATTTGTGTTTTTTAATTGAACCTTGAGATAAGAAATTGATTGAAATAAACTTAAAATAGTTGGCCATGCAATAGTATATGGGTGGGTCACAAAAATTTTCATATATAGATTTTTTAATTATAATATGGATGACTTTAGAATTCAAATAAGTTATTTTTAAAATCATTGTAATAACATACATGTTGATTGCACTAAAAGACACTTTCTACAAGCTAATACAAAGTATATGTGTAATTATTTCCATTCTCAATATTAAATTGATACATGATATATTTTAGTTCATTTTAAGTATCAAAGTGACTTGCGTCATAGTAAGATTGGACTTATATCATTTTATGACTAAGCTTTTGTAGATGACCTCAAAAGAAATAAAATTGAATAAAACTTATTTCAATTTCATTTGTGTTTTTTAATTGAACCTTGAGATAGGCAAGTAAATTTAGGAAAGTTCATATTTAATTATATATAAAATTATAGAAACATATATCATTAGTTATTTTTTGGTATATTAAATTTCAATACATATGACTTAAATATAATTTTATGACTAAGCTCTTGTAGATGCCCTCAAAAGAAACAAAGTTGAAGAAAACGTATTTGTTGTTTACCAAACATCTTCTAAAAATGAATTTATAACTTATTTCAATTATCTTTGTGTTTTTTAATTCAACCATCATATATTTTATTTCATTTTAAATATCAAAGTGACTTGCATCATAACTTAATATTGTACTTATTTCTTAGTATATGAAACTAGAAAACACAATTATTATATTTTTTTAATAAAAGCTATATTGTACAAAAAAAAAAAAATAAAAAATAAATAAACTAGGAAAATAATTTTCACATATCCATAAACTTCAAAAATTAATGAACATCCATAAATTGAAACAATGTTCATGTACATCCATAAATTGTCCATATATGAAAATATACAAAGTCTGTATCACATGTGAATTTTCCCTATGAAATGGGTTTGAAAATATACAAACTATCCACTCTAAGTACCACCAGAACTCCTATGTGAGTTTTGTTACGCAAAGTAAGTGTCCATAATCCGGTACTGCAATATAACACATTCAAATTCAAACTAATTGGATCATTATTTGTACAAACTAAACAATATGTAAATAAATGATTTTGAACCACACTTTTAATTACATATATGAATCCACTAACCTCAGTCGAGTCCAAATATAATTCATCTAAGATCGGGGTCTGATGAATCTGGGTTTGGTGCTCCCCTGCCTGTGGCTCAAAGATTGGGGCTTGCTTTAATGGACCCGCATTTTCAATGCCTTTTTGCCTAACATCCCACTCATGTGTCCACATAACTACAACATCAACAACACTTTGCATATGGGCATATGTGCACGATGGAAAGGACAAACTATAATTAGTATGAATTATGTAGCATGCATGTAATTTAAAAAAATAAAATATTGAAATCATAGGAATACAAAAAAATTACCTCAATTGTTGGTCCATGTGGTTGCACATAGTCACTCTCCTCCACATGAGTGCTATGAGGTGGAGGTGGAGGAGAATTCACGGAAACAAGCAATTGTGGATGCAGGTCTGACTGATCAACTACCCCCTTGGATGACCTCATAAACACATCCATGTAGTTGGGATATGTCTGGGATATGTCTACATGTTATCATGAACTTATTAATATAAATCCAATCTAATATAAACTAAATTAATATAAATAATTATGCATAATTTGATGATAAGAGTAAAAAAAAGTGTATATATTTAACTAGTCAACATGTCACGTGGGTCGTGCACCCTCCAAGTGTCACAGATGGCATCACGACACATACATGCCTACGAAAAAAGTTGGTTAATGGGTAGGCTAATGAGAAATGAATCATCACATAATGGAACTAGCGGGTCATGAGGAAATGGTGGAAGTATGCTCATCTCTCGATGCAATGCGACATGTGCATTTGACAATGTCGTTTACATGTTATATGCAATGTTGTCCTTGGTCTGAGCATTGATCTACGACAACTCCTCTAGATTTTTCAAAGAAAACACACTCCGAGAGGGTAATGGAAATAATATCAGAGGTGGTTGTACATGCCTAGGGTCCCTACAAGCCCTGACACGATTATAGGTACGTCCCAAGATGGATCAATAAAAAACATATTTGGTATTAGTGTAATCCAGCCAAATATGTAGCACGAACTCTACATATATGTGCTTTGAAAAATAAAGGGGGACCTGGTCATGGTGGGGAAACCGACCCCAAGCTCCAATGAATCGATCATAAACAAAAGGGGTTGCATCAACATTCTTAAAATATCTAAGTAGAATTAGATCTTTATGTCTAACAGGGTGTTCCAGAGGGTTGTCAAACAACTCCCCACGAACATCAATGTTCTTGGTGGCCTCTTTCACCACTTCCCAGGTATGTGGGTCTCTAACCTCATGCGTCCTAATCCTCTATATGGAAACTAGGAGGCAGCTTTGTGAGCCTGACCTTTGGTATGTCTCGATCAACCTATTGATGTTATCCAACATCAAATACAATCTATGCCTAGTAGGTGAACTATCAGGGACTTTACCCAACTCTCATGTGATCCACATATGTTGGGTCATAACATCCTCTAATGTAATACTAGTTGTAGCATCATCCCACAGAGGGATCGATGATGCACTTTGATCCTCAACTTTTCCCTACTGAGGGTCTTCAAATCATAAACATAATTTAACATATATGTTTAACAAACTAGAATCATAATAGCATATACATTAAATTCAAACACATCAATTGAAGATGATTTAAAAATTCAACGGTAGCAGGTGAAGATGGTCCATTATATGTAAGATGATTGTCAAGAGAGAAAGAAATACTGCTTCTAACACTTCGATTGGTGTCAGAGCTAGGACATACGAGTGGAACTCGCACTCTGGTTGAGCTACGTGATCTATCACGAGCTCGACCATATATAACATATCCCCCCACACTCTGACGACCTGCAATTTAGGGGCGTATAGGATATGGGTCTGCATATTACATATAACTCATATTTAATTTACATAAACTAATCCAAAAAAAAGTTGACTAAACTATTACATATAATACAAAACTATTACATATGATACATATAAACTAATCAAAGAAACAAATGTTGACTTAGAAAAAAATGTGGATAAGAAAACAATTTCTAAACTCAAGTAGAATAATATATCTTGAAGTCTTAAACTTTAGAATCCATTTTTTGATAATTTATCAACCAAAATATTGAGTTCCATGTAAACACAATCAAAAGAAGTGATCAAATGTACCTTCACACTTTTTCCCATTTCTAAATAACACATGTTATTCATAGGGCATAAATATGTAAATATATATGTAAAAATTTGAAATAAACCTATTTGCAAAACTAATAAAATTTCATGTCAACCAAATACTCCAATACACTTTAATTTCTTATAATATTTGACTTTGACACGTGATATGTACTATGTGTAAGCATATAAAGACAATGTTTATGTACAATGTACTACGTAATGAAACAATATGGTACAAATTAGAAAAGAGCCAAAAACCTTTTATTCACTCTAAATGCACTTTCTGATGATAGATTTAATATATCAATCAATGATGCATTGTTGAAACTTGAGTGTATATATATATATATATATATATATATATGATATTATAGTTATAATAGTTAAATATATAGTTGTATAATTATATTATAAACTATTGAAATGTGGCAACAAGAATATTCCAATTTAATTTGTCATTGAATTAAATTGTGAATTAAAATTGAATTTAGTCTTAACAACTACTTGGAAATAATTAATTAATTCATTTTGAATTAATTAGCTGGAGAAATTCAAGTTAGAAGTCTTTCTAAAGTCATGAAAGAGTTATCCCTTAAATTAAGGAGATAAGATTGAGTTATATTTGAGTTGTAATTAGTTAACTCAGTTTACTGAGTTAAGTCCAATTAAATTAGCTCCAAACTGTTTGAGGAACTAATAGAGAGTTAACAGTCAGTTGATGCATGCATGCACTCAACTAGTGTACTCTAGTTAACTGAAGATTCCCTCATCAGAAACTCATGCATGTCTATTCTGAGAAAGACCGAGTTGAGATTAAATTCAAGGACAGTGTATTATTAGTTGCATGTGTTTTCTTATAAAGAAAACTCATGCATGCAGTCAAGGCATCATTCCTTGAGGATTGCGCAATTCTGACAGTGTGTGAGAGAGTGTTCCACTTGGTTGAAGGAGAATCATCCCAGAGGAACAACGCAAGGAAATAGGAGCTTGGAGGGTAGAGAGGAAGGCTGGAGAGAAGCCAAGATTTCCTGTGAGCATCTGTGAGGATTGTACTGAGAGCTGGCTAGCTATGAGAGCTAAGGCTTTGTATAATTCCTATGTATTTCCACCTTGTATGATAATACAGATAGTGGGGTTTTTAGCTGAGGCTTTCCCCAAAGTATTTTCATGTGTATTGTGCATTGATTCTTCTTCTTCTGGTTATATTGTTCAGCTCGATCTTTAAGCTTCCGCAAATTGATAGTAGAAGTAGGTTATAGTATTCTACTTTGATTTATATTGCATTATCGGTTTAACCTACCAGCAGATATTCTACATGGTATCGGAGCTGGATTTGTAGAAATATTCTACATGGTATCGGCGCTGTGAACATTATACTGAGAAGAGAATTTGAATTTTGAAGTTCAGGGTTGCATGTGCAAATCGAATTCATATCATACTTCAAGATTGGCCAATGGCGCTCTATGGCTTGAGACTCGAGTATGCCTTGGAAGGTAGCTGGAATTACATAGTATGGAAAGATAGAATGGAGGTTGTATTAGAAGACAATGGCTTGAAGGAATTCATTGATCAAGAAATCCCAAAGCCGGCTTCAACTAATGCACAAGAGTTGGCTGAGTGTAAGAAGTGTGTGGCGAAGGTGAGACATATCATCCTTGAGGGAGTTCGAGACCATATTGTCTCGAGTCTCCATGGGAAGGATACTCCATGTTCATTGTGGAAGACATTGAAGGACTTCTACCAAAACAGTAGCGACCAGAGGAAATTGGCGCTCAAGGATAAGCTTCGAAGAATCAAGATGGAGAAGGGAGATATTATTTCCACATATCTGAAAAAGCTCACCACCTGTAGAGATGAGCTTAGCAGTGTGGGAATAACTACTATCGATGATGAGATGGTGAGCCTCGCTCTCCTTGGCCTTCCAAAGAGTTGGAATAGCTACCAAGACTCTATGAATGGAAGGGAGAAACTACTGGATTGGGAATGACTGTGGTCAGATCTGATGCAGGAGGAGATCAGGAGGAGCACACGAGATGGTTCTTCATCCAAGAATGATGATGAAGAAAATCTAGCCTTAGCAAGTAAGGAAAGGAAAGGGAAGGGGAAGGCTTCCCATTCCAAATCAAATTCTTCTCATGGAGGGAAGAAGGGTGACATGTCTAAAGTGATATGCTTTAACTGTCACGAGATGGGACATTATGTGACTAATTACCCATCGAAGAAGTCCAAGAAGGGATCCTCGGAAGAATCGGAAGGTGAGGCATTAGCCTCTCAGTTCGAAATGGACTTTACCCTGATTGCATGCATGGTGTCATCGATGGTGGGTTGTGTCTGGTATCTTTATAGTGGAGCCTCATTCCACATGACTGGTGATAAAATTTTATTTAGTGCCTTGGAGGAGAAAGACCTCAATATGTTCATAGAGATGGGTGACGACGGAAGTATAGTGTTTCAAGAGTGGTCACGATTGCTTTTCAGAGGGAGCACGGAGCTCCTATAACCTTGACAGATGTGAAGTATGTGCCTGGACTGAAGAAGGACTTGGTATCGGTGGCGATGTTGGAGGACAAAGGCAACGATGTTGTCTTCAGTAAAGGAAAGGTGTTCCTAAGACACATAGCCATGGGTTAGACCAAGAGGATAGGGATTTGGGTTTGCAGTGGCAATGATAACTGCGATGGCCATGAGAACAGAGGGTGGCGGGGGAGGCATATCTTGTGACCAAGTGTCAAGGGTGGTGGTTCCATGCTCCTAGTTCCTGCCTTTCAATGAACTTACACCCGACTGTTGTACAGGCATTAAGCGGGTTTACTCCAACGTTAAGTTTGCCACCGATAGGCAGGCGGTCTATATATGCATTAGTGCAGATGATGGTACAAGTCCAGATTACACCATTTCTAGGGTTGCATCTCTGCCTCGCGTTTGCAAGGTCACTAACACAGATTGTTCTAGGTAAGTGATATATTTGAGATATTTAGATTATAGATTTTAAGAATATTTTTGAATTTGATAATTAGGTGAAGAATTTTGTTTTGACGATGAACCATACTAAATGCATAGGAATATTTTTAAACTTGATGATTAGGAGAAAAATCTTGTTTTGATAATAAATTATATTGTTAGATAGTTCGAAAAAAGTGAACAAATCTATAATAATGTAATTTTTACCAGAAAATTTCTTACTTTTCATAAAATAAATTACATAAGCCTAAATTCAATTAGAACAATCAATTGTTTTAGCCCTCAATCAAATTTCAATCTCTTACATTCTGAATGTAAAATTTAAACATCTGTTAATCTCTATTTCATTTTAATGATTATTTTCTCTTATATTTCTTTCTTTCTCAAGATTAATGACATATGTTTGTTGTATTTCTATGTTTTGCAGGAGTTCTGGATAACTTTCAGATTTATATTATTTGTTGTTTTGCACTTTATCTTAATAACATTTAGTGTCTATCTTCCTGTATTTGCTTACTATTGCGGAATAAAGCAAATGAGCTACAACTCTTTACCCAGTATGTAATTACAATATATTTATAATGAAACCAGCTCTAATATAAAGTGATTAATGATATTATGTGTTTTCTATATCTGCAATTTTACTGGTTTTTATCATAACAATGTATTTCAAAATATTTTTTACAACGCTATCTATATATATGAAATCATCCTCTGTAACAACCCAAAGAAATGAGCACTAATTTGACAAGGAAATGGAATTTGTGACCTAGGAAGTACAAGTTTGGAGGATATTTCTAGCTACTAGTGATTTAAATGTTTGTTAAGAATTTAAGAATACTGGGCAGACACTATAAACTATATGTCATAAAGAAGCATGGGTAATTTAGGCTATTCTTGTTTAGGGCCTAAGTAGAGTTTTGTATAGATTGTGTAACTAGTGTGTTGATACTATTGAAACTCAATCATGATAGAATCTTTATGGTAAACTTTGGTGCAAACTTTTATTAATATAATCTAATTCCAGTTGTTAGTCACTAGAGAATATTTTATGTTTTTTGCAATGTTTATAAAAAACATAATAGAAAAAGATAAGACCATAAGTCAATATTAATTACTTGCATTTTAAGCAGCAAGTTAGATCAAGTTCTAGGTATTTTGGTCATAATTGATTTGGCAATGTTATTGGCAATATCATTTATCCTGAAACCTACCGAGCAAATAAATCCAGCATAGTACCTTTGTCATTGCACTTATTTGTTCTCTCGCATGTACAGTAATGATTGAATATATGGTGATGAACATGGATGAGGATCTATGTTAGTACCTTTGTCATTGTACTTATTTGTTCTCTCACATGTACATTAATGATTGAATATATGGTGATGAACATGGATGAGGATCTATGTTAGTAGAAAATGAAATGTTGATGTTATGACAAAGTTGAGTATGTGGTAAAAAGTAATACATGTTTGTAGTTATTGAGTATGATATGTTTGAAATTATTTATTTTTATATGTATTTTTTAGTTAATGTAATTTTTTTAGTATTATTCATATATTTTTATAGAGATATTGTTTTATATTATGGGTGAATGTATGAAGATGGGTTACACTTTTGAGTCAAATGTGGCTATTAAATTTCAAAATTTCATTGTGAATTTTGATTGAGAGGAAAAAACCAATTTGTGGATAATTATGTTGTCCTCATGATATTTTTTGCTAAAAATATTATTATCTTATAACATAAATTAGTCTAAAATGTGTAATTTTTAATATATATATATATATATATATATATATATATATATATATATATATATAAGTTTTTCATCTTAAGAAAATATTTGTTATTCAAAATTATATTTTTATTATTTTTCCAAGTTGGTGAAGTAATATTTCAATTGCATTTGCCTAAGTATTTTTTCAACTAGTTAAATAAATTAAATAAGTTTTTGTTAAGTGTCCAAAAAAGTTTCAAGCATTATGTTTAAATGAAATTAGATGAAAAATATCATTTGGATTCAAAAATGTCAAAATCATATGCCATTGAATAGAAGATTATTTAATGAATCCAAAATGATCAACTCAGTCATCTAAGGACAAATTTTGTCCTAAGTGGGCTAGGGTAGAAAATGGTGTTGTAGAGAAATCTGAAGAAGGCCTCCTATCGAGGTTTCTTAGACTCTCTATTGATCAGATTTTAAATTTTAAATTCAAATAACTCATGGGGGTTTCTTAGACTCTCTATTGATCTGTTTATATGGTTAGCTAGGGGCTAGATCGAACTATTTGATTAAAAGTAAAATTTTCAAGATCCTTATGTGAATCCCATAATCCCATAATTTAGATTTTAAAATTAAGAAAGATTTAAAATTTAATCCATTAATATTTTAACCAAGTTGATATGATATTATTTGATTGAAAATAAAAATTCAAGTGGATCTAGGTTATGAACAACACTAGAAATTTTTTTATGTTATTGCACCGAGAAACATTCTACAATCGAGTAGGGGGTTACCACATTAAATTCTAAATTAATATTAAAGTTTTTACCACGTTAAAATTCCAAATTTGATTACAATTTTTGTTGTCATGTTAAATATAATATTAATATTAAAAAATTATTATTAAATTATGAAAATAAAATATTAATATATTTTAATACTAATATTATTAAATTTATTGATTTTGGATTAATATAATATTAACTTTAATAGAATATAAAATTTGTTATACTATAATATATATTAATATATTAGGATGTATATTATCTCCAAATATATATGGGAGGGAAGAACAAAGACCTAGAGTGATAGAGGTGGAGACATAGAGGGAGTGACAACGGAGAGATGGAGATAAAGTGAGGGAGAGAGAAGAGGATGAGTGAAGAAAGAGAAACGGAGAGTGGAGAGTGAGGGAGAGAAGTGTGAAAGAGAGAGAGAGAGACAAAGATGGAGAAGAGGGAGAGGAGGAGAGAGTGGAGGAGAAAGAGAGGGAGAGAGAGATGGAGTTGGAAAAGATAGGGAGGGAAGAAAGGCATAGAAAGAGAAAGGTGGAGAGAGAGAGGGAGTGACAAGGGAGAGATGGAGAGAGTGTGTGTATGTTTGGGGGTGAGATAAAAAGACAAAGAAGGAGAGATTGAGAGAAGGGGGGAGAGAATGAGAGAGGGAGGGAAATAGTGATAGAGTTGGAGGACGAAGAGAGAGAGAGAGAGAATGATGAGGGGGGGACAAAAGGAGGTGGGAGAGAAAGGGAGAGAGATGAAGGAAGAGAGTGATGGAGTTTGAGGGGGAGAGATGGAGGTAAGAAGATAGACATAGAGAGAGAAAGTTAGAGAGAGAGAGAGGGAGTGACAAGAGATATGGAGAGAGACGGAGTGAGGGGAGTAGGAGGAAAGAGAGGTGGAAGGGGAGATAGAGGGAGAGAAGAGGAAGAGAGAGAGTGAGGGAGAGAAGTAGAAGAGAGGGAGAGGGAGAGGGAGAGGGAGCGAGAGGGAGAGGGAGGTAGATATAGATAGATAATGAGAAACATTATGTATGTTTGTGGGGTGATGTAGAGAGACAAAAGGAGATAAAGATATAGATGGAAGGGGGAGAGAGGGAAGAAGAGAGAGATAGAGAGAGGGAGGGAGGGAGAGAGATAGATATGAAGAAACAGAGAGTGTGTGTTTGGGGGATGAAATAGAGAGACAAATAAGGATAGATGGATGGGGGAGAGAGGGAAGAATATTGCTTGCACTAGATGCATCGATTTAAATGTAGATGTTGATTTCTAATCCTATTTGATTTCTTGCACTAGATGCATTAATTTCTGTGTAGATGTTGATTTCTAATTATATTTGATTGGTTGCATTATATGCATTGATTTCATTAAAGATGTTAATTTCTCATCTTGTTTGAATGCTTACATTATATGCATTGATATCAGTGTAGATGTTGATTCCTAATCTTATTTGATTGTTAGCACTAGACGCATTGATTTTAGTGTAGATGTTGATTTCTAATTCTATTTGATTGTTTTCATTAGATGCATTGATTTTAGTATAGATGTTGATTTCTAATCTTATTTGATTGTTTGCATTATATGCATTGATTTTAGTGTAGATGTCAATTTCTCATCCTATTTGATTGCTTGCATTAGATGCATTGATTTAGGTGAAAATGTCGGTTTCTGATTTGATGTAACTAGATGTATAGTGTATATTAATTTCAAGGTAATTAAATTAACACTGTGTATTGATTTCAATGTAAGCACAAAAAAACTATTGACGACGTGCATTGATTTCTATGCTACAGTAATTCAACGATAAATAAAATACTTGAATATTTATCTCAAATAAAATATTCACTTAATTAAAATATTTTCTTCTTGAAATTGTAAATTATTTGTAATTAACTACATTCTTATTATTGTCATTTTCCATGCTTCATATTGGATTGTGAAATTGTAAAATGTGCAACAAATAGAATATATATAAACTCTTGTAGATAACCTCAAATGAAATAAAATCGAATAAAACATTTTTGTAACTTTTACATCACATCTTTTAAAATTGAATAAAACTTATTTCAATAATAAGGATTGATTATAGCTAAGTAAATTTAGGAAAGTTGATAACATTATATGAAATTATAGAATGTTATCATATATTGTTTCTTAACATATATTAAATTCCAATATGATTGACTTATATCATGTTATGACTAAGCTCTTGTAGATAATCTAAAAAGAAATTATATTGAATTAAACTTATTTATTGTTTACATGACATTTTTTAAAATTGAATAAAACTTATTTCAATCCTATTTTTGTTTTTCAATTGAACCCCCAGATAAAAAACTGATTGAAATACTTAGAAAAGTTGACCATGAAATTATATATGGGTGGATCAAAAAAAATTCTTATATAATTTTTTTTATTATAATATCGATGACTTTAGCCTTCAAATAATTTATTTTTAAAATTTAATTCTAATAACATACATGTTGATTGCACTAAAAGGATCTTTCTACAAGCCAATATGAAGCATATTTGTAATTCTTTCCATGCTCAATATTAAATTGATGCATGATATATTTTAGTTCATTTTAAATATCAAAGTTGCTTGCATCATTGTAAGAATGTATTTATATCATGTTATGACTAAGCTCTTGTAGATGGCCTTAAAAGAAATAAAATTGAATAAAACTTATTTATTGTTCTCAACACATCTTTTAAAATCGAACAAAATTTATTTCAATTCTATTTGTGTTTTTTAATTGAACCTTGAGATAAGAAATTGATTGAAATAAACTTAAAAGAGTTGGCCATGCAATAGTATATGGGTGGGTCACAAAAATTTTCATATATAGATTTTTTAATTATAATATGGATGACTTTAGAATTCAAATAAGTTATTTTTAAAATCATTGTAATAACATACATGTTGATTGCACTAAAAGACACTTTCTACAAGCTAATACGAAGTATATGTGTAATTATTTCCATGCTCAATATTAAATTGATACATGATATATTTTAGTTCATTTTAAGTATCAAAGTGACTTGCGTCATAGTAAGATTGGACTTATATCATTTTATGACTAAGCTTTTGTAGATGGCCTCAAAAGAAATAAAATTGAATAAAACTTATTTCAATTTCATTTGTGTTTTTTAATTGAACCTTGAGATAGGCAAGTAAATTTAGGAAAGTTCATATTTAATTATATATAAAATTATAGAAACATATATCATTAGTTATTTTTTGGTATATCAAATTTCAATACATATGACTTAAATATCATTTTATGACTAAGCTCTTTTAGATGCCCTCAAAAGAAACAAAGTTGAAGAAAACTTATTTGTTGTTTACCAAACATCTTTTAAAAATGAATTTATAACTTATTTCAATTATCTTTGTGTTTTTTAATTCAACCATCAAAGTGTTTCTCGTTGGACGGCCACGCATAATTTATAAGTGATTTCAAATTCAAATTCGACCGTTCCCCCCAAAATTTGTCCATAAATGCTAGATTGGCAGAATATTTCCAAATATTTCACTCTTAAATTCAACCTTAAATGCCTTAAATGTCAACCGCCCACTCCTCTTAACCGTCTCCTAACAGTCAAATCATGAACAATGACAGTAATAGACACTTTTTGGCTGTGATGCACAGTATCCCCCTATAGCGCAACTCCATTCGCGCTTCTTCTGGTACTGTGACACCCTCTTGTTTCGTGTAGAGGCCCTGTCGTGTAGCTCTACACATCACGAAGTGTATTTTATAGTCCCGCGCCTCCTTGCAACTGCCTGGAGCGCTAAGACTATGCTACCGTCATGTAGTCATTGGGACGGATCCCCGGTGTATGGCTTCAATCGAATTCCATTTACCTTTCCAAGAAATGGATCCCCTTTCAATTTCACAAGCTGAATTACTCCACCATCAGTAATATATTTGATAACATATGGCCCCAGCCAGTGCATCTGAAATTTTCCTGGAAACTTATCAAACTTACTATCATATAATAAAACTAAATCATTTACCATGAAGGTGCACAGTTTGATGTGCTAGTAGTGCCATGCCTTTTCGCATTCCTTCTAAACCTATTAATGGAATCTAGCCAAAAATCTATCTTCCTCGAGCTATACTATCTGTGTGAGCCGCTCTTCTAAGGCTTCGCAATCCGCCATTCCTATGAACGCCGCTATGTGTAGACTAAGCACAATGTACTCCATAGGCATCACAACCTCTACGCCATAGACCAACCTAAAAGGTATCTAACCAGTAAGCTTCTTACAAGTATTTCTATAAGCCCACAATATTGTTGGTACGAGCATGTCCCAATCATCTTATTAAACACTTCAACCGTCCCATTGTCCTGAGGATGATATGGCATACTCTTCTAATGATAAACTTGGAATTCTTCTATCAACACGCTGATTGTTTCGTTAAAGAAATGTGTACCACGATCACTCATCAAAATCTTTGAGCAACTGACCCTGGTCAACACATATTCAAATAATAACTTCGTTGTTGTTTCCCCTGTGCAGTCCTTCACAGGTTGAGTCAGAACTCTTCTCTTCATCTACTCTAGGTATCAGCTTAGAGTAATCAAACTCAGATGTAGAATCACAAAGAGTCTCAAGTTTCAGAACTTTGAATAGTTTATTCGCAGAAGATTATGTTCTAGTCAAATATTTAGATCCTTCAATGCATAGATAAGCCAAAAACTTTGGCATTTTTATCACAAAATTGTAGCCTTAAATCTTGGATACCTTATCACAGAAATGTAGCCAAAACCTTCAGCCTTTTTATCACAAAATATAGTCGTAAATTTCTGATACCTTATCACATAACTGTAGAAAAAAAACTCGGCCTTTTTACCCACAAGTTTGAATCTGGATACTTCACATATCACTAATTTTCGGAATTTATTCCTTCTTTTCATGCTAGACAAAGTGTAAATACATAACTCAACCATTCTCTTGAGCTCAGATTATTAATAAAGAGTATAAGTTTTGGACCTTTTTTACCAGATGTTTGCAGACTTCAAATCATAATGATCTTCTTGGAGTGATGACTTCTTCAACGATATTTTTTCTTCTACAAGGATGCCAAAAATATGTGATCTTCAAATTTCTTACCTTAGCTCTAATACTATGTTACTATGTTGATAAATTATATTATCTGCAAAATAAGGTAGATTTCTCTTCTTTGATAATTGCTTGTGAATGTTTTTGGCTTCTTATTAATGTTTATTGTGTTCTCTTCATCAAACAATTACCAAAAGTACAAAACATGAAGATCACAAGAAACAATGAACACAAGATATAGGCTCTAAGCCAGGGTAAAAACCCCACAAAGGAGAAAACCCAAAAAAAATCTCTTCTTATAGAATAAGATCAAAGTGAGATATCTAAGACCCATGACCATAAAATGAATCCAACTCCCAATATGCCAAGTCAGACCCTCCTTTCACATAGAAAATATATCAATAACAAGAGACCAACAACATGTATAGCATCATGAATAATATTTCAACAAGAGATATGTCATGGCAGAACTTCCAAAAAACCAAGATCAAGAAAAACCGTTCTTTACACTTACCAATTTCAGACTTTGGCCCTTCTTTCTTCGCAATCCCTCTATGCGATATTTTGAAACATATCATATGAATTACTTTCTCTCAAATGAGCTCAAAATGTCCTCTATTTATATTTTCCAAAGGAGTTTGATTAGGTGTCTCTTCCTAGGTAGGGCCAACTTCATATCAAGAGGTGACTTTTGACTCAATTTACATATTTGAAAAATTATTTTTAAAGATTATAAATAACCCTTTGAATTTTACCAATGCAAATAATAATGATCTTGAAGAACATGCTTAATAAAATAATATTTTAACTTGAGCATGAAACCCATGCTTGAAAAATAAAATTTAATTTTCTTCTTTTTGATTTTACATTAAATACATATTGATCCAAGTACAATGATAAATATGAAGAGCAAACCTAGTTACATTTTCCAACACCTAGGAGGAGTAGTGTGAGGAATGAATGATCTGCAAGGCTTCGATTCATATATAAAATAACCAAAAAAAATAATCGATGATGTGATAGTTGAATCCAGGACAAAAAACCTTGAAGCTATGCAAATAATACATCATTAAAGAGAAATGTGTGAGGGTTGGAGACAATGAGTTCCAAATCTGAGGATCGCGTAGACATCGAAATGCCTATGCAAGAGCATGATTTGGATAATAAAGGGAGAGAGTGTGAGGATTTGTTTCACGGCTAGGCATAGAGAGGAATGAGAGAAATGTGTCTAAGGGTATAAGTATTCAAAGGAAGAGGGTAGTTGAAATGCTTGGGTTCCCTGAGAATGAGATAAATGAAATGGTTAGCAAGAGATGTGTTACTAAGTCGCAACCACAGCCTCTAGTCGAAGAAATGGCTAACTACTCTAGGGCTGATGTTCCCAATGAAATGAGAAAGGGTGGATTTTCATTATGTAATCAAAGCACACATGTGACGAAGTCACAGTGGAGAATTGTGACTGGATTAAATCACATGCAACAAGTCTAGGTCATGTTTCCAAATTGCAATGAGGGGAATGGCAAGTCACAAGTCACAAATCTAAAAAGTATTCAATAAGTCACTAGGCACTGAATTTGTGATTTGCGACTTGGGGGAATTTCTATAGTCTTGGTCGCAAGTCACAAATCTAGCAAATAGGCGAGTTACCACTACAAGTTACGATTGCGACTTGCGAACAAAGGAACAAGATGTTTCAAGCCTTAGAGCTATCCTGCAAAAATGCAATGCAATTAGAATGGAGTCCAAGGAGAAGTGAAGTTTTAGGAGATCATAGGGAAAGAGGTCTGAGAAAATTTCAAGTGGGGGAAACTCCAAACTCATTGTCACATGTAACATCACAAACTTGTTTCCACCTATAAACTCAAGCATGGATGAAGCCCAATTAATCTATTTAGTGATATTCCATTATTGAATTGTCATTGGATCATGATGTATCTTCTAATCCCGCTAACCTAATAGTATATGTTCCCCATTAAGAGTTGTTTCTAGTGGTAGTAAGCCTTCTATTCTGATTGTAGCATCGTCCAAACCATGGACATACAAAGGCACACGTAAATATAGTCTCGACAACTTCTTAGAAACATAACACCCTTCACATATATAAACCATGAATGGATGAAGAGGGTTGATAAATATTTTACAAATAATTAATTGATTAAAAATTCTATAAACCCTAATAATGAGTATGAAACAAGACAGGAAAGCATTGGTAATGTGCCTCATGAAACTATAAGCAATTGTAGACTTGATAATCGTTGATTTATTCATGTATTTTGACCATTTTTAGCTGAAAGAATACCTGTCAAAAGCTTGAAAAGCAAAGGGGAACCCAAAATTTAGATATACAAGCTAGAAATTTTGGGTGGTCTTGTAGCAGCTACAATAATTGGGAAGAGGTTTTAGTGGATTTTATTATAATTCTACCCAAGACTAAAGGAAATAATGACATCATGGTAGTAGTGGATCGACTCACGTAGTATGCCCAATCTTTCCTCTCTTTTTCATCCTTTTATAGCAAGTATAGTAGGCACAACCTCCATGGAAATATTTCAAAAGATACATGGAATCCCCAAGATTATTGTAAGTGTTAGAGAGCTAGTTTCACAAGTAATTTTTAGACTGAATTATTTTCTTATTTGGGTATGCAATTTCCTTGCAACTCCTATTATCATCCTCAATTCAATGGGAAAACTAAGATTTTGAATATATGTCTAGAAGGGTATATTTGTTACTTTGCATCTAATAAATAGACCTAATGGATCAAGTGGTTACCATTGGTAGAATGGTGGTATAGCATGCCCTTCCATATTTCACCAAAAACATCCCCATTTATGGAACTTTATGCATATTGTCATCCATCCATCATATCACCCTTGAGAGAGAGTGAATGTTCAAGCAATGGAGGACCACATAGAGCACCAATAATAGGTTCTCAAACTATTGGAAAACTTGATTACAACACAAAATAGGATGAAACAAGAAGTAAATCAACATCACAGTGTAAGGGATATTAAGGTGGGGCATTCAGTATTTCTAAGGCTACATCCATACAAATAGATGTTCCTCAAGCAACACAAGAAGGAAAATAAATTAGAACCAAGTATAATGGTCCCTATAAGGTGTCTCAAAGGATTGGAAGTATTGATTACAAATTGGAGTTTCTTCCATATTCATGTGTATGTCTAGAATTCCATGTTTCTTTCTTAAGGGAGGTAACCAGTGACAAGATACTAGTTCAAACTATTTTAGTAGAGACTAATAAGGAAAATCATATGTAAGCTAAAAACATCTTTGAAACAAGGATCGCGTGCTGCAAAAATTGAGTAATTACAAAGTACCTCATTAAGTGGAAGAATCTACATGTAGCCTTATGTGACATGGGAAGATGAGTTCTTCATGTAGAAACATAGACAATTAATCAAGTGTTGAGGGAAACAATTGTTTGAATGGAAGGGGCATGTTAAGCCCTAAATAAATCACCATGTTATTACATTTCCATTGTTATATTAGTGTTGTTGAATAGACCCTTTGATTTTAATTGTACATTTTGTCTCCTATATATACCAAGGAGACCTAGTTTTAGAAATAATCCCATCTTCTATAATTATTCTATTGTAAAATGAGGTTGCTCCATTAAAGAGGCTTATCTTTCATTCTTTTATATAGTTCTCAAGGTATAGAGTTACTTCTCTTTCTATTTTCAGACTATTTGGGTGTTTGTTTCCTAACATCTTATAATGTGTGATGAACTATGGTTGTCATTGATGTCAACCCCAGTAGTAGCTAGTGGATCCCTACCTTTAAGGAAAAAAATGAAAAGGAATTCTAGTCTCATGAGCTCAGGACCATCATGATGAGTACTCCTTGTCATTCCAATTCCCACAGTATCTAGCATGACCTAAGATTCCTCGCGGTTTTGGAAATATGCCCAGTCAAAGATGGTGCACCCTCCTTATGGTCAAAAACCCCAAAAGCGAGATGATGTGGCAACATTACATTGGCTAGACAAATGGAACATTTTATAAGTAGAAGGAAGGGGGTTTAAAATCTAATTTATTATGGTCAGATTTTTCCTTCCGAATTTTCTTTAGTCCAAAAATTGATTTATTTCAAATGGTCCAAAATTTGATGGGAATTTTTGGCTTATTTGAAATTTAAAGTTCAAAGTTTTTCCCTCCTAATTTTTAAGCCAGCCTATTCTAAAGACACCTCCACAAATTCATATAAATCAAGGCATTTGGATCCTTAATTGCGTCAAATGTATTTAATATCTTCTATGTGCATCAATTCATTCTTTGTGATATAGCTACAACCTTAGAGTAGTCTTGAAGATCATATTGAGGGTCGATCTTGAAGAATCTACTTGGGTTTATGGATAATATCTTCTGCATGGTATTCGTTGGGCTCCGATATTTTCTTTGCAAGTGGTCTCTTTCTCACCAAGATCTGTGTCATTTCTAAATATATAATATATCTCTTGTAGCCAACTCCTACAACACTATATCCTCTGCTATTTGGCCGATCAACTCCTTTGTGGCCTAGTGAAGTAGGCTAAACTCTTATTGCTTCCCATGATTCTCTTATGGAGGCTTACGTGAGGTATTTGCAGCCCTATTAGGGATTTATCTAGCTAGAATTTATGAAGACAACGAAGCCCTAATTCATCTTTGTGATTATGGTATGAAATGCTTGAGCCAGTCCTAAGGTTCGACCTTTGGAATAGAGGTAACAATTGGATTCCAATGAAACAGAAAAATTATCATTAAGCTCCTTCAATCTACGCCATCCAAAGAAGTGATGTCAAGGAATTTCACTCCAAATCTCTATCTGAAGCAATGGTGCACCATCTAAGGGTTTCGGACTCTATCTCCAAGATTTGTGGCCTTGTTAATTAAAAAAAAAATGGACCAATACTTGTTGACATCCATTGATCAGTTATGAGAGAAAATGTGGGACATTTTTTAAGATTATGGTGGATATTACAGTCATTTTTGGGCATTCTATTAAGGCTACCAGTGGAGTGGTTTTAGTCTTGTTGGATAATAAACTTGTGACGAAGTTCTCTTTGGACAATCCACAAGGCAGAATTTAGCATAAACACGGCAGCCACCTAGTTTGGTTCAAAGTGAAAATATTGTGGTGAGGTTTATGTGTATCAGACCTCTTGAAAAGGAACTCTTCTACAATGTTCATTATAGTGCCCTAAATTGGTATGTGTTGTCTGAAGTGAAACTCAAGGCCTAAAACCCTAAACAAAATTCTTTTAGCCTTCCTTGGGATACACTTGAACAAAGGTTTTTCCAAATCTATAAATGTTCGTCCTGTTGACTCGTGTCTCAAATCATACAATTATTAGTGACTGTGTTAACAAGGGCAGTAAAGGAAACTTGTATTAACATATATTTGGAAGAATTCAAGCAGTTAGCATTATCGTCACAGGGACCATCTTAAGAACAAAGACATCACCAGAGGGTATATCATTATAACAATTGAGGTATGATTTGTATTGATTGTTTTTTAAATTGAGCATTATTGTGCATTCATCAGCAATTGAAGAAGGTTGGTAAATTTTTATTATTTTGAACGAGTCTAGCAGTAAGCTACTTTATTTTCATTATCATTATTGAAGAAGTTTGGCTTGCTCAGGAGTAAGGGTTCTATTGTCAGCAACAGTAAGAGTTTCATAGTCAGCACAAGGAAATTTCAACCTATAAGTTCCCATGAAATTTTCATGTAATTTCCATGCCTTAATATGTAAACCAATCAAAATCCTTTAAATATAAAAGAAGTAAATATCCTAAATAAATTTAAATTGTTTAATTTGGGTATCTATGAAATATTTTATTATTAATTTGGATATTGGTGAGATATTTTATTACTAATTTGGGATTTTGTGAAATATTTTATTAATTTTATTTACCTACCTTACCCATACGGATTAAAAAAAATTTTAAAAAAAAAATTTTAAAAAAATAAAAAAAGTATTCAAGAAAATTCAAATTACCGTATTTCGGCAAAAAAATACAAAATAGTTAAATATTAAATGGTTAAATAGTTAAATATAAAATAGTTTTAAAAATCATATTCCAAAAAGGACAAATTACCGGGTTGTTGAAAATGTAGCAAGAAAATCTCAGTTTGACTTTGCCTTAGTCAAACTAGAGAAAATTTGAATTTCTATTTAACATAAATATTGGAGGTAGTTAACTGAGGTGACATGGCACTTGTCACTCAGTTAACTCAGTTAATTCAATTTGGGGAATCTTGAGTTCAGTTCAATATGATTTATTACTAATTTGTAGCAATCTGTTTCAGTTAATTTGAATTATCGTTAGTTAAACTAGTTCTAATTGTCAGAAGAACTAGTGGAGGTCAAGTTGTGTAAGTGGAACTTCAACCACACTCAGTGATCAACCAGTTAACTAATCAATCGGCCAGAAATAATTGTTACATGTAGAGAATTCGAGTTACCCAGTTGACATGGAGATTCCAAGGTAGTGTACTATCAGTGGTAGCATATTCCCATGCGTACAAGTGGTGCATGCAGTCAGAGGAAGGACTTAGAGGAATTGTGCAATTCAATAGTGGGAAATTTATAAATAATAGGGGCTAATTTCCTGGAGTAATAGCGCAAGGAAATAGGATATTGGAGGGATTGAAATTGGCTAAGTGTTGGCCAGAGTTAGTCAGTCAGGCAGAGGGATAGACTGTACACTTGTAGGGTGTGCTAATCTTGAGCAAGAATATGTATTTCTTTTTTATTCTCTGATTAATATAATACAGATAGGAAGGGGTTTTGAGTAGTTGTTTTCCCCTAGATAGATATTTGTGCATGTGTGATGTTTCCTTTTGCATGTCTATGATTCGTGTTCTATATGGTGAATTAGCTTCCGCATATCAGTAAAGTAGCTTCAAGTCTTGTGATTTAGTAAATTTCATGAGTGCTTTTGAATTTAAACATTAATTTCTACATGGTATCATAGAAGGATTCACTGTAGAGCAGATATTTCGAAGTTGTTATTGCAGGAGGATCAAATTTTCAAGATCAATTCTTCAAAGTTAGAAGGATGGCTTTCTATGGACTAAGGCTCGAGTATGCCCTTGAGGGAAGCTCGAATTATGTTTCTTGGAAGGACTACATGAAGGAAGTGTTGGAAGTTAATGGACTGAAGGAATTCATTGATAATGATATCCTAAAACCAGCAGCATTTGATGCTTAGGATCTAGCAGAATGGAAGAAGTGTATAGCTAAGGCAAGGAGAATCATATTGGAGGGAGTAAGAGATCATATTGTCTCAAATCTCCATGGGAAAGAGACTTTGTATGCAATGTGGAAAGTATTGGCATATCTGTTCCAAAATAGTGATTACCACAGGGAGTTGGTGTTTAAAGACAAACTTCAAGATATCAAGATGCAAAAGAAGACCATTCCATAGTACCTGAGCAGGTTCACACAATGTCGTGATGAACTTGGTAAAGTAGGTGTTACTGTAGCAGAGGATGATTTGGTAAGCCTAGCCCTTCTAGGTATTCCCAAGAGCTGGCACAGCTACCAAGATTCAGTGAATGGGAGGGAGAAACTACCAAATTGGGAATGCCTATGGTCCGATTTGGTATAGGAGGAAATAAGGAAAATACCAGAGATGGGACCTCATCCAAGGGCGAGGATGAAGAGAATTGTGCCTTGGATGGAAAGGAAAAGAAGGAGAAAGGGAAGAAATCCCAATCTAAATCATAATCCAGTCAAGGGGTCATTGAGAAGAAAGACTTGTCCAGAATCAAGTGATTTCATTATCATGAATTTGGGTACTATGCCACGAAGTTTCCACACAAGAATACAAGCAAGAAGACCTCAAGAGGAATGGCAGGTGAATTTTTAGCTTCACAATTCGAGCTTGACTTTAATTTCATTTCATGCATTGCCAACGTAGTGATGGGAAGTGTGTGGTACCCAAATAGTAGTGCCTCGTTCCTTATGATGGGGAATAGATATTTTTTCAGTGATTTGGAGGATAAATATATCTAGATGTGCATCGAGATGGGGGATGACGGGAGGTAAAGCATGACCGAGATTGGTACAGTCACCTTTCAGAGGGAGTCGGGCTCCCCTCTCAAACTCAAGGACGTGATGATTGTTCCGGGTCTAAAGAAGAATCTTGTCTTCGTTACAATTTTGGAAGATCGTGGTTATGATGTGATCTTCAACAACGGAAAGGAATTCCTGAGACACATAGCCATGAGACAGGGAAAGTATATCAAGGTCTGTGTGCAGAACCTATATAAGTTAGATGTGGAGGATTGTGTTGCACTGAGCATAAAGGGGTAGAAGGTGCAGAGCCGTGATGTCGATGAATTTTGGAATAGAATAATTGGCCATTTGCATCATGGTACTTTGAAGATCATGCAGCAAATTACCACGGGCCTCCCCAAAGGATCACTAGAGCAGCAATATACATGTAAAGAGTGTACCTTAGGGAAGTACACAAAATCCACATTCCATGATCGGGACAGTAGAGCACATGTAGTCCTTGAAAGGATCCACTCTGATGTTTTTGTACCTTTCTCGACATCCTCCACTACTAGGTACAAATATTTTGTCATTTTTATTAATGACTTCTCACGGAAGTGTTGGATCTTCTTCATGTGGAAGAAGGATGAGACTCTCCAAGTTCGTAGAATTCAAAGCACTGGTCGAGAAAGAAATGGGTAAGGAGGTGAAGGATCTCAGGAGAGATAATGGAAGTGAGTACGTGTCGACTCGAGTTTAAAAATTTATGTGCAAAAGAAGGCATTCGACTAGATTTTACAACACCCCATAGTAGAATGGGGTGGCTGAGAGGAAGACCGTAGTATTGTGGGAGAAGCGAGGGTGATGTTACATGACCAAAGACTACCTCTACACTTGTGGGTCGAAGCATGCAACACAACGGTCTATTTGTAGAACATGAGTCCTCATCGGATTCTTGGCATGATTACACAAAAGGAGGCTTTCTCAGGTAGGAATTCGGATGTGTCACACTTCAGTGTTTTTGGAGCCTTTGTTTACTGCCATGTCTCTAAAGAATCAAGGAAGAAGCTAGAGTTGATAATTGAATTGGGGTATTTGTGGGTTACACAGAAGCTCCCCACAACTACTGTGTGTACTTTTCATCCCTCAAAATGACAGTTGTGTGAAGGGATATAAAATTTGATGAAGACAAAGCCATATGGTGCTCTCTTGAGAGGGAGTTTCAAATCCCACCAGAGGAAGAGATTTTAGCTCCAAAGGAGGAGCCTCAGGATGTTGTGGAGTAGCCACAAGTTGAGGAGAAGAGAGTGGAGACAACCACTCAAGTAGAACCATCTAGAGAAGGAAGGAAGAGAACCAAGGAAGTTGAGAAACTTGTGCAAGATGTGATGGAGAATGTGGGTGCTCCTTCAAATCAGCGCAGGCAAAAAAGGTCACGAGATCGGTACACTGGCTACATGGTTCTATTGACTGAGCTAGTAGAGACTGAGCCATCCTCTTTCAAGGAAGCAGTAGAGCAACCTGTATGGGTTGATTAAATGGTGGAGGAGTATGAACCCATTGTAAACAAGAGTGTTTGGTAAGTGGTCCCAAGACCAGCAGACATATCAGTTATGGGTTCGAGATGGATCTTCAAGGTGAAGCATGTAGTAAACGGAAGCATAGAAAAATACAAGGCCATATTTTTTTCCAAGGGGTACTCTCAGGTTGAGGGGATTGAATACGAGGATACCATTGCTCATGTATCAAGGTACTCATCCATCAAATCAATCATGGGGATCGACTACGAGGATACCATTGCTCATGTATCAAGGTACTCATCCATCAAATCAATCCTTACTCTGGCTGCACAGATGGGGTAGAAGATCCACCATATCGATGTGAAAACAACATTCCTCAATGGAGTTATTTAGGAGGAGGCATATATCGAGAAATCAGAAGGCTTCGATACTTTTGATTGAGAGTCTCATGTGTGCATACTCAAGCAAACGTTGTATGGTCTCAAGAAAACACCCTGTGCTTGGTACACCAGGATCTATAGCTATCTCACCAGTTTGGGCTTCACCAAAAATAAAGAGGAGCAAACTTCTATCATATTTTGGTAGAAGGTAAATTGTTGATTATTGTTTTATATGTTGATGACTTTATTTTGACTAGTGATAAGCAGTTGATCAAATCTTGCAAGGAGGAACTTGCAAGAGAGTTTGAGATGAAGGACATGGGTCACATGCACTACTTCCTTGGACTGGCAAGGTGATGGGGAACTGTTTGTCTATCAAAGAAAGTATGCCAACAAGATAATTCATAAGTTCTGTATAGACATGTACAAACCCATGGAAACTCCTCTAGCGACAAACTGGAGGAAGGAGGATACCACTTCAGGTGAGGAAGTGGATACGACTATTTATCGACAGTTGGTGGGTTCACTCATGTACCTTGTGAACACATGACCAAACATGTGCTTTGCAGTCAACCAGCTGAGCCAAGCTATGGTTAGGCCAACCAAACTGTTTTGGAGGGCATCTAAGCATGTTCTATGGTACCATGATGCACTACCCAGTTTGGAATATGGTACATGTTATCACCTAGAACTACAGTCACATTTATATAATTTTTGTCAAAGTTCACTGTCAAAAATTGGTGTCAAATGGGTTTTGTCCTATGTTTCTTACTTAGGGGTCATGTTTCTAAAGGGTCTTGATGTGAATCATTATCTAATACTATTGGTCATCCTCCATCATGATGGCATAAGCCATGTCTTATCTTGTACATGTCACTGGTCCTTTCCGTATTTTCGCAGCGCAGTCTTATTGGTTGATTTTGCAGCGCAATGATGTTTTAGCCTTTTCGCAGCGCGTCAGCATCCAGCCATTTTGCAGCGCATTTTGCTAATTTATAACTATCTGCGCTACGAAATCGCAGTTTCAGGCATTTTGCAGCGCAGATTCCTAAAGGGTCACATCTGGGGATGAGTCATTGTCTCCATCCAGTTATTGTCAGTTGGCGTACCTCCCAAACACTTATGAGCCATCACTCCACCAATAGATCCATAGGCATGCACATAAAAATCATTCTAACGGTTATGTCATGCATGAATGTTTTATGATGTTTGTAAATGATGCATAAAGTGGCCAGCTTGTGTAATAAGATATTCGAATTGCAAATGAACCCGAGTTTCTTTTTCAAGCGAGCCTGTGTTCTAAAAATTTGAATTTGCCATTTGAGCTGAGGCTGGGTGTCATTCTCTGTGCAAAAAATTTCGAAAGCAGAATGGAGAGGAAGGAGCATTGGTCTGGAAGATGTCAGAGAACAGAGCCTGAAGGATTGGACCTTGCATTGAGGGATGAAGGTGTTAGGAAAGCTTTCAAGGATGCTGGCTGTTGGAATTTTTGTGAGAAGCTGCAGGGTGGCCATGCTGAGGTAACAAAAGAGTTTGCCTTGAACTTTATAGGTTTAAGTTCTAAAGTATCTATGTTAGAATTTCAAGTATCTCCAGTGGCAATTGCTAATGTAACTGAAATTCCAAGAGGAGGGCAGGAGTGGTTTAAGAACTTTAAATTTGATTTGAACCCCTGCAAAGAATTTCTTAAAGAGGCATATGTGAATGAGGATTTAACAAAGGTTGTGCCTAGAAGCTATGTTAAGGAGCACTATGCTCTGCTTCTTACATGTATTCAAAAGTATTTAACCTGTGAGGGTAGATATAACAAGGTTTACTCCTATCACTTTAAGTTGTTGTTGCATTTTACTGGTAAAGCATCCATAGATATTCCATTTTATTTGTTTCGTAGCCTCAGCAAGATGTGTGACAAAGTCCAATTGAGGAAGGATGATTGTGAGACATCATTATTTCACCATGGTCTAGTCAAACTGTTAGTGCTGGATGGTCTTCAAAAAATTGGTAGGGATTGGAATTCTTTCATCTATATGGCTGGTTTCCAGAGTAAGACAGGCCTCACCCCACAGCCGGTTAGAGAAAGAGAAGAATCAGTGGAGGAACCTACAATAGCTGAGTTTAGAAAGGAGGCTAGGGATAAAAAGAAAACCAAGTCTCAGTTGAACAAACCAGTAAAGCCCTTGGTTCTTAAAGAGCCACCTCAGCCATCATCAAAGGAAAAGGTCAAGCACAAGAAAGATGTACCTGGATCAAGTGGGTCTGAAAGAGTATCAAGAGTTAAAACAAGGAGTCAATTAAGCAAAGAGAAGGGAAAATCAACAGCTGTTGAGGAAAGTCCAATATCAAAGGCCAACTTAAGTGATTTGCTTGAGGCCATTGAGTTTGAGCAGGTAGAACCGGTGCATGTTGAACCCATGCATATTGATTTGACTCAATCATCACCGGAGAGCGCTAAGAAATCCAAAGCTTCGAAGAGACTAAGGTTTGATGAACCTAGTGAGGAGTTTATTTTCAAACCACGAAGGCCGGTTACAAGGAAACAAGTTAGAGAAGCTGAGAAAGTGCATAAAGGAGAGAAAGTTGTAAAGATGCCCAGAACAGAGGTAATTGAAGTATTGTCCAAAACAGTGGAGGCAGTCAAGCATAAAGACAAGAACAGAAAAGTTATTATTACCCAAGGAGGAAATGTTATAGCCATAAAGAATCAAGCGGGGACATCAAAAGATGAAATTGCCAAAGCAACGAATGTCATTAGAGAGCGTGCAGTCAGGTATGCCAACTATCGAAGAGTTGTGTTAAAGGGTAGTAAAAACCTAGTGAGTCAAGTGGATTCAGTGGCTGATGTGTATACATGGACAGTTCCAGCTATTAAACAAGCTAAATTCATCAGTAAAATGAACATGACTCTAAGAGCTGAAAACAAAGCCCTGAGGAAGGAGATTGCAAATTTAAAAGCAAAGCTAGGTTAACTAGCTGCTCATTGATGGTGAGAGAGGTCATTTTCTAAATTTTGGCAAATTTTGTTAAAGCTCCATTGTTTTGAAGACATATAAGTCTCTGCCACCTGTAAAGAAGATTTAAAAAATTAGAAGTTCAAGCAAAAAATTCCTTACTGCAAATACACTCTGTTTTAGCAAAAACAGCAGTTTCGTAGCGCGCTACGAAACTGCTGTAGGTGCTGTTTTTGGATGAAGACAAACAGTTTAATGGTAAGATCAGCAAATTTTTTAAGGAAACGCCTAAGGAACATAAGGGAGACCACATGAGGCTATCCTAGCCATTCAGATAATGACAAGTGTGCCTTTTTGTAAAGGTGAAATATTTTGTCTCAAGTTAAAACTTTTATAAAGGTACTTTATGACCAGTTAGGGTTTGGCAGAAATGGAATACGAGGAGTATTGTTTTGGTTTATACACATGTCCATCAACGAAGCCTCCAACACATCTGAAATATGGTGATGCTCATAAATTTTGGGGTATTAAAGAGCTGGGAACATGTTGCTTAACTTTCGAAGGATGGTGGGAGACAAGGACCGGAAAAACAGGGGTTTGTTCTTATGATCAATGAACCATCAGCGCATTCAGTATCCAATGCTAACCTTGTTCATTGCATCCACTTCTCAGTTATCTCGGCCAAACTGAAAGGAGACAGGTGTCCAAGAGCAAAGAAGGATCATGATACGAGGAAGATAGAATTAGATATGTAGTTTAATTAGCACTCTTTGTAATTACAGTCAGCGCTTAATGTATTTAATGAATTAGTTAATTGGTAGATAGGGGTAATTAGTAATAGTCTTCGAGCTCCCCTCATGCTGGAGGAGGAAGCATATAGTGGTTAAGGTTGTATCTCTATATATAGATCAGACTTTGATGTAATGGAGGTTGGATGTTTTGGAGAAGACTGTTTTTTGGTTTATGTATAAACAAATTTCAGTAATGCAAATGACTGTGTTTTCTTCTCAGGATTCACAATGGATCTTCTTGTTCAAATGTGTGATGGTATTCTTTCTTTAAGGTTCTTTTACAGTTTTGTTAATGCATAATCACTCAGAACTCATGAATCATGCTCTGACTTCCTGTATGCCTTGGCAAACTGTGGTTTCAAAGTTATGTTTGAACATATAGATGTAAAGTGCCCTGATTTCTATGAAAAGATAGTGTTTTTGTTTGCTGAGATATGAGAGACTCCATAAGCCCAATGGAAATCAATTCAATGTTGTCCAGCCAGCTTATTTTTCATGTGTCTTATAAGAGTTAGCCATCTTTTCTTGTCATTAGTCAATATTCATAATCTGTGAGAGAGCCCTCTCAGACTAAGGAGGCTAAGCCTTAGTCCAAAGCCTGGTTTGAAATAGTTACACGGAATCTTGCTGATTGGCAGCCTTCAGTGCTTGATTTTGTGATAACATTTTGGTGCGTCTGCCGGGAGCCTGAAGGTTATTCTTTCCCGAAATTATGAAGCTGAACTTCTGAAGGTAGCAGGAGCTCAGAAGGTTTTTGAGGCTGCAAAACTACCTTGGCGACTCCATTGTTGAAGAATTCGAAATTCATAGGTTCATGGTGATTCCACTGGAGTTATGAAGGACCCAGATGCTACCATTCTTATCTCAAGGTATGCATGCATAGACTTTTCAGGAATTCATGGTTTCCCAAATCATTTTCCCAAGGATGCATATTTTCTAAGGAATGGTCCAAAATTCAATGGAGAAGATTTGAGTTTAACTTTGAAGCATATATCAGATTTTTGTGAATTTTCACAGCTTCTTAGAGTTAAACATGAGGATGTTTGCATTATGTTATTCTATGATTCACTTCAAGGGAAATGTAAACAATGGATTGAAAGTTTTCCTATCAAATCCGTTAAGTCATTTCAAGACTTATGGCTTATGTTTTTGGAGGAATGGATAGATAGGTCAGAGGTGGTGGCAAACTCTCCTTCAGTTGAGGGTTTCAAACAATGGAATGATGATCATATTAATGAAGAAATAGGTGAAAATTTTCCTTTGTCCTTGTTCTCGTATCTAAAATCCTTTGACTGCAAGGCAGAGGATAAGATGAGATTTTTGGATGAAGTTGCTGAGGACATTGAGAAAGAAATTGAAGGTTTAGAAGGTCAAATTCAGGCATATAGTTTTCATAATCATGATCATTATTTTCAGAAGTTTTCTATGGCAGAACGCAAGGAGAGAATGTTGGTTCCTTTCTCTTTCACGATTGAGGAACTGAACACTGTTATTGAAGATCAGTTTGCACAGCCGGAAAGTTACAAGAAAAATCAAGCTGATCATGTATTCTGGGATCCTATAGCTGATTACATGGAAGAGTTTTACACTTCAGTGTTTCAGTTTTCCTATAAAGATCAAAGACAATTCCAGTGGTAGCGGTCATCACACTATCATATTGGCTCTGAACTCCGATGTAGTCAAAGAAGTCAAATATCAGATAAAATAGAAGATTGGCTACATTGGAAATTTCACATAGATTGAGCAGAAAGAAGTTGAAGTTGATAGGGTAGGTAGGTAGTTAAATGCAAATAAGCTCAAGGTTGACTGAGCATATTTTTTTTATTTTTTTATTTTTTTTATAGATGTAGATTCCTTTCTCCTACAGTCATCATCAAGCTTAAGCCCGAGGTGAAGGCCCAAGAAGCTGAAAGAAGATGTTTGTCAAATAAATTTTACAAAGCACTGGTTCTACGAGTTCTTAGTGTACTACAGGAGCACACTATCCCAAGTGGAGCCATTGTTATCACCTAGAACTACAGTCACATGTATATAATTTTTGTCCAAAGTTCACTGTCAAAAATTGGTGTCAAATGGGTTTTGTCCTATGTTTCTTACTTAGGGGTCATGTTTCTAAAGGGTCTTGATGTGAATCATTATCTAATACTATTGGTCATCCTCCATCATGATTGCATAAGCCATGTCTTATCTTGTACATGTCACTGGTCCTTTCCGTATTTTCGCAGCGCAGTCTTATTGGTTGATTTTGCAGCGCAATGATGTTTTAGCCTTTTCGCAGCGCGTCAGCATCCAGCCATTTTGCAGCGCATTTTGCTAATTTATAACTATCTGCGCTACGAAATCGCAGTTTCAGGCATTTTGCAGCGCAGATTCCTAAAGGGTCACATCTGGGGATGAGTCATTGTCTCCGTCCAGTTATTGTCAATTGGCGTACCTCCCAAACACTTATGAGCCATCACTCCACCAATAGATTCATAGGCATGCACATAAAAATCATTCTAACGGTTTTGTCATGCATGAATGTTTTATGATGTTTGTAAATGATGCATAAAGTGGCCATTTTGTGTAATAAGATATTCGAATTGCAAATGAGCCCGAGTTTCTTTTTCAAGCGAGCCTGTGTTCTAAAAATTTGAATTTGCCATTTGAGCTGAGGCTGGGTGTCATTCTCTGTGCAAAAAATTTCGAAAGCGGAATGGAGAGGAAGGAGCATCGGTCTGGAAGATGTCAGAGAACAGAGCCTGAAGGATTGGACCTTGCATTGAGGGATGAAGGTGTTAGGAAAGCTTTCAAGGATGCTGGCTGTTGGAATTTTTGTGAGAAGCTGCAGGGTGGCCATGCTGAGGTAACAAAAGAGTTTGCCTTGAACTTTATAGGTTTACGTTCTAAAGTATCTATGTTAGAATTTCAAGTATCTCCAGCGGCAATTGCTAATGTAACTGAAATTCCAAGAGGAGGGCAGGAGTGGTTTAAGAACTTTAAATTTGATTTGAACCCCTGCAAAGAATTTCTTAAAGAGGCATATGTGAATGAGGATTTAACAAAGGTTGTGCCTAGAAGCTATGTTAAGGAGCACTATGCTCTGCTTCTTACATGTATTCAAAAGTATTTAACCTGTGAGGGTAGATATAACAAGGTTTACTCCTATCACTTTAAGTTGTTGTTGCATTTTACTGGTAAAGCGTCCATAGATATTCCATTTTATTTGTTTCGTAGCCTCAGCAAGATGTGTGACAAAATCCAATTGAGGAAGGATGATTGTGAGACATCATTATTTCACCATGGTCTAGTCAAACTGTTAGTGCTGGATGGTCTTCAGAAAATTGGTAGGGATTGGAATTCTTTCATCTATATGGCTGGTTTCCAGAGTAAGACAGGCCTCACCCCACAGCCGGTTAGAGAAAGAGAAGAATCAGTGGAGGAACCTACAATAGCTGAGCTTAGAAAGGAGGCTAGGGATAAAAAGAAAACCAAGTCTCAGTTGAACAAACCAGTAAAGCCCTTGGTTCTTAAAGAGCCACCTCAGCCATCATCAAAGGAAAAGGTCAAGCACAAGAAAGATGTACCTGGATCAAGTGGGTCTGAAAGAGTATCAAGAGTTAAAACAAGGAGTCAATTAAGCAAAGAGAAGGGAAAATCAGCAGCTGTTGAGGAAAGTCCAATATCAAAGGCCAGCTTAAGTGATTTGCTTGAGGCCATTGAGTTTGAGCAGGTAGAACCGGTGCATGTTGAACCCATGCATATTGATTTGACTCAATCATCACCGGAGAGCGCTAAGAAATCCAAAGCTTCGAAGAGACTAAGGTTTGATGAACCTAGTGAGGAGTTTATTTTCAAACCACGAAGGCCGGTTACAAGGAAACAAGTTAGAGAAGCTGAGAAAGTGCATAAAGGAGAGAAAGTTGTAAAGATGCCCAGAACAGAGGTAATTGAAGTATTGTCCAAAACAGTGGAGGCAGTCAAGCATAAAGACAAGAACAGAAAAGTTATTATTACCCAAGGAGGAAATGTTATAGCCATAAAGAATCAAGCGAGGACAGCAAAAGATGAAATTGCCAAAGCAAAGAATGTCATTAGAGAGCGTGCAGTCAGGTATGCCAACTATCGAAGAGTTGTGTTAAAGGGTAGTAAAAACCTAGTGAGTCAAGTGGATTCAGTGGCTGATGTGTATACATGGACAGTTCCAGCTATTAAACAAGCTAAATTCATCAGTAAAATGAACATGACTCTAAGAGCTGAAAACAAAGCCCTGAGGAGGGAGATTGCAAATTTAAAAGCAAAGCTAGGTTAACTAGCTGCTCATTGATGGTGAGAGAGGTCATTTTCTAAATTTTGGCAAATTTTGTTAAAGCTCCATTGTTTTGAAGACATATAAGTCTCTGCCACCTGTAAAGAAGATTTAAAAAATTAGAAGTTCAAGCAAAAAATTCCTTACTGCAAATACACTCTGTTTTAGCAAAAACAGCAGTTTCGTAGCGCGGTGTTGTTTTTGGATGAAGACAAACAGTTTAATGGTAAGATCAGCAAATTTTTTAAGGAAACGCCTAAGGAACATAAGGGAGACCACATGAGGCTATCCTAGCCATTCAGATAATGACAAGTGTGCCTTTTTGTAAAGGTGAAATATTTTGTCTCAAGTTAAAACTTTTATAAAGGTACTTTATGACCAGTTAGGGTTTGGCAGAAATGGAATACGAGGAGTATTGTTTTGGTTTATACACATGTCCATCAACGAAGCCTCCAACACATCTGAAATATGGTGATGCTCATAAATTTTGGGGTATTAAAGAGCTGGGAACATGTTGCTTAACTTTCGAAGGATGGTGGGAGACAAGGACCGGAAAAACAGGGGTTTGTTCTTATGATCAATGAACCATCAGCGCATTCAGTATCCAATGCTAACCTTGTTCATTGCATCCACTTCTCAGTTATCTCGGCCAAACTGAAAGGAGACAGGTGTCCAAGAGCAAAGAAGGATCATGATACGAGGAAGATAGAATTAGATATGTAGTTTAATTAGCACTCTTTGTAATTACAGTCAGCGCTTAATGTATTTAATGAATTAGTTAATTGGTAGATAGGGGTAATTAGTAATAGTCTTCGAGCTCCCCTCATGCTGGAGGAGGAAGCTCATAGTGGTTAAGGTTGTATCTCTATATATAGATCAGACTTTGATGTAATGGAGGTTGGATGTTTTGGAGAAGACTGTTTTTTGGTTTATGTATAAACAAATTTCAGTAATGCAAATGACTGTGTTTTCTTCTCAGGATTCACAATGGATCTTCTTGTTCAAATGTGTGATGGTATTCTTTCTTTAAGGTTCTTTTACAGTTTTGTTAATGCATAATCACTCAGAACTCATGAATCATGCTCTGACTTCCTGTATGCCTTGGCAAACTGTGGTTTCAAAGTTATGTTTGAACATATAGATGTAAAGTGCCCTGATTTCTATGAAAAGATAGTGTTTTTGTTTGCTGAGATATGAGAGACTCCATAAGCCCAATGGGAATCAATTCAATGTTGTCCGGCCAGCTTATTTTTCATGTGTCTTATAAGAGTTAGCCATCTTTTCTTGTCATTAGTCAATATTCATAATCTGTGAGAGAGCCCTCTCAGACTAAGGAGGCTAAGCCTTAGTCCAAAGCCTGGTTTGAAATAGTTACACGGAATCTTGCTGATTGGCAGCCTTCAGTGCTTGATTTTGTGATAACATTTTGGTGCGTCTGCCGGGAGCCTGAAGGTTATTCTTTCCCGAAATTATGAAGCTGAACTTCTGAAGGTAGCAGGAGCTCAGAAGGTTTTTGAGGCTGCAAAACTACCTTGGCGACTCCATTGTTGAAGAATTTGAAATTCATAGGTTCATGGTGATTCCACTGGAGTTATGAAGGACCCAGATGCTACCATTCTTATCTCAAGGTATGCATGCATAGACTTTTCAGGAATTCATGGTTTCCCAAATCATTTTCCCAATGATGCATATTTTCTAAGGAATGGTCCAAAATTCAATGGAAAAGATTTGAGTTTAACTTTGAAGCATATATCAGATTTTTGTGAATTTTCACAGCTTCTTAGAGTTAAACATGAGGATGTTTGCATTATGTTATTCTATGATTCACTACAAGGGAAATGTAAACAATGGATTGAAAGTTTTCCTATCAAATCCGTTAAGTCATTTCAAGACTTATGTCTTATGTTTTTGGAGGAATGGATAGATAGGTCAGAGGTGGTGGCAAACTCTCCTTCAGTTGAGGGTTTCAAACAATGGAATGATGATCATATTAATGAAGAAATAGGTGAAAATTTTCCTTTGTCCTTGTCCTCGTATCTAAAATCCTTTGACTGCAAGGCAGAGGATAAGATGAGATTTTTGGATGAAGTTGCTGAGGACATTGAGAAAGAAATTGAAGGTTTAGAAGGTCAAATTCAGGCATATAGTTTTCATAATCATGATCATTATTTTCAGAAGTTTTCTATGGCAGAACGCAAGGAGAGAATGCTGGTTCCTTTCTCTTTCACGATTGAGGAACTGAACACTGTTATTGAAGATCAGTTTGCACAGCCGGAAAGTTACAAGAAAAATCAAGCTGATAATGTATTCTGGGATCCTATAGCTGATTACATGGAAGAGTTTTACACTTCAGTGTTTCAGTTTTCCTATAAAGATCAGAGACAATTCCAGTGGCAGCGGTCATCACACTATCATATTGGCTCTGAACTCCGATGTAGTCAAAGAAGTCAAATATCAGATAAAATAGAAGATTGGCTACATTGGAAATTTCACATAGATTGAGCAGAAAGAAGTTGAAGTTGATAGGGTAGGTAGGTAGTTAAATGCAAATAAGCTCAAGGTTGACTGAGCATATTTTTTTTATTTTTTTATTTTTTTTATAGATGTAGATTCCTTTCTCCTACGGTCATCATCAAGCTTAAGCCCGAGGTGAAGGCCCAAGAAGCTGAAAGAAGATGTTTGTCAAATAAATTTTACAAAGCACTGGTTCTACGAGTTCTTAGTGTACTACAGGAGCACACTATCCCTAGTGGAGCCATTGTTATCACCTAGAACTACAGTCACATGTATATAATTTTTGTCCAAAGTTCACTGTCAAAAATTGGTGTCAAATGGGTTTTGTCCTATGTTTCTTACTTAGGGGTCATGTTTCTAAAGGGTCTTGATGTGAATCATTATCTAATACTATTGGTCATCCTCCATCATGATTTCATAAGCCATGTCTTATCTTGTACATGTCACTGGTCCTTTCCGTATTTTCGCAGCGCAGTCTTATTGGTTGATTTTGCAGCGCAATGATGTTTTAGCCTTTTCGCAGTGCGTCAGCATCCAGCCATTTTGCAGCGCATTTTGCTAATTTATAACTATCTGCGCTACGAAATCCCAGTTTCGGGCATTTTGCAGCGCAGATTCCTAAAGGGTCACATCTGGGGATGAGTCATTGTCTCCGTTCGGTTATTGTCAGTTGGCGTACCTCCCAAACACTTATGAGCCATCACTCCACCAATAGATCCATAGGCATGCACATAAAAATCATTCTAACGGTTTTGTCATGCATGAATGTTTTATGATGTTTGTAAATGATGCATAAAGTGGCCAGCTTGTGTAATAAGATATTCGAATTACGAATGAGCCCGAGTTTCTTTTTCAAGCGAGCCTATGTTCTAAAAAATTGAATTTGCCATTTGAGCTGAGGCTGGGTGTCATTCTCTGTGCAAAAAAATTTTAAAGCGGAATGGAGAGGAAGGAGCATCGGTCTGGAAGATGTCAGAGAACAGAGCCTGAAGGATTAGACCTTGCATTGAGGGATGAAGGTGTTAGGAAAGCTTTCAAGGATGCTGGCTGTTGGAATTTTTGTGAGAAGCTGCAGGGTGGCCATGCTGAGGTAACAAAAGAGTTTGCCTTGAACTTTACAGGTTTAAGTTCTAAAGTATCTATGTTAGAATTTCAAGTATCTCCAGTGGCAATTGCTAATGTAACTGAAATTCCAAGAGGAGGGCAGGAGTGGTTTAAGAACTTTAATATGATTTGAACCCCTGCAAAGAATTTCTTAAAGAGGCATATGTGAATGAGGATTTAACAAAGGTTGTGCTTAGAAGCTATGTTAAGGAGCACTATGCTCTGCTTCTTACATGTATTCAAAAGTATTTAACCTGTGAGGGTAGATATAACAAGGTTTACTCCTATCACTTTAAGTTGTTGTTGCATTTTACTGGTAAAGCATCCATAGATATTCCATTTTATTTGTTTCGTAGCCTCAGCAAGATGTGTGACAAAGTCCAATTGAGGAAGGATGATTGTGAGACATCATTATTTCACCATGGTCTAGTCAAACTGTTAGTGTTGGATGGTCTTCAGAAAATTGGTAGGGATTGGAATTCTTTCATCTATATGGCTGGTTTCCAGAGTAAGACAGGCCTCACCCCACAGCCGGTTAGAGAAAGAGAAGAATCAGTGGAGGAACCTACAATAGCTGAGCTTAGAAAGGAGGCTAGGGATAAAAAGAAAACCAAGTCTCAGTTGAACAAACCAGTAAAGCCCTTGGTTCTTAAAGAGCCACCTCAGCCATCATCAAAGGAAAAGGTCAAGCACAAGAAAGATGTACCTGGATCAAGTGGGTCTGAAAGAGTATCAAGAGTTAAAACAAGGAGTCAATTAAGCAAAGAGAAGGGCAAATCAGCAGCTGTTGAGGAAAGTCCAATATCAAAGGCCAGCTTAAGTGATTTGCTTGAGGCCATTGAGTTTGAGCAGGTAGAACCGGTGCATGTTGAACCCATGCATATTGATTTGACTCAATCATCACCGGAGAGCGCTAAGAAATCCAAAGCTTCGAAGAGACTAAGGTTTGATGAACCTAGTGAGGAGTTTATTTTCAAACCACGAAGGCCGGTTACAAGGAAACAAGTTAGAGAAGCTGAGAAAGTGCATAAAGGAGAGAAAGTTGTAAAGATGCCCAGAACAGAGGTAATTGAAGTATTGTCCAAAACAGTGGAGGCAGTCAAGCATAAAGACAAGAACAGAAAAATTATTATTACCCAAGGAGGAAATGTTATAGCCATAAAGAATCAAGCGGGGACAGCAAAAGATGAAATTGCCAAAGCAAAGAATGTCATTAGAGAGCGTGCAGTCAGGTATGCCAACTATCGAAGAGCTGTGTTAAAGGGTAGTAAAAACCTAGTGAGTCAAGTGGATTCAGTGGCTGATGTGTATACATGGACAGTTCCAGCTATTAAACAAGCTAAATTCATCAGTAAAATGAACATGACTCTAAGAGCTGAAAACAAAGCCCTGAGGAGGGAGATTGCAAATTTAAAAGCACAGCTAGGTTAACTAGCTGCTCATTGATGGTGAGAGAGGTCATTTTCTAAATTTTGGCAAATTTTGTTAAAGCTCCATTGTTTTGAAGACATATAGGTCTCTGCCACCTGTAAAGAAGATTTAAAAAATTAGAAGTTCAAGCAAAAAATTCCTTACTGCAAATACACTCTGTTTTAGCAAAAACAGCAGTTTCGTAGCGCGCTACGAAACTGCTGTAGGTGCTGTTTTTGGATGAAGACAAACAGTTTAATGGTAAGATCAGCAAATTTTTGAAGGAAACGCCTAAGGAACATAAGGGAGACCACATGAGGCTATCCTAGCCATTCAGATAATGACAAGTGTGCCTTTTTGTAAAGGTGAAATATTTTGTCTCAAGTTAAAACTTTTATAAAGGTACTTTATGACCAGTTAGGGTTTGGCAGAAATGAAATACGAGGAGTATTGTTTTGGTTTATACACATGTCCATCAACGAAGCCTCCAACACATCTGAAATATGGTGATGCTCATAAATTTTGGGGTATTAAAGAGCTGGGAACATGTTGCTTAACTTTCGAAGAATGGTGGGAGACAAGGACCGGAAAAACAGGGGTTTGTTCTTATGATCAATGAACCATCAGCGCATTCAGTATCCAATGCTAACCTTGTTCATTGCATCCACTTCTCAGTTATCTCGGCCAAACTGAAAGGAGACAGGTGTCCAAGAGCAAAGAAGGATCATGATACGAGGAAGATAGAATTAGATATGTAGTTTAATTAGCACTCTTTGTAATTACAGTCAGCGCTTAATGTATTTAATGAATTAGTTAATTGGTAGATAGGGGTAATTAGTAATAGTCTTCGAGCTCCCCTCATGCTGGAGGAGGAAGCTCATAGTGGTTAAGGTTGTATCTCTATATATAGATCAGACTTTGATGTAATGGAGGTTGGATGTTTTGGAGAAGACTGTTTTTTGGTTTATGTATAAACAAATTTCAGTAATGCAAATGACTGTGTTTTCTTCTCAGGATTCGCAATGGATCTTCTTGTTCAAATGTGTGATGGTATTCTTTCTTTAAGGTTCTTTTACAGTTTTGTTAATGCATAATCACTCAGAACTCATGAATCATGCTCTGACTTCCTGTATGCCTTGGCAAACTGTGGTTTCAAAGTTATGTTTGAACATATAGATGTAAAGTGCCCTGATTTCTATGAAAAGATAGTGTTTTTGTTTGCTGAGATATGAGAGACTCCATAAGCCCAATGGGAATCAATTCAATGTTGTCCAGCCAGCTTATTTTTCATGTGTCTTAAAGAGTTAGCCATCTTTTCTTGTCATTAGTCAATATTCATAATCTGTGAGAGATCCCTCTCAGACTGAGGAGGCTAAGCCTTAGTCCAAAGCCTGGTTTGAAATAGTTACACAGAATCTTGCTGATTGGCAGCCTTCAGTGCTTGATTTTGTGATAACAGTACAAATGGACAGAGGGAGTGAAATTGTGTGGCTTCACAGATGCAGATTGGGCGGGAAGTCTATTAGATCGAAAGAGTACATTAAGTAGAATTTTCAGTGTTGGGTTCACAACGATTTCTTGGTATAGCAAGAAGCAAAGATTTGTGGCACTCAACTCGACAAAAGTAGAATACATGGTTGCAAGTTAAGCAACATGTGAGGCGATCTGGATGAGAAAGATACTTGTTGGATTGTTTGGTCAGATGATGGATCCAACAATTATTTACCTTGATAATTAGAATTGCATCAAACTCTTTGAAAATCTTGTTTTTCATGATCAACCCAAGCATATTGATATATGGTATCACCATCTATGGGATTGTGTGCAGAGGCGAATTATGTTGTTGCAGTACATTCCGACAGAGGAACAAGATGTCGATATTTTGACAAAGGCCTTGCCAAGAGGGGAGTTTGAGTTCCACAGGAGCATGATAGAGGTGGTTGACAATCCCTTTCTTGCTGAGAGGGAGTGTTCAAAATGCAACAAGAAAATCTCAGTTTGACTTTGCTTTGGTCAAACTAGAGAAAATTTGAATTTCTATTTCAGCAGAAATCTTCGAGGTAGTTAACTGAGATGACATGGCACTTGTCACTCAATTAACTCAATTAATTCGAGTTGGGGAATCTTAAATTCAGTTCAGTATGATTGATTTCTAATTTGTAGCAATCTATTTCAGTTAATTTGAGTTATCATCAATTAAACTAGTTCTAATTGACAGAAGAACTAGTGGAGGTCAACTTATGGAAGTGGAACTTCAACCACATTCAATGATCAATTAGTTAACTGATCAATCAACCCAAAATAATTGTTGTATGTAGAGAATTCGAGTTACCTAGTTGAGGTGGATATTCCAAGGCAGTGTACTATCAGTTGTAGCATATTCACATGTGTACATGTGGTGCATGTAGTCAGAGGAAGGACCTAGAGGAATTGCGCAATTCAATAGTGGGAAATTCCTAAATAATAGGGACTAATTTCCTAGAGGAACAGTGCAAGAAAATAGGAGCTTTGAGGGCTTGAAAATTGGCTAAGTGATGGCTAAAGTCATTCAATCAGATAGAGGGATAGATTATACACTTGCAGGGTGTTTTCAGACTTGAGCAAGCATATGTGTTTCTTCTCTATTCTCTCATTAATGCAATATAGATAGAAAGGAGTTTTAAGAATTGTTTTCCCCTAGATAAATATTTGTGTGTGTGTGATGTTTCATTTTCCATGTCTATGATTTGTGTTCTAAATGGTGAATTAACTTTCGTAGATCAATATAGTAGCTTCAAGTCTTGTGATTTAGTAAATTTCATGAGTAGTTTTGAATCTACACATTAATTTCTACATTGCCCAAAAATATAGAATATATAGTTAAATATAAAATAAATAAATAAATAGTTAAATATAATTAAATATAAAATAACTAAATAGCTAAAAAAATGTATTCCAGAAAGGAAAAATTACCTGATTCCTACCAAAATATATATTTCGAGCAAAATATTGGCTTTAGTAGACAATGTCATTTAAAAAAGCAAAAATAATAAAATTAAATATAAAATATATATACACAGTTAAATATAAAATATAAATATAGGAAGTTATATATATATATATATATATATAAGTGCCATACATTAAGGGATTTCAATAAAAGTAAAACATTAGAAATAATATATTAAAAAAAGTATTAAATCTTGTGCTAATAAATATTGTGGAGCATAGATAAAAGTAAAATAATATTAAAAAATTGTCTACATGGCATTTTTTTATTAATTTCTTGATTTTTCCTTAAGAGGCCACTTTTAGGTTGAAATTTCCTCTAATGAGTTTCATCCTCATATAATTTTGTAGTAGTCCAGCAATAAGGGATCCATTGTCATTTTGCAACATTAAAGTTTTGCAATAAGGGTCTTTTCATTTAGTTGTAACGGTTTCATTGTTTTATTGTACATCTGAAGTATATTTGCAGTAAGGGTTCACTGTACATCTAAAGTATATTTGCAGTAAGGGTTCAATGTACATCTAAAGTACACTAGTAGTAAGGGCTTTATTAAAATCATTGTAACTGGGTCATTATCACTAGTATAAGAGCCCACGATAGTTGGTCTAATTTATTACCATTTTTAGGGTGGTTGAGGGTGGTGCAAGGCAGGTGATTGAAGTTACGTTCAATTTGTAGCCTGAAAACACTTTAGAGTGGCAGGGTGGTGCTAGGGGAAAGTTGTAGCTTGCATGGCATTTGAGCGTTCTTCTAGCAGAAGTTGGTAAAGCAAGGTATTGTAGCATCCTTTCAAGACTTGGAGCTACCTGATAAATCTTGAACGATTTTCTAAAATACTAGGGAGTTGGGGCTTCCCTTCTTTTGGATTTAATGTATTGTACTCATAAATATTATTAGAAAAGTGTTCGTTGGTTTTTATCCCGAAAGGGTTTCCACCTAAAATTTTGTGTGCATTGTCCTTTATATGTGATGATGTTTCTTTATTCTTTAATGCTCTAAAAAATTAATTAATACTAATTGTAATAGGAAATATTGATTCACCCCCCTCAGTATTTCCAACAATGTGAATGACATCCTTGAGAAAAGGTTGGGCAACCCTTCTTCTTGCTCCCCCTCAATGAAAACACTATGTTGGAGGAAGGGTCGATTAACCCTTGCTCATGCACCTCCTTGGTGGAAATACTATGTTAAAGAAAGGCTCAACAAATCCTTCTTTAACTTCCCTTGATGAAATTGCTATGCTCGATAAATGGTCAACCAACCCTCCCCTAAGATCTTACTCTATGTGAAAGAAATGCTTGAAAAAAGGGTAAATGAACTCTTACATTGTATACCATGTGATGTGAATGCCATCCCTAAAGGTTGGTTGACACTTCTTTGTGTTCACCCTCGATGAGAGTATTATGCTAGAGAATGGGCCAATTGACCCTCCCCTAGGATCCCTCAATAGGGAAATTATTCTATAGTTTGACATATATTTGTGTAGATGGTATGAAGCATTATTCTTTGGTGATGACATCACTATGCCATTTACCAACCCTAGAATGGGTTCCATTAAGTTATATTTCTATGCTAGAAGGAATTATAATATTGTCTCCAACAATGTTGACATGTCTACTACAACAACTACGAATTTGGATGAAATTACAAAACATGCATTTGATAGCCTAGATAAGTTGGCTTTAGAGGTGCTAATAACTACATGGATTTTGTTTCACTAAGGTTCTATTCAAATTGGATATTCATAAGAATATTTTCCACTTACAAGTTTTTGTAGACTATGTTTGGGACCAAATGCAAGAGTAATCAATGAAGTGTATATTTTTCTTCCTTACTACTATTGACTTCTCACTTGAAGGAAATTGCTATATTATTCACCAACCTCTACGTCGGGATTATAGTGATATGAATTGAGTTGTTGGTACATTATGAAGGAAGGTTTTACAACAACATCTTGAAGACTAGTGCCTTATAGAATATTAGGGTGGGATCCCAAAGGAATCTATAATTACTTTATAAATTTCTATCTTGAGCTCTCATGGATATAGGAAAGTAGATTACTAAAAGAATTGTAATAAATAATCAAACATGATGTACTTTAGGACTAATAAAAGTTCACTTTTTGAAAACTTTTTTTAGTGATGATGGTTCCAAACTAGGCCCAAAAAAACACACAAACTTTTAGTGAAGAATGGGAAGTTTCAAAGAACAACCGAGAAAAGCATTGTTTCCTCTACATATTACATTAGTGCATCTCAAGTAGGAGGTGTCACCACATTTAATATAAATCTAGTAATCCTTATCACTCTTAGCATTCCATGGATTTACTATAAATGAACTTTATTAAGCATTGCCCAAAAGAAATCCTCATGTAAAATACAAGTCTACATACCTCCCCAAATAAGTAACAATATACCAATAGTCATAGCACCTCCAATAAGTGCAAAAGGAAAAAGATTAATCGGTTTCTAACCATGTGAAATAATACTTTATTTATTAAAAAAGGAGATATATAAACTAGTATTATGCTAAAGAGGTTGATATCCAAGTCAATCTCAAATGAATAGCATTTTTTTATTCTTTCTACAATTTGGGGGGCAATGGTTTTATCCTTTCCTCTAATAGGTCAATGTATAGAAGATAGGGAATGGAGTGAGAATGAAAGCAGGAACAAACCCTGAATGTTTAGCAAATTAATTTTTTTCATCACATAAAAATGATTCATGTTCCATTATATCCTAAACATATTAAAACTTATGCATAAAAATCAATCAAATGATCATTATCTTGCATATCCTACCTATCATCCACACATAACAACTAGTCATAAGTATTTGAATAATAACCTCAACATTATGGGTTTACATGCATGAGATCATAAAAATTGAGTGGTATTCTTCATGAAAAAAGGCATATTCTTTCGTAATCAAGTAGCTAATTGATTTCTTAATTGCATGCAGTGTTTCTTGGCAACTACAATTTACAAAATTATCCCATTACCAGGACTAGATAGGTGTTTGAGGGGATGATTTGAAAGGATTAATTTTCTTCATATGTTGGTTAGGGTTTCATTACTATGATCATGCTTTCAAATAGTGTCTAGGGTTTTTCTCCTATGCTTAGTGTTTTAAATGTTGGTTAGGGTATCAATCTTACATCTAGGGTGTGAAATGGTGGCCAGGGTTAGCAAGAATGAAAATAATAAAATAAAAATAAACTAAAAAAATCCAACAAATAGCTAAATAATATTCAATACACATACTTGATTAGAGGTGTAATTAAAGAATATTCAATCCATGCCCCTTCTAGCTGAGTGCACAAGTTAATCCTCCTATAGGTGTAGGTGAGTAAGTCATGTACAACAAAACATCATGTAGGTCAGTGATTCATGTGCAACCAAACATGGTGTAGGTGAGTGAGAAATTTAATGATGAATGGGTTCATAATGGGAGCAAATACAACTAAAAATTTCCAAATATTGTTCAAATTTGATGGCAACTACTTTAAACTATTACCAAATTCCTATTACTTGCATTAATATTACGACATTGGCATTTAATGTTAAATTTGATGACTAAAAACAGTTTCCAACAATCCCAACGTGGTTTTAATTTCACCTTATCACTCCCATTCAGTTAAATGCCCTTTCCCATAAACATACATACAACATACAGAATTCTAGAAATGAAAGTTTCAGATTAAAACACATGGGACTGTCAACACACGCTGAAAATAAATATGGACATAACCATACCAGTAACACACATAAAAATACACACAGATTTTTGGTCAACTTAGACCCAGGCAAAACCCCTTCAATCTTCTCCAGGGAAAACCTATTAGACAGCTCTTCAAATTTATTTATCTTTCAAGTTTAGGAAAAATACATTTGCAGACAAAACAAAATAGCAAAATACAACTTATCTCTTCAACGCAAAACTCCTTGAAAACCATGCCCACTTTGCCTCGATTTTTGTGCCCACTTGAAGCTAAAAATATGTATTGTACGGATACGACTGTACAGACTGTACGGATTTTTTCAAAAAAAAACAAAAACTTCTCTCAAACGGCGTGCAGCTCACAACATTCAATGTTGTTCATATTGTACCTTCTGTTGTCTTCTAAACCTTGATTTCCATGCCCAGCTTTGCCCAGAAATCACTCCTTCAGCTTGCTGCAACAAATTTCTCCTTCATAAATTTTATCCAGCTCTCAGCCTCCTTTCTCCAATCTGCTCATGAAGAATGAATGCAGTCTCTATTTTCTTTTCCCCCTTTTGTTTCCGTAAATGACTTTTGGGCAACCCTAAGATTTAATGGCTCAAATTCATTTAAATCAAGGGATGAGAATAAATGTGCATTTAATTCTCACTTTCTATTTTTTAACTCACCCATTAAATAAGGTACTCACATTGTACTTTGTGTCTAAAGTCACTTTTCACTTTATAATTTAACATTGACTTTACCACTTATAAAGTCACTTTCACTTTATAAAGTCACACTTAGGAAAAGAATTATTTTGGACACTTTTCCATAGGTAGAGACTAACCCATGGGAAACCACTTGTCCAAGGTACATTAAAAATCAACATTCCCTCTTACTGAGGAAAGTGTTTCTCACCACACCCATTTTGTTCCTGAAATGGACATGCTTTCCTCTTGGCAAGGACTTTGTGGGAACATCGGCCACTTGCTCATCTGTTGATATATACTCCAGCTTCACTGCCCCCTTCTGAGCATAGTCCCTGATGAAATGATATCTGATGTCAATGTGTTTTGACTTGCCATGAAACACTAGATTCTCTGTGAATTTAATGCAACTATGATTATCACAATGAATAACTATTGGTCTCAAATCTTGATCAAATAGGCCATACAACAACCTACGAATCCAAATGGCCTCACAACTAGCCTGGCTAGCAGCCATATACTTAACCTCAGAAGAGCTCGAAGCAACTGACTTTTTCTTTCGACTGAACCACGACACAATTGTCGAACCCAATCTGAAGCAACACCCTGAAGTTTTTTTCCTATTAGAAGCATAGCCTGCCCAATTTGAATCTGTGTAACCTTCCAACCTCACTCCATCTCCCTGCTTATAGTCCAAACCATAATCAACAGTCCCCTGCGCGTAGCGAAGAATGTGCTTTGCAGCTACCCAGTGCACCTTCTTGGGCTCAACCATGAACTGCTAAGTGTGTTCACTGCAAAGCATATATTTGGCCTAATGTTGACCAAATACATCAAGAACCCAATAAGCTGCTTATACAATGTGGGATCCACCAAACTAGAATTTGAAGCATGAAGCTTCTTCCAATTGGTGATCATGGGTGTAGACATGGGTCTACAGTCTTCCATGTGAAATATTCTCAACACATCCACAGCATACTGCCCCTGCCCTAGAAAGATATGCCCCTCCTCCGGCCACACCTCAAGCCCCAAAAAGTAATGCATCAGCCCAATTTCCTTCATCTCGAACTCCATAGCAAGATCCTCCTTGCAACCACTAATCAGTCTCTCTGCCCTAATAATGAACAAGTCATCAACATACAACACAAGAATGAGTGGATCATCCCCTACAACAATGTAGTATAGGTTTGGATCTGCATCATTCTTCGTGAAACCCATCTGCTGCAAGTAAGTATCAATCCTTGAATACCAAGCTCTCAGAGCTTGCTTAAGTCTGTAGAGTGCTCGCCTCAACGAGCATACATGGGTCTCCCGCCCAAGTACCTCAAAGCCCTATGGCTACTCAACATACACCTCCTCCGCTATGACTCCATTCATAAATGTGATATTCACATCTATATGATGGATCTGCCAACCCATTTCTGCAGCAATAGAAATAAGGGATTGGATAGAAGTGTACCGAGCTACGGGGGCGACGGTCTCATCATAGTCAACTCCCTCTATCTGTAAGAACCCTCTAGCCACAAACCTTGCCTTGAACTTCTCAATGCTGCCATCCATAGCATGCTTGATCTTGTAAAGCCACCTGGAAGTCACAACTGACTTGCCCCCAGGCCTAGACACCACTTCCCAAACATTGTTCTTAATGATAGATGCATACTCCTCCACCATTGTCTGACCTCAAGACCTGAATCTTCCTACCTATCTGCTTTTCCACAAGAGCTTTGAACTCTTTAAAGCGACTAAAAACCTGACCCTTGGTCTTCAAGAAATACATCCAATTCCTCCTAGAGTAGTCATGAACTAATATAACATAATACTCATAACCACCCAAAGGCACATGAGACATACGGCCACTAACATCAGTATGAATCAAGTCTAGTATACATGTAGATCTATTGTCGTTCGTTAGGAATGGTAACTTGGTGTATTTTCCCAAAGCACACCCTCTACAGACCTCATAATGCTCAACACTGAAATCGGGAACTCCAGTAGTGATCTCACTCATTACTCTCACAGCTCCATGATGCATATGCGCCATCTTCTGGTGCCATAACTCGCATAAGTCTTTATTGTTGGTGGTACTAGTGTGAGTGCTACCAGATGTGCTACTCACCAATGCTCCTGGCCACTGAAAACAGAACCTGTATAGTTTCCCAGAGCGGAATTCAATCACTTTAGCCGAAGTGATGGAAGCTCCCCTGGGATGCATCAATACCTTCCCTCCTGAGAAAGTGACGTCAAACCCCTTCTCCTCCATAGAAGACACTGAAATCAAGTTCTTCTTCATCCTCGGAACATAAAAAATATCCATGACCTTCAAAGGAGGCAAATACTCCCTCTCAAAGGTCATAGTCCCCACACCAACAGCTCTCACAGTGCGGTCATCTCCTAGTACAATCTCAATATCAAGTGCCCTCTCTGCAAGCTCTGAAAAGAACTCCCGTGCACCTGTTATATGGCGGGAAGCTCTATTGTCTTTGTACCACACATCGAATCATGTACTCCTACTAGATGTAGAAGTAATAAATACAAATTCATGTTCAAACTGTGAAGCGAATTTCTCCACCTTTGCAGAAGTTGCAGTACCCTTCTTCCCCTTTTTCTTCCTCTCAGGACATGTAGCAGCATAGTGTCCCATCTTCTAGCATGCCCAACATTTGACTTTGGACATATATGTATCTTTCTTCTTCTTCTTCTCCTTTCCCTTAGCCCCATATGATGAAGCCCCTTTCTTGGCCTTCCCTTTGTTCTTCCCCCTAGTTGTCAAGGCTACATCCTCCTCATCTGCTATCTTCACCCCACCACTGTCAATCTTTTGTATCTCATGTTGCACACAATCATCCCAGAATCTGTCTCAATTGGGAAGATTCTCCCTAGAAGTAACGACATCTCCAAAGACCTATCAAGACTTAGGAAGTCTCGCTACAGCTATCCTGACTAAATCTATGAGTGAAACTGTCTCACCAATAGCAGTGAAATCATCACATACCTGATTGACCCTGTCAAGATAATGAACTACACTTTCAGCCTTTGTCATCCTCATGTTCTTCAATTGTTCTTTTAGTACCATCTTCCTACTCTCATTGGTACTCGGATAGAGAGTGGTTAGAGTTGTCCACATCTAATATGCATATGTGTTTCCTCTCACCTAAGGAACCACATGATCCTTCAGACTGTCCATCAAAATCATTTTTTCCTATGCATTATTTTTGTGAATTCAGCAAATTCATCTGCAACAGTAGGAGGTGCAACCACTTGTTGCACTATGTCCCAAATTGTTGCCTCCTCAAACACTGCCTGAATTATGTCCTTCCAAATGGCATAGTTGGATATACATCCATTCTGTCCTCTATCCTTAAGAACATGGCCATAACTGTTGTCCAAAATTTAAGAAACCAAGAAAATGGGGAAATGAACTTTCCAGCACACCTTGTTGTCTCAAAAGTTCAATCTGTGTGAAATTTCACCTTCTTGTCCCAAAATATCAGTTTGTTGTCCAAAAATTCAGTTTGTTGTCCAAACCACTGTTTGATGTCCCAAACTATCGTCTGTTGTTCAAACTGCAATTTTCAGCCTGTAGCTTTGATGCCATGTTGAAATTTGATGACTAAAAAAAGTTTCCAACAATCCCAACCCGATTTTAATTTCACCTTATCACTCTCATTCACTTAAATGTCATTTCCCATAAACATACATTCAACATATAGAATTCTGGAAATGAAATTTTCAGATTAAAACACATGAGATTGTCAACACATGCTGAAAATACATATGGACATAACCAAACCAGCAACACACATAAAAATACACACAGATTTTTGGTCAACTTAGACCTAGGAAAAACCCCTTCAATCTTCTCCAGTGAAACCCTGTTAGAGAGCTCTTCAAATTTATTTATCTTTCAAGTTCAGGAAAAATACATTTGCAGACAAAACAAAACAGCAAAATACAACTTATCTCTTCAGCCGAAAAGTCCTTGAAAATTGTGCCCACTTTGCCTCGATTTTCGTGCCCACTTGAATTTGAAAATGTGTACTGTACGGATACGACTATACGAACTGTATGGATTTAAAAAAAAAATCAAAAACTTCTCTCGAACGACGTGCAGATCACAAAATTCAATGTTGTTCGTATTGTACCTTTTTTTGTCTTCTAAACCTTGATTTCCATGCCCAGCTTTGCCCAGACATCACTCCTTCAACTTGTTGCAAAAAAATTCTCCTTCAGAAATTTTCTCCAGCTCTCAACCTCCTTTCTCCAATCTGCTCATGAAAAATGAATGTAGTCTCTCTTTTCTTTTCCCCCTTTTGTTTGTCTAAATGAATGGGCAACCCTAAGATCTAATGAATCAGATTCATTTAGATCGAGGATGAGAATAAATGTGCATTTAATTCTCACTTTCTATATTTTAACTCACCCATTAAATAAAGTACCCACATTGTACTTTATGTCTAAAGTCACTTTTCACTATATAATTTAACATTGACTTTACTACTTATAAAGTCACACTTAGGAAAAGAATTATTTTGGACACTTTTCCTAGGTAGATACTAACTCATGGGAAACCACTTGTCTAAGGTACATTAAAAATCAACATTTAATAATATTGTGATTTTGATGATATTGACATTCAAACCCTTTTACACATGGATTTTGACATTTGGATCTCCTTATGCATGGATTTTTTTACTTTAATACTCTTCTATGCATGGTTTTTGATATTTGGATATCTTTATGCATGCTTTTTTACATTTAGATTAGTTGAAAACCTAGTTGGGATTAAAGGTCTAATTAGAGCTTCAACAAACACTAGAACATTTGACATTTCTTATGACACTATATCAACATTGGTTTGAAAATTGGACAATGGCATTTTGATGAAACAAATTAGCCCACTTCATCGGTTTAGTTTCCTCGAACCTAAGATGCACAAATCGAATCGTCATGTGTTAGATGAAAAACTCCACCAAACAATTTCCATAACAGAGCATCACCACTGCAACACAATGTCGTATGTTCAACATACAAATATTGCCACATCGTAGATTTTAGGAAACTTACCATTTGAATTTCATCACAAACACTGACATGCAGTAGCTCAAGGAGAATTAGTCCCATTAACTTTCATTAAATTTTTGTGTCCTAGTTGTGATGACCATACCATTGGAATTTCATCACAAACACTGACATTTAGTAGCTCGAGGATAATTAATCCCATGAATTGTCATCAAATTTTTGTGTCCTAGTTGTGATGACCATTCATATGCATGACGTTAGATTGCCATGTGGTTTGATCTGTCGAGAACAAGTCGCCCATCTAACACATATTGTCCCAAGATACGACGTAAAAAATGATGGCCATAGTCCATTTTGTGATGCACTACCCTAAATCAACTAATGGAATTGTCACAATATGTAGGAAAAGTTTGTCAGTGTTTGTTACTAAAGCAATAGGGGCATTTTCGACATAAACCTCTATTGATGTTTTGAGGCACAAATGATAATTTAAACCAAAAAAAAGTAGTACATTGAAATCCATGGTTATAATGAAATTGACATAATGTAATGACCCCACTCTAGTTCCCTAGATGACCTTACGAAAATTGAGGGCGTTCCCAAAATTTTCCACTTTCGCACCTTATTTGAAGACTCAAAATTAGAGTCGCATTTGGACTCATCTCTTTAATAGATTTTCAATTATATAAACTTTGTTCACTTCATATTTATATGCACAAAACTGTCCTCTTATAAAACTCTCTCAACCTTTTGTGACCATGCCCACAATATGCACGCCTAACATATTAAATGTATGCCACAAAACTTCCAAAAATGTGTGCCCATAGGCTCAAAACGCATGCTAAAGGCATGCTAGAAATGCACACCCAACCCTTAAGAAAGTGTCCACTAAAATTACTATGCCCACGATATGCATGCCTAGAATACTAAATGCCTAATATAAGATTCTACTAAAAATAAATATTTACAATGACATTCACAGATATTGTTATTATAGAAGACTCAAAAGAATAGAATAAGAATCTTACATCACAACATTTCTAGCATAACATGAAATGAAGTAAAACATATCATTGGGAAAGATAAAAGTAAAAGCTAGGTGCATTTTACATGTTGCAAAAGTGCAATGTGTATTTTGGTTGATGCAAAAATGTGAAGGCGTGAAACATTTTGCAATATGACTTAAATCCACGTTAGAGTTACATCGACATTTGAGAAAATGACCAAGTATAGAAGTGCGGAGATAGAATGATGTGAACATGTGGCCTTGAGGATATGCATACCTACAAACATGAAGAGAGACATTCCACATTCTACATTGCTAGTGAGGTGATTCTCTCAAATTTGTCAAAGTTTGGTGGCACTTTTTGGTTGGATGTTCCCTTGGCCTTGCTAATAATTTAGGGGTATATCATAAAAAAAATTATCCATTATAAAATTTTAAAGCATATAATGGAACAAGCATATGTAAAGGTGATGTGTGCTCAAGGTTAAGTGGGGGAAGCAGGTTTTATAATGGTATAGTAGGAACATCCCACATGTCAAGGAGTTGCAAAAAAGGGAAGACACAAAGGATAACCCAATATCCAAAGGCTTAGCAAGTGTCAAAGTTTTATTGTATAATTTTCCTCCTTTATAATAATTTTATTTTAAGAATTACTTTTTAAATGAATGAAATAATTACAACACTATACACATACATGTTTATACTAATAATTCAATTTTGTGTGTAGATTTGTTCCTGTGTATAGTACCTACAAAAGTATATGTAGTTAACTGAGTACAATAAGCTTATGAAGTTTTTGGAAATAAAATTGCTTGAAAACAAAATTTAAGGTATTATGACCATGACCATAATATGCATGCCTAGCACAATAAATACATGCCACAATGTTTCCACCAATGCACTCCCATAGGCACAAAAATGCACGTCCAAGACACAAAATGCATGCCAATAGGCACAAAAATGCACATTGAAGACATACTTGAAATGCAACACTTAATAAAGTGCCCCTTAGGATTACCATGCCTACAATATGCACTCCTATCATACTAAATGTATGCCACAAATATTCCACAGATGCACACCCATAAGCACAAAAATGCACGCACAAGGCATGTTTGAAATGCACACCCAAGGCACAGATATACACCCAACCCTTAAGAAAATGCCCAATAGGATTAAAGAGAATGATACTCAAGACTACGAAAAAATCTCATTGGGATTAAGAGATATTCCCACCTAGTGCTTGAAAGATATGCACACCCTGCACACTCCACAATCCTTAACATTGTCATCATATGATTTACAAAATGTGGAACAACATTCACTAACCAATCTTCTACATTCATGTTTTTCGCAACCCCCCAACACTTGTCATTCTTTATATTTTGCAAAATTTGAAACATTCACCGCCAAACCTCCCCCCACTTCACATCCCTACATTCCATAACATCCATATTGCACTTTTGTTAAAATTGGCAACTAGGTCCAAATTCCACCTTGGGATAGCACATTTGATGAAGATGATGATTGCATTAAATTCATCTTTTCGAGGGGACCAAAATTGATATAAAGATCATCTAATTTGGACAAACGGAAGGGCAATTTTTAATTTATGTCCCCACATGTAAAAATTGTTCAGGTCGACCACATCAACATGTAGGCTCATGAAGCCCAATGGTCGTGACTCTTCACCCACAATGAATTGTATAAATACATGTGACCTCTCACCTCATTTGGCATCTTCATCACTCACACATTTTCTCTCCTTCTCTCATTGGTTCCTCTCTCCAACGTGTCTAACAACGAGGTCGAAATTACAGGACAGAATTGCGGGGCCGAAATTATTATGCAATTTGACCAGCATGACTTTGACTTTCTAAGCATCATTTGACTTTGATTTTCTGGGTATAATTTCGTCTCAACAAGCTACATTCTTTGGCACAAAAACCGAGGAAAAGGACTTTGACCTGCATTGACCACATGTCAATTTGACCATAGATTATCTGGTTGTTTTGGGTTAAATTTGACTACCAATGAACGCTGAGTTTCACTGCCTTTGACTGAGCTTCAAAGGAGGATTTTGACCGTTGCGTTGATCTTTTATGATTTCTTGTTAGGGCTAAAGTTTCACTGCAGTTGACTGCAAATTTTGACAGACGTGTTTTGACTTGAATTTGACAAGTCAATTTTGACTATTGTACTCTCTCTATTGAACATATTGATATAATAATAAGAAGAATTGATCAAAGAGTTTTCCCCACATTGGGGTTTTTCCCTGGCATCCACCAAATCTAGTGTCCTCTTGTCTTGGTTTGTCTTCCGCACTTCCTTTCATGTTCTATCTACTTTCACTATCAATGTGATTAATGGTTAATGTGATTTCTATTGGAAATATAAATTGAAAATTTTCATTACGTTACTAAAAAAAATTAAAGTAATTGTGCTAAACATTGTACATACCTTTGTTAACCAAAATTAACAACTTTCCATCTTTCAAGTTACACCTTTCAAACTTAGTCTCTTTTGCAATTATAACATTATATAAAGCACTATTTTCACAAAAATGGAAATTTTTATTATCACCATTGATTTCCATGAACAAAATATCTCCATTGATTTCCGTGAACAAAATATCTCATTGTTCTCATATTTCACATGAAGGTCACAGTTGATATTAATAATTTCAATTTTCAAGAATATGCATCATTACAATGAATTAAAGCCACTTCAACGAAAAAAATTTAAAATCCTTATAAAATATATACAAATAAACACTGAGTGTTTTATTGAAAATCACTACACAAAAACAACAAATAAAAAATAATAATAATAATAATAATAAATAAATAAACACAATTTTTTGAAGATACTCTTAAGAGTTTCAATTCACGAATCTTGAATCTTACTTAAAATAATAATAAAAAATACAATTTTGTGAAAATACTATTAATAATTTTAATGGACGAATCTTGAATCTCACTTATTAATGGCTTATAAATAGTAATCAAAACTACCATATGAATTTAAAATATATATATATATATATACCACCGGAATTGGTGAAGTTTGGCCATATACACAAAGTTTGCTTATAAATAGTAATCAAAACCATGTTATTCCATTGTATATTCCCCTTCTACTAAAGATCGATGGGTGATGTAACACCGAAAAGATTTAATGGCTCTGCTCCTTTATTGATGTTTGTGGACTTCTTTGAGACCAGGTATTTAAGGCATTTCGTGGTTCTATTTGTATCCTTGAAAATTACTGGCAAAAAAACTGCTTACTGTGATCAAAGGCTTTCGTTTAACTCACCCTGTACATAGTAATTAATAAAATGGAGTTATTTTCCATATTGACCTTCATCCATGGGGTGTTCATCTCATGTAATTCGTTTAAAACCACTCAATAAAAACGCCAAGGATTTCGTTCCAAACCACTCAATTTATCTCTTAAGAACCCGGTATGTTCTTTGTCATGAAACCTTAGGCATCCTCCCTCTCCACCCAAAGGGTGAGATTATTTGTTCACCCTTAACATCTTTTGCATCCCCATTGAAATGAATTGTGTGTCTCATAGTTTGGAATAAACACAACCCCTGAGAGGACTCTCTTTCTTTACAGGAGTTGTGTACTCTAGATTTGCTTTTCATCTTCTCTCTTTTGCAACATTTACATTTTTAAGTTGAAGTGATGATGAAAAATGAGATAAAATTATAATATTAAGGGTTGCCCAATTTCGTTCACTGATACGGATTTTTTGCGAGAAAAATTTACATCTAATGGATGCCTTAGGCGTCATCATACTCTAGATTTGAATTTCATCTGCCCCCTTTTTGAACCTTTACATTTCTAAGTTGCAACAACATTAAGATTAATGAGATATCTTTATAATAGTAAGGGTCACCCATTTTGGTTGGAGAATTTTTGTGAAAAGTTTTACCTGCCTTAGCATTTTTATACTTCCGATTTGTTTTTCATCTGATCTCTTTTTCAACATTTACATTTCTAAATTACAATTGCATTGAGCTTAATGAGATATCTTTGTAATGGTAAAGGGTTACCCCATTTCGCTGGACGAATTTTTATGAGCAGGTTTTATGTTAATTTTAGGTATGTTCTATGCTTAGAGCAATTTATTTCAATTTTCACAGTTAGCTCCATATCTTTTCCAGATTAGCAATCACATCAGCATTAAAGTACACTGCGGATAGAACATAAACATAAATCGCAAAAGACAAGCCAAGACAAGAGGACACAAGATGTGGCGCTAGTCAGGGACAAACCCCAATGTGGGGAAACGCTTGATGATTGATGCTATGTGATTCGTTCTCCACATTTCACTAGTTTCAATCCCACTTCTTCACCCCTGTGAGCATCACCCGATGCAATGAGTGCTAAGTGAACTATTCAAAAATCATGAGAAATTAGTCAGTTACGACTACCTCTCATGGAAATGGTCATACGTTTGAATGACTTACTTAACGCAGTTGAATCCCAAAAATGATATCTAATATAATGCACTGCGTAATCCCCCATACTTAAATTCAAAAAGAGTCAAGGGATCTCTACTTGAATGGTTCATGAGGCACAATACTTGCTAAGGTTTTGCAAATGGGGTAGCAAGCTAAGTGGGCTTGATTGTGGGAAAAACTCCACAGTTAAGCGCGCTTGAGCCAGAGGAGTTCTGGGATGGGTGACCTCCTGGGAAGTCCTGGTTACCGGGTGCAAGCCCCGGAAGTGATGATTGATGCTATGTGATTCGTTCTCCACATTTCACTAGTTTCAATCCCACTTCTTCACCCCTGTGAGCATCACCCGATGCAATGAGTGCTAAGTGAACTATTCAAAAATCATGAGAAATTAGTCAGTTACGACTACCTCTCATGGAAATGGTCATATGTTTGAATGACTTACTTAACGCAGTTGAATCCCAAAAATGATATCTAATATAATGCACTGCGTAATCCCCCATACTTAAATTCAAAAAGAGTCAAGGGATCTCTACTTGAATGGTTCATGAGGCACAATACTTGCTAAGGTTTTGCAAATGGGGTAGCAAGCTAAGTGGGCTTGATTGTGGGAAAAACTCCACAGTTAAGCGCGCTTGAGCCAGACGAGTTCTGGGATGGGTGACCTCCTGGGAAGTCCTGGTTACCGGGTGCAAGCCCCGGAAGTGATGATTGATGCTATGTGATTCGTTCTCCACATTTCACTAGTTTCAATCCCACTTCTTCACCCCTGTGAGCATCACCCGATGCAATGAGTGCTAAGTGAACTATTCAAAAATCATGAGAAATTAGTCAGTTACGACTACCTCTCATGGAAATGGTCATACGTTTGAATGACTTACTTAACGCAGTTGAATCCCAAAAATGATATCTGATCAATTCTTCTTTTATGTTCTTCAAAGTTCAACAAAGAGTGAGAGATAGTACATTTACAACAGAAGTCAACACTTTGACTTATCTAGATATGAGCATAGATCATCTCCTATAATGATGATACATGAGATCAGTTGAAGACATTCTAGTTCCACTGATTCTCCAAAGTGACGGCTTCACCTAACATAGTGTTGCAGCGTGTACTCATGTTGCACCAGTCACTGTGCTGCACTTAGTCACTGAGCTGCTCCCATCTGCTCCCATCATCACGCTGCTCTTTACTAACATGCCCATCATGCTGCATCATTCATCATCATGTTGTTTCATTCATCATCACGCTGCCCTTTACTAACATGCCCATCATTCTGCATCATTCATCATCATGTTGTCTCATTCATCATCATGTTGCCCTTTACTAACATGCCCATCATGCTGCATCATTCATCATCATGCTGCCCTTTACTAACATGCACATCATGCTGCATCATTCATCATCATGATCTGAGACTGTTCATCTTTATCATTCTCATTATGTTGAGACTGTAACCATCATAAACATCACTGCTTATGATCCTTGTCATTGTCACTGCACATTAATATGCTTAGCAAGTGTACAGTACTGATATTCAAATTGAGATCACATAACCGTATACATTGTCATCATGGAAACTCATTCCATCAACATGGTTCTGCAGAGATAGTATGCCGAGAGTGTAGATCCAATTCTTGCAACCCTAACCAATGAGGTTCATTATGTCGACGTTGTTACAGGGATACCATATCTTTAGGATCAATGTGATCTTCATTAAGCCAAGACTGAGATTGCAACTATAGAATGTCAATACTGTACCTCCGGAAAAGATCAGAGACATCTTTATGCCAACACTGTCCATCCATCCGAGGTTCTTGCTATTCCATTCATCCGAAGTTCTGAATTGACTGCACCTTATACCCATCCGAGGTGCAGTCAAGCACTTAGACAAAAAAGTGCCCTAATATAATGCGACTTGCTTCTTATACACGCAGAATTTTAGAGAGACAATGTGAGATCTATCCCCCCTTGATTGCTGATCTCTGCACCCATCTTCACACGAAAAATTCGGAGATAAAGTCCGAGTTTTGTTCCTCCCTTTATGCGAGCTTTGTCCCTCTTGTATAGCGTATACATGTATCCAAAATTCACGTGGAATTTTAGAGAGGAATGCAAAGTTATGTATCTTATTTGACTGCGTGAACATCTCTGCTTTCACTGCGTGAACAGGGCTCCTTGCGGTGTTTAGATGTCTCCATTCACTGCGTTTTAGGTGTCTCCATTCACTGCGTTTGATCAGCACATTGTGACTAAGGCATCATACTAGGCCAGCGTATACTCTTAGTGTCTCTCCTTCACCCAAAACCCAAAGACGTAGAGAGGAGGAGATCACATGAAGAGTGTATCTCAAATGACTTCAAGTCATTTTCTTTTTATATTAAAACGTAGATGATGAATAGAAACAACTATTTGGGCTTCTGAACCTATATAAGTCGTTGACCGACTTGACAATTTGTCTTATAACGCAAATAAATTCATAACTTCATGAATACTTATCAAAATCGGATGATCTTTAGATCAATCTTACACTTCTCGATGAGAGGGATCCAAGAAAAATATCAACTGCCATAAATAAGATGACCCGCATGGAGTTTGGCCCTCGCTGCCGATTTTAACACTCCCTCTCAACTAGGGAGAACTCCATCCGCTGATCCATATGTCCAATTGTATTATCTCTGCGATTAGTGCCCTACACTGCTCTGCTTAGCTCAACTCTACTCTGCTTAACCATGAAGAAGAAAAATTGATCGAGAATGTCTCATACCATTCTCCACTAACCCAAAGTCAGTGTCAGAGTGTGTACCACTAGTCCCAGACCAGTGTTCTATCGACCCGAAGTCAGTGTCATAGTGGGTACCACTCTCACTGGTCCCAGACCAGTCTTCTACCGACCTAAAGTCAGTGTCATAGTGGGTACCACTCTCACTGGTCCCAGACCAGTATCATTGATCCCAGATCAATGGAGGTCATCCTAGCATAGGGAGAACAGTAGATACAACGATGCGTCCATCGATAAATCTACTATGGTCCCTATCCTCATTTCCCTGCCCATTGATCAGAAGAGAGGTACTTCCCATGAGTCCCGCACTGCATGGGTAGGATGCCTCGACAGGGGAACTAATCATCCTATCCACAGGAGAACAAATCATCCTGTCCAGTGGATGCCACGGAGAACAAATCATCCTGTCCAGTGGATGCCACGGAGAACTAATCATCCTGGCCTACAGGAGAACGAATCATCCAGTGGATGCCACGGAGAACTAATCATCCTGGCCTACAGGAGAACGAATCATCCTGATCCACACTCGCCATGGAGAATGAATCATCCTGGCCCACAGGAGAACTAATCATCTTGTTTCATAGTCGCCACGGGAGAACTACTCATCACTCTCACTGGTCCCAGACCAGTATCATTGATCCCAGATCAATGGAGGTCATCCTAGCATAGAGAGTACAGTAGATACAACGATGCGCCCATTGATAGATCTACTATGGTCCCTATCCTCATTTCCCTGCGCATTGATTAGATGAGAGGTACTTCCCATGAGTCCCGGACTACATGGGTAGGATGCCTCGACAGGGGAACTAATCATCCTCTCCACAGGGGAACGAATCACCCTATCCAGTGGATGCCACGGAGAACTAATCATCGTGGCCTACAGGGGAACAAATCACCCTGATCCACAATCGCCATGGAGAATGAATCATCCTGGCCCACGGGAGAACTAATCATCTTGTTCCATAGTCGCCAAGGGAGAGCTAATCATCCCGACCCATAGGAGAACTAATCATCTTGTTCCATAGTTGCCACGGGAAAACTAATCATCCCGGCCCACAGGGGAACTAATCACTTTGTTCATAACGCACCACCAAGGAAGGGTGAGTGGCCCTGTGGTCGTATGTTGCTCCAGTGAGTACCCCAAGCCCCTCAGAGCTCCAAAAGCTCAATGCATGAAAAAAATTCAGGACCCTTATAAGAAGGTCTCTCAACGAATCCAAGTCATTCAAGAAAGTCACAGATTTGACCTTTCCTCGGGGCTTTGTCAAAATGTCTGCGACTTGTACATCAATCTCAATGCGATGGAGCCTCCTTGCTCGTCGACTTACCATATCCCAGATAAGGCAATATCTAATGTCCATCTCCTGGAGCAATCATCGAATACAGGATTCCTCAATAATCGAATCCCACCTCTGGTTGTCACAGAGAATCACAGTGGTATTCATCATGTGTACAAACAGCTTACTAAAGAGCTTCTGCAACCATGCAGCGTCACACGAGATCATACTCGTAGCTATGTATTCGGTTTTGGTGATGCTTATAGCAACCGACTTCTGCTTCCTGCTCTTCCATGATATCGAAGCAAAATCCAAAAAGAACCAGCACTGAGAAGTGCTCTAGTGATCCTCCACACTGCCTGCCCGCTCAGCATTCGAATAATCATGCAGTTTCATATTTCCGGCAGTGTATCTCAATCCATGAGAGATTGTGCCCTGAAGATATCTCAGAGGATTCTTGGCACCAATCCAGTGAGGCTCAACCAAATATGAGTTCACCATGCTAACTGCAAAACATGTGTCCGAATGGAAGTTCATCAAAAACATCAACGCGAATGAGTTTATGAAACTCATAGGCATTTCCCAAATCTGGTCCGACATCACTACCATATAACTTCTGAAAGTTAAGATCCTCGAGGTAGTCACAGGCTTGCAGTTTATCATTCCACATCCAGAATCCAACTCCCTCTTACTTCTGCAAATGAGAGGGTCTGCACCTGTCAGAAATAGGTCGTCCTCATAAGGTGCCGGTATGAGAGGTCTATCATCCACAACCTTCAAACAATGGTTTGGACGGCTTCACTATTAGTGAATCTTAGCATCATCAGACAGCTATCAATCCTCTCATATTAGGTCCGAGGTGTTTTACTTCAAGCCATAGTGGACTTTCTTCCACCTGCATACCTGAGATTCACGATCACGAATCTCAAACTCCTCGGGTTGTTCCAAACCTGTGGACCTGCTACATAAGGGGAATGGTCCCCTTGTAAGATTTTCCTTCGGTACATCTCAAACATGTACCTTCACGCTCTTCTTGAATTCAGAATCCAAGTCACCCTCTGACTCAGATCGGGTAGGGCCCCATAAGTAGACATCTAGTGCTATAGATGAGATGTGTCAACTGATATGGTCCCCAATGGACCATTTTGCAACTTGATACAAATTGCCAACCCTGAACTCAAAAGCATCTTAAAAAAATTTATTTTTAAACACGTACCTTTCTATCGATGAATGCCACCTTGTAACCTTTGACTTCCATTGCCGAAATGGACACCAGGTTTTTCTTATGATCAAGTACATAAAAGAGATTTAGTAACTGAATCAAGTTACCCTCATTCAATTGAGGGGTAACATTATCTACACCCTTTCCAGGATACCCTTTCCAAGATAGGTGGCATTGACTCCAAGTATAATCCCATGATTGTTTCCATCTCTACCAAATTAGAAAGAGCACCCTTCTATCTGATGAAGTGCCTTGATGCACTATAATCCATAAGCCAAATTCCCAAAGAATCTTAAGGAGAGGGCCAATACAAGATCTTATCAAAAACAACATTTGATTCTTCATACCTGAGGTTCCTGGCTTTCTCTGAAGAGTTGTTCGTGTCCTTGATGACCTGCATTACCTATCATTCCTCTGATCATTGAAGATGTCCCTGGAATGATTGTTATCATCATCAAGTGATGCGTCCCTGCCAATCGAACACTCCTCGCATAATGGCCGAACTTATTTCAACCAAGGCATCTGTCTTTCCTTCCACCCTTAGATCCGGACTTTCCGATGAAGTGATCTTTAGGTAGGCAATCAGAAACTTATGTTGCACCATTCTGATAATATTCTCTGCTTCGACTTCACCCTCGATGAATTTGAAGAGGGATGAGAAATCCACTGATCCTTTTGTCCTTTCCCAACTGTCTTCGGTGATTGCTCTTTCACTCTTGCTTGGGCATTATCTTCACCTCAGCTCTGATTCCCTGTTAATTTTAGGTATGTTCTATGCTTAGAGCAATTTATTTCAATTTTCACAGTGAGCTCCATATCTTTTCCAGATTAGCAATCACATCAGCGTTAAAGTAAACTGCGGATAGAACATAAACATAAATCACAGAAGACAAGCCAAGACAAGAAGACACAAGATGTGGCGCTAGCCAGGGACAAACCCCAATGTGAGGAAACCCTTGATCAATTCTTCTTTTATGTTCTTCAAAGTTCAGCAGAGAGAGAGAGATAATACATTTACAAAGAAGTCAACACTTTGACTTATCTAGATATAAGCATAGATCATCTCCTATAATGATGATACATGAGATCAGTTGAAGACATTCTACTTCAGCTGATTCTCCAAGGTGACGGCATCACCTAACATAGTGTTGCAGCTTGTACTCATGTTGCACCCATCACTGTGTTGCACCTAGTCACTGAGCTACTCCCATCATCATGCTGCTCCTTACTAACATGCCCATCACTCTGCATCATTCATCATCACGCTGCCCTTTACTAACATGCCCATCACGCTGCATCTTTCATCATCATGATCTGACACTGTTCATCCTTATCATTCTCATTATGTTGAGACTATAACCATCATAAACATCACTGCTTATGATCCTCGTCATTGTGACTGCATATTAATACGTTGAGCAAGTGTACAGTACTAATATTCAAATTGAGATCACAGATCCGTATACACTGTCATCATGGAAACTCATTCCATCAACATGGTTCTGCAGAGATAGTATGTCGAGTGTAGATCCAATTCTTGCAACCCTAATCAATGTAGTTCATTATGTCAACATTGTTACAAGGATACCATCTTTAGGATCAATGTGATCTTCATTAAACCGACACTGAGATTGTAACTGTAGAATGTCAATATTGTACCTCCGGAAAAGATTAGAGACATGTTTATGCCAAGACTATCCATCCATCCAAGGTTCTTTCTATTCCATTCATCCGAAGTTCTGACTTGACTACACCTTATACCCATCCAAGGTGCAGTGAAGCACTTAGACAAAAAAGTTCCCTAATATAATGCAAGTCTGCTTCTTATACACGCAAAATTTCCAAGAGACAATGTGAGATCCGTCCCTTCTTGATTGCGGATCCCTGCATTCATCTTCACACGAAAAATTCAGAGATAAACTCTGAGTTCTGTTCCTCCCTTTATGCGAGCTTTGTCCCTCCTATATAGCATATACATGTATCCAAAATTCACGTGGAATTTTAGAGAGGAATGCGAAGTTCTGTATCTTCTTTGACTGCGTGAATATGTCTCCTTTGACAACGTGAACAGGGCTCCTTGCGGTGTTTAGATGTCTCCATTCACTGCGTATAAGGTGTCTCCATTCACTGTGTTTTAGGTGTCTCCATTCACTGCATTTAATCAGCACACTGTGACTAAGGCATCATACTAGGCCAGCGTATACTCTTAGTGTCTCTCCTTCACCCAAAACCCAAAGACGTGGAGAGGAGGAGATCACGTGAGGAGTGTCTCTCAAATGACTTCAAGTCCTCTTCTTTTTATATTAAAACATAGATGATGAATAGACACACCTATTTGGGCTTCTGAGCCTACATAAGTTGCTGGCCGACTTGACAATTTGTCTTATAACACAAATAAATTCATAACTTCATGAATACTTATCGGAATCGGATGATCTTTGGATCAATCCTACACCTCTCGATCAAAGGGATTCAAGAAAAATATCAGCTGCCATAAATAAGATGACCCACATGGAGTTTGGCCCTAGTTGGCAATTTTAACATTTTACCTTTGATGAATGCCTTGACAAGGCAACGTTCGGTTAACACCAGCCATTCACCCAAATAGAATGTAGGGGATGAATCCAAATTACCTCGCAGGAAGATAAAAAGCGAAAGTCTTCTTGATGATAATTGCTGGGTTAAATGTAGATATATCATCTTTTTCACGTCTCTGATTTTGTAGGAGATGAACATGCAGATTCAAATCCCCTTAATCTCAGGGTAACATACAAACATATTGACAACGTGGTGGGGCAAGATAAGAACATGCCATTCACCCAAATAGAATGCAGGGGATGAATCCAAATTACCTCGCAGGAAGATAAAAAGTGAAAGTCTTCTTAATGATAATTGGTGGGTTAAATGTAGATATATCATCTTTTTCACGTCTCTGATTTTGTAGGAGATAAACATGTAGATTCACATCCCCATAATCTCAGGGCAATATACAAACATATTGACAACGTGGCGGGGCAAGATATGAACATGCCATTCATCAAGATGGCAACGTGGTGGGAACCATAAAGCATGCCATTTATCAAAGATGGCCTGCCTTGGAGTTTCTCCAAGGGAATTCAAATGCTGATAACCAAAAGATGCAACACACCGAACATTCATCAAGTTGGCAACGTGTGGTGGGAACTATAAAACATGCCAATAATCAAAGATAGCCTGCCTTGGAGTTTCTCCCAGGGAAGCCAAATGCTGACAACCAGGAGATGCAACACACTGAACACTGACGTTGAATAGAAATACGCCCATGATGAGGAGATAAAACAGTGTTTCTCGATGCCATGAGCAAGATCTGAAAAATAATTTTATAACGGAGTTTGCTACCTTCAACAACTTAGTATAGATTGGAAGTGAGACATCAAGTTTTATGCACATAACAATCCCATTGCATTGTCGAGTATATGTACAGGGGAAAAGCCCAATATATACTAACTACTCACACCCGTTGTTATCATTTGGCGTTCACATAACATCTTCACGTTTTCTAATTCCTTTGGAAGTCTTTTTCTCGAATGGGTCCTCAAACAGTGAACAAACCATTCTTGCACTTATCAGATTTTATGACCGTATGACATTGTGAGATACTCCTCCAGCCTACCATATCTGAATTTATGGACCACTATTCAGCTAACTAACCATGCATGAGATTCAAGCATATGTCATTGTCCTAAACGGTGATTTCGCCATAAAGAAACCAATCAATCTTAGATGGCTTAATATTTTATGACTTAGCTTGTTTTGAAATTTTTACCATTTTAGCATTTTGAAATATGATGAATTCACCATTACGTAATCTATGTCAGATGGCTTGATATACTGTGACTTTTAATGTTTTGAATTTTATCTATCTCAAATAGCTTGATATACTGTGACTTTTAATGTTTTGAGTTTTTCCTAATATAACGAATTCACTATCAAGCAACCAATCTATCTCAGATGGCTTGATATACTGTGACTTTTAATGTTTTGAATTTTATCTTTCTCAAATGGCTTGATATACTGGGACTTTTAATGTTTTGAATTTTTCTTAATATAACGAATTCACTATCAAGCAACCAATATATCTCAGATGGCTATACTGGACTCTTCATAGTTTGAATTTTTCCTCGTTATTCATCTGGCAGCTACTTATTTATACTTCTTATAATTAAATAATGTACGTCATTATAATTAAATAAATGTGTAAAGGCCTATTTGAATATCAAATTTCAATATTTTATTGTTGATAGATAAATGGTATTAAGATGTAATATCACAATAATGTGTCCAGATTATGCAACAAATTTTTATTTTTTTAATATTTTTCGGAATATATATTGTTAAGACTTGTCCATGGGTTCTTGGATAAAGAGTGATCGGGTGCACTTTCTTAAGGCACTCCTTGATCTGAAGTCACCAATTCAATTCCCCGCCCCTATCTGGGCGATATATTGGACATGATGAAGATGTAAATCCTGCCAAGCTTATATATATATATATATATATAGTTAAGACTACAAAAAGTTGTTTCTAGCAAATTTGGTCAAATTTGCCTAACAGTTTGAGAGGACCAATTTTAGGCCAGATGACCCAATTCAAGGAGCTGAATGGCTCGTCCTTCCAAGCCACGTTAGGGCCAAGAAAAAAAATAACAGACGATTGTATATTTTACTTTACATTCTAAAGTAAACTTATTTTTAATACATTACTTCATTATTACAGAGAGAGCTGACATATTTTTAATATCCACACACCTCGCAAGCAACAGAGCAACTATATATTAAGGTAAGACAGTTTAGCTCAACCTTGATTCTTATCTCACATACCGAAGAATCTGCACCCCCAACAACACTGGCAACCATGTTTTACTATAATTGGAATAATATATCACCATATACACCGACAAAGGTTTTCATGGCCCAAGCAACATACAAAACGACTGCTGCCACAGTTGAACTTTATTATGATTGAGTTGAGTTATCAAACAAAAGCCCAAAACACAGAATAACTATGTAGTTAAAACAGAGTTCAACTCAGTAATGTTTTTGAAACCAAGGGCTCTGAATCTTGTGATGGAAACATGTTTGTTTTAGTAAAAAATACACATTCAATTATAGATTCAACGTGCCCATTTAGTTAGTAGTCCAAAAGAAAACTTGCAAAACCACAGTAAAATGCTCCAACTCCAAAGACACAGCAGAGTTTTCCTAGTACCCTCATTGCTACTTTAATTTAAAGACAAAGTCGCAGCAACATGTGTATTATCCTCTGCTATGATTGGTCAGATAGGCTTTATAATTTTATACAGCATCAGAGAATTTAGCATAAACTTTCCACAATAGTTGAACTTACTCTACAAGATTCCAGAAATGGCCTCTTAAAATGTTCAAGCCTTGTACAGATAACACACCCACGCTTCACAAGTTCACACTGCTTCCCCTTGGTAAGTTGCGAAGGACTGAAACTGAGCAGCTTTAGTGACAAGTGTACAAATTCAAGAAAGAAATGATGGAAAAGAGGTCCAATCACCTATGATACTTTACCATTTTGCCTTGGAGATTGACGATATGGTGAAGCGTGAGAAATATTAGCGAGAACTCGTGGGCGTCCATTCTTTGAAGATAATTGCCCATTTAGATATGCACCATTCTTCAACTGTCCATTTCCATTTACCAGTTGCTGTTGACGACTTGAACGTTCTGCTTGCAATGCTTGATAGTGAAAGGATGAGCTTGCCATGTCTTTCAAATTCAACAAAGGTCTGAGTGCCTCAACAACCTCACTCATTAAAGGCCTAGCTTTTGGATCTCGACTGAGGCAATGGCAAGCCAACTGGGCAGCCTTTTGTGCTCCTTTAATGGAAAAGTTGCCCTCCAAACGGGGGTCTATAAGACGATATAACCTTCTTTTCTCACCAAGGTAAGGGCGAGCCCACTCCACCAGATTGTGCTCCCCACTAGGCCTGTTTTTGTCCATGGATCTTCGACCAGTTAACATTTCAAGTAGAACAACACCAAAGCTATAGACATCACTCCTCGATGTCAAATGTCCTGAAACAAGAGGAATCTCAATGGTTTGATATCTTTGGATTGCTATAGTCAAAAGTAATATTTATACAAATTAGCTATTTTACAGACATAGCTGACTATCTTCAACTTATGCATTGCTTAGAAGCATTCACTACTATGAGAGAATCTCAGAAATCAAAAAATAATCAGCATAAAAAAAGGACTCCAGCATATGCTGCCAGTTCCATGCATTCGGTGAAATGAATGCTTTACTATGTGAAAAATGAAAACTCTTAACAGGGGCATATTAAAAGCAGTCAACATAAATGAAAATGACTACTGGCAAGATTATTTAATATTAACCATCCTCTGAACTAATCTTTGTATGGATGCCTACAGAGGCCTTGGATAAAGAGATACTTGAATTTCTGAAGCATATGATATGAAAACATGCATTCTGCTCAAATAGCACAGTCCAGTAAGAATCATTTATTTCAACTGCCTTTATTCTTACCTTGTAACTATATATAATCTATAACATACATTTAACATACAAAATTATTAATACTTTTACATGTCCTAATTGAAAATTAACATTCAGTGATTTCTCAGGTCTAGACTTCATATTTCCTCTTGCAAGTTGCACCTATCATCCATACTATTTCAAGGTCAGCAATCGCAATTAGACCAAAAAAAAAAACCCAACCTTCAGGTTTCCACTGGAAGACAATAGTTTATAAATTATGGGAATGCTCAGAAAAAGTATTATAATTGCTTAACGTTTTCTTCACACAAAACCCAGTTAAGTTCTTTTTTTCCCATGCTAAAACTGCTATTGAGAACCACAACTCAAGCATATGATATGAAAACATGCATTCTGCTCAAATAGCACAGTCCAGTAAGAATCATTTATTTCAACTGCCTTTATTCTTACCTTGTAACTATATATAATCTATAACATACATTTAACATACAAAATTATTAATACTTTTACATGTCCTAATTGAAAATTAACATTCAGTGATTTCTCAGGTCTAGACTTCATATTTCCTCTTGCAAGTTGCACCTATCATCCATACTATTTCAAGGTCAGCAATCGCAATTAGACCAAAAAAAAAAAACCCAACCTTCAGGTTTCCACTGGAAGACAATAGTTTATAAATTATGGGAATGCTCAGAAAAAGTATTATAATTGCTTAACGTTTTCTTCACACAAAACCCAGTTAAGTTCTTTTTTTCCCATGCTAAAACTGCTATTGAGAACCACAACTCTCAACGCATGGTATACTATATCACATGATGGAAGATGGCCTTAGAGGGAAGAATCAGTGCTAAAATTACTAGCTCTAAAAAACTGTAGATGATGTAATGAACATCTAAGACTCACCATGAAATGACTCAGGATGTTTGAGAGTGGTTCCGGCCTCATTGGATTTCATATGGAGAAAGTAGAATTTTAGATTTCATTCAAAATCCAGCAGACTTATCGGTTTTTCAGGATTTTAGGACTGGGGGATTGCTATGTTTCCATTGAATTTTGTCATGTATTAGGGTATGGAACTCGTATTTAATCAAGAGCACCAATCCCTCTATGTACCTTGATGTTAGTGACATTGGTTGTCGAACCCCTGTATCATGACCCTCCTAAAAATGTACGCATCACTCAAACAAAATCTTGACTTGACATGTTATGCTTGTTCTATCTTATGTTAATGCTTAGAGGGTGATATTAATGACAAAGATCCCTATACAGATACAGAGATAATGACAAAGATACCTCTGGATATTAATGCTTAGAGGGTGATATTAATGACAAAGATCCTGATTTTCCAACAAGACTAAAAAATTAGACATTTCTCGTGGTGGCAAGAGGGCCAAGCATAAGAAATAGATAATAGATTGACATGTATTTGAATTTTGTATGTACTATGCATGCTAATAGCTATAGATGAAAATCTATATTTGAAATCAATAAATTTGTACCATTAATTAAAATTTGTGTAAGAAATATCTAATTTTTAATATATATATATATATATATATATATATATATTAATAAAATAATATATAACGGATCCTACGTGCCCTGTTCCAGGGGGTCAACGTGTCCGAATCCGACACCACGAATCCCGAATCCCCATGTCAGGTGACTCAAGTGATCTGGAGTCTGGACTCTTGATAATTTGACCAGTAGAAAACTCTCAAGTACCATTCAGACACCCAGGTCTCTATAAAGTACACCATTTCATTTAGAACTAAACCACTGTTTTCCTCCTTTTGAACATATAACATTGCATAGAATATTCTCAGACTATTCTCCAAAATTTTCCCCTTCCTAGACAAAGCTATAAGCAGAATATATAAATCAGTTTAGAAGACTTTTTGGGTGGTGAATGTGGTCCACACTTGAGAAAGGGAGGGTTACCTTGTTGACTACGTTGGGAGGTCATGGTTTCTACCTTGATAAATGCCATCAACCTCTGCCAAGGAATCTTGAGAATTACCACTGATTAAAAAAAGGACTGAATTCAGGTTTGTAATTTTCTTCCTGACTTCTTAATTCACCATGCCAGAACATCAGAAAGGGTTGGTTTTTTCCAACAATCAATGTGCATTGACCAGGCTTGAAATTTTAATAGAAGGTTCAAGATTTTCTAGAAAAGTCAGCTCAAGTCTTTGCAGTAAAAAATCCACATGTTTATCACTATTCTCAACCTTTTTCTAGGGAACATGTCTATAGAGTTTTTAATCCAAAGTGCATTTGGACTGTTGACTGCTCAGCACTCTAATTATCTTATAGAATTGTGTTTATTATGGCAATGAAGACCAGTGTGCCATGTACCATGAGCAGAATGCCTCCTGAAGGGTACTCAGCTGCTCACTCTGGACAATCTAGAGATTCAAGTGACTGTTGACCTCAACAGAAGATAGGCTGAGAAGTGAGAGAGTACCAGGAAAAGTGTTGGAATTGGCTCTCCACTAGGGTCCCAAAGATCACCTTAGTTCAACAGTTTTTCCAAATGTCCCACTGGACATCTCTGAACCATTGTCCTGGAGAACCCATGCATGGCAATGATGGATGGAAGACTACTTTGACTGGCAAGGGAATAGGAATAGAATTGCAAAATTTCTGCTATGAAATGCTTCCCGGGGAACCCAAAAAGCAATTTGGCTTGAATTTCTTCTCAAAGAAACATACAGGTTATCAAGAAACTTAAAAGAATAACTACATATTTAGAGAATTCAGAGCAGAGAGTCTACAATCAGTTTAATTTAGTTTCTCATATTGACCCAAGATGCCATTATCAATAACTGCAGCCAGCAGCCTATGAAAATATCTCAGGTTTCTGTTGTACATCTGAAAATGAATTATAATCTTCTCCTGCTATTGCATCTAGTGAACCACACAATATGCCCATCATTCCATAGCTGCCACATATTCAACATCCTAGTATCTTCTTGCATCAAATTTCCTTACTGCCTAATTTCCTTTATTGTTCCAGTTCCATATCTTTCCTATTCCTATCACTGCTGAATCCACTACTGAATTCACAGGTTTACACAACACATTGATGAAACGTATAAGATGTTCCCATTACTTTCAACCACATACTTCAGAAACTGCTGTAAATAAAACCCCTCTAAATTCAAGGCTAGGAACCGTGGACTGGCATCATACATGATAAAATTAGCAATAAGAAGGGTGAGTATTAATTAATTTTTAATATCTCTGTCAAATGAACCCCAAGGAATCAGTAGTGTGCTTACTGTAATCCAACAAACCAGATCCTTTCAAATTGAACCTATAAATATATTATTAATTTATTTATTTATGAACGGATACTATTAGTTGTTATAGTCAAGGTACCAGCTTCACCAAGGCATCAGATATATTTGAATTATAATCTTAATACAATCATCATGAAGGTAAAAGTTTATATTCGGGATAGTTTTTAAACAATTTGGTTTTTTCACCCTAGTTTGTCTAGGCCTTGGAGAATACACATCCCTTTCCACCGTCAATAGGATGCATTCTCAGAATAACCTGTGATGAAAATAATTCAGCTTAAATTACATAGACAAATTCTGACAGTTTTCAGAGCTGATGAGATTGAACAAGTTAACTTGGAACTTATAAGCTATCAAGAACACTCACCAGTCATTACATACTCAGGAGCTGCATAGCCATAAGTTCCCATGACTCGAGTAGAAACATGAGTTTTGTCTCCTTCAGGTCCATCTTTTGCTAGACCAAAGTCAGAAAGTTTGGCATTGTATTCCTGCATGAGGTACACAGGCCTTCAGGCATGCAAAGAACTCATTACAGTTCATAGTCTCTTAGTCAACCAAAGACTTACAATTCATACTATGGTAATGTTTAGTAATTTAAATTATTTGGGGTTAAAGGGACAAACCGAATCCAACAGGATGTTGGACGTCTTAAAATCCCGATAAATCACAGGTCTTTCAGCTCCTCCATGAAGAAATGCCAGGCCTTTGGCTGCACCCAATGCAATTTTCATCCTGATAGACCATGGCAGGGGCAGGGACCCTTCTGCATGCACAATGGTAACACCAGAATACATTAAACATCTGCAAAGGACTTTTGTTAGTATAATATATAAACTACATAATAATCCCTACACCTAAGTTTTAGAGATCCCTAACAGATGTAGAGCATGCAGTCAGGAAAAATATAAAAAATAGATCCATGACTTTATAATACTGTGGAAAGATGTATTGAGTTTTCCATTGGCTGTTTTGAATGAAAACCTAGTACACTTTTAGCAAGGTCTACAGTCTAGATTAAAGAAAAGGTAGGCATGACCATTACAGTTCATCCAAAAGATAAAGTAGCCCTTAAGAAACAATCCAACTCATTAATTTATATATGATTCTGGAAGAGTGAGCTAGTTTACAATTTGATGGGGCTGTCCATAATAGAAGTTAATGAAGGTCAATTGATTATCACCTTTTCCATTGAGATTGGTTTTGCTACTAACAATGAAGACGGTCTTTTAAGGGCTTTATCTGTGGAAGACTTTGAAATAAACAAACCACTCATGTTTGGGTTCACCATCAAGCTTAGATATAGAACTCAGGGCAAATTAGGGAGCTGCAGGATTTTTCAGAGGAATGCAAACGTTGCATTTTACTCTTTCTAGAACGTCAGGTTTACTGTGAACGTATAAAAAGGAAATTGAAAACATTTGCAGAAAAATGGTTAACTGGGGAATCAGATTATATACCTTAAAAGGTTAAGGTTCTCCCACTTCAGGATGACACTAAGAACCCTGATTGCAAGCCTAAGACCATTTAGATTATAGTGCTGGCATGTAGTGAGCATATGGACATAAGGGTGAATCTTACCATCATTAAAATTTATGGATTTCCTTGGTGGGACTATAATGTGAGAATAAGGATGATGAGGCACCTTTTAAGGCATCTACTCAGTTTACAGTTAAATATTAAAATTAAGTAGAGATTCTACTCAGATTTTCTTTCGAGCAATCTAGACTCTAGAGAGTGCAGGTAGCAGGCATGGACCAGCCCTATACTGAGAAGCTAAGAAGACAAAGCCAAGAAGCCAAAAGACAGTCTTAAGATGGAATGGGCCAGAATTTGAGTGGCACAAAAAGGCCAGGGAAAAAACCAGTCATTCTTCCAGTATGAAGTTTATGATGATGAATACAGGTAGCTTCAGAACCAGGAAGAGCACATTTATAGTTACACAGGAGATGAGAGAGAGTGCAGAATCGAATTTACCGGTATTGGAAAAAAAATTCATAACATGAATGGAGTGGTCGTTGACCTTGGAAACTCATTAAAGTTGAGGGAACACTTCCATCATAATTCAAAAACACAGCAGCATTTGGCAGAGATGGCAACAAGGCATTACATGTATTGAAAGAAAATGAATGTCAACTTAGAGAGCATTTTGACCAAGATAAATTGAGTTCATATCAAGCAGGGTATTGTTATTATAGCAAAGTGCACAATGGCACAATGGATTTTTTATAGAGTTGTGGGTCCAGGAAGGAGTCGGGACTGGTTTGGTTAGCAGAAGCAATAGTTTCAGCTGAAAGGAGATTGAAAAGGTTGGGCAGATAGATGGATCAGGTTGGGAATGTACAAAATAGACTGGATGGAAACCAAAAATATCCATTTAAGGATTGTGGATTTTAGGAGAGTATTGTGTTTGGCACAAGGATTATCCATGTTGACAAATAAGCTCTATGTAAACAGTAATGTTTAATTTAAATATCAATAAATTTCCTCAGTTCTTTAGGACAGAGCATCCATGTTGCAGATAAAATAAGCAATATAAATTCAACCAAAATACTAACAGAACTACCACTTGCACAAAAGTTTATTGAAAGCCAATGCAAAGAAGCCAAAAATGAAGACTTGATGTGAACTGAAGAATTAACAGTTATCAGTTTTTCTGACTTCAAAGTTCACACTGTATTTAAGCATTTTATTTAACTTATTAGAAAAAACTAGAGCCGAAAAGCTTAAATAATTTCCCTATATCACCAAAAGATATTTTTTTCAATTAACATTTTATGGTATGCCATCTTACATCTGTTACGTTGACATCCTGCAAAGTATGCGACAGCAACACTGCTATGGTTAAATGTTGAAAACATCAGGTTAGTTGATTCATTGTTAGCTATAAGTTGCACAGGTAAACTAAACTATGGAGCCTAGATTAGCTCAGCTGGTTGTCACAAATGATGCTGGGAATTTGGCTAGTTCTGTGATGACAGGTGCCTGGTTTGAAACCCCCTCATTGAGGCACTCTAGTCCACGCCACTGGGTTATCCAAGCATATCCCTCGGGTTTCCCTGCAAGGTTTTCCCTGGAAAAAAGGTATACTAAATTATTTAAACCCATAATCGGAGCATTTCCTCAGACCTGTTATTTAAATTTCACCTGTGTCCATTCAATTCGGTAAAGCTACCATGTCCACAATTATATAGGAAGGAGATATGGCAAATTGTTCAACCCTACAGCCTATGCTATGCAATTCTCCAAAACCATTGAAATTCTTCATTATAGGTATAGTCCTTGCAACTAAAAACACAATCAATTTCTTTTGCACTAATTGTTATGATGTCCTAAAACCATCCGCCTAGGGAAAGATACACCTCAAGCTCCAGACCAATAAAGCAAAACAAAATAACTCTTTTGGGTGCATACAAAAATCATGATGTTTGATGATCCCAGCAAGTAAACAAACTTTGCATGGCAGATGTCTTTAACATATCCACAGCTCATAGAGGATAAAAGAGTGCCCAATGCTGAATTCAGTAACAAAGATGGATCAAGTCTAGAACATCAGAATTACTCTTTTCAGCATTGAGAGGATCCACTTCAAGAAAATGAGGGACAGATTTTTGTTTTGTTCAAAATCATGGAATAATGGAATAAATTCTAAATCACATGTACAGGTATTAGTTTCCAAGGGAATCTGCAAAGACACTGCACATTCCATCATCAAGATCTGCTGCCAGTGGGATTGACCGTAATGGATTTCAACTCTCTTCTCAGAGAATAGCAACCCACCACAAACACTAACCAGATGTTTTCATGGGCATTGGCTCTGCATCGTGCATTAGAGTGACTTGCTTTATATAGAAACTTGTTGAAGGGCAAAATGAAATGTCGCCAAATTACAAATTGGCTAGTATATTATGGATAAACAGTTAGTCTAATATTTACAAGGGAAGGAGGCTACAGTAACTAGATAGGTGATGACCTAATCACCATGTTTGGCAAATTTCAAGGTTCAGGTTCAAAACCTGGCAAACTGCAAGCAAATCCGAACAAATTCATTGAAGTTTGCCAAACATCAAAGCAAACCGCAAGCCAACTTTGAAATCAAATATTATGTCAAATATATTCCGTTGAAAATAGATTGGCTTCACTGAAAGTTCATTGAGGTTCAAGTTTTTTTGAAGGTTAAGAAAATTATTTATAAAAATAAAAGAGAAGGGAGAAAAAAAAATTAACTTAAACTCGGTACATTACTTCCTCTGGTCAATTCACTTGTTCAATTCTCCAACTTCCAAGTATCCTCCTGAGTCCCATCCTCTCTCACAGTGACAGATCATGGGCCCTCCCAGGGTCCCACCCTTTCTCAGACCCCAACCAGCAACAGCAACTCCTCCCAACTCCATGACTCACAAACTACCAGCGCAGTACAGTGGCAATAGGCTCCAACAGCAGAGCCACATACTATGACAAAAGCCAACAATCTCAACCCTCAACGTTATTCTATATAATTTTTATAACATTGAAGTGATATTTTTATTGTATTTTTTATCACATATGGTTTGTTCTATTATATTTTCTATTATAATAAATTCCTTATAATTTTAATATATTTTATTCCATTAAATTTAATTTAATTTAGCAAAGGCCTCTATGCCCAAGCACGTGAATTTTATTATACTTTTTTTTATTTTAGAAATTTTAAATTTTATAGTATCATGAACCACGGACAAAATTTATGTCAAACTTCAACCTAACATTTCACTGCCAATTTTTTGTCGAATTTCAAGGTCACCAAACTCAAATACAAGCTCAGACCAGGAAACTCGAGTGATAACCAAGGGAGAAAACACTCAGGATCCTGATCCTGACTCAAGTGATAACCAAGGGACCCCGCTGTCTGTTTGTTCATCTCTTGATAATCTCAACATTCATCTCTTGATAATAAAGGTCAATTTTAACAGCATTGTCTGTCCATTAGTTTCAACTTTTACCAGTGTTGTCTGTTCATTGACTAGCAATGCAAAAAGTTAGTACTTTCAGGACGACTCATCCTCCTTTTTCAGGTAAGCTCTGCCAGAGCAGCTATTTCTTATAGGGTTGTAGTATAATGAACCAATACATTTAAGCTCTCCTCTTCTAAAAATTCTGCACAACTCTTCTACATTCCCTAATTTTCTTGAATTTCAATTGCATTCATATATGCATCTAACAACGAAGGAAAAGAACAGATTACATAAAAGTAGTAACCCAGAAGGTAAAGAAATATCAACACATTTCATGTTAATTTAAAGAACAATAATATATTATCCTGAATAAAGACTTCTTCATAAATTTGCAAATATCACAATGCCTATTAAAAATTGAGATATGGTTGTTGACAATTGACATGAAAGAGAATGCACCCAGCTTGTATCATTGACAAGACAGCAAAGGCCTTGTTTTCTAATGCAGATTACTCAAATGTAAGTACCATATAATGAATGCCCCTTTTGTCATTCATTGTCCTCCTTACACTTGCCACTGTATTAAACAAACACAAAAAACAATGCCCCAAAAGTGTGTCTTATATCATGGACAAATCATATTTTTAAAGAATCCAAAATAAATGCATAAAGAATATCACTCCAGACACTTCCATCCGATTTTTGTTTTCACATTTTTCAAGTGAAAGAAAAGCAGGACAAAATTAATTTTAAACAGGAAAAGAGAATAAGTTTGCTTAAAACCAAAAGAAATCTAGCAGGTCTTCATCTAAATTTCTGGTAGGCACAGTTAGAAACCTTTTTTTTCAACAGCCATTCTGCTCCATCAGTGGTTCAGATGCTATATTCCTCAATATAAAGAAACAAACTTGTGAGTATATAAATTGTGATTGTTTATAAATTATGACTGGTCGAAGGCCATCAGCAAAATATTCACAATTCTATGCTGGCCAACCGTAGGACCATATTCTCATATGGTGATTCCAGCACAGATTGATATAATAATCGCATGAGAAAACAAAATAAGTTAGTGAAACTGAGCACTAATTTGGACAGACAAATTGCATTCAATTCCAATCATATGAATCAACTTTTAACCCCTATGTTGCCAATTTGTAGCTCCATAATTAGGGACAACAATATTTCATACAAGATCTAGTATTGCCACTACAAAAAAAGAGAAATTATCATAAACAGCACCCCCCAATATCGATAAATGCACATCAAAATTCCGAAATTTATATTACTTACTTCTAAAGAGATGATTTTCCAGGCTACCTCGAGGCATAAACTCATACACGAGTAGCCTCTGATCATCTTCTATGCAATAACCAATAAGTTTAACCAGATTAGGATGGATAAGGTCCCCAAGAAAATTGACTTCTGCCTGCACAGTCAATTTAAGAGAACAACAAAAGAAAGCTGCATTCAGACACTATTACAGAAGCCCACGTATGTTAATCTCAGATAACTCCAAATCCCAAACCCAGCTTAAAAAATAATGCATTCTGCACCATCTGACCTTTAAAAGTTTAATCAATCTCTTACCAGCCATTCCTTGTGACCTTGCAGCCCATCATGGTTGAGTGTTTTTACGGCTACAGTGAGACCAGTACCAGGCTTGACAGGAGCAGTGCCATTCTCTTCTATCCAACCTTTGAAAACACAACCAAAGCCACCTTCACCAAGAAGACTTTCTGGCCTGAAATTTCTGGTTGCATACTTCAAATCATTAAAAGTGAATTTGCGCAACTGGGATGCAACTTTCAAATCATCTCCTACTTTGGGAGTGGATGGATTGCTTCCTGTATTACTAGTACTTGTGGAAGACACTGTCTGAGCAGCAGGTGGCTCTTTGCCACTATCATTTGGAGATTTAGTTTCAGCTGTAAAAAATGCAGTCCAGTCATTACATTTGTTAGTCATAGGCATATCATATCCTACCACAGTCACAAACTATTATAAGTCATTTAGAGATGATTTATGAAGTTGTATGGAACAAAATCTATACAGCTAGATTTTCATTTGTTTCTTGCAATTTTGCTCTAATAAATCTTTAAAATGCATCATTTTTAACACATCAGCACTGAATAATATATGGGTCCTGTTTTTGGTATACAACCAGAAAAAGTTTGTAACTATGTGAATATGAACAATTCATTCAACAAGTTAAAAAATCAGTATTAAAAGTACATATAAAATGCCCATGAAACATGATATCCACACAAATCAAATAACATACCAAAGAAACCAGACATATTAATCCCACTTTGTATGGATACTTTTGTATTGAACAGTCCCATTGACCTATTTTTGGTCCTTTGCTGGACATTAGTATAAGTATCTTATCTTATCTACAAATTTAGCCAGAAGTTAGAAAAATGTGAAAAAAGGATACCATCCTCACATATACCATGCAGTTGGGTTCTAGTTCACCTATATCACGCTAGAGAAAAGTATACCTCTACAATATTTGCATAAAATATACAAAATTTAGTGTAGAACAACGTTATAAAAACGTCTACAGTACAATCTATAGGCATCTATGCAGATATGCAAACGAGTGTCTGTATGGTACAGGTGGACCCTGGTAGCCCCAAATGAAAATTACAAAGAATCATATGAAAATTGGACAAAGAAGCAGGCTTAATCTACCAATATGACCATCTATCATAGATGCAGACCACATGATCATATAATGCATGCCTTCGTAGCAATTCAAAAAGAAAAATCATACACAGGATATCCATTAGCTGAATAATATGCAATACTAGCTGCATTACGGATTACAGAACCAAAGGACTAAAGCATCTAGACAACCTGGAAGATATAAAACCGACATCAACAGCCAAAAGATGAACAAAATAGTAAAACAAACACACACACACATGATCACTGATTTCCTTCAAGAAACATATGTATCTACTGAATTCATTTATATGGGTTCAATCAGAAGTATGTAAAAGTGCACACATGGCATATATATTATTAAAGCAATTCTGTCCTGCGCTGCAAGAAACAGAATAACATGGAAAATACATGTACCCCATTTATACAAAATTAATGTGCACAGCCTGATGCCCATAATATACCAAACTCCAAAATTGTAAGGAGAAGAAGAATGATATTGAGTTGGTGAAGATCGTGGCCCCAACATAATTCTATGCTTATTTGGCAGTGATCTTCTCACCATGGATTGGGATGTCTGCACCAGCGAGTCGTCTAGCTGTTTTGCTCACGCATAGCTGTCCCAATGACCCCGCGTGCAGTCATAACAGTTTTATAAGAAACCTATATGCATCTACCTCGGAAACTAGTAGAGCAATCATTTGAACAAAACAGAGATACGGAGAAGCACAGGTCCATTATATTCCTTAACCAGTCCATCATGTTCCCTAACCAAGGGACCCTCTAATGATCCCATTAATACAAATTCATTTATCAGCATGCAAAGAACATATTCATCACTACAACCTTACAGGAATGCTTCTGAGAATGGATAGGAAGGGATGTCCTCATACATGTAGAGAACATAAGTTGCTTGGTTTCCCTAAATATACAAACATATAGTCACGAATTACAATAAGCTATATACCAGCCAATGGGGTTTGGTCACTGGTGACGTCAACGGAGTTTTGAGCCGCCCATTGGGGTTCCATTCCCACTGTGGTCTCCCTCACCCATAAGGTCAGGTAAAAATTTCAAACGGATAAGGGTGGGTGCAAGTCCCTGACAATTTTGGCAGAATAGAATAGATAAATAGCCCTCGGACCTGCAACTAGGCCAATGGAGGTCCACTCTCTGCAGCTTTTTGTAGCTCGGCCGTCTGGACATGTCTCTTTAAGAACTCAAAAAACAAAAAGCAATAAATCATTTATCCTAAACACTATTCTATAAGATAGAAAGGGTGGGCCTATAAATGTCCCAACTAAACTAGACATTCAACGAAAATTTCCAGGAGAGATGGATACCAGAATGGATAGCAGGGCTGCTTATGGAGTTATCTACTTTGGATCTGGAGGAGATGCAGCTGCTCATTAGCCCAAAGTTCAGACCATGCCAGCATCCTCGCGCCTCGGCTTCATCCTTCTTTCTCCGGCGTCCAACCCGACTGGAATTGCCCACCTGCTCCCAAGCCTCTACCTGGACAACACCCGGCCCCAGTCCCATCCCTCAGGCCTTATAAACCGCTCCCACATCCATGGTCTCACACAAATTCAAGAAATGACCCGCTTCAAAACCACTGCCTCTTCTCAGTTTTCCTTCTAAGCTTAGCCCAATAAGCCCTACAAGAACTCAAATAGCTTAGCTGCAACAGAAATCCTCAAAGCTCCTTCTCAATCCTCTACAGCCCCAGCAACAAGTATCCCAAACGCATTCTCTGATACAAAACCCCGCCCTGGACCTTATGCTAGCTCTGACCCCAATGGTTTTATGATGTTAAAGCCCTTAGTCGTCTTCTCAATACTATATGTTGCGCTCAAAGCAGAGACCCAAATCGATTCCCTCCTTAAACTGTCTCAGATACAAGAACCCATGAAAAGCAAGCCCTCTGTAAACTTAATGCAACAGAACAGGGACCCTTGCCTATATGAGGCTTTCGACCTCTTTCTCGGTATGTATACTACCTGACAACGAAGACCCAGATGAGTTTTTCTTCTGCTAGCTCCAGAAACCTGAAATAGGTACGTCCCAAGTGGGTACTCTGCTATCCAGAGAGGCCAGGCCAGACACTCTTCTCCAGCCTCCTCCTCCAGAGGCAGGGTAAAGGAATTATCCTCCCTTCACCAAAAAATCCCTCTAGATTACCAGCAGCCGAGGATCTAAAGCAATTTCTGCCATCAAAACTCTTATCAGGTGTGTAATGGCCAAAACCAGAGCCGTGAAGTAAAAGGCCACAAAACCATGGATAAATATCAGCTCTTGAGTCCAAGAAGAAAACAGGACTGATAGTGCGCTGCATGCGCTCTATGGCCTCTATATTGGTGAAAAGATTGAAGCTCCGGACATTCTGAATAAATGCGAAGAAAAGAGGTTTGCCTTGGGCAAAGCAAAGGGATTCTGATGAGTTGGGTCGCTTTTTGGGCATACGAGCAAAGACCAAAACCAGTGTTAAAATAGCCGAATAAATTATTTAATAAATAATCTTGGCAACAGTAAAATGGAGAACAGCAAGTGGTTTGAAAAGGGAAGCAAGTTCAAGGACGAACCCAGGTTGCATTGTTCTCTCGTGGATGACATGGATGGAGGGAAGGAATTGACAAGCGAGAAGCATTGGGTTAGCGTATAAATTTTATCAATCCGGCCTATTCAACAGAACAGGTTGCATCATCTGTAGTATTCCATTTATTAATATAAAATAGAAATTTTTATATCTTTATTGAATTTTTGAGTTATAATAATTTTTGAGTTCAAAATATTTTCCTAAAGCGAGGATAAAGATCAATTAATGTTTAGAAAAAGTTGCGTGGAGACAATTTTGCAGTATATTATGTAGGTGTATAACTGGCATTTCTCGAAATGTGGAGATGTGATATTTCTTCAGAAAATAAAATAAAATAAAAGGTGGTATTAGTGTTAATAAAATAGTTTGTTTTATACCTTAAGTAAATAAAATAAAATAAAAGGTGGTATTATTGTTAATAAAATAGTTTGTTTTATACATTAAGTAAAGATAAGCTATAAATTTGTTTAGATGGTTAAAATGGCAAAATAGAATTTTTATTAATGGATTATGATGAAATCATTTTAATTTGTAATTTTAATTGTCTCTACATTGCTCTCTATTTAAGTTTTAATTTGTAATTTTAATTGTCTCTACGTTGCTCTCTATTTAAGCCTTTGTCATGGTCTGCCTCTTCATCTGGTCGTGATGATGAACCACACTTGTTGGTTCAAAAAGCATCGGCCAAAAAATTCTCTCGTGTGATTTCTACCAAAAGACTTTGTTTAATTCATTATGGATCACAGAAGGTAGAATACAGAAATTTTAATTGTGTTTTAATTTAGTTAATATTTTAATATTTGAAATAGAATTTTAATTAATATTTAAATATTTTATTAAATTCTTATTATATGTATAATTTGGAAAAATGTTTTATTGTTTTAAAATTTGGTTACATTTATATAGGGTTTATAGTTTGGGTTATGCTTTAAAATTGTTTATAATGGAGATGAGTGACCTTGCATTAATAGATAGAAGTGATGGTTGTTCCCATTGTTGGTTTGACAAGTGAGTTATGGTGGGTTTTCCCACTATTAATTAAAAAATATAGGGGTTCAATCTAGCTAATAGACAAAATGACATTTTTTTGTAGAATTTAACTATACAATATTGAGGGAAATTGTGATTTTTTTTATTTAAAATGTGTTTTTGAATGCATATATAAATTTAGCATCCTAAAAAAATCACAATAACACTTAAAGCTCGCAAATTAAATAGTTTGACATTATGATTATTGTTTTACACTAAAACCAACTTTAACTTATTTCTTTTGTTTTAACACGTTTTTTTTGTATATTGAAAAAGTTTAGAAACAAGTTTCTTAAAATTCTAATGTAGTACTCTAAATATTTTTGAAATAAAAATTTAATGTGAGTATACATATAGCATTTTAAGAAAAATGTTTTTCATTCTTCACTTTTCTTATGAAGTTTTATCATGCAACACTTTATTTTGGGGGCATGGTCATATAAATTAAATGGTTGGTAAATGCCAATAAAATTTTAAAAATCATAATTATTAACTAAACTATAAATTTATTTTAAATAATTATTATTATTAATTAAATTTTTAATTTATTTTAAATAATTATTATTATTAATTATAAAAATAAGTAATATATAATAGCCCTGAGGGTTAGCTCAATTGGTCGAGTACCCATCACATAAGCACCTCGTTATGAGAGGTCGTGGGGTCAATTCTCCTTGACACCCTCAAGGGTTAGGTTCTGAAATGAGCCCAGTGGGATTGATCCCTGTGGGGATCTGCCCGGGACTGTTTATGTGGATGTAGTGGTCATTGTAACCACGTCACCCCATATTTACCCAATTGCACCGGTTTGCCGAGGTAAACATGAAATTGAGAGTTATGCGAGACTCGATTTCCAAGATGCACTTATGGAAAATTGAGTCCATATGTCTCGAACTAACTGCAACCGCCCAGTGACACATGATCACACTGTTATCAACCCAACTTGACCCAACACTATTTCTTTTTAGTTTCGTCTCCTTAAATTTAACAAAACTTTCTATTTTTGGCAAATTTTCGGGTTCTAAACTTCTGAGGCCGTTTTGAGGGCCTAAACAACATTTTCAAGGAAAACAGAGAGTTATATTTTCTATAATAGTGAAATAGGGATCTTATGCCAAAGTTATGACCCCGGGAAGTTGGAGATCTGAATTACTCATTTATACAAACACTTTGTGTACATAGTACCTGTAGGTTATAAATACATATATATTCATTAATTCAATAAGCTCACCAGAGAATCATAATTGACACAATAACAAAGCTAAACATTCAATCTCAAAACGAAATTTGACCTAGACTGCCTAGAACACACTAGACATTTCGTCAAACACATGGCAAACATGTAAGCTATAGGTCATGAATGCATATATGATCATAATAGTCTGAGATTCATCTGAGAATCACTAAGAAGGCCCTATGCCCTCTTCACATAGTTGCAACAACACTTATTAGTCCATACATTCATCAACCAATCAATAACTAAACCATTCATGACAGGAGCTATAAATAACATACATCATGTAACCAGCAAATAACCAGCATATGAACCATGGCAACTCAACCATAATATCGCCAACATAATCACTACAAATATACATGAATCACAATAAAAGAATAACTCTTATTAATATATGAAAATACCAACCAAGTCAGGGACTTCCACGTACCACCCGACCATAGATTGAGCTTAACCAAATCTCTTGTTCAGCCAATCACCCATGCGTCATATTTTAAGCATGAATATGGGATCTCATGGAATAAACCAAACAAAACCAAACCAGGGCTTCCAGAGGCCAAACCACCTCAACCCTTAATTAGTGATTCCACCTCACAGTCAGACATCACTAACACCAACCAGATCAATCTCTACCAAAATTATCCAAGGCTCTACGAACTAATAACTCAACCCACAGCCTTCAAGGCTCCAAAGTGTTTGTCCCAGCCTAGGCTCCAAGACCAGTAATTCAACCCAAGTTGTTCTAGGGCTTCCAGAGCGTTTGTTCCAACCCAAAACCATAAGGAACATGAGCACCGATTATAAAAAAAAAAAGGCAATCAAGTGGAAAAACCCACACACCATGGCTATCCAGGAAATGGCAAGGCAAGGTTAAACCCATTGTCAAACTAGGAAAATCTCCATGTCAATGACAGCACATAACCAGAAAATCATATGCATATACCGTGCATCCATAAACCAGCAAGGACATCATACATGTTGTAACAGCCCTGGTTAAAAATTCATGTAAAAAATATATAAGAGCATTGATGATGGGACACGTATTCCAAGCTGAATGTTGGGTAAAATATCCTAGTGGGTGTTCATTTGGTTTATTATGGCTAAGGAAATTGGCAAAGGCAGTGGCTAAAGGCTTTGGGAAGACAAAATGGCATTTTTTGCACATTATTTATAAAGATAATGGAAATTAGGAGAAAAGGAAGGTGAAAGGTCACAGGTTGCATGTGAGGAGGAAATTGAAGGAGAATAATGGAAAATGAAGAAAATATAGGCTCATTAATAAAAGGCTTATGAGGATTAGTTGGCAAGCTTTTGATCGAGTTTTGCATTAGATTAAGAAAAGAAAAGAAGGCAAGAGGAAGGAAGGAGCAAGAAAGGAAGAGCAGGATCAAGCAGCTACAACAGGATTCTTTGCAGGTATCGAATTACATGTGTGTTTTCCTTGCTAGATTTGGCATGCATGGTATTGCATGTGGTGCTTGTTGTTATGGTATGCGTTTTTCCAGGTGTAATAGTGTTTTCAACCTAGCCTTTCCATTTCTGGATAGTCATGGTGTGATGGGATTCTCATGTTTTGGTTGAGCTAGATTGTCGGATGGATTCAAAGTTAAGTGAGGTGGATCTCTGAAGGATAGAACACATGGCATAGTGGTCCCTAAACCAGATTGTGGATCACAGTAAAGCCATTGGCCTAGTAACCCCTAAGCTAAACTGTGGGTTGCGATAAATCCATGATTGTGTGCCTCGGTGGGCCTAGGAATCCTTACCTGTGAATGGTGAGATATATGGTAAAGCCAAGAGGTGGATTACTCTCCATTGGACTTAGTAATCCTGGGATGGGATCTGCAATAAACACTAGAGAGTGGGTCTTGGTTTAGGGCCTAGTGATCCGATGTGGATTACGGTAAAGCCTAAGAGACTAGGAGATAGGGAAATTCCTCACAGTGTAGGTGGAGAAATCTGATGGCATCCATGCTTGTTTGGCCCAGTGATATCGTGGAGATCATGGTAAAGCCTGCTATTACATGTTTATTGTGTTGGCCCAGTGATCTGGGATGGATTATGGTAAAGCCTGGTTTCGATTGATGAGGGTGAGGTGGTTTAGCCTCGTGATGCCTTGGTTGGTTCTTTTGGTTTGAGTCTCACATTCATGCTTGGAATATGGCACGAGGTGAATGGCTAAAGAGGGATTTGGCTCAGTCATTCTATGGTCAGGTTAAACGTGGTAGTCCCATCCCGGGTTTGGATTTTGCATCATCAATATGAGGTTATTGCTCCTTATATTTCTATGAGTATCATACTAGTTTATATGTGGATTTTATGGTTGATGTATCCTTGATATTTATTTTGTTATTATGCTAGTTATAAGCATGTATTATGACAGTGATGATGTATGGCTTTCCTCATGTTTTGATTTGTAAATGAATGAACATTGTATCTATGACCTAATAGATGACAATGTAGCTAATGATATAAGGGAACAATGCTTCTTAGTGATTCTTAGATAATTATGAGATGCCTATGCTCAGATATGTTGTTTACACCTGTAGATTACATATTTGTGATATGTTTGACATAAATTCAGTCTTGTTTGGGGATGGTTAGGCCTAGTCCGGGAGTTAGTTTTTGGTTTATTAGTCTTGTCATCATGTGCTTAATGCATTCTGGAAGTTACAACAAGTTTTGGGCAATGGCTGGAATTTTGAGCTTGAAAAGTGCCTTAAATCCCGCAAACTCTAGCATAGGTATGCTGGAAATAAGCCCTGGACGCTGGCATGCAAGCTTGTAGGAGCGTCCAAAGTTCTCTCGACGCTAGCATGCCCATAGCATGGGAGCATCCAAAGGTTTAATAACTTAAAAACTCAACGGGACCCATGGGCATGATACCTGAATGGTTGGGATGGCTCTTAGGAGTGTTGTTGCTAATGTGGAAGGTGTGTTTGATGTGTTTCCGTTGATTCCACTTCCTTAAGGTCACCTAGGAGGTTGAATCATATCATAGTAGCCTCTCACCACATGGTTACCCCGGTTGGTCGGTTACTTAGGTACATGTGGGAGCAGGGTATTACACATGCAACCTGTTACTTGCAAGGCAATCCTGTTGTAGTCGTTGTTCCAACTGCTCTCTTGCGATTTCCTACTTTCATTTGTCTTCTTTCTCCAAATCCAATGAATGGCAAAGTTCTCCAATAATGCTCCAAGAATACTCCAAGTGTGAAAGAGTATGAGAGAGTCAGAGAATATAAGAGATCTCCAAACTAAAACTGATAAAAAATTGTGAATTAATCCTAAGAAGACTTTTTATCATTGAGGCCTCTATTTCCTTTATTTTTCTTCAATTTCCCTCTCATGCAAATTTGTGACCTTTCATATCTCTTTTCTCTTATTTTCCTTTTTTATCATAAATAAAATGTCAATTAATGTCTCTTTTACTTTACGAATTTCCATAGCCATTAATTAATCACAAGTGATCTCCATCGTTATGTTTTGCCCATCATTCAACTTGGAATTTGTGTCCCATGAGCTTGGTTTTATTTTTATTTACATAGGAAATCAACCAGTTGTTGTTACAGTCATAGATCTCTGGAGTCCCTGAAAAAACATAAAAAAAAAAGTAATATATAAGTTAAACATATATAGCCCTGAGGGTTAGTTCAATCGGTCGAGTTCCCGTCACTAAAGCACCTAGCTAATGTGAGGTCATATGGTCAATTCTCCTCGACGCTCTCAAGGTTAGGCTCTACTAATAAGTCGGTGGGATGTGATCCCTTCAGGAGCATCTAAGTTAAACATATATACATTTAAAAAAAAACAAGGAAAAAGATTTTTAACCATGGAGATTTACCCTCGTTTTACCATGGGGATTGTTAATCTTCAAATAGGCTTTGTTGCAATTAAATGGCTTGTCAATACCACATGTTCAAAAAGGATATTTGCTAATAAGTCGACAAGATGTGATCCCTTCGGGTGCATCTAAGTTAAACCTATATACATTGAAAAAAGCATGGAACAAGATTCTTAATCATGGAGATGTAACCTCACTTTACCATGTGGATTTTAATCTGCAAATAGGCTTTATTGCAATATCATGGCTTGTTAATACCATATGTCCAAAAAAGAGATGTGATCCCTCTTGACGCTTGTTACATCCGGAGTTAAGATGGATCTAGGTTGGTTTAATTCCCCCCCCTTTAAATAGGGTATATTCCACATGAATACCATGGGTTCTCATAAACTTGGAGCTCAAAAACCATCGTTGTTGGATCCCTATAATACTAGTGTAGCCCCCTTATTGTTATTGTTGTGCCCATGTAGCCCCTATATTGTTATTGTTGTGCCCCATAGAGGCTCACTATTGTTAATTTTGTTCCCTTCCATTATTATTGTTATGTAAACTTTGATTATATTGTGACCCCTTAGACTCCTATATAGACCAATTAGGTCTTGTCATTTGAATCAGCCAAGAATTGTTCGTTTATGTGGTGTAAAGGAGATTTCCCCCTCAAAGAGGCTTATTTTCAAGTTTTTGATCTATCTTTTATTTTGTTTTACGACCTAGTTACATAACATTGGGTATTAAAGCTTTAGATTCGGGGTTTCTCTACTTCAAACAGGTCATCTTGGCATTTTCGCCATAATTTTTTTTTTATACAAGGCTTTAGAAGCTGAAATTTCGACCAAGTGGAGTCAAAATCTCGGTTAACTTCGTGTGAAAATTTCAGATCTTGGTTCGCTATATTTTATGAGATATGGTTCAAAGAAGTTAGGGTTTTTGCATGCTCTAGAATTTTGTCTCAAACAGGTGACCTATGAAAATTTGTCATAACTTTCTCTACGAGCATTGGATTTGAATTTTGTAAAAAGTATATGAATTTACATAGATTGTAGTTTGTCATGTATCATTTTTAGGTCTGAAAGTTGAAACAGTGACACATGGCATTATGTACAAGTTCTCTCTATTGAACTAGTCCATAATCAGGCCATTGTGGGAGATTGGGCATAGCTTTATCTTTAAGAATCCAATCTATGTATGACTTGTGGTGTTGGAAATAAGACTTTGAGGGCTACCACATGATGAAATTTCAGACCTAGGAGAGCCGAAATTACAGAGATACAACATTTTCAAGATCAAGCTCCAAAAAATAATAAAAAATGTGTGTATATTTTAAATTTGCATAACTATTGTTTGAAAAATCAGTTTGAAATGATTCAAAAGGCATAACGAAGCATATATATCATTATTTAGTTCCAAAATGTCTTGCAACAAAAAAATGGATACACCTAGTAAGTACCCAGAAATCTCTACTATGCCACATGAAGAAGAGGAAGAAATGCAACATGATATATCAAAGTTACAGGACCAAATGCAACAAATTTCAATCTCACAGAGAGTAACCAAAAATGAATTGAATGTTGAGATAGATGGTATAGAAAATAAAATAAAAGGGTACATTAATGATTTAAAAGGGGACATAGAAGGTTCAAAAGTAGACATGGAAAGTTTGAAGGAAGGTTTGACAAAGTTGATGCAACAAAGGCTTCCTAGTGGTGACAAAGTACTCCATGAAAATCATGACGAGGTCAAAATGAATAGGAATGATGATTTTAGAGACTCCAATAGTGGGTTGAAGACTAACCACATTCCAAATATCGCCACGAGGAAGTTTGATGGCAAGGATCTGGTAACATGGATACTACATATGGAGCAATTCTTTGATCTACATGATGTGTCACACACACAAAAGGCACACATTACATCTTTATATTTAGAACAAAATCATTTTGTGTGGTATCAATGGCCTTGTTCTCATAAATTAATTGTCACTTGACCTATTTTTACGAAATTGGTAGCACATTATGAGGATACAAAGAGCAATACCTTCTTTAGCCAAATGATAAATCTCAAACAAAAGGGTTCAATGGTGGAGCACATTAAGGACTTCCAAAGATTGAATATCAAGGTAAATGATATTCTGGAGGAGCATAGGATTGATGTCTTCATAGAACTTTAAAGGGTATCATCTAACATAAGGTTTGTCTTTGAGAACCTAATTCATTGGAGAAGGCATTCAAGGTGACTGGAAAAGTTGAAAGCAAAATTATGGCAACAAGGAAGTCTGCCACTCGCAACGATAAATGTGGAAGTGTTGTTACTCCTAGCCTCCCACAACCTACAAAGTTGACACCACAAAGAGCAAAAGGGCTTTGTTACAGTTGTGATAGCAAATACACCAAGGGCCATAAGTGTGTTAAGAAGATATTACTTTGCATAGATTCTAAAGAGGATGAAGAAAAGGAACAAGAAACGTCAAAAGAAGAGGATATACACCAAGAATCAACCCCAAAGAAAGAAGAAATGAATCGAACCATATATTGTAATGCATTGATAGGAATTACCACTCCTCAAACTCTCAAGATAGAAGAACATATCAAGGAAAAAAAGTAATAGTCCTAATAGATTTTGGTAGTACCCATAATTTTATTCATTGTAGGATAGCCAATGAATTGGATTTCTTTCTATATCCATCACCAGAATGTCAAGTGATGGTTGCAAATGGAGGAACTATAAATTGCTCAGGGAAGTGTCATAATATCAATCTAACCATGAGGTAATATGTATTGAATAGTCCAATGTTTTCCATCCCAATGGGTGGTGTTGATGTTGTATTAGGAGTTCAATTGTTACAATCTTTGGGGACAATAGATTTTAATTTTCAAGAGCATTTCTTGAAATTTTCATAGGAAGGAGAGGAAATTGAATTAAGGGGTATCGCAAGGAGACCAAGGAAGATAATCAACTCTAATGGCATGAAAAAGCTTTTGAAAAAAGAACAATGAGGAATAATTGCTCAATTATGCTCACTAGATGTTCAAACATTGAAAGCATTTGTTTCTCCATGTCTCCAAGGGATCTTGGACAATAATTCCAAGGTATTTGAGACTCCGAAATGTGTCCCACCTATTCGTGATCATGATCATGCTATTCACTTGATTCCAAGAATCCTGCCTCCGAACATCGGATCTTACATATATCCATATGCCCAAAAGAGTGAAATTTAATGTATGGTTGCATAACTGCTAGAGGCAAGTAAAATTCAACCTAGCCAAAGTTCTTTCTCTACTCCAGTAGTATTGGTACACAAGAAGGATATATCATGGTGTATGTGTCTAGATTATAGGGAGTTCAACAAACTCAATATTAAAGATAAATTTCTCATTCTTGTTATTCATGAATTGTTGGATGAATTACATGGAACAGTTTACTTCACGAAGATGGATCTTCATTTAGGATATCATCAAATTAGAATGAAGACTGAAGACATTCTGCAAACAACATTCACAACTCATGAAGATCATTATGAATTTTTGGTCATGCCTTTTGGCCTTATTAACGCACCTTCCACATTTCAAGGTTGGATGATTTCCATTTTCAAACCTTTCCTTAGAAAATTTATGTTAGTATTTTTTGATGATATACTAATCTACCGCAATTCTTCAAAGGATCATGTTCAACAAGTTGACAGGGTGCTCAAAGTATCGGAGGAGAAATAATTGTATGCAAAAACCTCCAAATGTTTCTTTGGGGTACATGAGTTGGAATATTTGGATCATATTATATCTCATGAGGGTGTTAAGGTAATCCTAACAAAATTAAAGCCATCAAGGAATGGAAAATCCCCACAACCTTGAAGCATCTTCAAGGATTTCTCGGGTTGACAAGGTATTATCAGAAATTATGGGAAAATAACAACACCTCTAACAACATTACTAAAGAAAGATGCATTTTTTTGGACTCTAGAAGCAACTAAGTCCTTTGAACATCTTAAAGAGGCAATGTGCCAAGCTCTGATTTTAGCTACTCCAAACTTCACAAAAACATTTATGGTGGAATGTGATGCCTCGGGAAATGGAATTGGTGTTGTTTTAATGCAAGAAGGAAGACCCATTGCTTTTGAAAGTCGTCTAATCAAGGGAAAGTATTTACACAAACCTGTTTATGAGAAGGAAATGTTGGCAATACTACATGCCATGAAGCAGTGGCACCCTTACCTAATGGAAAGACACTTCGAGATAAAAACATATCATGATAGCCTTAAATACTTTTTGAAACAAAGATTATTTTCAGAGGAGAAGCAAAAATGGTTCACTAAGATGTTGAGTTATGACTTTGAAATCATCTACAAAAATGGGAAGCAAAATGTTATTGCAAATACACTCTCAAGAAGGGATGAGGATGTGGAAGCATTGATCTACGCCATTTCTATTATCCAACTTGACTGGATAACTGAAGTAAGGGAGGGATCAAAGAATGATGAAGAGGTATGGAAACTCATTCAAAAGTTGCAGCAAGATCCCAGTACATCTGAGACATTTATCTGGAAAAACGACTCATTATGGTACAAAGATCGCTTATATCTATGTAAGAATTCCCAACTCAAACAAAAGATTATTTTGGAATTGCACACCTCTTCTTTAGGAGGGCACTTGGGATTTTTAAAAACTTACCACATGGTCAAGAAGGATTTTTTTGGGATGGTCTTAAATATGATATTCATAAGTTTGTGGCAGAATGTTTGGTTTTCCAACAAAATAAAGTTGAGACAATTAAGACCCCAGGTCTATTACAACCTTTAGCCATTCCAAGTCAATGTTGGGAGGAGGTCTCAATGGATTTTATCACAAGTTTACCCAAGTTTGAAGGAAAGAGTGTCATCATGGTGGTAGTTGATAGACTTACCAAGTATGCACACTTTTGTGCATTATCTCATCCTTTTAAAACTAGTACAATTGCTACTGCATTTATGGAAACAATTCAAAAGTTACATGGAAACCCAAATATTATTGTAAGTGACAGAGATCCCATTTTCACTGCAAATTTTTGGACGAAATTATTTTCTTGTCTTGGTACTCAATTAACTCATAGCTCATCTTGTCATCCTCAATATGACGGGCAAACTGAGATATTGAACAAATGTTTGGAAGAATATCTTCATTGCTTTGTATCTGATAAACAAACACAATGGGTCAAGTGGTTACCTCTGGCTGAAGGGTGGCATAACACTTCCTTCCATACTAAAGCAAAAATGACCCCATTTATGCCACTTTATGGATATCATCCACCCTCCATCACATAATATTTAAGAGAAAATTCTAAGATTCAAGAAGTGGAAGATCACATTGAGCATCAACAACAAGTTCTGCAACTCTTAAAAGGATAACCTCACTCTAGTGCATAATCGAATGAAACAACAGGCAAATCAACATCATAGTGAAAGAAGTTTTGACTTAGGCGACTGGGTATTTTTATGACTACAACCATACAAACAAATGTCCCTTAAGCAAGCTAATAAGGATAATAAATTATCACCCAAGTACTATGGTCCTTACAAGGTGTTGCAAAAGATTGGTATTATGGGATACAATTGGAGTTGCTTGCATCTTCCCAAGTACACTGAGTTTTCCATGTTTCATGCTTAAAGAATGTTATGAGTGATAAACTTCTAGTTCAAACAATATTTCCAAAACTTGACGAGGAAGGAAAATTCATATTGGAGCCTGAAGCAATCATGGAAACAAGAACTCGACATCTAAGTGGAAGAACTTACCCGTTGAAGATTCCACATGGGAGGATGGTAAATTTATACAGAAGAATCCAATACTACTCAAGCATTGAGGACAACACTTTTTTAAAGAGAGGGGCATGTTAGGTCCCTATAATACAAGTGTAGCCCCCTTATTGTTATTATTGTGCCCATGTAGCCCCCATATTGTTATTGTTGTGCCCATGTGGCCCCCATATTGTAATTGGTGTGCTGCATAGAAACCCATTATTGTTGTTGTTGTGCCCTTACATTATTTTTGATATGTAGGCTTTGATTATATTGTGACCCCTTAAACTCCTATATATACCAAGGAGGTCTTGTCATTTGAATCATCCAAGAATTGTTCATTTATGTGGTGTAAAGGAGGTAGCCCCCTTAAAGAGGCTTATTTTCAAGTAATTGATCTATCTTTTCTTCTATTTTTTGATCTTGTTACATAACAATCGGTAACTTGACCAAGTCAAGTTTACCTTAACTACTCAACAAAAATTAATAAAAAAATAATAACGTAGAATTTTATTTTAACATAGGGTTATTTTTATTTTATTTTGATGGAGTTAAAATGTTTGCATTACATCCTTTTTTGTCGATCTAAAGTGTTAAATTATATTATCATGATAAAATAGAGTACAAAATGTATCTCAACGACTCCCCTAGCTTCACTATGACCGAATTTTTTAGCTCGGAGAGCTGGAGTATGCAAGAGATGTTTCCATATTACCATAATTTCCGACAGGTTACACGACCTTAGAGACCACAGAGAAGATAAAAAGCGCAGAAAGTTTACACATATCATATCATGGAGGCGACTTAGGAGGAAGCATAGGAGGAGATGCAAAGAGACCAGAATTATCATGCATGTGGAAATTGTTATGTTCCAGTCAGGCCTCCAAATCACGTAGGTGGTCATTAGTTTGAAGCTGGCTCCTGTGGGCGTTATCCAACTACTCCAAAATTGCACTTTGACTGTATTGAATATCATTGACATAAGCCACCAACTCATTTCTATCTTCGTATCAATGCTCCTTGAGGATGTCCAGGTTGGCCTGGACTCCTTAGAGTTGCTCAATTATGGATTCCAAAGATATTGGAGCAACCATGAGGCCCGGGGAGTGACCCCGAGCATTGGCCACTCCCCTTTGCACTCCTCGCATGTCGAATCTGCAGAGGACGAATTGTGGTTGTTGGACCGGTGCGCGATAGGACCCTGTTACCCCCCACCGTGGTGAGGCCGACCTCTTTGACGAGGCATGGAAACCTACATAGTACGAGAACTAACTTGGGAAACCGGAGAGATACCTCTAACTTTGAAAGAGCTACTCACTAGAGCCTGACCACCAAATGCAAGGACCCTCCTAGGACAACATGACCTCCACCCAAACACAATACCACACAACTGACAACTAGAAAAGGTTGTTTTCTCGAACCCCCCCCCCGAGGGCTGAGAAAACCACCAAAACAAAAAGGGACCAAAAGGAGACAACACAACCATCAAACTCCCCATCCAGAGACACACTCGAGTCCAATGGAGATAGGCATAACCCCAAAGGAGGAAACCACAAAAGGGTGAGGCCAAGAAAAACTTGGGTGACACCCAACTCAGAGGGCTAACAATTAAAACAAAAACAAACACCCAAGACACCAGCATAGATCCCTAATGCACCAAGCAGCCAAGCCACCCCTACATAGACACAGACGACCTCCTAACGAAATAATACATAGAGAGACCCTCACCTAGGAGCTCTCGATAGTCCAATTACTCACACTAAGGAGGGAAATCAACTTCCGTCAACCGCCAAAGACAACTAAAACTAGAGTTAGACACGAAGACCATTCACAAAGAGACATGGATAATTGAAACTCATTGAAGGCATGACCGACCAGATCACTAAGCCACCGATGGAACCTGGAGCGTGCAAGAGCACTTCTATACCCGCAATTGATAGTAAAGACACCACTTAGAGTCACCCCAGGGTCCCAGGTAAAAGCTTGGGATTCCATTTTGAGCTAGGAGATGCAGAAAGAGAGACCTCTCCACAAATCCAAGTAGCCCATGGCCCTGGCAAGCGTGCATGGCCATCGACAAGCAAACTCGCCACCCTGTAACCATTACTCATTAACCAAAATACAACACCCATGATGTTTCGACTACAACACATAATATCCTTCATAATCAATTCTAGAGAATTTAGAGGTAAGATGTCCCATCTCATTATAACCTTGGAGCTGAGAAATTAACCACTGCGTGCCTCATAGGGAGATCGTGAGGCCCAATTTCCATCCATTTGCCCACTGCCATCAGGGGAAAATGTTACATTACATTACATTACATTAATTAATTTAATTAATTATTATTATTATTTTAATGTATTTTGACCAAGTCAAAATGTTTACACTACATGACATCACAACATCTCTTGCATACTGGGTTGGACAGCGTCTCTCAACACAATGATCGATTTAATTAAAATGGAAAAAAGAGCATAACTGCTTTGGAAATAAATATCGGTCTTTAATTTATGTATAGTACTAAGAATATTCTAGACTATTATTTAAAAATTGACTTGCCTATAATATTGTACCATGCCTATTGACAGATTAAGAATCTCCATGGTTAACTTATTTATTAATTTTTTTTAACAATAATAATAATAATAAATAAAATCGTAATTTAATTATTTTTATGGTATTTTTAATTGTGTCAATAGGCACTCTCCAGTTCAATATGGTAGAGATGCTGTAATGTCCTCCTTCCTTTTTTTCCCCCCGAGGAAATATCTGGGTAGATCCACCTGAATGGATCACATCGCATCAACTTTTTAGCATAGCCTAACCTTGAGGGCTTTGAGTAGAATTGACCATGTGACCTCTCATTATGAAGGTGCTTTTAGCGACAGGAACTTGACCAATTGAGCTAACCCTCAGGGCTCGAGAGGTTGTAATGTCTTATTTAACCTTTTGACTTAGTCAAATTACATAAAAATAAAAATACAATATAATAAAAAAAAGCATAAAATTAATAATTTTATTTAGAATTATAATTATAATTAATAACTAAACCAACTTAGATCCATCTTAACTCCATATCTACCAAGGGTGGAAAGGGATCAAATCTCTTGATATGTAAACCTCTTTTATATTGAAAAGATATTTGATCCCTTTTCGTGCTTGGTAGGTCCCGAGTTAAGATGAATCTAACTTGGTTTTAACAACTTGAGATGTATGATCAAGTAAGTATTTTGATGTTTATTATGGATTGATACCTATTGACGTTTACAAGCCACTTAATTTATATGGTTGGGCTAGTTATAAAACTCATGAAAATCCATCCAAATGGGAGTGGAAAAGTGTGAAGAACGAGCTTGCATTGAAGAGGAGATATACAACAATCCAAATCTTGCACCTCCAACCATTCCAGACACTATTGATATTTCGACATCCTCTTGACAGTTTCAATTAACTTATGGTTTTTCTACTTCATATTATTATAGTATAATGTCTTGCATAATAAAATTTTGAGTAGTGATTTTTTTTTGTAAATATCAAATTAGTATATTAACATTTGAAATAAAAGACATTAACTTTTGCTATTAATTTAATTTATAATCTAAAAAACTAAAATAAATGAATTTTGATATTATATTATCGAATAACAATTTAATAATAAAAAAAATATTTAAAAAAAAAATCACAAAAATCCAAGCTTGTTTTACTAATTTCATTTTTTCCCTAATTTAAAAATAAAAAATAATTAATATTATAAAACTCAGTGAAATGTATAATAATATAATAATACTTACATATGTTGTAAAAAATTCTCAGTATACCATTTATGTTATCTCACATATAAATAGGTTCAATATAACAATATATGTATCCATGTGTTTATTTTCCAAATATTTGAATATATTTCTAAAATTTCCAACCTATGATAAATGATTTATATTAATAATATGAATGTTTAGATTCTCACACTTTGTAAAAATCTCTCTAAAAAAACTATATATTAAAATATATATATATATATTTCAAAGAATTGCCCTCTCAAAATCATTAGGTATAGATTTGATCGATGCTTCGCATCACCATGGTTACTCTCCCTACACATTTCTAGGTTGAAGATGCCCTTCAAAGGGTGACATGATAGTCAAAGATTTCCTATGATTGTCTACGAAGTCTTAGATCCGCATGCGAGAAAATAGATATGACCCTATAGGAATCTCAATTGCAATTGTGTGTGCTCTGCTATCATCACATTTTTACCCTCTTCATTATTGTGTTGAAAATGCCTTTTCTAAGTGTTATCTTCTTCATCAAAATGCCTTTTCTAAGTGTTATCTTCTTCATCTTCTGTGAAGATATTTTGAAACTTTGTTATAGTTAATTTTAGTGAAGGATTTTGTTTCAAGGTGGTTATATATTAATTTTGGTGAAGGTGGTTGTGGGTGGTTTATTTTTATTTTTTTGTGTGGAAAGAGTTTATTATTTGTTTGAAATTTGATTGTACAATTTGCTGATTCAATATTGTTGTATGGGAGAAAAAAAAAAGCGTGAAGAAATATTAGATAAAATATATATAATAATATATTGTATATGTTTTGTTCAACATTTTCCCTCATCTTATCTCTCATATATCAGAAGGTAGGGGTGCATAAATATTGGGCACTATATTATACATGAGGAAAATGGTAAGAAGAAATGTTAAGCATTATATGGACAAGGTTGGAGGGGAATATTAGACATTATATTATATATGTTATACCCAATATTTTTGCCCACCCTCATATATATTATATATGTTATGTTCAATATTTCCTCTAATTCTCGCTCTTATATCTATGAGAGCGAGGTGAGGGAAAATATTGGGCAAAATATATATAATATGATGCTCAATATTTCTTGCCACCCGTACCCTCATACATAATTTCAAAATGCACAATATCATCAATATATTAATTTTGTGGCATTTTTTTTGTAAGCTTGACAGGACTATATCTTCAACATGTCCAATATATCACCCCGATCGGGTGAGGAATTGAACCGGTGACTTCACATCAAGGAGTGTCCTAACAGAGCACTCGATCATTGTCTATCCAAGACCCCGTGGACATCTTGTGGCAAATTTTTAAATAAGCATGAGCTTTGGAATAAACTATTTATGACATCTATATTTTATGTTAATGTATAGCTTCCTATTATCACCCCTTTGGACTAGTATTTATCATCACCATATTTGTTTATGGGCACATTTTTAAGGAAGCATGAGCTTTAGATTAAATCATTTGTGTTGTTTCTATTTTATGTTTATGTATAGTTTCACATCATCACTTCATTAGACTAGTTTGAAGATTTTTATTTATTTTTTAATAATATTATTATGGGATTACAATGGTTATATGGCAATCCACCCATGCATGACATAGATGAAAATTGTGTACTTTTGCATAGAACTTGATTGTATGGTTTATTGTGCTTCTACATAGAACTTGTCAACATGTAACGTCATCATATATCCTTAAACACAACTCCATACACCATGAAGTGAAAATGGTACGGCTATTGTGCTTAATAACATTTATCATTACTTAATTGGTTTAGTGGCAAATTTTTAAGCAAGCCTGAGCTTTAGATGTAAACGATGTGTATCCCCCGTAGTTTATATTTATGCATCGTTTCACATTATCACCTCTTTGCACTAGCTTTATTGCTTTGTTGTTTATGGTCTTGGTAAGTACAGAAATATTTTTCTTGTACTATAAGTTTTGCACGCATTTGGTGAAGCACAACAATCGATTTTTGGTATGAAAAAATTTTGGTTCCTTTGTGTTTTTTTAAATCCACCATCCAATATTTATACCTTGATCCTAAAGTATCTAAAAGAGAGGTTCGTATAACATTTGTGGAGGAAATTCGCAAAACATATTTGAGATATGTCTTTTTACTCAACAAAACACTTTTCCTTGATCATACTTATCTATCTTTATATTGAGAATGACTTTATCATCACTTCAAGCTATTATTGGAATTAGAATTCTCATAGCCATCACTTTCATTTTTCTCAATTTAGAGTCTCTTCTCACCGACTAGCAATAATAGAAATTGGGCATCACATACCTCATGACCAATGTATATATCCTACCAATAAAGAGCTTAAATCAACAAACACTTTATTTTCTCATATTCAATTTTTTTATGTAATTTAAAATAAAAATTATTATTAATTTCAAAATTCCAAATTCATTATAATAATCACAGATATGATGTCATTTTCATTAGATAGTTTACTTACCTATAAAGAAATTTTACCTAAACACTTTACTTAATTTTAAAGGAAATTGTTACATACCTAAATTCTAGCTTCATTAAAAACTTCTTATAGCATTGTATTTAAAAAATTAAAATAAAATACAAAAAATTTAATAAATTTTCAAAAGAAAACATAATATCGAAAAAATAAAACATAAACATATTCTAGGTTCATTACATCATATTTCTTATTTTTCTTAACTGCACATTTAAAAAAAACTAGTCCTTCCTTATTTTCTTATAAAAGCATGGCATATATTCATTGCATCATATTGCTTACCTTTTCTCAACTCCACATCTTAAAACAAAATATACTACTCTTTCCTTATCTTCTCATAAATGTTTGGTCAAACTTAGTCATGTGTTTTTTAGGCTTATCTTGGACATTTTTCTTGAAAAGGGTCCACATGAAAATTTGTAACTCGGGTTAATATTAAGAGATGTAAACAATATTCTTCATTTCTCATAAATGTTTGGTCAAACTTAGTCATGTGTTTTTTATCCTTATCTTGGGCATTTTTCTTGAACTCATATATAAGGGTCCACTTGAAAATTTGTAACTCGGGTTAATCTTAACAGATGTAAACCATACTCCTATAATGAGTTGAGGTTGAGTTATTGTGTAAAGTTGCATTCATAGGAGGGATGAGGTAAGCCTTATGTCACACATGGTCATCATTTTGGCTTGGGGGGTAATTGGTGATAGGATTTAATTGTTTTACAATTGCAAATACATCTCAGGTTTTGCTATGCACATGTAAATGGACCTTATTGTCTTGTATTAATAGCATAATTTTTTTGACTATTTTCTCCGGTACATTGAATATGGGCTCTCAATCATGAAATTTCTTTGAAGTGGACCAAACCATTGAAGAGTACAGTGGGTATAATAGACATGCAGAGTTAGTGTGGAGAGTGGTTTAAAGGTTTTTTCTAATCACAGTGGAAAGCACGGTTGGTGTGACTCAACATTAGATGGTATTAATTACAAAAGTCCCAATTGTGACTAACATAGATGATCACTATCGCCTTCATTGCGCAATCTTAATGATAGGTACATCAAGTATCAAGAATGTTGATAATGTTGTAAAAGGGAATTTATTATTTATACAATTATTTTTTAATGGAAAAATGTATCGATAAAAGATGTATTTAGATTAAAATTGTATTGTAATTATAGATAATATATAGTTTTAGATAAAGGATTATGATTAGATGTCATTGAAAACATATGACTCATTCTATTATAATTAGTTTTAATCATGATTATAAAAAATATTATTTTTAATTAATTAAAAGTTCATTTTTAAAATAAAATTAGTCAATTGGGGAGGTTGGAGCGGGAATGGTGCTTTTAAACCTCGAAGAAAAGGCTAAATTAAAGTTTGTATGCGGAATCGGCAAAGCCACGAACAATCAAGCTAAAACGCTATGTTTGGCAAGGCTTGAAAATCAACGTCTCCAAGGGCATAAAGAGTCTGATCATTGTTGGTGATTCTATGATGGTTATCCAAAAATGTTTGAACCTCACCAAGCCTTAGAACCTCATTGAGTCTGAAACCTCTCCAATTCTTATAAGGATAATGTATCTCCTAAAGAAAATTGAAAATTTCAAAATTTTCCATGTAAGAAAAGACCCAACAATCAATCGGCGGATGCGCAAGCCAACATTGGTGCGGAGTTAGAGCAAGGTTTATACGAATTAACGATATTTGTAATATATGTCATATTCCATAAAGTTGTTCAATAACGCAAGATCCTTGGAGTACAACTGGAGTACGAGACCTCATATGAATGTACAGGTAGTTAAGATGGATAACATTCCAAGATTTCACTGTAGTGCATTGGGAGAGGGGGCGGTTGGTGGGAAGTTATTGCACAGGTGGGAGCGTGGGAGTATGGCGGCCATGAACCATGACAAGTGGGCTTTTAGTCCTTGGTTATTTTCCTAGTTATTAAATATTATTTTAAACGAGGGCAGGGTTGGTACCATCACATTTCAAACCAAGCAAGATTTGGTAGTGATCGAGATGGAAGGAAGTGGCTTCGCCATGGTGCAAAGATGATATTCATTTACGGTTGAAAAGATTGGAAGGAATGTCCGGAAGGACCATGCACTTATTTATAGCTGTTGGTTGAGGCATATAAACCATCGGATATCACTGGTGTAGGGGAGAATAGCTAGGAAAATGGCCTCAATGAGCAATGGAAGTGGCAGTGACGTTGTAGAGTCTGGGCGTAGTGGGAATATAGGGGATATAGTTGATAGTTCCTATAAGCAAGTTGTCAAGGAAATTGTGAAGGAAATTAATGAAAACATGGCAGTCTTGTATGCTCAACTGTCTGGTCTTGGTAAGGATATGGAATTGCTCCAAAAAACCATGGAACTCTTGACTACATACGTTATGAACCTAAGTCATAAGGTAGAGAATATTGAAGTGAAGGTGGAGACAACCACCGTGGGTGTGTTGAAAGAAGTTTTTGGTTTCAGTGATGGCTCTGCTCTTCAAGCTGAAGGTGTCGTTGGCGCTGCAAATCATGGTCTCGATCTTGGGGCAGGCGGAAACGAGGAACCAAATATGCCTCCTGATGAGGTTCTAGGAGAAGTCGACCCTGGAAGCTGTGGGTAGCAACTGTCTCTTTCTTGTTAAAATCTATGTTTTGTCGAACAGTAGTGTACTGTGGAGTTTTTTGGAAGGTTTATAGTATAAAATATGTAAAGAGTATATATGTGAATAACATAGGTAGAAATAGGGTCTCTCTTCTTGTTAATCTGCTGAACAATTATGAGAGTAAGCTCTCCATGACTGTAAGGGACCTAACCCGTTTCCAGCTTTATTAATGAAAATTGCTACCCGTTCTATTGAAAAAAAATAAAAATAAAATTGGTTAATGGGGAACTAACAACCTCCCTAGATATATACAACAACTCGCAAGCCACATATATCATCAACTTATAATTAAGCCTAGAACTTAAACGTCAGGAGACCACTAGAAACTAGAGTCAAGATCCGAGATTCCAACGGGATGTCTATCCTTCCAGCCTTACTATGATGGGCCATGGGTGTCCCCCCGTGGGATTTGAAATCAAGTGGAGTGGATAACATCCCACTGATACAACCGCCCTGTCGTTCCACAAGATTAATATGTAAGAAAATATATTAATGGTCCAAGACTTAGAGGCATATGGCAAGAGTCGAAGGCTACTCTTATAAACCACCAATGAGTCATTTTAGGGAATGTGATTTTCCTTGACTAATAATGTTGAGTCAATCCACATTTGCAAATGGTATCCAATGATAATTGTCCTTATTATTAATGTACACTTGAATTATGATAATTTTGTCACTTTAAAAAAAAAAACAAAAACAAAAAACTTAATAAATAAAAACAAACATTTAGTCACTTTTTTAAATTTAATATTCATTTTTTATGCTCACCCATAAATAATAAAATAAATAAATAAAAATTAAATAAAATTAAAAAAATATATAATTTATGTAATTTTATCATCATTTATTTTTATGGTTAATTATTTAAGAAAAATTCCAATATCATCTCCATATCATTATTAATAAAAGTATATTAATAACACACTTTTATGTTCCTTTATAAAAATTAAAATATAAGTATGCATGTGTCAACTTTCTTTCCCATAGGATTCTTCATAAAACTCTATTTTCTATAAGTGTTTTTTTTATTAAATAATTTTGTTTTCATTATAAACTCCTTTCAACGTATTTGTCTTTAAACAAACTTTGCCCCTAAATATAATGTTTTTACGATCTAATTGTTAGATTCATTTAAATTTTTAATACTTAATGTATTTATTTTTTCAAAATAATTTTTATACAAAATCTTATTAAATATGCCATTTAAATGTGTACTTTTTTTATTATATATATATATATATATATAATTCCTCAACCCTCTTTTAATATCTAATAAATCAAAATTAACCTAAATTAATATAAATTTTAATTAATCTAGTGATGGAGTTGATGTTTTCAAATCATTCAACCTCAAGTAAAGCATCATCAAACAAAAGGTATGTGTGGCAGTACACTCTTATGTAATGATGGATTTCCAATATCCCTTTTTCAACTTTATGTTGCAAGAACCTCATGGCCTCAAACTATTTGTTAGTCTTCCCTTTTTGGAACATAAACCCCAACATATCATTGATATTATTTATTTTTGAAATGCCTAGCTATACATTGACAAAAAAACAACTTATAACAGGACCACCATGTTTGTATTTTGTGACTTGAGTGGGATGTCACACTAATGAGGCCTTTCATAGCTCATCAATAGGTTTTTATATATTAATTTATTTTTTAAACATATTTTTATATATTATTAAATGGTTATGTATATATAAATAGTTTAAACCATATATTATGTAAATTCTATTTCAGGATAATACTTTCTTAATAAAAAGGCCATTTATATTACATAGTCTCTATTATGTTCCCTCTCTTCTATTAATGCCCATTCACATGTCTTTTCATTATTTATGTACATAACCTCACAATAGCCAAAGTTGTCGAAGACAGTTAATGGCATCTTATGTTATTTTAGGTATAACAAGTCTCATCTAAAGCTTCTCAACCTATCTCAATGATTATTGTCCTCGCAAGAGTTGTACAATGGTGAATAATGAAAGTTTGCACCACTTGTAATTAAGTAGATTTTATGTAAAATCATTAAGAAGTTATTTTATAGCTGGATTATTTGATTAATAAATAATTTAATTGATATTGATATTGTTCTATATTAAATTTAAAATAAAAAGAAGATATATTTATTTATTTGAGCATGGAAAAAATAATTTAAAAAAATATACTTATTTTTATGATAAAGTTTTATTTTGTTTTTTTTTTAAATGATTTTTTATTTTAAATTGAATTTTTTTTTTAAAGATAAAGTTTTATGGTTAAACTTTCTATTAATTAAGTAAAATTCTAACTTCCAGCGAATTTTTTAACTAATTTGAAAAATAATTTTAACCAACAAATAATTGAGTATGTCCAATTTGTAACTAACTCACTAAAACAAATGATAGAAAGAGACATTTATGGAATGCCATCATTTTTCCATACATTTCAACCTCTTTGGATGAATATACTTTGGTTTGGTAGTTTTTTCAATAATTATAATTAATGTTGTTTGAGATCTTCTAAATTTGGGAGAATGAGTATACATCATCCTAATGTTAATGCAATATTGGATGTCTTTCAATTTTTAACAAGGCATATTTTAAAAGATTTGAATTTTAGGGGTGGCAAGGGTGGTGGGATCATATTAGATCCCAAAGAAAAATTGGAGGTGGCTTTTGCGTGAGGTCTTGGTTAATCCATGAATAATCACGTAGAATTCTATGCTCTTTTATGATGCTTACTCATAGAACTAAAATTTGGGATCCATATTTTGTCGTCATTAGAGACTCTAGCACAATTATCAAATTAATGCGAGGTAAATCTCCCTCTCTTGACAATAAAATAGCTTCCATCATGGCTTGTTACAAGTCAAATCATGTTTTACTTTTGTAAGCAAGCTGTATTTTTTTGTATTATCATAAATTTCCATAAAGTACAAGCATGGAAAAACTGGAATATACAGTGTCTAGGATGAGGTGCTATCTACAAAAAAAACATTTTTGTCTTGAAGTGAGCGTAAGAGAGACCATCTACCCATGAGAGGGAAACCATGTGGTCTCCCAAAGAGTTATGAGACCAAATTAAAATAGAATTTGGCCCATAGCAAAGTAGATATGACTAACATCGAGACAAGAATAACAAAACAACATGGATAACCAAGAAGCAACAAAGGTCGAGTGAACCTTTCTTGGAAATTTGGCGAGCCTGGTTGAGCTAGTTCATTACCTGGTCATGTTGGGTTCGGTTGTGTTGAGCTTGATCACTTTGAGCCTTGTCCCTCTGAGCCTGCTGTTGCTAGTCAAAGTAGAGGAAGGGGTCATCAAATCCTTCAAGAAACCATGAAGGACATTCCCACTCAACAACCACAGTCCTGGTGTAGGTGTCTACCTCCTTCCAAGAGGTTTCGCCCATGGTTATGTCCTCAACATCAGTGTGGTTAGCCAAATTTTACGATTGCTCCACATGGTCTAGGGAGTTGTGGTTGCCATAGATCTTTTGCTTCTTTGTTTATGACCCTAAGGTGATCGAGATTGGAAGGTTTGCATCCTTGATGAGTTGAATCAACAACTTTTGTTTCCTTCCTATGAATTTGAAGAAGTCGGAGGAGGGGGAGGAGGGGGAAAAAGAATTCCCAAAGCTCTGGATAGATTCCACAAAGTCATGCAAGTATGAACCATATATCAGTTAATTTAAGCAATTTGACATTCCATCCTCTCCCTAACTTCTTCCTGGTCCTCAAAGATGTTTGCCTAACAAGCTCTTAACAACCCAGTGGTCATTACCAGTGTTCTTATGATCTTGCGCCTCCATGGCCGCGACTAAGCGATGAATGTGTGTCAGCAAATATTTGTCGAATTTCTCTTCTCCTTAACTATGCTAGGGAGGGAGAGGCTCATGCCCATGTCCTCTGCACATCTCTTGGCTCGAACCCTTTCATGAACCATGATGATGAAACTTGAAAATGCTCCGCTTCTGACCTTAAACACCCTGGACCTCTTTGCTTTGTGAAACCCGCAATGTCCATCCACCTGCGAAGCCGAAAAACTAAGGAAATGAATGTCTTGTTGAGTGCTAATGTCAAAACTCATGTTCATGATTGGGAGTAAATGCCATGTCTTCAATCGGTTGCATATATCCTGTCTACAATGAATGTGACCATCAATGTGCTTAGGGAATGGCCACCACCTAACCCTTCTCATTAACGAATCAAGCAATGTTGCCATGACAAATCTGCCTCGCCTTGGTGGATGTGAGGACACCCAAATCCAGGATAAGTCAATTCATGATTGACCTTCATAAGTCAAAATATTTACTAGAGGAAGTTGGTTTCCTCAAATTTTCATTTAAATTTGTAATAGTTAGAGTTTTCTATATTGTAATAGTTATAGAAATCTAGTTAGTTCTTTTTTCCAAGGAAAAAAATGAACTTTCTATTAAGGCAATAAAAAGTTACATTTGTAGATGCATTTAAGCATTCGATGTATTGTATGTCCAACAGGTAAACATATAGTAGTTCTTCTGGGCTGAAAGTAAAAACTTGTACTATCCAAACCCAATAAAGCAAAAAAGAGCTAGTGACTGTTCCCGAGCCTCCTCCTTTTTTATGAAAACAACCCAAACAGGAACAAGCAGTTTATACGAAATTATACAAACAGAGGTTTTAAGTCATTTTAACCCCTGTGTATACATGGCAGAAACAAATAAACAAAAAGAAACTGAATCTTGTTCAAAGCAGTAACAACATATTTATCATGGGAAAAAAGGTCATTGATCCGACACACGAATCATGTCCTTTTCAGTTTATGTTATGCGCCAGGTACCCAGAGCTTGTTGTATACCCTCCTTAGATAGGATGTCTGCATCTGAGTTCCATTCCTTGTAAATATGACAAACAATGATAAAGTCAAAATGATGTTTTAAAAGTAAAACTTCTTCTAATAATGGAATCAACATGTAGTTTTGACAACTATGCTCTTCATTAAACCATTTCACAACATTTTGTGAGTCTCAAAAAATCTCGACCGATCCCATCCCCATTTGAATAAGCCAACAAAGTAACAACTTTAAGGATTGAAGGTCAGTGTAATTATTTGATCCTAAGCCAAGGCCCACCGATGCTTTTAAGCTTCTTCTTTTTTATTGTTGATGTGAATGACAAAACCTACCCCACAGATGTTCTATGGATCAGACGCACCGTCAAAATAAGCCCACGGTATGTCTCCCCTGATCTGTTCTTCTCTTACTTTCCTAATACTCTTAACAATATTTGGTAATGGGATAAGGCCATAAATTGAGGCACATTCTACAACAATGGGTACATGAGCGGGAGCCAAATCCTTGAAAATACTCCTATTCCAAGCCAACCAGATACCCCAAGAGATTATTAAAGGAATATTTTTCATATTTTCCTCCTGGGTCTCATCCCACCATCTTTGCCAGGCTTCACCAATGTTTTCTCCATCCCAGACCTGATTCTTTCCCAATAACCTCAATGTTTCTTCCCATGTACTTTTACTGAACGAACACTTTAAGAATAGGTGTTGTACTGATTCCTCCTTTCTTTTGCAAAGGGTGCACCACCCTGGACCCATCTTATTTCTTTTCTAGAGATTATCCCATGTTGGGACTTTATTCCTTAAGATAGTCTTGCTTTTGTAGGACCTTTTAATTTCCAGATGGGTTTCAACCACCACTTTGGTGCATCCCACTCCCTTCTTGTCATTAGGTGACTGTAGCCAAACTTTGGGGAATATTTTCCAGTTGGGGCATGTACCCATCTCAGCATGTCTGGGAAGTCCCTTAGTAAGCCATTTCTTCTCTGAAGTTATCTAATGAAGTTCTGCCATTCCTCTATCCATTGGGGCTCCATTTGCATATCCTTTGTTGTTTTCCATGCTTGTTTCCATATCGTCGACTGGCCTTCCTTCTCAATCTGGTTTAAGAAAACAAATCCTTGCATGTGTAAATGAGTTATGACCTCTCTTGATAAGGCATATCCCTCATTGCATCCTACCCAAGGGTCCATACCTAGTCTGATCTTCTCTCCATTCCCAACGTGTCAAGCTAACCCTTGTTCAATGATCCTAAACGATTCCAAAGTTTCCTTCCAAACAACTGAGGCTTGTGGATACCTCTTATCAGGGTTCCTTAACCATTCATCCATGGGAGTCAGATCAATGTATTTTATTTTGATGACAGTCGTCCATAGGTTCTCCATTGATATAAGCCTCCATCCCAGTTTTGCTGCAAGTGAGGATGCAAAGGTTGTAAGATCTTTTAAGCCCCCCCCCTCCCCACCATTCCTTTGGTCTAGCTACTTTCTCCCAGGCCACCCATGGAAGCACTGAATCCTCCTTTGATCCGGCCCACAGAAACCTGCTGCATAATTTCCTTATTCGTGAGAGAATTCCTTTGGGAATAATGCAGTACAGTAAACATGTATGGCCATAAGAACCAACTTAATCATCACCAACCTTCCCGCTCTTGACAACCATTTGTAACTCCAGTGTTTTACTGATTTTCATTTTTTTCCGCAAGCCAGTATCAATCTTATTTCCTGTGTTAGGATTAATCAAGGTATTTGAAGTTGTCCTTCATCATCTTTGTTTCAAATAGGAGTGGAACCCTGGGTATTTGAAGTTGTCCTTCATCATCTTTGTTTCAAATGGGAGAGCCACAGTAATCCTCATGATTTTGGACCTTGAGAACCCCTCTAGAATCAAAGATGATTTTTGAGCATTGATACACATACTTGTACCTACTAGGAACAGATCGAGGATCAATTTAATCTGTTGAATATCACTCCTACTTCCATCACTGAAAAGGAGAATATCATCAACAAACAATAAATGAGTGATATGTAGGTTTACAACCACTTCAATACCTTTTATATCTCCTCTTCTCCTTGCTTCTAGGATCATTTGACTAAGGCCCTCTGCTGCTAATAGAAAAAGGAGGGGAGATAAAGGGAATCCTTGTCTGAGTCCTCTTTGGCTATTGAAGAAAGATGTGGTTGCCCCGTTGATCAGGACAACAAAACTAACATTTGAAATACATCCCATTACCCAATTTATAAAACCAATGCTAAAGCCTAGATGGGTCATTAGCATCCTAATGTAAAGCCAACTGATTTTGTCATATGCTTTGGAAAGATCGATTTTTACGATCACACCTTTTTTCTGACTCCTCTTGATACTGTGCAGAGTCTCCTGTGCAACCCCTATAGCTTCATGGATTTGTCTGCCATCCAGAAATCCAAATTCCTCCTTGGATATGTTCCTTGAGAGAATAGGCTTCAGGCAGACTGCAATGACTTTTGCTATAATTTTATATATGCAATTGCATAAAGAGATAGGCCTAAATTCCTCAAAGGACGAGGGGTCCTCCGATTTAGGGATTAAAGCCAAGAAAGTGGAATTGAAAGGTTCATATACCAATCCTTTGTCCTGAGATTCCTCTACCACCCCAGTGAGTTCATCCCCTATAATATCAAAGAAATGTTGGAAGAATTCCATTGTCCACCCATCCGACCTCGGGCTCTTATCCCTTTGCATTGACTTTAAAATCCATTCTACCTCCCCTCTTGACATCGTGGCCATGAGGAGATCATTTTTAATCCCCATATTGTATTTGAATTTTTCCTCCCTTTTGCATAGTTCTGAAAGAATTTTGAATTTTCATCCCCTGCTGCCAACCATATTGCTCTACTTTTTAGCCTCCACTGCTCTTCTCTATCATTTATGATTTTCCTTCATTCTGTCTCTAGTTATTTGATCCTTTCCCTCTTCTCGATTGTCTCATAACCATCCACTTTCGGGCTCTCTAGATGATCTAACTCCTCCCCTATCCTGCTTAAATCAGCTTCCTCTTTGATCTTCTTTACTTTTTCCCATTCTATGGTTGCCTTTTTCATGCACTTTAAGTTCTCCATAAAGGATTGAGCCAGATACACCCCCTATTCACCAACCAACGACCTCCAAGTGGCTTTAACCAAATTATTATATGAGGCTTCCTTGAGCCATGCCAGATTAAATTTGAATGGAGACCCCGGTTTTTTATTAGGTCCTTTCATTTCCAACAGAATAGGAAGGTGGTCCGAGTCTCCTCCTTCCCCCACCCAGTGTCTAAAACAAGGGATTCTGGATGCCAAGTCCTCTTTTAGAAGAAAATGATCCAGCCTCTTGGCTACCCTTGCCTCCCCCACTCTCCTGTTCCTCCAAGTCAGTCTGGATTTTATCGAATTTATATCTAAAATCTTGCCAGAGAAGATCTTGTTCAGGAAGAAATCTGCTAGAGAATCAACTTGAGCTGTTGGACCCCATGTTTCTGATAGGCCCAAGGAGAAGTTCAGATCCCCCCCCCCCCACCAAGTTCGGGTTATTCATAACGGATTTTGAGAAAAGATTATTCCAGAATGACACCCTGTCCTGACAAGGCCCATAAATATTCAAAAGAAATAATTTTGAGCATAACTCTTGGGAGTAGACCTCAGCTCCCAATACCAGCTCTGTTCCCCACGAATTTAATAACTTCAGGCTTCCCTCTTTGACTCCCAGAGCCAATCCCCTAGATCTTCCTTTGGCATCCATAGTCATGAATGTCCAGCCCGGAAGCATTTTATTCAGTGCCAATTTGATCTCCTCTCCTACTCCAAGGGTTTCTTGAAGCATTATAACATCAGGACAGTAACATTTAAACAGAGCCTTTAGTGCTAGTTTTTTAGAGGCACTAGCAAAACCTCGACAATTAAAAGACAACACAATCATTAGGACACTTGGGATGGGGCCTGCACTGCTCTAAGCACCCCTGTTAGTGATAATTGTTTCCCGTCTGCTATATCAATTTTTGCTCTTTGTCGAGCCTTTGATAGGTTGGACTTCCTTCCTCTAGTCTTTCGGGGTCCAACCGAAATCAGATGAACTCCCAACCCTCCCACAACTCCCAAAGGAATGACCTTCTTCTCCCGAGGCCGAAGGTTATAATGAGATTTCTCTTTAGATTTTTCTAAAGAAAAAGGGGGCCCAAGGCTAGAGGCCAAGGGATGTTTAAATGAATCTCAGGTATGGAGGTAATGATATTGTCCAGGGCATCAGACACAGACTCAACATGCAATTTTTCCAAATGTGGAGGCCTAAAAGGACCAAGCCTCAATATCGAATTGAGCAACGACAAGGATTTATGAATATAAGGGATGGGATCAAGAACAATACCCTCCAACTGTGGCGCAGATACAACTTCTCCACTCTCCATTGGCTTTGCCTGACTCGTCTCCCCAGGTTGCTCCTGCTCCTACTCTACCACTTCCTCCCTCTGCACTTCCTTAGTTCCCTCGGATTCCATCTGCCCTTGATTTCCTTCCTCCCTATTCCCCCATTCCTCTGCTTGTACGTTTTCCTCCTCTTCTCTCTGAGGCCGATCTCCAATTCCTGTTTCTCCTTTGTGCCTTCTTCTCCTTTTGAACCCCAGTGGGAAATCTCTAGCAAGATGCCCATAATTGTGGCATCTGTGACAGCGGAAAGGAAGTTTTTCATAATCTATGATTTGAGTGAACAATAATTCTTTATATTTAAGGTGAATTTCCTCTACCAGTCCTTCCCTTGGATTCAATCTTACCAGAATTCGTGCTAGTCTCTTGTCCCTTGTTTCAAGAAATGACATGTTTTCTTCCAGAAATAGACCTATTGTATTTCCGATGGCCCTGAACACCTCCTCCATCCAGAACTGTGGAGGTAGTCCTAGGAGACGTACCTAGACCGACATCTCCACCACCTTCTCTCTCTGGGCATCAAACAAGGGGTTCCATCTTTTAAACAAAATTGGCGCTCTGCCAAAACACCAGTTGCGTCTCAAAACCCATTCAAGGGTTTCTCTTTTACTGAATTTTATCATGAACCAACCCCTAGCAAGAGTGGTCACTTCAAACTGTTGGTCTAGCGCCTCCTTCCATGCTTTGGAAGTCCATTCAGTAATGTAATTTGCTGAATATTTTTTTCCCTTGGCTCTCTGACCAAGGTTACCTCTGCCACTTCCATAGCTCTGTCTATCTGAATGTCAACTCCAAGGACCAAATTCAGGCTTACCTCCTTTTTCTTTATCAGCTTACCTTTCTTCCTCTTCGCCCTTGAATTCCTGTTCCTCCCTGCTTCCCCTGCCTCTGGTCTAGTCTCCCTCTCATTGATACCTTCTTCGAAGAGCAGTCCTAACTGCCTCTCCGCTATACGACTTCGTTGGGTTAAAACTCTGACTTCTGAGGGTTGTTCCACCTCTCCCACGAGGAAAGAAAAGTCCCCTGCCTCCTGGCTTATGAAAGTCTAGTTTACAGCTTCACGCCCTGCTGAGTTAAGCGTATAAATTCCTCCTCTAAATTGCTCTCTGAAGTCTCCCAAAACCTCCACTGACTCTTCTAGGTGTCCCTTGAAACCTTGGATAGGTGCTTCTTCTGATATCTCCTCTGGGTTGGGGTTTCCTTGTTGGGATATGGGAACTCCTGTCCTCTGGTTCAGGGGACTCCTACATGCAATAGCACTATCCAACCTCTTCCCCCTAACTGCTTCCATGTTACCAAATCCTCTTCCTGAAACGACTTCAAACCCTCGTTGCCCCTAAAACCTCAATTGATAACAATGTCTTCCATCCCTCCTGTAAATAAACCAAAAGTATTAAAGACACTAGGGTTTTTTACACTTACTTGGATTCCCATCGCCACCTCTGTTACACAGTCTATCGAGAAAAATGCTTGTTCCTACCTCACCTCTGGTTCCTTGTCATTCCCCCAAAACTCCTCCTTTGAACCGCATAGGTTCTCCTCCAGAAACCCTAAACAACTTTCCTAACTCCAACCCGCTACCGAGCGTCTTATCTTCCCAGGCAGAAGCTCACTTAGAGAAATAAAATTCTCTATATTCTGCTCAGTGACATCCAAATCCCATACCGACATGATGTCTTCAAGCTCAGGTTCCAAATCAACAGAATCTCGTTGGTTGACCATTTTACCTGTCCCTGTCTACTGGTTGAAACCTCCATAGTTAACAATAGATGTTGAGACCATCGGCAGGCACGTGCAACTGAGGGAAGAAGACAAGCACACAAACAGTAACAATAAAACCTCTTTCTCGGCTCGATGTTTCCCTATACCTCCGTTTACTGTCGTCCTCATTCATGATGCCCTCAGTTCTGGTGACAAGTACAGGCCAGTTGTCCATCACATGCTACTGCCTATCGCCATGTGTGTTGTCCTCCTGCTGCACATCCTCCTGTCCTCTGTCATATTCATGCAGAGATTTACCTCTCATCGCTTTCATCGCTTTCCCATCTAGAAACCTAGATAGGTAGAAAGTTTGACGAGTGTCATTTTCATTGCAATGTAATAGAAAAAACTAGCTAAATTGGGGAGGTTGTTAGATAAAGTAGGAAGAGATTGATATTTTAAATAAAAATGTATTTTCGTGTATGAAAGGAGGAAGGAGTGAGATCAAAGAGATCAGATTGTGTGAGAAAGGTCTGAGTAAGTCCAAAGGATGACAATGCAAATATAATTGTGGCATTGTTGATTGATTAAATGGTGTTTTGTTCTTTATGATTAATTGTTGAATAATTATTATCATGTCAAGGATCAATCCCAATTGGTTTCTTTTCATACACTGGAAAAATACATTGCCACATAGTTAACAAGTTGACGTTCCGAGGAATGATTCCAACTTTGAAGTCCAACCTTTTAGCATAAAGGTTCTGAAGTTTGTTCATGCCAAATTAAACCCCCATTGTCATGAGGTTCCAATGTGGAGTGTCAATATATTGGATGAAACCATAAAGCGTGCACAATACCAAAGTTCTGAAGCTTCAATGCAAGTACTATCAGTAACATAGAAATTGTGATGGGAAAAGGGTTCCAATACATTGACTGCCTAGTATGGTTTGTTAAATCTTCAGTGGCATTAATCAATGGAAAATTGTCTATCGGTTGTTGTCTATCACACTGAGACAAAAATAAATTTATTTTTTTTTGAAACTTTTGGTGGCTCGTGGTTCCAATAAATGCTTGGTTATAGCACTTGATCATGTGGTGATTGTTTGGTTGTAACACTTGGCCACTTTAGGGCTTAATTCCTCAGAAATATCACATGGATGTTGGTTATAGCATTGGATAACATAGGAAGAGTTTAACACCTGATTGGAAACCAAGACTTAACAATTGAACTTTGAGAACTATCAAATGAGTGAGAATTAATCCATATCCATTTTCAAAATTAATTTGAGCAAATTCTCCCTCTCTTGACAGTACGATAGTTTCCAGCATGGCTTGTTCTCAAAAGGAAGTTGGTCACTTTAAAAAAAAATCATTTCACCAAGTTCTTTGAAAACATAATCATAAAGGAGATTTGCAAGCAAACACAACAACTTCATTATAAATTGGGGTGTTTAAGAAAGGTGGGGGTTATATATATTATCATTTCACACCTTAGCTTGTCTTATAAATTAAATGGAAGCACATTTAGTCACATAGATCTCTACTTGTTCCAACATCAAGCCTCAATGGATTACATACAAGGTTTGTAGATATGAAAGGGCCATGTGCTTTAATTATTTGCATGCCCAAATTTAAATTTGATTTTTCCTTTAAATGTTGGATTAAACTTTATCACCAATGAGATGGGATAATGGAATTATAGTTGGGATTGAGAAATGTTGATTGGAGTAAAATTACTCTTCTCGACAATGGTTTAGTAGGAACCTCTCGCAATGTATGGATCATCATATAAAACTTACTTTTACAAGAATTGTCTTCAATTTGTTCTGGATTTTGGAATTTCATGGTTCTTGGAATTTGGGATATGTGCTTTGGCTACTGGAATTACTCTATTCACTAAAGCTTACACGTTTAATCTTCTATGAAATTACTCTATATTTCTTTGTTATTTTGGGGGTCACTTTCTGGATTACTCTTCCTAGTGGTTTTTGGATATTTATTCCAAGGAGACTATCCCCTTCGATATAAAAACATTCTAGGTGAACACGTGTGCCAAGTAGCCTAATGCTTTTGTTGGGTTGGGCACATAGTGTGGTTTTTACAATGTCTCTATCTGGTTGAGAGCACAATGTGACATTTTTGGTGCTTCGAACTACTAATTTTATTATATAGTTTGAGAATCCCTACCCAAAATTGACAAACCTATCCCATTACTTGTATAGGCTCCATGAATTATAGGCAAGTTTAAGAAATTTGCAAAGGCCTTCATCAACGTGAGGAAACCACCCAATGCAACATAACCTCAATCTTCTCACGAACAACAAAAGTTCATGAGAATGAACATCATTGCAATGCTCAAAATTCTAGATGCAATAGCTCAAAATCAATGAATGGACACATTGGGATTAGAGTGTCACTCACTCAAGAATGGTTCTTAAATTAGGAAATTTTCTTAGCTAACAACCTCCAACTATAGGATGTCGACCAACTTTATTCACCCTAAGTTTGAGAAGGATAATACAATGCACTAAATCCTAAAAGATATGGACATTAAAAATCAAAAATTTTGTCCATCCAACCTAGGGCCCAATGAGGTAAATAGTCATCACATTTTTCCATCAAATCCCATGTTATGCAAAACAATCATGATTTTAGGAATATTTTTTATAATGTGTACATGTGAGAAACATTGGGATGTAGTTTTTGTGGACATTTATATTTTGTGTTTTTAAAAATTAAGGAGCTATCCATTTGGAAATTTAAGGGCGATCGTTTTTGTAATCATGTTGTTTTACTTCAGTTGCAATTTTTATAATATAAATTCTCCTAGGTTTTGTTAGAAAAAATATCTTGAACTTTAATGATTTTCAATAATTGTGTAACCAACATCCTTTATTCTTAATTTTGCAACACCAAACTATTATGGAACAATAAATAAATGAGATCAAAACTTCAATATATATAATAAGCATAAATTTTCAAAATATCACAAGGTAACAAAGTGTTATCCTTTCGACAATTTCAACTATGGTGAAAAAGCCAAACGATATTGAACATGTATCTTGTTTAAATAGTAAAATGCATCAAAACTTAATTCTAAATGATAAATTATCATATATGTTTACACATCCCTTTTTTTAATAAATTAAGTATCCAATTTTTAATTCATAATTATAATATTATTTATATTTATTGATATTATTTGACAAGAAGTAGAAAGGATCGAAGTAAGAAATAAGAGAAAGGATCAAAGTAAGAAATTCTCAAAGTCTAGTACCCATCATTTTTTAGGCTCCCTTGGTTCTAGTGGGGTTGGTTTCAATTAAATCTTAGAAATGTTTTGTTTTTGTACCATTTTGAGCAAGCAATTTATAAGAATCTACTCCCATTCTCAAGTAGTAGTAGACTAAGTCTCATAAGATCTAGTTTCAAGAGGTCATGGTTTTAAGGTAGGCTCTGAGATGGAAGGAGTCGTGAGCTTATGTTCACAAAATATTCAAGCAGCAGGGAAAAGTTCGTAAGCTCCATATCTGCTCAATCAAGTTGGTAGTGAAATTGACCTCCACTATGGAGATTTTGATTGAGCATAATTAATTGATTCAAAGGTTGGAAGATGAAATTGACAACATACGAAGACAATTGGAGGAGCTATAGCATGATGGCACTAAGGGAACTCAGTCTCCTTCCTCCTCGATAAATTTTGTCTACCCCTCTAATGCTCTCCTCCTGAATTTAAAGTTGGTTATTTCTCTAATGCAATTTGCAGTTCCCATGGGTTTCCTTCAAGACTCCCCTATAGTGTAGTTTTTGAATGCTGGCAAAATTCTGTTTGATTCTGTGAGTCTTTTATCGTGTGTATACCACAATACCCCTTGTTTTTTTGTAATTTGACTTAGCAATAGTTTAAAAAGTTTGTATAAAAATCAAACCTCTTTACGTGTCTTTGCTACGTGTTTAAACACAATTTTGCTAATAAAAATTCACTAGTTACTACATTTAAAAATAAAAGCTAAAATCACTTGTTCATATATGATTGTTAGGCTATTAGTTAGTTTTAAAGCGATTTGCATATAACTTTTATTTTCACCTATAAATTATCAAGTTGTAAGCGATAGTATTCAAAGTTATTTTATTTTAGATGTTGGAACACTTTTCTTAATGTTTTTTGAGTATAGAAATAAAATGTTAAAGAATTTTGAGTAGTCTCTTCCATTCTTAAAGTTTAACAAGGGCTACATAGTAGCTAGTACCTGCGGCTTAGCTTAAATATAGCTTAATTAAACTAAAAAAATAATAAAGACAAAAGTTTAATCACAAAAATAAAATGACTAATACAATACTATATTGTTCAATTTCATCACCAAAAATTAAGAAATATGATTAACTAATATTGTTTATATTAATCTATATACACTTGTATAGATATATATATGATTTTTTACTAATATATATATATGTGTGTGTGTGTGTTTTTTTAATATAATAATAAGTCATCTTAAATTGAAAATAAAGACAAAAAAATATAATTCATGAAAATTGAATTGAAATAATAGAAAAAAGAAGAAAAAAAGTTAAATAAAAAGGAAATAAAACTAAAATAAATAAAAAATAGTGACTAATAGAAATGGAAGTTACTAAACAACCCATAATAAGACCTCAACCAATCACCTTACAAATAAATAAGTTTAAACAATAACAAAAATTAAATTGCCAATATTAAACTAGGGATAAGTGACAATTTTTTTTGATAAAAATAAACCATTTCAATCTTAGTAAACGTTAATCACCATTCTCATAATAAAAATAATTAAAAGCTAATTTATATTATTATAAATAAAAAATAAAAAAAAAAAAAACAAAACTCATACATCAATAACTAAACCATAATCTTAAAAATAATTTATTACTATAAAAAAAAATATTTAACTCAAACAACAAATATTTCAAAAATTTAAACTAACTCTTATTCTTCTCCCAAAAAACAATACTCTTATTCTTATTTACTTTAAAAAAAGATTAACAATACTCTTATTCTTCTCCCAGGCAACAATACTCTTATTCTTCTTTAAAACACAGTACTCTTACTCTTATTTACTAAAAAACAATAGTAAAAAACATTTCATTTCATCTCTATTTATATTAAAAAAATAATAAATCATTTATAATAAAAATAAAAAATAAAAATTATTATTCATAATCATATCTCTTAAAGGCAAAACTATTCCATCAAGACGAAAAATACCGCTTAATGAAAAATACATTATTTTGAAGGACTGTGAAATACGACTTCGAGATAAAGAAATTTTACATTTTTCCAACTAAATAATTTTTAGATAAACGACAAATCGATTGCTAATCATAAAGGTTAAAATTTACTGATGACCTAGAAGACCAAACAATAATGTTTTTAAACTAATCTTTTCAAAACAAGATAAAAACATCTTATCAATCAAACTAACCCTATAAGTAAACCATAATACATAACCAATATTACTTTATGTGCTTCTTCTCCATTTTTCTATTTACTTAAGTTTCCAATAATCAAATTAAATTATTAAAAAATTATAAAAAAACACTATAGAGGAAATCTAATAGCTAAACTAAAATTTTAAAAAATAAATTTATTAAAGTTATTTCATCATTTGAGATATGAAAACATTTAAAAAAGCATCACCATGGTGATGTCTATGATGAGAGAATAATTAAATTCCATCTTGAAACTCATCAAAGTTTAAAAATTACAAGCATTTTAACACGTGTAAAATGGAATGTGGGTCATCATTAGTGCTATGATATGTATTCTCATGTCCTTTCCTATGTGGGGTTAAGAAATATCATAACCTACTCCCCTAACCCTACCGACCCCACCCATCCCACCCATCCTAATCTAAGGCTTACCCAGAGTCTTTAGCCATGTTACCCACCACTTCAACGGTGGCACATTTTCTTATATACAAGTACTAAAATAGCATCTATTAACCACTCTGTTCAATTATGGTATAGCCAAACCATCCCTTGTATAGGCAAACCATTCACAATAACTTATATGCACATACATATCTATCTATTATTAAACCAAATAATTAAAAATAAAAATGCCCATGTTCATCCATCTTGGTGTTGTGATATTATTTAATATTATGATGGAGTAACCTTAAAGATAGAATCAATAAAGCACGGAAGGAATCACATTTTTCAAATTAAAGATGGAATCAATAAAGTATGAAGAATCATATTTTATAAAGTAATAATCTTAATGTCATACATCTTCATACAATAATTACAACACCTTATGTGTCTAGGAAGGTACTTGCTACAATTTGTTAATAAAGAAGCATTTGATGATTGTGAAAAAAATGGGAGTGTAAAATATTTTTATTTTAAATTTTAATGAATATGTTGATTTTTTCTCAAGATTAATTTAAAAATATATGTTTAATCGTGAGTTTAATTTTTTTGTTTACTTGATAACTAAAATTATGATTTATATTTATTTCATCCAAATTTAATTCACGCAAGTGATATGATAAATTCATATTAAGGATATTATTGAATGACGATGAGTCTTTAAGAGTATCTTATTCTTGCCTACATGTTGGAGAGTGGGATGCTTTGTTACATGAGAAGAAAAATGAAGATGTAACAATTTCTTTCCTTGAATTGGAATTTTGAGCACATGAGTGACCAAAGGATAATCGTTTGTTGTGTCTTAGGTAGAAGCTTAATGATAACATTTCATTTTAAGCAAGAATCACCATTGACATTCCATGTGTTATCATTCTAATTGAGCTAAAAATTTGTCAGATAATACGACACAACAAAGAGTCCAACTGTAGCACCCTCCTCCCACATCTATCCAAGCAATTGGTTAGTCAGGGTAAACATGCGACGAGAAGCCACTGTGATATGATTCAACCTCCTAGGTGACCTTAAGGAAATGGAATCGACAGAAACACAACACACAGACCTCCCTCAAGTGCTTCAGGACCCCCATGAACTAATCCACCACTCCAAGTGCCCAACCCCTGAGTTAACCTAACATTTAAATGAATTAAACCCAAAGTCGCTCCCATGACAAGGCATGCATGCGATTGTAACCCTATAGTTGCTCTCATAAGCTTGCCTGCCAGTGACCAAAGACCCAATTTGTCAGTGCTATGCCAGCGACTCCGGGATTTGAGCCACTTTTTTAGGCCCAGAGCCTAGGTCACTGCCCAGAATTGAACCATCTCTTCAAATCAGTAAAATAACATGGAAATGACAGTACTAAAGCAAATACTTGTTCAGACTTTGATTGGACCCCTACTAACCATGACAAACATTTTGTCGAACTCTTAGTAAATATGCAACCTATAGGTGTAAATAACAGATCTGAGCATAGGGGTCTCATACTTATCTGAGATTCTCTATGAAGCATTGTCTCCTTATCACATTAGCTACCATTTCATCCATTAGGTCATAAATACATTGATCATTCAATAACAAGTAAGAACATGATGAGAGCCACTAATGACTGCTATCATAAAACATGTAAATAACCAACATAATAGGGATAGAAATACCAATGAAATCACAACCATATACACCACATATAATCCATCATAATACTCATAGAAATACTAGGAGAAATAACCTTTCATTAATGATGCAAAATCCAAACCCGGGATGGGACTTCCACGTTCCACCCGACCATAGAATGGCTGAGCCAAATCTCTCTTCAACCATTCAACCCCATGCCATATTCCAAGCATGAATGTGGGATCTCATAGAACACATCAATCAAAAACCATCCAGGGATTTCAGAGGCCATCCACCTCAACCCATCAAACAGTGATTCCACCTCATGGCCGAACATCACCAAAACCATCATTCGATCGGTCTCTATCCCAACCTTCTAGGTCTCTAGAGTTTTTGTTCCAACCCAGCTCCTAGGACTAGTAAATCAACCCACGACTGCCATCGGGCTCCAGAGCGTTTGTCCAACCAAGGATTCTAGGACTAGTAACTCAACCCATAGCTTTTACCGCGTTTTCAAAGCGTTTTTCCAACCAGGGCTTCCAGGACTAGTAACTCAACCCACCAAGGGCTTTCAAAGCGTTTGTCCAACCAAGGCTTCCGAGATTAGTAACTCAACCCAAGCTATTACAAGTCTTCCAGAGCATGTTGAAAATGCAACAAGATGATGGAGCTTAGTGAAAAGAAGTCACCTTCACTAAGTGGGCCCGCAGGCTATTTTTGGCGCAAAGTCTATTTTTAGACATATGGATCATGGTCTATGAGTTGCAGGATGCTATTTATGGATGATTGGTCATGTTGGTAAAAATAGATGGACCTCTATACATATGGGCGGAGTCTATTTTTAGACCTCCAGTCTAAAAATAGAACAGTCGAATATTATTAGCTCTTAATAATATTTGGACTATAAACATTATCTTATCCTCTTGCAACACTTCAGTTCGAGCTACGGATGTGGCACATGCAACTGCCAGAAGGAAGTACACTTTTCTTATGGGTTAGTTGAGCTATTGCATGATGGACTTCAGTTAGAACTCAAGTGATTGAGTTTGGTGGAGTTGATTGAGGAGTTGATGGAGTTGTGTTCAGTTTGACTTAGTTGAACTAGTTGTATTTAGTCTAAATGCCAAATACACTAGTGATGAGTGATGTGAATTAATTATTAATTAATTCACTAATTATTAACTCATAAATCAACTAAAGAATACATCAGTTAACTCAGTGCATGGACAGTTCAGTGGAGACAAGTGTTAGAGGTGGGTGAAAGGGTGAGTCTACTATCAGTTGTGACTATAGCTGTGCATGAGATTTGCACAATCATTGATTGAGATTGCCAATGAGGATTGCGCAGTACAAACCAAGGGAAAATGAGCTTGGATCATTCCTATTCTCATCTTGGATTGCGCAGTAGAGGCAGGCAAATAGTGGAGGAGATTTGAACCTGTGACTTGATTTAGATCTGAGCTAGTTTGTGTGTAGCAGGTGGAGATAGTACTGAGTGCTTGTGAGGAGTTTTGTACTATGTATTGTTACATGTTCTCTATCATTATAATATACAGATAGTTTGGGGTTTTCAGCTGTATGCTTTCCCCATTACATACTGTGTTGATATGTGTGATTGATGTTTCAATGTGCGCATGCGATTGTTTTTGATTCCGCAAATTGATGATCAACGTAGAGGAGGTTATGTATTATGCATGCATTCCGCAAATAGTGTATAATCAGGATAATCTCTATGAATAAGTGTTATATTATTCAAATTTCTACAGAGCATTTGTCCAATTAAGGCTTCTAGGACTAGTAACTCAACCCAAGTCGTTACAGGGCTTCCAAAGCGTTTGTCCAACCAAGGCTTCCAAGAACTAATAACTCAACCCAAGCTAAGGAAACATGAGAACCAACCAAAACGAACAATGAAAGTAAACCCACAATCACCATGACTATCCAGGAAATGGAAAGGTTAGGAAAATCCATTGTCAATCCAGGCAATCCTCCATGCCAGTGACATATCATAACCAAGAAACCACATGCATGTTCCATGCATGCCAAAACTAGTGAGGAAAACATACATGCAACTCGATACCTGCAAGAAAAATTGTTGTAGTTGTTGATCTCGATGCCCTATTGCACTTTCCTGCTCTTCCTTTGCCTTCTTGATCCAAGAATCCAAGTATGCCACACCCACCAAGAGTGCTCCAAGAAAACTCTAAGTCTCCAAGAGTATGAGAGAGAGAGAGAGAGAGAGAGAGAGAGAGAGAGAGAGAGAATAATGAAAGAGCTCCAAAATTGAACTAACCAAGTCTTTCCCACTGATCCTCATAAGCCTTTTTGTGAATGAGGCCTCTATTTTCTTCATTTTCCTTCATTTTCCTCCTCACATGCAACCTGTGACCCTTCACCTTCATTTTCTCATAATTTCCATTATTTTCATAAATAAAATGCCAATAAATGCTTCATGCCTTTCCAAAGCCTTTGTCATTGCCTTTGCCAATTTCCTTAGCCATAATAAACTAAATCAACACTCATTAGGATGTTTCCTCCACCATTCAACTTGGAATACATGTCCCATCACCGTGGCCTTATATATATTTTACATGGAATTTTCACTAGGGCTGTTACACCAACTAATATGGATTCATTTGATTTCATATATGCCTTTGGGTGGTGAGGTAATGCCAACCATGCAAATTTCGTACCTCCTTAACCTAAGCCTTAATCACAACCTCCAAACATACACAACAAACAAAGTACTTAAGCATTATGTGTTTTTTATATGTTTGTAAATATCTTCATATACATAAACAATAATATCAATAGGAATTGTGTTAAGAAGATTATCATTAGTTCAGGATAAAATTTCAAAATGATATTATAGGGTACCTTAGGCAGGACCATCATAATTGGAGTTACAAATAACATTATCATTATTAATCATTAAATTTGAAAATGTAGTGTAATTCACATGAATATAGTGCAAAATTTGAGAACACGAGAAAAAAAAGAGACAAACCCCAAGAAATATCTCTTTAATAATAGAAAATAGAGAGCTATGTCCAATTGTGTCTTCAAGGGGGAAATATCCAAGAGCAATGCTCTAAATACAATTAAAATCACTGACAAAACATTACATAACCTTCTACCAAATATATATTTGTCTATAAAGAATATTAACTACACATGATCCCACTTATAATGATAACTACTAACTAATTTGGGCCTTATTAACAAAGAGGATCCTTTTTACAATGAGTGACTATTAACTAACTATTTAATGGGCCACATACATTAATGATGTATCTAAGTAAGGAGTTTAGGATAGGATCGTAACATGCCTTCCCCCTTGAAAAACAACATTGTCCTCAAAGTTGAATGTGAGGAAATTGTTGGAGAAATTGTTGGAGAATCACTTATGGTTCTCATGTGGAATCTTTTGGTTGCATATCTTTCCACTAGATCAATACTTCCTTAATAATCTGTTGATGCAACTGACACTTTCTAGTATCCCATATTGCTTCTAGCTAGATCCAAATGGAACCTTATTCATCAAGTTCTGGTGTGTTGGTCTACACTTTGCAATTTGATCCCACAACCTTCTTCAAACAAGATAAATGAAAGTCATGATGATTCTTGGAGTGGGCTAGAAGAGCTAGTTTGTAGGCAACTTGACCAGTGCATTGCATGATCTAATAAGGCCCATAGAACTTACGAGCTAGCTTTTAGGGAACTTTACATTTGAGTGATGTTTGCTTATAAGGTTATAGGTGAAGGAACACTTGGTTCCCTTCACCAAAATTATGTTAAGATATATGCCAATCAACTTGATATTTCATTTGATTGTGCACCATAGCCAAATTGTCCATGTAAATAATAACTTCTCTAATGTGAAGTATTCTATATATTGGATGAACCTTTGATGTGTGTGGTACATAGGATGTTGTGGATGGGGGTTTTGGCCATAAACTGCTTCATATGATGTCATTTTGGTAGATGCATGATAAGTGGTATTGTACCACCATTCAACAAGGGGAAGTTGTTTTGACCACTAGTGAGACTTTTATGAAGCAAAGCATATCTTGATATGCTGAAACAATAATATCAATAGGAATTGTGTCAAGACAGTTATCATTAGTTTAGGATAAATTTTCAAAATTATATTACGGGGTACCTTAGGCAAGGCCATAATAATTGCAGTTACAAACAACATTGTCATCATGAACCACTAAAGTTGAAAATGTAATGTAATTCACATGGATATAATGCAAAACTCGAGAAAATGAGAAAAAAGAGAGATAAACCCCAAGTAATATCTCTTTGATAATAGAAAATAGAGAGCTATGTCTAGTTGCGCCTTTAAGGGGGAAATCACCAAGAGCAATGCTCTAAATACAATTACAATTCTTGACAAAACATTATATAACCTTCTACTCAATATATTTTTGTCTATAAAGAATATTAATTACCTATGGTCCCACTTATAATGAGAGCCTACTAACTAATTTGGGCCTTATTAACAAAGAGGACCCTTTTTACAACGAGTGATTATTAACTAACTATTTAATGGGCCACATATATTAATAATGTATCTAAGTAAGGGGTTTAGGATAGGATTCTAACATGCCCTCCCCCTTCGAAAGAAACATTGTCCTCAAAGATGAAGGTGAGGAAATTGTTGGAGAATCACTTATGGTTCCCATGTGGCATCTTTTGTTGCATATTTTTCCACTAGATCAATACTTCCTAGATAAGTTGATGCAATTGGCACTTTCTAGTATCCAATATTGCTTATAGCTAGATCCAAATGGAACCTTCTTCATCAAGTTTTGGCATGTTGGTTTGCACTTTGCAATTTGATCCCACAACCTTCTTCAAACAAGATAAATAAAAGACAATATAAATCTTGGAGTGCGCTAGAAGAGCATGTTTATAGGCAACCTAACCAATGCATTGTATGATCTAATAAGGCCCATAGAGCTTAGGAGCTAGCTTCTAGGAAACTTTATATATGAGTGATGTTTACTTATAAGGTTATAGGTGAATGAATACTTGGTTCCCTTCAACAAAAGAATGTTCAAATATATGTCAATCAACTTGATATATCATTTGATTGTGCACCATAGCCAAGTTTTCCTTGAGGATGTGAATATTAGCTTCTTTAATGTGAAGTATTTTATCTATTAGATGAACTTTGGATTTGCGTGGTATACATGATTCCATGGACGAGGGTTTTGACCATAGACTTTTGCATATGTTTTCATTTTGGTAGCTCCATGATAAGATGTATTGTACCACCATTCAACTAGGGGAAGCCATTTTGACCACTAGTGAGGCTTTTAAGAATCAAAGCATCTAAAATAGGTTCCAAAGCACTTGTTGAGTACTTATGTTTGACCCTCCGTTTGAGGATGATATGCAATTCTCATATGTTAGGTCCCTATAATACTACTATAACCCCCATATTGTTATTGTTGTGCCCTTGCATTATTATTGTTAAGTAGGTCCTAATTATATTTTGACCCTTTAGACTCCTATATATACCAAAGAGGTCTTGTCATTTGAATCATCCAATTATTTTTCTTATTATGTGATGTAAAAGGAGGCTTCCCCCTCGAAGTGGATGCTCATATGTTAGGTCCCTATAATACTAGTATAACCCCATATTGTTATTGTTGTGCCTTTACATTATTATTGTTAAGTAGGCCCTAATTATATTTTGACCTTTTAGACTCCTATACATACCAAAGAGGTCTTGTCATTTGAATCATCCAATTATTGTTCTCATTATGTGATGTAAAAGGAGGCTTCCCCCTCTAAGTGGATTATTATCAAGTCGTTGATCTATATTTTCTTATGTTTCTGTGTTATTTTGATCTGAATACATAAATTTTGGTATGAGAGCTCTTGATCCTCTGGTTTCGCTGCTTCAAACAGGTCATCGTGGCATTTTCATTATAACTATTTTTCTGTGAATATTCAAACAGTGAAATTATTATCATGTGGAAGAGAAATCTTTATGAACATCTGATTAAAATTCCAAACCTTGGTTCGACATATTTTTGGAGATATGGTCCAAGGAAGTTAAGAGTTTTTTTATGCTACAAAATTCAGTCTCAAACACGTGTCTCAGGGAAATCATCATCACTTTCTCTTCAAGAATCAAATTTGAATTCCATAAAAAGTGACTGAAAGTGCATAGATTGTAGTCTTTTGGGTATGAGTTTTAGGACTGAAGGTTGAAACAATAACACGTGATCGTGTACAAGTTCGCTCTACTGAACCAGTCCATAATCACCTCATCGTGGGATATTTGGCATAACTTTATCTTGAAGAATCCAATCTCGGTCTGACTTGCGAGGTTGGAAAGAAGACACAAAGAGAAACAAAATGATATAGTTTTAGACATTGGGTGGTTGAAATCACAGAGATACAACAATTTCAAGGTCAGCCATATTGACAAGCCAAAAATCAAGCTCTTAAAAGGCGTGTATTTTTAAATTTGCATAACTTTTGTTTGAAAAATCAGTTTGAAGTGATTCAAAGGGCATAGTGAAGCATAGATATAATTATGTTGTTCCAAAATGATTCGCAAACAAAAAATTGATACACCCATTAAGCCCTTATAAATATCTAATATGATGCATGAATAAGAGGAAGAAATGCAACATGTTATATCAAAATTACGAGACCAAGTGCAACAAATTTCACTCTCACAAAGAGAAACCAAAAATGAAATGGAAACAATGTTGAATGTTTAAAAGCATAAATAAAAGGGGGAATGGAAGGTTTGAAGGAAGGTTTGACAAAGTTGCTACAATAAATACTTCATAGTGGTGACAAGGTATTCCATGAAACTCTTGATGAGAACAAAAGAAACACGAATCATGATTTCAGAGACTCTAACTTTGGTTAAAGGCCAACCATATTCCAAAGATCGATAGGAGGAAGTTTGATGGTAAGGATCCAGTAACATGGATACTACAAATGTAGCAGTTATTTGTTCTACACGATGTGCAACACACACAAAAGGTACACATTACATATTTATATTTACAACCCAATAAGTTTGTGTGGTATTGATGGCTTTGTTCTTGTAAATCTCTTGTCACTTACACAATTTTTACTGAGGAATTAATAACACATTATGAGGATAAAAAGAGTAGTACCTTCTTTATCCAATTGATAAATCTCAAACAAAATAGTTTAGCTGGGGAGCACATTGAGGACTTCCAACGATTGAATATCAAGGTAATTGATATTCTAGAGGAGCATTTAACGAATATCTTTGTAGGGACTTTAAAGGATAGCATTCAACACGAGGTTCACCTTTGGGAACCTAAGTCATTAGAGAATACATTCAAGGTGACAAGAAAAGTTGAAAGCAAAATTATGGCAACAAGTAGGTCTACAACTCACAATTATAAAGATGGGAGTGTTGCTGCTCCAAGCCTCCCACAACCCACAATGTTGACACCACAACAATTCGAGGAAAAAAGAGCAAAAGGGCTTTATTACAATTGTGATAACAAATACACTAAAGGTCATAAGTGTGTTGAGAAGAAATTATTTTACATAGATTGTGAAGAGGAGAAAGAAAATGAAGAAGAAACATCAAAAGAAGAAGATATACACTAGGAACCAAGCCCAGGAGTTGAAAAAGAAGAAATGAATCTAACCATATCTTGTAATGAGTTGGCGAGAATTACCACTCCTAAAACTCTCAAGATAGAAGGATATATCAAGAAGAAAAATGTATTAATGTTGATTGATTCAGGTAGTACCCATAATTTTATTCATTGTAAGATAACCAAGGATTTGAATTGATTTCTATATCCAACACTAGAGTGTCAAGTGATGGTTGCAGATGGAGGAACTATAAATTGCCCAAGGAAGTGCCATAATATCAATATAACCATGGGGGAATATGTATTGAATAGTCCGATTCATGTCATTACAATTGGGGGTGTTGATGTTGTATTACGAGTCCAATGGTTACAATCTTTGGGGACAACAACTTTTAATTTTCAAGAACTTTTCTTGAAATTTTTTTGGGAAGGAAAGGAAATTGAATTAAGGGTTATCATATGGAAACCTGGGAAATCAATAAGCTCTAATGGCATGAAAAATATTTTGAAGAAGGAACAATGAGGGGTAATTGCACAATTATGCTCACTAGATGTTCAAACATTTAGGTCATCCATTTCTCAAGATCTCCAAAGAGTCCTTGATAATCATTGTAATGTATTTGAGACTCCCAAAGGTCTCCCACCTATTCATGATCATGATCATGCTATTCACTTGATTCTAATAAGCGTTCCTCCAAAAATTAGACCTTATAGATATACCTATGCCCAGAAGAGTGAAATTGAACGTATGGTTGTAGAAATGTTAGAGGCAGGTATAATTCAACCTAGCCAAAGTTCTTTCTTTTCTCCAGTAGTATTGGTGCACAAGAAGGATGTATCATGGAGTACATGTTCTGATTATATAGAGCTCAATAAGCTCACTACTAAAGATAAATTTCCCATTCCTATCATTGAAGAATTGTTGGATGAACTACATGGAGCAATTAACTTTGCCAAGATGGATCTTCGTTTAGGATATCATCAAATTAGAATGAAGACAAAAGACATTCTGAAAACAACATTTTGAAATCATGAAGGTCATTATGAATTTTTTGTCATGCCTTTTGGCCTTACTAATGTACCTTCCACATTTTAAGGTTTGATGAATTCCACTTTCAAACCCACCCTTAGAAATTTTGTGTTAGTATTTTTTAATGATATATTAATCTACAACAAGTCTTGGAAAGATCATGTTCAACATGTTAACAGGGTGCTCAAACTATTGGAGGAGAAACAATTGTATGTGAAACCCTCCCAAAGTTTCTTTGGGGTAAAGGGAGTGAAATATTTGGGTCATATTGTATCTCATGAGGGTGTTAAGGTAGACCCTAAAAAAATTAAATCCATCAAGGAATGGAAAATTATGACACCTTAAGGCATCTCCGAGGATTTCTCGGGTTGACTGGATATTATCGCAAGTTTGTTAATATTTATGGGAAAATAACAACACCTCTAACAACATTATCGAAAAAATATACATTTTTTTGGACTCTAGAAGCAACTAAGGCGTTTGGACATCTTAACGAGGCAATGTGTCGAGCTCTGGTCTTAACTACACCAGACTTCACAAAAACATTTATTATGGAATGTGATGCCTCTTGAAATGGAATTGGCGCTATTTTAATGCAACAAGGTAGAACTATTGCTTTTAAAATTCGTCCAATCAAGAGAAAGTATTTACAAAAACTTATTTATGAGAAGGAAGTGTTGGCAATACTACATGCCCTGAAGTAATGGTGCCCTTACCTATGGGAAGACACTCCAAGGTAAAAACAGATCATGATAGTCTTAAATACTTCTTGGAACAAAGATTATCTTCATAAGAGCAGCAAAAACGGGTCACAAAGATGTCGGGTTATGACTTTGAAATCAGCTACAAAAAATGGAAGTAAAATGTTGTTGCAGATGCACTTTCAAGAAGGGATGATGATATGGAGGCATTGCTCTATGCCATTTCTATTATCTAACTTGATTGGTTTTGTCGCTGCTGCAACACCCTCCAAAATGTTCACCTGCACCAAATTTTGGAGCCTACCTTGGTCATGGATGTTATCGACGCAGACATTGAAGTCCATTCCAGGTGTTTTGTTTAAGTGTTTTGGTCCCTTTTGCAAGAAAGGCAAAATGTCATCTTTTCGCATGTTAATTGTTGCATAATGTGTAGAAGCTTGTTCTGGTGGTTTCAAGGGGTTATATTTGTGTGAATGAGTTGATCTAGTCATTTAAACATCTATCACACTCATTCCTAAAGTTTTAAGCACTATCACACATGTGTCGTCACGATTGTCTCAAAGTGTATCTTTAGTGTCGCACTTGTCGTAAGTACCCGCAAGGTTGTTTCACTGAGGGAAATGTGTGGTTCATGTGTGACAAATGATCTATGTTATTGTGTAATCAAGTTTATAAGTGTGTGGTCATAGTCAAGTCATGTCACTGATCACATTAGTTCACAAATCACACACTTGACCAATTTTCAAAAATTTCCCAGCAACTTAGCCTCATTTGGCATTCCCGAACTACGCATTGCGTAGTTCAAACCCTCAATTTGCAACCTTATCCCTTGAAACTACGCAATGCACAGTTCCTGCCTCCCAAGACTATGCACTACGCAGTTCCAGTGCTCAAGCTCCAACCCTAGCCCTTAGAATTGCACAATCTAGCTCCCATCCTAGCCTCAACTGCGCATTACACAGTCTCTGAGCTCAATATAAGACCTTGATCTCTTGAGATGCGCAATTTCACAGTCACCTAACCTCCTTTGCCTCCCAGAACTGCACAATGGGTTGAACCAGTGCCCATCCCCTCAGCCTATCTCATTGACCTCCTAAAATGCATAGTTTCCTTCCTAGGTCCAGCCTGGATTGCGCATTTCGCGGTCTCAAGGCTCAAGCTTCACCATGAGCTTGTGAACTTCACAATTACACAATCACTAAGCCTCTCTCTCAGCCTACAATCCGGTTTTAGTTCAGTTAGTGGATCAACAATATGTTCCATCTTAGACTAGGGGTTTTTCAGACTGATGTCGTCTTGTAATGAGTGAATTGTAGATGCAGGTACTCTATAATACCATGACAAGATGATCAAGAAGGAGATGGAGAAGGGAAAAATGATGAAAGAAACTTTTGTAGTTGATTATGCAAGCTGATTAATCAAGAGAAGACAAAAGGGACACTAGTTTTCAGCCACAACTCAAGAATTGATATCATTAAATACTCTTTACCTCTAAGCCATAAGGAGGTAGATAAAAGAGAATCCTCAAGAAGACATGTAGCAAGAAACAGCATAAGTGGCTTGACATTGCCATGTCATTGAGCTGTCCATGTCAGTAGTGTCATGTCATGTGTTGTCATATATCACATGATCATTGTGGGTTATGTAGTTATCTATTCAAAATGTATTGTAAAGTGTAAGTCCAAAGGACACATTCAGAATATCAAGAGTCATGTAAAGTCGAAAATTCATAGGAAGTCAAAGAGTCATGAGGGTAGTAAAAGAGTCACAAGGAGGGTGAAGCATCACCTCATTGGTTATATATACACCCTCATTATATGAGCAAAGGGATTTTCACCTTGGCTCCTCCTGCAAGGCATTAGAGAGACAAACTAGTCCCTTTGGGGAGCAAGGAGTGGCTCCAACACTCCATTATTGGAGCTAGTGGTGTTCATTGTATACATGTGTCTTGGAACATTTAATTAATATAAGAATCCTCATGTCCAACACATTTTTCATGCATGGATTATGAATAATTGTAAGCTTATTATGTGGATGTTTGTAATTCATGTTTGTTTTTATCTATGTTAAAGTAGTTGAACTATTTCAGTTATTTTAGTACTTATCATATTGAGAATGTGTTGTAATGATTACTATTGCTTTCACATCCTTGTGGACTATTCTGTTGGATATTAGACATATCTATCTTTTTGATCGGTTGTATTGGCTGTCGCAGGCCCTCCGCCTAGGGCCACGCCACCATGGGCGAGCAGAGGGGCCACGAGATTGAATTTTTTTATTTTATTTATTTTTTAAATAAAAGAAAATACGTTAAAAAAATTAGGTTATATATATATTTTTAATAATTTTTTAAAATTTTGAAATTATATATATATATTTATATATTTTTAATAATTTTTTAAAATTTTGAAATTTTAAATAAAAAAATTAGGTTTGTTTAATTTTTTTTTTAATGAATATTTTTTTTGTTTAAATAAAAAAAAATTGTTTAAAAAAATTATTTTATTTTATTATTATTATTATTTTTTAACATTTTTTATTTTATTTTTTTGCCTTTTTTATATATATCTTTATATTTGTTTTTTTAAGTAATCAACATTTTGATCTTAATTTTAGTAGTTTTTATTTTTTTTTGTTAATTTTCTATTTATTTTTAAATCTAGTTTGTTTTTAATTTTAATTTTTTTTTTTTTAGTTTTTTGTTAATGCTTTTTAAATTTTTCTATTTTTACCTACTTAATTTTTTTTTTTTGCCATTTTTTTTAATGGTTTACAAGATATATATATATATATTTTCCATTTTTTTGAAATATGTTTTTTTTACTATTTATTTGTTTATAATTTTTTTTTTTTAGTTTTTTAATTCTTATCGTTAATTTTGTTTTTTGGTTTTTTTTTACATTTTTATGAATGATATATATATATATATATATATTTTTATTTTTTTTAATTTGATTTTTTTTTGTTTTTGTTTTTTATTTTATGTTTTGTTTTTGGTATATATATATATATATATATATATATATTTTTTTTTTTCTACGTTAAGACTAAACTAAGTACCCACGAGGAATTGAACCAGTGACCTATCGCAAGGAGTGCCTTAACAGCGCACCCATTCACCGTCAATCCAAAGCCCCGTGGGCGTTTTTGGTATATATTTTAACTTATGTTTGTTATTTTTTTTTTGTGTTTTTTCATTGTTTTATTTTTTTATTTTTTATTTTTTATTTTTTTTTAATGTTTTTCGGGGTCATGATAAAATATTTTACACCATTATTTTGAAATGTTGAAAATTTTACCCTTAAAAAAAAGTGTTATTTCAGCGTCAACACTTTTCGTTTTGAGGGTGTTTTTTGGACAATTTTTGCACAAAAAATTGGTTTTCACGCCATTTTTAAAACATGTTGAAAATTTACTCTAGAAAAAAAGATGTTATTCCAGCATCAACACTTTTCGTTTTTAGCATTGTTTTTGATGTTTTTACGGGGTTTTTTGGCCAGAGTTCCTGTTTTGAGTTTATAGTTCACGTTTCAAAGTTTACATTGTTAGATGGACTATACCTTTCTGGCTGCCTTCTTTCTCGAACTGTTCTTCTCACACCCAGAGTTTGTGGCTCTTCATCTTCTGATTCCTCCTCTGCTGTAGAGTCTGATTCTTCCTCCTTTAGCTCAAACTCTATCTTCTCAGATTCCTTTGGTTGGACTTCATGTTTAATAACATCTTTCACCTCTCTGAACACCACATCTCGGTTGTACACAACCTTCCTTGTTACTGAGTTCTGAAGCTTATAACCCTTTAAACCATCCTTATACCCAATAAAGATGCACTTTTCAGATTTACTATCCAACTTGGTTTGTTTCTCCTTTGGAACATGTACATATGCATCACATCCAAATACCCTCAGATGTGAAAGAGAGGGTTTCTTACCAGTCCATACCTCTTGTGGAGTTTTATCCTCCAATGCTGATGAAGGTGATCTGTTGACCAGGTAACATGCTGTCTCCATCACCTCTGCCCAGAATTCTTGTCCTAACCCAGCGCCACTGGGCATGCTTCTTGCCCTTTCCATCAACGTCTTGTTCATTCTTTCTGCAACTCCATTTTGCTGAGGTGTATATGGAGTAGTCTTCTACCATGCTATACCACACTTCTTACAAAATTCTTCAAATTCTTTATTGCAAAACTCTCCACCGTTATCTGTCCTCAACAGCTTTATCTTCTTCTTTGCCTGGTTTTCCACCAGAGACCTGAATTCTTTAAACCTGTCAAAGGCTTTGGATTTCTTCTTAAGGAAATATATCCATGTATTCCTTGAGAAGTCATCTATAAATGATACATAGTACACAGACTTACCCAGTGATGAAACCTTCACAGGTCCAAACACATCAATATGCACAAGCTTTAATATATATTTCGCCCTCTTACCACCAGAGGGGAACTCACTCGATTCTGCTTCCCATATACACAATTTTCATAGAAATCAAAATTCAGAGAGCTATTACTTATACCTTCTACCATACCTTTACCATGAAGTATTTGAAGGCCTTTCTCTCCAATATGTCTAAGCCTTTGATGCCACAACATGGTCTTCTCTCCAGAGACCACTAGATTTTCTGCTCCACTTTCAGGAACCATAGAGTTGTTGCACCCATCAACAACCATGCTACCTTGCAGCTTGTACAAAGTTCCAATCCGAACTCCCCGCAATCAATACCAGTGCTCCCCGAACCATCTTGCAGGTATCCTTCTCGAACACTGTTTTTACACCTGCATCATCCAACTAATCAGATTTCTGGCCAATGCAAGAATATGCAGAACACCCGGAAGTGTTCTAACCCTTCCACTTTGTAACTTCAACTTTACTTTTCCGCGACCAACGATACTAGCCTTCCCATCATCCCCTGAGAAGACATCACCACCATCGTATTTCTCATACTCATAGAACCACTCTCTATGGGGAGTGAAGTGAAAGGATGCACCTGAGTTAATCAACCATGTCTCATGATCTACATGTGTACTTGAAGAAGCCAAGTACACGTCTCCACCTTCATCTGAGGTGGTTTTTGCCTCTGCAGAAGGAGCATCATCAGATCCCTTTCCTTTATTAGGAGCTTTAAATTTACAGTCTCTTTTGTAGTGCCCTTCCTTTCCGCATTTCTAGCACACCACCTTTACAGGTTTTCCTGGAGATTTAGATCTCCTTCTAGATTTAGATCTTCCACTCGATGACTTATTTTTGTTTCTGTTCTGGGACTGTCCTTGTACAGACAAGGCATCACCATTCTAGCTCTCCATGTGTACTTGAAGAAGCCAAGTACACATCCCCACTTTCATCTGAGGTGGTTTTTGCCTCTGCAGAAGGAGCATCATCAGATCCCTTTCCTTTATTAGGAGGTTTAAATTTACAGTCTCTTTTGTAGTGCCATTCCTTTCCGCATTTCTAGCACACCACCTTTACAGGTTTTCCTGGAGAATTAGATCTCCTTCTAGATTTAGATCTCCCACTCGATGACTTTTTTTGTTTCTGTTCTGGGACCGTCCTTGTACAGACAAGGCATCACCATTCTGGCTCTCCATATTTTTCCGTCTCATCTCCTCCGTCAGCAAGGAAGAGACTATTTAATCAAACTGCAAGGCAGTTGCATTGCTACCTATTGCAATAACCAGACTATCCCACGAATTTGGTAGAGAACACAACAAACTGATGCACTTATCTTCATCTGAAATTTTAATATCAACAGATGCTAATTGACTTACCACAATATTAAATGCGTTCAGATGCTCTGTCACCGAGTCTCCATCTTTCATCCTCAGGTTATATAGCTTTTTCCACAGGAACAGTGTATTCACCAAAGACTTAGATTGGTACAATGTCCCTAACTTGTCCCACAAAGCCTTCACCGTAGCTTCCCCTGATACATTCAGCAATACTGAATCTGAGACACATAATTGTATTGTGCTCTTTGCCTTCCGATCCAACTTCTTCCATTCTTCATCGGACACTCCCGTTGGTTTAGTACCTGGATCTACCGCGATCCACTGATCTTTATCCACCAACAGATCCTCCATCTTGAGTTTCCACAACTCAATACTCTGACCATTAAATTTCTCGATCTCTATCTTTCCACTGTTCGCCATCTTCTTTCACCACTAGAATCGATCTCGCAGATTTCCCACTAAACAGGGTCTACCATAGGCCTGAGCGAAACCCCTTAGTAGCAAAGGCATCCCCTTGAAGCCAAAAATAGCTCTCATACCAAATGTAGGTTTTAACCCCGTACATAAATTACCTGCATACGAATTCTAAAACACATAAAATAAACAATGCGAGAGCATAACACATAAAACACATATACACAGATTTTCCCCTGGATCCTAAAACATGGACTACCTGCTTGATTTTTCATTATGTTCCTTTCAATGTTATAATACATATTTATACATGCTGAAGCATCCAATACTATGGACTAAAAACCATCGCGTCCAAAACCATGGATCGAAAACCATTGTGTCCAAAAACATGTGCGAAAATCATGCACAAAACCATAGGTGGGTCCGCCCAACCTAACATAGGTTCCAAAACCAAAATTTTCCGGGGTGCTGCCTCGGACCCCATAGAGTGGGGTTACCTGCACCCCTCAAACCCCCTATGACCGCCCCCACTATGCAATCGGCGCAACGAAGAGAGGGCTCCGCCCCCCCTAACCCCCCGGTTAACTACGTGGGCTAGTCGTGGAAAGAATATAACACAACCCAACATAAATGTGTTGATATTGAATGTAATCAAAATGTCTTTCCAAGAGACGAGCTCTAAGGAATATACGATGAATAGTTGGATTTCAGACGGTATAAACATTCGTAAGTTGTAGTACGACAAGTTGTGAGTTTAGCCTAATGATGATTCGGCTAATGCCAAGTGAAATGGCATCAGAGAGGAGTTCGATCAATGCGCTATACTCGGGGATATTTCCTCATTGAACGACCAATACAAATCCCTTGAAAACTCACTAACTCGCCACTTGGAGCGAATATGGCCCATGCTGCAGAGGATAGGTTCTACATACTATGACTAGCACCATCGGCATAACCAACAAATGGTTCCAAAGATTTCGACATTTGCAACAAATGCAAAGCGGATTACTAACCACATAAAAACTCTAAAAGTCACACTGTGACACACACACGCAATCAAAGCATATATACAATGTTTTTACTACACATAATCAAGCATAGTAACGTTTAAGATACAACCTGTTTCGGGGCTGCAACAATGGAATTCCATCATAATCAACCAACTCGTAAGCACCTTTTTCCAAAACACGCTTGACAATGTAGGGGCCCATCCATAGTGGTTCAAATTTTCCTGTTCCTAATTTATCGGCTTCCTAATCATAAAGCAAGACCAGGTCTCCTTCTGAGAATATGCGAGGCTTGACATTGCGGTCATATTGCACCTTAATTCGTTTCTTATGTGCTTCGTTGGTCAATGTGGCTTCACGACATGTTTCATTTAGATGGATGAGTTCTAAGAAACATACTTCCTCATCAGAAGTGTCAGGTAAAAATTCAATTGCGAGTTTTAGTGATGAAATCTCACATTGTATTGGCAAGATTGCCTCAAGACCATACACCAATTGGAAAGGTGTGAATCCAATTGTGTTTCTTACTGAGGTTTGGTAAGCCCATAAAGCTGAATACAAGATGAAATGGCAGTTTCATTTGTGAACTCCTATCATTCGTTGAAGCATTCGCTTAAGGACTTTGTTGATGGATTCAACTTGTCCACTAGCCTGTGGATAATAAGGAGTAGAACTATCATGTGACAGTCCTAACTTGGCAGTTAATTCAGTCATCATGTGATTGTGAAAATGCAAACCATGATCTGTTACTACAGCTTGTGGTACACCAAACCATGCAGCCACATGGTTGAAGAAAAAAAGTGCACCTGTCTCACCACTCTTGTTTAATGTAGGCATCGCCTCGACCCATTTCGTAAAATAATCAACGACGACAATAATATACCCACGGCCCCCATGTTGAAAATAGCAACAAGAAATGCTAAAAATAGAAGTGCTAAAAAATAGCACTGCTATAAATAGCATTTCGGGATACATTCCAATTTTAGTTAGTCCCTAAACTAAAATTGAGAATTAAAATTCGAAATTAAAATTTGAATTTGATCTTAGCAGTTGTTTGTAAAATAATTAATTAATTCATCTTGAGTTAATTAGTTGTAGGAAATCAAACATGAAGTCTATGTGAATACTTGCAACAGTTTCTCCATTGGTTGAGGAAGTTATCCCTTGATTAAAGGAGATCATGATGAGTTGTACTTTGAGTTGTAATTAGTTAGCTCAGTTAACTGAGTTAAGTCCAGTTAGATTAGTTCAAATAGTTTGTTGAACTAATTGTGAGTTCAGTTAGTTAATGCATGCATGCATGTAACTGCTGCACTTCAGATAACTGAATATTCTCTCATAAATAACTCATGCATGTCAGTTCAGACAGAGACCCAGTTGAGATCAAATGATGGGACAATATACTATCAGTTGTAGGAATATTCCATGGAGGATATCTCTTGCATGCAGAAGGAATTCATTCCTTGGAGATTGCGCAGTTACTTTTGAGTTTGATGAGTGTGTGATGAGGCCAATTCACACAGGTGGCAGCATTGGACCCCAAGAGAAACTGCACAAGGAAATAGGAGGCTTGGAGGGCTGAGGGAAGGCATATGTTGTGTCTATTCAGTCTGTGAGCTGTATTATTGGATTGTACTGAGAGCATGATAGCTTGTGAGCTAATGCTTTGTGTAATCTGAACATATTTCCACTTGTATGATAATACAGATATCGGGGTTTTTAGCTAAGGTTTTACCTAGAGTACTCTTCTGTGTCCATGTGTGATTGATTTCTCTTCATTTGTTATATGTGTTCTAATGATCTTGCTCAAAATCGATTAAGCTTCCGCAAGTTTGTTGTAGAAGTAGATCTTGTATTTTGCTTTAGTATATTGCATAATCTGTTGATCTACAGTGGGAATTTCTACGCCCCGGCCGAGTGAGGATTACATGTCATGAAATCAATGCTCCATTTTGTAAATGGTCCAACAACGACGACATGATGCAGTGGTGTAGGTGGTAATCAAGTTTTACAGTAAAAAATATGGCATGCATGACAACTTCTGATAGTAGTAATGCAATCGTTAAATATGGTAGGCTAGAAGTAACCAGCATAGAGAATTTTCTGTGCGGTAGCATAACCAGATAAATGTCCACCACATGCACTAGAATGGCAATCATTTAGAACTTTCTCGGCTTCCTCATGTGTGAGGCAGCTACGAAAAATTGTATCGATACCGCGACGGTAAAGGGTGTCGCCAATGATTAGATAATATTTGGCTTGATATCGAATACGTCGTTGTTGCAAGTGAGAGGTATCAGACCAGAAAGTTTAGGTTTGGAGATAGATCAGTATATCTCCATACCACGGGTCAGATGACGAGATTAGAAGCAGAGACTCATCCAGAATTGATGGTTCCATTGTTGAGTCGATGGCAGTAGAGGGAAGGTCACAAAGAAGCTTGGCAAAAACTAGAGATTTCTTTAACTTGGATTTGATGAATTCCAAAAAAAATTCCTGCAAAATGACGATCCATTTTGAATATTCCCCCCAACAATTGATGTGACAAGATGTATGTCATAGGGTTGCAATTCGAAATGACAGTGGTCTTTCGGAGCAAGATATAATGACGAAATCTCTGTATAGCTTGAACAGAATCCAAAGCTAGCTTCTCAACGTAAGAATACTTGACTTCTGTATCATTGAGATTATGACTCAAATAATAGATTGGATGTTCAATCCCATCTTCTTCTTGGACTAAAACCGTAGCAATGGTTGTATCTGTAGCGGCGAGATACAAGAAATAGTCGTTCTGATAATTAGGGGAATACATTAATGACGCTCGGATCAGGGTATCTTTGAGAGCATCAAAGGAAGCTTGCGCAACCTAGTCCCAATGGAAGGGAATTCCCTTTTTCAAAAGACGAGTGAATCCTTTAGCCATTTCGGCATAGTTGGGAATGAATCTCCTTAGAAAGTTAGCCTTCCCTTGGAGTCTCTATAACTGAAGTAAATTGGAAGGTGGAGTCAGATCAAGAATTGCCTTAACCTTCAAGGGGTCGAGTCAAATTCCTTATTTGGACACTACGAAACTAAACAAATGACCAAAACCAACACAAAACACACATTTATGTGGATTGAGTCGAATTTTGTAGTGTCGACATCGTAAAAAGATGGTTCTCAAATGTTGCGGGTGATCAGCCCGTTTCCGTAAATAAGCAGGTAAGTCATCTAGATAGGGTTGAACGATGTGTTTGATGTCATGGAAGGCATAATTCATTGCCCTCTGAAAATTTGCCCCAATGTTCTTCAAACCAAAAGGGAGTTTCCTATATGCGAATGTGCCCCAGGGACAAATAAAGGCAGTTTTAGATTGGTCTTCTGGGCGGATATTGATATGATTATAGCCGGAAAATCCATCCATAAATGAAAATATTGTACATCCGCCACAGTCATTAATTATTTGGTCGATAAAGGGAGTGGGATAGTTGTCTTTTGGACAAGCATGATTAACATCCCTATAATCAACACACACTCGTATTGTTCCTTGTTTCTTCATGACAGGAACAATATTGGAAACCCAATCGGTAAGAGGAACAGGGTATATGAAACCAGCATGCAAAAGTTTTTCAACTTCTGCTTTTATGGCAGTAGCCTTCTTCGGATGAACAAGATGGAGGCGCTGTCGTACCGGCTTGACATCAAGATACATTTTAATCTCGTGTTCAACTATACTAGAATCAATACCTGACACTTCCTCATATGACCAAGCAAATATATCACGGAATTCATGAAAAAGAGCACGCTAAGTTTTAAGTTCCTATGGGGAACAAGATTTGCCAACATGGATGTTTTCTACAATTCCAAGTTTGGTCGAAATATCAATAGAAATGGTTTCTTCGATATTCGATAAGTTTCGTTCGGAATCGACTGTGTCTATAAATACATAATTTGAAAGGAAATCAACGATTGAAGGGTGATTTAGTTCATTTGGAATATCTTCTATGTGATTTGGAAGATGGGATCGATGATGATAATCTGCCCATGGTTCTTCTTCTGTCATCATTGATTGGATGATTCCTTCATCAGTAGAAAATGTACGTGAAAAAGGATCAGAGGAAGTACCATATTCTAACAAACGATCAACCCATACAATCGGTGATGATGGATTTGGATTTGCTGCGCAAGCCAAAAAGATTGATTGCTATGCGAGCTCAATTGGGCTTAGCGGCATGGTTTCATTACGCATATCAACTTCAGAATTATTGGAAATCTTCCATGAGTCAGATGAAGTGGAAGATATCATGTTACAAGTCTCAACTTTTGCAACTTCCGCCGTTTGTGATGGTGACGGTAGTGAAAAGGTGCCCATTAGGGAAGAATCTTTGAAGAGACCTACTCCAATGTTCTAAAGAGATAGCGGAGGTCCGTGAACTAACGGAATGCTTCCAGTTTCCTGTGAACTAGAGGCGAAGAAGGCGAGTTGATCAATTACTGTGATTCTGCCTTTATGAGGGAAAGCGATCATACGAAAGTATGTCGAAACCACAACAACCATAGCGTAAACCCACGATCTTCCTAGTAAAATATTGTATTCAAGGGGTCCGTCAACGACCTCAACTTCAACAGTTACAATTTCCCCCCCTAGTTCTATCTACAGGTTACTTAAAATTCCACAAGGTGTATAAGTGCGACCGTCAAAAGCTTTTAACGTCGTAGGTGATCATGACAAAGGCGGTGAGCCAAGTGTTTTCCAATAATTCATTGACATGATATAGGTAGATGCACCTTCATCAACAATGGTTCAGTGAATGAGGTGATTCAAAGCATTTACTTGGATCAAGAATGCTAACTATGTTGTTAATTGTGGTGTATAACCCACATGGTTAAAAACTACGAGATTCGAATCCGTTGGATCAATTCCACCAATTGCTAACAATAAAGCATGCTTTTGGGAGGGACAATTTTGAAGCACCTCAAGTGTCGACATAGCAGAAGGTGACTGAGCCAAATCTTCTACTATGTTATAATTTTGCGTTGCTCGAGCTCGAGGGTTGAATGTAGATTTATGAACAACTCCCTTAGGTGGTTTTATTGTTAACTCTGGTGCAATAGGTAGTGGAATGATCCAGACGAAGTTGAAGTCGAAGTATTGGGTTGATCTATAGCCTGGTTATTCGACAACGATGGTGGATTACTGTAATCTTTACTTCATGTAGTCACCAAAACATCAGCCTTAGGCTTAGTGGCGGATAACATAAGCACTTGTGAAGTGGAAGCATGATCTGTAGCAACCAAATTAGTCTCTGGGTTTGGAAAAGGGTATGTCAACACAACGGATGTACTAGAAGTCTTAAGAAGTTTTGAGACTTCAGAGTGGTGAGGACAGTCTCACGTAAAGTGCTCCTCATTACAAATTAAACATGGGTAATGAGGTTTCCTAGCCGGAGAAGAGGAATCATATGATTTCTCTTGAGGGGGAGAATTTTGTTTCTTTTTGGTTTTCCCCTTTTTCTTGCTTCCAGGTTGCTTTTCATTTTTACCTTTGTCAGATGACACGACATTTATTTCGGAAGCAAGTGTATTATCAAGTGTATTAGAGGTTTGATTTGAAATAGAAAGTGTTTGACTAGATGGTCTACTTGCTATTTGAGTGCTTGAAGAACCTATCACACCGTCACTGACATGAGAGTCCTTATTGGATGGAGGTGGTGGAACAGTAAAATCTGGTCTAGGTGCATTTGGAATATTATCATAGAGCGTGCTAGACTGGGTGTAAATCAAGTCTAAGTATTGGGCACGAGCAATTACTTGCTCTTCAGTAACAACTCCTCCTTTAGCCACATCCTCAGTGATAGATGGCAACAAGGATTTAATAAACCACTCAGCTAAAAGCTGATCAGGAACAAAATTTTTGACCATTCGACGACGACGACGCCACTCATGAATATGATCAGAAATGTGAGTAGCAGTGGTCTGTTTAAAGTTGGTCAACAATTTCGTTCCAGTTTCATATCTGATGGGTAACTGGAAATGGGTTAAAAATGTAGTGGCTAAGGATGTGAAGTTGTCAAATGAAGCTCGTGGTAATTCAATATACCACTTTGCAGCCGGACCAGTGAGCGTTCACTAGAAAAGACGTAGTCTTACTGAATCATCATTTAGGGAGTTGGATGAACACCATAAATGAAAAGTCATAATGTGATTGGACGGATCTTCTCTAGGGTTTCCATTGAACTTAGGAATATCAGAAGGCAATTTGTGTGGAATCACCGGCCACCAAGCTGAATAAAGAATGGGATCATTGGTAAGCCGATTTAAATCCAGTAATTCAAGTGTTGCGACAAAAGGCAACTGTCGGTTTAGGTCGGGTTGAGCGTAACCAGGGTAAGATGGAATTGCCTGGGCAATAGGACTTTGCATACCAGCATAAGGAATCTGCTACTAGTAACCTTGATAGGGGTAGGTTTGTTGATCATATCCAGTACAAGGTTGTTGTTTGGAACTAGGATAAATTTGCTGTTGACCAAAACCAACATAGGCTTGCTATTGACCAAACCCAGCATAGGCTTGTTGACCAAATCTAGGATAAGTTTGGTACTGTTGGAAGTGCTGTTGTTGGTATTGTGGCTGCCACGATTGTTGATACAACGGTTGTTGCCCACCAGTATAAGTTTGACCAGGTTGTGGATAAATTGGACCTGTATAAGTCTGAGTCATCCCAGTTAATGGTAAACTAGCCTGAGGTTGTTGGATTCTAGACACAAACGGTTGTTGTAAAATGGCCTGAGAAGACTGAGTTTATAGACCTGAAACTTGAGGGTAAGAGGTTGAAGGACCAACTTGCAAAGGTTGAGATACAATCAACTGAGCTTGCGACTGTGGTAAAGTCATAATGACAAGCATAGTAGGTATGGATGAAACAAGTTGTATTGGTTGTGATGAATACACAAGCCTTGGTTGAACAGGCATTGTAGGCTGCCATTGACAAACAATCATTCCAGAATAAGTTGGACCTAAAGATGATGGTATATTGCCATATGGTGGCCCCCTAGAGTATGGAGAATAAGCAGATTGGGCATATTGTTCTCCATATGGAGGTAATCCAGTGTTAAGTGGATACATTGGATGGTAACCAGATGGACCAACTTGATATTGACTTGATGGATCAAACTGTTCAGTATCCGTAAGTGAAGAACTAGGTAAAATTCCTGTGGACGACATGGGTGAAGACCATGGACTAGAAGAAACATCGGAGTGAGTTCCAGATAATGATTGGTAACCCAGTGGGATGGATGGACCACCATACAGATGTGACTCAGGTGTTGTGGTAAACATCGAAGAAGTAGCGACAATAGATGCTATCGCAGCTGTAACAGATGATACAGTATGGGATGTTGTTTCAGCCATAGTCAAATGACCCAATAAATGTCCTAATGAATCTACAAGAGTTTGAAAGTAAATAGGATCAAGAAGAGCAGTATAAGTTAACCGAGGAAAAGAAGGATAAATATAAATCCCTGGTCCAAACGAGTTGGAGTTCTAGGTGAAGTTTCTTCTTCAAATTCCTCTTCAATAGCAATCAAACCGGGTGGAAGGATTTCACCGTCAGGTCCGTAATAAATTTCCGGTGTTTGACTATGCAGTAAAGGAGAAGTCTCAACAGTTACAGATGTCTGAGGATAAACCGGTCGATCATCTTCCAGTACGGGAACAACTTCTAGTTGTTCAACTTCGGGATCCAAGTGTTTTGTAAAAGAACAATGGGTTCAGGATGAATTTCTTGAACAACTTCTAGTTGAGGATCAACTTCTTGTTGGACAACTTCAGTTACCGTTTCACTAAGTTCACTTTCAATGTCCTTAGGTAATTGTAAAGGTTCCACTTCAGTAGCAGATAAACAAGTAATAGCAGGAGTAACTAGAATCACAGTATGTACCGGTATAGGAGACTCTAGTAAATTAGATGAAGAACGAGAAGTTTGCGATGTATTGGACTCAGTTAAACGAGATCGCTTTCGTCGACTAAGTGTAGCTTCAGGTGGTAAAGGCGGTTTACTCGCTATCCTACGTGAACGACAGGGTAAAGGTTGATTTTCTTCCACGATTGCTGATTGATTTTATTATAAAAAGAAATAAACAAAAAGAGGGTAATCTAGGCAAAAGAATTACCAAGTAACTATGAACTGCAATATACCGCCTCGGAGGAGCCAAGGACTTAACATACGTGCAGGTAATCTCCCCAAATGTTGTTTTCGGTGTATCACAGTATACAAGGTGGCCGACTCGGTTACCTATGGATGGATAGAAACCTAATGTAGTCCTCCCAAATATACCTGAAAGTACGTGGAGGCCCAATCCGTGTTAGCGCTGTCTAATGCAAAACTGCACAGTGAGAGCATTCCCTTATACTTTTTGTACTATAACACCGCCCAATATACCTGAAAGTACGTGGATGAGCTACGATATACTTACGTATGTGGAATGAGGTATCACACTTGGAATGTATCGCAGACCGTTAGCGACAACTGCTATGTTTAACGACGCTGGAACACGTCTCTAGCCTAGACCTCTAAATGTTATACGTTAAGTTACAATGCTCCATTAGGTTAATTGAGATAAATTTTAGTTGATATTGTTTAAAATTTTGCTTTTCAGGTTCACCGCGTGATGTTTTTGAAACTCCTAGAATGAAGCTAAGATGGGAAACATTTTTTTCATTTGATTTAAACAATGAAAATCGTAACTAAAAGGGATAGAGCAATCTTAATTTTTAAACAAAGAGCATAAAACACATCTAATGCAACTTTCCCTATACCATTCCTACAAGCACACACAAACTTCTAAATGCATTATGCATGTTTTTATTTTCATTCCTTTAATGTTTAGATGAACATAAAGAAACTAAATGCACAAACAATCAATCAATGCTTTTCACAAGAAACAAAGACTTTACGACAATTTCTTTTTCAGAAAAGTAAAGACTAATCAATGTAAGCTAACTTTGGGATTGATTCGACAATGATAAAGAAAACATAAAGAAACATTGAAAAAACAAAGCCAAAGTGGGCATGGAAAAGAAATGCTAATTTGGACTTCAGGGACAGAGAAACATTGACCATTCAACAAACAAGATGTGAAACAGTTTGGAAAAAATCAAGCAAAAAGATGGGTTTTTGGCTTGATAGGGACCAACACAACCCTGAGTGGGAGACAGTGCGTTGCAGAGCACTGTCTCTAGGCTAAGGCTACTTTGCAGCGCACTGTGTCAAGAACAACAGTGCGTTGATGCCAGAGAGCACTATCAACACACAAATAAGCACACATTTTGACCAAACAAGCTTCAAAATGACTAAATATAGGTAAATGAACTCAAGCAAAGTCTACTAGTGCTGCTAAGACAAGGGATAACTACCAGGAACGATGGTCGTTCCCCAGTGGAGTCGCCAATTTGTTATACAGAATTTATACCTATGGATAAGTATATCTTCCCTAAGTGGGTAGTTACACTTAGAACAACTGAAGTAAATATGTTTAACCTTTTCCTACAATAAACAGATAAGATAAAAGAACCTACTTGTGATCCTTCGCTTCCTTTGATCTCCTTTGAGTTGCTCCTGTCGCTCCCGCTCAAACTAAATTCGCTCAATTGGTACCTGCCAACATAAACAGAAGACGACAACAATCAAAGCATATGATCTATTTATTGTAAACAAATGGAATCGACAACATTTGAACATACATTCATCATAGATATAGACAAAAGTATTGGAAAAGGAACAAACAACTTTATTAATTGATAGAAGGAGAAGTTACACCCAATGTGGTTCGATCTTGTGTCACTCATCCAGCTTAGTCCAAGCCCTCATCACACCAATAGCAACATCAATCCAACAACATAACATTACTTTGACAATGATTTCAAGTCTCTAAACCAACATTATTTTTCTATAATATCCAAGCCCCTTGGCTCTATGATGGGAGGCCAATTTATAGATGAATGCAAGTGGTTTTTTCATTAATATGGCATTGAATGGTTTTCCATAATTGGATGATTATTTTCTATGTTCAAAAGGATGAGAGGATAGAGGATTAGATGATCCAAGGCTATCCTAAGTCGAGCTCATATTGATAGGATAGGAGCTGGGTTCCTTCTAGAAGGCTCTAGAAAGGAGGAATATACTCAGGATCCAATGAAAATTTTGAGGATTCTCGCCAACATAGGCTTGAGTGGGCTTAGGTGCTTTGCAACGCAACTTGAATGGGGCTACCTGCTCTGCAGAGCACTTACCCTTGACCAGGGGTGCGCTGGTGACCCAAGGAAGCACTTCAGCAGGGTTTGAAGTCAGGAAACTCTCATGGATGAAAGCACTCAATGAGGTGGCATGTCTAGGGCATGTAACAACTGAATTAGGGTTTAATAGACCCTGTTTGCACTGATCTGATCGTCGGGAGTGATATGCCCAAATAAACCTGTAACAGAAAGGTAAATTTCCTTCGCAAGTTTATCTCTGATTATTCTCATATTGTTAAACCCATGTAGGAGATGGTGAAGAAGGATGCGGTATACAAATGGGATAAAAGAGAAAATGATGCATTCTCCCATATTAAGAAATCCATTGCAGAAGCACCTGCTTTGTATAGCCTATATTTTAGCAAAGATTTTATGCTATACACCTTTTCTTCTGATACTTCTCTTGCTGCAGTGCTTACTCAGAAGGATGATCAAAATAGTTAGCGGCCAATATCTTTCATGAGCGCTAGCCTTCAAGGACTTGAATTCAACTACCCACCCATTAACAAACAAGCTTATGCAGTTTACAAGGTAGTGAAACACTTCCGACCCTATCTCTTAAACAACCATTTCATTATATTTGTGCCACGCACAACAGTCAAATCATTGTTTGTTAAGCAGGACCTAGGTGAGAGAAGAGCGAACTGGATGACGATTTTATAGGAGTATGACTTAGAATTCAATCCAGTTCATATAATCAAGGGCCACAGTCTTTCTAGCTAGCAACAAAAGTAGTATATGCAAAAGAATAAGATTCATTCAGTTGGGAGCATGAAATTGAAATGTACAATGTTGAGCGAGCTTCCCTCAATACCATTGTGAACTCTTGGTACAAAGATGTGCACCAGTATATCGAGCATGACACCTTACCCTCTCACTTATCCACACGATAGAAGAGGACACTCAAACTCAAAGCATTACCTTATTAGTTGGTGCATGGGGTTCTTTTGAGAAATCACCATGACAAAGTTTTCCTCAAATGCTTGGAAGCGCACGACTCAAAGAAAGTATTGTGTGATATCCACGATGGACCATCCGGGGGACACTTTGCGGGTAAAAAAATGTGCACAACGTTATGCAGGCCCGTTTCTATTGTCCCACATTATTCAAAGATGCTCACGCTTATGCGCGCAAGTGTCCGGGCTATCAAAGGTGTGCTGGCATAGGAAAGAGATTAGTCTCCCCATCTCAACCTATTGCAGTGGAAGAACCATTTCAACAATGGGGCTTAGATGTGATTGGTGAAATTTTTCCACACTCGTCAAACCATCACTACTACATCTTCACTGCCACAATATACTTTATGTGGTGGACATAAGCAGTTACACTCAAACAAGTGAATGATTAGGAAGTCATCAACTTCCTTAAGTAAACATTATCTCTAGGTTCAACATTCCAACTTCACTTGTTTTTCACAATGTAACATATTTCTCATCGTTAAACTTATATTATTTTGCATTGGAAAATGGAATTGTATTGAAACACTCATCAAAATACTCTCCGTGTGGAAATGGTATTGCTGAGTCTACAAACAAAAACCTCATGCACATTATCAAGAAGACCATTTTCTCTAAAAAAGGAACTAGCACTCCACTTTGGTGAATACTTTATGGGCTAAAAGAGTCATGCCAAAAACTTCTCTGAACACCTCCCCTTACTTCCTGGTGTATGGAAAAGAAGCCATCCTAGCCCTCAAAATCTACTTGCCTACCCTTCAACTTTCACAAGAATCCTAGGGCAAGCCATGATTATTAGTTCAGAGTAGGATAAACACTCTTCGCAAGATGCAAAAGAAAGGCGAAAAGAAAAATAATTTTTTTCACTTCACCAGAGTCGTATCAAGAGGTGGTTCAATAAGAAGTCTACGGGGAAGAATGAATTCAATCTGGGTGATGTAGCCTTGAAGTAGAGCAAATCCCACGAGGAAAAAGGAAAACACACGAAGTTTCAATCTTTGTGGACCAAACCATTTATTGTACACGAAAATCTTGGCCAACACACATTTCGTCTGCAATCACTAGACGTGAAGATTGACTCTCTTCTTGTTAATGGAAAAGACTTAAAAAACTATTTTCAATGATGATTTTAGGTTGTTCCCTACCCTATGTACATAATTTCTTTTCTTTCTTGTTTGTTTGTTGGTCTTGTTTTATTTTTGTTGTGTAAATGGGGGTCGTGTGTGAATGTGTTTTCCAGCTTCTTTGTGTGTGGTTGAATTGAAAAGAGTATTGTGACACCATACATTTGGCTAAATTTCGTCCTCCTTCTTCTTTTTGGGTCACATCTTTTGGTCGATGAAGTTCCGACGGAAAATACGATCTATCCGTAAGGAGATTTTTTGTCAAACCATGATCCTTGTGTCTATTCTGGAAACCTTATTCCACATTTGGTTCTTATGTTTTAGCATTCTCACGATTATCCAATCAGTAGATGAGGAAAAGAGGAAAATATAAATGAGAAAAACTAAATCAGAGGTCTTTATATGCTTCTCTAAAGGAACAAACTCTCATGCTTTCAATAAGTTGGGATCCCTCTTCCACCCACAAAATGAATGTGTGTCGATGCACAATCCTCTTTAAATATATAAATAAATGTGAAAGAAGAGAAATGCATCCTGCGTAGAGAGGTGAAGCAAGAAACTCCATCGGGGTACTGTCCAAGCTCACTGGAAATGGAGCAATGTTTTTGTTCCTGTAGTGACTCTGCCGGGGTACTATCCAGACCTATTGGCAGTGGAGAAACACCAGAGATGAAAAACTATACTCTGAAAATCTAAAGCTCCCGAACTTCACTAAACTTTCAAATTCAAAAAATTGTGACATTGTTGAATCTTATGCTTGTGTTCAACCATGAAAGGCACAAAGGGGACCATGCTTATTCATAGGGTGAGTGGGGAAGCCAAAGTGATCTTCATGATGAATCAATACTCCCTGAGGAACTGAGACCCTGCACAAACGAGTTGACCGAGACAGAGAAGCTGGAATTCCACTAGTATGTTGCTGTTACAACACCCTCCAAAATGTTGGCTTGCACCAATTTTCTAAACCTACATTGGTCTTGGATGTTGTCGTCGCAAACGTTGAAGTCCATTCCAAGTGTTTTCTTTAAGTGTTTTGGTCACTTTTGCAAGAAAGGAAAAATGTTGTCTTTTTGCATGTTAGCTGTCACATAATGTGTAGAAGCTTGTTCTCGTGGTTTCAAGGGGTTATATTTATGTGAATGAGTTGATCTAACCATGTAAACATCTGTCGCACTCATTCCCAAATTTTTAAGCATTTTCACACAAGTGTCGTCACGGTCTTCACAAAGTGTATCTTTAGTGTTGCACATGTTGTAAGTCATCACAAGGTTGTCACATTGAGGGAAATGTGTGATTAATGTGTCATAGATGATCTATGATGTTGTTTCATCAAGTGTTCTAAGTGTGTGGTCATAGTCAAGTCATGTCACTAATCACATCAGTTCACAAGTCCCACACTTAGCTAATTTTCAGAAATTTCCTACCAACTAAGCCTCATCCGGCCTTCACCAACTGCGCAATACGTATTTCCAATCCTCAAGCTACATCATTGTCCATTGACACTGCGCAATGCACATTTCCTTCTTCCCAGGACTGCGCACTGCACACTTCCAGTGCTCAAGCTCCAACCTTGACCCCTAGAATTGCGCAATCCAGCCCCCATCCTGGCCTCAACTGTGCATTGCATAGTCTCTGAGCTCAATATTAGACCTTGAGCTCTTGGGATGTGTAATTGTGTAGTCAACCAGCTCGCTTTGCCTCCCAGAACCATGCAATGGTCTGAACTAGTGCCCACTCAGCCTATCTCACTGACCTCCTAGATTGCGCAGTTTCCTTCCTTAGTCCAGCCTGGACTGCGCATTGCGCAGTCTCAATGCTCAAGCTTCACCCCTGAGCTCCTGAGCTGTGCAATTGCACAGTCACTGAGCCTCTCTCAGCCTGCAATCTGGTTCTAATTCAGTCAGTCAATCAACATGTACCATCTTAGACTAGGGGTTTTTCGTACTGATGTCCTCTCGTCATGAGCAAATTGCAGATGCAGGTACTCTATCATACCATGACAAGGTGATCAAGAAGGAGATGGAGAAGGGAAACATGCTGAGAGACACCGTGTATCTGATTATGCAAGTTGATCAATAAAGAGAAGATAAGAGGGACACTGGTTTGCGGCCACAACTCAAGACTTGATTTCATTAAATACTCCTTACCTCTAAGCCATAAGGAGGTGGATAGAAGAGCATCCTCAAGAAGACATGTAGCAAGCAACAACATAAGTGGCTTGGCATTGCCATGTCATCAAGCAGTCCATGTCAGTAGTGTCATGTCATGAGTTGTCATATGCTACATCATCATTGTGGGTTATGTAATTATCTAGTCAAAATGTATTGTAAAGTGTAAGTCCAAAGGACACATTCAGAATATGAAGAGTCATGAAAAGTCAAAAAGTCATAGGAAGTCAAAGAGCCACGAGGGTAGTCAAAGAGTCAAAAGGATGGTGAAGCATCACCTTATTGGTTATAAGTACACCCTAATTGTATGAGCAAAGGAATTTTCACTTTGGCTCCTACCACAAGGCTTTAGAGAGACAAAATAGTTCTTTTAGGGAGCAAGGAGTGGCTTCAACGCTCCATTATTGGAGCTAGTGGTGTTCATTGTATACATGTGTCTTGAAAATTTTACTTAATATAAGAAGACTCATGGCAAACACATTCTTCATGCATGGATTATGAATATTTGTAAAATTATTATGTGGATGTTTGTAATTCATGTTTGTTTTCATTTGTGCTAAAGTAGTTGAACCATTTCAGTTATTTTAGTACTTATCATATTGAGAATTTGATGTAATGGTTACTATTCCCATCACATCCTTATGAACTATTCAACTAGATATTAGACAGATCTCTCTTGTTGATCGGTTGTATTGACCATCACATATTTGTGGACTATTCCACTGGGTATTAGACAGATCCTTCTTGGTTATGTGTGTCTCTACTAGGGTGGTACTATTACCTCTCTCTTAGAGGCTCACTTTCTTTTCTCCCTCAGTAGTAGAAGAACCTTGACACACCTACAACCAAACACTAACCAAGCACACTCACTTGATTTCCAAAGGCACATTTACATTCCTCCCTCTCACTGACAGTTAGAGCCAAGGAAAATATTTAAGAAACTAACAACCATGCCATATTCCGAATGGGGATCCTATCCCAAACAATGTGAGATATAATTGGGACCACATATCGGGGAGACCCCTTGAATGTTGGCAGGTCGAGCACTGTCAACAATTGGATAAATGAAGCAAGGGGTGAATGGAAGAATGATGAAGAGGTGTGGACACTCATTCTAAAGTTGCAGCAAGATCCCAGTGCATCTAATACATTTATCTGGAAAAATGATTCACTATGGTGCAAAGATAATTTATATCTATGTAAGAGCTCCCAACTTAAACAAAAGGTTCTTTTGGAAATGCACACCTCTCCCATAGGACGATACTTAGTATTTTTTAAAACTTACCATAGGGTTAAGAAGGAATTTTCTTGAGATGGCCTTAAATATTATATTTAGAAGTTTGTGGAAAAATGTTTGGTTTTCCAACAAAATAAAGTTGAGACAATTAAGACCCAGGGTCTTTTACAACCATTATCCATTCCAAGTCAACTATGAGAGGAAGTCTCAATGGATTTTATCCCAGGTTTACCCAATTTCAAAGGAAAGAGTGTCCTCATGGTGGTAGTTGATAGACTTGCCAAGTATGCACACTTTTGTGCACTATCTCATCCTTTCAAAGCCAATACTGATCGAGGTGGCTCTAGAAAAGCTCAAAAAAAAATTCCTTAGATTGCAATGAAACTAGGTTCATGTCGAATATCTCGTCACAATCTTTCCAACAATGCAAACATCACCTCAATCCGAGTTTGTATGCAAAAGTTATGGCTAGTCAAAGTTTTTGTCAAACTAGGCAAAAGTCAAAGTCAAAGTCAACATTTTCTACGTGGCAGGATGTACATATGACACATGGCAAAAATTCATCAGCCCTAGTGGAACCCATAGTGCTAATGTGGCAACCCAGTCAGAAAACCAGGTGGACCCACAAGCAGGTGATGTGGAAACACCACAAGTCGACACATGGCAAGTAGAGGAAAAATGTGGCATATAATGTGAACCAATGAGAGCTTGCCACATGGCCCAATCACATGGTGCCACATGGAACCTCAAATTAGGAAAGTGGCCTTGGCATGGTGCAGCCTTCATTTTTGTCTTATTTTCATGGTTTGAGGAGTCGTTACAATATAGCCATACGTATACCATATAGTATATGGTTTGAAAACTATATTAAAACCAAATTTGGCATTTAATACGATATTTGGCATTTAATACCATATTAAAGAAAAATTGGGAGTCCATGGGTTTTGAACCCAAAACCTCCCCAACAATAAGTAACTTAATATGACTATGCCAACCATTGTGCCAACCACACACTTTGTCTTATTCACCCTCACACTTGTTATAAAATGCCATTCAAATGGTTCAAAGGGGACCATGGAGAATACATGAGAGATGAGGGTGCAAGCAGACCAATGAAGTCATGAATCTTAAGAAGGTTCTAGGAATATTTTTAGAGCATATTTTAGGGAATACTTCAAAGAATATTCTCTATGAGGAATCTTTAAGATTCCTTGGGGGCATAATTTTGAAGGTGTTAGAACTATGCTGAGTTTATACTCAAATGAACTGACTTTTTTGCCAAGAGTCTAATGGTGTAGTCCATTTCTTCATTTGAGAAACAATTTATTTTCCCGTGTCTAAGAAGAGAATCTTGTGAGGAATCTTTGAGATTCTTGGGGAGCTCAGATTTGACCGAGTCAGAAAGGGGTCGAGTTTACAATCATATTTCACGGATTTTCCCAAGGAACACGATGGCACGAGAAGTTCCTTCATCCATGTAGTCGATTTTCAAGCCATCCCCAGACTTTGAGGTATAAGGTACATTATTTCCATGTCCTTATTTGATTTTGTTGAGATGATGTTTTGATTATGAGATCCATTGAGCCACTTTGTGAGAGGATATTTGTATGCCACTTTACATGAGAGATTGCTAGTTTGTCATACTGAAGGATATATTTTATGAATGAGAGTTCTTATAGAAGAATGTCTCTTGGGAGAGAGACATGCCACTGTAGTTAAGGGAGTTCTTCGTTGTATTGATAAAGTTTGCCTCATGTACTGATCATCTTCCTACAACACTTAATGAAGCAACCTCCCCACTCTTGACACTGGGCCCAGAGACATAGTCCACACTAAATGAACTACGTTATCATATCGATGAGTTACTGTTGTTCATAATTATGGATTCTTATTTGTTCCTTATTTCATGTTGATGGTTTGCTAAAGTGTTGTTAGAATATGCATTTCTCATGATTTTACAAAGCAAATGTAAGCATCAGTAAAAGGTCCTGTATGATGGGGATTTTTTTTTTAAAACGCTCACGAAAATTTCCTGGATCAAATACAGTCACTACTGCATTTATGGAAACAATTCAAAAGCTACATGGAAACCCAAAGATTATTGTAAGTGACAAAGTTACCATTTTCACTGGAAATTTTTGGACATAATTATTTTCTTCTATTAGTACTAAATTAGCTCATAACTCATATTATCATCCTCAATTTGATGTGATAACTAAGATAGTGAACAAATGTTTAGTAGGATATCTTAGTTGCTTTATATCTGATAAAGAAACATAATGGGTCAAGTGGTTACCTCTGGCAGAATGGTGATATAACACTTCCTTCCATACTGCAACAAAAATGACCCCATTTATGGCGCATTATGGATATCATCCACCAACCATAACATCGTCTTTAAGAAACAATTCTAAGGTTCAAGCATTGGAAGATCACATCGAGCATCAACAACAAGTTCTCCAAATCTGAAAGGATAACCTAACTCTAGCGCATAATCCAATGAAACAACAGGATGATCGACATTGCAGTGAAAGAAGCTTTGATGTGGGTGATTAGGTATATTTTCACCTACAACCTTACAAACAAATGTCCCTTAAGCAAGCTAAGAAGGATAATAAATTATCGCCCAAGTACTATGTCCCTATAAGGTGTTGCAAAAGATTGGTACCATGGCATACAAATTGGAGTTGCTTGCATCTTCACGAGTACACCTAATTTTCCATTTTTCATGCTTAAAGAAGGTTATAGGTGACAAGCTCCCAGTTCAAACTATATTTCCGGAACTTGAAGAGGAAGGAAAAATCATATTAGAGCCTGAAACAATCGTGGAAACAAGAATATGCAAGCTACAAAATCGATCAATTTTAGAGTATGTCATTATGTGGAAGAACTTGCTGAAGATTCCACATGGGAGGATGAGTATTTTATACAGAAGCATCCAAAACTACTCAAGCATTGAGGACAACACTTTTTTGAAGGAGATGGGAATTTTAGGTCCCTATAATACTAGTGTGTCCCTCATACTTTTATTATTATGCCCTTGTATTATTATTGTTATGTAGGCCCTAATTATATTTTGACCCTTTAGGCTCCTATATACCAAGGAGGTCTTGTCATTTGAATAATCCAAGAATTGTTCATTTATGTGATGTAAAAGGAGGTTTCCCCTTTGAAGTGACTTATTATCAATTCATTGATCTATATTTTCTTATGTTTATGTGTTATTTTGATCTGGATACATAACATCATATTCAACCATGTGCATTGAAGTTTAAATAGCTCCTACCAATTTTTTCTAGTGAAAGTGGTGTCTCGATCTGAAACAATGGAAGTGGGCATACCATGTGGCCTAAACATTTGATTCATGAAGGCTTGAGGAACCAAGGAATGAGTGAAAGGATGAGCTAGGGCACAAAAATGAGCAATTTTGAAAGACGATCTACCACCACCACAACATGGTTTTGTTGTCCACTTTTGGAAGTCCCACAATAAAATCCATTGAAATGTTTGTCTAGATCTATGTTGGGATTGGTATAGGTTGCAATGCCCTTGGTCACTTTATTGTCTATTCCCTGTTTCTTTGTAAAGACTCATAGGATGCTACAAAATCTTGGATATATGTTTTTTATACAAAAAATGACTTCCTCATCAGCTCAGAGGAGAAGGACACTTTGACTAGAAGAAAACACTAAGTTGAAGGCCCATTTTCCAGGGTAATGCACCCCAGAAATAGATAAAGGGAGTTATAACACTATCTATGACTCAACAGAAAGCGTTAGTACCTAGGTTAACACTCTATTTTTCCTAAAGGGAAGCATTACTGGGTATTTATGGGATTTCGGAGGTCAAAGCACGATTTAACTGACTGACACTCCACTTTTCACTCAAATGTCAACTTGGAAAGAAGAAAACATCTGCCTCAGTCCTAACTAAGGACATTGCTAATCCTAACAAAGATTAAAGTGAATGGAAAGAGAAATAAATTGAGGCAACATCCAATCTTTTTCCTCATTGGAACTCATGGAGTAATTAGCAAGGAGAGAGCCTCTCCTCATCTATAAATTAGAGGCTTGGCCATTGTAACAAGGATCAGAATTTTGAGATTAGTATTGTTATGCTGTCGAAGAGTTGAGACAGAGAGAGGGAAAAGAGCCAAGGAGCTAAGGTAAGACTTGATTCAACAACCATGGTTGTAATAATTCTTCTCTCATCTGATAATATAGATCTACTCTTTTTCTATCTACTTGATGATGTTTAGACTTCTTTTCTATATATGTTGATACAATTTCGAGATTGATGGTTCTCTTAGATGCATGCTAGTTTTATATATTCCTGTATGTTAATGCTTTTAATCGTCAAGGTCTATATGTTGTGAAAGTTACTTCTTGTCTTGTCTACGTGCAAATTCTATTCTAGGAGCGGGTGAAGCAATCCTCCCTTTGTCACACTGAGATCTCTGGTGAAACTACGCTAGAGATTGAGAGGTAACTCTTGTCTTTTACTTTGACGATTCTAGATTAACATGAATATGTGCATGTATCTTTGAACAATTGCAGGTCACCTAATTCCATCTACCTTAGGTCCCGCGAGACCCGAGAGGGATTTTCTGTCCACAACCACCCGTGCATTAATCCATACAACAGAATTGGCGACTCCACAGGGGAACGCTCTTAGTTCCCGAATTTGATCTCATTGTTCCTAGATCTCTATTTCTCTCTAGGCATTCTTTCTATTATGGATTCATATTCTAATCACCTTGTGTGCTTCCCGACCTCTTCTGCTACTCACAACTTCTGATCAGACCCTAACTGGACCCTTTTTGCACCCTGATCCTTTGTAACACAATTCCTTGTGTAATCCAGAGCGTTATAATGCTTCCCAGACTCTAGCATAAAGCGTTCGTCCTTCTTCTAATGCTATGATTATCCTTATGGGATGCGTTACTAAACCATTATTTTGATATCCACCCATTCTCTGGATTCTTGGGTTAATAGGTTATCTGTGGTTTGGCCTGGGGGTTTGTAACTGTGAAGTTTGCTTGGTTGGATGCTTGCATGGTCATTTTTATTTTTAGAGAATAACTTAATTGCATTTAATTTTCAAAAAAGGAAAATGAAAAAATTACTTTAGCTTTTTGTTTTAGCTGGTTTGTTTCTGATTATATTGGGTTAGTTGTTAGAGCATTGTATGTCTGCATTTTTTGCATGTGTTTTGACTGCATTTGGATGTGTATTGCTGAAATGATGTATAATCTCTCCTTGTAAGAATCTCTCTTTCATCGAACCAAAAAATTAAAGCATTTTTCTTGCATGGCTTGAGTCAGAGTCTCATTAAACTCCATACATCAACACCCCTCCGGAGACACTAATACAAGTTCACATAAAATCAACGCTTAATAAAAGTAATCAGCAACTCTCTTTTTGAGCTTACACACAGATTAATTTAAGCTAGGGTCTTGGGCTAGGCAGTGGTGAGTAAACTGCCCAAGATCACAAAACTGAGACTAGTGTCATTAATGAGAGTAAAATCCTGCTGCACTCATATCATCCGGGACCGCTCCCCTCACAAAGGAGTTAAGCGCGAGACAACATCAGAGTGTGAGAGAAGGTAGCCCGCCATCGATTGAATTTTCGATGGGTATTCTGTGTACTGGGGATCCCCTCGGGGATATCGGAGCTAGGTCAGGTACTTAGGTATCCTGCCTACACAATGTACTGTCTATGATCATCACCCCCCCTGATGTATGTTATTTGAGGTAATCTTAGTGGCCAAAATTTTTAGGGATGAACACAAGGTGACTGCGGTGGGCTCCCTGGTACCTAAATAGACGAACCTATGTTGGAAATAATACTTATAGGGGGGGTGAATCAGTATTATCAAATCAACAACTTTTTCACTCATACTTAGATTTATATATGCTACTTTAATGAAAGCAACACGCGTGTACACGCAACTGTCTTTAAATCAACCAACGTATATCCAACAAACTTATGATTTAGTTAATTCATCATATGTTGATCTTTAATCAATGCATCATTACCTCATTAACCATATAAACAGTAACCATGTGTAGTAATAATAGAATAAACCATCACACATAAGCAACACACATGAACACCAAGATTTAAGGTGGAAACCCAATGCGGGACAAAAACCACCTGCTGCTGTCTTCTTTTAATATAAGAAAAACTTGTTTACAATATTGTACTGGTGCAAACTCATACCAGTATGCAGGCACCCACCTGCAGAAGGCTACAACCTTCTCTCATTCTCCATCTTCTACTGGAAGGGAGCTACAACCCCCTAGCTCTTGTACTAGCCGATTCGTTTACTAGTACGTAGGCACTAGCCTACAAAAGGCTCCAACCTTCACTCGTTTTCCAGCTGCTACTAGAAGGGAGCTCCAACCCCATGGCTCTTGTACTGGCCAATATGTTTACCAGTACGTAGGTGCCGGCCTACAGAAGGCTACAACCTTCTCTCTTCCTCCAGGGACCACGTTTCATAAATTTTCAGACTGGATACTCCTGGAATACAACACCACAATCTGAAGGCCTCGTTTCATCAAATTTTCATACTGGACCCATCAGCAACATTGAAGCTCAAAATCAATCACCACTGCTATACAACCAATCACTGAAAACCCGTCATCACTGAAGCAAATCACAATCAATCAATTTGAAAATTCATAACACTATCACTAGAACACAGAGCGGAACCCAAAACTTTGCATCAACAATCAGAACCAACTGCAACTTCAAACATCATATTTCATAATGTATATGCTACTTCAATGTGCCGAACCAGTGTGTATACGTGCTTTTATCAAAGCGAACCAACATACAGATCTGAAAATACTAACTTAAAACTTCACAACTATTCTAGACTTCAATCATACCCAGATCAGAACATTTACAGTGTAAATCACACATTAGCATTCAGATCTAGACTATCCATGATCAAACCATATAATAATAATAATTCATTTTAGGTCTCATGATCCCAATCCATCATTAGATCTCATCCCCCATCAACTGCTAAGGTTCATCCTTAGTTCAGATCAAGTAAAGCACTAGAAACCCATAACATGCATATTTGCTTTTGATCTCACTCTTCATAAGATATTCATTACTTGCACACCTTGGCCTAATGATCTTTTCCTCCTTATATAGTTTTAGGCCTTTCTTAATACCTCAGACCAAAAACCACTTAGGACTAATACCTTGGACCAAATACCTCAGACCAATACCTCAGACCAATACCTTGGACCAATACCTCAGACCAAATAACTCGGACCAATACCTCGGACCAAATACCTTGGACCAATATCTTAAACCAAAACCTTGATTTTCCATCCCATACGCGCTTTTCCTTCTGTGAAAGTGCGTGTATATGTATACGCTCCTTTTGTTTTGTTAACCTGCTTGTATACGCTGCTTGGACAAAGTGAACCAGCATATACTTCTTAAATCACTCTCTTTCTTCAATCTATAGAGTCTGATTTGTAAGTTAACCTGTTGCACTGTGAACTGTCATATGTGTGAGTTGCCATCAAGGACAACGCCTGTATCATAATGCCAACAACCTACTCCATCTTTGGATTTTTGGGAAGGTGCTTGTCTTCACGAGAGTGCTTGGCCCCTTCTTATCGAGGTTCAGGTGAAGCTCAGGAGTAATCGTAATTGTACATTTGGACACCTCTCTCTTTTATCCACTGTGATACTGGGTTTCATCTCTATCTAGTGGTGGCTATCAGATAGAGTTATGTTCCATGGCTTCTTTTTGATTACCTTTAGAGTATTTTTTGATTTTTAGGTGTTGGATTGTTGACACTAAGACTATAACAAATATCACTTTTTTTTTGATAAAATATATCTGTCACCATGGTTACATTTGGCACTCGTCATCTATTTAGATGAAAATGAGGTCTTCCTGCATTGACCCTGGGGGACCTGTCAAGCATTGGTGAGTCAGATTCGCCCTCTTCGGGAAATCAGTCTCTAGTTTCCAACACTGAATCACATAACACTTCCCAAGACACCATACTGCTTGAGGACCTTTTTTTACTAATGAGTTGTACCTCCTTACAATCCTCCCCTCACTGATCCTCTTGGTCCAGTGTTGGTTCAGGTAGCACCTGTACCTGTCATGTCTTCATTAGTACCCACATCCAATATTCCTGTGATGACTAATGGATCGTGGTCGTTTGTGGACAATTTCGCTCCACCGTCACTTCCCCTGCTTATGGTCAGTACTACACAGTTGATTGGTCACCTTGCTATTTAGACTATGCCTAGTCCAAGAAACCTTGTTACACCAGTTATGAGTGGAGTCCAGCACATCCCGATCTCCACCCCTTTCGTGTCAGCTCTTGGACCATCGATTATCACTCCTAGTAGTGTTGTTAGGATGAATGCCTTTAGTAACCCTTTTGGTTGGAACCCACTGCTAAGTTCTAACCCCCAGGTTCAGATGCCTGGGGGCAATATTCCCAACATGCATATACTTGTTGGGGACATTACTGTTCCCCTTCTGCCAATAGGACAACCTGGTTCTTCGTTGATAGACTTACTTCCTCCAAGTGGAAACTATTATAGTGTCAGTCATGTGCCTACTGCCAACTATGTGGCTAGCGGTATCCCTCATCCCGGTCTTGCTACATCCATTTAGGCACCCCCCCCTCCCCTCAACCACAATTGAGTCATGGGGGCACTTTCTAGCCAGGGGGAAATCTGTCTTTTTCCACCCAACCTAATATCCCATATAGCCCGCCACCTTATATGACTGCACCACTACAACCATGAAGTTATTATCCGATGAATCCAACGTATCTTGTTGGAAACAACTTGATGGGGGGACCTCTTGGTCCTTCAAGTCATCCTACACCACCTTGGTCATATTCGGGGGCACCTACACCTTTTCCTTTTTTGGAAACACTTGATATCCTTGATCTATATAAGTTGTCTAATGATCCCATCAATTAAAACTTGCATTGGCCTCCAATCCCGCACAAGATACCTGTTGACATTCCCAAATTCGAAGGGAAAGAAGAGGATGATCCGGCTATGCATGTCACCACCTACCATTTATGGTGTGTATTGAACTCTATGGTTTATGATATTATCTTGTTAAAAGTCTTCCCCTGCACCCTTTTTGGAAATGCTGCCAATTGGTACATTGGGTTACCACGCGCTTCAGTCAATACCTTTGGTTCCTTGGCAATGGAATTCTTAAAGCACTTCCGACTTCCTATCCACTATGAAACTGGAACAGAACTCCTCACTACTCTACGCCAATAAACCTATACCCACATCTCTGATCATATCCATGAATGGAGACACAGGCGGAGGCTTGTCAAGGCCCCCATTCCGGGTTACTTGTTAGCATATTGGTTTTGCAAGCCACTTCTTCTCCCCATTTCCAAGGACGTTTCCCTAGGTGGTGTGGTCACAGAATACCAATCCATTTGTCCTTCCAAACATTTAGATTTTTTCTACTCTCAATGTGGCACACTCTATGATATATCCCTAATTCCCCTCGAACTTCCAATGCTCATGCTACTCAACAACCCGGTGTGCACGCTGACGACCTTATTGGCGCTACCTTTGGGGCTGCTGTAAAACAACTCAGTGGGCAAGCTGCTAAGTTATATGTCGATACTTCTCCTACTTCCCAATCAAGTTCTCTTCCAACCGTGACAGTAAACTCTGTGCAGTCTACACAAAAACCCAATGGTAAGAACAAGAAGAATAAGAAAAATACCTCTCCTTTTGAGGAGCAACCCGCTATGTGGAACAACCCTAAACATAAAGATGCTGCAAAATATGATACCAGGAAGGAAAAAACTATCAAGTTCCCTTGTAATATCTGTACAGAGGACCACGTGACTTACAAATATCATCACCTTCAAGAATGCACAGAGCTTCTTGCACAAAAGGACACTTGCCGGACCCCTACAGTCCTCAACAATCCTTTCCCTAATCAGCAGTTGCAACACCTTATATCAAACCCACAACAACCTCAGTAATGGGGCAATGACGATTCACATCCTCCTTCCTCTGGTGAAGGATCTTCAATTGTTTACACCTTTGAAACGGTTGATCTACAAACGCGAGCCAAGAATTATGGAACTCTAGTCAGTAACGCTTTAGACACTGCCTCGAGTTCAAATCCACCGTCGCCTAATGATCTTCATATCGAAATGCCTGTCACCAACCTTGTGATCCGTCCCCCCAAAAGGACACTTCATCGCACGACACACAATACCTTTGCACGTGCTGTCCAAAACTATAGTATTGTACAAGATTTGGCGCAAGCACCGTTAGCCATGTCTTCCCTCGAAGTATTACAAACATGTCCAACACAAAAAAAAGCTTAGCTTTAGCAAATTGGTGGAATTGACCCTCAAGATTCCACTCTAGAAATTTTTGACATGGAAAAAAGTGATCCTCGCCTTTCCCACTAGCTTGCATTTCAGGTGCAAGTTATATCGAAAGGCAAAGCTATCCATTGAACGGTCATTGACAAAGGTGCTTCAACCTGTGTAATGTCCACTTCATGTTGGCTCACCCTGGGTTCTCCCACTCTTACACTGTCGTCGAATTCCCTCAAAGCATTTGATGGCCACATTTTCATCTTGAAAAGATACCTTGCCAACTACCCCATCACTATGAGTGGGAAAATGGTAACGGTGGATATTGAAGTCGTGGATCGTCATATCGACTATAATATGCTTTTGGGCCACAGTTGGACTTACACGAAGATTACCATTGTTTCTTCGGCCTTTCGACTCATCCTCTTCCCTTTGGATGGGAAAATAGTCACAGTGGACCAACTATCCTTCTGTACTCCAAATTATTCCCCATTACCTAGTAGAACCCTGCCCTTAGTGGGTGGTATACCTAACACCTATGTCAGCGTAGGTACTGGTCTTCTGAAGGGTTCCTCCCTTTTGGGTTGATTTCCTCTCCCACCATCTAAGGTTCCACATACAGTTTCTATTGTCTCTACCATTCCTCATGACCCTACCGATCCTTGGATCCTCCCAACCCCTTCAGACATTGACTCTTATGGAGAACATATGTTGCTTTCACTAGTTGAATTGGCTTATCAAGCCATTCAATCTGTGCCTGATTCCTTTGCTGCTTTGGTTATGACCGATGGTGCCTCTTCCTCTCCCATCACCACTCCTTCTAATGATCTCCTCAATGAAGTCCTACCTATGGATGAAGCTATTCGAGAGATCATGTCTTTAGAAGAGCGACCTTGGGACAATTCTCATCACCACGCTTCAATATCTGATTCAGACGTGACACCTCTACAAATCCTGCCTTTTGACCCACCTGAGATTGTTCCTTCGGCTTATATGACTATCCAAACTATGGATTCAGAAGGTAACTTGGGAAATCTTTCAAAGAATATGCTCATCGATATCTCGGTCAAAACAAGTATCGTGGAAAACATTCAGATTGGAGCTAACTGCAGTCCTGAGGAAATTGTGAGCTTCACCTGCCTTTTTAAGGAATTCTGCGATGTTTTCGCTTGGTATTACGAGGAAATGCCCAACATATATCCTTATATTGTCAAGCATGAGATCAATACCTATGACAATGCCAGGGTGGTTCGATAAAGACTTCGATCCGTCCACCCTCACAAGATAACAACTATTAAGAATGAAGTCAAAAAATTTTTAAATGCTGGTTTCATCTACCTCGTTCCCTTGACTGAATGGGTTTCTAATCTGGTTCCTGTAGACAAAAGACAAGTTACCATCCACATCTGTGTCGAATACCACAATTTGAATGTCACATGTCCAAAAGACAACTATCTAACTCTGTTCATTGACCAAATAATCGATGATTGCGCTAGTTGTGAATCCTTCTCCTTCATGGATGGATTCTCAAGGTATAACCAGATTGCTATAAAACCTAATGACCAACACAAAACCACCTTCATCTATCCTTGGGGAACATTTGTGTATCAGAAACTCCCATTCGGTCTTAAGAATGCGGGTGCAACCTTTTAGAGGGCTATGGACTATGCCTTTCACGATATCATACATATTGTTCAAGATTACTTGGATGATCTTTCGACTCATTCCAGGAAATGAGCCCAACACCTAGCTCATCTTCGAGCAATATTTCTTAGATGTAGGTTCTATAACATCTGTTTGAATCCGCACAAGTGTGTATTTTTTTTTTCCTTTTCGAATCTAGACGCCTACTTGGTTTCATTGTCTCTAAACACGGGATATGGGTTGATCCTGATAAGGTAAATATGATTACTCAATTTCCCGCACCACAATCCATCCTACAAATCCAAAGTTTGCAAGGGAAGGAAACTTTTTATGTCGTTTCATCATGAATTATGCCGAATTAAAAAAAGGATTTGAGTACCGTACTTGTGGGACAATCAAGCTCAATGATCATTTGATGCCTTGAAATAGGCACTCATATCAACCCCACTACTCAGTCCTCCTCACTATGCATGTGACTTTCTGTTATACCCGACAACCTCACCATCGTCCATTGGCATGTTTTTGGTTCAAACTTATGACGATCACAGTGAGCATGTGGTTTACTATCTCTCGAAAGGCCTTGTCGAGCTCGAACTACGATATTCACATGTGGAGAAACTATCCTTGGCAGTTGTTTTCGTTGTCAATCACTTCCGTCACTACATCCTGCTACAACAGACTATTGTCATTGCCCTAGAGAATCCCATGAGACATATTCTACCTCGTTAAGTTATTGCAGGAAAATATTCCAAATGGATTGTGATCCTCCAACAATTTGATCTGGTTTTCACCACTACCAAGGCTAAAAAATCCCTAGTCATTTCTGAATTGTTGTCGTACCTTCCCAAAGTCGACCCAGATGAAGTAGCACACGTTCCTATGCCTGATGAATATGTCTATTTGGTTGAATCTACTAATCCTTTGTACATAGACATTCTTGTCTACCTCCAAACACAACATTTTATCCCAAATCTATTGTCAGACAACAGTGATCGCATCCTCCACCAAGCTAAGAAATACTTAGTGCTGAACGATACTCTATATCATCATGGTGTTGAATCAGTTCTTCAACGTTGTCTTACACATGCTGAGGAAGAATACATTCTTAATGACTGCCATGCTGGTGCAAGTGGAGGTCATCTTTCTGGCATGGCTATTGCTCAACAAAATTTGCGTGTAGAATACTACTGACGAACCTTGTTTAAAGAATGTATTAGTGCAGTCCAACAATGTCATCCTTGTCAAATCTACACAAAGAAAATGCGTGTGCCCCTTTCCCCTCTTCACCTGGTTATTTCCAATGACCCCTTTGCTAAATGGGGCATTGACTTCATCACTTGTAATCCCCTTTCCTTTGATAGACACAACTACATTGTTGTCGCTATAGACTACTTCACGAAATGGGCTGAAGCCATTCCTTGTTTTCAGGATGATGGATAAACTGTTGCTCTATTCCTGTTTAATCAGGTAGTCTATTATTTCGATGCACCCCACATGATCACTACATACCATGGCTCCCACTTTCATACCATATGATGTTTGATTAATGTCTTTGCTCAATTTTGGCAAGAACATTCTTCCTCCTACTACCCACAGGCCAATGGCCAGTTGGAAGCTGTCAATGACGTCCTCAAGGCCATGATCCTCCAATTAGGGGGCAATCATAAAACCTTCTAGCATCGAATTTTATATCATTCTCTTTGGGCATACCGATAGTCAGTCAAAACTACTACAGGCTTCATGCTATTTCAGCTTGCCTATGAACTAGATGCAGTTCTTCCTATTACGTGTGAGATTCCCTCCCTCAAACTAGCTGTTGAACTCCTGCCCGACACTACTGCCGAAGAAGAGCGCTTAATGTCACTAAATCACCTAGATGAGACTCATCAAGATGCTGCACTAGCTCTTGAAGCACATAAGCGATGAGTCAAATCTCAATACGAAAAACATGTCAAGCCTTGATATGACCAAGAGGGAGACCTCGTCTTACTTTATGATCAGAAGCACAATCTCTTAGGGTTAGGAACACTTCAACCATTATGGTTCAGTCCATATGTCATTACTAAGGTTATTTCTAAAGGCACATATGAACTTTAGGACTACGATGGAATCTCATTCGCTGAGCCCCGTAACGGGCTCTATCTGAAAAAGTATTTCACCTAGTGTTCTACTGGGCATTTTCTTTGTGATTTTATGTATATAATTTTTGCTTCTTTTGGTGTGTCTAGATATTTTTGGATTTTAAATGGGTATTTGTCTCATACATGTCTCTCGTTGCACAAATGTCTTCGTCACCCTTACCATAAGTCGGATATGCAGATGGTGCCTGTCATCGCACATGACACATTGCATCAGCTGCTTGGATTCTTTATATGCCAGAGTTAGAACTACTTAGTTCCAGGGGGGTTTTTCTTGGATATGCCACCAATAATATTGCTATGTACAGGTCCGTTATCAAACTCCTTACTGAAGCTACATATTGTGAAATCTCCAATCTAGTGGTCATGTTAGACTCTTAGCTTGTTGTTATGTACTTGACTAATCATTATCACATTCACAATCCAATCTTGTTACGCTACTTTTTAAGGGTACGAATTTTATAACGTCAATTCGAGTTTATTACTTATGAACACATTCCTAGAGAATCTAATGCTTTAGCTGATTCGTTGGCAAATTATGTATTGGATTGGCATCTGCCACATTCTCTATAGTTACATACATGAGTGTAAAATTTTCTTAGTAAAAATTTACAAAAATCACAAAACATATACACCATTAAATCACCAAAAAATATATGTATGTATATATATATCTTTTCTTTTCCCAGTATTTTTACATAAAAAATTCCCAAAAGTTGGGTGTTTTAATACAAAAATGGCTTTGCTAAGCCTCGCTCTAACACCCGCTGGCCATAACCTACTCCTGCTGGGCTTGCTTCTCATGGTAATAGATCACTACTCTAGCTAACCTCTTCAGAGGCACCAAAAACCGTTTCGGCACACCCATTGTGTGCCGCTACATGTGGATAGGTATCTCTCTCATGGGAAGAGGTGACACACCCATGCTCAAACCTTTGAGGTTCATAGAAACCTCACATAGAATTTGTGTGACATCTCCCTTTTTAGTGGCTGCCGCATCCTCTGTTGCTGCTCTAGCCCCATGTAGCTAGTCACCTCTCCTAGCATGGCGAGGCATGCTCGTAGGACGAACCAGTGCCACATCTGTGTCAAGCAAAAAGTTCATGTCAATATTTTTTCACCCATAAAAAAAAATAAAATTGCATAAACTTCAAAAGACAAAAAATACTTTGATCTGTCCTCTTACATAGTGCCCCCCACTAAGTTCCAGGTGGCAATATTAGTTCCAGATCCCCTGTATAGTTCATGCCGACATACAAATAATCCTCAATCATAGGGATTTGGCCTCTGAGCCACTCAAAGAAGTCATTCTCAAAGAAATGTCTAAACGGTCCCCCTCCTCTATGAGGTGCTAAGGCTGCCCATCGATCCTCTCTAGGCTCCCTGGGGCTGGCTATAACAAGACTAATCCGAGGCCTCATCACGAGAACTCTCTCTAGTATGAAGGATATGATCAAAGTGCCATACCCAAAATCTATTTGGGCCCAAGTCTTACATGATGTCAACTCTGCTTTCACCTGACAGAGGACTTCCTCACACTAGTTGACCACTTGCGGCTGCAAGCAACCCAATGTTAGTAGAAATTGGGCCTTTGTAGCCACATGTTGACTCTTAGACCCTTCCAGGTGCACGATCATCCATAGAATAGACCTCATCGGTCTTGATTTTATCCTCACTATTGGAATCCTGTTGCTCACTAGCTGACTACCTTCAGTGCAATATGTTTAGATCAACTCCACGGTGGTCCTCAAATCCGCTCTCCCTCCTGTCAAGTTTACTTGTGCACCTCTGCATGATAAACCAGTGAGGAAGTATATGCCGTCTCACCTGATTGAGAGCTCATGGTCCCCGATCCTAAACAATCTATGTTGTTCATCCCACTATTGGATAATCCAACTTAAGAGATCGTCCTGACTTTTCATTAGGTCAAGTTTGGCATACTTTAGCAACCCACATCGTCTCAAAGCTGCCAAACATGCCGGATCATTCAACATTTGTAGTTCCTCATCATCATGGGCTATTTCTCTCCAAAGACTCATCTTAGAAGCCTAATCCCTGCATCACACAACCCTTAGATCAGTTTCTAGTTGGCATAAAACCTTGGGAAATCACGAAAACCAAGCTATCCTTGCGCTCGTCTGGCTAATGCAGCCCTCCTGTGCTCATAGGGCGTGCTAATGCCTTTCCCCTTCATAGGAAAGGTGTTTAATGCGCCCCATGACTTGGGCGACTGCCTTAGCCGGCCAAACCACCTAGGGATTGCTAAAAAACACTAAATTGACCAGCAACAAACATGAATTAAGTATTTAAATGTAGGATAAGGATAAAGCCACTTACCTATAATTGACAGAATGTCGCATGGTCGCTTGGATTACTCACAATCACTCGGGAAAGTTCTGCGCTTTTTTCTCTCCAGAGCACTCTAACAAACATCAAACAATGAAAATGAGGGCCTACTACCCTTCTTCTAATCACTTTGGAGGTATGACTCACTTTAGCTAGTCGTTGAAATTGAAGCTATTAGTTCCTATCTTGTTTAAACACACACCATATTGTTATTCTGTTAAATTTTACTTATGCTCCGATGATATTTTAGTGTTTTTATGCAGAGTTGACCAAATTTGACTTTGGATGAGCACATTATTTTTTGGGACTTTTTCTTTTTCTTAAACTGAAAACTCCCCAAGTTTTCTTCTTCGGGCTCATAAAACTCCCACGAAGAAGATATGAGCACATTACTTTTTGGGAAATTTTCTTGCTCTTGAACTATAAAACCCCCGAGTTATCTTCTTTGGGCTCATAAAACTCCTACGAAGAAGACTTGAGAAATTGTTTTTATCTCTTTTTTTCGCTCCCTAAAATGGAAAAAGACATATCGAGTTTTCTTCATTTGAATCGTTAAAATTTTATGAAGATATATCGATTTTTTCTTTTTCTAACTCATTAAAGTTTCACAAAGAACATTAAGTTTACTTTGTCTCCTCAGACTCGTAACAAATGAGGTAGACGTTTATTGAGAATAGGTTTATCACTTTATTCGGACTCAATGGACTAACTTATGTAAAAGGAACTATGATGGGTATACTATTAAACTTTGTCACACCCGGTCATCAACCATGACAAAGGTATCCCTTGGTGTTGTCTTTACGATCTTTTCAAACTCTCTAAACATGAAAATACCATCGATTTTACCTGTATGGACTCTTTAAACTTAATCAGATGGGGAAAAATTAGACAGAAAAATGACTCAATATCTATATTGTAAAGGATCTTTTGGAAACAATACCCTTTTCAATCCCTTGAACATGGCACCCCCTCAGCAATCCTCTTTGTCAGCTTCTCACCGAACCTTACCATCCTATGAGTTTAGCCTTCATACTCTGATGTTCCTTCATCCCTATATCCTAACACTGTTTGTTGTTCATGAGTCTAAGATTCCTGGTAACCTTGATGTCGTGCCTTCTATTTTTCAAGGGATTCATCTACTCTCTGCTTCCTGTATTGACCATACCATCATATGCTTGAAATTTCCCTCCATCTATTTTCCCCATTGTTATAATCTATCTCCAAAACAATCATTCTTGTCTCATTTTGTGTCAACTAATGTAGGACACCTTATTGCCTACCTTTGACAAATCTCTTCCTATCGACTTCAACATCCTATCTAGGAAGCATATCCAGAAACATATCAATACCCTGGAACTTGCATTCCTCAGTGGTAGGTTAACCTGCGTTTGATTGGGAGTTTTCACTATTGGCTCCCAGTTGAACGATTCTATGAGTGTTCATCGACAAAAAACTTTTTACACTCACTAGATTGTACTGGACATCTTGGAGACCATCATCCCTATCGGTGGCAATCCTTGCGTCTATTAACAATTTTCATTATTTACTAGTAATCAAATGATTTCTCACATGTTCAAATTCAACTCCTTTATTCACATGTGCAGAAATATGTTGTTCAGAGAGGTGGTGACCAAGACCTTGGGTAGAGGCTTACATCACTCAACCTTGTTTCCTTTCCCAAGATGCGTATATTATTTTCGGAGACAACTCTTTAGATTGATCATATTATGACACAACTTCCACATTGTAGCTATCAGCGGACATGACGTTCGTACCTCTTTTAAGAATCACTCTAATACACCTACTGAGCATGGGAATGCCCGACTCATGATATGTTTATATATTTCTGACATATGTTGTTGTTTTCAGGTCTCCTGCAGTTCCAAAACTCTAATCCTCTCTCTCTCTTCAGTCTATATAAATTATTTCAACCATCATCTCCCTCTCTTACCTCACACTTTTTGGGGAATCTGTTATACGCAAAATGACCTCCTCATCAGCTCAGAGGAGAAGGAAACTTTGACTAGAAGAAAACACTAAGTTGTAGGACCATTTTCCATGGTAACGCATCGCAGAAATAGATAAAAGGATTTATAATGCTGTCCATGACTCAACAGAAAGTGGGGGAGCTGGAGGAAATTTTAAATAGTTTTTTACTAAGGCATGTAAGGCACTAGGAATAGGAGAAGCACCAAGATATTACTAGATCAGTGGAGGGATCCATTTTGTGCTATGTAGGGCTTGAATGGCCATACCTTGCTGTGTTAATAGGCTCAAACTCAATAATTGAAGAGAAAAATATTGAATCATGTATATGAAGGAGAGTGGCCTTCATGGCCTCTACCCTATGCTGAAACTTGTGGAACCTTGAGTGAAGCTTCCCCAAGGAATCATATCTGGTTGAGGGGTGGCCAACTACAAGAAAACTACAATGTAGTTTTACCTATGGTTGGGTGGAGAGTGACTCTCCCTTCTTCAACTTCTAGCATTTTTATTTTTAAACCAGAATAATAATTTCAAATTAATAAAAAATCTGTGTTTGGGGCATATCTATTACATCAAGATAAATCACTAATATCTAACTTGTAAACATTTTTTAGGCAGGAAGAACTAACTCAAACAATGTCAACATGCTTAGAAAGAACATGGTTGACTTAGACTGCCAAAAACTTATATGGAATACATTCCAATAATTCTAACATGAATATATTTTATCAAACTAATTACATAAACATAAACAAAAGGAGGACATGCTATATTGGTTTTCGGGTGTGAATTATTGTCACTTGTTAACCAAACACAAAAGTAATAGAGGCAAAATTAGTTAAAACATGTGATTTCATATTATTCACAATATGTATATATTAATACAATTCATTGGCCCTTGTTTTTCATCTTCCAATAGGTCTCTTAGACTTCTATGACAGTTGGACTTCACTTGAGGCTTTTCGCCTTCCATTCAAGTGAATGAGCCAAGCTTGCATAACCTAAGAGGATTATACTTCAAAATTCCCCCCTTGATTTTAAGGGGTGTATATGAGTCCAAGAAGAGAGATGAAATACAGAAGTGCATGGTAGCCAATGGCTAAATGTTCTCTCTAAAATGGTGGTTTAAGGAAGACCACGTACCAAGTGAGGTAGCAGAACCCGAAGTTTTCTACCAATGGTGGTTTAAGGCTAACTACCAACTCTGGAACTTGGCTCGAAGCAGTTCCTAGAACAATTCCAAATCTGGCTAGAAGATGAAGTCTTATGCGAAGTGGAAGTTCTCCCTAATGATGGTTTAAAGATGACCACAAGTCGATGAAATGTGTAGTAGAAACCAAAGTATTTTGTTAGGGTTGGTTTAAGGTTGGCCACCAACCAAATCATGCTCATGGAACATGAATTTATTTGGATATAACCCTAACTATGGCATCTCGCTCTAGTTTAGGCTATGGCTCAAGCTCTCTTGATATATCATTGAAGCTAGTAGCTAACTATCAATCCCCCCTTTTCAGATACAATGTGAGAAGATGAAGAGATATCCATTGCAAGACATGTCAATACTCAAGAATGAACTATGATGTAGGCTTGATATATCTTCTTGGTTGTTGAAGACCATTATAAATAAGTGATCCATCCAAGATGAATCTTTTCTCTCGTAGTAGTGTTGTGTCTGGAATATATTTTTGAATGATGAGTATGTTTTCCACAATGCTCACAAGGGTGAAGATCAAATAAGGATCATTTACAATGATCATTTATGATCAAAATGTTGGAATTTGACAATCCGAATTAGTGGATGTGGAAGAGAATCATGTGAAGATGAGTTGCCTTGAAGAAACCTAGCATTCTAAAACTTGACGGCTTTAGAGTAGTCCGAAATGTGAAAGGAAACATCCTTGTTATATCCAAGACAAATTATGTTCTTGTTGCTAATAAGTTCTTCCCAAGGTTGATGATGGGCTTGGGAATTGCAAGTTAAACCTCTGCAGCTTCATGTAAATGTGCTCTTGAAATGGCCGCACTGTTTTGATCAAGTGTTGGTTTTTTATGAGAGTCTTTATTAGACTCAAAAAGAGACTTATTTTGAACAATAACCAATTCAAAATGTTGACTCTTCTGTTGTAGTTCATCTTGTTGGAGCTGGGATTTAAGTTGCAAAAGCTCAGTCTTGTCATGTGAACCTTGTAAACATGTTCAAACATTTATGAGAATGGATTGTTCAATTATGACTATATTGCCAGCAACACAGTTTATTAGAGTATTCAATAGCTCTAATAACTCATCCATTCTGGCCATTTTCTCAACAATACAAACAAGTGAAGGGTGTCAGAACTTCTATAGAAAATGCACTTTGTGAATTAGGAGAAAAACAACTATTGGTTCATAACGTGCCTTCAACTAGTAATGCATGACCTATTCACTTGCAACCTAGGATTTATTTTCCTCCATTAGTGATACCCAATCCTCCTTGGAACTTGATTTGTAGAATGTGTCAAGGCTTCACTAATAATGTTTTAGTCTATGAACTTGAATGGAGAGTTCCTACACTTTTCCTTGATGTCCTAATTGTTGGTATTCATAATCCAATACGATACTTCTAGAATACACCAAAAAAGAGAGAGAGTGTAACTTGTTGCGTTGTGTTTTCACACATATAGCTATCTTTCTCATCCAACATAACCATATAGGGTAGTTGGTCACAAAAGTGATCATAATGATTTGTCTTGCTGTAGACAAGGACATATATTGCTCACAATTTAAAGGATTATAACAGAGATAATCTCTCCTTCCAGTCCTTGTGGATATTGGCCCCATACACATTGGATTTCCTCCAACCTCGAAGCATAATAGATACTCGTCTTTAACTTGTTGATAATGCTATGACCTAGAGGCAGGGACTAGATCCTAGATGTGAGCTCTAACCCGTCTTATTAACAGTTTCTGCATTACTTAATCTAATAGGAGAAGTAGTGAGATAAATTCTTCAACCATCTAAAGCAACAAGAATAACTCAATATCTTTTGAAAAAGAGGCTAACATAGCCAAGAGGTTGCATCTAGATGTCGATGCTCATGAAGCAATGATGGTCCGAGCAAAATCAAAATCTCGCTAGACCGATTAAAATTCCAATGCATGGAAATGGGAAATACAAAAACAAATTCGACACATGATGAATCCAAAGCACACCACTTGTCCTCTAAATCAATAGATACCAAACAAGTATCGTGGGTCATGCTAGAGCATGTCATTAATGTAAAATGGATTAAATCTCATTGGAATGAACCACAATCACACCTTCGCCTTGTTCATCATCTTATTTCCAATTTTATAGGGTTAGTGATGTATCTCAAATATTGGGCAACTTGTAGGCATTCACTACTACAAAGTGTGTGAAGGTGAGTCCCAATTCGCCTCAAAAGTAGGTCCACTATATGGTTATATTAAGTGCTAAAATGTTTTTAACCCCTTAACCATGTCTTAGAATAAGCTTCTTCTATGTTATAGATGCTACAACTTTTCCTCAAAGAGTCATACATGAAGGTTGTCCAAAATCATCAGTATGCAGTCCATTGCAACACATGCTTGCCAACATGCACTACTAAAGAAGAGATAATACCTATTAAGAACTTGCAAGAAATGTTCTTCATAATATGGTGTTTTTCCTAAAGCCTCACGATATATGTACACACTAAAAAACTCCACTCCAAGCTCTAATGCCCATAAATGCATAAATATGAGACAAGGAAAGACGTAGATAGTTCAGGCATAGGAAATAAAGATAGTTAATGCATGGAGTGAACTTGTCATGAGAGACAAAAATGAACAGGCAGAGGGAAGGCCAGATCTTAGAGGAATTTCTATGCACCTAGTAATGGCAGGCTTGCAATTTTCTATTGGCAAAATTTCCAAATTCCTTAAGCATGGTTGTTACATAGAACACGTTGGTTCTAATGCCCCAATTTACTTGGTTGTTGTCATGGAGTACCTAACTACGAAGGTAAATGAAATTATGGTCTTTTTCAGAGGACAAGCATGTTTGCAATCTTAGAGACAGAGCTACATGCTAAAAATGGCGAAGTGTGCAGGTGTTGAGGCGTTACCTATGTTCTTGCATCATTATTTGGAATGTATAATAAGTAGAGAATAAATGCTTAGAATTGTTTAGACTACCATACTACCCATGAAGATCACCTAGGTTGATCATACCACAAACCCATGGTTGAGAAAAGGCCACACACCCGTAGTTCACAAAGCAATTCGATTTCTAAGAAGGACATACAACCGTGTCTCAAACTTGGGAAGGGTAGGAATACACCTGCTCGTATGTCATGTTAAACACACATAACAATAATAGAGGCAAATTTAGATAAATCATGTGATTGCATAATTATCAAAATATGTACATATTGATACAATTCATTGACCTTGGTTTTCATCTTCGAAGAGGTATCTTAGACTTCTATGATGGTTTGCCTTCACTTGAGGCTTTTCACCTTCCATTCAAGTGAACGAAGCAAGTTTGCATGACCTAAGGGGATTATGTTTCCAACATCACTATTGGCTCAGAAGTTACTAGATATTTCTTCTTCTTTGTTCTCACTTTTTTTTTTAGACTTTTGATGAATTAGGAGGAGTGCTTGTAGAATTGGTTGCATTTGTAGTATCAAGTGTTGAGGATTCTTCTTATTCTTGAGATTCAACAACATTAGCCTAATTTGCCCAACTTTTTGAGATCTAAGGGCCATGCTTCCCATGTGATTCATGGCCCAAGTCCAGAGGATCCAAATCTACTTTTGGTGGAATTTGGGGGACGTGATATTGATGCTTTTCTTTAGAAGCATGATTCACTTGGGGAGGAGGATCTAGAGGAGATTTTTCTCGAAGGATTAACCTATGATCCTCGGTGGATCTAATCCACCAAGTATATTTTCACTATTTCCTTTTCCACTTTTTAACTTGGTAGGACAATGAGTAGTTGTATGTCCTGTATTAAAATAAGCCCAACATTGAAATAAAACATGTTCATAATCTAATTTTTGAGTCTAGTAACAATATTTCCTATTAAACTTTGTTTAGTTGGAAACCCAAAGCTAGGATCCATTTCCACGCAAATTATAACATAATTAGCAAATATTCTGCTTTGAGTTTCCTGGAAGGAAAACTGGAATTTTCCTAAAGTAGACCCAATATCCTAAAGAGAGGGAAAATGCCTTAAATGCAACAACATATTCGGAAGCCACACCCAAATAGGAGCAGAAGTTGAGGCATAAAATACTAGATCAAAGGAGGGAGACCAATGTTTGATACACAAATTGAAATTTCCACAAAACCAAGGACCTGAGTTAAACATCAAATCCCCATCTTCAACATTGTCAAACTCAATAACAAAAAAACCCTTAGCACAAGGATGGATGAATGCTTCTTGATTGATCTTGGGAAGTAAATTATGAGCAATCCAATCTTGAATATCTACAAGCCATGTCCAAAACCCAAAAAAGTGGTAAACCAGGCTGTAAGATATGTGGAGCTCAGGTTCCTCCTCAGATTTCGAGCCAATGGGAATGAATACAAATGGTGCTTCATGAACCAAAACAGAGGAAATAAGTGTAGAATACTAAACCACAACTTGCTTGAAGGAAACAACACTACTCGAGGCAAGGGTTGGATCTCAAACTATATGATGAAAGGAAACATGAACTCCAACAATTGTGTTGGAAAGATCCCCCATTATATATCAATGGGTTCTTCAAATTCTGAACATAGGAACAAGGGTGAGCCTTTGAAATCATAACCTCATATAATGAAACCCCGATCAAGAAAAAATTGGAACCACTTTGCACCATGGCCTCAACATGAACATAGGATAAGAAGTTATATCTCCGATGACACTCAAATCTCAGTTTCTATGGAAATTAGTTGGCGATGACACGTTGTAGGTTGTGGCTAGGGTGAACCCTAGTTGCTCTAATATCGTCTACAAACAAAAACGTGTGAGATCTCCATCCTTACCTCTTACTACCAACTTCTAGCAAATTTAAGTGACTATGATAAGTGCATATACCTTCTTGCTACTGAAATGAATTGTTATTCAATGTCCCTTTATTTGTAGTAATGCTGGATTACTAGGTATGTTTGTAATTATGAGTTAAAGTTTGTATGATGGTTCATTGAGGTATGTAGTAATGAAGAGATGGAATAATGTTTGATTGTACTTGGTTGATAGCTATCATTTCCTTATGTATGACCTCTGTACAAAGAAGTCATTTTCTTGCGTTAATATGTTTCCCATGAGTGATGTTATAAAGTGGAATTGTTTATCCAATAGGGCTTCATAGATCCTTATGTACCCATAATGTGACTAGCCTTACTAGTCTAGCGGGGGAATATAATAGTTGTGATTTTTTTACTATTTTGAATTAGAAGACTTGAAATTTCTTCTCTGCTTAAGGGTTTTTTTTTCCTATGGAGATAATCTAGGATAATGGCCTCCCTATTTGTTGGTGTTATAATTTCGAAGTTTTAAGATGTAATCCCAAGGGAGTTAGAAGAATTCTCATTTAACAGGGAGAAGTTCAGTGTGGATTTGCCCATTTCTTGGAGAAGTTGTTTGGTTGAAGGCAATTATTTTTTATGGGTCTAGAGGTTGTTGAATATTTCTTAGTTATCAAACTTTTTTTAGGCAATTTCTTGCCTTATGAGATTCAATTCTATACTTGTGAAATAAGCATGGGAAGCCTTTTGGGAGTCTTGCAAACTTGGGATTGGAATTATTTAGCCTCAACCTCTAGTCACATGGCCTGATAGGAGCTATGACCAGGACCCTAGCTAAAAGGAGGCTATTGAGTCCCAAGTGTCAAAAGATTCATCAACAATTATTGCCCCAAAATCCTGATACTAATGAATTATGATATATTCGCCGGTGGATAAAGAGATATCCCCATTAACTAATTGTCATGTGCCATGTATAAACTTATCAACTACTAGAATTTGGGTTGGGAGTATTGAAACTTGGGGTTTGACCCCTTTTATCTTTTGGGAATTTTATAATAGAGGCAGAAATAGAAATTTTAGGGATCAAAGATCTTGGACTTGGCCCTCAGTTACATGGCCAACATGAGCCATGAACAAGAGCCTAACTGAAAGGGGCTATTGAAAATTTGGATATTATCTTTATGGATATCATGATGGAAACTATTAAGCAAATCACCGATACTGACCAGATCCAAAATTCCCATTGGTTAACATAAATTCATGATCTCACAAATGATAGGAAGGTGGGTTATCAAGCTATCAAGTGATCGATGTTTCGAGATATAATGACTAAAAACCAATGAAACCACCAATACCAATGGAACTTGAAAGGTCAAGAGATAGAAAAGTGGAGTTACGACAAGTGATGAGATATTGGGTATTAGGTGTCAAGCTTTTAGAGGTAAGGAATGACAAGGCCGAGAACCAACTTGACAGGTCCCTATAACACTAGTGTATTCCCTCATTGTTATTAGTGTAGCCCCCTTATTGTTATTGTTGTGCCCATGTAGTCCCCATATTGTTATTGTTGTTCCCCATAGAAGCCCACTAGTATTATTGTTGTGCCCTTACATTATTATTGTTATGTCAGCTCTGATTATATTGTGACCCCAGACTCTTATATATAGAAAGGAGGTTTTTTCATTTGAATCATCTAAGAATTATTCATTTGTGTAATGAAAAGGAGTTTTCCCCCTCGAAGAGACTTATTTTTAAGTCATCGATCTATTTCTTCTTCTTTTTTGTGAGCTGGTTGCATAACATTTGGTATCAGAGCTTTGGATTCTAGGGTTACACTGCTTCAAACAGGTCGTCGTGGAATTTTCGCTATAATTTTTTTTTCTACGAAGCTTCAGAAGATGAAATTAAAACCCATTTGAAAAAAAATCTTGGTGAACCTTGTGTACTAATTTTAGATCTTGTCTCGCTATATTTTCAGAGATATGATCTGAGGAAGTTATGGTTTTCGCAGGCTCCCGAATTCCATCTCAAACAAGTGACCTTAGGAAAATCGTCATAACTTTTCTTTGAGCATCAAATTAAAATTTCATAAAAAGAGATAGAAAGAGAAAAGACTAAAATTTTTTGGGTACCGTTTTTTTGAGCCGAAGGTCAAAACAGTGACACGTGGCACTTCATACAAGTTCGCTCTACTGAACTAGTCTATAATCAGGCCATCTTGGGAGATTGGCCATAAATAATTCTTGGAGAATCCAATCTCAATCAGAATTATGGAATTGAAAAGAGGACTCAAAGGCATACTACAAGATGCAATTTCAGACCTTGGAGATCTGAAATTTCAGAGATACATCAGATGCAATATCGAGCTCCTACAAAGCAAAATAAATAAATAAGGTGTGTAGTATTTTTAAAAATTTTCATAAGTTTTGTTTGAAAATTAGTTTGAAGTGATTCAAAGGGAATAGTGAAGCATAATTATCATTAATTGATGCCCCGAAGAAATAAAATGGAAACACCTAGTAAGCAATCTGAAAGCTCTACTATGACTCATGAAGAAGAGGAAGAAATGCAACATGATATATCAAAATTACGAGACCAAGTGCAACAAATTTCACTCTCACAAAAAGTAATAGAAGCTAAGATGGATGGTTTGAAGAATGACATGGAAGCTAAGATGGATGATTTGAAGAATGGAATTAATGAAGCAAAAGGCAACATTGAAGATTTGAAGAAAGACATGGAAGGTTTGAAGGGAGGTTTGGCAAAGTTGCTACAAGAAAGGCTTCCTAATGGCGAAAAGGTAGTAGAGGAAACTCATGATGAGAACAAAAGAAATGTTAATCATGATTTCATAGACTATAACATTGGATTGAATACCCACCATATTCCAAAGATTGATATGAGGAAGTTTGATGGCAAGGATCCTGTAACATGGATACTACAGATGGAGCAATATTTTGATCTCCATAATGTGCAAAACACACAAAAGGTACACATTGCAACTTTATATTTAGAACCCAATCAGTTTGTATGGTATCGATGGATTTTCTCTCATAAACAAATTGTCACTTGGTCAATTTTTACGAAGGAAATGATAACACATTATGAGTATACAAAGGGAAACACCTTCTTTAGCCAATTGATAAATCTCAAACGAAAGGGTTCAATAGTGGAGCACATTGAGGACTTCCAAAAATTGAATATAAGGGTAAATGATATTCTAGAGGAGCATATGATTGATGTCTTGATAGGGACTTCTAAGGATAACATCCAACATGAGGTTTGCCTTTGGGAACCTGGTTCATTGGAGAAGGCATTCAGCTTGGCAAGAAAAATTAAAAGCAAAATTATGGAAACCAGGAATCCTACCACTCACAACTATAAATATGGAAGTGTGGTTGCTCCTAGCCTTCCACAACCTATAATGATGACACCAAAACAATTGGAAGAAAAAAGAGAAAAAGGGCTTTGTTACAGTTGTGATAACAAATACACTAAAGGTCATAAGTGTGATGAGAAGAAATTATTTTAAATCGAATGTGAAGAGGAGGAAGAAAAGGAACAAGAAACGTGAAAAGAAGAAGATATACACCAGGAACCAACCCCAGAGAAAGAAGAAATGAATCTGACCATATCTTGTAATACATTGGCAGGAATTACCACTTCTAAAACTGTCAAGATAAAAGCACATATCAAGAAGAAAAGGGTAATAATGTTGATTGATTCGGGTAGTACCCATAATTTTATTCATTGTAAGATAGCCAAGGAATTAAATTGCTTCCCATATCCAGCACCATAGTGTCAAGTGATGGTTTCAAATGGAGGAACCATAAATTGCTTGGGAAAGTGCCATAATATCAAGTTATCCATGGGAGAATATATATTGAATAGTCTAATGATTTACATTCACATTGGTGGTGCTGATGTTGTACTAGGAGTCCAATGGTTACAATCTTTGGGTACGATAACTTTTAATTTTCAAGAACTTTTCTTGAATTTTTTTGGGAAGGAAAGGAAGTTGAATTAAGGGGTATCATAGGGAAACCAAGAAAGATAATCAGCTCTAATGGAATAAAAAAGCTTCTAAAGAAAGAAAAATGGGGCGTAATTGCACAATTATGTTCACTAGAGGCTCAAACATCGAAATCATATATTTCTCCAAACCTCCAAAAAGTCTTGGAAAATCATTCCAAGGTATTTGAGACTCCGAAATGCCTCCCACCTATTTGTGATCATGAACATGCTATTCATTTGATTCGTGGAATTATTCCTCCAAACATCAGAACTTACAGATATCCCTATGCCCAAAGGAGTGAAATTGAACATATGGTTGCATAAATGCTAGAGGCTGGTATAATTCAACCTAGTCAAAGTTCTTTCTCTGCTCCAGTAGTATTGGTGCACAAGAAGGATGGATCATGGTGCATGTGTCCAGATTATAGGGAGATAAACAAGCTAACTATTAAAGATAAATTTCCCATTCTTGTCATTGATGAATTATTGGATGAATTACATGGATAAATTTACTTCACCAAGTTGGATTTTTGTTTAGGATATCATTAAATAAGAATGAAGACTAAAGACGTTCTGAAAAAAAAAACATTTAGAACTCATGAGGGTCATTATGAATTTTTGGTCATGACTTTTGGCCTTACCAATGCACCTTCTACATTTCAAGGTTTGATGAATTCCATTTTCAAACCCTTCCTTAGAAATTTGTGCTAGTATTTTTTGATGATATACTAATATACAACAAGTCTTGGAAGGATCATGTTAAACATGTTGACAGGGTGCTCAAGCTATTGGAGGAGAAACAATTATATGAAAAAATCTCCAAATGTTTCTTTGGAGTACACGAGGTGGAATATCTAGGTCATATTGTATCTCATGAGGGTGTTAAGGTAGACCATAACAAAATTAAATCAATTAAGGAATGGAAAATACCCACATCCATAAAGCGTCTGCGAGGATTTCTCGAGTTGATAAGGTATTATTGAAAGTTTGTTAAGAATTATGGGAGAAAAGCATCGCCTCAAACATTACTAAAGAAATGTGCATTTTCTTGGACTCTAGGAGCAACTAAGACCTTTGAGAATCTTAAAGAGGCAATGTGCCAAGCACCGGTCTTAGCTACACTAGACTTCACAAAAACCTTTATTGTGGAATGTGATGCCTCAGGAAATGAAATTTTTGTTGTTTTAATGCAAGAAGGAACACCCATTGCTTTTGAAAGTCGTCCAATCAAAGGAAAGTATTTACACAAAGCTATTTATGAGAAGAAAATGTTGGAAATACTACATGCACTTAATAAATGGAGACCTTACATAATGGGAAGGCACTTCAAGATAAAAATAGATCATGATAGCCTTAAATACTTTTTAGAGAAAAGATTATCTTCAGAAGAGAAGCAAAAATGGGCCACAAAGATGTTGGCTTATGACTTTGAAATCATCTACAAAAAAGGGAAGCAAAATGTTGTTGCAGATGCACTCTCAAGAAAAGATGAGGATATGCAATCATTGCTTTGTGCCATTTCTAGTATATAACCAGATTGGATAACCGAAGCAAGGGATGAATGGAAGAATGACGAAGAAGTGTGGGCACTCATTCAAAAGTTACAACAAGGTCCTATTACATCTAATACATTTAGCTGGAATAATCATTCATTATGGTAAAAATATCGCTTGTACCTTTGTAAGAATTCCCAACTCAGACAAAAGATTCTTCTAGAATTGGACACCTCTCCCTTAGGAGGGTACTCAGGATTTTTAAAAACTTACCACAGGGTTAAGAAGGAAATTTTTTGGGATGACTTTAAATCTGATATTCAAAAGTTTATGGTGGAATATTTGGTTTGCCAACAAAATAAAGTTGAGACAATTAAGACCCCGGGTATGTTACAACCTTTATCCATTCCAAGTCAACTTTGGGAGGAGGTTTCAATGGATTTTATCACATGTTTACCCAAGTTTGAAGGAAAGAGTGTCATCATGGTGGTAATTGATAGACTTACCAAGTATGAACAGTTTTGTGCATTATCTCATCCATTTAAAGCCAGTACAGTTGCTACTGCATTTATGGAAACAATTCAAAAGCTACATGGAAACCCAAAGATTATTGTAAGCAACAGAGATCCTATTTTCACTGGAAATTTTTGGACGAAATTATTTTCTTGTCTGGGTACTCAATTATCTCATAGCTCATCTTATCATCCTCAATCAGATGGAAAAACTGAGATAGTGAACAAATGTTTGGAAGGACATATTCGTTTCTTTGTATATTATCAAACACAATGGGTCAAGTGGTTACCTCTGGCTAAATGGCGGTCTAACACTTCCTTCCATATTGCAGCAAAAATGACCCCATTTATGGCACTTTATGGATATCATCAACTATCCATCACATCATCTTTACGAGAAAATTTTAAGGTTCAAGTAGTGGAATATCACATTGAGCATCAACAAAAAGTTCTCCAACTCTTGAAGGATAACCTCATTTTGGCGCATAATAGAATGAAACAATAGGCATATCAACATCGCAATGAAAGAAGTTTTGATGTAGGCGACTGGGTATTTTTACGGCTACAACCATACAAACAAATGCCCCTCAAGCAAGCTAAGAAGGATAATAAATTATCACCAAAGTATTATTGTCCTTACAAGGTGTTGCAAAATATTGGTACTATGACATACAAATTGGAGCTTCCTACATCTTCCCGAGTGCACCCAGTTTTCCATGTTTCATGCTTAAAGAAGGTTATAGGTGACAAGCTCCTAGTTCAAACAATATTGCCAGAACTTGATGAGGAAGGAAAAATCATATTGGAACCTGAAGCAATCATGGAAACAAGAACTCGATAGCTATGAAATTGATCAATTTCAGAGTATCTCATCAAGTGGAAGAACTTACTCGCGGAAGATTCCACATGGGAGGATGATAATTTTATAGAGAAGAATTTAGAACTACTCAAGAGTTGAGGACAACACTTTTTTGAAGGAGAGGGACATGTTAGGTCCCTATAACACTAGTGCATTCCCTCATTGTTATTAGTGTAGCCCCCTTATTGTTATTGTTGTGCCCATGTAGTCCCCATATTGTTATTATTGTGCCCCATAGAAGCCCACTATTGTTATTGTTGTGCCCTTACATTATTATTGTTATGTCAGCTCTGATTATATTGTGACCCCTTCATGAATTTCCTATACTGCAAGTCCAAAGAAGCTTCTCAAGCTCTTCAGTGTTTTGGGACATGGACAATCTTGTATAGCCTCCACTTTCTTGGGATCAACTTGTAATCCTTCCCGACTTACAATGTCACCGAAATATTCAGCTTCAAGAGGCCCAAAAGTACATTTGTAGCATTCATGAATAATAGACTGTCTCTCAAGAATTGCAAGAACTTATCAACATGCTTTATGCATGATTCCCATGCTTTACTATAGGTCAATATATCGTCAAAGACGTCCAGCACAAACTTGCTTAGGAAGGGTGTGAAATTTTTTGTTAAGAGGCTTTGGAAAGTGGATGGAGCATTACAAAGACTAAAAGGCATAATTAGAAACTCATAACGATCTCTGTGTGTTATGAAATCTATCTTCAACATGTTTACCTTTTTCACTCTCATTTGGTAGTATCTTGAATATAGATCAAGCTTAGTGAATTTTTTTTCTCCATGATGTTCATCTACGAGATTATCAATAAATAGGATGGGAAATTTTCCTTTGATTGTCAACCTATTGAGAGCCCTAAAAATAGGACACATGCACCAAGTGGCTTCCTTATTTAACACCATAACTACTAGGATGAATAAGGGCATGTGTTGGGATGTATGACTTCAACCTCTAATAGTTATTGGATGGAATTTTCCATTTCATTCTTTTGTCCAAAAGAATCTTGACAATTATGTACATTTAATGGTTCACTTTCTGGAATCAGGGGAATTCCATGTTCATGCTCTCCTCGAGAAGGGTGTTATACCCTTTTGGGTGATTGAGATCTATGTTTCTATAGGGGAAACATAGATCTCGATGCTCAAGAGGGAAGCTAGGCTAAGGGGTAAGTTGTAAGGGAGATTTGAGAAGTTTTCTATCTCCTTGAATTACTTTACAAGACCTCTAATGTAGTAGCTAAACTACCCAAATTACTAGAAATTATGAGAAGAATGGGGAAGGTGGTACCCAACTGCTCTAGAGTGTGGACCATGTACTATTCTCGAGGCTTCTAGTTGAACCCATAGCTTGAGGAGAGGAGGGATCTTGAAATCTCATGCCAGGGAAGTGCACGTGGGGGTGACTAGAATTTTGAGAGAAGAGACTAGAGAGTGGAGAGACATGGAGCAATTAGCAGAGAAGAGAAATGCGTAAGAACCAAAGAATGTATGCCAGTGAATTTGTGAGTAGAAAATTGATTCACATATGGGTGTTGAAAAGGTGTCTCTGAACATAAGAGGATTAAAATCTTTTTGAGTCAAAACATCATGTGTGGAAGTGAAATATTAACTAAGTTGTACAAGGAATTAATGAGGAAGCCTTTAGTTTCAGAAATAGGGGAGCTGGAGGAAATTTTAAATAGTTTTTTACTAAGGCATGTAAGGCACTAGGAATAGGAGAAGCACCAAGATATTACTAGATCAGTGGAGGGATCCATTTTGTGCTATGTAGGGCTTGAATGGCCATACCTTGCTGTGTTAATAGGCTCAAACTCAATAATTGAAGAGAAAAATATTGAATCATGTATATGAAGGAGAGTGGCCTTCATGGCCTCTACCCTATGCTGAAACTTGTGGAACCTTGAGTGAAGCTTCCCCAAGGAATCATATCTGGTTGAGGGGTGGCCAACTACAAGAAAACTACAATGTAGTTTTACCTATGGTTGGGTGGAGAGTGACTCTCCCTTCTTCAACTTCTAGCATTTTTATTTTTAAACCAGAATAATAATTTCAAATTAATAAAAAATCTGTGTTTGGGGCATATCTATTACATCAAGATAAATCACTAATATCTAACTTGTAAACATTTTTAGGCAGGAAGAACTAACTCAAACAATGTCAACATGCTTAGAAAGAACATGGTTGACTTAGACTGCCAAAAACTTAAATGGAATACATTCCAATAATTCTAACATGAATATATTTTATCAAACTAATTACATAAACATAAACAAAAGGAGGACATGCTATATTGGTTTTCGGGTGTGAATTATTGTCACTTGTTAACCAAACACAAAAGTAATAGAGGCAAAATTAGTTAAAACATGTGATTTCATATTATTCACAATATGTATATATTAATACAATTCATTGGCCCTTGTTTTTCATCTTCCAATAGGTCTCTTAGACTTCTATGACAGTTGGACTTCACTTGAGGCTTTTCGCCTTCCATTCAAGTGAATGAGCCAAGTTTGCATAACCCAAGAGGATTATACTTCAAACATTCCCCCTTAATTTGAAGGGGTGTATATGAGTCCAAGAAGAGAGATGAAATACAAAAGTGCATGGTAGCCAATGGCTAAATGTTCTCTCTAAAATGGTGGTTTAAGGAAGACCACATACCAAGTGAGGTAGCAGAACCCGAAGTTTTCTACCAATGGTGGTTTAAGGCTAACTACCAACTCTGGAACTTGGCTCGAAGCAGTTCCTAGAACAATTCCAAATCTGGCTAGAAGATGAAGTCTTATGCGAAGTGGAAGTTCTCCCTAATGATGGTTTAAAGATGACCACAAGTCGATGAAATGTGTAGTAGAAACCAAAGTATTTTGTTAGGGTTGGTTTAAGGTTGGCCACCAACCAAATCATGCTCATGGAACATGAATTTATTTGGATATAACCCTAACTATGGCATCTCGCTCTAGTTTAGGCTATGGCTCAAGCTCTCTTGATATATCATTGAAGCTAGTAGCTAACTATCAATCCCCCCTTTTCAGATACAATGTGAGAAGATGAAGAGATATCCATTGCAAGACATGTCAATACTCAGAATGAACTATGATGTAGGCTTGATATATCTTCTTGGTTGTTGAAGACCATTATCAATAAGTGATCCATCCAAGATGAATCTTTTCTCTCGTAGTAGTGTTGTGTCTGGAATATATTTTTGAATGATGAGTATGTTTTCCACAATGCTCACAAGGGTGAAGATCAAATAAGGATCATTTACAATGATCATTTATGATCAAAATGTTGGAATTTGACAATCCGAATTAGTGGATGTGGAAGAGAATCATGTGAAGATGAGTTGCCTTGAAGAAACCTAGCATTCTAAAACTTGACGGCTTTAGAGTAGTCCGAAATGTGAAAGGAAACATCCTTGTTATATCCAAGACAAATTATGTTCTTGTTGCTAATAAGTTCTTCCCAAGGTTGATGATGGGCTTGGGAATTGCAAGTTAAACCTCTGCAGCTTCATGTAAATGTGCTCTTGAAATGGCCGCACTGTTTTGATCAAGTGTTGGTTTTTTATGAGAGTCTTTATTAGACTCAAAAAGAGAATTATTTTGAACAATAACCAATTCAAAATGTTGACTCTTCTGTTGTAGTTCATCTTGTTGGAGTTGGGATTTAAGTTGCAAAAGCTCAATCTTGTCATGTGAACCTTGTAAACATGTTCAAACATTTATGAGAATGGATTGTTCAATTATGACTATATTGCTAGCAACACAGTTTATTAGAGTATTCAATAGCTCTAATAACTCATCCATTCTGGCCATTTTCTCAACAATACAAACAAGTGAAGGGTGTCATAACTTCTATAGAAAATGCACTTTGTAAATTAGGAGAAAAACAACTATTGGTTCATAACGTGCCTTCAACTAGTAATGCATGACCTATTCACTTGCAACCTAGGATTTATTTTCCTCCATTAGTGATACCCAATCCTCCTTGGAACGAATGTGTCAAGGCTTCACTAATAATTTTTTAGTCTATGAACTTGAATGGAGAGTTCCTACACTTTTCCTTGATGTCCTAATTGTTGGTATTCATAATCCAATACGATACTTCTAGAATACACCAAAAAAGAGAGAGAGTGTAACTTGTTGCATTGTGTTTTCACACATATAGCTATCTTTCTCATCCAACATAACCATATAGGATAGTTGGTCACAAAAGTGATCATAATGATTTGTCTTGCTGTAGACAAGGACATATATTGCTAACAATTTAAAGGATTATAACAGAGATAATCTCTCCTTCCAGTCCTTGTGGATATTGGCCCCATACACATTGGATTTCCTCCAACCTCGAAGCATAATAGATACTCGTCTTTAACTTGTTGATAATGCTATGACCTAGAGGCAGGGACTAGATCCTAGATGTGAGCTCTAACCCGTCTTATTAACAGTTTCTGCATTACTTAATCTAATAGGAGAAGTAGTGAGATACATTCTTCAACCATCTAAAGCAACAAGAATAACTCAATATCTTTTGAAAAAGAGGCTAACATAGCCAAGAGGCTGCATCTAGATGTCGATGCTCATGAAGCAATGATGGTCCGAGCAAAATCAAAATCTCGCTAGACCGATTAAAATTCCAATGCATGGAAATGGGAAATACAAAAACAAATTCCACGCATGATGAATCCAAAGCACACCACTTGTCCTCTAAATCAATAGATACCAAACAAGTATCATGGGTCATGCTAGAGCATGTCATTAATGTAAAATGGATTAAATCTCATTGGAATGAACCACAATCACACCTTCGCCTTGTTCATCATCTTATTTCCAATTTTATAGGGTTAGTGATGTATCTCAAATATTGGGCAACTTGTAGGCATTCACTACTACAAAGTGTGTGAAGGTGAGTCCCAATTCGCCTCAAAAGTAGGTCCACTATATGGTTATATTAAGTGCTAAAATGTTTTTAACCCCTTAACCATGTCTTAGAATAAGCTTCTTCTATGTTATAGATGCTACAACTTTTCCTCAAAGAGTCATACATGAAGGTTGTCCAAAATCATCAGTACGCAGTCCATTGCAACACATGCTTGCCAACATGCACTACTAAAGAAGAGATAATACCTATTAAGAACTTGCAAGAAATGTTCTTCATAATATGGTGTTTTTCCTAAAGCCTCACGATATATGTACACACTAAAAAACTCCACTCCAAGCTCTAATGCCCATAAATGCATAAATATGAGACAAGGAAAGACGTAGATAGTTCAGGCATAGGAAATAAGGATAGTTAATGCATGGAGTGAACTTGTCATGAGAGACAAAAATGAACAGGCAGAGGGAAGGCCAGATCTTAGAGGAATTTCTATGCACCTAGTAATGGCAGGCTTGCAATTTTCTATTGGCAAAATTTCCAAATTCCTTAAGCATGGTTGTTACATAGAACACGTTGGTTCTAATGCCCCAATTTACTTGGTTGTTGTCATGGAGTACCTAACTACGAAGGTAAATGAAATTATGGTCTTTTTCAGAGGACAAGCATGTTTGCAATCTTAGAGACAGAGCTACATGCTAAAAATGGCGAAGTGTGCAGGTGTTGAGGCGTTACCTATGTTCTTGCATCATTATTTGGAATGTATAATAAGTAGAGAATAAATGCTTAGAATTGCTTAGACTACCATACTACCCATGAAGATCACCTAGGTTGATCATACCACAAACCCATGGTTGAGAAAAGGCCACACACCCGTAGTTCACAAAGCAATTCGATTTCTAAGAAGGACATACAACCGTGTCTCAAACTTGGGAAGGGTAGGAATACACCTGCTCGTATGTCATGTTAAACACACATAACAATAATAGAGGCAAATTTAGATAAATCATGTGATTGCATAATTATCAAAATATGTACATATTGATACAATTCATTGACCTTGGTTTTCATCTTCGAAGAGGTATCTTAGACTTCTATGATGGTTTGCCTTCACTTGAGGCTTTTCACCTTCCATTCAAGTGAACGAAGCAAGTTTGCATGACCTAAGGGGATTATGTTTCCAACATCACTATTGGCTCAGAAGTTACTAGATATTTCTTCTTCTTTGTTCTCACTTTTTTTTTTAGACTTTTGATGAATTAGGAGGAGTGCTTGTAGAATTGGTTGCATTTGTAGTATCAAGTGTTGAGGATTCTTCTTATTCTTGAGATTCAACAACATTAGCCTAATTTGCTCAACTTTTTGAGATCTAAGGGCCATGCTTCCCATGTGATTCATGGCCCAAGTCCAGAGGATCCAAATCTACTTTTGGTGGAATTTGGGGGACGTGATATTGATGCTTTTCTTTAGAAGCATGATTCACTTGGGGAGGAGGAGGATCTAGAGGAGATTTTTCTCGAAGGACTAACCTATGATCCTCGGTGGATCTAATCCACCAAGTATATTTTCACTATTTCCTTTTTCCACTTTTTAACTTGGTAGGACAATGAGTAGTTGTATGTCCTGTATTAAAATAAGCCCAACATTGAAATAAAACATGTTCATAATCTAATTTTTGAGTCTAGTAACAATATTTCCTATTAAACTTTGTTTAGTTGGAAACCCAAAGCTAGGATCCATTTCCACGCAAATTATAACATAATTAGCAAATATTCTGCTTTGAGTTTCCTGGAAGGAAAACTGGAATTTTCCTAAAGTAGACCCAATATCCTAAAGAGAGGGAAAATGCCTTAAATGCAACAACATATTCGGAAGCCACACCCAAATAGGAGCAGAAGTTGAGGCATAAAATACTAGATCAAAGGAGGGAGACCAATGTTTGATACACAAATTGAAATTTCCACAAAACCAAGGACCTGAGTTAAACATCAAATCCCCATCTTCAACATTGTCAAACTCAATAACAAAAAAACCCTTAGCACAAGGATGGATGAATGCTTCTTGATTGATCTTGGGAAGTAAATTATGAGCAATCCAATCTTGAATATCTACAAGCCATGTCCAAAACCCAAAAAAGTGGTAAACCAGGCTGTAAGATATGTGGAGCTCAGGTTCCTCCTTAGATTTCGAGCCAATGGGAATGAATACAAATGGTGCTTCATGAACCAAAACAGAGGAAATAAGTGTAGAATACTAAACCACAACTTGCTTGAAGGAAACAACACTACTCGAGGCAAGGGTTGGATCTCAAACTATATGATGAAAGGAAACATGAACTCCAACAATTGTGTTGGAAAGATCCCCCATTATATATCAATGGGTTCTTCAAATTCTGAACATAGGAACAAGGGTGAGCCTTTGAAATCATAACCTCATATAATGAAACCCCGATCAAGAAAAAATTGGAACCACTTTGCACCATGGCCTCAACATGAACATAGGATAAGAAGTTATATCTCCGATGACACTCAAATCTCAGTTTCTATGGAAATTAGTTGGCGATGACACGTTGTAGGTTGTGGCTAGGGTGAACCCTAGTTGCTCTAATATCGTCTACAAACAAAAACGTGTGAGATCTCCATCCTTACCTCTTACTACCAACTTCTAGCAAATTTAAGTGACTATGATAAGTGCATATACCTTCTTGCTACTGAAATGAATTGTTATTCAATGTCCCTTTATTTGTAGTAATGCTGGATTACTAGGTATGTTTGTAATTATGAGTTAAAGTTTGTATGATGGTTCATTGAGGTATGTAGTAATGAAGAGATGGAATAATGTTTGATTGTACTTGGTTGATAGCTATCATTTCCTTATGTATGACCTCTGTACAAAGAAGTCATTTTCTTGCGTTAATATGTTTCCCATGAGTGATGTTATAAAGTGGAATTGTTTATCCAATAGGGCTTCATAGATCCTTATGTACCCATAATGTGACTAGCCTTACTAGTCTAGCGGGGGAATATAATAGTTGTGATTTTTTTACTATTTTGAATTAGAAGACTTGAAATTTCTTCTCTGCTTAAGGGTTTTTTTTTCCTATGGAGATAATCTAGGATAATGGCCTCCCTATTTGTTGGTGTTATAATTTCGAAGTTTTAAGATGTAATCCCAAGGGAGTTAGAAGAATTCTCATTTAACAGGGAGAAGTTCAGTGTGGATTTGCCCATTTCTTGGAGAAGTTGTTTGGTTGAAGGCAATTATTTTTTATGGGTCTAGAGGTTGTTGAATATTTCTTAGTTATCAAACTTTTTTTAGGCAATTTCTTGCCTTATGAGATTCAATTCTATACTTGTGAAATAAGCATGGGAAGCCTTTTGGGAGTCTTGCAAACTTGGGATTGGAATTATTTAGCCTCAACCTCTAGTCACATGGCCTGATAGGAGCTATGACCAGGACCCTAGCTAAAAGGAGGCTATTGAGTCCCAAGTGTCAAAAGATTCATCAACAATTATTGCCCCAAAATCCTGATACTAATGAATTATGATATATTCGCCGGTGGATAAAGAGATATCCCCATTAACTAATTGTCATGTGCCATGTATAAACTTATCAACTACTAGAATTTGGGTTGGGAGTATTGAAACTTGGGGTTTGACCCCTTTTATCTTTTGGGAATTTTATAATAGAGGCAGAAATAGAAATTTTAGGGATCAAAGATCTTGGACTTGGCCCTCAATTACATGGCCAACATGAGCCATGAACAAGAGCCTAACTGAAAGGGGCTATTGAAAATTTGGATATTATCTTTATGGATATCATGATGGAAACTATTAAGCAAATCACCGATACTGACCAGATCCAAAATTCCCATTGGTTAACATAAATTCATGATCTCACAAATGATAGGAAGGTGGGTTATCAAGCTATCAAGTGATCGATGTTTCGAGATATAATGACTAAAAACCAATGAAACCACCAATACCAATGGAACTTGAAAGGTCAAGAGATAGAAAAGTGGAGTTACGACAAGTGATGAGATATTGGGTATTAGGTGTCAAGCTTTTAGAGGTAAGGAATGACAAGGCCGAGAACCAACTTGACAGGTCCCTATAACACTAGTGTATTCCCTCATTGTTATTAGTGTAGCCCCCTTATTGTTATTGTTGTGCCCATGTAGTCCCCATATTGTTATTGTTGTTCCCCATAGAAGCCCACTAGTATTATTGTTGTGCCCTTACATTATTATTGTTATGTCAGCTCTGATTATATTGTGACCCCAGACTCTTATATATAGAAAGGAGGTTTTTTCATTTGAATCATCTAAGAATTATTCATTTGTGTAATGAAAAGGAGTTTTCCCCCTCGAAGAGACTTATTTTTAAGTCATCGATCTATTTCTTCTTCTTTTTTGTGAGCTGGTTGCATAACATTTGGTATCAGAGCTTTGGATTCTAGGGTTACACTGCTTCAAACAGGTCGTCGTGGAATTTTCGCTATAATTTTTTTTTCTACGAAGCTTCAGAAGATGAAATTAAAACCCATTTGAAAAAAAATCTTGGTGAACCTTGTGTACTAATTTTAGATCTTGTCTCGCTATATTTTCAGAGATATGATTTGAGGAAGTTATGGTTTTCGCAGGCTCCCGAATTCCATCTCAAACAAGTGACCTTAGGAAAATCGTCATAACTTTTCTTTGAGCATCAAATTAAAATTTCATAAAAAGAGATAGAAAGAGAAAAGACTAAAATTTTTTGGGTACCGTTTTTTTGAGCCGAAGGTCAAAACAGTGACACGTGGCACTTCATACAAGTTCGCTCTACTGAACTAGTCTATAATCAGGCCATCTTGGGAGATTGGCCATAAATAATTCTTGGAGAATCCAATCTCAATCAGAATTATGGAATTGAAAAGAGGACTCAAAGGCATACTACAAGATGCAATTTCAGACCTTGGAGATCTGAAATTTCAGAGATACATCAGATGCAATATCGAGCTCCTACAAAGCAAAATAAATAAATAAGGTGTGTAGTATTTTTAAAATTTTTCATAAGTTTTGTTTGAAAATTAGTTTGAAGTGATTCAAAGGGAATAGTGAAGCATAATTATCATTAATTGATGCCCCGAAGAAATAAAATGGAAACACCTAGTAAGCAATGTGAAAGCTCTACTATGACTCATGAAGAAGAGGAAGAAATGCAACATGATATATCAAAATTACGAGACCAAGTGCAACAAATTTCACTCTAACAAAAAGTAATAGAAGCTAAGATGGATGGTTTGAAGAATGACATGGAAGCTAAGATGGATGATTTGAAGAATGGAATTAATGAAGCAAAAGGCAATATTGAAGATTTGAAGAAAGACATGGAAGGTTTGAAGGGAGGTTTGGCAAAGTTGCTACAAGAAAGGCTTCCTAATGGCGAAAAGGTAGTAGAGGAAACTCACGATGAGAACAAAAGAAATGTTAATCATGATTTCATAGACTATAACAGTGGATTGAATACCCACCATAGTCCAAAGATTGATATGAGGAAGTTTGATGGCAAGGATCCTGTAACATGGATACTACAGATGGAGCAATATTTTGATCTCCATAATGTGCAAAATACACAAAAGGTACACATTGCAACTTTATATTTAGAACCCAATCAGTTTGTATGGTATCGATGGATTTTCTCTCCTAAACAAATTGTCACTTGGTCAATTTTTACGAAGGAAATGGTAACACACTATGAGTATACAAAGGGAAACACCTTCTTTAGCCAATTGATAAATCTCAAACGAAAGGGTTCAATAGTGGAGCACATTGAGGACTTCCAAAAATTGAATATAAGGGTAAATGATATTCTAGAGGAGCATATGATTGATGTCTTGATAGGGACTTCTAAGGATAACATCCAACATGAGGTTTGCCTTTGGGAACCTGGTTCATTGGAGAAGGCATTCAGCTTGGCAAGAAAAATTAAAAGCAAAATTATGGAAACCAGGAATCCTACCACTCACAACTATAAATATGGAAGTGTGGTTGCTCCTAGCCTTCCACAACCTATAATGATGACACCAAAACAATTGGAAGAAAAAAGAGAAAAAGGGCTTTGTTACAGTTGTGATAACAAATACACTAAAGGTCATAAGTGTGATGAGAAGAAATTATTTTAAATCGAATGTGAAGAGGAGGAAGAAAAGGAACAAGAAACGTGAAAAGAAGAAGATATACACCAGGAACCAACCCCGGAGAAAGAAGAAATGAATCTGACCATATCTTGTAATACATTGGCAGGAATTACCACTTCTAAAACTGTCAAGATAAAAGCACATATCAAGAAGAAAAGGGTAATAACGTTGATTGATTCGGGTAGTACCCATAATTTTATTCATTGTAAGATAGCCAAGGAATTAAATTGCTTCCCATATCCAGCACCATAGTGTCAAGTGATGGTTTCAAATGGAGGAACCATAAATTGCTTGGGAAAGTGCCATAATATCAAGTTATCCATGGGAGAATATATATTGAATAGTCTAATGATTTACATTCACATTGGTGGTGCTGATGTTGTACTAGGAGTCCAATGGTTACAATCTTTGGGTACGATAACTTTTAATTTTCAAGAACTTTTCTTGAATTTTTTTGGGAAGGAAAGGAAGTTGAATTAAGGGGTATCATAGGGAAACCAAGAAAGATAATCAGCTCTAATGGAATAAAAAAGCTTCTAAAGAAAGAAAAATGGGGCGTAATTGCACAATTATGTTCACTAGAGGCTCAAACATCGAAATCATATATTTCTCCAAACCTCCAAAAAGTCTTGGAAAATCATTCCAAGGTATTTGAGACTCCCAAATGCCTCCCACCTATTTGTGATCATGAACATGCTATTCATTTGATTCGTGGAATTATTCCTCCAAACATCAGAACTTACAGATATCCCTATGCCCAAAGGAGTGAAATTGAACATATGGTTGCATAAATGCTAGAGGCTGGTATAATTCAACCTAGTCAAAGTTCTTTCTCTGCTCCAGTAGTATTGGTGCACAAGAAGGATGGATCATGGTGCATGTGTCCAGATTATAGGGAGATAAACAAGCTAACTATTAAAGATAAATTTCCCATTCTTGTCATTGATGAATTATTGGATGAATTACATGGATAAATTTACTTCACCAAGTTGGATTTTTGTTTAGGATATCATTAAATAAGAATGAAGACTAAAGACGTTCTGAAAAAAAAAACATTTAGAACTCATGAGGGTCATTATGAATTTTTGGTCATGACTTTTGGCCTTACCAATGCACCTTCTACATTTCAAGGTTTGATGAATTCCATTTTCAAACCCTTCCTTAGAAATTTGTGCTAGTATTTTTTGATGATATACTAATATACAACAAGTCTTGGAAGGATCATGTTAAACATGTTGACAGGGTGCTCAAGCTATTGGAGGAGAAACAATTATATGAAAAAATCTCCAAATGTTTCTTTGGAGTACACGAGGTGGAATATCTAGGTCATATTGTATCTCATGAGGGTGTTAAGGTAGACCATAACAAAATTAAATCAATTAAGGAATGGAAAATACCCACATCCATAAAGCGTCTGCGAGGATTTCTCGAGTTGATAAGGTATTATTGAAAGTTTGTTAAGAATTATGGGAGAAAAGCATCGCCTCAAACATTACTAAAGAAATGTGCATTTTCTTGGACTCTAGGAGCAACTAAGACCTTTGAGAATCTTAAAGAGGCAATGTGCCAAGCACCGGTCTTAGCTACACTAGACTTCACAAAAACCTTTATTGTGGAATGTGATGCCTCAGGAAATGAAATTTTTGTTGTTTTAATGCAAGAAGGAACACCCATTGCTTTTGAAAGTCGTCCAATCAAAGGAAAGTATTTACACAAAGCTATTTATGAGAAGAAAATGTTGGAAATACTACATGCACTTAATAAATGGAGACCTTACATAATGGGAAGGCACTTCAAGATAAAAATAGATCATGATAGCCTTAAATACTTTTTAGAGAAAAGATTATCTTCAGAAGAGAAGCAAAAATGGGCCACAAAGATGTTGGCTTATGACTTTGAAATCATCTACAAAAAAGGGAAGCAAAATGTTGTTGCAGATGCACTCTCAAGAAAAGATGAGGATATGCAATCATTGCTTTGTGCCATTTCTAGTATATAACCAGATTGGATAACCGAAGCAAGGGATGAATGGAAGAATGACGAAGAAGTGTGGGCACTCATTCAAAAGTTACAACAAGGTCCTATTACATCTAATACATTTAGCTGGAATAATCATTCATTATGGTAAAAATATCGCTTGTACCTTTGTAAGAATTCCCAACTCAGACAAAAGATTCTTCTAGAATTGGACACCTCTCCCTTAGGAGGGTACTCAGGATTTTTAAAAACTTACCACAGGGTTAAGAAGGAAATTTTTTGGGATGACTTTAAATCTGATATTCAAAAGTTTATGGTGGAATATTTGGTTTGCCAACAAAATAAAGTTGAGACAATTAAGACCCCGGGTATGTTACAACCTTTATCCATTCCAAGTCAACTTTGGGAGGAGGTTTCAATGGATTTTATCACATGTTTACCCAAGTTTGAAGGAAAGAGTGTCATCATGGTGGTAATTGATAGACTTACCAAGTATGAACAGTTTTGTGCATTATCTCATCCATTTAAAGCCAGTACAGTTGCTACTGCATTTATGGAAACAATTCAAAAGCTACATGGAAACCCAAAGATTATTGTAAGCAACAGAGATCCTATTTTCACTGGAAATTTTTGGACGAAATTATTTTCTTGTCTGGGTACTCAATTATCTCATAGCTCATCTTATCATCCTCAATCAGATGGAAAAACTGAGATAGTGAACAAATGTTTGGAAGGACATATTCGTTTCTTTGTATATTATCAAACACAATGGGTCAAGTGGTTACCTCTGGCTAAATGGTGGTATAACACTTCCTTCCATATTGCAGCAAAAATGACCCCATTTATGGCACTTTATGGATATCATCCACTATCCATCACATCATCTTTACGAGAAAATTTTAAGGTTCAAGTAGTGGAATATCACATTGAGCATCAACAAAAAGTTCTCCAACTCTTAAAGGATAACCTCACTTTGGCGCATAATAGAATGAAACAATAGGCATATCAACATCGCAATGAAAGAAGTTTTGATGTAGGCGACTGGGTATTTTTACGGCTACAACCATACAAACAAATGCCCCTCAAGCAAGCTAAGAAGGATAATAAATTATCACCAAAGTATTATGGTCCTTACAAGGTGTTGCAAAATATTGGTACTATGACATACAAATTGGAGCTTCCTACATCTTCCCGAGTGCACCCAGTTTTCCATGTTTCATGCTTAAAGAAGGTTATAGGTGACAAGCTCCTAGTTCAAACAATATTGCCAGAACTTGATGAGGAAGGAAAAATCATATTGGAACATGAAGCAATCATGGAAACAAGAACTCGATAGCTATGAAATTGATAAATTTAAGAGTATCTCATCAAGTGGAAGAACTTACTCGCGGAAGATTCCACATGGGAGGATGATAATTTTATAGAGAAGAATTTAGAACTACTCAAGCGTTGAGGACAACACTTTTTTGAAGGAGAGGGACATGTTAGGTCCCTATAACACTAGTGTATTCCCTCATTGTTATTAGTGTAGCCCCCTTATTGTTATTGTTGTGCCCATGTAGTCCCCATATTGTTATTATTGTGCCCCATAGAAGCCCACTATTGTTATTGTTGTGCCCTTACATTATTATTGTTATGTCAGCTCTGATTATATTGTGACCCCTTAGACTCCTATATATAGAAAGGAGGTTTTGTCATTTGAACCATCCAAGAATTCTTAATTTGTGTAATGAAAAGGAGGTTTCCCCCTCAAAGATGATTATTTTGAAGTCGTTGATCTATTTCTTCTTCTATTTTGTGAGCTGGTTGCATAACACAACTATTGATATTTCCTCCCGATATTGATGACATCCGATAAGGTAATGGACATGTCATGAGGTAGGTTTAGGTGACATGGAATTAACATAACATGTTAACATGACAAAGTGACATGTCATAATGATGTGACATGAAGTAGGCCCTTGATAACTATCATAGCATGTCAACATGGAAGGATGACATGGATGAAGGTGCACAATGGCATTGAGGGGGAGGCGAGGTGTTATCCGAGTTAAAGGTGACATGGATATTGGATATTGGGATGTCATACTATTGGGTGTTAGGAAATACTCAAACAACCTCCAGTTGCAACTTCTGATACTAATAGATCCTGACAAGTTTGTCGAATAGCAGAGAATGTTTCTATTGGTTGGTTTTAATTTATTGGGATATCAAATATCAACTTTTGGAGCATCATCCTTTGGTGTATTGAGATATTGGCCTCTAGACGTTTTTGGAGGTCAACAGGTAGGAGGTTAGGTGTCAGGATGTCTGAAGGTATGACCTCTATTTTTTATTTATTTGTTAGGTTATGTGAGTCTTGACATGAATAGCATGCCTAACTTGTGGCTTGAGTAGCCGCAACCCAGGGGAATCTAAGCCATCAAAATCACCTAGGGATCACACATGACCTGGGCCACACTGGCCCTTACCATGACTATATTTTTGACCATGTAACAAACCTCGAGAAAATTCCATGTAATAAAGTTAAAAACAGTAACCATGGATGAATGGGACACTTATTACAAGCTAAATGTTGGGCAAGACATCCTAAGGGGTGTTCATTTGGTTGTTTAGGGCTAAGGAAATTGGAAAAGGCAATGTCTAAGGCATTAAAAGGCATTTTGGCACATTTATTTATGAAAATAATGGAAAGTAGGAGAAAAAGGAGGTGAAAGGTCACAGGTTGCATGTGAGGAGGAAAATGAAGGAAATAATGGAAAATGAAGAAAATAGAGGCCTCATTCATAAAAAAGTTTATGAAGATCAATGGGTAACCTTTTTTTAGTTCAGTGTTGGAGCTCTCTCTCTCATTATTATCTCTCTCTCATACTCTTGGATGCTTAGAGTTTTCTTGGAGCACTCTTGGAGGGCGTGGCATACTTGGATATTTTGAGCAAGAAGGCAAAGGAAGAGCAGGAAAGAGCAAGAAGGCATCGAAATCAACAACTACATCATATTTGATTGTAGGTACCGAGTTGCATGTATGATTTCTTCACTAGTTTTGGCATGCATGTGGTTTCTTGGTTGTGATCTGTCATTGGCATGGAGGATTGCTTGGATCAAAATTGGATTGCCTAGCCTTGCCATTTCTTGGATAGCCATGGTGATTGTGGGTTTACTTTCATTGCTTGTTTTTGGTTGGTTCTCGTGTTTCCTTAGCTTGGGTTGAGTTACTAGTCCTGGAGCCTTGGTTGGACAAACGCTCTGGAGCCCTGTACCAGCTTGGGTTGAGTTACTAGTCCTGGAGCCTTGGTTGGAAAAATGCTTTGGAGCCCTTGGTGGGTTGAGTTACTAGTCTTGGAGCCTTGGTTGGAAAAATGCTTTGGAGCCCGGTAAAAGCTGTGGGTTGAGTTACTAGTCCTGGAGCCTTGGTTGGACAAACGCTCTAGAGCCCTGGAAGGCTTGGATAGAGACTGATCTGATGATGGTTTTGTGATGTCCGACTGTGAGGTGGAATCATTGTTTGATGGGTTGAGGTGGATGGCCTTTGGAAGCCCTGGATGATTTTTGATTGATGTTTTTTATGAGATCCCACATTCATGCTCGGAATATGGCACAGGGGTGAATGGATGAAGAGAGATTTGGCTCAGTCATTCTACGGTTGGGTGGAACATGGTAGTCCCATCTCTGGTTGGTTCATTACATTCATTAATGAGAAATCCTTTCCCCTGATTTCCATGTGTAAAGTTACTGATGTATTTATGGATTTGATGGTTATCATGTTTATTGTATTTCTGTTCTTATTATGCTGGCTATATGCACATTTTATGACAACAATTATGTATGGCTTTCAACATGATTTTACTTGTATGTGAATGGATAATGTGTATATGACCTAATAGATGATAATGCAGCAAATGGCATGAGGGAACTAGTTCATAGTGATTCTTAGATAAGTATGAGATCCCTACACTTAATTCTATTGTTTACACTTGTAGGTTACATGTCGATGATATGTTTGATGAAATGCCTATAATGGTTAATAGGGATCCAGTCAAGGTATTGAACAAGTATTTTCTTTAGTACTTTCATTTCCATGTTACTTTAGTGATTTGAAGAGATGGATCAGTTATGGGCAATGTATTAGGCTCTAATCCTGAAAAATTGGCTTAAATCCTGGGGTTGCTGGCACAACACTGACAATTTTGGTCCACAGTCACTGGCAGGTAGGCCTGTGAGAGTGACTTTAGATTGTTGGTTGGTCCCTTGCCCATAGCATGAGAGCGACTATGGACCAAGAGACCTAAAACAACATTGGGACCTAGGGATAGGCTGTCTGAGTGGCCGACTTGTGCTCTGAGGGTTCTGTTGATGATGTTGGATGTTTGTATGGTGTGTTTGCGTCGACTCCACTTCCTTAATGTGACTTAGGAGGTCAAATATTATCATAGTGGCCTCTCGTCGCATGTTTACCCCAGTTGGCTAGTTGCTTGGGTAGATGTGGGAGGAGGGTCCTACAGAGTGGTATCAGAGCATGGTTTACCCCTCGCACTGGATGGGCTATGTGTTGGTCATGCATGCATGTCAGGTCCATGTGTGTCTCTTATACTTATATACTTGTTACATTTTATTAATGATTGATTAGGGTTGTAGTATGGTTATCATGGAAAATTTGGTATTGATTTCATGAAATTCATTGTCATAAGTATGTGACTGACTATGTATGGATTGTATGTTGCTTACATGTTGATTTTATGGTGCCTACTTACATCCTTGTATGTTAGGTTACATTCTTGAATATTTGGACTACATGTATCAGTCTTGTAGGTTGATTACAAGATTTGATCGCTTATGTTCGACTACATGCGTTTATGCGTAGGTGTAGTTGATTTGGCATTGCTTATGCATACTATTGGTTGCATGTGGAAATGGGTGCAACTGAGTAATGGTTGTTGTCATGCATGAGGTCATAACATGCATTGTTGATATAACCTTGCATTGATGGCTGGATCCTAGTTAGAGTTATGTTCATGTGTTGATACATTTATTGGTGTATGTCTATATGCTGTTATGATTATGTTATATATGTATCACGTTGATTTGGTGATCTTGCAAACATGGTATCCTCCCAAAGATATACTAAGGTACATTGGTTTGTTGTGATTTGGTTTATCTGACATATTATTCCTTGCAGGAAGAAATATCAAATGGCTAGCAAGATGGTTGAATACAAAGATTCTCCCAACGGATCTAAAGAGCAGTATGGTGTTGGGATCTCTTCCGACTTGGCAACGACACTGAGAAGCCTAAAGAAGGAGATAAGGAGTTGTAAGGCAGATAATGACAGATTCATACAGTCACAGGAAAAGTTAACATATGTGAATGCAGTAATACTTCAGAGCTTGTCGGTTTTGCAGCGACAAGGACCACTATGGATCAATCATGAGCAGGAAGATAAATCTAATGGGGCATATGGTAGTATATCACATGGTGGTCGTCGATAAAATAGAGATGATACAGTTAGGGATGGAAGATTTTTGGACACTCCAGAGAGGAGAAGGGATATACACATGTATGATTCTAGTTCTGATTTAGATAGGCACTATGATCGTCATCGGTATCATCCTTACAGGAGGAATGATAGGGGATACTTGCTGAATGAGTTTAAGAAAGAAAATCCACCTACTTTTGATGGAGAGATAAAGAGATCACAGGATGCAGAGGCATGGTTGCTTGGTATGAAATTTTTTTTCAGGTTGCATGACTACTCGGAGAACATGAAAGCTAGAGTGGCTACTTTTGGTCTAAAGGTAAAGCAGAGATCTGGTGGGAAGACGTGAAGAATATCAGGGATATAAACAAGGAAGATCTAACTTGGAGTGAATTTGAGCGGCTATTCAAGAAGAAGTATTTTTCATAGAGATACTTCGATGACATGGAAAAAGAATTATATGAACTAAAGATGGGATCCATGACAGATGACGAGTACACCAGTAAGTTCTTTGAGCTATTGAGGTATGTGCCTTACCTCAAGGAAGAGAAGGCTAAGTTTCAGAGTTTCATTAGTGGATTACCAGTTGCATTCAAATATAGGATCGAGTTCGATGAGCCTAGATCATTAGAGGAGGCCATTCGAAAGATAAAGCATTGTTATGAACAATCAAAGCACAAAACTGAGACTAAGATAGACTGGAGAGGTAATGTAAAGAACAAAGGAAAATGGGATAAAAAGCCAGCAAGGCCACAGGTACACATAACAAGGAGAATGTTGCATTGCCTAAGAAGTTCAATGCATCAGATAGAGGATAGGGACATCGACCTTAGGAGTAGAGTAAGGAGCCCATGCGTTGTTGGACTTGTTGCAAAGATAACCTTAGGAGATGTTATCCATATCATTAGAATTGTAAACCTCAGATATACAGTGCATAAGAGGCGTAGACTGTTGGAGATGTAGGCCAGAGTATTCCTCGTAACTATGCAGCCGTGGAAAACAGGCAGGCAGAGCATCAGGCATCTATCATTGAGATGGACGGTAAGCTCCGTGATCAAGTTAATCCTATTTTGATTGACCTTGGATCTAATTATAGCTATGTTGGTCATGACTTGGTGGATAAGTGTGGTTTGAGTAAGGAATTGCATGCAATGTCTTCGTTAGTGCAGTTGGCTATAAGTACGAAGAAGCGAGTTCATCATTGGGTAAGAGCTTGCGCATTTGACTTAAATGGTATGCCTACAACAACAAATTTGAATGTATTACCGTTGGGTTCATACAATATGTTATTAGGCATGGATTGGTTGTATCTACATAGAACCAAGGTTGACTGCTATGACAAAGATATTGAGTGTGTTGATGACAATGGGGAACCAAGAGTCTTGCAAGGTAAGAAGAAAGCCACATCAGTTAGGATGGTGACAACTATGCAAGAAAAGTGTAGCCACAGGAAAGGGTGCAAGCTATTTGTAGTACATATTTATAGTGATAAGGGTAAGGAGGTTGAGGATGCAGATGTGTTGAACAAATACCCAGTTTTACAGTAGTTCAGGGATGTATTTCCTGAGGACATCACAAAGTTTCCATCGCATAGGGAGGTAGAATTTTCTATTGAGTTAGTGCCAGGGGCAGCTCCAACATCGAAAGCAACTTACATGATGAGCACACCTGAGTTGGTTGAGTTAAATTTGTAGCTGAAGAAAATGTTGGACACGAGATACTTTCGGCCAAGTGTATCACCGTGGGGTGCACCGGTCTTGTTTTTGAGGAAGAAATATGGTACCCTTAGATTATGCATTGATTACAGGTAGTTGAACAAAGTGACTATCAAGAACATATATCATTTGCCGAGTATTGATGACTTATTCGATCAGTTGAAGGGAGCAGCAGTGTTCTCGAAGCTTGACTTGAGATGTAGATACCATCAGGTATGCATCAAAGAGGAGGATATATACAAGACTGCATTCAGGACCAGGTGTTATGTTCCTATACCAATAGGTGTCATATACAATGATTGACTTGGTTTAGCTCTGAAATATGTACATACCTTTGCTTGTTGCAAATGTTTTCCATATTTGTAAAAAATCAAAAAATTAAAAAATGTAAAGAGGGTATGCCCTAAAACAAAATCAAAGGGAAAAAAGAATGAAAAGGTCAAAAAAAATGAAAGAAAATGAACCCCAAGAAAAAGAAAAAAGACCATGAAAGTGCACAAGTCCAAATGCCACTTCTATTTCACTTTTTGAATAAATATTGTGTGCAACTTGTTACTTATGCCACAATCCATGGTAACCAAATAGCTTAATATTGGTTATCCATGTTTTGAATTTCATGTCTATAGATATAGAGAATAAAATCTGACCAAACTGTTCAATCTTGGCAGATAACTAGATAGGTAGAATGAATAAAAGGATGCTCACCAGTTTAATATGAGCCCTTGGATGTAATAAGGATAGACTTAGATAGATTTCCATTGTAAAAGAAAAAGAAAAGTTTGATAAGGGTTTGCCAGTTTAAGTGCACCCTAATAAAAGAAGTAAAAATGGTAGGATGTGTAGGTGGGTAAGTAGATGATTGGTTGCAGAATTATGTATGATGAATGGTTAAGTTAAAAGCTTAAATATTTTGCTTTCATCACTTTGACAAAGTATGGATGACAATGAAGACATTTACATCAGAGACAAAAGTCAAACTAATTAACCTCCTCACTCATTTTTCCCTAAATTTTACTAATTTCCCATAAGTACTAAAGGCACCAACAACCTGAAAGTTAAAGGGGCTCAGAGCATTTCTCTGACTTCTGGAGGGACCAGACCCTCGGCCCAATAACTTGCAAGGCCTAAGTGCTAAAACCCCTTCATAATTCACTCATTCCCTTCAAATGCTTTTCCTAAGTAAAATCACTATTTTACTTAGGAAAATAAAGGTTCTACATAAATACCTGCCAATCACATTTTAGCCTAAGTCATAATGTTGGATGATGAAATGTATTTTCGGAAACATTTACTTGGCGCTTTTTCCTTTCCATATTCATATTATTTTTTATTTTTTATTATTATTTAACTCCCAAAAACAATAACCCTTTCCCGTATTAATTAATTAAATCCCACAAAAAGTAAATATCCCCTCCTGATGGTTTGAAAGATAAAATATAATAATGTTAACTCAGTTGGATTAATTAATCGAATCGCGATTAATTTTGAGCCAAACCCCCGATGCATTAAAAAGGGATTAATTAATCACCTGGATTAATTAATAACCTCTCCGCCAATCATATCACCCCCGATGTAATTAAAGTCATTTTAATTATCATCGGGCCCCTCCATTAAATCCCCACCACTTCCCGCTGTCGACTATCGTCCGATCAACCCCCCCACATCCAACGGTTCTTGCCCATATTGCATAGACCTTTGGGCCGAGCGTTAACTGCGCGATACAAGCGGTTTTGAATTTTCGCCGGTGCTACGTGTCACTCTATCTATGGCATCGCGTGACCCTCCACCAAAACCACCAACCTCCCAAAAGCAGTGCGACCAAAACCATTACTGTTCCCGTTTACTGCCTCCACTAAACGACAACGTGTACCATCAATTAGTTGCCACCAACTGTCATTTTCATTCACCCGCCAAAAATCATTGACTTTGTGCATAAAAACAAAAATGTTCATTGTTTTCCCTTTTTTCTCGAGAAAGTGACTTCTGCCTTCCATGCACACACTGAGTACGTCCAGTCCAACAACTGATTTCCAACCATCAGCTGCCATCAATTACTGAACTCCAGACCACTGTGGACTACTGTGTGCACCCTGAACGCCTTCATTGTAGCCATTTGTCCATACAATCGACCAAAAACAGGTATTTACCGCATTTCCCTCTCAGAAACCCTGTTTTGTACTGAACTTCCACTAAATTGATATAAATCCAAATTATTCAGTACAATTAAGCTATTTTCTTAGTCCCCAGCTTCCCCAAGCACCTGTTTTCCTGAAATTCCTTGAAAACCCCCAACTTTCTTCCTTGAAAACATAAGAACCAAGGATGGAAGCTCCTGTTTCCCTAAACATTGCTCCAATCACTACTCCCCACAGGGATTTGGACTACCTCCCCTTGGCCGATAAAGATTTTCAGATCAAAGACCTTACTTTTGATGATAGCCTCTTGAAATTCTACTACAGGTACCGAGACAATTACCTGAACCACTCTGATAATATAGGTCTTTGGGAGTCCAACCTCCCCAAATATCAATTCCCCACTATCCACATTTTCCCAGATATTGTCCACCAATGCCATGCAAATTACAATCCCAATCTAAGAGCTGTCATGTTCTTGGACCAAAGAATCCTTTTCACCATTACAGCTGAGTCTATTAATGAAATGCTGCAAATACAGCCTGGCCAGAACCTCACTCCCCTTTCCATTGCAGAATTACTTGAGAAATCTACCAAGATGTCTAGTTCTGAAATTAGCAGAGTTTGTCAGACTTTCATTGATAAGGAGCACATGCCAAAAGACCCCCCTCCCTACATGTCATGCTTTTTCACCGATTTGGGCAAAGATATTGTTACCATGATTGCCTGTATTATGGGTTTTACCACCAGTGAGTATGTAGATGAATTGACCTTAGCCTTCATGACTATTTTTACCCCTGATCAACCTCCTGCAGCTAAATATGACTATGCTGCATTCATTGCTGACAAAATGCATGACCAGTTCATGAGACTAGAGAATGAGAGGGTATTCAAATATTCTTCAGTCTTGTATCATCTTTTCCTTTACTACCAAGCTGACAAATTCCCTTTATTTGTACAAAATCTTGACACCAGAGGGAACCCTAGGTCAGTCATCTTCTGGACTTCGATTTTTCATTATTCTCCTTCTTCTCCTTATTCTTATATAGATTTTATTGATCAGTTTGTCCATCCTGTAACTACTATGTTGATAGGAAGTTCCCCTCCTAGAATCAGTGATGATATTAAGAGAATTCTTCAATTATCCAAGCAATACAAGATTGGGGACTGGTACTTGTACCAGAACCATACCGAGATCAGGATTTATGGGTGTGAGCTGCCTCCCTTCAAACTGCCTAAATATGTCCCCATGAGATTATTTGCCCTGGAGTACTACAGGAAAATGATCAATTCTGATCAAATCCACTTTATGAAAGCCAAGAAGAAAGCTCAGTTAAGGATAAAGGATCACTTAGGCCCATTTGTTTGCAACAACAGAAAAGCAGGAAAAGAGGCAGAAGAAATCCTTGAGAGAATGCATTTGAAAAAGAGTTTTATTTGGCCTTATGATCCTCACAGCTTCATCTGTGAAAGAAGACAAAAGCACAAGCTATCCCCCTACTTCCATCATAGAATTCCAGAGATAGAACAATATGCAAATCAAAATGAGTGGGTGGAGGGAACACTTATAGAACAAGATAGTGAACAAGTTGAGGTAGAAAATGTCATGAAATATTTGGAAAAAAGACTTGATCTTGATTCCTTTGAACAGGTGCCTGCAGAATCTTCACAGAGACCAGCATAGGAGCCGAGTGCATAGTCATCAGGACAACCAGAGACTTCAGAACTGAGGAAAGATTCAGGGTCACAAAGAATTTATGAGGAATTGACTCAAACTGAAACAAACATGGGCAATCCTCTAGTATTGCAGACTCCTCTCAATGAGGAACGAAATCAAAAAAGAAGCAGGAGTGAGGCTAGTCCCTCAACAGTGCCACTAGACTAGGTATATGTTAAAAGGACAAGAGTGAATCCTCTGTCCGAGCAGGAGTATGAAGAAACCAAAAGTGACACAATACAAACCACAGTAGTAGGAGAGACACCATCTGCCTCCCAAACTCAGGCATTAAGCAGGCAACCAAGTGTGGAAGTGTCATCATTCAGAGCAGCATCAGAACAAAGCCAGGATTTGAAGGAAAGGTATAAAGAAATCAAGACTAGGAATGAGCAGCTCAAAGCTCAAACCTATGCCAAATATATGAAAATGGCTCCCACAAATCAGACAAGGTTGATGTCAGCTTTTGACATCAAAGAGGGAAAAATGCAGATGAGCTTCTTGAAGCCAACGATACAACAACCACAGTCCATGGCTGATTACTTGAAGACCAATTTTGAAGTTCTTGCTAAAGACATCCACCCAATTGATCAAATTGAGCTCCACAAGCAAACAGGTGAGATGGTCTACTCCACTTTAACCAGTAAAGCCATCATTGCACATCAACTGCAAAATTCTTTGAGCAATACTACAACATAATTACAGTTAGAAAAAGCCTCTTCTCAGGCTAAGGACACTAGAATAAAGTCATTGGAAGACCTAGTGATTGAGTTAGGTTATAATCCCAAAGATATTAAGGCAGTTGAGAGTTTGATAAAAAAGAAGAATGAAGATATTGTTGCACTCAGAAAACAACTCAAGCTCCCTCCCCTCATACATCCACAAACTGCAGAAGTCATTGAGAAATAGAATGAGGAGGAACTTATGGACTTGGTCCTTAAGTTAAATGAACAACTGAAAGAAACATAACAAGAGTTGGAAAAATCTTTGCAGTGTAAACAAGGTGAGTCGACCACCATGCCTCAGACTGTAGTGCCCATAGTTTCTACAGCAGTGCCATCTACTATTGCATCAGCTTTCGCACCCAACGTTCCTCTAACAATAGCTCTTCCAGTAACAGCAACAGCAGGTACTTCTAAAGCGGCAACAACCTCAACACATCAAACAGAGGACTTAGTCAAGTCCATTGAAGAAATGAAAATCCAAGCAACTGAGATACAAAAATTAAAAGAAAAGGTTACTAGCTTGGAGTACAATTATGAGATATCACAGATAAATTACACTGAAGAGGAGAGAAAGAATAGAAGGATGACTGACCAAATAAAAACATTAGAAAAGGACTTAACATTTAAAAGGCCTTTAAGAGATATCAGAGAGATTTTATGGACCAATATCATTAATTCCATTAATGATATTTGGTCTTCTATTCAGATTATCTTTGAACAAATTGATTTAATGAAACTAGCTACAGAGGCCATACAAAAGACCAGAGAAGAATTGGGGGAGAAACCTGAAGAGGCAATCCAACTAATCAATTTCTTGAATAGCCAAAGCAGGGAAGAACTGGAACAAAAGGATATAGAAGACCGGACTGGTACCATCCTTGAAATCAAGAGAGTTCTGACCAAAAAGAACTTGATGCTTAACCTGGAAAGAAGATGTCAAAGTATCCAAGAAGACATTGATGAGTTTATGATAAAATATAACATTCTGAGAGAGAAAGGACTTCCAAACTTATTGGTCATAAACGATAAGCTGATGAAGCATGAAGACTACATTGACATACTGCACCAACAGGCCAGAAATCAAGCCAGCTCTTCAACAGTGAAAGCACTACCCACAGGAAAAGTGTTATATGATGGCTTAGAAAACCTTTTCTATATTGAGCATGAAGTGAAACACTTGTTCACAGCTCAACCCAATTTTGCAAAGCATACTGAGGCTAATGAAATATACAGAAAATTGATCAGGATGAAGATACCCAATGAAGAATGGTGGACTGATATCCTCTTAATCCTGTAAGTTACTATGGTAACTCTGAGGTAAAAGAAAATATTCACTGAGGTAAAGTCTGGTAAACAGGTAAAGAGTATCAGGAACAGGTAAAGAGTATCAGTAGGGAAAAGTAAACAAGGATCCAACACACAATTACTAGAGCAACAGCAAGAGGCAAATTCGAGTTTCAAACTCCAGCTCTTCCATGAATAAAGGGACAACAACAATCAGTTTTACATCTGTCTCTATATTTTTGTAAAAGATATTTTGTAGTTCCTAGAATAAATCTCATGTAGTTATGAGATATTTTGATGTAATTTTTGTATAAATACTTCTCCATTCGAAGTATTGAGGGTGGATTCTATAACATCTCTGTAAGTCTATGCTATAAAGTTAAGAAAGTTGTTGTAATCAAATCTGGATTTTTGCTGGAAAAGGAATGAAAGTTGAGGACATTTCATTAGATTCTCGTGCAGTCTAATTGCAAATAAGTATTCTATCCTTGTGATTTTATGTGTTTTCAATATGTTTCAATGTTTCATGCATCTGAAATCTAAATGGTAAAATAGTCAAAGTATATCAAAATTAGCTTTATAGCTCTCTGCTATCAACAGTCTACCATTTATATGTTTTCTTCTAAACTATTTTGATAAAGGAATTCTTAATTGCTCCTCTATCCCTGTAGTTTTCCTCTAATAAGTCCCTGGTATAGGATTCTTAATTGCCCTCTGCTAGTTGACCTATCTTCCTTTATTCTTTCTTATCTTAACTTGAGGATTCTTGATTGCCCTCTAGTTTTGAGAAGAATAACCATCCATTCGATCCCCAAAGTTTGTTTTTACTCTGTTATCTTGCCTGTTGAAATCCTACCTCAGCAATTTGACTTATTCCAGTGAAGTATCCCTGTTTAACTCCATAGCCCAATGGAATAAATGCCTAGTTTTCCCATTTGTTTCAGAACTCCACCATTCTCAAACAAAACAACCTCCTTGAACATTTATAACTAGCCTAAAATCTTTCAAACAAAGTTAAATCATAAAGAGAGAGCCCTCTCTGAGTACAGATTGGCTAGATTCTGTACTTAAAAGATTGGTTTGTGGTTACCTCGGATCCTTTCCTTCTTCCAATAACTTCAAAGGAAAATCTGAGTGATAACACCAGGTATGGGCATTATGGGTTTGTTGTTGTTCCATTTGGCTTAACGAATTCTCTAGCTACATTCATGTGTTTGATGAATAGTGTGTTGCGTCCATATTTGGATAAGTTTGTTATTGTGTTCATTGATGATATATTGGTATATTCTAAAAATGAGGAAGAACATGCTGAGCATTTAGCAACAGTGTTGAGGTTGTTGAGGGAACATTAGTTGTATGCTAAACTCAACAAGTGCAGTTTCTTTCAGACCGAGGTGCACTACTTGGGACATGTTGTCTCTAAGGAAGGCATTGCAGTAGATCCAGAGAAGATAAGGGTGATCATGGAGTGGGTAGCTCCTAAGAATGTGGATGAAGTGAGATCTTTCATGGGTTTGGCAGGTTATTATAAGTGGTTCATCAGGAAGTTCTCATAGACTGCTTATCCCATTACATCCTTGCAGAGGAAAGGTAAGAAGTTCGAATAGACATAAGAGTGTGAGGCTCGATTTGAGCAGCTTAAGCAATTGCTAACACATGCAACAGTGCTATAGATTGCAGATCGAGACAAAGAGTTTGCAGTATGTACATATGCTGTCAAGAGAGGACTTGGTGGAGTCCTTATGCAGGATGGACATGTGGTATGTTATGAATCCCGGAAACTAAACGAACACGAGAAGAACTACTTGACACATGATCTCGAGTTGGAAGCGATTATACATGCACTGAAGATGTGGAGGCACTATCTTCTTGGTAGGCGATTTGTGCTTATGAGTGATCACATTGGGTTGAGGTATTTGTTTGACCAGCTGAATCTAAATTCCAGGCAGGCTAGATGGTTGGCCACGATCAACGAGTTTGACTTCGAGATCAGGTACATCAAAGGTAAAGAGAATAGGGTGGCAGATGCTCTCAGTAGATGGATACAAATACATCACTTGGCAACTATGAGCTCTTATGGGACGGATTTATAGGATAGGATCTTGCATGCTATAAAAAAAGATGTCAGGTATATGGAGATTGTGCACAGGTTGCAGCAGGGTGATAGTACATGTACATGTATAGGTACATGTAGTGGTACAGGTACAGGTGGCAGTACAGGTACATGCACAGGTACAGGTACATGTGCACAGGGCATGGACTATTGTCTTACATCAGAGGGATTGGTCAGGTTCCGAGACAAGATATATGTAGTGGATAACAATAAGCTCAAGAAGGTGATCTTGAGGGAGTTTAATGCAAAACCTTATTTAGGTCACCCAAGTTATTAGAAGATACTCACAACGGTGAAGAGATATTACTATTGGCCAAATCTAAAAAGGGATGTAGCAGAGTTTGTGGCGAGATGTTTCGATTGTTAGCGAGTGAAGGCAGAGTGCAAACATCCAAGTGGACTGCTACAACCGATCACGATTCTGGAGTGGAAATGGGAGGTCATTTCCATGGATTTCATAACAGGGTTTCCAAAGACAGTGAAGCAACATGATTCCATCATGACCATTTTGGATAGGTTAACAAAGGTTGCACACTTTTTTCTTGTGACGTCTACGTTCTCAGCTAATGATGTGGCACAAGTATTCATCCGAGATGTGGTTAGACTACATGGTGTCCCAAAGAAGATTGTGTCAGACAGGGACGCAAATTTCACTTGCAAATTTTGGAAGGAGTTATTTGCAGGTCTGGGCACCAAGTTGGCGTTCAACACAACTTATCATCCGTAGGCGGATGGACATACAGAGAGGGTCAACAGGATATTAGAGGAAATGTTGAGGATATATGTAATGCATCAACAAAGGAAGTGGGAAGAGTATTTCCCTTTAGTCGAGTTTGCATACAACAAGGGCTATCAGGAGTCACTGAGGACGAGTCCTTTTGAGGCATTGTATGGGCAAAATTGTAACAAACCTATTAGTTGGTGATCCGGTTAGTAGGGTATTGATTGGACCAGATATGTTGGCAGACATGGAATAGGAGATGCAGGTGATCAAGAAGAATCTCAAGGAAACACAAGATAGGCAGAAGAGCTATGTAGACAAGAACATGTTTTTCAAGGAATTCCAAGTTGGGGAACAGGTGTACTTGTGCATCAAACTGAAGAAGAGCTCCTTGCAGATTGGCTCATGTGCCAAGCTGGCACCATGGTTTTGTGGACCTTTCAGTATCATTGAGAGGATTCAGCCAGTAGCCTATCGACTTGCACTGGCTCAGACAGTGAAAGTCGACGATGTTTTCCATGTCTCATTGCTTAAGAAGTATGTTAAAGATGCTAATCATGTAATTGACTGGTCTGTATTGCGGGCAGAAACATATGGAGAATTCCAGCCGCAACCTCAGTATATATTACAGAAAAAGGTGCTCATGCTCCAAAACCGATAAATCGATTAAGTTAAAGTGCAATGGAAGCAATTTGGGCCTAATGAAGCTACATGGGAGCTGGTAGAGTATATGCAGCCTATGTATCCTTCCTTATTTACCTGTTGAGGCAAATCAACTTTGATATGGTGGTTTGCTGATGGCTTACGGTGGTTTGGTGATTGCTTATGGGGGTTTAGTATTTGCTTATGATGGATTGGTATATGATTTATGGTGGTTTAGTATTTGCTTATGTTGGTTTAGTATATGCTTTATGGTGATTCGTATATGCTTTATGATAGTTGATACATGCTATATGATGTTTTTATATATGCCTAGATATGATGTTAGTATATGTTTGATATATGTTTTGGTATATGATTTGGCATATGTTTTGGTATATATATTTTTTGATGATGTTGCTATATGTGCACCCGTGTATGGATGTAAATACCGTAACGAGCTGTGTTATAAAGCTCCACTATGCGGTATGGGTATCATGTTATTATGATTATGTTGTTATGTTACTATGCTATCATGTGGTTATGTTATCATGATGTCATGATGTCATATGAGTTGGCACTCAACAGGATGATCATTGTAAATACTGTAATGAGCTGTGTTATAAAGCTCCACTATGCAGTATGTTGTCATGTTGTCATGATGTTTTGTCTTGAGCAGATATTTCATTGTAAATACTGCACCAAGTTGTGTTATAAAGCTCCATAAGCATCATGTCTTCTTTTAGCAGGTTGCTGAGGTATATGTGTGATTGAACACCGAGGGCGGTGTCCCCAAAGGGGGAGGGTTCTGTAACAACCCTAGTAAAAATTCCATGTAATAAAGTTAAAAACAATAACCACAGATGAATGGGACACTCATTCCAAGATGAATTTTTGGCAAGACATCCTAGGGGGTGTTCATTTGGTTGTTTATGGCTAAGGAAATTGGCAAAGGAAATGGCTAAGGAATTAAAAGGCATTTTGGCACATTTATTTACGAAAATAATGGAAAGTAGGAGAAAAAGGAGGTGAAAGGTCACATGTTTCATGTGAGGACGAAAATGAAGGAAATAATGGAAAATGAAGAAAATAGAGGCCTCATTCATAAAAAGGCTTCTGAGGATCAATGGGTAACCTTTTGTTAGTTCAATGTTGGAGCTCTCTCTCTCGTTATTATCTCTCTCTCATACTCTTGGATATTTATATTTTTCTTGGATCACTCTTGGAGGGTGTAGCATACTTGGATTTTTGGAGCAAGAAGGCAAAGGAAGAGCAGGAAAGTGCAAGAAGGCATCGACATCAGCAACTACATCATATTTTCTTGCAGGTACCAAGTTGCATGTATGATTTGTTCACTAGTTTTGGCATGCATGGCATATGCATGTGGTTTCTTGGTTGTGATATGTCATTGGGATGGAGGATTGCCTGGATCGACAGTGGATTGCCTAGCCTTGCCATTTCCTGGATAGCTATGGTGATTGTGGGTTTACTTTCATTGCTTGTTTTTGGTTGGTTCTTGTGTTTCCCTAGGTTGGGTTAAGTTACTAGTCCTGGAGCCTTAGTTGGAAAAACTCCCTGGAGCCCTGTACCATCTTAGGTTGAGTTACTAGTCTTGGAGCCTTGGTTGGAAAAACGCTATAGAGCCCTTGGTGGTTTGAGTTACTAGTCCTGGAGCCTTAGTTGGACAAATGCTCTGGAGCCTGTAAAAGTTGTGGGTTGAGTTACTAGTCCAGGAGACTTGGTTGGACAAATGCTCTTGAGCCCTGGAAGGCTTGGATAAATATGGATATGATGATGGTTTTGTGATGTCTGACTGTGAGGTGGAATCACTATTTGATGGGTTGAGGTGGATGGCCTCTAGAATCCCTAGATGAGTTTTGATTGATGTGTTTTATGAGATCCCACATTAATGCTTGGAATATGGCACGAGGGTGAATGGTTGAAGATAGATTTGGCTCAGCCATTCCACGGTCGGGTGGAACGTGGTAGTCCCATCTCCAGTTGGTTCATTACATTCATTAATGAGAAATTCTTTCCCTTGGTTTCCATGTGTAAAGGTACTGATTTATTTATGGATTTGATGACTATCATGTTTATTGTATTTCTGTTCCTATTATTCTAGTTACATGCACATTTTATGACAACAGTTATGTATGGCTTTCAACATGTTTTTACATGTATGCGAATGGATAACATGTCTATGACCTAATAGATGATAATGCAACAAATGGCATGATGAAACAATGGTTCATAGTGATTCTAAGATAAGTATGAGATCCCTACACTTAATAATGTTGTTTACACATGTAGGTTACATGTCGATGATATGTGTGACAAAATGCCTTTCATGGCTAGTAGGGATCCAATCAAGGTCTTGAACATGTATTTTTTTTAGTAATTTCATTTCCATGTTACTTTATTAATTTGAAGAGATGGATTAGTTCTGGGAAGTGTCCCGGGATCTGAGCCTGAAAAAGTGGCTTAAATCTTAGGGTCGCTGGCACAACACTAACAATTTTGGTCCACAGTCATTGGCAAGCAGGCCCGTGAGAGTGACTTTAGGTTGTTGGTCGCTCCTTTGCCCATAACATGAGAGCGAATATGGCCCAAGAGACCTAAAACAATAGTGGGACCCAGGGACAGGCTGTCTGAGTGGCTGACTTGTCCTCTGAGGATTATGTTGATGATGTTGGATGTTTGTATGGTGTGTTTCCATCGGCTCTACTTCCTTAATGTGACTTAGGAGGTCGAATCATATCATAGTGGCCTCTCGTCGCATGTTTATCTCGACTAGCCAGTTGCTTGGGTAGATGTGGGAGGAGGGTGTTACAAACCACTAAGTTTGAAACTAATGACCTTTACACCATATAGTTCCTTAACATAACACCCTATCACCATCTACTCTACACCCCGTGGGATGACCTCTATTATTAGACTTTCTTCCTAATATTTTCAAACATGATAAGAAGCTTGATGTAGCTTGAAAAGTGGTGGTTTACATGGTGATATGATAGAGAAGGGGGTATGGCACATGTATGCCATGTGACAGTGGTACAAACTGCTAACATGGCTCTCAGAGGACAATTTTTTTGATGGGCATAACTTTGTGTCCAAAACTTGCATTTGAATGCAATTTATATTGTTGCAAAGTTCTTGATGAGCAAAAGAAGATGATAATATTAGAAATGGATTTTAAGGAATTTGAAGCAAGATGAATTTTGATAATCCCATCTCCATGAGGTAACCTGCAACCTTAATAAGGTGTTAAGAATATGGGTATGTTACAAAGTGGTATCAGAGCCAAGGTTCAACACTTGGCCTGAATGGGATTAAGAGAGAAAGATTGATTTAGATGTTATTAAGGTTAAGGGTTTGATGCAGTAATTTTGTTGAATGGAATTTCATTTGATTAGTGTTAACCATATAGATATAATGTGTAGCAACAATCAAACATCAATTTCTCGCTAGCATAAGTGTAACCAAGGCAAATAGATATGTTGAAATTTTACTATTGTCTTAAACTAACAACTATGTGTTGTTTCAGTGTATAATAGGACTTGTCAACAATAGAAAGAAAGGAAATGTCTAGCAGAATTTTATAATACAACTTTGAGAGCACTTCAAACAATAAGGGAGAGTCATATGAGAGAAAGGTAATGGAGACCCCTCTTGATTGGATGGAAAATTTTAGGATTTTGATGGATGAACTTTAGAGCTACAAGGTAGACAATGAAATGATTTTTAAGGCCTAGGAAAAGCAAGAGGGAAGTAAATGCAATAATATTAAAAATCCTATCATGTGACCCGACACCTTGTCTGGGGGTTGCTATATACTGAAGTATTACAAAAATAAAACATTACGCACTTGCCAAATCATCGATATGGAAATATGCCAAAGGGCATTAATCCCTTAGGTGCTACACCTTAATACTGCATGATTGGGCTTTTTGACCAAGAGCCATATATACTAGATACCAAGAAAAATAGAATGTTATGCCTATTATAATTGATGATATTCCAAAATGTCGAGGGTTGCTTAACCCTTAGGCATTGAACCTCAACACTTCCATGACTAGGGCCTTGACTAAGGGCTCTAACACAATCGAATATTGATGATTCTAGTGAATTCTATGCTATAAAATCTTATATACACCAAGGAACCGATAAATGGACCAAAAATTAACACAAAATTTGGTTTTATATAACTTACAGTGGTGATCAAGAAACATCGGATTTTTGGAAAATTTGCATTATAATTAAATTTTATGTTTTCGACCTTGTTTTCTAAAATTTAAGGTTTCCCCTAAAACTTTTGAGGCTTGCCTCTGAATTTTGAGGTTTCAATCCCTTCCTTTCTTTTTGCATCCAAATTTTGCTGTTTTCTCCCGTTTCTACTTAGAATGAATTATGGGGTTTGGCTTCATGCTCCCACCTTGGATTACACCAAAGGATCTCCCCTTAACTTCAACATTAATGACAACATTTCTCAACAACATGAACATGTATAAAAGGTCAACATATAAAAATAGAATTAGTAAACTAAGTAGGATCAGGGTTCCAACCATCATTTCCAGGTGGCTTGGTAGAGGTAGGGATATCAACAATGCTTGGATGAGGCTATAATTCATTACTTGGTTGTGTTGGTGGGGGAGGCAAGGAAACTTGATCTCTAAGGATAATTTGACCAGTTTGAAGAATTTTATTAAATTCTTATGAGTTTGCATCAAAATGTATAGAGAATTTGATTCTCTTGTTTTGGCTTTCTTGCCAAGTCATATTAGTCCTTCCTCTTCCTCCTCTATTATTTGAGGGAATCTTGTTGAAAAAGATCATCCAAAACAATCCAAATCACAACATAAATCACAAGAAGTATCATACACAAAACAATAAACTAATTGCAAATTCTATTTAATGTATTAAATATGGCTCATATGAGTGCATATTAATAAAGCATAAACATGGATATGATAAAGGAAAACTTGGAAAAAAGCGCTCACATGAAAGCATTCATCCTTTATGATCACTATGTATTCACTAAATGGTGTCACATAATTCCTTTTATTACTGACATATGCATTTTCAATAAATTTTTATAATATCCCTACATGTCATTTTATTTCCAATCTTCATAGGTAAAGTGAATTCATGAAGGGAACAAGTAGTGAAATATGCATTTACATGGAAAGTGAGATGATGATAATGAGAGAAAAGTACAAGTATTGATAATCATACATAATTCATACTTGTGAAATGAAAAAGGAAGGGAAGGGACGATATAATGTTCTTAATCTTTATAACAAGTCACTCACACACTTTTGACATTATTTTAAAATTTGGCAAATAGTATTACATATATCTCAACAGGAAATCGTTGTACTCACGATTTTCTCTTTAGATCCATTTTATATTTTTATTTAAACTTCATTTATTCTTCAAACATTCCACATAAATTTTATAATGAATACCCTAAATAATTTTTAAATTATTCCCACTTTTTACTAGATTAAATCTCAAATTTTTAGCAACAATATTTCATTTCGAATGGGACAATGTTTCTCTTTGTAACTGAAGTCCTTTTGTAATTCCAACTTTTCAACTTATGTGATAGTAAAAAATAAACAAAAAATCAACTCTTCCAATCCATGACATCAATCATATGATTCAACCTTACTTTATTCCAAACATGGGTCATGACTCAAACATAAACCAACCCAAAATCATTATGAAAGGAAGCTACAAGGCTTCTCATTGTATTATAATATATTTATTCTCTTGTTTTAGCCTTCTTTCCAAATCATATTAGACCTTCTACCTCTTGCTCCTCTGTTACCCCGATTATTCCTGCTGAAAAAAACCTCATTTAAAACAATCTAAATCACAACATCAATTATAAAAAGAATCATACACAAAACAATAAACTAATTACAAATTATGTAATTATGTTTAATCTATGAAATATGGCTCAGATGAATGCATATCAATCAATCATAAACATGGATATAATACAAGAGAACATGGAGAAAAAACATCACATGAAATTATTCATCGTTTATGATCACTATATACTCACTAGACTGTGTCACATAATTCCATTTTTGACTCACATATGCATTTTCAATAAATTTTTATAGTATCATTGCATTTCATTTTATTTCCAATTTTAATAATTTAAAGTGAATTCATGAAGGGAACGAGTAGTGAAATATCTATATACATGGAAAGTGAGATGATGATAGTGAAAGGAAAGTACAAGTATTTATAATCATACATAAATCATACTCGTGAAATGGAAAAGGAAGGGAAGGGACTGTATAATGATCTTAATCTTTATAACGAGTCACTCACTTTTGGCAAACAATACTAGATATGCCTCAATAGTAAATCTTTGTACTTAGGGTTTTATCTTTATAACCATTTTATATATTTATTTTAAATTTCATTCATTCTTCAAACATTCCATATACATTTTATAATGAATACCCTCAATAATTTTTAATCTATTCCCATATTTTACTATAGAAAATCACAATTTTTTACTATGACAACTCAACACTGAGTGATATGGGTAATAATTTTGGTAGTGAAATACAACAACATTACATTTCGAATGGGACATGGTTTATATTTGGAATCAGATTCCTTTGCAATACCAACTTTTCGACTTATGTGATAGTCAGAAATAAACAACTGAGCAACTTTTCCAATCCATGACATCAATCATATAATTCAACCTTACTTAATTCCAAATAAGGGTCACAACTCAAACATATACCAACCCATAATAATTATGAAAAGAAGCTACAATATTTTAATGTTTGAACCCCAATATTTCACCATATTTTCCCTTTAATTGTTTTAATCCTCGAATGACTTCAATCTAGGGTAAAAGTTCTATATTTATACACTTGAAATTTACTTACCATTTACAAATAATTTAGGCTCTAAATAGAGCAAATGGAAACTGATTGAAGTAGTAAAACAACCAAGATATGATGACTAATAAACTGAACCAGTGACTAAACTACCATGCAATGAATTTAAGGTGATAGACTTAGAAGAAAACATTCCTACTAAGCGTTTCTTCTTTGACATGTGCTTGAAGGTTGTACTCCACATTTAAATTTCTGATTGCCATGTCTTGTCGCACTTAACTATTTCCTTATGCTTAACTACAGCTTGAGCATAACCAACATATATATTTTGGGGGCAAGAGCGACTAGAGAATGAAAGCTCTCCTTATGACTTGTGATTAATTCATAAAACACATTGAAGTCTACATCCAATTTATCTATTTGTGGTCCAAATATGATATAACAAATAAAATTGGTCATCAAGATAGTCTCCATGATGATCAACACCAACAAGGCTTGAAGCGATGAACAAGGAGACTAGGTTGTTGGTGTGAAGGGTCCCATGCCAGACACTTAGTGTAGACCCTTGAATTAATATAAAATCATAAGGAAATCATATGAAATGTAATCTTGCATGGAAATTTTTTATTTATTTATTTTTAAATATCATGTATTAAAAAAATAAAAGTATTAGACCTATTCTCCAATACAATAAATAAAAAACAATGGAGGAGAAACGAGATTGGGGAAACTAGAGGGTTGGGGACTCTTGACCTTCCAATTACCCCCAATTGATCCATCTTCCTATTTTCATTTTCCCATGAATTAAGAGGGGTTATTCGGCTAAGAGTGAGGAAAGTTCTGCCTATACTTCTATGAGGAGCATGACGATGAACTAGAGAGCCTGTAACTTGCTTGTTGAATGATAAAGAGCCTAGGTGAAGCCAACTTATAATTGGTTTTCCCAATTTGGATTCTTAAGTAATAATATCTCCATGTGCATTGATTTATTTGTGTGTTTTGTTTTGCATTTGCATTCTGTTGAAGCTATTATGTGTGTTTTTAATGATTTCTTTGTGGATTAATTGGTTGCTTTGAAAATTTTAATGGATATTGTGTTAATTATTGAGCTAAGAATTTATTTATATTTGTCATATTGGAGTTTTCCTTCACATTGAAATAATATAATAGAAAATACACATCAAATTATATCTTTATCCTCTATCATATGTTGATTTAGGAAATTGGAGATTCATGTCACGATTATTCAGCCATTGAAATATGGTAGGGATTTCTTAAACTAGTTCATCTCATGAATTTGACTAATAAGAGTGATGAAAAATCCAAATGTGATATGCCATGGTTGTTATGATATGCTTATAGAGTTATAGAGTGTTTTGGGCTACATATAGCTCATTGATGGTTGGTATACAACTCAACAAACCTTAGGAAGCAATCGTACAACTAGAAAACTTAATTGTAGTTGTAGCTTATGCAACCATTTTTATTATTAGTTGGCATGTCATATGCAACTATATGAGCTATGATGGGTGCCAAAATTGGCATGATTTCAACACACACTCACTACCTTTTAGATACATTTTCCCCATTCCCATACCACATTTTGCTCACAATGATGCATTTTTATGTCACTTTTAGTGTTCATTATTTGCATTAAGCAAAGAATATTAATTTTATGCTAACTAATGAGAATCTATGAGGAATATTTAAGAAAAAATCACATAGGTACTCTTGGAGGTGACATCAAAGGATGTGAGGAAGTCCAGTTGTGACAACACCTTGGATTGTACAACTACAATACCTCTAGCATGTTGTTACTGCAATATTGCCAACATGTTGTTGCTACATCACCTTCATGTTTCTACAACAACTCATTGATGTTGTAACATGTGTATTTTGATGTTTCAATACATTGGAGTATTGATGCTGCAACACGAGTGATTATTTATGTAACAACACCTCAATACATCAACTGTGAATTATTGCAATGTCTTACCCTTCACACACTGTGGAAAACTCTAGCAGTACAAGCGCAATCAACTATAATGCACACAACCTATCACTGTCAATCACCTAATATAGGAAACAACAGAGGGTAGGTTTTCATCTAAAGAGGAGAGCACGACCACATTAGATTTGACCCAACCTATTTCCTATTGCATTGACTGAGTGAGTCAACAAATGTAAGAGTTCTTTATATTTTGGTTATACTATTTGTTGTCACTGTGACAATGACCCTCCAAATTTTTTTCCTAACTCAATTTTGTAGCCTACGTGAACTTTCGTTCCAAGCTACTTAGTGTCATCACATTGTTTGATTTTCCATTCTTATGTTTTCTCTAAGTGTCACATCCTCCTAATTAAATGTTTTCTAAGTGTCATCACCTTACCTTTAGAAGCACTTGGGTTATCTTGTCCAAGCTTAGGTGAAGTCATAAATTTTATTGACTTAGAAACTAGCCTTATTTGTGACACAAAAGCACAAAAAAGAAAACAAAAGCAAGAAAATCACTTTAAAGCAAAAGCACACTTCAATATCACGAAAAGTTGCTCTCTTTTTGAGCACACTCCTTTGGGCTAAATAGCTGCGCCCTCCTTGGAGCACACTCTTTCATCCTCAGCTAGTGCACCCTCCTTGAGCGCACTCCTTCAACATGAAGACATGCACCCTTTCAAAACTCATGGATGCGCTTTCTTCTTGCATGTGGGCGCACTCCTAGAAAATAGGAGCCCACTTCACTTCACTTAACTAAATCATTCACTCATCGACAAGTGGTAAGCATGCACTGAATGGATTTGCATGAAATATATTGATAATCAACCTTGTTAATCATTCTTTCTCATAATCATCCTCATCTGGGTTGGGCGCACATCTTTGGATTAAGAAGATCTTTGTTGATCTTCATTCCAAGTAAGTTTTGCATGTCAATTTTATTGGTTGCCTTGATGTTTTTGCTGTAGATCTTTCTTTCATTGCTGACGTTTCAATTCTTTTCAGTTTATTTACCAACATTTCAATTCGTTCTTGCTTCTACAAGTGTCAAACTACTGTCGCAGGTTGTGACTCTACATATTCTTCAACTCTTGATATTGCATTCATGATTGCGACAAAATCTATAAAAACTTGTAGATCTTTTCTCTCAAAATTTCTATCATTATATCTTGACATTGAACTTGTCCTAGAGCCATTTCAAGGTAGAGCACATTTATGGAAGTTGAAGCCTGACTATCCTAGTATAAATGCTCCCTATAAAGAGAAGTTTTCCTTAAGAGCGCACTCCTTTGTCACGAAGAACTACGCCCTTCTTGAGAGCATGAGCACACCTTGAAGGCTTGAATGTTTTCAACTTCATCTCTTCAGTATGCTCCCTCCTTCAGAGTGCACCCCGAAGCTTGACCCATTCATCTCTTCGGAGTGCACCCTTGTGCTGTCTTAGTCTCCTTGAGCGCATGAGCACACCTTGAAGGCCTGAATGATTTTCCTTCATGATTTGTTAGTGCACCCTACACCCTTGATGATCTCTTCCTCTTGCTTGAGCGCATGGGTGCACCTCAAATCCTAAAATGACCCTTGAACTTCCTTAGTGATTTGATAGTACACCCTCCTTGTTTTTATGAAGATTTCTTGCCTGTACAAGTAACTATGTCCCGTCATTGATAGGATTATGTTCTTAGTTACATTTCATGGCTATATGAATATGATTTTCGAAGTTATTTCTCGTAATAGATAGAGGATTTCATAAATCTAATCATTGGTGACATGAGTATGCTTCCACATACAGGTTTTCAAGCTGCTAGTATTGTTACTTGTTAATCTGTTGGAACAATTCCTCCCGCTACATGTTGAGTGGCCTCCAAAGAAGCCTCAAAAGAAATCACCAAAGAAGTAATAGAAATTACAAAGCTTACCATTCCGATATATTTAGATACATAATGCTTCATAGACAAGTCTACTCAGGTCACGTGGAAAGGCATCAAAGAAACATTCATGGAAAAACTGTTCTCTGAAAACTTGAAATATTTGGAAGTGTAAATTAATATCAAGAGGTCCAGAATACACAATATTGCATGTACATTCCTAGTCATTTCCTATGTAGAAGTGATTAAATGGATTCTTAGATGCGTGGATGATTCAAATTTGGTGCTTCGAAGTGAAAGCGGTGGTCAAATTTCCACCTATTATGAAGAAGACATGCAAACCTATTAAAAGAAGCAAAATCCCACAAAGTATGCCAACAACAAATTTTACACTAGATGGGATGATCTCGACACAAGTGACATCATTAAATCTTGGTGTTGAGATCTTGCTAAGTTCCAACACCGCCCATCTACAATTTACCCTACTAGGATTCTCAAGGATGTGTATTAATATCTCATTGCTGTGTGTTGTAGGCTACATGGGTGAAAGAGCATTGAAGTATTTGAAGAGAACTGGGTATATATGCAACATGGTAGTTACCCGTGGAAAAGTCTTCAATTGGGAAGATATACTTTCTTTTGAGTTGTAGTGTCATGTTGGGCAGGATAAAGCATCTCTAAGGTCAAACTAGGAACTAGAATTCTATATGTATGCATTTATATTGGAATTGATCTGTGCGCGATATGCATTCCCAAGAATGTATTGGAACTGGACCCCGCTAGATAAGTTTCAAATTTACTTCCACTATAGGGTGTTGTTAGATTTGGGTTTCAGAGGGGCATACGACAAATTAGCAGAGCATTTCTTCGCAGTCGTATTTCAAATGATATATGAGATCAATCCTCCTTACATGACTAACTGAGTGAAGGAGTCATTACATGATATCACAAATTAGTTTGCTATGCCTGAAGGTACATGCATACGATGGTTTGGATGTCAAATTTATCCTCATATCATGCCGTGATATGTAACTAATAAGGTGGTCCTACAAGAAGTGGCTTATCAGTTGAGAAAAGGGTTGTAAGGAGTCCTTCATAGAAGGAATAAATACCCTTGTCCACTTTTCCTTTGAGGATAAGATTGTATGAGTTGAAGAGCCATAAGGCAACGAAGGAAAAAATATAGGAGTTGGAATTCTTTCACTTTGTAGTCAAGGATTTTCACGGATATGACCCCTTAAGAGTGTGCAAGAAACATTATGAAAGGATTGGTTTCACTTGGGATTATTCATTAGTGTCTACAACACAAGATGAAAAGGTAAAGAACTGATACAATGCCGTAAGAAGGACCCATCCAAGAATTGAAGCTGGTTCCCGCCAAGATATACAGGTATAAGAGGCACCACAAGCAACTCCTCAAGCAAAGAGTATAACTCCTAGGAAAAGGATCAAGAATGAGTTGACATGAGAGAGTAGCAAGAAGTGGAAAGATGATCCTTTAAATAATGGAGCTATCCAAGATGAAGAGGAAAGGAGAGAATTAGAGGCAAATATGCAACAAGAATAAGATGATAAGAGGAAGCAAGAAGATTTGCTAAAAAAGAAGCAAGAAGAAGTAGATGAAAGAAGGAGAGTAGAAGAAGAATGACAGAGACAGTCATAGGAGGAGGAAGAAAAATAGAGGTTGGAGGAAGAACAATTAACCTAAAAAATAAAGGAAGAGTTGGAGGAAGATGATACCATCCATCCCATAGATGATGGAACAGGTTCTCTGGAAGAACCTCCTCTTATGGGTGTTCATATCACATTTGATGAAATGGAAATCACACCTCCACCTGAAGACAAAGTCATGGATGTGTGTAATGTCATGTTTGATTAGTTGAAGAAAATGATCATGCAACAAAGGCATAGATACTTCCCAAATGATCCTCAGAATCCAGTCTCAGTATCCACATAAAAGGTGATAACTACTAATACTAGGAGGAATCCTAGGACAATCATGGCGACCAATGTAGCGTTTGCTACAACAACACAGGACAACTCAGAGTATCTATTAAATGCGAATGCATGATTAAGGAAAGAGTTGGCTGTGGTAAAGAAAAAAGCGGAACATCTTGCTACGAAAAATCAATGACTATCTTCTCACAACTTCAACACGACAGAATGGAAGTCAACCATACAGGAGGAATTGGGGCCAATGGAGAACACCATGGCACAATTGTATGATGAAATGATTCTTCTACAACAAGTAGTGGCCCCCCTTGTTGGAATTATGAAGAAAGCACAAGAAGTATTACAACTCGTGAAAGTGACAAACAAAGTTGCTAACAACCTCCAGGAATGGGCTGCCAAATATTTGAATGCTTCGCAACATCTGGTTAGAAAGGAAAATATTGCCATTGAGATAAACATAGTACAACTGAGACTCAATGATCAAAACTACATCCATCTTGGAGAACAATCAACTAACACTATTTCCGCTTATAGTCGAATGCATAATGGATTTAATTATTTAACACAAAAAAATTAGATGTCTTCAGTAGGATCACTTGAAGAAATAAGAGGCAAGGAAATCATCTTTCAAGAAATCAGGTAGTACATAGAACAAATCAAGAAAGCATCAGAACAAGAAGGCTTGGAGATCACCAAAGACATTATTCTACAATACGCCATTGCAACAACTAAGGCCCACATGAAATTGTCATGGCTATGGAATATTAACAAAATCACTAGAGGTGAAGATGCGGTATGCAACGAAATTGCTCGTTCAATAAAAGTCATCTCTATGGAGTTCAAAGCATGGCACACGTACATTACCAATGAGCTCCATGAGGACGAAAATGACTTGTCAATTCGATAACATTTTGTCCTATTAGCAGTTTGGTCTCATATAATCACTGCCTTATATGTAATTTTTCTTTTGTAATAAGTTGTATGTAATGGAGTCCAAGAGACACATGTGGAATGTGAAAAGGCACATATGAAATGTAAAAGGTCATGTATAGAATATGAAAAGTTGTATAGAAGCCCATAGGTCATAGGTGTTGAAGGGTCATGAGGAAACTCATAAGTCATTGTCTTTTGTTATAAAAAGCTCCTCATAACTCAAGCAAGGGGCTTTGATTCTTGGAGTCTTGCCTTGGCTTCTCTTGTAGTGCATAGGAGATAGCTCATTCTTTTGAGAAGCAAGTTATGGCTTCATGTTCCACTACTGGATCATGTGTTTCACCTATGTAACAACGCACTTGGAATCTTTCGTTTATAATCATAATATCTATTATCTAGCACTTCTTCATGCATGTATCGTGGATGTAGTAGGACTATTCTTGTTATGTGTGCGGTATATGTTGGCTTAATTACATACTAAGACTAATGAGCTATTTCATTGATTAGATATATATATTGTTGAATGAGTGTTGTTATGATTTCATCATTGTTATTTATCATGTGAAGTAATTTTCATCTAATCAACAAGCCTTTACCTTCTCTCTAGGGTCTCCCTTAGGATAGTACTATTACTTCCATAACCAGAGGCTCATTTCCCTTTACTAGCTGCTAAAGTTCCCTGTGCATCTTACATTTGGTGTCACACAAAGATTACATACTTGCTACCCCAAGGAGGTGTTTGTTATCTCTTGTGTATGTTTTGTAACCAAGCCATATCTTTAAAACCTTTACAATGGTGGCCAGACCATACAGCTATATGGGACTCCTACACCAAACAATGTGAGGTCTAATTGGGACCTCACATTAGGGAGATCCCCCGCATGTTGGCGGTATCCAGGATCGTCAACGCTATTGTAAAAAAGGAGAACAAATTGAGAATCAAAGATTCTCATGCTTGTCTCTTGATTTTGATGATAAATTTGAGAGATTGAGTATTGTGTAAGTACCCTACTCTACTTGAGTCTGGGTAGGCAACAAAGAGAGAGAGCAAGAAAGACTATTGTAATATTGATTCTTGTTAAATAAAATCCTTTTGGTTCTTGTTTTATTTCTTGTGCATGCAATGTGTTGATGATTTAAGTGCGATGCTATAAATTTAATTAGCATCTCACCTAAGTAGGTAGGCCCCCCTCCTTATTCAAGTACTGCTTGTATTTTAACCTAAGTCTCCTGGTTCATGTTTGAGTTTGACGACTTAAAAGTTTGAATTTTTTTTGATAATTAAAATTTGGCATTAAGTTCGATATATATATATATATATATATATATATATATATATAAGCTAAAAATTGTTTAAACTCTTTTATATATAATGCTAAGAATTGTTGTAACTCTTTTTTATATATGATGTGAAGATATAGATGTATTTTTAGCTTAATTATATATATGTATGAGAGAGTATAGATTTCTACCGCTGTTCATATTGAGAGAGAGTTTTCTAGATAAAACTGTGTGGATGTAATGCCCCATACCAATAAATAATAATAATAAAATAAATGAAATACTAATAATATATAAATAAATAAAATAAAAAATGACGAAGAAAAGAAAAAAATAAAATAAAATAATGAAGAAAAGATAATAATAAATAAAACAACAAATAACAAAGAAAACATAATAATAAATAATTTTTAAAATAAAAATATATAAAATAAAAAGAAATAAAATTTGGCATGATGACACATGGATTGTGCACATGCGGGTCTATTTCCAATCCCCTTACCATTTTTAGAATAGTTGGTTCTATTTAATGGCGAAAAAGAGAGATGAGAAGCATTCATTCATTCGCTCATTCTTTGAGGAAGGGAATGTTGGGAGGCACAGGGAAATATTTGTTGAAACTCGTCTAAGATTGGTTGGAGAGTCATCCTCAACACTTTATTATGGTCTGCAAGATCTGGATAGCATGGCAACTTCATATTCACTAGTAAGACATATCATCACTCCGCATGTATGTTGTTCTTTTCAAATCTTTTGAAAATCCTATGATAATTAATTGAGTAGATATGTTGATTGATAATAACGTGGTTAATGTGTTTAATTTTGTATATTTTAATTATGGGTCATTACATTTGGTATCAAAGTGATTCAAACTCTTAGTACCTTTGGGGATTAAAAATTACTGCAAGACCTATTGAAATCTATTTTTATTGTTCTAGATATGCTTGAAAAACATTGTTAAACTTTTGGATTTAATATTGTCTTTCTAGATTTATTATGAAAACTATTGCTCATGTTTTAATGGGGGGCTATTCTCTAAGAACTAATTCAGATCTAGGAACCAAGTCTCTCTAGATAAATTATTGTTCACATATCATGGATTAATTATCATTTTCAGTAGTTCCTTTAGTTATTTTGTTGATGACCATTCTAGTTATTTTGTTGATGACCCTTTTGGGATGAGATATGACCCAAGTACAAATCATTCTATAACTAAATCAAATATCCACAAGACCCATAATGCAGAGATATTCCATTAAAATTATAAAAATTGGGTTTTGAAGATGTGATGTAACCCCAAAGGCATTTGAAATATGTGCCTTTGTTTTTAGTATCGAATATAAGATTTGTGAGTATCGTCTTCTGAAGCATTAGTGCCTATACATATATGAATCCTTTGTTATTAATAGCACACCATAAGATTGTATGGTATATTCTATGTTCATTGAGGTCGAGGAATTGTTGAGTTCCAAGCCAAATCGACTTCCCTTGATTTTTTTAATAAAATGAATCGTTATAGTCTTTATGTATTTATGTTTATGAATTAAAAAAATTGTTTATTTACAAAGTGTCTATGTAGAAATAGAAGGAGAGTTTTTCATTTATAGGAAACACTCAGCCTTGGACCACTAAGATCCATTCACACCAGAGGATGAGGGTCACAAGCTAATTAGTTGAAGCAAAAAATAAAGAAGTTGAAATTCCGTCTAGTGATTAATTCATTAGAAATTGAAATTGTATATATGCCCTGCTTGTTACCATGGACCAAACCTCTGTTAACAGTTTTGGCAATGTGATGAGTTCCAACCCCAAGGGCATTTGAAAGAGGCGCCTCAGTTATGTGCATAGATTAATTCTAGTAGGGAATACTTCCTCTTCACTGTAGACATAAATCTCAACATGGGTGATTTCAGTTGTAATTGATGGGATATACAAAGATGTTGGGTGGTGTTACAAGTTGAATATCCTTGTGTGTTAAGAAGAAACAACCAATTTAATCCATGAACAATTGTTTTGAGAATTTCGGAGCTTGGTCGACATCCAATCCTTGGTCGACAAGAAAGTTTGGTCAAATGTTGTTGCAATGTAGTTTGAAGGGTCTCTAGAACCAACCAAATTTTCCAAGTTTTAAAAGATTCACCAAAGGAAAAAAATATGGCAATTTCTATCATAGTTTGATATCAATAAGGTTGAATAAGTTATACGATTGAAACAAAGGTTGAATAACCAATTATGAATTGGATATCTAGATCCCAAGAGTAATTTGGGTTGTGAAGTATCTAGATTGAAATTAATTGAGAGTTATAGTAAGGAGAAAGATTCCAAATTTTGGAGTTCGCATCAAAATCTATCTGCCTAAAAAGTTAATCTGAGTTCAAAGGTATTCGACCTCATAATGACCTCCAAAATTATTGTGAGCATAAAAGGTATCTGACCTCTAGGTCGAAAGTGCTCAAAAGAAGTATCATGATCAAAAGAAATCTAGATCAAAAGACACCTAGTTTGGAGAAATTCTCTGAACTTCATGAGGAGTTTGAAGTTCGAACTTAATTAAATATGAGTGAAATTTTGAATAGAGTGCCATTAGCCCAATTCTTCAAGTTTGACATTGATAACCACCACCTCCATGTTGGGATTTGACTATAATGGGAGAGATAGTAGTTCTCTTGAAGAGGAGACCAAAAGCATTGATCCACAGTTAAAGGTGAAAGTTCGTTTTATTTAAAAAATGAATTGAAGGTGAAATCTATTTTTTGTCATAGGTTTATTTGAGTATTTTCTTATGATTAATTCTAGATAATTGCAGAACAAGTTATTCTTTAAACAAATAAATCAGAGATTGATGAGGTTCCCACATACAGGGTGAGTTAGTTTTAATAGGTTAAATACAAAATGCAAATCAAGTCACAATGACAAAGAAATTTGTAATAGAAAGAGAAGTCATGCTCTTTAGAGATACATAAGAGGTTGTTCTTTACAAAATATTGCAAAATACATTGTTTTTGCAATAGGAGATTCGAATAAAGAAGAGCATAGAAGCTTCAAAGATGGATACCTAGATAAGGAACATATCATAAAGGAAGGATAGGATATGGTAAAGGTCCTATAAATTTAAGGCAATTCCATCTAAGGAGCAGAATTGGGTAGAATTATTGGTAATATTTTTGAAGTAAGTTTGAGGAGATCGATAGCAAAATTACTTTTCAAGAATCGCAATTAAGAACTTGTAAGTTTTTTGGAAGATGCATTTTTATTGAGGTTTGACAGTTAAGTAAATGGTATTTATGATTTGAAATTGATAATTTTGTAGGTAGCGACAAGTGAAAGGAGAATGTGGTAGAAGAACTTTACAACCAAGCAACTGTAAACAAATTCTAGTTAAATTTGGAAAGCAGAAGAACAAGTAATGTTCTAAGGAGAGGTGAGAGAAAGTGCATAATCCTAGAAGAACATAAGAAGCTTAAAAGGTTTTAGAGAGAGAACCAAAAGGTTACCAAAAGGCCAGATCTATCATTCTAAACTTAAATTAAGTGTATAGGTTTCAATTAATAAAATTTTCAGTTTTGCATGGTTACAGGTCTAATTGTGCAACCTGAGATCTTCCAAGGAGGACAATTCAAATGTGGAGAAATTGTGGGTTAAAAAGGAAACCATGAATCTAAGATGCTTCGATCCTAGATCTAATAGTTTATTCTATGAAGGAATGATTTAATTATACAATGGTTTAGTACTATGAGTGGGTGTCTATATTATGGTAGAAGGTTGGAAGATCCTTTGTTTCTAACGTTGGGATCATTCCCCATAATTTTGACTTTTGAATCAAATTATTCCCTATCAAATGGATAAAATTCCAACGTGAATTTACTAGACCAAATCTGGGTTCGTTCTTTTTGGAGCTTTAAATCCCTTTATTTGTTCAATTACCTTTCAACTTAGGGATTTAATCACTGTTATTCTCATTTTGGGTTATCAAATCTGTTTGGTTTTCATGCGATATTTATTGGCAAATCTTACGGTGTTAATTTGTAAACTCACGATAAACCTTAAATTAGCATAATTTATAATGGGTCAAGTTTATTTTATAAATCCAAGTATCATAACGATTAAGCTCCAAGAACACAATTTCACATTAATTTGGGGTTTTACTCGTGCTTAAACTTACATGCTGACTATCCCACCTGAGTGTTTCCTTGACATCACAATTGTGTAGTTTCCATTAGATAAAGGAAAATATTGAGAAATATGTTAATTAGATTAGTATTAGTTATACATGCTTATAAAAACAACATTGATCCTACACCTTTTGACTCCCATGATAAGGAAAAGTCGTAATACAAATCAAACATGCTACAAAATTATGGATTCAAGTTAGGTAATTTGGTTGGATATGATCAATCAAACCAATCCATTATTCCCTTCACTCTCATTTAGAATGTCAAGTCCATTTCATTATATTATCTGTATTACAGTTAGTTAGGAGCCTGACCTCTGGTCATAGATAAGGAGCTTGGCCTTCCAAGAGCTTATGTTGGGATTATGGCTCCCAACTATAAATCCTTATATAGTGTAATTTTCTATATCACAATCAAGTACAAGAAAAACACTATTTGAACCTATAAGACCTTGCCATGGACATCCCCTAAGATCTCTATTCGAGAAACCCTTTGCCGAAGACAATTGATCGAATCCCCTATGGGATATGACAACTAAAATCCCATTCTCCTCCAGGAAGGTTGATGTCATTTGAGCATAAGACTAGTAGACCAACACTAACACATGAATCCAAAGTCAAAGATTTAGTGACATGGAGTAAATGATAGATATACATTTTTTTTAGTCATCTTATCTATATCTATATCTATATCTACATAGCTACATTATAGATACCTCACTTTACAATATTGTTTGGGTTATGATTCAAACTGCCTCAAAAGCCATTTCAGTGTGTTTAATTGACCTACAAATGGATGTCAAAGAATCTTCAGAAAGTGTTCAGAACAAGGAATATTTTTGACTTGGGAGGTGACTTCAACACATTTTGAGGCTTGAATAGAGGAAATGTAGATTTGATTTTGGTATGAGAAATTTCATGACCATAATTTATTTTATCATGGTAAAAATTTTATTAATGAAATTGTTTTTTATGATGAATCATGATAAGAGTGTTTATAGTGTAGTATTACTCTAGAATTGAGATGATTGTCATATTTATGATATTGTGGCATGGGGTTATATTGATATGTGGTTCCAAATATTATGTGATGTCATAATATATTCGATACAAATATGTTGATGTTATAACTTATGATGATGCGAAGCATGTGCTTATTCCATGCATATTTTATGACATGCATGAACATGAAGTTTTACTATTCAAAATATTGTGATAATAGTGATGTTATGTTCTCATGATGTTATGTCAGAGTTGGCATGTGGATTATTTTCTATGATGTTATGGTTATAAGTAATGCATGGGTTGCATGTTGAGAAGTGGTGATTGACAAGAATTTTACAAATGGGCTGAAAGGGTCAGTTTATTTGACGATCTCGTGGGAGACCATACCTATAATGGAGAATGTGTAAACCATATGGGTTGTGGACATAATCAACACTACATATGCAAGAGTTATTTTGTGTTATGTAACTCTTGATGGATAACTCTTAAGAAGCTATGAGACCATCTTGAGGAGACTGAGTGCCCGGTATTAGATTAGGACGCCAAAGTCTAGAAGTGGTGTGAGGACTTCAATGTTTGAGGCTGTGTACTTTAGTTGGTTGTGGAGGGAGTTGAGATAGTCTTGCGAGATGCACAGAGTCATTGAATACTAGGACTAGATGTTTGCCTTGGGGTAGATGAGGTCTAAGCCTTAGGCGAGTCTTGAGGCTATGGTATAAACGGATGATGTTATATGTCTGGTTCTGAAAGTTGAGAAAGAGACTTGAGATTCTTTAGGATTTCCCTGGTGTTGTGATGTAACTTTCGATGCCTGTTGGTATGCTAGTTCAACAAAGGGCGTCACACAAACATGGGGTAATAAATAAATAAATAAATATAATAATAAATGAATATATTAACTTCGAGATGAAGTTCCTTAAAGAGGGGAAGTATGTAATACCTCATACTAATCAATAAAATAAAAATAATAAATTAAATGAAATAATAATAATATATAAATAAATAAAACAACAAAGAACAAAGAAAAGATAATAATAATTCAAATAACAAATAATGAAGAAAAAATAATAATAAATAAAATAACAAATAACAAAAAAATGTAATAATAAATAAAATTTTGAATAAATATATATAAATTAAAAATAAATTTTTTTTTGGCATGATGGTGCATGGATTGTGCACATGCAGATTCATTTCCAATCCCCTCACTATTTTTAGAATAGTTGGTTCTATTTAATGGCAAAAAAGGGAGATGAGAAACATTCATTCATTCACTCATTCTAAGGAAGGGAATGATAGGAGACAAAGCGTATCGACAATAGTAAGTTGACTGCGGGCTGGAGGGTGACAACTACAAAAAAATTGGTTGCAACTTATCTAAGGTTGGGTGGAGAGTCATCCCAACACTTTGTTGTAGTCTACGAGATCTGGATGGCGTGACAACTTCATATTCACTAGTAAGGCCTATTGTCGCTCCACATGTATGTTGTTCTTTTCAAATCTTTTGAAAATCCTATGGTAATTAATTGAGTAGATATGTTGATTGATAATAACATGTTGATATATTTAATTTTTTATATTTTAATCATGGGATCCTGTCCAATGTTTCAGGTGGACACTCCACCCATTATCATGGACCAGAGAATTGAATGATTACAAATGAGTGCCTAGGAGGTTTTAATAGAAGGAAGTATACTAACTAGCGGTCAAAGAATAATATTAAAATAATAAAAGTAGCTATTATGAGAAACGGTCAGAAAACTCTCTTTTTATATGTATCCAAAAATACTAAATGACAAAAAAATTTAAAGATTAAAACATTTTTTAATATACATATTTTTCCGATATATATTTAACTTTTATATATTATTGGAATATTATACTTCTATTATAATTGTTTATAAATACATAAATTTATATAATTTAAGTGTGCACGATATAAATAGAAAATAAATACACACATAAAAAATAAATGACAACAAAATTTAAATGTTAAAATCTTTTTTCAATATACATGTATTTCTTTTATATATTTAGTTTTTATATTTTATTGAAATATTACACTTTTACTATAACAATTTATAAATATACAAAATTATATAATTTAAATATATATGATATAAATATAAAATTAACCTATATATATGTATGCTATAAATAAAAAATTAAAACATATATACATTCAATATAATAATAATATATATATATATATAAAATTAATTTATATATATATATATATATTATTGAAATATTACATTCCTATTGTCACTGTTTATAATATATAAATTTATAATTTAAATATATATGTTACAAATAAAATATTAACACATATATTATTTTATAAATAAAAAATTAACACATATATTATGTTATAAATAAAAAATTATTATAGTTTTTACTATATCTCTCTTTATATATATAAATAAATAATAAAATACCATTCTTTTTAAAGATTATATAATTAATCGATTGATTTATATATATTTCTTTTATATTTTATTGAAACATTACACTTTTATTGTTACTGTTTATAAATATATAAATTTACAATATAAGTATATATGTTGTAAATAAAAAATTAACACATACATATATATTCAAAAATAATAAACTAACATAGATTCATTTTTACTCCTGATCTACAAAGCTCCCAGAGGAATCAATTTTTTTCACTCTATGCTAGTTTGCAAATCAAAATATTTGATCCCTCTTTGCACTTAGTAGATCCATGGTAAAGATGGAACTATGTTGGTTTAATTTCCCCTTTTAAATAGGCTACATTCCATGTGAATACCATGGGTCAATATCATTGGTTCTCAATACCATGGGTCAATACCATGTGCCATATTTATTTTTATTAATATTAATATTAGGGTTAATAATGTTTTTTTTTGCATGGTATTAATAATAATTTGGCCCATTCCCGGATGCGGGTGATAATCAAGGACAGTAAGGTGGAAACCAACTGGGTTGGTGTGTGGCGAGACCACATGGCCTCCCGCAGGTTGGCACAGTGGTCCAAAAATGGCATTTACAATAGCCATAAATGCACCTCATGCGAGCACTGCCTCCAACCTGTTAACTATCACCAACCTCGGCTCTGTGCAAACATGCATTCTCAGGAGAACCTCACCTCTGCTTCTGCCCATCAACCTCTGCAACCTCTGCCACTGCAATGCCTCTGCCCTCAAGCCGCGACTGTACCCAGCTCCCGCACAACCACAGGGAAACGCTGCCACCTCCTTTGCTACATTGATTTCGGCCCGGGCATCCACTTCACCCATAGCATGGATTGTCATTTTATCTTCCCTTCGGCCCTGGCTACTCATCCCTCTGCTGAGCAGTCTGCAAGCTCAATTGTGTCGTTGCACCCCATTGTGCCCAATTCCGGAAGAAATTCGCATACGCCTGCAGACAGTATGGCAAGAATGCGACACCGTATGCGCAGTCGCAGGGGCGGGAGCCGAGGGAGCCTGAGTCACCCCCAACACTCTCCTGCTTCGGATACCAATACCACTTCCTCTCTGGCTGAGCAAATCCCTGGGAGTTACCCAAATACACGCAGTGGAAGAGGTCACCTCCACTCGGTGGCCCCTACCTCGCCTCCCAGTAGCTTCCCTTCCATTTCTTCCTCATCTCCCAGAGGCACTCCACCCCTTCCTCCACTGCATTCCCAGAATGCCCAATTCACCTTCCGCTCCACCCTGAACAAGCCCCTCATCACAGCCACCATAACCATTCTCTTTCACGAGGCAGAGCAGATCATTGAGGAATAGGCCATAGAGGTTGGTGGACGCACCAATATAAATGAGGAGCAGGGAACGTCGGGGGGGTGGCACCACCAGGGCAATTGGAGTATCGGACATTGCTGGTGGTGGGTGCACCACAGCAGGGTGCAGCCACACCAAAGCCATACCAGAACTGGCTCAGACGAGCATCCAAGGAGTAGGGGAGCGGAACCAGGAGCAGAAGACGAGATGTGCAGGGAAGGAGGTGAATGAGGCTCAACATACAGACGAGGTAATGGACCCTTACTGCTATCTCGTCGAGGAAGAACACCCGGCATTGCAGGCTGGCAACACAGAGACCTCGCTTCTGGCAGGTGGCGACATGGAGGAGTACAGGTGCTTCATCGTGGAGGAACACCCTCCGTCTCCGCCACGTTCCTAGTTTGCCACCTTGATGCCGCATGTCTGCCTCATTGTCTGCCACCTTGCTACCACTCAACGCGCCACGCGTCCGCCACACAGTCTGCCACTCAGCATGCTACGTGTCTCAGGTTTTTTGGGACTCTGTTTTTTAGTTTTTTTGTTTCAATGGGGTTTTGGTGAAAAAAACTATGAGTTTTCAGATCTTTAGTTGGTTTTTAGTCTCATTAGATACAATGATAACAAACTAGATGCTTTGCTAGTTTCCCCTGCATGGGCAGCAAGCTAATTCTCTGAACTCTTTTTTGTTACGGACTAGTTTCCCTTCTGGGTAGTTCAGATCTAGACTTTGTTGGTTGTTGCCATTCCTCTGGCATGGTTAAGTACAGGTTAAAGCCTCAGCGTATGATATCTTTTTTTCATTAATAGAATTCGTATAACTTAGAAAAAAAAATAATAATTTGGCCCATAGGCTTCACTTAAATAAAACTTCTTTTTCAGTGTTGTAAATATAAAGTTGATTATGGAGTAAATATAAAAATGTTTTATTTATTTATCATACCTCTCGTTTATTTATATTTTTATTTATTTACCATACCTCTTTTATAAATATGGTATTTGGCCCATGGTATTTAGCCATGGTATTAAAATGGTATTTGGCTCATAGGATTCACCTAAGGGTTTTTGTAAATATAAAGAGATTTATGAAGTAAATATAAAAATAAGTTTTATTTGTTTACCATACTTCTAGTTTATTTATATTTATATTTATTTACCATACTTCGAATTTATTTAAATTTTATTTATTTACTATACCTATTTTTTGAGTGTTCATAAAACCTCTTTATATTTTAAATTTATATTAACATTACATGTTAAATGTTTATGTTTACTTTACATTTACGCTTACATGTTTACATGAGATCTACCTCATACATCTACCCCATACTAGCATACCGGGTTACATTTAAGTTTACATTTACATGTTTACATGAGATCTACCCATACCGGGTTTACATGTTTACATGAGATCTACCTCATACATCTACCCCATACTAGCATACCGGGTTACATTTAAGTTTACATTTACATGTTTACATGAGATCTATCCATACCGGGTTGTAGAGGGCCTCTATGTGTGAGATCTACTTAGGGTTGTTTACATTTACATTTACATTTACGTTTTTATGTGAGATCTACCCGTACCTCATACATCTACTCCATACTAGCATACCGGGTTACATTTAAGTTTACATTTACATGTTTACATGAGATCTACCCATACCGGGTTGTAGAGTGCATGGGTTGTAGAGGGCCTCTATGTGTGAGATCTACTTAGGGTTGTTTACATTTACATTTACATTTACGTTTTTATGTGAGATTTGCACGGGCTGTAGTGGGCTGTAGAGCGCCTCTCGGCGCAATAACAAACATGGGGTAATAAATAAATAAATAAATAAACCGGGCTGCAGAGCATCTCTCGGCACAATAACAAACATAGGGTAATAAATAAATAAATAAATACAATAATAAATGAATATATTAACTTTGAGACGAAGTTTAAACATGGGGTAATAAATAAATAAATAAATACAATAATAAATGAATATATTAACTTCGAGACGAAGTTTCTTAAAGAGGGGGAAGTATGTAATACCTTGTACTAATAAATAATAATAACAATATTGGATTTCAGGCATATGTGGTTCATTTCTTTTAAGTTGAATCTCAGAGTATCCACAGTAATATTCATACTTGTCAACGTTTCAAATCCCAACAGGGATCCATCATCAGGACAATTACTGAATGATGATAGAAGAAGAGCTCAGTGAGAAGATAAATAGTGTTTAAGATATTTTGATTTCAAGGAGATGAGGTTGGCTTTAAAATTTTTAATATTTCTGTTTTTATTTTTAATTAATTTTTAATTTTATTTTTAATAATTACTAATCTTTTATTATATTCTTTATAATAAATTGTATTTTATTTTTATTAAAAGATCTTTTAATGAATAGTTTTTTATTTTAATTATTATTAATAGATCGTGTATAATGTTATTGTAATGATTAATTAGTTTAATTAATTAATGGATTCTATTAAAAAATTTAAGTTATTATGATATCTTAATTCTCATTAATTAATTAATTAGTTAGTTAATAATTATGATAATTAATTTTTATTTTATTATTGATAATTTATCTTCTATCAATAATAAAATAAAAATAATTATCATAATTATTAACTAACTAATTAATTAATTAATTAGAATTAAGTATATAATAATAATTTAAATTTTTTAATAGAATCCATTAATTAATTAAACTAATTAATCATTACAATAACATTATACACCATCTATTAATAATAATAAAAATAAAAAACTATTCATTAAAAAATCTTTTAATAAAAATAAAATAATAAAATACAATTTATTATAAAGATTATAATAAAACTTTAAAACATGGTTAATAATTATTATAAATAAAATAAAAAATTAATTTAAAATAAAAACAACAATATAAATTTTTTTAAAGCAGACGTCAATCAAAATATCTTAACACTATTTATCTTCTCAACGAGGCATGATGATGGATCCTTGGGATTTGAAAGGTTGACAAGTATGAATATTACTGTGGATACTCTGAAATTCAGCTTTAAAAAGATAATAATAATAATAATAATAATAATAATAATATAAATTGCATAATAATATATAAATAAATAAAATAACATTCTATAATACCTCGTACTAATCAATAATAATAACAATAATAAAATAAATGAAATAATAATAATATATAAATAAATAAAATAACAAATAAGAAAGAAAAGATAATAATAAATCAAATGGGGTAGCTCAAGTGGTAAGGGCCGTGGAAATGAAGTCTCACCGAACCGGAAGTCTTGGGTTCAAATCTTGGGCTACCCCTCTCCCGTAGAAGGGTACATAATGGACATGTAAATCAGGGAGTTCCGCCCCAGCTTACAAAAAAGAAGAAGATAATAATAAATCAAAAAACAAATAATGTAGAAAAAATAATAAAAAATAAAATAACAAATGACAAATAAATAAAATAACAAATAACAAAGAAAAAGTAATAATAAATAAAATTTTGATATATATATATATATATATATATATAATGGCATGATGGCGCATGGACTGCGCACATGCAGATGCTTTTCCAATCCCTTCACCATTTTTGTTCTATTTAATGGAAAAAAAGGAAGATGAGAAACATTCATTCATTTAGTCATTTTAAGGAAAGAATGCTAGGAGACAAATGGCACCGACAATAATAAGTTGATTGCGGGGTCGATTGCGGGTCGGAGCGTGAAGTTGATTGTGGGCTGGAGGGTGACAACTACAAAAAATATTAGCTGCAACTTATCTAAGGTTGGGTAGAGAGTCATCCCCAACACTTTGTTGCAGTTTGTGAGATCTGGATAGCGTGACAGCTTCATATTCACTAGTAAAGCCTATTGTTGCTCCACATGTATGTTGTTCTTTTCAAATTACGAGAATTGAATGATTACAAATGAGTGCCTTAGAGGCTTTAATAGAAGGAAGTATAGTAACTAGCCATCAAAGAATAATATTAAAATAATAAAAGTAGCTGTTATGAGAAAAGGTCAGAAAACTCTCTCTTTGTATGTATCCAAAAATAATAAATGACAACAAAATTTAAATATTAAAACATTTTTTAATATACATATTTTCTTTGTATATATTATTGGAATATTATACTTTTATTATAATTGTTATAAATATATAAATTTATATACTTTAAATGTGCACGATAATAAATACACACATAAAAAATAAATGACACCAAAATTTAAATATTAAAATATTTTTTCAACAGATATATGTTTCTTTTATATATTTAATTTTTATATTTTATTGAAATATTATATTTTTACTATAACAATTTATAAATATATAAACTTATATAATTTAAATATGTATGATATAAATAAAAAATTAATTAGGCTATAAATAAAAAAATTTAAACATATAAATATTCAATATAATAAAAAACATATATATATATTATTGAGATATTACACTTCTATTGTGATCGTTTATAATATATAAATTTATAATTTAAATATATATGTTTCAAATAAGAAATTAACACATATATTATGTTATAAATAAAAAACTAACATGCATATATATCAAAACTAATAAATAATAACAAAATTTAAAATTTAATATATATATATATATATATATATATAATTAATTGGTATATTTTATTAAAATATTCCTTTTATATTATAACTATTTATAAATATATATATATATAATTATTTAACTTATTTTATTGAAATATTATATATATATATATATATATATATATAAAAGCCCATTTTTTAATAATTATATATATAATTTATTAATTAATATATATATATATATATATATATATATATATATATATATATATATAATTTTATTTTATTGAAATATTATACTTTTATTGTTATGGTTTATAAATATATAAATTTATAATATAAGTATATATGTTGTAAATAAAAAATTAACACACACATATATATATATATTCAAAAATAATAAACTAACATAGATCTATTTTTACTCCGGATCTACCAATGCCAGTTTGTAAATCAAGATATTTGATCCCTCTCTGCTTTTAGTAGATCCATAGTAAAGATGAATCTATGTTGGTTTAATTTCCCCTTTTAAATAGGCTACATTCCACGTGAATACCATGGGTCAATACCATTGGTTCTCAATACCATGGGTCAATACCATGTGCCATCTTTATTTTTATTTTTGGCCTATAGGCTTCACCTAAATAAAACCTCTTTTTGAGTGTTGTAAAGATAAAGTGGGTTATGGAGTAAATATAAAAAAGGTTTTATTTATTTATCATACCACTCCTTTATATATATATATATATATATATATATATATATATATATATATATATATATATATATATATATATATATATATATATATATATATATATTTGTAAAGCTTGGTAGGACCTTCTGTTTTCTATTTATAAAAGACAAGTTTATACCATAGATGAGATAGGTGGCCTCAACTTGCCCAGTGGGAACCAAGTCTGTTGGTCACCTATCCTCGTTATATGTAATCCAAAAATAATATAGTTTAAGGCGATCTACCCAAGATATATATACATCTATATCATGATAAGAGTCTGAGTTTCTGTCTATCATAAGCATACATTAATAAAAGTAAATGCTATCCACTAAAAACCAAAAAACATTCAGGAACCTGACTATTCCTTTTGATCCTCTGAGGTTGAGTCAACCGGGGCCGGGTCTTCAGCTGAGTCTCCTGGTGCTTCTGCTAGCTCGATAATACAAGGGATATGCCTTTGAATACGATCTAAGCGAATGTCCTGCTTGCACAACTGGAATTGGATGGCATGCATGTATTTCTTGTAATTTGGCATGTCTTGGAGGGTCATTCCCATTCCCATTGATAGCTGCTCCATTGCCTTCCCCATGAGGCTCTTCATGAGCCAATACAAGTATAGAGTCTGCTTGAATTGTGTGAGTCTCCCCCTAGTGTTCCCTAGGTCCGGGATTACCTCACGCCAGGCCTCCATTTCCTCTTCTGAATCCGCCTCCTCTTTTATCTATTCCTCCCAATCTTCTAAGATCTTCTTGATGCCTGCATCCGTCCCTACCCTGTACATTGTTGTCACTTCATTGATAAGCCTTTCTACTGGATTTCTTCCATGTCTGGGATCCAAGGTGCCCGGGTCAACTGCACGAGGCAGCTCCCTTCCCCTTCTGCCTTGTCCTCTTCCATGGGCTGGTCTTGCCATTTCTCTTGTTGTGTGAACCTGTTCACATACATTTCAGATTAGATCACAGACATTAAGTTCTGGACTTTCCACAATGCTGCTGCTTCCCCTCTCCTCGCCTTTCCTGCCACACTCGTCTCTACCCTGGTGACCCTCTGCCCACGGCTGCAATGCCTCTCCTCTGCCAGGATTATCAGCGCCTCTCCCCTGCCAAGCAATAGCCTCTTTGCCTTTTTGTTGTTTTCCTCTCTCTGCTCTGTGCCCGGGGGTAGTGGCCTAGTGACCAGTTCAAGTGAAACTTTCGGCACTGACCGCCCTCCCCTCGAACCAGATAACCACTACAACCATCCGCTCCTCTCTGCCACTCCCAATTACCCTCCCTCGCACCTGCTTATCTACCTGCTCTCCTTCCTCACTGGTTATCAGGCATGCCAGCTTAATTGCGGGTGATTCCTCATGGTCCCATCCCTGATGGTCTCTCTCTTTGCCACTTACAGGTTCGACCCTCGTCCCCTTCCTTCCCAGCATGCCCAGGTCTCTCCCACCTATTTCCCGACACCCCTCTCTGGTCATATCCCTCATTCCCCCTCCATGGAAACTCATAGACAACATTGCAAAAGATGAGTAGAGCCAGATAACATACCCGGTGTCGCTTCGAAGGTGTCGTTGCAGGTCTCTAGGTTGATATTCCTCGTCGTTTCTCCGTCTCTCCTCTGCAGCTATGCTCTCCCCATCACCCTTCATTCCTTCATAATCCCCTTCCTTCCCTCTCTGTCCCATCCATCCTCCTGTCCTGTCCTTCCCACCTCCGTCACTACCCTAGCACTGGCTGCCACTTCTCCATGCCCCTCTATACATTATCATGCGGGAGGCCACCGCACCCATCGCCATGAGTGTGTGGGTTGCGGTGGGTTGTACCCAGCATTCAGTTATCCTGACAACCATATCTGTCCTGCATCCTCGGGCACTCACCCCGATCGAAGGTCTCATTTATTTATATTTTTATTTATTTACCATACCTCTTTTATAAATATGGTATTTGGCGCATAGTATTAAAATGGTATTTGGCCCATAGGATTCACCTAAATAAAATTTATTCTTAGGGATTTTGTAAATATAAAGAGATTTACAAAGTAAATATAAAAAGAGGATTTATTTATTTTTTTATTTATTTACCATACTTGCAGTTTATTTAAATTTGATTTATTTAAGATACCTATTTTTTGAATCTTCATAAACCTCTTTATATTTTAGATTTATATTAACATTACATGTTAAATGTTTATGTTTACGTTTACGTTTACATTTACGTTTACATGTTTACATGAGATACCCCATCCATTTATGTTTACATGTTTACATGAGATCTACCCCATCTACCCCATACCGTGTTACATTTAAGTTTAGGTTTACATGAGATCTACCCATACTGTGTTAGATTTACGTTTACATGTTTACATGAGATCTACCCCATACGGGGTTGTAGAGCGCCTCTATGTGTGAGATACGTTTACATGTTTACATGAGATCTACCCCATACGGGGTTGTAGAGCGCCTCTATGTGTGAGATCTACCCTATACTGCGTTGTTTACATTCGTTTACACCTACATTTACATTTACATTTACGTTTTTATGTGAGATCTACCCCTACTTGGCTGTAGAGCGCCTCTCGACACAATAAAAAATATGGGGTAATAAATAAATAAATAAATAGGGTTGTAGAGCGCTTCTCCGCCCAATAACAAACATGGGGTAATAAATAAATAAATAAATAAACCGGGCTGTAGAGCGTCTCTCGGCCCAATAACAAACATGGGGTAATAAATAAATAAATAAATAAATACACTAATAAATGAATATATTAACTTTGACACGAAGTTTAAACATGGATAATAAATAAATAAATACAATAATAAATGAATATATTAACTTCGAGAGGAAGTTCCTTAGTTCCTTAAAGAGGGAGAAGTATGTAATACCTCGTACTAATTAATAATAATAACAATAATAAAATAAATGAAATAATAATAATATATAAATAAATAAAATAACAAATAAGAAAGAAAAGATAATAATAAATCAAATAACAAATAATGAAGAAAAAATAATAATAAATAAAATAACAAATGACAAAAAAATAACAAATAACAAAGAAAAGGTAATAATAAATAAAATTTTGAATAAATATATATAAAAATAAAAATAAATTTTTTTGGCATGATGGTACATGAATTGGGCACATGTAGCCTTTCCAATCCCCTCGCCATTTTTAGAATAGTTGGTTTTATTTAGTGGCAAAAAGGGGAGATGAGAAACAATTCTAAGGAAAGGAATGCTAGGAGACAAATGAGGAATGCTAGGAGACAAATGACATCGACAATAGTAAGTTGATCGAGGGTGACAACTACAAAAAAATATTGGCTGCAACTTATCTAAAGTTGGGTAGAGAGTCATCCCCAACACTCTGTTGTAGTCTGTGAGGTCTGGATAACCTGACAACCAACTTCATATTCACTAGTAAGGCCTATTGTCGCTCCACATGTATGTTGTTCTTTTCAAATATTTAATTGAGTAAATATGTTCATTGATAATAACATGTTGATATATTTAATTTTGTATATTTTAATTCTGGGATTTGTCCAATGTTTGAGATGGACACTCCACCCATTATCAAGGACCAGAGAATTGAATGATTACAAATGAGTGCCTTGGAGGCTTTAATAGAAGGAAGTATGCTAACTAGCCATCAAAGAATAATATTAAAATAATAAAAGTAGTTGTTACCAGAATTGAATGATTACAAATGAGTGCCTTGGAGGCTTTAATAGAAGGAAGTATACTAATTAGCCATTAAAGAATAATATTAAAATATTAAAAGTAGTTGTTACGAGAATTGAATGATTACAAATGAGTGCCTTGGAGGCTTTAATAGAAGTATACTAATTAGCCGTCAAAGAATAATATTAAAATAATAAAAGTAGCTGTTATGAGAAATGGTCAGAAAACTCTCTCTTTATATGCATCCAAAAATATTAAATGACAACAAAATTTAAAGATTAAAATATTTTTTAATATATATATCTTTCTCGTATATATTTAACTTTTATATATTATTGGAATATTACACTTTTATTATAATTGTTATATATCTATAAATTTATATAATTTAAATGTGCACGATAATAAATACACACATAAAAAATAAATGACAACAAAATTTAAATATTAAAATATTTTTTCAATATACATGTGTTTCTTTTATATATTTAATTTTTATATTTTATTCAAATATTACACTTTCACTATAACAATTGATAAATATATAAACTTATATAATTTAAATATGTATAATATAAATAAAAAATTAACATTTATATGTATGGTATAAATAAAAAATTTAAACATACAAACATTCAATATAATAAAAAACAAATATAGCCCCAAGAGTTAGCCCAATTCGTCAAGTCAGCGCCTCGCCGTTCGGGAGTTTACAGGGTCAATTCTCCCCGAAAGCCCTTGGGGTCAGCTTTAGTCTTTACATGGACGAAAAAAAAAAAAAAAAACAAAAACAAAAAAAACAAAAAAAACAAATATATATATATATTACACTTCTATTAAAAAACAAATATATATATATATATATATATATATATATATATATATATATATATATTACACTTCTATTGTCATCGTTTATACTATATAAATTTATAATATAAATATATATGTTTTAAATAAAAAATTAACACATATATTATGTTATAAATAAAAAATTAACACACATATATATTTAAAACTAAAAAAAATAACAAAATTTAAAATTTAAAATATATATTTATATTATATATGTTTTTTTTATACATTTAATTTTTATATTTTATTAAAATATTCTTTTTGTATTATATCTATTTATAAATATATAAATATATATAATTATTTAAATTTTATATTTTATTGAAATATTATATATAAGACCATTTTTAATAATTATATAATTAATTAATTAATTTATATCTATTTCTTTTATATTTTATTGTTTTTTTTATACATTTACTTTTATATTTTATTAAAATATATATATATTTTTATTATATCTATTTATAAATATATAAATATATATAATTATTTAAATTTTATATTTTATTGAAATATTATATATATGTGACGATTTTTTAATAATTATATAATTAATTAATTAATTTATATATATTTATTTTATATTTTATTGAAATATTATATATATATATATATATATCACTTCTATTGTCATTGTGTATAATATATAAATTTATAATTTAGATATATGTTTAAAAAAAAAAATTAACAAAAATATTATGTTATAAATAAAAAATTAACACGCATATATTCAAAACTAATAAAAAATAACAAAATTTAAAATTTAAAATATATTATTTATTTTGATTTAATAAATTCAAAATTTAAAATTTAAAATATATGATCTATGGACCTAAAAAGACAAATTATTTATTTTGATTTAAGATTTTATTCCTATGCTCAAAAAGCTTGGAGAGAAGCCTCCCGAGTTCACTATAATTTTGGCATTGTAAAAGGCTAGGAAGGTCAGTATTGTAACAAAGGTTGTGAAATTGAGATCTAATGTGGTTGTATGCAGGGCACTCTAAGAGGAAGTGGTTTTCATCCTCGATGCTCCTATTCTCACAAATATGGCAGATCCTTTCTATCCATGGCGTTTTAGGAACTGCCCAACGGCCAGTTTCACTATGGAGCTCATGAGAATTCGTTCTAATCTTTGCTATATTAATTTTCTTCTTTGAGCTAGTTAAAATAGAGAGATACTTTTGATCTTCAAGGGTGGGGTTGATGACCCTCTTATAATAACTTAATTTTCTTTTAGACGCTAAATCTTTCTCACACCACAATTTTTCTTTGAACTTAGAAGTAACAATATCTTTAATGTTATTTATGTTTTGCAAAGCATCATTCTCATTGATCTCCCAATAGTTTAACCAGGCCCTTGTGTCCTTATGCCATCCTCGGTTAAGCCTTAGGTGGTTTTGGCTGGAATTTAAAGCTAGCTTAGGAAGTCTATGATTGTCTATGTTATTGAGCTTGTGCTTGTACACCAGAAACCTGAGCATAGCTAGGCTCTCAATAGGAGAAAGACCTGCTTCTATAAGGAGAATAGGATAGGGTGTATTACTTTTAATTTTCAGGTTATAAATTATAAAACGCTTCTGGATTTGCTCAATCTTTCTCCATGATTCTCTGGAGATGCTGCAGCCCCAAACTTCACAGCCATATAAGATAACAGGAATGACTAAAGTTTCAAAGAGGAACTTCTTTTTATCCCACATTACGAGGTTTGCAGTTTTACAATTATTTTCAAGACCAAAATAAGCTTTCCATCCCCCATTGATCCTTTTCTCAATGCTATGGTTCCAGTTGAGCTTGTGATGGATATCAATTCCTAGGTACTTGTAAGAATACACTTCCTCCAAGTTATTATTGTCATACATGAAGATAAGCACAACATACTTAGTAAAACCTCAAGTCTGAAAGGAACGAGAATATTCATAAATGAAGATCTCATTCCAGGAAGATTAATCCGCATAAAGGTGAGCTCTACTGACCATAAGCACAACATACTTAGTAAAACCTCAAGTCTGAAAGGAATGGGAATATTCAAAAATGAAGATCTCATTCCAGAAGAATAAAATGGAGGCAATGGAGACTAGATTGCATGTTATAGAAAAACAAAACCAAGATACTAACCAACCATCCCAGCAAGGAGACGCTGATACCTTAGAGGGTCTTAAAATGAAAGACATGATTAAAGAATTAGAAGAAAAAGTTAACAACCACCTCACCCTAAATAGTGCGGTAGATAAGTTAGATATTAAACCAATTAAAGACGAAATGAAAAAAATTAATAGAATTAGACCACGAACGTAACAAAAGGACCTTAAACCTTATAATCTTCGGTTTAAAAGAGGAAGAAGATGAGGATACTTTAGCCTTAGTCTAGACAGAATTACATAATAGATTACAAATTGAAACAGTGTGTCTCACAGAAGCAACAAGGTTGGGGAAATTAACCGAGAATAAAGGAAGATTAATCCGCATAAAGGTGAGCTCTACTGACCATAAGCACAACATACTTAGTAAAACCTCAAGTCTAAAAGGAACGGGAATATTCATAAATGAAGATCTCATTCCAGAATATCAAGCAGAATTAAGAAAGGAGGTTCAAAAGGTAAAAGAAGCTAGAAAGGAAGGAAAATGGGCAATAATCAGAAATAGAAAAGCCTTTATTCGAGACAAAAACCAAAAAAATAGTAATCAATAGCAATTAAACATGCTCCGGATCCTTTCTTGGAACTGTCGGGGCTTCCCATGGAACAAAGGCCCCAAGCTAAGTTGGATCTCAAATGATGTTGATATTATTTTGCTTGTTGAAACTTGGGAGCACGAAGAATCTAAGGTCCCTAACATAGATGGCTTCACGCTATGGTCTACGTGGAACAAGCGATCCTCTCGTAGAGGCATTGGGGGAATAGCTTGTTACATTAAGAAGAACATCTCCCCCTATGTTAGGATTTATAAAAACGACCCTCACAACCAATTTAGTTGGATAGAGATCAGAGACATTAATAATAAAAAGTCCTACATAGCAATATGTTATTTCCCCCCCTTTAATTCTAACTTCTATAAGAAGAAGAATCTAGATAAAACTAACCCTTACAATAGTTTAGAGAACGATATTTCTAGCCTAAGGAATGAGGGTAATATCCTTTTAATAGGTGACTTCAATGCTCGAACTTCAAACAACCAAGCTATTATTTTAAGCAATCGTTCCAACCCTAATCCTCTTTGGTTAGACGAAGACCCTACCCTGGCTAGTAGATACAAAAGGAGCTCTGAAGACCTCGGGGAAAATTTGTTTGGGTCAGAGCTAATCAAGCTCTGTAGTGCTCAGGATCTCATAATTTGCAACGGTCTAAAAAAGTGGCCCAATTCCAGCAAGATGACCTGCATCCATGGACTTGGTAGCAGCGTGGTAGACTACGTTATTTCTGATCTTCCATTATACAACGAAATGATAAACTTTGACATCTTAAACGACCACGAGCCTGACTCCGATCATAGGCCTTTACTTATAACCCTCAATTTTGTCATGCATAGAGTTCCCATAGAAAATAATACTTACAACCAAAAGAACTTAATATTTGATAAAAATAAAAAGGACCTCTTTCTAAATGAATTAAAAACTAATTTTCCTCCTTTATCTAGTATAGACAACATAAAAGACCTATATCATAATTTTACTACAACCCTCTCATATTCTATTAAAAAGTTCTCAATTGAAGTCTCAAATAATAAAAGAAATAGCAAAACCAATCCTTGGTATGACAAAGATTGTAAAAATGCGAGGAGAGCAATTAAGGAAGCTGTTGATGATTCTCTTAAAATGGACAAGATAAGAATATACAAAGCCCTAATTAAAAGGAAAAAGAGGCAGTACATTCGTCAAAGACAGGAGAATCTCTTACACCTCTCTAAGGTCGCTCCTAAGAAATTTTGGAGGCAGATTCTGACTAGGAAGACTAAGGATAATAATAAAATTGCTCTTCACGATTGGAATTCTTATCTTAAAAAGCTTTATGAATCTCCTAATGTCATGGATAATTTGGAAACCCTGCTCACAACGAAAGAAGTCTTCTCTTTAGAAGACATTAAGTTTGGGGTTAATCGCCTCGCGAATGGGAAAGCTAAGGACATTGAAGGTTACCAGGCAGAAATCTTAAAAATTGGAGGCCCTGTCCTCATCCCCCACATCCACAAGCTTTTCAACCAAGCTGTTAAGCAAGGGTTCCCTAAGCCTTGGACTGAGAGCCTCATTATCCCTATTTTTAAAAGTGGAGATACAAATAACCCCTCTAATTATCGGACAATTATGATCAGCCCTCTCTTAGCCAAGTTGTACGGTAGTATTCTGGAAAAAAAGTTAAGCATATGGCTTGAAAGTGAAGGTAAGCGGGCTAAAGGCCAAGCGGGTTTCAGAAGGCATCACTCAACAACAGACCACCTTGTTACGCTTAGGATCATTGCGGAGGAATGTCGTAATGATAAATCCAATTTATTTTGCTGCTTTGTAGACTTTAGAAAGGCTTTCGATACGGTTCCTAGATACAACCTTTGGAATAGGTTAGAAGAGCTAAAGGTTCCTCTTGAGTTGAGAGCTGCTGCTATAAGGCTATACGAGAATGTAATTGCCAAGCTAAAGAACAATGAGGGGTGGTCAAAAGATATTAAGTGTAACATCGGAGTTAAACAAGGCTGCCCCCTCTCCCCTACCCTATTTGGCATTTACATCGATAAGCTTGAAGGTTATTTAGAAGAAGCAGGATGTGGTGGCACAATCTTAGCTGGGATAGTCGTTATCCTTCTTCTCTACGCTGACGATATTGTTCTTTTGGCAAGGTGCCCTTCTGATCTTGATAAGCAACTCAAGCTTCTTAAGGATTTCTGCTCTACCATGGGTATGACTGTTAACACTGACAAAACAAAAGTTATGATTATCAAATCCAAGAAGGACACTTGCACTAATTTTATGTATGACAATAATAACTTGGAGGAAGTGTATTCTTACAAGTACCTAGGAATTGATATCCATCACAAGCTCAACTGGAACCATAACATTGAGAAAAGGATCAATGGGGGATGGAAAGCTTATTTTGGTCTTGAAAATAATTGTAAAACTGCAAACCTCGTAATGTGGGATAAAAAGAAGTTCCTCTTTGAAACTTTAGTCATTCCTGTTATCTTATATGGCTGTGAAGTTTGGGGCTGCAGCATCTCCAGAGAATCATGGAGAAAGATTGAGCAAATCCAGAAGCGTTTTATAATTTATAACCTGAAAATTAAAAGTAATACACCCTATCCTATTCTCCTTATAGAAGCAGGTCTTCCTCCATTTTATTCTTCTGGAATGAGATCTTCATTTATGAATATTCCCGTTCCTTTCAGACTTGAGGTTTTACTAAGTATGTTGTGCTTATGGTCAGTAGAGCTCACCTTTATGCGGATTAATCTTCCTGGAATGAGATCTTCATTTATGAATATTCCCGTTCCTTTCAGACTTGAGGTTTTACTAAGTATGTTGTGCTTATCTTCATGTATGACAATAATAACTTGGAGGAAGTGTATTCTTACAAGTACCTAGGAATTGATATCCATCACAAGCTCAACTGGAACCATAGCATTGAGAAAAGGATCAATGGGGGATGGAAAGCTTATTTTGGTCTTGAAAATAATTGTAAAACTGCAAACCTCGTAATGTGGGATAAAAAGAAGTTCCTCTTTGAAACTTTAGTCATTCCTGTTATCTTATATGGCTGTGAAGTTTGGGGTTGCAGCATCTCCAGAGAATCATGGAGAAAGATTGAGCAAATCCAGAAGCGTTTTATAATTTATAACCTAAAAATTAAAAGTAATACACCCTATCCTATTCTCCTTATAGAAGCAGGTCTTTCTCCTATTGAGAGCCTAGCTATGCTCAGGTTTCTGGTGTACAAGCACAAGCTCAATAACATAGACAATCATAGACTTCCTAAGCTAGCTTTAAATTCCAGCCAAAACCACCTAAGGCTTAACCGAGGATGGCATAAGGACACAAGGGCCTGGTTAAACTATTGGGAGATCAATGAGAATGATGCTTTGCAAAACATAAATAACATTAAAGATATTGTTACTTCTAAGTTCAAAGAAAAATTGTGGTGTGAGAAAGATTTAGCGTCTAAAAGAAAATTAAGTTATTATAAGAGGGTCATCAACCCCACCCTTGAAGATCAAAAGTATCTCTCTATTTTAACTAGCTCAAAGAAGAAAATTAATATAGCAAAGATTAGAACGAATTCTCATGAGCTCCATAGTGAAACTGGCCGTTGGGCAGTTCCTAAAACGCCATGGATAGAAAGGATCTGCCATATTTGTGAGAATAGGAGCATCGAGGATGAAAACCACTTCCTCTTAGAGTGCCCTGCATACAACCACATTAGATCTCAATTTCACAACCTTTGTTACAATACTGACCTTCCTAGCCTTTTACAATGCCAAAATTATAGTGAACTCGGGAGGCTTCTCTCCAAGCTTTTTGAGCATAGGAATAAAATCTTAAATCAAAATAAATAATTTATCTTTTTAGGTCCGATAGATCATTATTTGGTCTCAGCGGACATCATCATCATCATATAACTTTTATATTTTATTAAAATATTCTTTTTGTATTATATCTATTTATAAATATATAAATAAATATAATTATATAAATTATATGTATATATATAAAAATAATAAAAGACCATTTTTTAATAATTATATAATTAATTAATTAATTTATATATATTTCTTTTATATTATAGTAAAATATTATATTTTTATTGTTATGGTTTATATAATATAAGTACATATGTTGTAAATAAAAAATTAACACATACATATATATTAAAAAATAATAAACTAACATAGATCTATTTTTACTCCAGACCTACCAAGATCCTTCTTCGCGCTTAGTACATCCATAGTAAAGATGAATCTGGTTTAATTTCCCCATTACATTCCACGTGAATACTATGGGTCAATACCATTGGTTCTCAATACCATGGGTCAATACCATGTGCCATCTTTATTTTTATTAATCTTAATATTAGGGTTAATAATGTTTTTTTGCATGGTATTAATAATAATTTGGCCCATAGGCTTCACCTAAATAAAACCTCTTTTTGAGTGTTGTAAAGATAAAGTGGATTATGGAGTAAATAAAAAAATATTTTATTTATTTATCATACCTCTCATTTATTTATATTTTTATTTATTTACCATACCTCTTTTATAAATATGGTATTTGGCCCATGATATTTAGTCCATGGTATTAAAATGGTATTTGGCCCATAGGCTTCACCTAAATAAAACCTCTTTTTTGAGTTTGTGTAAATATAAATGGAGTAAATATAAAAAGATGTTTTATTTATTTACCATACTTTTAGTTTATTTATATTTTTATTTATTTACCATACTTCTAGTTTATTTAAATTTTTATTTATTTACCATACCTATTTTTTGAGTGTTATAAACCTTTTTATATTTTAAATTTATATTAACATTACATGTTAAATGTTTACTTTTACATTTACGTTTACATTTTTACATGAGATCTACACGATACTCAGTTCTAGAGCGCCTCTATACTCAGTTCTAGAGCGCCTCTATGTTTACGTTTTTATGTGAGATCTACATGACACTAAGTTGTTTACATTTACATTTACATTTAGGTTTTTATGTGAGATTTACCCCACACTAGCCTGTAAAGCGCCTCTCCATGCAATAATAACAAATTTTATACATTTAATTTTTATATTTGGTTAAAATATTCTTTTTCTATTATAATTATTTATAAATATATAAATACATATAATTATTTAATCTTTATATTTGATTAAAATATTACACTTTTACTATAACTCTTTATAAATATATAAATTTACATTAATTATATATATATAATTTAAGTACGTAGGGTATAAATTATAATTATATAATTTAAGTATGTATGGTATGAATTTTATATCTCTATATATATATATATATATTGGAAAATTAATTCCGAGGGTTAGTTTAATTGAATGAGTCCTTGTCATTAAAGTATATTTGCTATTGAGAGGTGGCAGATTCAATTCTCTCGACACTCTCGAGGTTAGGCTTCATGGTTGAGACAACAAGAAGTGATCCCTTTGGGTGGATCTACTTGATACAAATGTTCTATGAACATAGAGGTCACCAATCTTTGGAGTTTATAAACCACATTAAAAAAAAAAATTATTCAAAAATAACAAATGACAATAAAATTTGAATATTCTAATAATTATTTAGTTTATATATATGTTTCTTTTATATTTTATTGAAATATTACATTCTAGTGTAACTATATATCTATATATCTATATATATTCAAAAACAATAAATAACATCAAAATTTAAAGATTAATATGTTTCTTTTATATTTTAGTGAAATATTAAACTTTCATTATAATCGTTTATAAACATATAAAATTATATAATTTAAGTGTGTATGGTATAAATAAAAAATTAACATATTAAAATTGTGAAGATAAAAATAAACAAATAGAAATGAAAAATATAAGGGTATAAGGGTGATTCTTTATGATGGGTACATTCTTCATTTGGAGAATATTTTCTAAAATTACTTTATATATTTTTATATGTTTATTATAAATGATAAGAGACCAGGGGAATTGGCCTGGTGGTGGGGTAAATTACTAAAACTTTGTTGCTCCGTTAAAGCACATTTGTTTCAGTGGTGCATCCCGTAAAATAAAACCCCCATAGGGGACAATTTAGAAATTAAGATGCATGGTTAGGCCCAACTGGTGAGCTCTGTGTAAGAATGTTGAGGAGACGGTGTATCACCTTTTCCTTACATGACCTTTCGCTTTGGGAGTATGGAACTCAATAAGAAATTGTTTGGGTATCATCTCAAATTTGCTGGGTGAATTTATTAACATTGTCCAGAAGCAGCAGTGGTGGGATCAAGAAAATCTAAAGAAAACAAAAATTTACTTTCACTTATTAGTTGAGGAATTTAGATATCAAGGAACAACAAAATATTTCAGACAAATCTGCTACTAGCAAATAAAAAAAAACAAAAATTTACCTTCAATTATTAGTTGAGGAATTTAGACAAGTCTGCTACTCCTAAAAGTCATTGCAACTTTCTCTCTTCTATTTGGTATAGATCCCACACATACTCATAATATTATTGAAGTAGTAGACAACTATTATCCTTCGGTATTGAATGTAGGGTGAGGGGAGGTATTATACCTGTAGGAAAATCAGTTTCATATTGGTCTGGTAGAGGTAATTAAGTTACTCAACCTCAAGCTTTTTTTATTTGTTATTGAGAAGGGATGTTGCTAGTTACAAATCTTTGGTGACTCTATGATTGTTATAAATTAGTTTAATGGGATTTCAAGATGTTATATACACACATTGTATTCAATCCTTGAAGAGATTTTATAATTAAAACTAGCTTTTGATCGAATCTCATGTTGCCATATTTACAGGGAAAGAAACTCCATTGCAAACTAATTATCTAAAGCACCCATTTTGGAAGTTTTGGGCACTTGGAAAATCTTTGAGAAGATATGTGATGATGTCTTAGTATATTATCATAAACCTTTTATAGAGAGCATGTTTTGGAAGTTTTGGGCACTTGGAAAATCTTTGAGAAGATATGTGATGATGTCTTAGTATATTATCATAAACCTTTTATAGAGAGCATATAGCAAGAGTATTAATAGGACTAGCTACATAAACTACCTATATTTTATTTCTCTCATAACATTCCCAGGTGGCTAGGAGGATATGTATATAATGCTGCTTTTATTTTCCATGTATCTTTTTTCTAATGGAATATTTTTCAGACATGATATGGGTATGTTAACGTGTTTGCTTTTTTACTTTTTGGATGGCTTTTAAGCCAATTTTTGAATGCACATAAGTGCATATATAGAATGTAATTTTCTTTTCCATAATCAAAATTACGATTTTTCCTCGATAACAAAAAGAATGAAAAATATTATTAAAAAAAGTAGTGTTTTACTATGTAAATTAACATGACTCCAAAATCTTCCCAAATTGGTATTGGTCTACCCCTCGTTATCAAGTTTGACATTCAGAGACACATTTGTTAGTGCATGCAACTTGGAATTAATTTTTTTAAAGCAAGTAGGTTTGAGCCTTGAGGGTTTTATTGTTTATTTATTTATTTTCATGACCAAGACGAACTTGAAATGAATTTCAATTTAATTTTAAAAGAATTTTGTGAAATTATTTAGGTTTGTGTTTGGATTTTTTGTTTTCAACTTGAGATTTGAAAATCTCATCAAATAAATTATACTAGGAATGGAATTCAACTAACTTCAATTTTTTTGAGATTTGAAACTTTTGCTATATGAGTTATGCTGAAATGCTTCCGGATCCATCGAATAAGGTTATTATTTATCGATGCTTTAATCCAACTTATGTAGCTCATCATTAGGGTGAATGTAAGATGATCGAATAAGGTTATTATTTATCGATGCTTTAATCCAACTTATGTAGCTCATCATTAGGGTGAATGTAAGATGATCGAATAAGGTTATTATTTATCGATGCTTTAATCCAACTTATGTAGCTCAGGGTGAATGTAAGATGAGAAACACTGATATATACATAACCTAAAGGAAAAATGAGTTGACAAGGAATACTATGTGTAAAAAACCCTAACAACTAAATACGAGGTAAAGATAGACACTAAGAACAAATAATATTAATACTTGAATCTTGAGATTTATATTGTATAATATTATATAAAGTAATAAAATCTCGTGTGAATAATAAAATATAATAATAAAATATGATATAGTATAGTATAATGAATGTAATGTGATATATATATATATATATATATATATATATATATATATATATATATATATATATATATATATATGATGTAATAAGGAGTTTTATATTAATAAAGATTGGTTATGAGCTAGAACACTTATAAAATATTTCTAATCATTGGCAATAGAAGTATTTATCAATTCATATAAAATTGATGCCAGCTTTGGAGCTGCATTTCTTTCCTATGCTAAAGACATATTTATTTATATTTCGACAAAAAACTCCAAGTATGAGAAGATATTTACAGAACAACATATAACGTCATAGATTTTAAACAAAAATAAGGAGACCTGAGATTAAGTCCTCCCATTAGCAGCAACCATTACTAAGAGTTTCATCCCTCTGTGAGCAACGAGGTTTCTCTTTTGAGAAGCAACGCTGGAACCAATGCCTCCAAAGTCAAGCTAAGCACCTTCAACCATATATTCCTCTAGAGTAGTGACCCGAGTGTTGAGAGAATTGATTCCTCACACAAACCATTCAGAGAGAGCTCCAAACCACTAAGAAGCCAAAGAAACTTGGCTTTTAAGAGTAGTTCAGATGGCTATCTTTTCCTATCTCCCATGTCTTCTTGTTGTTTCTTCGCAATTCGTAATGCCTTGACTAAATCCAAAAACTTGTCGAGTAATGAACAAACATTTAGACTTCCAAAATTGATGGAAGGTCCATCATTGTAGGAGAGAGCCACTGCACCCGTCTAGCTAACACACTAACAAGCTTAACCCACACTCGAAAACCAACAAGGAACAATGTCCCATGGAATTTCAGGAGAGCCAAATACTCCGTTAAATAATCAAAATTGAGACCCTACCATGATCCAGACTGAAGCAAATTTTCCATATCTAGGCCAAAATCCTTTGAAGGAAAATGAATATAATTTTGATTTGAAGTGCAGGACGAAAAAATTAAATCCAACCCATTGCATGAATAATAAAGTTCCATATCCATAGTGATCTCCAACCATTCCCACCAACGGCGAATTAAATGCATATACCTCCTTGAGTTGTGGTGAAATTGGATTACGTGACACATGACGAAATGCATGGGGCACATGTTGGAAACCTTGATGATCCAAATCTAGAAAATAATAGGCCACTTGATATCAATGCCTTTAATTCTTATAGCACGAGCCAAATACCAAGTTGAGTGGGAGGCAGATTTCCATTCCCCAAATTAAAACAAATTTCCAAATATATTATAATTAAATTTAAAGCAAGAACGTATAGGAACTCTTGGCATGACTAAGGAATGGGGGAAAATTTAATGACATCATGGTCCATCTCTATTATGCCTTGACCTAAAGCGAAGCCTTTTTTTTCCAAAGCGTCTGCCACTGAATTTAATTTTTTGTAAACATGGAAAAAACCCAATCACTTGAACTGAGAGGAAATTAAGATAATCCTTTGAAGAAACGGAGGGAGATCTAAGCATGAATCCTTCATGGCCTTGATTAGTTGTCGAATAACAATCATTGAATCACCAAAAACCAATAAATTAAAAAATTTATTTGCTGGCGCTGTTTCCAAACCTTTCCATAGAGAAAATAACTCAAATTGATTATTGGATGCATGACCAAGAACCTCAGCAAATTACGACACAATTTTTCTGTCAGGGATAAATATTTCCCCTCCCACTACTGCCTCCCATGGATTACCCTATAAGCTCCATCAAAGAAAAAAGAGAACTTGCTTCTATCCATTTTCCATTGATTGAAGTCAGATTAATTGAGACCAATACTAGATCCCACATTTCTAATTGGACAAAGCATAGATTTACCTAAGGGATTGAGATACTTCCTTAACTTTATCCATTTTCACTCCATATGATTTAGATCCTCTAAATATTTATCATTGTACCCTTAGAGGATATCAATTCAAAGAGAATAGTTAATGCTTTGAGGGTAATCATTTTAGGATTTAGGTACTCAATTTTGAAAATGGCCTTATTCGTGACGATTCAAATGGACCAACAGAGGAAATTAGGGAGGATTTCCCAAATATTATTGGAAGATAGGAGGATTTTCATGTACAAGGATATTTGAATCTCCATAATTGAAACATTTCCTCCTACAATCCTAGAATAGAGTCAATATAGTAAACATAAGAAAACTTTTCATGCTAGGACTCTATAAAGAATCCGAAGAACCTAAATAAATCTGAGATATCTTCCTTTGAATTGGAGCATAATACACACCTTGAAAAACCATAGATATTCTTTTTCCTGAGATTTTTGGCTGTAAGGATTTTTTGATGAACAAGAGTCCAACAAAACATACTCACTTTAGGAATACTATCCTTGTTCCATATTTTTTACCACACTGTGCATGGAGGCGGGTGAGGAAGTTGCTTAACCATATATGAATATCCCAGTATTGTTATGTATTTGTGCTGAGAAACTAGATTCCGTGTTCAAAGGCCCTGCTGATAAATGAAGATAGGGTCCAAGCCGTTTTAATTAAGAATCAATAAGTCCCATTGGATCCCTAGATGGATTGAAAGCTTTGGTCTATGCCAACCTTTCCAAATACCCTTACCATCCTAAAGTGAAATATATTTTAATTTAATAAAACCATTATGTTGCACCCAAATAACCAATTCTCTAAATTCCTCACATTCTCCTAGAGGGCTTTTGGAGGAGAAATGGTCTTTCGAGATATTAATGCGGGCACCATTTCCACATCATCGGCTAAGATAATCAACAATGAGGGGAGCAACCTATTTACATAACTTGCGTATTTTGGATCTAGAACCAGGAAAACTAGCTAATTTAGCCCTAAGCAAGTGATTTTTGTTGAAGTACATTCACAAGAAATCCATTTTCCACCATTCCTTAGAGTCTGAAATGAGCTTCCAAATATTTTTTTCTCTAAGGGTGAGGTTCATAAACAAAGGATATTTCACAACTAGACCCCCATTTTGCTTTGGAAGGCAAACAATGTTCCAGTGCACTAAATGAAATTTATTTTCACTATTTTTTCCTCTTTGCTAGAAAAATCTATGAATGAAAAGACTTATTTGATTAAGCACATATTTGGAGCCAAAATACTAGGAAAAAGATAAAGGGGAAGAGAATGTTAATTTTTCTTAGGGCTTTACTATTCTTTGGTTTATATAATTTCATTTCATCATTTACACATTTAATTCACCCCACAACATTATAACATCATTACATCATATGCAATTATGTAGAAAGAACAATATTATCAACAATGTAGCAGAACATAAGGGAAAAATAAAAGAAAAGCATTCAAACATAGAGACACCGGATTGGTCAAAGACTAGGGCAAAACCCGACAAGGGGGAAAACCATTTCAAGATTTTCTTCTTATTAGATTGTCATAAAATGTTTAGCAAAGAGAGAGTACAATAATCTATTTCTTCATTCACACGACTATCCAGAAAGAATAATCATACCATATCCTGAGATGAACCCAACAATAATAGTAGATAAAATAATGATTCAGAAACCCACAGTCAACTGTCAACATCTGTGGTCAATTGATGAAATCTGCGGTTAACTGACAAAATGAGTCCCTAGGTCCCAATGAAACGGAGGAAGAGTCATGCATGTGGCTGGAGCTTTCTGGATTCAAGGATAACCTTGTATGCATGCGGATGCAACCAAAAATTTATGTGTCAACCCTCTGACTGGAATCTAAAAACCCTAATTAACACATGCGAGCTCAGACCTTGTAATTTTGGATATGTGAAAACCAATTTCCCGCGAACCAACTTTAGACCTATGCGAGCCAAACCAAAGAAAGTAGAATGATTAATAATCTCCAAATGAGGGTCATTTGACTTGTATTTATAGCCATCCAAAGGGGTCTAATTTCCATTTGGGCTGACCCTTCCTTTTGTGCACATGTGGGTTTCCATATTAAAAATATATTTTCCTTAACCAAATTAAATTCTTCCAAGGGATAGGAGATGTATTTCTTGATGAGGAATATTATCCAGTTGAGGGAATTTGTCCCCAAGCCGCCTAACTAAAACTCCCTCTCATCTAGGGAGACATTACTGACTACAACACATGTAAGTGTCTCGACATCATCAAATGTTGTCTTTGCTCATATTTGCTCATCCTTGCTTATATATACCCATCCCTACTTATCTCTGGTTGTCTTCTACTCATATGCCGAACACTCTCGAATATAAAAGAAGAATTTTACATCAGAGGGGAGATTAAGATACCACCCTTAATTCACATCAACATCATCAGAGAGCTTATCTCAATCTAGAATGACAACAGGGAGTCCTCCTCAACCTAGAACCACATCAGGTAGCCCATTTCAACCCAAAATCCATTGATAATGAGGAAGGTCCTATGGGACACTCTCACCTCATGTCTATGATAGTGGAAAAGGTCCTGTGGGACACTCTGACCCCAAGTCATCTCATAGGGGATCATATGTATTCCACCCTATGTCAAGCAATCGGTGAGATATAATTTATCATCCATCCTACTTCCTATAGATGCATGAAAATTGCTAACCTTTCATCGCAGCACGATCTAGAAATCGACCAACACCATTTCCTATTTCCTTCAAGCATTCATCGCTTTAGAAAGATAACGAAAAGAGAGGAAGATTAGCCCATACATGAACAAAAATAGGGATTTCCTCGTCCAGGTTAAAATATAGAGACCAAGTGTTCAAATACATTCCCTTGGAGTCGGAAAAATATGACCCATTCTGGAACATAATTTCGAGCCGAAAAAATATGACCCATTCTGGAACATAATTTCTCTATCCTCCTTGCACTTGAAGAGGAAAGTGAAGAAATCAATACCCACTGCAAAAACGCTGAGGTTTCCATTCATCATCGATTTCTAGTACTTGTCAGACCACTACTCAACCAACTTGGGTGAAGGACACATGCCTATAAAATTTCCAACTAGGCCCTTGTCAGAGAACATTAAAGAGGTTTTCCGAAAGCCTAGTAGGAGAGCAACCGTTGGTATATTTTCAGCCTTTTTGACAAATATTGTCTGCAACTCTTTTGGTCTATGGTTTCTTTTAAGGGACAAAACCATAGCATGGAAGATAGATTCCTCGTCACAAGGAGGGGTAATCCCCTAGGCCCAAAGCCATTGAGAATCAATGAAAAGAGCACCAATAGAAGCAATGAATTAGGGTTTTAGGTTATCACAGAGCAATTGTAGAGCATTTTTTTGGCTCTCTTAGCCCATTAACATAATCATGCATGATCATATAACCACTTTCATAATAATATAATGTATTAAAGAGTATAAAATACTATATTATTTAATATAATAGGGAAAGTATTATAACATAATTTAATGTAATATTATGAATGAATATAAGATGAATATATTCTACAATTCTAATATATTAGGGTTCAATGTAATGTGGATTATGATATAATATAATTTTATATATTAAAGAATGTGAAATATTATATTCTTTAAATTTAATCAATTTTGTTTGCCTAATCAGGTGACTTATATTTTAGCTAGGATAGTTTATAGTTTCAATTACAATTTAGTTAATTTGGTTACTTACCATATTTCCTAATTGTTCATGCTATTGCAACTAATTAATTATTTTCTGTATTTTTTAGCAACTAACTAATGTTTAATTTGGTTTTTTATGAAACTAAAAATTATGTTGCAACTTACTGCATTATTTAATTTGTCTCCTAGTGCTTTGTATGTTGATCAATTCCAACATAGATTCATTCTGTTTTATAGATTCTTGATTCAACCCGTTGGGTAGATCTCTTGTATTGCAATATGTTACCAATCATGAGCATTTCATTTACAAAGTTTATGAATGAATAGTCAACTTAATCAAGTCACCCATTTAATTTCCTATCTGTGTGTTTACTTTCCAACATAGATTATTTTCCTACCCGCGTGTTTACTTTCCAATAAAGTGATTTATTTTTTTATTGTGTGTTTACTTCTATAACATAATGATTTATTTATTTTATGTGTAATTAAATTCTAGCAAAGAGTATTTTACTTTCCTACAAGAGTGTTGTAGTTAGTATTTCAATCCCTGCAAGAGTGAAATGTGATATTTCAATTCATGCAACTACGAGATGCAATATTTCAATTCTTTCTACGTGTGATATTTCAATTGCTACAAGGGTGAGGTGTGATATTTCAATTTTTGCATATGTGAGCCTTACAATTCTTGCAAAGTATGATTTGGTGACCTATGAAAGAACATTAGAACATCCAACTCTATCATATTTAATTAGTATTGCAACCTTATTGGCACTTAACAGATTGTATTAGCACATATAGTGCATGAAAGTTCTCAAATTCCATATGAACACATGATTGAAAATTAAATTTATAACCTCTCAGTTATCTACTAAGTAATTAGGAGGTAATGGAAAGTCTCGTCATTTTTGAAACCATTTCTAAGTAAATGTTAATAGGATAATAAGTTGTTTGTTGCCTGATTTCATTTAGTTGGTATATGTTTCTCAAGAAGCTTGGCATGTTATGTTTTATTCACTTTTTTCTTTAGGCCAATTGTCTTAGAAAGTATGTCTCTTTAATTTCCCAAGCATAGGGTTAGAGATAAAAATGGTAGATTTGTTAGCTCCATTAAAAACCCCCAGAAGACTAACAATGTAAGATGATCACAAGAGGAGTAAGGGCACACTCAACCTCACTTCTTGACTCCTACATCTAGCTATTTTACCAAAAGAAAGCTTCAATCTTCCACTTAAGAGCCTGAGCCCATGCCAACCTCATCCCATAACCCAACAAAGGTCTTGTTCCCCGAATACCAACCAAAAGAGAAACTTCATTCTATAGAATTGTTCTTTCTTGGTTCTCCCAAGGAACTTTCAGAGGACAAGGACACTTTTTACAAGAAGATGAAACATGAAATATCTATTAAGGAAGAGACATATTCCTTCATATTCCCCATTCAAGAATTAGACGACGAAACTAAAATGAAGAAAATTTTGCATTTAGCCTTGCCCAACTTTCATGACTTATCCAAAGAAGGTCTAGACACCTGCTTCCTCAAGTTTGATATCCTTTGCATAAGTTATGACTATGTATAAGATGCCCAAAAATTAAAAATATTCCCTTCCACACTCAATAATGTTGCATTACAATGATTCATTGGCCTTAGCAGAGATAACATCGAAACTTGGGAAAAAATTAAGAAGTTCTTGAAGAGATATAAAGATTATTGCAAGGACAAGGAATGAAGGGAGTTGGTCTTCTGAATGACTTAGAATGAGGAAAAAATCCTAGGAGATTATATTGAATGATTAAACTACAATCTACAACATGAAAAACAAGAAGATTCGTCTCTAGATACAATACATGTCTTTCTGTTACATGGAATCTATGATGATTGTATTGACTTCCTAAATACGATGGGTAGAGGAGATGGATCATAAGAATATTATCCTATTATTTTTGAACTATGTCAACGATATTCATGAGGAACATCAAATACTAGGAGAGGATTGAGAAACCTATTGGAAAAAGTCAGCAAGACTATGAGAAATTGAGGCTAGAGCAGAAATCAAGAACATGTTAGAAGACTTCAAAACTGATATCCTGAGTTCTCAATTAGACACCTTACAAATAAACAAGAAGAACAAAGGAACATAGTTAGATTTGGAAATATTTTGTCTAAAGTGTTGGAGAAAGAACCCATTGAAAGAGTTCCAGTTGGATCACACTGAGCCTTGGCAATATGTAGTGAGGACCATGCCATGAGTAAATTTCCTTCTCAACCTAGATTGAAAGTTGTATGCTAGAAGGTTGATGAACCAAAGTAGTTGTTTTTTGTCTCCTAGAAACATCCATGATAGCCTAAACCTCAAGGTATGGTTCCATATCAATCACAATATTATAAATTATGCTGACCTAACCATTCAATGCAGTACTCTTTTGTATAATGGTGTTTTCATACTCAACCATGAATGGATCCCCCTCTAAACCAACTTTGGTATTAAGGGTAGAGGTGTCCATCCTTTGGAGGCCCTCAAAAGGCCTTACTTCAACCACCTATGCTACTTTTTCCTTCTCCACCAATGCAACTTCCCACATTAGCAGCTTCTCGACCTCAACTTCCTAAAAAATAAATTCCTAACCTAAATAATGGTAATGAAACTCAAATAACACAAGTTATTACGTTCACCACTTACCCCACTTATTCTATCCCTTCCTTGCATTGTCATGATATTCACCTTAGGTCAGGGAAGACCCTATTGATGGTGATGGATTCCGCCAATAGTAGGGGGTCTCCCTGGTATAAAGTCCCAAATAGGCCTCACATCATTTGGATTAGGAGCCCCATCCAGATAATAGGTCCGACTGCCATAACTTAAAAGGTTTTCCTTGGATGCAATAAAAAACATAAGAGAGTATGCATATAACCTTTAAAACAAGTAAGTAAGTTGAAACTGTGAAGCATGCAATTGCAATGTATATAAGGTACATTAAGGAATGAGAAGAGATAAAGTGAGCCTTTAGAAGAAAAGTAATAGTACTATACTAACAAAGACACAAACGAGCATAAAAAGAATCGTTAATTAACCTACAAAATAGTCCACAAAGGTAACAACGATCATAAAAGAAAAAGATACACACAATTCAAAGATGCATACTAAATCCAATATAATAGTTCATTTTCATTAGTATGTTAAACACAAACATAAACTATAAATAATGAAATAATAGTCTTACAATATTCACGATATATGCATGAAGGTGCGTCGACTCTAAGAGCTTCAAATCATTAAGTGAAAGTTCCAAGATACACCAATAGCTCCAATAGTGGAATGTTAAGCCAACACTTTCTCCTCAAAAGGATGTTCTTATCTCCTATGCCTATCTTGAGAAGCCAAGGTGAAAACTCCTTTGCTTGAGCTATGAGGGTTTATAAGAAATGACATGACTCTTCACCTCCCATGTGACTCTTGACCTCCCTCATGACTCTTGAGCTCCCATATGACTTTTGAGTTTCTACATGACCTTTGAGCTCCTACATGACTCTAGGACTTCCTAGTGACTTTCCACATTCCATGTGTGACCCTTGGGCTTCCACACATTTTACATTTTCTCATTTTTTTGAAATACAAAATTACGTTCCATAAATTGTGGCAAAATACATGGACAATATAATATTTTTGTGATGACACTATGAGAAGCCATAAGACATAACTGTAATGTATCAATGCCAATTTCCTCTCTTTGAATCTATGTCTTCAAATCTTCATGATATATCTGATTTGTACTTCATATTTTCCCTCCAAAGGGCCTGGATAAGTATTGGAACCTTCTAAATCAACATGAGTTTCCATCTCTCTGTCGTGGTTCAAGATTCCTTTACTCTTGCATGATATAATCTCTATGTGTCATCTCCAAAAGTTTCCTTATTTTAACCTCTCCTTACTGACCTCATTGATCATCATCTTTCCATGATAGTGTAATAAAACCTGCACATGAAGTTTAGTCATGAAATGACAACATTAGTCCCAAAATCACCTATTTTATCTTGTGCAAACGCTGATTGTGATGGGACAATGCACAAGGGTTGAGGGAGAGGCCTTGTTGGGCATAGTGTGCAGGGTCAAGAGGAAATGATTAGAGGTCTAGGCACTAGGAGTGTGCAATGCACAATGTCAAGGGAGGAAGAGGAAAGCTTATGCACATTACATAGGTCCTAGAGGCAAAGATGGTACGCTGTCTTAGTGAGAATGTGCAGTGCGTAATGCATGAGGATATGGGTCTAGGTATTGCACAGTTGAGCACTACAAGGGCTAAAGGATGACTCTACTACTCACTGAAAGTATGAAATGCATAGTGAATGCAAGGATGATCTAAGCATTGCGCACATGGCAATTTTAGGAGATAAGGGAAGCAAACTTGGGCGCTGCAACTACGCAGTGCAAAGTGGGATTGCACATTTGAGTATTGCAGGGGTCCAAAAATGGCCCTACTATCCACTGATAAAGCATAGTGTGTAATCCAAGGTAGGATTGGCCCAATCTTGTGTAGTGAGTAGTTAATACTTCTTAGGGTTATATTATTCTTTGCTTTAGATAATTGGATTTACACATTTAATTCACCTGCTAACATCATAATATAATTAACAACATATGCAATTATACAGAAAGAACAATATCATCATCAATGCAATGAAACATAAAGGAATAATAGAAGAAAAGCATTCACACATAGAGACACCAAGATTGGTCAAAGACTAGGGCAAAACCCCACAAGGGGGAAAACCCTTTCAGATTCTTCTTCTTATTAGATTGTCATAAAATATCCAGCGAAGAGAGATTACAATAATACATTTCTTCATTAACAAGGCTATATAGCAAGAATAACCAAACCATATCCCATAGATGAGCCCAACAATAATACTAGACAAAATCATTATTCAGAATCCTGTGGTCAACTATCAACATTTGTGATCAACTGGTGAAATATGTGGTCAACTTACAAAATCTACGGTCAAATGATGAAATGAAACCCTAGGTCCCAACCACATGAAGGAAGAGTCATGTGTGCAACTGGAGCTTTTCATCCACACAAATAGGCTTGTATGCGTGCGGTTGCTGTTATTCTCTTAACCTGCAAGACAATACAAGGATACCAAATATGCGCAGAAACATACCCAGAACATAGAAAAGTAAGAAATAAAAACAAGTAGTTTATTATTCAGAAAGCAATGTTCACTTGCCTCTTCGAGGGGGCAACCTCCAATAGAGTAGAGCTCGATTACAAAATAAGACACGATGCTCCTCGCAGGGAGTCTCTATCCTTTATATATGACTCATACATGCAATACCATGGAGCAATACCATGGTTCTTATTAATACCATCTATCTAATACCATGGCCCGTTTGCAACTAATCATTATAACCACTTACAATTATTAATATGGGCTTTATTGACTCTTTACTTAACTATAACTATGACTCGATCCTACTACATAAATAAGTGGGTTAGGGTGGGATCCTAACATGCCCTCTCCCATAAGAATAGCCTTGTCCTCAAGGCTGAAGCTGTGGAAACTGCTGAAGAATAGTGGTTGGTTCCCAGGTTGCATCTTCCGGAGAGGTGTCTTTCCACTTGATGAGGACTTCCTTGATCATGCAGCCACGCAGGTGCCGTTCTCGTGTGTCTAGGACCTGTTCAGGTTGGAGCCAGATTGACCCTTCTTCATCCAATTCAGGTAGACTAGTTTGAATTCTGCAATTGTTCCCAATCACTTTCTTGAGGCTTGAGACATGGAAAACTGGATGGATTTTTGCAGTGGGTGGCAAAGCTAGCTTAAGGCCACTTCTCCAATAAGCTGAAGTACTTGATACGGTCCGTAGAATTTTGGAGATAGTTTCTGACAACCCTTGGCTTTGAGTGATGTTTGCTTATATGGTTGCAGCCTCAAAATACATGATCCCCTTCTTGAAATTGGCATTCTGAGCGATGCTGATCTACTTATTGCTTCATGCGGTTTTGAGCTTGATGAAGATTCTCTCTAAGATGGGCGACCATGGTTGTGCGGTTTTGTAGGAGCTGATCCACTGCTTGTACCTTTGAGCACCCCTTGATATAAGAAGTAGGGGAAGGAGGGAGTTGACCATAAACTTCTTCATAGGGAGTCACTTTGGTGGTGGCATGATAGTTGGTGTTATAGCACCATTCAGCTAGAGGTAACCACTGTACCCAAAGATGTTGCTTTTCTGAAGTGAAACACCTAAGGTAGGTTTCCAGACATTTGTTGACTGCTTCAGTTTGACCATCCATTTGTGGATGATAGGAAGTACTGAGTTTTAGTTGGGTACCTTGTAGCCTGAAGAGTTCCTGCCAAAAATTACTGGTGAAGATCGGGTCACGGTCAGACACAACAGAAGTGGGCATGCCATGCAATTTGAAGATCTGATCCATGAAAGATTGAGTGACCAAATTAAGTGTAAAAGGGTGGGGTAGGGCGCAAAAATGAGCATACTTAGAAAGTCGGTCCACAACCACCATGATGACTGACTTGTTTCCTGACTTTGGAAGACCTGTAATGAAATCCATAGAAACCTCCGTCCATATTGATGCCGGGATGGGCAATGGTTGTAATGTGCCTGGTGCTTTGACTGTCTCCCCTTTGTGGTGCTGACAGACATCACATTCTGCTACAAAAGTAAGAATGTCCTTTTTCATGCTTGTCCAAAAAAATGATCTTCTAGTGCGAGCATACGTCTTCTGAAAGCCTGAATGTCCTGCAGTGGGGGATGAGTGAAACTCCGCAAAAATGCGGCTTTTGAGGGTGGATGTTGGTGATATTACGACTCTATCCTTGTAGCGAAGAATCTCATCCTGCCACGAGTAGCCCTTGGTGGAATTTAGATCCGCCTGCAATTGAGTAATGAGTTGGGAGAGCCAGGGATATGAAAACCATTCCCTGCAAGCCTCTTCAATCCATTCTGGAACGGGAAGGGAAATTGCGAGCAGGGTACTTTCCTCCTCAAATTGGCGAGCTAATGCATCTGCTACAATATTTTCACGCCCTTTCTTTTAAATGATCTCATAATAATATCCCAGCATTTTGGCGAGTCATTTATTTTGTTGTGGTGAGGATAGGCGTTGCTCCAAAAAATATTTAAGACTGTGATGGTCTGTGCGGATTTGGAAACGTCGCCCCAATAAGTAAGGTCGCTAGGTATCTACCGCATGTAAGATGGCCATCATTTCCTTCTCATAGGTAGATTGTCCCAGATTCTTCCCACTTAGTTGTTGGCTTGTGAAGGCCAAGGGTCGACCTTCCTGCATTAAGACCGCCCCAATACCCATACCTGAAGCATCACATTCAATGACAAAAGATTTGGTGAAGTCGGGTAGTGCTAAGACTGGAGTGGAACACATGGCATTTTTGAGAGTTGTAAAGGCCTGTTGTGCTTCATCATTCCAGAGGAATGAATTTTTCTTGAGGAGTTGAGTGAGGGGCTTCGCAATGCGACCATAATTGTGGACAAATTTGCAATAGTAGCCTGTGAGACCCAAAAATCCTCTGAGGCTCTTCAAGGTCTTAGGTTGAGGCCAATCCTGCATTGCCTGGATCTTTTTGGGGTCCACCCTGACACCTTCACGCCCCACAATGTGGCCCAAATAATCAACTTCTTCCATGCTGAAAGAACCCTTGGACATCTTTACAAATCATTTATGCTTGCGGAGCAGTTGCAAGAGCAGATCTACATGCTGAAGATGTGCGGCCCAAGTGCGACTGTAGATGAGGATGTCATCGAAGAAAACAAGGACAAATTTTCTGAAATATGGTTTGAGGAGGTGATTCATAAGGCTCTAAAAAGTAGATGGGGCATTACAAAGACCGAATGGCATGACCAAGAACTCATAATGACCTTCATGAGTTCTGAAAGCAGTCTTTGGAATGTCAACTTCTTTCATGCGAATTTGGTGGTAGCCCGAGCGAATATCCAGCTTAGTGAAGAATTGAGCCCCATTTAGTTCATCCAGCAAATCATCAACAACCGGGATGGGAAATTTATCTTTGACTGTCAACTTATTGAGGGCCCTGAAGTCTGGACACATACGCCATTCCCCATCTTTCTTGAGCACCATGACCACCGGTGATGAATAAAGACTAATGCTGGGACGAATGACGCCTGCTTCCAAAAGTTCCATGATTAATTTTTCTATTTCATTCTTTTGGGCGAACGGATAGCTATATGGGCGCACATTTGGTGGTTGGGCCCTTGGGACCAAAGTGATGCTATGATCATGTTCCCCTCTCGAAGGTGGAAGCTCATGAGGCTTGTCAAAGACTGGCAGATGGTTATTTAAAATCTGTTGCATCTCAGGATGAATCAGAAGAGAATTGGGTTCGAAGGCCTGGATGGCATTAAATTGAGTTATAACTCCATGATGGCCCTTTTTTAACAATTTTTCCATCCTATGTGAGTTGATGATAGAGGGAGCTCTCGCCTGGAGTCCGCAGAGGGTATGTGTGTAGTTTTTCTGCTTAAAGCTCATATATAATTCCTGGAAATCCATTGTGATTGGCCCAAGTGTGTGAAGCCATTCAACACCGAGGAAAATGTCGCACCCTCCCATGTGTATGGCAAACATGTGGGTCTTCAACTGATAATCCCCCATTTGAAGTTTGACATTTTCACAGCGGCCGTCACATTTCATTGTTCCCCCATTCGCAATTTGGACTTGGAAGTTAGAAACTGCTCGTACAAAACAATGCACTGCTTCCGCGACTCTTTGATGGATAAAATTATGTGTACTTCCACTATCAATCAAGACTACTACTGGGCGATGCTTAATAAAACCTCTGATTTTGAGAGTTTGAGGTGAAGAAATCCCTGCCAAAGCATGCAGCGAAATAACTGGTTCGTCAGGGACATTGTCCTTTTGGTTGTCCTCTTCTTCCTCCTCAGGTTCCTCAAGTGGTGGGGCTTCCTCCGATGAGCTGTGATCAGTAGCATCAATTTGAAAGAATTTGGGCTCCTTGCATTTATGACCGGGGGAGTATTTTTCATCACAGTAGTAACATAATCCCTGCTTTCTTCTTTCTGCCATTTCTGCAGGTGACACCTTTTAAACCTTAAGTGTTTGGGTAGTGTTGTGAGCTTGTGGGGGGCGACCCTTGGAGGTGAAATTTGGGCGATTGGACTGGGCCACTAACGCATGTTCAACTTTACGAGCTACCTTGCAAGCCTCCGACCATGTGGGAGGGTGGTGCAGTTGGACGTGAGCTTGTATGGCCTCTTTAAGACCACTGATAAAACATTCCATGTAGAACTCATCTTGTAGACCTATAGTGCGGAAAGCTAAGGCTTCAAAGGTTGTAATATATTCATCCACTGTGCCAGTCTGTCAGAGCTTAGTGAGATGAACCAAAAAAGAAGAGTCATGGTCAAAGCGCTCCATAAGAGCTTTTTTGAATGTGTCCCCAGTCAAGGGCCTTCCATTGCAACGTTGATGCCATTGCCACCATTGCCATATTTCATTGTCCAAGTACATGCTCCCCACCATAAGCTGAGTCTCATTATCCAAGATGTAATTCAGATTGAAATACTGCTCCATTTGTGCTATCCATGTGGCCCGGTGAGAACCATCAAATTTATGAAGCTGGATGGTCACGGACGGGATTATTGGTGGGTGCCCCAGAGGTGAAGAGAGTGGCTAGACTCACCCTCACTGTCCAATATGCGCCTCTTTGCGGGCTTTCGCCTTGCCCTTAGCGAGTGTGGTAGTTATTGTCGCCAGCTGGTCTTGGATGTCTTTCAAGGTTTGTTTAAGTTTGTCGATCTTCTCATTGGCCATAGCTTGAGCTCTAGTTTCTACCATGCACCGATCCGATGTACCTGAAATTTGGGACCACCCGAATTTTTTTTTTGGCACTAACAATTGAATGGTACCACCTTGCTCAGCCCGTCGTCTTGATTCTTATGGGCTAGGTCACCAATAAGCACCCCGGGGGGTCTCTGAATTTTTTATTTTTATTTATTTTATTTTATTATATATATATATATATATTTCATTTAATTTAATTTAATTAATTAATTAATTAATTTATTTTTATTTTTTATTTTTATTTATTTATTTATTTATTTTTATTTATTTATTTTTATTTTTTACTCCTTGCTTAGGAATATTGCAGTAGCCAAATCCCCGAAATGTCAATGCTGCCAAAAGTCCTGTGAAAATCACGCCCGGTATAAGAACCCACACTACTACTCAGATCTGGATGGCGGATTTGAGAGATCTGAATGGCTGATTGGATAGATTTGAGTAGCGGAACAGATTGCTACTGCTGCTGCAAAACCCCACTTGCGAGATCTGATCTGGCAGAGATTATGCGTGATCCAGAGATAGAAAAGGGAACTATGGTCTCGAGGAGTGTTAGGTGCTACAGATCGCAATATACATAAGGGTTTGATAGTAGTACTCGGCCCAATTTTTCAGGGCACTAACCAAGGAGGATCAACCGTACCCTTAGCCGTACAACCCGACTGCCCTATCGTATGGGCGAGTAATCTCTTCGAGTGCTGTTCTCGATGTACTGTAGCAGCAAGACGGCTGACGGTTTATTTATGGCGAGGTTTCAAGGGAGCTAGGGGGCTTCCGATATACCAGAGGGTACTTGGAAGACAGTTCGTGTGCGGTTCTATCTAATGCGCTACTTCTCGAAGGGGTACCCATAGGGCTTACAAGGGAGTCCAACAAGTGTGACCACCTCTTGTATTTCCTGCGTGCATGCCTTCCCAAATCCGCAGGTTTATGCGCTCAACGACAGATCCTGTGGTTTAAAGACGTCGGAACACGTCTCTAGCAAAAAAAAATAAAATAAAATTTGCTAAAAAATGGAGATCCTACCGGCCCTGGCTCTGATACCACTTGTTATGCTCTTAACCTGCAAGATGATACAAGGATACCAAATATGCGCAGAAATATACCCAGAACATAGAACAGTGAGAAATAACAACAAGTAGTTTATTATTCAGAAAGCAATGTTCACTTGCCTCTTCGAGGGGGCAACCTCCAATAGAGCAGAGCTCGATTACAAAATAAGACACGATGCTCCTCGCAGGGAGTCTCTATCCTTTATATATGACTCATACATGCAATACCATGGTTCTTATTAATACCATCTATCTAATACCATGGCCCATTTGCAACTAACTGTGGTCCCATCATTAAATGCGGGTTAACCACTTACAATTATTAATATGGGCTTTATTGACTCTTTACTTAACTATAACTATGATTCGATCCTACTACATAAATAAGGGGGTTAGGGTGGGACCCTAACAGTTGCAGCTGAAAATTTCCTGTGTCAACCCTACAGCTAGAAGCCAAAAACTGTAATTCACACATGCGAGCTCAGACCTTGCAATTTCGGACCTGTGCAAACCAATTTCCCATGAACCAACTTCAGAAATGTGTGAGCCAAACCAAAGAAAGAAGAATGATCGATGATATCCAAATGAGGGTCACTTGACTTGTATTTATATCCATCCAAGTGTGTCCAATTTCTCTTTTGGGATGACCTGTCCTTTTGTGCACATGTGGGTTTCCATATTAAAAATATATTTTTCCTTGACCAAATTAAATTCTTCCAAGCGCTGAAAGGGGTCTTCCTTAACGACGAAGATTGTCTAATGGAGGGAATTTTTCCTTGAGCTGCCAAATTCATACTCCCTCTCATCTAGGGAGAAAATACTAACTGCAAAATATGTGCCATCACAAGTGTCTCGTCATCATCAGATGTCATCTTTTCTCATCTCTTCTCATATTTTCTCATCCCTGCTCATATATGCTCATCTTTGCTCATCTTTGCTTATCTCTTCTTGTCTTCTACTAATATTTTGAACACTCTCAAATCTAAAAGAAGAAGAATTTGACATCAGAGGGGAGCCCAAGCTACCACCCTCAATAACCTCGAAAAGCTTATCTCAATATGGAACAACATCAAGGAGCCTTGGTCAACCTGGAATGACATCTAGGAGCCCATATCAACCCAAAATCCACTGACAATGAGGAAGGTGCAGTGGGACACTCTCACCTTAATTCTATAGTAGTGGGGAAGGTCCTATGGGACACTCTCACCCTAAGTCGTCTCATAGGGGAGCATACATCTTCCACTCTATGTCGAGCAATATGCGAGATACAATGTCTTTTTCATCCTATTGCCTATTAATCTTCCCAACAATAGCCCTCAAGAGTCATGTGGTAGAAAAATTGCATCATAATCGAGCTTGGGTGTGTTGGCATTATGATTAGAAGTCCTTGGTACATAATGATGGTGATGATGCTTATGTTGTTGAAGTATTTAAATGATGCATCATGCTATGCTGCAGTCGTGGGTCGCCTATGATGAAGTCTGAATATTACTTGAGCCATATAGTTTTTATTCAGATCAGATTTAGGGATGATTGTGGATGACTCTTTTGATGATGCATACAATTATGTTTCTTACATGGTGATCGTCATAAGTTTAAGGAGAAGAACAAATCTAGAGTACACAACTTCATTATTTGATGATGAGTCACTCATTTCTTATGCTGCTGTCATCATGCCCTCAAAGATGCATAAATTCATATGGTGCAGTTATGGATGAGGATTCCTATAATTCTTGGCTCTCACATGATTGAGGATTGCTACTATTGATGGTATCATGAAATATTGACAAATGACTATGAGCTCATGGTTTTCTAGATACATATTGCTATCTCCATGATGGATACATATTATGCTGATACATGAATGATTACTTAAATTACACACTGGTAAATAATGTTGGTTGACCAAGAAAATGGTGTTAATGCAGGTTTTATAAAGACATAGCTACTTGAAGACATGGATACATGGCTTACTTAGTCACATAATGATGATTAGTTCTTACTTTATGATGATAGGTTTGATTCTCACATATGTTGATTATCACAATTGACGCTTATCAGATGTGGGATGTTGGAAAAATCCCTAGTAAAGATAAATGGTTGATATATTGAGGGATGTTATGGAAATATCATAAAATTCTTGGTATGATGATGATGGTATAGTCATGGATGATGAATATGGTGTTTTCACATACATATGATATGATTGATTTTGTGTTACTTCTTGGAGATATGACATATGCTTAGTTGATTCATGGAAGGTTATGATAAGGCTATTTCTACTAAGGAAACAGAGAAAGTTTATCTTGATGAGATCAAGAGGATGAGTTGATATCCATATGCAACATAATTTGTCACATGTTGATTATATTAAAGGTACATTGGCTTATCTTGCAAACTGATGTTGGACATATACAGGTTGCTAGTCTGGATGCTGCTTACAGATGCTTATGGTGCAGATCATATATGGTGTATGATAGTTGCTGATGACTATCATGGTATTGATTAGATCTTTGGTATTTGTTATAAATGTCATGTATATCATTTGATGTAAAGGTCATGTAAAGACCTATGATGTAATAATTTTCATATTCAGTGATGTATGGACTTTTAAGATCATGTCAAATATGTAAACCCACTTGGTTGGGTGGATGAGTCAAATTTGATGTATCCCCACTTGGTTGGGTGATTGATGTATGTATGAGTCATTGGTGATAGGAAGGTCATTATAGAGTCATGTTATTCCTTCAAAAATATTTTTGTACTCTGAATATGCTTAGGGGGAGCACAGATGGTATAGTGCATCTCAACATGTACTAAGGGGGAGTTTGATCAAAGAATTCAACATGTGCATAAGGGAGCATGATCAATGTTCATATTCAGCTGTTCAGATATGGAAGTCTTCATTTAACATTTGGTCAGTCAGCCCTTTGCCCTTGCTATTAAAGGGGGAGAGTAGCTTGGTGTTTGGAGAGTAGCTTGATGTTTAGAACAACTTGGTGATTTTGTGTGGTTATGTCTTCCAGATCCATCACATTTTACTATTTTTTGTATCGATGTTTCGAACCATCCTCCGTGGTTCATGTTTCGAAACGTTGATACAAAAAATAGTAAAATGCGATGGATCCAGAAGACATAACCACACAAAATGCAGATCGCAGAAGTCTCAAATCTATTATAACTTGGTGCTTGTCTTGATGTTATTTACAGGTTGTGGTGACCAAACACTAAAGTAGTTGCCATCAAGTCCAAAGGGGGAGATTGTTGGCATTATGATGCATGTGTTATACTTGATGGCAACCCACTTATAGCAAAACAAAACTTATATGAATCTACAGGGCAGATCAGAGGTGACAAAATGATGGAATAGAATAATGGTCAAAGGTTTGATACAGGGAGATTGTTAATGTGTGTTGTGCTTGATAACAAGTTGTTCTTTGATGAATGAACTAATTGATAAATGTATAAACAAGATGTGACAGAATGCATGGCAGTTGTGTTTACAGATGTGACAAAATGCAGGGCAGTTCAAAGGAATCGGTTCAAAAGTAATATACAATGGAAAATCACATTATAACAGGTCTATTAAGAGGTAATCGAGTAATGATACATAAGAACAAAGGAAAAAGAATCAAACAATTGAGGAAAAAGAATGTTTTCAGGTATGTTAAGTTGTATACGCGGGTTCATGGTACAAAAAGAGCGCATACACGTAGGTTCATTGTACCAAAAGAGCGTATACGTATGCACATACTTTCACAGAAGGAAAAGCGTGTATGGGATGAAAAATTAAGGAAATTAGGGTGAAAGAATACCAAGGGTCCATACCATGGTATTAGCCAACAATATTAAGCGAAGTAACAGTCATTTGATCCATTTCAAGAATACCACAGGTTCTAAGTGTTGTTTTGGTCCGAGGTATTGAGAAAGGCTAAAAGTATATAAGGAGGCGAAGATCAAAGGGCTAAGTGCACAAGTAATGAATATCTTATGAAGTGTTAGATCAAAAGAAAATATGAATGTTATGGGTTTCTGATGCTTTGCTTGATCTGGACTAAGTATGCACCTGAGTGTTTGATGATGGATGAGATCTAATGATGAAGCAGGATCATAATGACTTATCATTATGTGATATGATAATGGATAGGCTAGATCTGAGTGCTAACAAATGTTTTGTCTTTTAAATGTTGTGATATGAGTATATATGAAGTCTGGAATAACTGCGAAGGAGTGTATACACGCTGGTTCGACTCTTCCAAGTAGCATATGCAAAAGAAAAGCATGTTATTCAGAAATGACTGATCTATCTGATCAGTGCTGTTGTTTTACTACTGTCTGTCAATGATGTCTTCTTAGATCTGAAAGTAAAATTTATTGTATAAGGAGATTGAGTCTGGTTGATTGATTGATTGAGAAAGAAGGGTGATCCTTGCTGCTATCTATTTATAACTCTGTAATATGACAGTAGATCTTCAGAATGTCATTGGTTGGTACAATTTTGATTCAGAAGTTTTATGATTCAGTAATTTTAGAGCTATATGCAGATTGGGTTAAAAGAAGTAGCGTATACACATGGGATGGCTTCATTAAAGTAATGTATACATTCCGACACATGATTTTTGAGGTTAGAGTTGGTTCTGGTTGTTGATGCAGTGTTCTGGGTTCAAATCTGTGTTCTGGTAACAGTGATCTGACTGTTCCAGTTGATTGGTTGTATTTTGATTAAGTATCGGTTGATTGGGTTTTGAATGAATAGTTGATTCAATTTTGTTAGAGGTTCAATGATTGTTTCAATTATTGATGATTGAGTTTCAGTGAATTTTTGATGCAAATTGTATTTGATAAGTTGTATTACGGTGGTGATTGATTTTGAGCTTCAATGTTACTGATGGGTCCAATATGAAAATTGGATGAAATGTGGCCTTCATATTGTATTGATGTGTTCTAGGAGTATCCATTATGAAAATTTATGAAACGTGGTCCTTGGAGGATACTAAGTGTTGGAGCCTTTAGTGAGGAAGCCGAAGCTTCATGCCAGTAGTGGCTGGTGATAAGAGCCAGGGGGGTTGGAGATCCCTTCCAGTAGTAGCTAGAGAACGAGCGAAGGTTGGAGACTTTTGTAGGCCGGTGCTTACATACTGGTAAACATATCGGCTAGTACAAGAGCTTGGGGGTTGTAGCTCCCTTCCAGTAGAAGTTAGAGAACGAGAGAAGGTTGTAGCCTTCTACAGGTGGGTGCCTGTGTACTGGTATGCATACTGGTATGAGTCTAAACTAGTACAAGATTGTAAACAAATTATTCTTTCTATTAAAAGAAGACAGAGACAACAATAGCAGGTGGTTTTTCTCTTGCATTGGGTTTCCACCTTAAATCTTGGTGTTCATGTGTGTTGCTTATGTGTGATGGTTTATTCTGTTATTATTTCACATGGTTACTATTTAATTTTTAATAAAGTAATGATGCACTGATTAAAGATCAACATATGATGAATTAACTGAATCATAATTTCACTAGATATATGCTGGTTGCCTTAAGAACAATTTCATGCAAACGCGAGTTCCCTTCACTGAAGTAGCATATATAAATATGATTATGAAATGGAATAGGTTATTGATTTGTAAATATTGGTTCACCCCCCCCCCCCTCAGTATTATTCCCAACAGGGTGAGATACCCGAATTAACAAAGGTAAGGATCACACATCCCCAATATTTCTCAACCCGTTGGCTAGACAAGGAGCTACAATCCCAACAAGCCCAACTTGTGGGTATGATGTGAACTAGGGTATACTATACTAGACCAAGATAGGGGAGCTACATCTTCCACCCTGTGGGTAACAGATAGGGGCGATACCCTATTTTCTAGAGATCCCTCAACCCCAGGATCTCTTCATCTCAATTCCTCAACCAGGGAGATTAGACAGGGGGGAAGAGCTAGCTCAGTGTTATCGATCATCCCATACCCTTATTCAGGAGGGTCACATCCATCAATCCATGCTTCTATTTGCAGATCAAAACATATCAACGTGCTCATTTTTGGTACTGGCTCAAATAATTCAGAGAAGGGTTCAACCATACTACTTTATGAAATTATTTCAAGCGATAGTCCTTTGTTTTCCTTTTCATATGGAACAAATCAAATATTATGTTAGAGCAAATACATGTCATAAAAGGATACCTTATTCATCTTTTCTCTCTCTCATAGAGATAGAACCCACAAGCTTAAGATTGTCCCATATCGCAGTACTGTCTCAATGCATGAACATATATCATTCCCAACAATATACAAGATTTTCTACCAATCAGATCCCACTCTACAATGTATCACTGTCGCGTTCAAAATTTCCTCAAACAACTCTCTAAAGAAATTTCTCAGCTAAACTATCCCACAACTAGCCATGCTAGCAATAATGTAATCAAGCTTGGTCATGCTTAAAGATACAAACTTCTATCTCATCCAAAAAATCATGGTAGATCCCAAGATAAAACAACACCCAGATGTGCTCTTCTTGTCAATAATTCTTTCCACACTATTCAACATTAGTGTATCCATGTAGTCATACATATTTGAAAGCATATATCATATCAATATTGATCGTCTCAAGAAAATGTGCTTGGAGAAAACACAATGTGTATGAAGCCGCTTAATCATGAATTGACTTAGGTTGTTCTCTAAAAAACATATATCTAAATGGGTGTTCACAAGGAACATCAATGCTTCAATCAACAGTCGATTCCCAACTCAGGTTCAACTATATCTTTGCATAAATTCTTGAAATTCAATTCCATCGGGGTGTCCAAGGATTTACATTCCATCATGCCAAGTAACTTCATGACATATTTTCCTTGTCCAAACTTATAGTCACAGAAAGTAATGCATGATGCCAATATCCTTCATCTTGAACTCCAAGGACAACTCCCTCTTACATTGATCATCAAAGGCTCATTAACTGTTAAGAATATATTGTCAACATATAAAACCAACATCAAAGGCATACCTTGGACCATTTTGAAGTAGAGGTTCAGATCGACATGACTTCCAAGATTCACAAGGTAGTTGTCAATGTGGACATACTAGGCTTGGGGAGCTTGCTTCAAGCAATACAATGATTTATGCAAATATAACATTGACCAAACCAATATACCAAGATTCAAACAACTCAGTACTTGTGCAATCAAATAAACCAAGTCTTCTCATCAAAGCAATGAAAGTTTCTACCAACATCACTGCTAAATTTTTCAATCCATGTCTACTTATCAAGCCTTAAATGCCAAACCAAGTTAATATCAAAGCCATAGAAATATCATTGTCAAACTCTTCAATGTAGAGTTCACACTCAAATACCAGGTTACAACCTTATCTATTATTATGAAAACAACTGTCCTTTATAAAGAAATAACAAGTCAGACTTCATCAAATCATCCACATGATCATAATGTGAATCATTTCTACCACTAAAGGTGAATGCATACACCAGGGAAAAATCATATAAGTTTCTGCCGTCCATTCAATGTGAACTCTTTGTAATAATGAAAAGAGAAATTACTACATACTAAGGAGTAATCCTTTTTTGAAATACTAGCTCTAATGATCGAATCAAAATAAATAATATGCAGATCCGTGCAAACACAATATGATTTAATACATTCACATTCTCTGCAACATAAACATCCCTACATAAGATAGTAATCATGTCAATTATGAAATTCTCCTCAAGATTCTATTAGTGATGATCTGCAACATAAATAAGAGTAGATTCCAAAAGGTAGGTCACTTCACATTTTCTAGAGAGGTATTTCTATTAAACAACCTTCATTCCGATACCTACAATAAGTCAAACATTATGTAGATATGACTGTTAATTTTTAGTCCATAGAACTTTCTATCATGTCCTTCATGATTGTAGGCCTGTAATACTCCTGATATGCTCTTGGTTTCGTTTTTAAGATTTATTATTTTTGAATCCTATAGGCTTAGCTGCACCCATAGGCCTTCTTCCATGCAGCTAGGAGGCCTAACCATAGTCTTAAGCCTTTCTCCCAATGGCTAGGGCTTGAACTAGGAGAAACCTTCTCTGGTCAGATTAGAACTTGCTAAAACTTCTTCAACAACATCATATGGTTATTTATGTCTAGAAACATTGCTTCAACAATCAAGATTCATATGCAAATAATAATAGATGTGGGGATGTTATGGAGAGTTTATCTCTATATGGGAAGCCACTTTAGTTAACATTAATCAAGGCATAAACCTGTCTATCATAATACTGTTATGCATCAACAAAACTATTAGATCATTGAGTCAAACTATATTAGGTTCTAAAACATATATTCATCATAGTCGTAAGAAATCATCATCAACTACTTCATTGTCACATATGGACATTTTATAAAATATTCATCAAAGGCTAGTGCCATATAATCAGGGAAACTGACAAGTGTATCTACAAGAATTATAATCACAACATCACTTCTTTATCATATTACTCAACCATTAAGATAGGGCATCCAATTTTACCACATGTAAAAATTAATAAGCTTATCAAAACCTAATCAAGGTCAACAAGAAGATCTTGAATATCAATCTTATTGTTACACTTTTATCATCAAGGTTACCATGCTTATCACATGCATTATCAATAGTATCAAGTTTCCATATATAAAAATCAATGTATCTAACTTGCTTTAGGAAATCCATCATGTCTAAAATGTAAAATACTTTCCAAATATCAAGAGAACCAATATATCACATGTGCCAAAAATCAAACTTACTTTCATATGCATGCATGAGTCATTTATGAAGGTAATATTCTTGACATACCTTAGGGCTTAACTTGCTATCCAATCTTGCAACTAAATCAATATACTATACATACCTTGTAGTATATGAATACGCGTGAAACATATAACACTTATTTGTCATTGGCAGTTGTAGTACTTGCATATTGTAATGGATGCTACTTTAAAAACTTTCCTCAGGTACTTCTTTCCTTTTCTAGCACCAACTATTCTCTTCCTGTACTAGCTCTCTTTTCATGCACCTTAGATGATCCTCAAGAAGGGTTTGCTTATCACATCTCATCTAGAGGTTATAAGTATTCACATACTCAAATATTCATGCAAGAAGTATAAAACAATAAGTCAAAGCAAGAATAGTGTCACAAAAAAGTAACATAAATCTAAAAGGTACTTATCTTTAATGAGAGGAGATCACCTCCCTCTTGAATCATCCTTCAAGAGTTAATATTGAACATTATCGATGCAACCAGGTGTAATTGAGGTTATCCCAACTAGGGTTATGCTTAAATATATCATAAGTTCTAGAACAACTTCTCATTGATCATCTTAGGGTTTCAAGATTGCAAAACTCAAGCCTTTGTCATATTCTAGGGTTCCTTTCAAACCCTAAATACATCAAACCCTAATAACAAAATTGCATAGGGTTTCATTCAAACCCTAGAATCCTTTAAGATCTCCTCCACCTTCTCTTACTTCCATCAAACGTGTCTTCTTAGGGGTGATCTCAATGACTTTTCTTTATCCCAACTCTGATACCATGCTAATTTTTCTTAGGGATATTTTTTTTTTTGCTTTAGATAATTACATTTCATCATTTATACATTTAATTCACCCCACAACATTATAACATCATTACATCATATGAAATTATGTAGAAATAAAAATATCATCAACAATGCAACAAAACATAAAGGAACACAATTCATTATTTACACAATTCACCCCACAACATCATAATATCATTAGAAACATATGAAATTATATAGAAAGAAAAATATCACCATCAATGTAGCGAAACATAAAGGAACAATAAAATAAAATCATTCACACATAGAAACATCGGGATTGGTTAGAGACCAGGGAAAAACCCCACAAGGGGGAAAACCCTTTAAAATTATTCTTCTTATTAGATTGCCATAAAATGTTCAGCAAAGAGATAGTACAATAATCCATTTCTTCATCCACAAGACTATCCAACAAGAATAACCAAACCATGTCCCAAAGATGATCCCAACAATAATGCTAGACAAAATCACGATTCAGAAGCCCGCGATCAAATGTCAACATCTGTGGTCAACTGACGAAATCTGCGGTCAACTGACAAAATGAAACCCTAGGTCCCAGCCGCATGGAGGAAGAGTCATGCGTGCGGCTAGAGCTTTCCTACTACACATATATGCTTGTATGCATGCGTTTGCAGCCAAAAAATTCATGTGTCAACCTTGCGACTGGAAACCAAAAACCCTAATTCACATGTGCAAGCTCGAACCCTGCAATTTCAGACCTGTGCGAACCGATTTTCTATGAACCAACTTCAGACATGTGTGAGCCAAACCAAAGAAAGAAGAATGAGTGACGATCTCCAAATGAGGGTCAATTGACTTTTATTTATAGCCATCCAAGTTTTTCCTGATTTCTCTTTTGGGCTGATCTGTCCTTTTGTGTACATGTGGGTTTCCATATTAAAAATATATTTTTCCTTAACAAAATTAAATTCTTGCAAGGGCTACAAGAGGTCTTCCTTGATAAGGAAGATTCTCCAATGGAGAGAAATTGTCCTCGAGCTGCCAAATTAACATGAGAAGGTGTAGGTAGCAAGGTTGAGTGATTGTGATATGAGGTTGACCAATGCATAGTTGAAGGAGGCTGTCCTCAAGATGGGTGTAGTGTGCAGGTCCAAGAGGTAAGGGTCTCATCACTAAGGCTTATGAATGCACAATGCACTCATCACTTAGCTAGAAGTTGAATGTGCTCATGAGTTGTGCAAGAGGTGAGGACAAAGAAGAACTCCAAAATTGACTAAGTGTGAGATCAATGAGACAAGAAAGTAAGAGCATATAACATGTCTAGAACATGATCAAACACACATATACACCCAAGCACATGAAATGAAGATACACAGTACCAAAAACCAACACGCATATAGTGAGACAACATTAAAATAACACGCATATCCAACTGAGACACTTAAGATGTATATCTTTACGACACAAGTATTAACTGTAACCAAAAGGTGCACTATGCTATGGGAGAGTGCCCAATACATGTTCTTAAGATTGATAGCATCAACTAGTGCAAGAGAGTGCATTGGAGTTACCTCTAAAAGGTGTGTCGAGGTGCTCTTAGGATATGCGAAAGAAACGCATGCAAGAGTGAAAGCAACACATGCGAAAACAAAAGAAAACACAAGTGACACATGCAAAAGTGAAAAAAAGCAAAAGCAACACTTGCAAGGGAAAAAGAAAGCAAGAACGACACTTGCAAAGAAAAATTGACAGTTGAGAAACTCACCTAGATGATGGAACACTTGCAACCACAAGTGAGAGAATGGTCCTTGTACTCCAAATTTGTGCAAAAATCAGAAGCAAAAGATGAATGTGGGATGAGATCTAGACTAGACTCTTTATATAGGGAGAGTAGACATGTAGTTTGGGTTAGGATTTTTGAGGGCGCTTAGTGCATGTTGGGAAACTAGGAGTCAAGACTAAAATAATTGTCACTAAGAGGTGTGATAGTATTGACTTGAAGAATTATACTCTCACTGTCAACAAGGAGTGAACAATCACTATATTAAGAGGATTCCCTTACACTATCTCTGGGAACTGCAAAATTACTATGGGCAGGGACTGCACAAGCACTGATGGTAAGGACTACACAATCACTATGAGAAAGGATTGCGTAGTGACTATGAGCAAGGGTTGTGCAGTGACTATGACTTGAAATTGTGTAATCATTATTGACAAGATTTATGCAATCATTGTCTCTAGGGACTGCGTAATCACTAAGGCATGTGTTAGCTTGTGAAGACATTAAGAGCTAGGCATGTGAAAGCAAGAAGATCGACACTTGGACTTGTGAATGCATAGAAGATGACACTTAGGATTCCCAAAGGAAGACTTGAACACTTAGACAACATGACCGAGCATGAACTTGATGACTTGAAATGAAGGATGGCATGATCATAAGGAGGCTAAAAAATTTGAATGTAGGCAAAATATGGAGGGAATTGTAGTAGAGACAACACTTGGCGACACATTGGAAGAACCCCAACTTCTCTGTTTAGGTCTAATATTAAGCATGGTGTCTAACCTTTTAGAAGTATTGTCTCATCCTATTGATCACCCTCACTTCCTTCCTTGGCTCTGTTACATATGTAGTCTCTTCTATTCCTCATGCCGACTTAATACATTTCACAAGACTAGTCAAACTTTAGTGGTTTAGATTAGGGAGTAGGAGTATGTAAATTCCGAGTTTAAGATGTTCAAAGTTTATTATCATCTTAGATGTTGCTCCATTTCCAGTAGGCCTGTTCAATACCTCGAAGGAGTCTCTTCAAGTAATCACAAGCATTGCTTCATTGCCAGCGAGCCTATTCAGTACCCCGACGAAGTTACTTGATTCACCCCTCTGCACAGGAAGCCTTTCTCTTCTTTTCCCCTTTGGTTATTTTATTACTTTATGCACATTGGCATTTTATCGACATTTATTTTGCCAAGGGAAAAAGAGGGATCTTAACTTACTTAACGAGCAAGAGAGGGTGTTCATTGTTATGAACAATGACTCTTTTATGTACCTTTAAAACTAGTTTTCTCACTTAAGTTTCTCCTTTCCCTTTTCTACTTGACTACTCGACTGAGTTGACATGTTTAAAACTAATTAATATAAATGATCGATTCAAGGAATGAAGGCTCTATCATAGATATGAGCGAGGCTATCATTTAAGATGAAACATATTTTCCGTGTGTGCGTCATTGGCCTTGTTGTAACATATTTTGACCTCCATGGAAATGTTACAAAAATTTGCCTCCTTGATAAATTCAATTCAAGGAATGAAGGCTCTATCATAGATATGAGCGAGGCTATCATTTAAGATGAAACATATTTTCCGTGCGTGCGTCATTGGCCTTGTTGTAACATATTTTGACCTCCATGGAAATGTTACAAAAATTTGCCTCCTTGATAAATTCGATTCAATGAATGAAGGCTCTATCATAGATATGAGCGAGGCTATCATTTAAGATGAAACATATTTTCCGTGCGTGCGTCATTGGCCTTGTTGTAACATATTTTGACCTCCATGGAAATGTTACAAAAATTTGCCTCCTTGATAAATTCTCAGGCGTATGCCAGCTTGATATCAAATTTTATGTCATGCTATATTTAGATCATTAAAGCTATCAAATTTTATGTCATGCGATATTTAGATCATTAATGCCCACACAAGGTCCTTGATAAATTCTCAGGCGTATGCCAGCTTGATATCAAATTTTATGTCATGCTATACTTAGATCATTAAAGCTATCAAATTTTATGTCATGCAATGGTCCTTGATAAATTCTCAGGCGTATGCCAGCTTGATATCAAATTTTATGTCATGCTATATTTAGATCATTAAAGCTATCAAATTTTATGTCATGCGATATTTAGATCATTAATGCCCATACAAGGTCCTTGATAAATTCTCAGGCGTATGCCAGCTTGATATCAAATTTTATGTCATGCTATATTTAGATCATTAAAGCTATCAAATTTTATGTCATGCGATGGTCCTTGATAAATTCTCAGGCGTATGCCAGCTTGATATCAAATTTTATGTCATGCTATATTTAGATCATTAAAGCTATCAAATTTTATGCTATATTTAGATCATTAAAGCTATCAAATTTTATGCCATGCGATATTTAGATCAATAATCATTAAAGCTATCATTGAAGCTATCAGATTTTATGCTATATTTAGATCATTAAAGCTATCAGATTTTATGCTATATTTAGATAATTAAAGCGAATTAAATTTTATGCTATATTTAGATCATTAAAGCTAATTAAAGCTATCAAATTTTATGCTTTAATTTATGCTATATTTAGATCATTAAAGCTAATTACTTTTATGCTATATTTAGATCATTAAAGCTATCAAATTTTATGCTATATTTAGATCATTAAAGCTATCAAATTTTTATGTCATGCGATATTTAGATCATTAAAGCTAATTAAATTTTATGCTATATTTAGATAATTAAAGCTAATTAAAGCTATCAAATTTTATGCTTTAATTTATGCTATATTTAGATCATTAAAGCTAATTACTTTTATGCTATATTTAGATCATTAAAGCTATCAAATTTTATGCTATATTTAGATCATTAAAGCTATCAAATTTTTATGTCATGCGATATTTAGATCATTAAAGCCCACCAATGCGATATTTAATTTTATGCTATATTTAGATCATTAAAGCTATCAAATTTTTATGTCATGCGATATTTAGATCATTAAAGCCCACCAATGCGATATTTAAAGCCCACCAATGCGATATTTAAAGCTATCAAATTTTTATGTCATGCGATATTTAGATCATTAAAGCCCACCAATGCGATATTTAAAGCCCACCAATGCGATATTTAAAGCTATCAAATTTTTATGTCATGCGATATTTAGATCATTAAAGCCCACCAATGCGATATTTAAAGCTATCAAATTTTTATGTCATGCGATATTTATGTCATTAAATCCCACTAATGCGATATTTAGATCATTAAAGCCCACCAAGGCAAGACAATCATTAAAGCCCACCAAGGCAAGACAAGGTACCAATCGACAGATAATTATCAAGCCCACCAATGCGATATTTAAAGCTATCAAATTTTTATGTCATGCGATATTTAGATCATTAAAGCCCACCAATGCGATATTTAAAGCTATCAAATTTTTATGTCATGCGATATTTATGTCATTAAAGCCCACCAATGCGATATTTAGATCATTAAAGCCCACCAATGCGATATTTAGATCATTAAAGCCCACCAAGGCAAGACAAGGTACCAATCGACAGATAATTATCAATCATTAAAGCCCACCAAGGCAAGACAAGGTACCAATCGACAAATAATTATCTAGCATTCAAAGTCATAGGCCAATTCATGCTCAACGCACAACAATGCGATATTTAGATCATTAAAGCCCACCAAGGCAAGACAAGATCATTAAAGCCCACCAAGGCAAGACAAGGTACCAACCAATCAACAGATAATTATCAATCATTAAAGCCCACCAAGGCAAGACAAGGTACCAATCGACAGATAATTATCAATCATTAAAGCCCACCAAGGCAAGACAAGGTACCAATAACTATCTAGCATTCAAAGTCATAGGCACAACAATGTGATATTTAGATCATTAAAGCCCACCAAGACAAGACAAGGTACCAATCGATAAATAATTATTTGACATCCAAAGTCATAGGCCAATTCATGCTCAACGCACAACAATGCGATATTTAGATCATTAAAACTCTAAAAGCCCACCAAGACAAGACAAGGTGCCAATTCATGCTCAACGCACAACAATGCGATATTTAGATCATTAAAACTCTAATAAAACTCTAAAAGCCCACCAAGACAAGACACCAATCGACAGATAATTATCAAGCATTCAAAGTCATAGGCCAATTCATGCTCAACGCACGACATCAAGCCACAAGAAAGGAGGGACTGTTTAGTTATGCCGTACCCATCAATCATGTATCAAGCTACGTCATATATAAACACCATATATAAACACCAAATCATCTCATTTTCCGACGCATATGGGATAATTCCCATAACCATAGACAAAAGAGGAACACATAGGTAATTTCCAATGCATCTGGAAAGACACAAAGACAAAATGCATTTCAGTTTCAACGACAGAGATGAGCGACTGGAAATCAAAGGCTAAGGATGAATTGCAGGACCCCTTTCGCATCTAAATTTTAATCAAAGGGAGGGGGTCCCCAATTGTCGGTTTTGTTAAACCGCTTTGGCAAGGTGGCAACACCAAAACAATTGTGGCACCCCCCAGCTTGAAACCAGTTACCATCTAGAGAATCCCCTGCAATCCACTTCAGGTTGCATTGACAAAACAATTGTCAAATTCTATTGCTGCCAGTGGTTTACAATGTCAAGGCAAGATGTACAATTTTCCAGATAATGATATAAGTGGTACCATTTCAAGTTCATTAACAATTGCTTCCGAATTTTACTGGACCTGTGTCAAATGTTTGTATGGTAGCTATGGCAGGTTCTAAATGACCATTTATGAATGCTGCTCATATTCCTCTGCCACTAGATTTTTAGCATGTTAATGAAGGTAACACAGGAGTAGAGAAGAATAACTATGAGATTTGGAACTGTTGTTTCAAAGGGTGTTTCAGATATGATTGTCTTCTGCATTCTTTTATACTAAAAGACCATGAAGAGCATACAACTTAACAAGTTATTTTATTTTCCAGGTATAAAAAATTGAAGTTCATGAGATATGCAATGGTTTTGCTGTTCTCGTATGAATTTTCTATGGAGAGTGTCGCCATTGGCATTAGAATTTTTACATTATGCATTGCTTGAAGATTATATATCAGGGAACAATTAAAAACCTTAAATAAAGTTTGCAGTGTACTCTTCTAAAGTTGCCAACAACCAGAAAACTGAATTTACCCTTTAAATTCAAAAGTACGCAAATTGTTGGAGATATAAGTACACATGATATATGGATGAAGTCATCACATTTATCGTTTGCTGGAAAAGCTCTAATCTAAGGAATAACTTCCGCAGTGCATACCTAATTAGGTTCCCAGCTAAATTCAAACTATACCCATGCAAATGTGAGATCCTTAAAAAATGTAGATGGAAGTAGGAAGGGCTCGGTAAATATAAAATCCAGCAAAGAAAGAACATACCAAAATTGGGAAAAAATGCTCACTATCAGCCATGATTACCGACAAGAGGGGCCTACTTGTGCATTGCAGAAACCTTATGGCACATTGTTAGATGGTTTTTTATACTATGTTTGGACATCTTCTTATATCATCATTAACAACAATCATTTCTTTTACTCAACACATGCTAGATATGGAAATAAAGCTAGGTATACAATATGATAGATTAAATACTCAAAGCACCAACTCCATTGGTTTCAAAACTATGTTGGCTAAGAATATGCCAAAGCTTATTTCAACATTTAAGGAATTTGGAGTAGATTATGAGGAATTTCTTAGTGTGTGAGATCACTTTGGACATATTAATAAAGCTACTATTTGAATTAAGGCTCCTATTTGATAATGATACGCTGACAAATTTAAGGGATAACATGCTATCAACACAATTTTCAGATTACAAGCACTCGGAGCATAATGTGGCCTTGTATTCAATGTTAATCAAGCATTAAGGAAATAATTGATGTATTTTGATGGAATATAACTGAAGAGTTGGATTTGGTAGGGGTTTGGGATAACGTGTGGACCTCATATTTTCATGTGCAAATTAATAAGTGCTATTGAGTTGAATATAGGAGAAAACGAGTAATCTTGCTAAAAATCCAACTACAAGTGTTCACATTGCATATTTTGCAGAGGAGAAAAAACAAAGACCAAATTGTGACATGTTCACTCCATCTTTTCAAGGAGAATTTTCCTATTGAAATCCCAAGTCAGAAAACACTGACAATTCGTAAAGGAATTCATGGGACAAATTTGTGATGTAAAACAATATTTAATCTTGAATGCGGACCTGTAGATAACTCTTCATCAATGTTGTCATAAATATATAAGCTAGAATTGATGGTGTGAAGACACTTGCCTATGATTTTGTTCATCAGTCAAAATCACTCCAAGAAATGAAGGCCGAGGTCAAAAGTTATAAAAGTTTTTCTAAAAATCAAGCAAGTTATATAATAGCTTGTCAAATGGCTAACACAAATTTTGATAGATATTATACTAAATGCAAGGGGTCAACCCTATTTTGGTTGAAATGGGTCAAAGAAACGTCGTAGCTAATGAAGGTTTTGGAGAGTTTTAGGAACCATATAAGAAATTCTGAAAACATGTCAAGGAAAATACAAGTTGTTGTTTTATAAGGGGGCGGATAAAATATTTGACGTTTCACCGGTCCTAGTTAAGCACAATAATGTTACTATATCTTATCCATTTTAGGTCATAGGTTTCTGGTCAAAGGATGTTTCCTACCTCTTATTTTATGATGGCTTGTAAATGCTGGTGCTATAAATTATTGGTTGTGATTACCCCTTGAACAATTCTACAATTATTATATGCTCTGTCTGGAACAAAAATAGAGGATTATAACAATGACTACTGTTGGAAACTTTTTTCATGTAATGACAAGTATATATGGTTTACATTTTATGATGGTGAAGAAAGTGGATCCAAGTAGCCAGTACATATACTAAAATTCCCAAATGAAAACTGCAACAAAAGTCACATCTGTTCATGAATGGACAATGGTTATAGATAAGTTTGAAGATTGAGTGGACAATTCACTTCAACAATTTTATGAGATCTGTAACAATATGTAACTTGTCATTTTCTTCAGAATGAGAAGAAGATAAGTTGAATTAAACAAAGGTGAAGGAAACGTGTTTAGAAGTTGTAGCAAGTTGTTGAAGTTTCATTGAGGAAAGAATATACATATGAGCAAATGGTAGAGCAATTCCAGATTTGAAGAGTTTGGAAAATGGAAGTCAATGGCTTATACTACAATGATTTTTGCTACAGATCCATGTTGCCTAAGCTCACGATGATGAATGACATATTCAAAAGATGCAATTAGGATTTTTGGAATTGATCTCAACAAATGAATTCAGATTATTGAGCAAAACACCGATTATCTCCAGACCCATAAAAGCAGGGCTCCTCAGGATGACCATTTTAAAATGCCAGTTTGCAGATTTTAGGGAACAACTTCAAAAACTTCAATTTTAAATAGCATAAAGATCAACAATCAAGGGATCAAATCCAAATTTTAAGGAGGAAGGCAAATCAAAGGAAAATAAGCACTAGTGAACCAATTTCCAAAATTGAAGGCACAAGACTTTAAGTCAGTTCCAAATTTCCTGCAATTATTTAGAGATTATTTTTATATGTGGTGCATTGTTCAGATTTTTATTCCAGAAAGCTAGACACAATTAGCAATTCGTAAATTCCTATATATTGTATCATTTGTAATGTAAAAGAGTTGGCTTTTGAGGCCAAAACCGTGAGATTTTTTGTAAAGCCTATAACTTCAGAATTTAATAAAAGACTTATGGCTTTAGTTAATGGCAAAGATTGTTTACATGTGAGTGCCTCCTATTTTCCGCATACATTTGAGGTTGTATAAAACACTGGGTGAGGTTGGGTTGAGTGTCAACTTCCTGAGATCCCACGGCAGAGTTATGTCCTTTACTGAGTAGATCAAGGTGACAATGTGTCACTGCTGATCCCTCTGAAACAATAGATTGCTGCTTTTATAACAATTCTTAGATGTATTTTGTTTAGCTGTTGAGAGTGTCTCTTCACGCTTTCTCATCTTATTAGTTAGCCTAAGTATTCAGTATGAATGATTATGCTGCATAATATATTCTTTAGATCTTCCATCCACATCTCTTTCAAGCTATTGTACTCTATTACAGCTGAACGCCGACACTTTGATAAGATCTCTGCAGGTAGGGTTTTATTTGTTAACCATGGTTTGAAAACCCAAAGCAACGGCCCTATACAACAACCTCTAGATCTGGCCATTGTGCTTCATAGGCTTATTTCCAGTTATAGTGAATAACAAAAAGCCTCATAACGCTTGAGGGATCCCCCTCTGGTTTGAGGGCCAGCTTGAACCTAAAGATTGGTCGAGTTGGTTTTTTGGCACAATTTCGCAGCCAAGAACTTCCTTTGAGAAACAAATATAACATTTGGCACCGTTGCTAGGGAGTGACGTAACGAAGAAGTATTTCCCCGGAGAATGATCAAGACTATATATATTCTTTGCTTGTGAATAAATACTAGACAATTAATATTGGTTGCATTTCATTCACCTGACGTCTCCACTTTGTTTATATGGCAATTCCATTGGGTTACCGATTCCACTGGTTCGAGATTTTAGCTACATCCACTGATGTGATAGATCAAGGCTCATTGATGGTTGCATTCAACAATATATTTTTCTTCCTCTTGCCAGTGATAAAAAGTTTCAAACATCAATGGAGGATGTAGTCTTCAAAGTTCAATTGTAAGTGTCAGTTTCCTATGGAGTTTGAGTTTTATATCATAATTTTTTTTCAAGTTTTCAGCTGCTAGAAAGGTGGTCTATCAGTTAATCCAATGCTCACATGGTTGCACTGGAAGTCAGACTACACGTAACATGTATACTTTCAGTTGAATATAGTAGGAATGTGTAAATCAGTCAATTATGGTGTGCAATTTTTGAATGGGTTTATTTTCAGCAGTAGTTTTCAAAATTCATTGTGTAGTGTGTGGTTTTCAGAATAAATCAATTTCAGTTTGCAGTGTATGGATTGTATCAATTTGAGGTTACAAGTAGTTTGAAAATTTATTGGTTGCTCTATTTTTGTGGATTGATCAGTTCATACCCCAATGAGTAAAGTACTGCTGTTGATTTCCTTTTCTGCTCAAATATATCAGTTTACTATCTATTGTAGTGGGTGGATATTTGCAGTGAAATTTCAGATTGGAAAAAGGTGAAAGGTTTTAGGTCACATATTTTTATGGCCTGACTCCATAACCCAATAGATTCAAGGAACCAAGTCTACTAGTTCTTTGCGTCCAATAGGGGAAGGCAATCTCTAGTTGGAGCCGATGTTGTAACATATTTTGACCTCCATGGAAATGTTACAAAAATTTTCAAATTTTTTCTGGTCTGCCTCCTTGATAAATTCTTGGGCGTATGCAAATTGTTGTGGCAAAATGGTTATTATAGTGTAACACCCTCCTCCCACATATACCCAAGTAACCAACCAACATGGGTAAACATGTGATGAGAAGTTACTATGATATGATTCGACACCCTATGTGTCAGTTTAAGGAAGTGGAATCAACAGAACAAATCACACAAACCTTCCACATCAGCAACATAACTTCCAGGAGCCATACCAACCACTCAGGTAACCAAACCTTGAGACCAACTGAAGTTTTAGTGCATCAAACTCCTGGGCACTCCCTTGATATGGAAAAGGGTGTGTCTGGGATGCTCCAGAAGCTCCCACAACAAAGGCAAGGGAGCTTCCAAGGACTTTTTTCACTAGTGTTGTGCCCGTGGCTCCATAATTTGTGCCACTTTTTGAGGTCTAGAGCCCAGGTCATTGCCCATAACTCAATGAATCTTCAGAAATGAAATTTCACCAAAGGACAAAGATACATTGCAAAAACATCCATAAGGCCCAGACTGGACCCGTATTAGCCATGACAGGCATTTCCTGAAACATGTCACAAACATAAAAGCTATAGGTTTTAACATCAGAACTGAGCATAGGGGTCTCATACTTATCTGAGAATTGCTAATAAACATTGATGCCTGAACACATTAGCTGCAATTTCATCTATTAAGCCATATATTCATTGTACATTCAGTGATTAACCAAAACATGATGAGTGCCATACATTTCCATTGTCATAAAAATCATTCATAACCAACATATAAACAACAAAATATCAAGGATATAACAACCATATAAACCACAAATAAACAAATAGATTTACCCATAACATACCAATGAGAAAGAGAGCTCTTATTGATGATTGCATAGGCTGACCAAGTATGGGACTTCCATGAACCACCCGATAGTAGACTAAGCTGAACCAAATATTTCTTTAAGCCAGTCACCCCGTGCCATATTCCAAGCATGAATGTGGGATATCATGAAACAAATCCATCACAACCGAACTAGGGCTTCGAGAGGCCAAAATACCTCAACCCTCAACCAATGATTCCACCTCATGGTAGGACATCATTAACCATCACCAGATCAGTCTCTACCCAATCTGTCTAGGGCTCCAGAGCGTTTTTTCCAACCCGGCTTCCAGGACTAGTAACTCAACCCACAACTGCCGCCGGGCTTTTAGAGCGTTTTTCCAACTAAGGCTTCCAGGACTAGTAACTCAACCCACAACTGCATCTAGGCTTCTAGAGCATTTGTCCAACCAAGGCTTCCAGGATTAGTAACTCAACCCACCAAGGCATTCCAGAGCGTTTGTCCAACCAAGGCTTCTAGGACTAGTAACTCAACCCAATCTGTTTCAAGGCTTTCAGAGCATTTTTCCAACCAAGGCTTCCAGAACTAGTAACTCAACCCAAGCTGTTACATGACTTCCAGAGCGTTTGTCCAACCAAGGATTCCATGAACTAATAACTCAACCCATAGCCAAATGCACAAGAAAACCAACCAGAAAACAAAAGTAAAGCCCAAAACACCATGGCTATCCAAGAAATGGAAAGGCTAGGCAAATCCATTGTCAATCTAGGCAATCCTCCATGCCAATGATAGATCATGACCAATAAACCACATGCATATGCCATGCATGCCATAACTAGTGAGAAAAACATACATGCAAACTTGGTACCTGCAAAAAAAACCCGTTGTAGCTGTTGATCCCGATGTCCTCTTGCGCTTTCATGCTCTTCCTTTGCCTTCTTGCTCCAAGCATCCAAGTATGCCATCCTCTCCAGGATTGCTCTAAGAAAACTCTAAGTCTCCAAGAGTTAGAGAGAGAGAGAGATAATAGAATGAGAGCTCAAAAATTGAACTGACAAAAAGCTACACTAACCAAGCCTGAGCAAAATCTTGACAACTGATCCTCAAAACCCTTTTTATCAATAAGGTCTCTATTTTCTCCATTTACATTATTTTCATTCATTTTCTTCCTCACATGCAATCTGTGACCTTTCACCTTCCTTTTCTCCTATTTTTCATTATTTTCATAAATAAAATGCCAAAAATGCCATTTTGCCTTTCCAAAGCCTTTGCCATTGCCATTGCTAATTTCCTTTAGCTATAATAACCGAAATGAACACCCACTAGGATGTTTTTCCCACCATTTAGCTTGGAATAGGTTCCCCATGACCTTGGTCTTATATTTTTTACATGAATTTTTAACCAGGGTTGTTACATATAGAAACTGCTAGGTTATTTTTTCAATAATAATTTTAATTTTTAAAAAAATATAAGATCATATTTTTATGAAATGATTTATTTTTAAAATTGATTTTATGAAAAATTATTTATATTTTTATGAAATGATTGCCCATACAAGTCACCAATCAACAAATAATTATCAAGCGTTCAAAGTCACAGGTCAAGTCAGGCTCAATGCACAACATCAAGCCACAAGACAGTCGGGAGTTTTCAGTCATGCTCCACGAGATGATGGCAAATATAAACACCAACTTATCTCATTATCCGATGCTTATGGGATAATTCCCATAACCACAAACAAAAGAAGAACACATAGACAATTTCCAACGCATCTGGAAAGACACAAAGACAAAATGCATTTAAGTTTCAATGATAGAGATGAGCAATTGGAAATCAAAGGATAAGGATAAATGACATGACCCCTTGCCCATATGAAGTTTAATCAAAGAGGGAATGCAATTTCCAGTTTTGTGAAATCGCTTTCGCAACGTGGAAACTCCAAACAATTGTGACACCCCTCCACCTTGAAACCACTTACCATCTAGAGAACCCCTCGCAATCCACTTCAGGTTACATTGACAACATAGTTGTCAAACTCTATTGCTGCCAATGGTTTACAATGTCAAGGCACGATGTACAATTTTCCAGATAAGGATATAACTGGTACCCTTTCAAGTTCATCAACAACTGCTTCCGAATTTTACTGGACCTATGTCAAATGTTCGTATGGTAGCTATGAGATGTTTTAAATTACCATTTATGAATGTTTCTCATATTCCTCTGCCACCAAATTTTTAGCATGTAAATGAGGGGAAGAATAGTTGTGAGATTTGGAACTGTTGTTTCAAAGGGTGTTTCAGATATGATGTTCTTCTGCATTCTTTTATACTAAAGGACCACGCAGAGCATACAACTTAACAAGTTTATTTTATTTTCCAGGTGTAAAAAATCGAAGTTTATGAGATATGCAATGGTTTTGCTGTTCTCATATGAATTTTCTACAGATACTGTTGCCATTGGTATTAGACTTTTTACATTATGCATTGCTTTAAGGTTATATATGTCAGGAAACAGTTAAAAACCTCGAAGAAAGGTTACAGTGCACTCTTCTAAAGGTGTCAACAACTAGAAAACTGAATTTACCCTTTAAATTCAAAAGCAAGCAAATTGTTGGAGATATAAGTACGCATGATAAATGGATGAATTTCTCATATTTATCCTTTGCTGGAAAAAATCTAATGGAAGGAATAACTTCCACAGTGCAAAACTAATTGGGTTCCCAACTAAATTCAAACTTTACCCATGCAGATGCGAGATCCTTCAAAAATTCAGATGGCAGTAGGAAGGGATCGGTCAATATCGAATTCGACAAAGAAAGCACATATCAGAATTGGGAAAAGATGCTCACCATCAACCATGATTACCAACAAGAGGGGCCTACTTGTGCATTGCATAAACCCTATGACACATTGTTAGATGTTTATTTCTACTTTGTTTGGACATCTTCTTATACCATCATTAACAACAATCATTTCTTTTGCTCAGTGCATGCTAGATATGGAAATAAACCTAGGTATATAAGATGACAGAGCAAATACTCAAAGAACCAACTCAATTGGTTTCAAAACTATGTTGGCTATGGATATGCCAAAGCTTGTTTCAACATTTAAGGAAGTTGGAGTAGATTATGAGTAATTTCTTAGTGTGTCAGATCACTTTGGAGATATTAAGAAAGCTACTATTTGAATTGAGGCTCCTATTTGAAATAAGGCTCCTATTTGATAATGATATGCTGATAAATTTAGGGGATATCATGCTATTGACACAATTTTCAGATTACAAGCACTCATAGCGTAATGTGGCCTTGTATTGAATGTTAGTCAGGCATAAAGGAAAGAATTGATGTATTCTAATGGAACTCAACTGAAGAGTTGGATTTGGTAAGGATTTGGGATAAAGAGTGGACTTCATATTTTCATGTGCAAATTAATAAGTGCTATTGAGCTGAATATAGGAGAAAACGAGTTAATCTGGCCAGAAATCTAAGTACAGGTGCTCACATTGCATATTTTGCAGAGAAGACAAAACATAGAACAAATTGTGACATGTTTTCTCCACCTTTACATGGAGAATTCACCTTTTGAAATCCCTCGTTAGAAATCACAGACAATTCGTAAAGGAATTCATGGGCCAAATTTGTGGCATAAAACAAGATTTAATCTCGAATGCAGACCTATAGATCACTCTTCATCAATGTTGTCATAAATATATAAGACGAAATCAATGGTGTGAAGACAAATGCTTATGATTTTGTTCATCAATCAAAATCACTCCAAAGAAATCAAGGCCGAGGTCAAGAGTTTTAAAAGTTTTTCTAAAAATAAAGCAAGTTATAAAATAGTTTGTCAAATGGCTATAACTAATATTAATAGATCTTATACTAAATGCAAGGGGTCAACCTATTTTGGTTGAAATAGGTCAAAGCAGTGTCGCAGTTAGTGAAGCTTATGGAGAGTTTTAGGAACCATATAAGAAATTCTGGAAACATGTCATGGAAAATACAAGTTGTTGTTGTTTTATAAGGGTGTGGATAAAATATTTGATGTTTCACCGATCCAGTTAAACACAGTCATGTTACTATATCTTATCCATTTTAGTCACATGTTTCTGGTCAAAGGGTGTCTCCTAACTCTTATTTTATGCTGGATTTTAAATGCTAGTGATAGAAATTATTGGTTGTGATTACCCCTTGAAAAATTCTACAATTCTTATATGCTACGTCTGGAACAAAAATAGAGGATTATAACAATGATTACTGTTGGAAACCTTTTTCATGTAACGACAAGTATATTTGGCTTACGGTTTATGATGTTGAAGAAAGTGGATCCAAGTAGCAAGTACATATATTGGAAAGCCCAAATGAAAACTGCAACAGAAGTCACATCTGTTCATGAATGGACAATGGTTGTAGATAAGTTTGAAGATTGAGTGGACAATTCACTTCAACAAATTTATGAGATCTGTAACAATATGTAACTTCAGTAGTCATTGATGTTCCACAATAGTCGTTTTGGATTGTCCACGTTTTGAGCCTACATCAAGACCCATCGTCAGGATCAATGTCGAGAAAGAGTAGAAGAAAGGTGGAGTAATAAATAGTGAAAAAGAATTCCTTAGAAAAGGCCGACAGTAATATACCTACATTAAAATATTTCTTTATTTAAATATATATACAGAGGAAACATCATGAAAATGGAGATTTTGGCATGAGCAAAGTCAGGGAATGCAATCCTGTTCACAAGTATCACGCGGCAGTTTATCATTGCAATGAAGAAATTTGCATGAGTAAAGTCAGGAAGGACGATCGCAATCTTCAAGCGGTAGTCTATCCCATCCACTGCAGTTCTTGGGTTGCTCAATTGGGCTATAAGAACAATGGTAAGTTGATAATTCAAAATAAACAAATATGTGCACACAGAGAGATCATCTCCCTTGTTAAGCGCACACTTAACTCACCCTCTCTAAGCCCCACTTCGCGTTCTATCTCAGCCTCCGGTAATCACCTCCAGAACTCAGTGTTCTCTCGCTCTCTGACCTCTGCCTCACTCCACCCCGTCACCAAGCAAATTCCCCCAACAGCACGACAATCTTACATCTTTGATCTTTGTTTTACACTAGCCCCTCCATATACTCTGGCTTTCACTCAGTCCCATAAAGATCTCAGCCTCATCCTTCACTGTTCCACTCAAAAAGCATAGGACAAAGGTCAACAAAGCAGGGAAGCGCAGGACAAAAGGATTGTGGTGAGCAGCAGCAACAGAATTACTCCAGGCAATACAAGATCCAGGAAGAACAACAACACAAGAGAAAGAACAAAACAAATGGAATTCAACCCTATCGAAAAGGCAGCAAGGAATGATGCATGCCCAGCATGCAAAGGGAACAAGTTCATGATCCACCGACTGCAAGAGTCACTCAAGGATCTCAGAAGCGAAATGAGAATGGAACACAACTTCCAGAGTCGAAACATGGCAGTGCAAAAAGAGGAGATAATGGCACTGAAAACCAAATGTAAGCATCTAGAAGAAGCAGTGGCATATTACAAAAAAAACACTATGAGCAGTGAAGGAGAGAACTCGGTCAACAACAACAAAACGAACCAAGCAGCCCAGGAATACTCAGTCTACAAGCCATAAAAAATTCCAGAGAATATATGATATGTAAATTTACTTTCTTAGTAGGTCAGTTTGTCAGGCAGTACTCAAGAATAGTTAAAAGAATTTCTGAAGTTTTGAAGTCAAGCACAGGAGATGGGACTGCGCTCCTATCTCACTGCTTTGTTTGTTATCTTAATATAGTCGAATGTAATAGGAGCTTGCTCCACTACAGCTTTTGGTAATATATCAACTAACGAGAAGCAACAAGAATCCTTGAAACAAGGATTAAGTTGCCAAGAAATCCAATCATTATGAAATACATGATCAAATAAAAGAACCTACTAATGGAAGAGGTGACATGGGAAGATGACTTATTCATGCAAAATCACTAGTAGTTAGTAAAGTGTCGAGGAAAACACTTATTTGAAGTGAAGGGAATGTTAAGCCCTATATAAGCCCCATCTTAATCCTAAAACCCATTATTAATCCCTAGATATTGAGTTATTACATTTATATTTCTATATTGTCATGTGGGCTAGAATTTTTCATGGTCCCATTTTATTATAATTGTACCCTTTGTCTCATATATGTATACTAAGGAGACCTAGTTTTCAGATCATCCAACTTTGTCTTATACATTAGATTCATTATAAAAGGAGTTTTTCCCCTCTAAGAGGACTATAATTATTGGTTTCTTATCATTTTTAAGGCATAAGGTTCATAACACCTTGATGAAAATTAACCAAATCTTAGAGTAGGGGAGACAGTCCAAGGAGAAATACAAAGAGAGAGATCCCCTATTCAGGATGTGGCTGTCCAAACAGAAGAAGACAGACATGAGTTACAAGAGGAAACCACCAAAACAAAGGCCAAGTTAACAAATGATAAAAATTTTCAAACAAAATCCAAGATATATGGGGAAAGGCCAATGATGATAAGTGGAAAAAGATGATGGAAACCTATGAAGAAGGGATGATACCAATATGAGAGCATCAACGAGCCATCAAAATCCTTACAGAAAAGTGGGGAGAGCACCTAGAATCCCACAAGGCTAAGTGGGACCATTGGAAGAAAGAGATGAAAGAATAAGTAGAGTAAACCTCCAATTTACAAAGAAAGGTGGACACGCTAAAAACTGAGAAAATACAACTTGGATTGCTAGTATAATCTACACTAAATTGCAGGGCACCATCCCCTATCTATAACATGTACTTGCAATAAAAGTATCTCATGTTTCAAAGGAAAGTACTAATAACTGGAAAACCTTATGAGATAACTTCTCTAACTACCTTCTTGTATGCTTACTATGGAGGTACTAATGAAGAAAAGAACTTGTTGTGTGAATTATACCAACATAATGTTTTGTTGTATCACAATCCTAAATGGAATCCTAATAACCTTATGCGGGATTTCGAAATTGAGAGCCTTTGTATCATATTTAAATAATTATGCTCACTAGATAAATTCTCACAAATATCCCATAATAAATACAACTATAATTTGTGGGTTAGAGGAGAGAACAATAGGTCCAAGGGTTTCCTCATCACACACTTTAGATAGGTGAAATTTCATCAACATGCGGAGTTCATGGCGCACAAAAAACAATAAGATATTATTCATTGCAGGATATAAATAGAGGTATTTTCCAAAACAACTATAGAGGTATGCACTCAATGGTGAAAACATGCCACAAAATATATTTACTGAAAAAATCCATTCAATACCACCAACCTTGCAATGGCTTTGGAAATGGTTCCCAGGTACATTAAACACATGGAAAATTGTGGGAATGAATGGATAGGCTTGAATTTTCACTACCCCATGATCTGGCTACCTACTCCAAAGTATCAAATATATTATAACTTGCCTAAGAAAGAATAGGATACATGTTGGAGGGAAATTGAGAGGAGAAAAAGCTACTTCTTTTCCTATGAAGTAGGGAAGGCTGGGTACAACATCAACAAATTCCACAGGGGTCACACTCACTTTTATGTTGATTGAAAATATGCTTACATGGGGACACACAACACTTTTAGCTAGTGGGAGATGACAGGTGCCCGAATTGGCATAATTTCAACACCCATTCACTAACGTTTTGATACCATTTCCCCATCCCCATACCATATTATAACCTATTTTTCTCATAACGATGCATTTTTCATCAAGGTAAATTTTTTTCTTTGATTATGTCACTTTTGGTGTTCATTATTATGAATTGAGGAAATAATTTTCCTTTTATGTTACCGAATGAGAATCTATTAGGAATATTTTAGAAAGACTCACACGAGACCATTGGAGGTGATATAAAATCATGCAAGGAAGTCTAGTTGCTAAAAAACCTTTGTGTTGTTGTAACACATTTGCATTGTCACGACACATTTTACATTATTCCAACACCCCAGACTATACTACTGCAACACCTCCAACACACTTTTGTTGCAACACTGCCAACATGTTGTTGCTATAACACCTTTGTGTTTCTACAACACTCCATTAATGCTACAACACATCCAAGAATTGATGTTGTAACACAATTGAATATTAATGTTGCAACACCTTGGCACATCAAACATATAGTGGCAAAACAACTTACCTACCACACCTTGTGGATAGTTGTAGCAACACAAGCATAGTCAACCATCGAGCATACAACTTGTTACTACCAATTTCCCAATAAAGGAAATGACAAAGGGTAGTTGGTCATCCAACATGGAGAGCCTAACCACAACAATTTTGACCCAACCTCCTACTTATTGCATTGGCTAAGTGAGTCTGTAGATGTCAAAAGTTTCCATCTTTTGGTTATACTATTGTAATGAAGGAGAAAAACTTGAGAATTAAATATTCTCATGGTTGTCTGTCGGTTTTATGATCAACTTGAGAGATTGAATATTTTATAGATACCCCCCCTCTACTCAAACCAAGGTAAGAAATAGAGATACAACAAGAAATTTTGTTGTGATATTGATTCCTATTAATTAAAATCCTGTTGGTTCCTGTTTTATTTCCCATGTGTGCGATGTATTGATAATCTAAGCATGTTTCTACAAGTTTAATTAATGCTTCACCTAAGGAGGTAGTGCCCCTTGTTTAATTAGGTACTCTTTAATTTAGATAGGATAGTTGATAATTTCATTTATTATTTAGTTAATTTGGTTACTTACCCTATTTCCTAATAATTCGTGTTGTTGCAACTTGCTAAGTATTTTCTATATTTTGCTGCAACTCACTAACATTTACCTTCTTTTTCTCCAATTAACAATTCTACTATAACTCACCACATTAGTTACTCCATCTCCTGTTGTTGTGTGTGTTGATCAATTCCAGTGGAGATTCATTTTGTTTTCCAAATTCTTGATTCATCCTATTGAGTAGATATCCTATATTGCAGTATTTTACCAACTCACGAGCATTTCATTTGTAGAGTTTATGAATGAACAATTAGCTTTATCAAGTCACCCATCTATTTTCCTTCTTGCATGTTTAATTTCTAGCAGAGTGGTTTATTTCCTTCTTATGTGTTTATGTTTCTAGCAAAGTGATTTATTTCTTGTATGTGTGATTACTTTCCAGCAAAGAGTGATTTACCTTCCTACAAGAATGCTGTAATTAGTATTTAAATTCCTACAAGCGTGAAGTGTGATATTTCAATTCTTGCAAGTGTGAGGTGTGATATTTTAATTCCTCTAAAGTGTGAGATTTCAATTCCTGCAAGAATGAAGTGTGATATCTCAATTCTTGCAAGTGTGAACCTTTCAATCCCTGCAAAGTATGATTTGGTGTTTTGTGAAAGAACATTAGAACATCCAACCATGTCATATTTAATTAGTACTACAACCTCATTGGCACTTAACATCTTGTATTGAGATATACGATACATGATACTTTGCAAGTTCCATATGAACATCTAATTGCCAATTAAATGTACAACTTATTAGTTATCTACTAAGTAATTAGTAGGTAATTAAAAGGCTCTTCAAGTCGTATGCTAGTTTGGATCAACATATTACACTTTGGTTCAACATTTCATGCCTTGGATTGCATTCAAGCCTTACAATAAAGAACCATCCCAGAATAAGAAACCAAAGGTAGTTTACAATGGCATATTGCATCCTAGTGTCGAAATTTATGTATAAGAACTACCACATAATATAGTACATTATTTCTAGGATCCATGTTGGTGAAATGGACATGTTCCAATCTTACTATTTATAGATTATATGGCATCGTAACATAAGTTCAAATATACTTGAAAATACTTGTACAATAAGTACGCACAATGATAAATAAGAAGTAGACAAGAATTGTTTTCATGGCTATAGAGAAGCAAGCACCATTAATGAAAATGAGATATAATGAATATGAAGAAGAAGATCCCAAGCTTAGGTTGGATTAGTGAGAGTATGGAATTTCCACACTGACATTTATGGAAACCGTAGTTGTTGGCAATGAAGTGTATGGAAACACTCTCAATAGAGACTTGTATTGAAGACTTTAAGAAAGAGGGAAGAAACTAGAAATAGAGTGAAGGGTTGAGACGGAGATAAAATAATGCAGTTATAGAAAAATGTAGGGTCCTTTTCATGTAAAGGTGAAGGTGTACATCAAGTCATATGATAGGGAAATTGATGCCATCAAAATGAACCAATTTCTATAGGATATGGAAGTTTACTTTGGCATGCACAAAGTCATTGGGAAGAAAAATATTTCATTTGCTTGATTGAAGCTTGAAGGCCATGCTTTGGCATGGTGGGAGAGACACAACAAGAAAACACTAGAAAATGAACCATTAATGACCAACCGGGAGGTATTCATGATCAAATATTATTCACACCTGATAAAATATAAGGAGCATCAATATATTACATGGCATTACTTCAATAAAGGCAAGGGAAATCTGTGCAATAGTTCACCACAAAGTTTAGGAAGAGATCTATTTAGCTGGGTGTCTCTCTTAAAAGCTTATATTTGTTGATAATGTACTTAGTAGCATTACCACCTAAAATCTAACATCAATTAGTGTTATTGAAACTTAAGATGATTAATCAAGCTAGTATACAAGAACAACACCTCAAAGGAGACAAATATAAGTAGTCGTCAAGCATGCAGAAAAAATTAGAACCAAAAGAGCAAAAAATAAAAGGGAAAAACAAGAATAAATTGTATGAAAAAATATTGTGGTGGTGATGCAAGAAGAAACACCTTCCTTTAAGCAATGTAAGGGTTGTGATTGGAAGGGATATACTGAGGAGAACTATCGCAAATTGTACCCTAAGAAGCACCCTAAGAATTTCTAAAAGTAAAAGAAGAGTAAGGCATTGATAATAACGGATGTTGAGTAAAGGGTAGAAAACACCTCAAAGTTGAAAGGGAAGATTGATTGCACTAGTATTAAAAAGGAAGTGGCACTAGTTAGTTGCAATCACAAGGAGGAGAAAGATAAAAGTAATTATTTTACATCAAATCCTGCATGCAATATCGCAAGATAGTTTGTTAGTTTGATTCTAATGCATGATCCAATTTGGTTTTTGCATTGTTAGTAAAAGCTTGGTTTATAGATATAGTATCATACATAACCACACCCCATATATTGGGTAAAGAAAGATGTAGATTTGAGAGTGAACAAACAATGCAAATTTAAGTTTGACATTAACTAGAACTTTGTGGATGAAGTGGTTTCAAATGTGGTTCCACTGGACATATGTGAAATCACCTTGGGAATCCCATAATTGTACATGAGTGTTACATGAATTTATTCCCTAAGGCTAGGGCTATAATCATCAAGAGATCAGATGAAAGAAATTTGAAGACACTGCCCAAAAAATCAAGTGATAATGACAAACTACCATCTAAAGGTGAAAGGAAATACTAGGAGATTCAATGGTTGAATCATATCCCTTTGCACGATATCTATTTCTTGCTCCTTATGTTCAAACCTATGTTCAAAATGATAAGAAGAGTATACAACAACCATATCAAAGCAAACTTTAATATAATGTTAGTGAAATATCAATTCCAATGCATAAATATAAAGCATATCATATAAACACCGACATGGAATCATGAAAGATGAGTTTCTTATTGATTGAAATGTAAATAATACAATGGATAATGATCACATGATTTTTTCCATGGGCACTAAATGGAACCATCCCTTAGCTCCCTCCTTCTTAGGCCACTAAAGTTCTCCTCCTACAATATTCTGCTCTAAAGCATTGTGAGAGATAAAGAGGACTCAACAAAAAGTTAAGGGTGTAGAATGAAGATAAGGAAACTAGGATTTACTATAAGAGGATGGCTTAAAATACTAGGGAAGTAGACTCAAATCAATGATAATTTCGCCATTAATTTTCACAACTAGGCATGTATGAATCCTTATCCCAAGGCATCAATTTACACCCCAAAATAATTTGTTGGGGTCATTTAAGTATAGGATGTAGCAATTGTCTTCTAATATAACTCGTAACCCTGCTTGAAAAAGTGTTTAAATACACACATTTTTTTTGGGTGCATTTTGAAGGCACACGAGTTGTCTTTACAACAATTAGCGTACATACATAATTTTCTTTTATGAGGTTTGTGTATATACAGGTTACGCCAAAAGAAAAAGGGCATATGGGAACTTAAAAAGTGTTTTTTGAATAATTTTTTGGGGAAATATAGTTTACTATAGCGAAATGGATATGATGTTAAGGCCAACAACCGCATCCCATAACAAGTGTGGAAAAATATTATATAATAGTGAGAGATGCCATTTTTAGGAGGATAGAAAAGTAATATAGGCTAGTCAAGGATGGAAGGGAATATGCCATAAATGTACATAAGGACAAAACCAAAATATCTTTCACTAATGCTCATTAATCTTAAAGATTCATTGGTAGCACAAAAAAGTTTTTCTTATTGTTTTGATAGAAGGAAAGTAGCAAGGAGAAGGAAGTGAGTTGGAGATGAAGGTACCCTTGGAAGGGCATAGTGGAAAGCATCCCTAACAACTAAAACAATTGATTGAAGCCTATAAGGAAGTGTTCCACGACCCTCCGAGAATGCCACCCAAGTGGGAGTATTAATATGAAATTTAGCTATTGTTGGAGCCACCACTACCAAACATTATGTTATATAGGTAGTCCAACATCGAAGCATATGAATTGAAGAAGTCGTTGTAGCAAATGTTCGAGTAGGGAGTCATCAAACCTAGAACATCACCATGTGGTTCACCCATCATCTTGTTCCGATAGAAGCAAGACGCTAGAGAATGCACATTGACTACTATGCCCTAAAAAAAATCACCATTAATAATAGATATCCTCAACCAAGGATTGATAAATTGTTGGACTAGTTGTAATAATCCAAGTTATTCACGAGGTGGGACCTCAAATTTGGTTACTATAAGGTAAGAATCAAAGAAAAAGACACGTGGAAGAAAAATTTCAAGACAAGACAAGGTTTGTATGAATGGTGAGTGATGTCTTCTAGTTTATGTAATACACCTACAACTTTCATGAGACTAATTAAATATATGCTATAGATTTTTAATGACACATTTGTTATAGTATATTTGGATGACATACTAATATTTAGTAATTTGTGGCAAGAACACCTATTACATGTGATGCAAGTAGTACATACCTTAAAGAAGAGTCAATTGCTTGCAAATTCATATAAATGTGAGTTTGTAAAGACATCCTTTATATCTCTTGGACACATGATTAATGGAGGGAGGTTTTGAGGATGGATCTATAAAAGATTGTAGTCATCACCCAATATCCTATTCCAGTAAGCTTGATAGAGGTCAAAATTTTCATTGGAGCAACACAATTTCGAAAATATCATTGCAAATTTTTCAATAGTAACATCACCATTACATTCCATGACTCCTAAAGGAAAGATATCTCATTGGGGTAAGCCACAATAGTTAACATTTGGAGAAACAAAGAAATGTTCTAGTCCTACCCATGCCCAATTTACAATCATAAATTGAGTTATAGATGTATGCAAGTGTGTATGAATTAGGGACAATGCTCATGCAAGGAAGAAACCATTGTGTTACCATTCAAAGTTGTTTCATGGAGTAGTAGTTGACTATCCCATGTATATTAAGAAGTTATTTGTGATTGTATAAGTAGTAAAAAAGTGGAAGCACTAACTCGGAAAATAAACTGACTTACACATGGATCATCAACCCTTTAGGAACTACAAATCCATAGCAAGATACAATAGGTGAAGCACTATAAATGGTTGGGATTCTTGAACTAGTTTCACATACTAATAAATTACAAGAAATAAGTCACAAATACATTAGCAGACATGTTCTCTTAGTCATCGCTAAAGAATAATGTAGCAATTGGGGTGATATTCTAGCTTGAGCCCTTCACTCATGATTCTCTTAGTGAAAACTATGAGGGAAATAAAGATTTTGAAGGAGTATATAGGAAATTGAAGGAGATATTAGTCAATGCCCTAGAAATAAATAGATATCATCTCCACGTTGGGATACTATACAAGTTTGACAAGTTATGCACACTTCAAGATAGAAGGATTTAGCCGATGACAAAAGCTAACACTTCGAAAATTATTTGGTGTTTTCGCATGATGAAGATGATGACAAATTTGCAATTGTATGCATACTAAGATGTGGAGTAGAAAATTTTTCTTAAGGCTGTGTTCTTTGTAGCACTAGCAAGCCGAGCAACTAAAAACTTATTCTATACATGGGATTACTAGTACCACGTATACATTTGGAGAACATCTCCATGGAATTTGTTGGAGGTTTTCATATGTATCATAGAATCCATGACTATTTGTTTGTCATGATAGACTAATTTGTCAAGATGTGTGTGTTAATTCTATGTAAGAAGAGGATATATGGATGAAATGCTCCTAAATTATTCTTCAACAATGTGTGAGTGCATTTTGGATTGCCAAGTTCTATCATGTATGATTGAGATAGTAGGTTCTTAGACAATTTATGGACAATGCTTTTGGAGAGAATGGATACCTAGATAAGGTATTCTATTACATCACATCCCTTGAATGATGAAAAAATAGAGGTTATAACCCAAACATTGGTACAATTGTTGATAATTTACAATAGCAAACATTTAAAGACATGGGATGAAAATTTGGTTTACATTCAACACTCCTATAATAGAGCACTCTATTCTTCCACTAACAAATCTCCTTCCTATGCTTAATTTGGTTTCTTACCTCTTTCACCCTTTGATATTGTGTATGGACAACAAAAGGATGAAGCACAATTGCAAGGGGATGCAAATAAGGTGAGCACATTCATGAACAAGATTAGGAAGATGCATCTAAGGGTACATAAGTATCTTGAGAATATCCAACAATAGTATAAATCTAGTCATGGCCAACACAAGGAGGATTATAAATTATAAGTTAGAGTAAAGATGTGGCTTTGGCTCCATAAGGAATGATTAGAAGAAGCAACAAAGAAAATCAAGCCCGTCAAATATAGATCATTTGACATCATTGAACAAGTGGATGAGAATGCCTTTAAGTTGAGACTTCTTACTTATATGTAGACTAATTTATTGGTGAATTTGGAGTAATAGAAGTTGTTCAATCCTTCCATGGTGGCTGAAGAAGAGGACCATCATGTTCTAGAAGTTAAGGAAGATATAGTTTTGTAGCATAAATAATGGGTAACTCATAAAGGATGATTCAAGATCTGATAGGTTGGTATCAAAGGAAGATGAAATAATATGAGAGGAATTGGATTATAAGAAAGTTCCCTCATATATTCTTGAATGCTCTGGGGAACAAAAATCCTCCAATGGGGACGTGGGATATGAATTGGATAAGGACATGGACAATTGATATTTGACACAAACTCTATAATGATTGGAACATGTTGACTTAGAAAGTGCACTTAAAATGGTGAAAAACTATCTGAGGTAGTTATTTATCTAAAAAGGAATTATGAGTAAGGGACATCTAACCAAAGGACATTCATGCGTTTCCAAAAAAGATACAATACCCCACAAATGTCCCCATAGTACTCAAATTTAGATTTAGATACATAAGAAGAAAGAATCAACACCTTTTCCATAAAGCTAATCTTTCTAAGAAAACATGGCCTTAGTGTATTATTTCCATGACCCTAGTTATAAATTATCTTCTTGATTAATATTCACTTTCATATTAAACCTCCTGAGAAGGCAAGAGTGAGGAAACTGCGATGGAAGGGAAATAGGGGAAGTGAACATGTTCCTTTGGGACAAAGAACTTGACCCTAAGGAGGATGCAATAGGATAAGTGTCAATGGAATAACTATAGGTCACTTAAAATACATCTAGAAGTTATGAGTTAAGCAGTAAAGGCCATGTATCCACTATTACTCCCCTTCCTAAACCCAACAAAATAGCTAGGAAAATCACACCCTCCTACTTATACTTAGAATAATACATCTTCAACTCAACCCAAGAGTCCCACCAATGTTACCCAAACTTATAGAAAATGTAACCCATGGTGTACAATGTCATAGAGGATATTAGAATACCAAAGTCAATGTTTCAATGTATGATATCTATAGCCTCTATCGATAGAGATATTTACTCTTAAAAACCTTCAAGTTTCTTTCCAACTCATAATAAAAAAAACAAAACCACCTGTGAGAGCAAAAAAAATGTCATTGAAAATGGGTAGAAAATTGAGGATAAACAAGGGGTTAATATAGTACAAAAAATTAACATAAATGCAACTAGCATATGCACCCATTAAAAATTACAAACACCTCTATCTCTCATAAATTTTGAAATCTACAATTATAAAGTACATAATTATTTGGTAGATTCATGAGCATCGACCAATGTGATGTTGTATTTTGTGTTAAAGAATCAATGCTATTACCTCTAAGTGTACCACTCAAATCAATTAGTTGGATACTTGTGATGTAAAATTTATGGGTAACTTAAAGATGTCATGATAAGACTATCTTCAAAAAATACAGTCTACCAAATTACTAGCATCATTCTTGTTGACATTCCTGAGGCATACACATTGTTGTGGAGAAGAGATTGGTTGCAAATGTTGCGAGGTTATTTCGTTACCAACTAGTCACACCTGTGGTTTCCTTACAAATGAAAGGTGAATCAAATTAGGGTATACAAGGAAGCTCATATGGAACACACTATAACATAATTCGAAGGTCAAAATGAGCCTATCACTTTCTCTCATTCAATTTTGGGAAATTATTTATTGGAAATTGAATTTGGGCGTTATGCGACTCAAAAATGATCTCTTGAACCAAAAAAACAATCGAAATTATTTATTGGAAATTGAATTTTGGCATTATGCAACTCAACAATGATCTATTGAACCAAAAAAACAATATAAATTCCTTCATTGCACTCAGACTTATCATTATGCTATATAGTATTAAATCTAGCTAGTACTAGTTCATCTAAAAATGTAGATGCTAATAATTTTATTTTGTTTTCTAATGACTCTAGTTTATATGAGGGAGTCAAAAAAGGTTGTATTCTTATCAATTCATATTGATTCATACAAGAAAATCCTGTAATATTTTATTGATTGGAGTCTGAGTGCACCAACAACATCACTGAACATGAGGCTTTGATTCAAGATCTCAAAGAATCCATTGATTTAAAGGTAAAATGATTAAAGGTTTTTTGTGACTTAGACTCATTGTTATATGGGTAAAAGAATCCATACATTGTCTATCTCCTTATTTGAAAGGTCATCAACTAGAGGTTTGGAAATTGATTGATATTTTTTATGCATTCAACATCACTTCTACAACTCATCCAAAAAACATAGTTGCTGATACATTAATTAATGCTAATTCAATATTTTCTCCTCTAAGAGATTTATTTTCTATGAATCGATTATTAGAAAATCAATTCTAGGCAATGTAACCATCTAGAGGGCATTAAAAAATTATGAACAAATCATTCAATTCCTCACCAATGTAGGCACATTCAAGAATGTTGTTATAGATGTCGAGGAAAAAAAAGGTGTGTGGAAAAATGTAGGAACAACATTTATGACTTCAAGACAAACCCAATACCTAAATCAATTTTGACTCTAGAGAAACTATTTTATCTACAAATAAGGATTTGAAAGACAACCAATGCGAAGACAAATAATTCTTCTATGGGTCATTCGTTAGTCAGCTTCGATATTGAGGAGATCCCACAATATGTCAATTTGGGAACTTTCTATTCAAAAGTATAAAAACAAGAATGCATACAACTATTCAATAAATACAAAGATGTCTTCACATGGGCCTATGATGATTTATAGACATATGCTACAAAGATCATACAACACATCGTTAGTCTCCAATAAAATGCTAAGTCATTTTAGCAAAAGTTATGTAAAGTTAATTTGAATCTTGAGCCACTAATAAAAAAATAATTTTAAATGCTACTATAGGCCATGATCATCTTCAAATTCTACCTTTCTACTTGGGTGGAAATTTTGGTACTGATTAGGAAGGAATTTAGGGAGATTATACTTTCCATGCCTTTTTGAAATCTTAATCAACCATCTGACAAAGACAATTCCCTATTCTCTTTATTGGTATGATTTATATTCTTTGCATGAACAGTGTCACATGCAATATACTATGACGAGCATGATGGGGGGTTCACAGGGCGGTGGTAGCCCCCCTACACAGGGTTCTAGGCACCACCCCAATTTTTTTATTTTGGGAAGACCCACCCATGGTTTTGTATATCCAATCAAAGGAACTATGGTTATTTTCTAATCTAGGGTTAATGAATTGGGGGTTTATGAATTCTTTGGAATGTATATAATGTATTGTAACATTGAAAGGAATATAATGAAAAATCAATTTGGTTTTCCTAGTTTTGGATTCCAAAGAAAAATGTCTTCGTATATTTTTTGTTCTTGCCATCGTATATTTTCTATTTGTTAAGAATTTGTTTGTAGGTATTATATGTACAGGTTAAAACCTTCATTTGGTACTAGAGCATCAAATATGGGGACGTATTGGAAAGAAGGGCCTTCAAATACCACATGGTAATGGTATGGTAGAAGGTATGTCAAATTGCTCTCTAGATTTTGATTTCTATTAACATTTTGTATATGGGAAGAATAATAGGGTGAGGTTTTCCTTTGGTGCTAAGAGGGAAGAAGGAATATTAGAACATCTGCAGAGTGAAGTGTTTGGATCCGTGTCAGTTCCATCACTAGGTAGAGTCTGTGTAGTATGTCTCTTTTATAGATGACTTCTCAAGGAATACATGGATATATTTCCTTAGGAATAAATTTGGAAAATACGAAATATAATAAGAATAAGGTGTTCGAGGAAAGATAATGGTGGAGAGTTCATCAAGAATGAATTCAAAGAGTTCTACAAGAGGTGTGGTATATCACGATAGAAGGCTACACCATATATGCCTCAATAAAATGGAGTTGTTGAAAGGATAAATAAGACGCTAATGGAAGAGGAAAGGATCATGCTTAGTGGTGCTACATTAGGATAGGAATTCTGGGAAAAGGTAGTGGATAATGCATGTTACCTGTTAAATATATCATGTGTTACAATGATGATGATGTCAGGACATTTGAGATGAGATTCATGATGCACTCAAAAATTCCTCCTTAGCTGAGAGGGAGCTTTGAAATTTGGAAGCTCAAGGAGAAATTCCCTCCATTAGGAATCCTTCCTCATCAGGAGAAGACCTTTCTAGCCCTTGGAAGAATTCGATTTGGTCAAGGAAAATATAATTTTTGAGGTGAAACCCACATGTGCACAAAAGTACAAGTCGGCTTGGGCAAGCCAATTTGACCTCCAAAGAATCATATAAATAGACCTTATGTAACATCACTTTGGAGCATTATAAACACATCACATATTCTATTGGATTGGTGTGTATAACTCTAAAATTGCAGGTCCGTTCTCACATGTGTAAATAGAAGGAGGAGCTTTTTGATTAGTACGTTGACTTTTTGATTTGACATAGTTGACCAACCTTGATTGAAATTTGAATTGGGTTCATTTGACTTCGTTTTATCCCTTTTTTAGAAGGCTGAATTGATTGGGGGAGAGATCAAACTTTTATGGGCTAGTTGACCATCCTTGATCATAGACTTTGGCTGAAGTTTAATGAAACTTTGTGGAGGTTTGACTGCAAGTTTTATCTCCTTTGACTGAGATTTTTGTTGATTGTTTTGACTGGACTTTCACCTAAAAAGAAGGATGCATCTTTTGTCTATTAACCAAGTTAATTTGGAGGTGGTTTGACCATTAACCATTCACTGTTTAGGGTTGTTGCTGCTGCTATTGACTTTGACTAGAATTGCAAATTTGACTTTTGGGCTCATCTTTGATTATATATTGGTTGGTTGATTTTTGGATAGTCAAAGGTTTGAGTTTGACTCATTGTTGATGAATTGGAACATTGTATCTCTTTGCTGAACATTTGGTGATAATCTAATAGAAGAAGAATTTTGAAAGGTTTTCCCCCCTTATGGGATTTTTCCCTAGTCTTTGACCAACCAATGCGTCTCCCTTGTTCTTGGTTATATTCCACTGTGCATTGGTTTATTGTTATATCTACAATTTCTTATTGTTGCTGGAAGGTTGAATTATATTAGATAAATTTATTACTACTTGAAGATGAATTGGTATAAGTGATTGTGTTAAGCATAGAACATTGGAAAATCAACACATTTCATCAAATAATTTGTATGCAATGAATCATTAAACCATTTAGGAATTTGTTCAAACACTTTGCATGCAAACTAATATAAAGAATTTTTTACATGCAAATAGGCATTTATTATCTACAAAAGTACTATCATACAAAAATATTATCCCCATCCACAAAACAACATTTTCATTGGGGCATTTCATCAAATAATTTGTATGCAATGAATCATTAAACCATTTAGGCATTTCTTCAAACACTTTTCATGCAAACTAATATAAAAAATTATTTAGGGCATATATCCTAAATTATATAAATTTAAGTTCTAAAAACTAAACCAAATGATTAGTGGTATTTCCCCTCATTATGGTTCAAGTTTCACCTTCTAGAGCCTCCCAGATGAAAAGTTATAGCATAAATGTTAACATGACTTGTTTGATGCATGATTTTAGGAGCACTTAGGAATATTGAATTACTATGATCATATCTCCTAAATATCATGACCCAAGATCTAAAAGTTGGACCAAATTATCAATGGGATTTTCCCTCACTATGGACCAAGTTTCAGCTTCTGGAACCTCCTAGAAGAAAAGTTATAGAAGAAATGCCAACATAACATGTTTGATGCATGATTTTAGGAGCATTAAGGAATCTAAACTTATTTTGATCGTATCTCCTAAAATATCATGGTTCATGATCTAAAAGTTGGACAAGATGATCAACGACATTTCCCCTCACCATGGACCAAGTTTCAGCTTCTAGAACCTCCTAGAAGAAATTTTAACATGATATATTTAAAGATGAATTTAGGAAGCCCATCTTACTCTAAATATATTTCCTAAAATTCAGCAACCCAAGATATGAAAAATATATAAAAGTATCAACAAGATTTCCCTCACCATGGTCCAAGTTTCAGCTTCTATAACCTCCGAGAAGCAATTTTATTACAGAAAAGTGAGCAATTGTAATCACAGAGCCCTGCATATCCACATGCACATATAATCCAGAAATCTTTCTTACAACCTCAAGGTAGAATTTCAATATAATCCATAGAATGGTCAAGTCATTTTACCTATTGATTCCATGCAACAGTTTCCTACAACCATGCTTAATTATCTCAAAGTCATACATTAATTTCAATAAATAACTAATCATCATATTCACGACTCAGTTAATAACACTTCTGAAATATAACAATGGATGAAACAAAAGGTGGGACTTCGATTTTCCACCCAACCGTAGACTAGTTACAACCTATATTTCTTGCAACAGTCACCCCCCAACCATATTTACAATCCAAGGGTAATTTTCAAGCAAACTCAGCTGGAAACCATGCTCAAAACTTTGGCTCTTTCCCAAAAATCCATTTTTGTCCTAGAACTTTCATTCAACAAAATTCCAACCATCTCTTGTTGTTTTAATGCCTTTTTATCCTTTTTATTGTGTATCTCTTCATGTTCATCATGGAAGATTCTTCAAGATCTTTCTTGCTAGCTGCACATTTGACTAAGCAATGGTGCTAGCTAACACCACTTAGGGCCTTCTTCCTTTTCTTCTTCAGATCGTTGATACGTGGTCCCACTCTTTAGGCCATTCAAATAAACTTATAATGATTTATAATTAGAGTATAATTACATTACATATATCATGGGGAGTATACCAAGTGTGTTATAATCGTGTGAAGACATGACCCCAAGATGGCAGTGTCTGAAGGAAACTCAAGATCAATGGAGTCATGTGAAGTTGATGGAGTGATGGCCCACGTGGGTAGAGTATCCTAATAATATTCCATATTAGGATGGATTATTTTACTAGTGTTATTGGGTGGTGATGGGACCATTGAAGAGGTGGCATGATGCCCCCATGAGATTTTTCTTCCGTACACACCACTCAAGGATCAGGAGGTCCAATGGACTCATCAATGATATAAAATAGCATGTTAATGGTATTAGCCAACCATGAAATTTCAAGAGGAAGCAAGGGGAAAGTACCATTAACGAAGAGTCTTTGAACATCCCTGCTATAATGCTTTCAAAAGTAGAAGGGGAATATCCTACAAATGTAACCAACTAACTATCATGGAAACAAGAGTCAGGCTTGCAAAAGCTCAACTAGTTGACAGTGACTATTTTACCCTAATGGGGCAACATCATGACACAGAAGAAAAATGAAACAATAACAATCACGGAATAAAAATAGGTTCACCTAAGTAAGAGGTTATAGTCTTATGGGGCATCAATGACCTCAACTTTGATTTATATTGTTTTACCCCCGAGCTTGATAGGAAAAGCATGAAAAATCCCTTAAGGCTGCAACGTATGCCCATCAAAGGGCTTTAACTTGGACTTAGGTGATGACAAAGTCTATGAACCAAGAGCTTGCCAACACTTCGATGACATGATACAAGTGGATGCCCCTTCATTTGAGCATGTCATCTAAAGATGTGGACCATTATCTGGAAGTCAAAATGATTTGGAAGACGAGGTCTCCATGAGGTTATCTCAAAGGTAATGAGATTTCAATATAAGGGATATTCTCCACCAAGAACATTTATAAGTGCCTTGCGTTGTGGGCGGGATTTGTGAAACCTCAAGTGCAGACATAATAGCAGGTACTTGGGCCAAATCCTCAATAACACCGTAGTTATGAGCATCTCTTGCATTGGGATTATGCATAGTATTTCAAAGTGCGGATTTTGGAGGACATGGAATAATGTTCAACAATGGTTTATCAAAGTAACGAAGACCATTGGATTGAGTAGATATTATGGATTCAGATGTGGAAGTAACACTCTCAGGATTTTCATAGTTATGTGCTCTAGTCATTACATGGATTGGTTGTTCCACCATAAAATATCTTGCATGGATGATGATGTTTTATTAGAAGGATTTCCTCTAGTCCCCCCTTTCTAAGGAGGTGGAGGGTACACAACCATATGTTTTTGTTGGGCCAAAAATGGATTCATCAAGATAACAAGTTGACGAGAAGTATTTTGTTGTGAGAAGTAATGACGGATCTCATCTATCCAAGGATACTCATGAGTAAGATGGTCTTCCCCACAATTATTGTAAGGAAAATGATTCTTTTTCTTTTTCTCTTTTGTGTCACTCTTAGTGGTCTCTTGGGTTTGAGATGCTCCTCGTTCAATGTTCAAAGTTTCATTGGACTTGTTTTTCTTATTTTGTCCTCCAGGTTTCTGAGGATTCTTCAAAGGTATTGATTATACATAATTCAACTCATATGTTTGAACAGTAACACAAGGAGTTTGAGTGGTAGGCTTAGCAGTTGGGGCACTATGAGAGATTTTCATTTGGACCATATGAGTGGCTAACTAGCCTATGTTTCTCGAGGATACAAACCCAACCACACCATTGGTGTGTGACCCAGGCTTTGGTTTTGATACTTCATTCAATGACCGAGGAGTGTTAGAAATATTTCATATAGAGTACCCACTTGAGAATAGATAAACTCCAATTGATGGGAACACATAATGGCTTATTCCTTTGTTTTGGATACTACCTTAGAAACACCTTTAGCAATCCTAGGCAATGGAGACTTTGTGAACCAATTACATACTAACTCATCAGGATACTTGGTTTGAAATAGGCTTTGTCTCCTTCTCCACTCATGGATATGATTAGGGATGTGGGTGGAGGTATCTTGAATGAAGTTAGTGAGTATATTGATTCTATTTTCATACCTAATTATCTTGTGCTAAGGACATAAAGTTATTATAAGTAGTTGTTTCTAGATCAATATATCATTTGGTAGCACCACTGGTAAGATTCCATTGGAAAATGCACAACTTGATGCTATCATCCATGGAAGAGTTGGATGCACACCATATGTGGTAAGTGGTAATGTAAGATGTAGAGTCTTCACTAAGTGTACCATTGTGTTGATGGTGCTAGATGTTGACAATAGGGAGGGGGTCTCCCTAGTATGAAGTCCCAATTATACCTCACATTGTTTGGAGTAGGAGCTGCATCTAGGCAATAGACCTGACCACCTTAATTGTGATCTTAAATATGTGTCTTAACTGCAATAAATACCATAAGATGGAATGCACATAACTTTGAAGAAAACAAGTGATTAAACTTTGTGAAATATCAATTGTAACTCATAAGAGGTTCTTTCACATAAGGAGAAAAGAAAGGGGGCCTCTAGAAGAAAAGTAGTAGTACTATTGTTACACAAAAATATCGTCATCATGATTATTTGCAGTCAGTATGGGTCTATCATCACTTGTACTGTCCTCCTAAGCAAGTCTCAGACCTCAGCTCTCCAAATCAAGCTTTGGAAATGAGAGAAAGACATTAAAAATCAATGTAACTCTGGTTCCGCACTTTCTCTCATGGTCACCTGTGGTCCCGCACCTTCTGTGTACAAAAACTGCAGACCTGCCCGCTCTGTCCCTAACGGTGTAGGTGCGGACCCCTGTGAAAGTCAAAAGGCGCAAGTTTTATCTTAAAAAACTCACTTTGGGTTAATTCTAGAGGTTTCTAGAAGGAATTTTGACGTGGATTGTTCGCTTTGAGGTGGTTCATGCATCCCAAAAAAGAAGGAGCTAATCCCTTGAGGAGAGGAGCTATCCCTTTGAAGGAGGGCTTTATCCCTTTGAAGGAGGACCTAGTAACCTCCCTCCATTGCACTATAAATACAGGCATTGGGCTGGTTGCTAGGGAGGTTAGAAGCTGAACATTTTTGAGGGTAAATGCTGGTGAAATCAAGACTTCCTAGTTAAGCCTAAAGAGGAGAGATCACATACCTTTTTGGTTTCATTGGGGAGTGAGTGAAACTTGTCAAAGTAGAGGAGACTTCTTGCTGGACCCTGGGAGGAGCTTGTACAGCGGCAAGGCAAAGGTTGTAAGGTTATTCTTCTTTTGAATTAATACAATCAAACTCATTTTTCTCAACAAGTATCTTATGTTATTTGTTTCATGGACTCCTTGACTTTCATGTTAAATATGTTTTATGCAATTGGATTTTCAGGTGCTATTTAATTTGTTTGCCTTGTTTGTGTTTGCATATTCGCGAAAAGGAGCTCATTTGGATTGAAGGAGCGAGGGCATCCACAAGCTAGCATTGGACCTAAGGTAGGCCCTAAAAACACTTGTTTGCTATTGTTTATAAAAGCATATTTAGAGAAAGATAGTGTCTGGTTGGTTTGCTTGTCATTAGGTCTTCTTTAGATTCTAGGAAGGTCTATCCTGTCCGCAAGATCGACTTATTCCGTGTGACAACTATCCTAAAAGAGAGACACACACAAAAGAAATAATCGTTAGTTAACCTACAAAATGGTTCACAAGATAACAACGATCATGAAATAAAATACAACACACATTCCATAAAATATATTCTAAAAATGACGAAATAGTTCATTGACCTTAGCATGCATGAAATAACATATACCACAAACATTAAAGGATAGTCTTACAATATCCGTGATACATGCATGAAAGTGTGCTGGCTCTGTGACCTTTTGATAATTAATTGAAAGTTCCAAGTACACAATACAATGATATGACACTAGCTCCATTAGTGGAACATGAAGTTACCTTTTTCTTCTCAAAATAATGATATTCACTCCTATGCTAAGCCAAAGAATCCAAGGCTCCCAATTCTACGTTCCAATCCTTTTGCTTATGTTATGAGGGTTTATTTATAACAAATGAGGTGGTATTTCACCTCCTCTTATGACCTTTGAGCTCCCTCATGACTCTTGAGCTTCTTTTGTCCTTATTCTATCTAATAACTCTTCATATTCCCTATGTGACTCTTGGACTTCCACTTCCACTTCCATTTCTTATTATTTTCAAAATACAAAATTACATAAGACAACATGTGGCTAGATCCTAATAATAAAAAATTAGAACACCATGCTTTAACTTAAGGAAACTATCGCTCGCCAACATATACATGTAGTTTTGATGTGACATATTGGTACCAAGCCTTGTATTTCACTCCTACATTTTTAAACTTTGATGGAAGTCTAACTCTTCCCTCCATTGAATATGGATAAATGGTTTTGGAACCAATATGAACGTTCTTCCACAATAATAATAGATTAATATTCAACTTAGTAGGTCAACTGCAAATTGTAGAACATTGTTTTTGTGACTTCTAGATCTTCCTTGGTGGTCACATGTCTGTGGTTGCTCAAGCATTCTTCTATCTCTTTCTTGAAAACATTTTTTCCTTTTGTTTCTGTAAATGCTCCAATGAAAGGTATCTTGTGCACTCTTACCAAAGAGTCCAACCCATGATACAATCACGAGTATGTGGGTATGGTGTTGGACAAATAAGTGTTGAGCTGTATTCCCCTGTATAAGAATCCTAACCTTGACTCTATCCAACTCAACATCCTTCCTTGTCATATTTGTTGAAATGTGTAACTAGGTATGGTCTTCATAGTGTCTAATATTTTATCTATTTGATTTATAGAGAAAAAAAATTTATTATTGTCATTCTTGATGCATGGGTTTCATGCTTAAGACACATTTATTTATAGGTAAAGCACCCATTGAGTGCTTCTAGGAATTTGTCATGAAATCATGAAGTCAAAAGAGTCATTTCCATACATGTAAGACCCCTTTAGGCATGTTATATAATTTATGTAAAATCAAAAGTGTCATATAGACCCTCCAAGACCATGTGATCATGCAAAGAACAAGATGACCTCCAAGCAATGATAAGTTGGCCTCATGGACAATAATTAGACCTCCTTAGAAGCCTATATATAAGAAGGAACTTGACCTCATTTGGAGAGAATGCAAGCAAGTTTGATCTCCTCAAGAAAGAAGCAACAAGACAAAATGAAAAGGATGAAAATCAAGGTAAAGAAGAAGAGAAGTAAGATAGAAGTTTTGGACCTCTCTCTCTCTCTCTCATGCTAGGGTTTTTAAAGTAGCTGCTAGACCAAAATTGTAGAAATTATTGGGAAATTCAAAGTTGCAGAAGAAGTTGTTGGGGAAGTCAAAGTTGCTGGAAGTTATTAGGTAGAAGTTGTTGGGGAAGTCAAAGTTGTTGGAAGTTACTAGGTAGAAGTTGTTGGGTCAAAGTTGCTGGAAGTTACTAGGTTAAAGTTGCTGGAAGTTGCTAGGTTGAAGTTGCTGGAAGTTTCTAGGTCATAGTTGCTGGAAGCTGCTAGGTTGAAGTTAATGGAAATAAAATTTCACTAAGAAGGAAGTTGGCTTGGTCTTGGATGGTCTTTGACAAGGGTCTTAGGTCTTAAAATTCGTTATTTGAAGTTTTATAATAAGAGAAGAGTTCTTGTTGGTTTTCCTCTCAAGTGGAGAGGTTTTGGCCCTGGATTACAACCTACATTTTGTGTCCTCTTATCTCATTGATCTTCGTTGTTTGGTAGCTATTTGATGATAAGAACACTAATAATAATCAAGTGAAAGAAGAAGCTAATTAGGTTAAAGTAAAAATACATCACAAGCAATTATCAAAGTAAGAGAAATCACCTAATATAGCCGCCCTTGATTTATCAACATGGTATCAAAGCTAAGGTGACAATACAAGAAGAGGTAGATTGAATATCATCAATTGAATAAGGAAACATAATGGCCAAGCACAAGGAGATCATTAAGAAGGACTAATACAAACATCATCTTGAAGGAAGGAACTAAGTAACATCAAAGAGAACTACCCATCTCATCACAAGGATCATATCATCTAGAAGAAACAACAATTTGAAGAATAAGAAGACCTCAAAATTCAAATAAGGACTCTACACTTGAAGCATTCATGGAAATCTCACACATTCTACAAATCATCATCAAGAAGGAATCTTCAATAACCAACATCATCAAGAAGGCATCAAGTTGAAGATATCATCATCAAGGAGAATCTTCACTTGACAAGTAACTATCTTTATGTTTATGTCTAATATACTATCAACATTGCTTCATTCTGTAAGGAAAGCAACAAACTGGTTGGGTCATCAAATTTCCTTGCATGGAAAAAGAGGATAGATTTGATTCCTCATAGAGAATGAAGTTATTGAATATGTTAAGGGTTCAATCTCCAAACCATATCAAGAGAAATCTAAAAGAACATGAAAGGGAAAGTAAGGGGTCAAAGAATCCTCATAGAATCAATCAAGGATTCACTCATCCCTTATGTAGCAAAGATGGAGATATTGAAAGAAATCTATGAAAGGTTTGTAGAATTGCTTTTCGTAAGCACTGTAAGATAAGTTATATCATTGAGAACCGAACTATACAAGATGAAGGTATCAAAGAAAGGAGGGGTAGCCTCATACCTTATGAGGGTATCTCATATAAGATAACTACAAGAGCTATGGGAAATAATGCCTGATAAAGAAATGACCACTGTTGTGCTCAATGCACTACTTGCTAAATGGGGAAACTTTGTATCAAGTATCTATGGAAAGAAGGAAGCCACTCCTTTCAATGAACTGTGGTCATTATGTAAGATTGAGGAAACTAGGTTAAAGGAAAAGAGTGATGCTGGATCAAGTGAACAAAATCAAGCATATGAAGCTATGGCTAGAAAGGAAGGGAAGTTTAGAAAGTTTGATCCTCAGAAAATGAAGAAACTTGACATGTCAAAGATCCAATGCTCTGAATGTAATGAATATGGGCATTTCAAAAGGTATTGTCCTAAACTCAATAAGGAAAATAACAAAACAAAAGATAGAAAAGAAGCCCATATCACTGAAGAAGTAGAAGAGCCTGAAAATAAGTCAAAGAAGGAAGAAGTGAAAGACTTTTATTATGATTGAAATAACATCCTTCACTTTGTTTGTAAGAAGATAATAGTCATTATGGAATTCATCACAAGAATAATAAGATGAATTATAGAGGAGATAGAGATGATATCATCATAGTGGCATGGAAGGTTAGTCAAAGTAAAAGTCTATTGGTTGAAGCAATCATCATAGAAAGAGAGTAGCTCATGGAATTTTCATTGGAAGCATATAGGGATAACCAAAGTAGAAATATATATGGTTGGAGAAAGTCATCTAGAAATATAGAAGATAAAGAAATCATCATACACCATCATCATTAGAAAGGATCATTTTCAGAATGAGGATCATTAAGATCCTCCATTAGAATCTTTGTTAGAAGATTCACCTGTACTTAAGAAGAATCAAGTGTCTTGCAGATGGTTTATATTCCACCTTATGTGGGATCTACAGGTTAAAAGGATGATGGTATGATGAAAAAGATGTGCAACATGATAATTTGGTTCATGTGCTTTCATCTTCAAGCAAGGAGAGAAAGTTGCCTGAAGGAAGTCTAGATGGCCACATGAAGGAAGAGGTATGTATATGTTTGATAGATAGATAAAGTCATGTCATCATATGATTGCATATAGAATGGGTAGAATGCTCTATCTCATCAGCATGATAAAATAATAAGAAATTCTTCCTTTAGAAAGATACATGAAGGCATGTAGACAATATGCTTTGAAATCCTCTACATATTGACGTGATATGACCTCATGGAGAATATTAGGTGGTTGGCATTCATGGTTCCTAAGGTGAAGGAACTATGTATAGACGATCCTATGGAAGCAAAATGTGAAGAGAAGGTGAAAGAAGAGTTTTTGAAATATGTATATATAGTCACGCAAGATAAGTGGTCAACATCTAATGACGATTAGAATGATTAGTTATGACATCTCCATGAAGAAGGTATGAAGACCCTGATATATGTGTTAGAAAAGGATAGCGTTTGTAATGTATGTTTTGGAGATGGATTCATACATGTGTAGGATGATGATGTTAGAAGCTGATGTCATGCCGAAAGGCCATCATAAAAAGGTAACTTTGATTTATTGTTCATTTTTATTTTTGAGAAATAATCTAGTTGGGTTGAAACATGGCTATCGAAAGAGAGTTGTAGATGTCACCTACAACTAGTACTCATGAGAATGGATGAAATATTATAAAAGAAATATGACTTCATAGGGGTAGTTGTATGAAGGACATACAAATGTGAGTTATAAGATCACTTTCCAATGAAGAGAGGGGTGACATGACTACTAGTTCAACACTATGATTCGTTGAAAATAAAGTGATGTAAAATATGGCTAATGCCCTATAAAATAAGTTCCGATGAAGAAGGCTCCATAATGAAGAAGTTGAAGTCCATGACATGATGCAAAAAGAGGAGCCCTACAAGAAGCTGATAGTACCATGATCTCCACCATAGAGCAGATAACTGTTGTTGGAAACAAGTCCCTAGTTGAAAGGGAGCTTGGGTAAGTCCCCGTTTAAGAGGGAACTTGGGTATATTCCTTGTATATGAATGATTAGATCCTCCCTGTTTAAGTGGGAGTGAAAAATATGGTTCTCTACTTCATGTGTCATGCAATAGAACGAGACTAACAACCGTAATTCTTAGTGAAGGCCATGAGGGAGAGACAGATCCATCATTCTTGTCTTCATGTTATGAAGAAATAATGGAGGATTGGGTAAGCATATGGTTTTATATACTCTTTGAGGACGTGGTAAGGCATCAAATAGGTAAGAGTAGTCGAAAAGGAAATTCCTTGAGGATTTGTTAATCCAAGACATGAATGGTCTAGAAGGACATACCTTGTGAACATCTGGATGTGATATGTGCCTTGAGAGACAATATTGAAGGTGTCTATTAGTCATTGTTTCCCAAACATTGTGCTCTAATATTGTGGAGAGATAGAGCTGTTAGTCAAGGTCTTGTTATGTGACAATGCTAGTTGATATGACTAGCTGCGTTGACATAAACTGAATAGATAGCTTATGAGATGGCTTACAATCCAATTGTTCTTATGAGAATTCTTCAGTATGAGAATTCCCAAGTACCTTTTATGGATTATGAATACTTCCTTAGTTAAGAGGAGTGTTGAAATGTGTAACTAGGTTCGATCTTCATAATTTATAATATTTTATGTATTTGATGTAAAGAGAAAAATAAATTTATTATTATCATTCTTGATGCATGGGTTTCATGCTCAAGACAAATTTATTTATAGGTCAAGCACCCATTAAGTGCTTCTAGGAATTTGTCATGAAGTCATGAAGTCAAAAGAGTCATTGTTATATGTGTAAGACCCCTTTGGGAATGTTATATCATTGATGAAAAATCAAAAGTTGGCATATAGACCCTCCAAAACCATGTCATCATGCAAAGAACAAGTCAGCCTCCAAGCAGTGATAAGTCGGCTTCATGGACAACAATTTGACCTCCTTAGAAGCCTATATATAAGAAGGAACTCGACCTCATTTAGAGAGAATGCAAGCAAGTTTGATCGCCTCTAGAGAGAAGCTGAAAGACAAAAAGAAAAGGATGAAAATCAAGGAAAAGAAGAAGAGAAGAAAGATAAAAAATTTAGACTTATCTCTCTCGTGTTAGGGTCTCTAAAGTAGTTGTTAGACCAAAATTGAAAAAATTGCTGGGAAAGTCAAAGTTGCAGAAGAAGTTGCTGGGGAAGTCGAAGTTGCTGGGTCAAAGTTGTTGGAAGTTACTAGGTCAAATTTGTTGGGTTGAAGTTGCTGGAAGTTTCTAAAAGCTGCTAGGTCGAAGTTACTGGAAAGAAAAGTTCATCAAGAAGGAAAGTTGGCTTGGTATCTGAGGGGCATTTTTCAAGGGTCTTAGGTCTTGGAATTCGTCATTTGAAGTTCTATAGGAAGAGAATATTTCTTGTGGGTTTTCCTCTTAAGTGAAGAGGTTTTGGCCCTGGATTATAAATTACATTTTGTGTCCTCTTATCTCATTGATATTCATAGTTTGGTAGCTGTTTGATGATAAGAACACTAATAATAATCAAGTGAAAGAAGAAGATAATCAAGTTAAACTAAAATTACATCACAAACATTGATCAAAGTAAGAGAAATCACCTAATCTAGCTTCCCCTTGATTGATCAACAATATTGACCAAATCTGATGGTGTGTTCCTATACTTAGTGCCCCATTATTGGATCACATCAATGGATGCATAAATTATCATTAAATCTTTCACATTCTCTTGTGACCACTTTTGTATTATGTGCAAGGGAACTATTGCCTTATGAAGGGTGATCATTTCCTTATATAATTGTCCCATAGTGTCTTCCAGTAATTGAACATCCTAAAATATTGTTGCTTGTAGCTCCTTTATGTTAGAACTAGTGTAATACAACCTTTGATTCTCAACGAGGAGGCGATCGATCTATTGCCTTGTAGAAGCCAAATCCTTTGCTAATTTATCATTTAATTTCATCAATAAATAAATGTTCACTTTCATAGCTTCTGTAAAGGCTGCAATTTTTGCTCCACTTGTTCTCAGATTCTTCCTGGTGTTTGGCACAATTACCCTCTATGTGTGGATAAAAACAGGATGAATAAGGTCATTTAGAAAGTACCTTCACCTCTGCTGCACTATTATGTTATTAAACTAATTAAAGGTAATTCTTTTGGAAATATCCATGACCAAGTCATCTTGTGGAGGGGATATTCCCATCTCACTGAATGGGATGTGGCCACCAATAAGGGGAGGTGGAGGTTGATAGATGGTATGCTCTGTAATTTCCTCCTCTTGTTCGGCCTATATGTTCTAGGCCTACATCTCTTCCTATATCTCTCTTGCAAGCTCTTCATCCTACTTCTTCCTACTTTCATCTTCTTCTAACTTCTTCTAGTTTTCTTCTTCTTCAAACTGCTTCTATCATTCTTCCTCTTCTTCTATTTCTTCCATATTTCCTCCTACTACATCTTTCTAGTTTTTTATTCTTCTTTCTTTCTTAACTCTTCCTATCTTTTCTGAATCTCTTCTCTTTCCTTTTTTTCTTGTTCTTCTTTTTACTTCTTCTCCTCTTCTTGTTTAGACTCCTCTTCTTGTCTTTGTTCCTCTTCCTGCTACTTCTTCCTTGATTCCTCGAGGTCCTTTCTCCTCTTTTCTACTTCAATGACCCCTTTAGTAATAATAAGATATGCTCTAAATTTCCATATTCTCTCTACTTCAAGATCATGCACAACTTTACTCTTAGAATTGGAAATGTTTACTGGAGTGGGCACTTCCTACTTGTTGCATTCCTAGAAAACTTCATGCTCGTGAGCCACATGGGAAGGGCCTGTCTCATCACCTAGCACATGTGCTTGGGAAGCATTATACCAATTCTTTATGTTTTATTCTTCTTCCTAGCTGTTATCACTTTGATAATTCTTTTGAAGTAAAAAGAAATAAAAACCAAAGGTAACCACAAACTGCTTTTGGAGATTAGGACGTAGCCTTCCTGATGCTCAGAGAGGGCTCTCTCTTTGAAATTTAACTATGTTTTAGTTAAGACGTTTTTAGGCTAGTTATGATTATTCAAGGGGTTTTTGATTTGTATTTGAGATTGGGTGGTGGGATCTCTTAGAGATATGGATAGAATGATGTCTTTTAAACCATTGGGCTATGGAGTCAAATAGTAAGGAAGCAAAACCAGATTAACTCACTAAAGGGAATGTCCAAAGAGAAAGATAGCCAAGTGTTTTTCAGATCTTTGAGACAGAGAGGTGAAAGGGTTTCACTCAGGGTGAGAGAGCAGTTAAGGGTTCTCAGACCCGGATAATGAATGAGGAATGAAGGAATAATCAAGATCAAAGGGCAATTAAGAATCCTTTAATCTGGATATTCAAGAAATCAATCTAAACCAAAGAGCAATTAAGAATTCTTTAATTTAGACATCAACAGAAAACATTTAAATGTATAACTGTTAAGACAGAGTGTATTTAAACAAGTTCTGAAATATTATTTCAGTTATAACATTTAGATTTGGAAAAACATTAAATATTATGAATAACTTGAGAAAAATAACAATAACACATGAGAATACTTGTCTGAAATTCGCTTAACACATGAATCCTTTGAAATGTTTGATCTTTATTTATCAATCCAGCTTGCTGGCTCAGAAAATGATACAATAACCCTCTGGGTTTTCTGATAAAAAATTCTATAGAAATGTCTAATATAATCCACCCAAAATACTTCAAATGAAGAAGTATTTATACCAATTCTAAACTGAAAAATATCAAGATTGGTTTTACAAATATCTCAAACTGTTTTACATTAATAAAACTTAAATAAAGGAAACTCAAAACTAATGAATCTATTTGGCACTATATTTATGGATTGATGGTGACAAAGAAGAGAAATTCGAATTTGATAGCAACTCTTAATTGATGATGAGGCTTCCAAGTCACTAACTACCTCCTTCCTTTGTGCATTCTGCCCCAAAAATTATGCAAAATTAGGGTCCAGTGATACCTTTTTATATCTCAATCCGAGATAGATATGTAAAACGTGAAAGAGGTTATTGTAGATAAGTATGTTATTGAGATAAACCTCTTTCATTTTCCAAAAATTTAGCTCGAGATGTTCACAATATTCTCTGAAAAAATATGTCAAAAACAAGACTTTGCACAGTCCGAAAAATAGGCCGTGAAGATATGAATTTATCTCCCTTTTTGTAATACCTGTGTAAAATGTGAGATAGGTTTTTGTATATTGGTCTTTTAGGAACACAAACCTCCTCCAGTTTCTTGAAATTCAACTTGGATTGGCCACAATAGTTTCTGCAAAAGTATGACTTAAACAAGAAATTTCTGGAAAATGTACCATTCCTACTCTGATTTCATCTTTTAACCTTAATTTTCTTTTAACTGTTTTTACCTTTACTTTGGATAAAATTCATTGTTTCTAGTGAAAGTGTATTCATCTTTGTTTAACCCTTACTGCCTCCATGTTTACTTTTACTGTTTACCTTGATTGCTATGTTTTTTCATCTATCTTCACTTTGACATGAATTTATTTTATCTGTATGCTTTGTAACTGTCTTCCATGCTGTTTTTCTTCCCGATGGCTGCGTTTATTCTCTTTGATTTTTCAATCTAATACACTTTTACTGATACTCTTTCATCTAGCTGATTTATCTTTTTCCTTTTACTGTGCTCTTTTGACTTTCACTGTAACCTTTTAACATTTATTGTACATCTTCAAATGAGGGCCGTTCTAATTGTTTCTCAAAATACCTGGAATTTGGGTGAAATAACTTCAAATTGGTGTTCTCGGCAACTGTAGAAGTTTGAATGGGCTCTGGTAGGGACTGAGATCTTGATTGGGGTATTTTCAACTTCTTTAGGAGTGAAATTGAGGTCAATTGGCAATTCCAGCATTTGAAGGTGTCACAATGTCTTGCAGAGGTTTTACAAAGAAATTGATCGAAAAGGCCAAATAGGGCTTCTCAACCTTTTTATTAAACAACGGTCATTTTTTGGCGGGCGAATTACCAATGAATAGTGGGCGGCTTTTCGGGTTGGGTGGGGAGCTGGTTTCTCAAGCCATCACACCACTTTATCGAGAAGGTGGTATTTTGGCGAGGTCACCCTATCTACCTTAACGCTTGACATGTAGCAGATGGGGGTCCGGGCAATACCACTTTATCGAGCGGGTAAAGGTTGGATATCGGGTGAACCCGATATGGCTGTGAACCGTTGGATTCGGGTGTTGATGATCGGACGACAGTCGGGTGATAGATTAGCACAGATGAAATGGGCAAAGGTTTTGGGGGGGTCGGGGCTTTAATCCATGGTGGTTTGTGATTATTTATGAGTTAAACATGGGATTAAATGATCGGACGAGGTTAATGAAGGGATTATCTTAACTTTACTGAGAATTGGTGAGTTAAGAGGGTTTTGTCAGGGGCATGGGATAAAAATATAGTTTATAGTTAAACTAAGGGTTGGGGTATTATATACGGGATTTATTTATATATGGGAAAAGGTATATTGGGAGCTATATTATTAAGTTAGAAATTAATATGAACTGAAATGAGTGGAGTGAAAATACTACTAAGCATAATGTAATATTTGCACATTTTCTTCACATACACTTATACTTAGGATAAAAACTTTTTGTGGGTATTTTGAGTGAAATGGAATTTAACATGGGGTTTTTTACTTTTCATAGGCAAATGGAGTTTAACCTTAGGAAAAGGGGTTTTATTAGGGTAATGAAGGGAAATGAATTTTATGAAGGGAATTCTAACACTTGATGTCCATAAGTCATTAAGTCGAGGGTCTGTGTTATAGACATTTTTGTGCCTTGCAGCACCAAGCATGAAATGTCCATAAACCAAGGGCTCCTAAGTCCCTAAAAGTGTTGTTCCAACCCCTAAAGGAACAAGGTCAACAAATTACAGCTTCTCCCAGAAGTTCTCCACCAGAAACTGCTCAGAATCAGTCAAATCAGGATCATTTCAGCTGCTCCACTAGCCAGCTGCGTTGCATAGCACCTAAATACACTAGCTGGGTGCGTTGCAACGCACCTAAATGCACTATCAGGGTGCGTTGAGCGGGAAATGACAAATGGCAGTGCCATTCCGCGAGGTGGAAAGACAATGGAAGCTTCCAGAATCTTCTCCAATGACACTTGCCTCATTGAGTTCGACCAAGGATGAGTAAGAGGCTTTCAGTCTCCAAGTGGAAGCAAGAACTGACAGAGAGAAGACACTAGTCAAATCATAAGCTGACTCATCCTCCTTGCATACATCTATATATGGATCCCTCATCCCAGAGACCCAGAGGCTGGAATTTTGTACATTGCAAAGAATTGCTGTTGGTTTTGAGATAGATATCAGAGTATTGGGTAATTTATGCTTTGTTGGAGGTGAAGAGGGGCTTCTTTGCTGGGAGGTTGATGCTGGATCAGGAATCATCGGTTGTAACTCCTCCTGGATCTTCTTGTTATATCAAAAAAACTATTTGAGTTTCTCCTACATGCTTGTGTATCATTGATGCTTGTTACATTTGTATGTTTAGCTTAAATCTGATCCTAAGCTTTTTATGAATATAGGTCCATGTCTTTGTGTAGTTTTCTTCTTCTGTGATCTTACAGGAACTTGGTGAAGCTGGGCAAGTAAGGAAGCAGGTAGCTGGAAGCTGTCAAAGAAGAGAGGGATTGGATCAAAGGATTAGCGCAAGACACAGGTCGGTTCTTTCTATCCCCCTCTATCTTTAATTCATAAAGGAAATACAAAAGTAGTTTTCTCTGTTTGTTTCTAAGGTAACTGTCACACCTTAGTGGGATAGAGTCGTTCTAAATAGACACTTTTCCCGGTAACAGTCCGGTCCCACCAAAAGTCAAAGAAATGCTCTGAGCCTCTATGACTTGAAGGATTTTTAGTACTAGAACATACTTGTGGATGGGGAAATTAGTAAGTATAGGAATCAAATGAATGAGGGGGAGTCAATTAAATCAACTTGTAAACCTCTATTTTTACTTTCTTAATTGCTCATGCACATTGAAACATATGATTAAGCATGATAAATGTGCTTTTGTCCAATCAACTTTATACTTCAACAACCTTTCTTCTACTTACCCATTACTTACCCTAACATTTTTTTCTTCACTTATTTGGGTGCATTTAGGCTAGCAAACCATTTTCTTTCCTTTTCTTTTATAAAACTAACTATATACTTCTAACCTTATATCTTCCAAGGGCTCAGGTTAAACTATTGAGCTCCCCATCATTATCTATTTTAATTATTGATCTGCCAAGATTAAACTGTTGGCTAGATTTGTATTCTCTATATATCAACATTAAATTTAAAGCATGAAAAGTCAAGATTAAGCTGTTTGACTTATCATGGATTATGGTATTTTAAACAAGCTACACATAATCATTATTTGCAGAAGAAGTAAAATAGTAGTGGAATTTAGACTTGCACACTTTCATGATCTGTTTTTGTGTTTGGGGTTCATATATTTTCATTTTTTGATATTTTCTTATTCTTTTTGTCCTTTGATATTTCTTTTAGGACACACCCTCTTTACATTTCTTAATTTTTAATATGGAAAACATCTGCAGAAAGCAAAGGTATGTACAATATTACAATACTGACCATAGTCAATTCAAAATTATGAATCCTATTATTATAGGACCCTAACACTAGCGATTAAACTTATATGGCCAGGAAAAATGTAACTTGGCATAATGTCATTTACACACACCCCTAGGATCATATCTATGAAAACTCATCTCACCAATTCTAAGGCAAATAATCTCCTCAACTTCTTTTTTTGCAACCTTCAAGCTCTTGAGCTCATAATATCCCACTTGCAAAGGAAAGGAAGGCCGAGGTTTCTTCTTATTCTTCTACAACAACTAAGATAATCCTGTGCTAAGTTGGCATCCGACGTCCTTCATGACCACTTTATCTATCACATACCTTGGCATGAGATGTGGGTCCATATGAGAATGAAATACTCTAAGGTATGTTCCTTGAGGCTAGGAAAACCGATTTTCTATCTCTGCAACTATTGTTCTAGCCTCATCAGACATGCAAGGGGTTTTTGCTTCAAAGATAATTTGATATAATACTATGAATAAGTGCTCAAAAAGATTTTCATAAAATCCTCTGTAGCTGTATTCTAACAATAATCTGCAATGAAAATTTTTATGGAGTTCTCTTGGATTCCACTTCCAGCCTAGACCTGGGAACTCATGGCGGGCACAAATACCATCTAGTAAGTAGGTAGACATGTAGAACTGCAATTGCATGACCTGTGGTGGTTCTTTCACATTGATCACATTAATATTTAGTTGTTGGGCCAACATATTTGAGCTATTGAATACTTTTCCTTCTGTGACTTGTGGATAGAGAATGAATATCTAGCCTTCATCACAAAACTCAATATTCTTCCATCCATATATCCTGCAACTCATAGTCATAAGATACTAATAAACCTTCCTAAGAGACTTAGTCCTGTAGATACCATCTGGATTCTCGTGAAACTTAGCCAATTTCTTCCACCATGGCTTAATCACTTCCCTTGTGTCCAAAAAACTCCAAGCTGCATAAAACTGAGAATTCAAATGTTGCTCAGGCTTGGGAAACTTATAGTATAATTGTAAGTCATGTGGCTGGTCAGAGGCAAGCTACTGCCCACTGACACTGTTGAGCACCATGTTCAATGGTAGCTAGACCCTGCAATATCCATTTGATGGCATCGACACAAGGTAACACATGATACTTGCAAGAAACTTTGTGGAACCTTGATTTCTTAACATTCTCATAAACTTCCCTCTCTTCTAGATCCTCCAGGAACTCCTTTGTATTAAAGACAACTTTGATGGTTAACCATGTATGAATAAATCATTGAGTGTCTAACAATAAGGGCACTACTATCAAGGTACTATCCATGACATCCTCAGTACTACTTTCTGTGGTCTCCTTTGATGGTACCTTCTTTGTAGTAGGATGCATGGTGTTGTTGGATGATGAAAGAATGATGTGTTCTAAATCTGTAGTACCTGGTGAAACAATTTCACTCATGGAATTAGACAATTTTTCCCACAAAATATTAGCTAATTTATCAATAAATCACAAGTAGAGGGAAACCGCTGAGAGGGAGGATTGCACAATGCTTGAGCACAAGCAAGGTAGAGTGACTCACTAGTCACTAGAAATGCGCTCTGCACAATGATTGAGGGAGGATTGCGTAGGATGAGTGAGAAAGAGAGAGACACTGTGACTTATGACTACACAATGTGCATTTGTATATGGAGAGAGGCTTTCATAATGTGTAGTGCACAATGACAGTGGATAAGGGGGGGCCTCACTGCTGGCTGGGGATGTGCAATGTGCAACTTGGGCCCAAGATTTCACATTTTGGAGTTACAATGGGTAATATGGTTCATCTGTTGACTGGAATTACACAATGCACATTTTTCTCCAGCAGAGGCAAGGATCGAGACCAAATGATTGAGGGGAGGGAGGATGTAGATCAACTCGAGATTCATCCAAACTAGCATTCACATCAAGCAGGAAAGATAATGAAAGTAAGAAGACAAGCATACATTAATATACCCAACAACAATCATTGGTGGAATATGAAAATAAATGGAATGCGAAGCGACACTAGAGAAGAAGTCTAAAATACTAAAATGACACATGAAAAAACTTATAATAACTAAAATGACACGTGTTATGTAAAATGTAGGCCAAAATGACACTTGTGAAAGAAAAAGTAACAAAAGCGAAAGTAAAAGCAGTAAAAAGTGACAATTAAGAAGCTTACTTGGAAAACTGGTGCAAATGAAACCAAAATCTCTTTGTGCTCACAAGAATACGCAGAGCTCCAAAGATGAGTGTGAGAATTAGCTCTAGGATGGCTTGTTATATAGATGATCACTTACAAAGTTAGGCTTAGGGTTTCGAGTGTGCATGCCTTAAATCAAGGAGCTAAACTTAGTAAATTGACACATGTAAGGTAACAACTCGGAAAAATGTGCCAAAATGCCATCTAGAAGTGCACATGGGATATCATCAAGAAGTGTGCAGTTCTCTGGTAGAAAATACTATAGGGTTGGCTCTTAGTGGAGTGCACTGTTCACTACCACAAGGAAGTGCGCAATTTGCTCCCACAACTGATTACGCAGTTTCCTATCACAAGGGGTTGCATAGGTCACTCCGACAAGGAGCTGTGGAGTTGGATGCCACAAGTAATTGCACAATCCCTCAGATCAAGGCATGCATTCAATTTCATCAGGGCATGCCTAAGCATGTCTTCACAAAATGTAAATTTTCTATCTTTAAAAGTTGAACAGTTAGTGCCGACAAGGACTGAGTTTCATCATGAATTTCCTAGTAGTTGTTTAAGGGAATGCACAGTTTATGATATCACAAGCTAGGCATGAAGGATCGAGATATTATGACACTTAGAACTCTAAGAAGAAAACTTGACACTCATGAAAATAATACTAGGGGTGATTGAAGAGTTATATGGTGAGAATATCGAGTAACTTTCATATTCAGATCATTAGCCACAATATCCATTTTTGTGTTGATGTTTCAAGTCTATAACAAGACTCATCTTCAGGACAAATCCACAAAGAAGAGTAAGGTTTAAGGGTAATAAATATGGAACAGAGGATAAGAAATGAGAAAGAGCTGACTAGATAACCAATGATTAATTAAAGGAGAGATATAATGAAGACAAAGATTTTTAAACTTAATTATTAAAGGGAATTTATTAATAATAGGGATTAATATTAATAATAATTTATATCAATGATGGAGTTAATAATCTTATATTTATTATAAGTATTAATTATTAACATTATTAGTAATAACAATAATAATTATTAATAATAATGAAGTTAATTAATAATATAATAATTTCATTGTTTTAATTTTATGGATGAATAATTGATAAAGTTGAGATATTATTTACATTAGAAAATATTGATAATAATGTTTTAATTATTAGGGTTTTATAATAGATAAAGTTAGGGTTTAATTATTAATAATGAGTGATTTTTATGTTATCATTGTTAATAAATTTATTATTAAATTTAAGAATAAAGTTAATAGTCATTTTTAATGAACTATCAACTCTAATCTTATAATAGGTTATTAGAATTATGTTATGTTTGGTTAATAGTTAGGATGTTAAGGAAGGAAGACGAAAGGGATATGGAGTGAAAATATTTTTGAGGGGATGAATGTGAGGGAAGGAGGAAGAGGATAAATAGGGAAAAAAGGACAGTGTAGAAAGGAAACTAGTTTAGCCTTGGTTGCGAGTCATGGGGTCTTGAGTGAGTAAGGGGATCCAACTCCTGCTCACCTCCAAACCCTCATCTCTATTAGGATTTTGAGGATGCTTAATAATTTCAAGGGCTTCATGGATCTTCCATTTGTACTGATGCTTTTCATTAGCGATTATCTTGGTGTCTTCAAGGCACATATGGTGACATGTCTTAGTTGTGTATTCTGCAAGTGTTGAGGACCAAGTTCTACCATTTTTAATGTCAACGCCATGTTCTCTAAGTCTTACCTTTAAGGATCTTCCTGTCTCTCCAATGTAACATTCCCCACATGAACACATGACTTTATAAACACCCTTTTGCTGGAGGCATTCCAGGCTGTCTTTAACCGATCTCATCTTTTGTCTTATGGTTGACAAGGGTTTAAAAGAGGTTTCAATATATTTATTTCTAAGAACCTTGCAAGTTTATCTGTGATAACTTGAATGTATGGTAGATAAGTCTTATTGTAAGGAGCTTGGGAGCTTGTTGACAGAAGTCTTACTCCCTTTCTAGTTCTAGCTCTTTTGATGGTCTTAATGATGTCTTTATTTTTATACCCAATGTTTACAAAGACCTTTCTTAAATACTCAATTTCTTCATCAACATGATTAGTGTCTGATATTCTTAAAGCTCTTGTGAAGAGGGTTTTGAGCACCCCCATATTTTCGCCAGGTGATGGTGTGACTCAACATGAAGGTAGTTATGAGTGTGTGCTTTCTTTCTGAATACCTTATGCCCAAGTGATCCATCATCATTCCTAAGAAGGAGAATGTCCAAGAATGGGATGCTGTTGTTTTCTTCAACTTCCATCGTGAATTGAATGTCTTTAGATAAATTATTAATGTGGTCCATAAATTTACCTAAGTCCTTGTCCCCATGAGGCCAATTTACACTGGTGTCATCAACGAACCTAATCCAAAATTTTGGTTTCAGTGAGAAGGAATCAAGGGATTTCTTTTCAAATTTATCCATAAAGAGGTTGGCTACTATAGGAGACAATGAGGGCCCCATAGCTACTCCAGCTGTCTAATCAAATAATTCACCTTGGAAGGTGAAGAAAATAGAATGAAAACATATTTATGCAAGCTTCATAATCTGGGGGTCCGTGACCTCTTTTACCACCTGGACAACTTCATCTAAAGGGATCTTTGTGAAGAGATGCACAACATAAAATCTTACAATATTATCACCTAGACCTAACTTTTCTTTCTTAATAAGATCTATATAGTGGTTGGAGTCTTTAATGTAAGAGTTGGTCTTACCAACCAGAGGGGCTAAGGTACTAGTAACATATTTTTCTAATTCATAAGTGGGTGCCCCAATAGTGTTTACAATAGGTCTAATGGGGTCACCTACTTTACGAATATTTGGGTCTCCGTAAATTCGAGGGATGATTTTGCTATATGGAGAAAGCCGTTTCTTTATTCTTTCATCAATGTTAGAATCCTTGATGGCCTTTTTAACCACCCTAGTAATCTTGAAAATATAGTTTTATTTAAGCTTCTTATAGCTACCACTATTGTGCATGTGGTCTCTCATTTTGGAGATATAATCTTCTGTTGTAGTGGCTACAACCACCCTCCAAAAATTTTGCCTTAGGTTTGTTTTGGAGCTTCCCTACCAACCTTTCACAACAACATGTCTTGCTTCGTCAAGTACACAAGCTCTAGTGATTTTCTTGGAGAAAGATAGCCTTTCAATCAAACCTTGATGCATTGCCCTCATAGGTTGTTCATTCGGACTTGGTTCAACAACAGGCTGAGCAACTCCTTCAAGAATTTGTGCAAATCTGGAGGGATACTAGCCTTCCCTCTATAAATTACGCAATCCTAACTGGCAAGCTGCTGGGCCCCAGAATTGCACAATTCAGCTGAGCAAGCTTCACCCAAAAAATTGTGCAATCCTTCCCAGCTCGGCTACTCAGCCCATAAATTGCGCAAATGTATGCAGCAGTTAGTTGCTCTGCCCAGAAATTGCGCAAATCCTCTGAGCAGCCATCACAACTCCTAGCCAGAAATGCACATTTTCTCCCAGTAGTTGAGCAGCCTCTTACATGTGCAGCTGAGTTGACCGATTCCCTCTGAGACCGAGTAAAACAAACTTGCATGCATGGGCTGCTTCTCCCAAGGTAGCATGCAAAGGCATTCCTTGTTTCATGGATCTATTTTTGGAAGTTGGAGGTTACATGCAAGGATCATTTCAGAAACCTCCCACTAAGTGTCACTTTCCCTAGATTTGTGGCATGCGCATCACAACCTCGATTTTATCAAAATTCATCAATCGGACACTGCATAGCTCATTCCTCACATCAATCTTGTAGCTCTGACATCCCACATCGCATCTAGGAGCTGTCAGCACAGTGAGCTCAGTTGTTTTGGGGTAAGCCCACTTTCCATGTCTCGTGTTGCATTTCTAGAACTTTTTGTGTTTCGCTTCGTATGAGCGTTGTCTGCTTGATTTCAGTGAGCGCTTACTTTCATTTTGATACATACTAGCTTGTACAAGCACCATTTCAGTTTTCATTAACATCTCACTACTGCCACATGCATGAAACTATTTTTCACGAACAGTTGATTCGGCGACTCGCCTCACTCACATGCATGTTGTTCTGTTTTTTGAATCTGGCATTCACCATTTGCATGCATGATTATTCACTTATGCTTACACTCAGCATCGCCATGCATCTGCATTCACCTTCACTTTCAGTTGCTCGTCGGCGAGTCTGGGCAGCTTTGGTCCGGACTCCGCCTGACCAAGATAACATTGCACAATCCTGAGAGGTAAGGCTCTGTATTCCTCTTAGGAAATGCACATTTATGCCCAGTGACTGTCCTCTAGTCTTGCATTGTGAAATTCTGAGGGACAGTGACTGCTGGCCCAGAAAATTGCACAATGTACTCACTGAGCCTGCAACCATTGCCAGCTGAGATTGCGCATTATGCAATTCCAACAGTTCGTAGGTAGACTGGACTGTGCATTGTGTAGTTCCAGCAATCATTCAGCCTCCCCACAGCCCATACTATGCCTTGCGCAGTCTTGGCAGTCAGTCTTCCGCCCTCCGGTGGAAATTACGTGACCTTCATGGTCAGTCACACAGGTATGTTGCAAGTGAGTTCTCAAGTTCATTTTGGTTTTCGACGGACAGATTGCTTGCCATAATTGTTGCCATGTCTCCAAGTATTACAGGTGTTCATTTGCCTCTCAGCAACATAGGTACAATGGTTTCCAGGATAACAGAGTCGAAGACACCGTTTAGAGCACACTTGGGGATGTAGTTGATCAAGTGTCTATGAGCTTGCCTACTCATGAAGACATCAAGTTGTTCATAGACAAGGACATCAAGATATTATGGAAACATCATCACAACGAGCAACATCATGAAAAATAGTTTAAGGTAGCATACCAGATGCAACGAATGCAAGAGGAAGGTTGTTGACAACACAGAGGCGGAACAAAGTGTGAGCTCAAGAAGATCCACTGATGATGAAAGTAGCTTTGGGGACTAAGGCTACAAGGTGACAATGCGATCGCGCGAAGATAGAGAATGGAACAAAGAAGGAGTTGCATGTGTTGAAGCAACAACTCAAGGAAGAACATGAGTTGCACAGACAAGTGAATGAGTTGCAGCAGGAACAGGAACAACAGGGGGCACAACATGCACTCACGGATGAAACTATGCCCGTACAAGTTATAGATCTATCTCAGAAACTGGCACAGAGCAAACATGGTGAGAAATGTTGTTGATCGCATGCAAGGGGTTCAACAACATGCATGTCATTGTGCGCACACATGCGATCCAACCGATTCAACACACTCACCAAGGCGAAGACAAGAAGCAAGTCCGACTAGAGCTGAGCATGTAGTTGACAGTTGATGCGCATGACCACGAGCACACATTGGAAGATCAACATAGACACTATACATTAGTTTGTTTCCGGTTCGGTTGCACCAAGAAGACCATGCGCATGCTAGCAGACAAGTTGGATGAAAGAGCCACATCAATGCACCCAGATGCAACAGAGGCAAGAGTTTGCTTCAATAAGATGTCCCCATGGGGTGCATGCACACCATCACGAACAACCAAGCTTGGCATCAACTCACCACCTTCACCATCACAAGCATGTCAAAGAGTTTGTCTCACCACAACAGACCGAGTGCCAGTGATGTCTTGCATGGCTTACTCAAGCCATTTTGTCTCACATGAGCACATGTGCATTGCAATGTAACGTCGTGTCAAGTGGAAGTTCAAGTGTCAATAGTTGGATGTAACAGTCATAGAGTAGATGAAGAGTCATGAGGGTAGATGAATTTTCACAAAGGGGAATGTCAAGGGTCACCCCACCCTTTGCTATAAATAGAACATCATAATTCATGGTAAAGGATTTTGGTCAGCCAAGCTTCGATAGGAGTATCTTAGAGAAAGCTTGGATAGTATTGTAACGAGCCTTGGCTACTCCACTGCGTAGAGCTAGTACATATATTTGGAGGAGCAGACGGTTATGGCTGTAACATTCCGCTATCAGGACTAGTGGTTGGACATGGATGTATTGTATGATTGGAACTTACACTTCTTAATATAACAAGAGCCATCATGTTTCATGCATATGTTGTATTGTATTCTATATTATCTGGTTTACTCTAAATGATATATGTATTTGTTTGCTTACGCATGCATGTATGGACTATTCTGTATAAGTATGTACGAATCTTTCTGAAATGTGTTGTTGGTTTAACCATCACTTTGGATTTCTTGCTAACTTGCCTTCCATGTTGTGATGCATCTTCGCTCGTGTGTTCCCTTCTTAACTGTGTGCTATCACAGGTTTCCAAGGGGCGCACTCATCTCAACCCCCATGTGTTAGAACCTCTCATGCACCTTCCTTGGCTCACTGCAACTGTCACACCCTTGCTACCAACAGAGTTATCTTACTTGCCTTTGTGCGAAACCGCAATCAAGGCATTACTGTACGACCCACTGCTGGGACTCCTACACCAAACAGTCTGAGGTCTAATTGGGAATTCTTACTGGGGAGATCCCCTTACATGTTGGCGGGTCCAACACCGTCAACATTTTGTCACTAGAAGGAGGGCCAGATGACAAGATGAGTCCTCACATCTGTTTTGAATCTCTACATATCTATCATGACTAACTACCAAGTTGCTCTTCCAAAGTGTATGTCTTATGGAAACGAAATCTCTCGGATAACTTGTCTCATAAAACATATGATGGTGGAGGCTACGCAGACATGGTTAGGCTCACCGTTGGCATTATATGCTCATGCAAAAGACATGGATTCTTTGAAGAATACATGAGCTGCGCACTGTTCATCTACACACTTCAAGGGCACCTAATGCACTAGTGTGCCACATTGCCCAAAAAATATATTCATTCTCTTGTTCATCTGGTCACAGAGATAGACCGTGATTTCAATCACTTTGACGATGAAGCACTTGATATGAAATTATGAAATTCACCTGATGAATCCATTGATCAGTTTTACACACGCTTTTGTAATCTTGCATACCGATTTCCTGAAGATGAAATTGATTGGGAATTTATTTATGGAAGATTTGAGTATCTTCTTCACATATCTGAACCTTGCTCAACACACGTCGGTGATGGAGCTGCGCAATCACAAACAGGCACAGTCATCGTCACAAGTGTCTGTCCGCCTTCACCTCATGAAACAACTCTACCATCGCGGAGTGATGTGGGAGATCATGCACACACCTTCGTTGAACTATCACATCCTCCCACCCCACCTGCTTTGGATATCTGCGCAGATTTGGCTTGCAAGCCTGTTGGTTGTCACGTGGATTCGTTCCCTCGACCTCCGTCCTCAATTTCTATTGATCCTCTGGATTATACTATCTTGTGTTCTCCCATTCCGGACTCCTCACCTGTTGTGAACGAGGATCAAGTTATCGACAGAGTTGGTGTTATGCAGCCAACCTGTGCTATCATTCATGATGAGTGTGTGCGGGAATATAATGAAGAAATCGTAGTGAAGGATGACTCCCTTCCAACACCACCTCATCTGCTTCATCCTGACATCCCTTGTGATTTTGCGACTGTTGATTTACCCTGTGAAAACCCATTTCCGGATGTTTCTATTTCCGATCATTCACAGGACACGTCGGATGTCAGTCTGTCATTACAGTGCATAGAGGACACATCTTCCTTGGAAAATTCATCCGATATGTCATCTATCTTTCCTGAAAAAAAAGAGAGTGAACATCTTTGCTTCACATCTACCCCTTTGCACGATTCATCAAATCATGAGGATGCCGACAAACATCCTGAATTTTTTGATCTTGGTTGTCGTGATCTATTCACTGATTTGATTATGATGTTAATTCAATCATTCTTAATCTTTCTAAGACACTGGTCTACGATGATCCATCTGTCAACGAAATCGAAACCCCACAGACTGTCGAGGCACTTCAGCTTGAGCTGATGGTTATGTCAGGCCCTCGCTGTCCTGGGGTTCATTTCACTTCCTATCAGGAAATTGTTGAACCACTCAAGGCTCCTCATCACTCTCTGCTTTGCATTGAAGATCAACCAAACACCCAGGTTTCACTTCCTCCACTCGAACTACACGATCCCATTTCTCATGCGTTGGAGGAATCTTACACAACAATCACACATGCACAACATAAGTGGTCTACCTTTCTCACGTTTTCTTGCATGTCACAGTGAAGAGAATGCACACACTCAACATCTACATGCAGTGTAGCACAACACCATGGCAACTCCATAGAGTGCATGTCATGCACTTTCACTCATCTCTGTTTTGTGGTTGCTTGTAAACTTGGAGTGTGTTTGTCTTCACTGTTATATATTTCTTGTTTGCTGGCTCACATAGCTGTTCTGTTCGCGAACCATGCCTTCACCAACATGGGTTAACCAATGCATTGGTGGCTACATTGGAAGTATCAATTCACATGAGATGGCCCATGCACCGTTAGCTTAGGAGTAGGAGTAGTGTTTGCTTTTAGTTTGTTTTCTTGCATGCTTGTTTGCTTACTTGCTTTGTTGGTTTGTTCGCTTGCTTGCTTGTTTTCTTGCTTTGCTTTCGCTTTTGCTTTGCTTTGTTGTTTGTTTGCTTGTTTTTTTCGTAGGTTATTTTCGCATGAAACCATGTATGACTCTTGAAACAAGTTGGGTAAAGTATGAGGGGACTTGTACAACTATCGAAATTTGGTTATATGTTGTCCGTTCTATTCTGTAGGAACTTGTTGTCTTCAGTCCATGATACATCAATGGAAAATACGTACTGTTCAAAGTGAACCTTGGTGAAAACACAACGCTTGTGTGCTCACTAGTATCACCTACTATAGTCGGTTGTTTTTGGGTTAATATTTATCAGCTCAGTCAAGTAGAGTAAGGTGAGGGGGAAAACCTTAACAGACACGTTAGATTTATAATAAACTACTTCTCTATAGGAACAACCTCTTCTACTCTCAATAAGTCGGGGTCCCTCTCCCGCCCCTGAAATGAATAAGTGCTATGCACAATTATGAAGATGAAAAATGAAAAAATGAAAAAGTGAAAAAAGTTTGAAAAAATGAAAAATTAATAAGGCGAAAGAAGAGAAAGGCTTCATGTGCAGATAGGTGATGCAAGTAACTCCGTCGAGGTACTGACCAGGCTCGCTGGCAGTGTCGTGGCGGAAAAAGTCGTTTGTGCGGACACAACTGACCTCCCTAGGAGTCTAAACTCTCTAGCGACAAACAAGACAAAATGGAGTGATCTTTCTCTAAATATACCTTTTAAAACATGAAAACTACAAGTGTTTAGGCTTACCTTATTCCAAAACGCGGTTGTTGTAGTCCGTCCTTGCCGATCCGGATGAGCTCCTCCTTCAAGTCAATTCCTGCAACCACAAACAATCAAACAATTACCAAGCACTTGCATTTCATATAATAAAACATATATTCAACATGCAGACCAAGGAACACATGAAATAACTCATTAACACAAGCTATTGAGAAAAATAAACCAGTTTGTATTAATAACGAAACAAAGAAACACTTACAACCTGGCCTTGGTGTTGTGCAAGTTCCTCCCAAGGTCCATCAAGGGTTTTCCTCTACTTTGACAAAGCTCACCCACTTCCAAGTAGAATCAAGCAAAGACAATCTCTCCTCACAAGGTTCTAAATGGGAGTCCTAATTCCTGCAGCATTTACCCAAAGAAAATGTATAGCTTCAACCTCCCCTCCCTCTGGCTCAATGTCTTTATTTATAGTGCTGTAAAGAGGTTATTCAGGTCCACCATCAATGGGATAATCCCCCTCTTTGGGTGGGATAGCTCCCTTATTGATGGGATAAGTTCCTCCTTAATAGAGATACATGAACCAACTGGAGGCGCATCCAATTCATCAAACCGACCTCTAGAAAGTTCTAGAAGTAACCACAAGTAACTTTTTTAAGATGAAACTCGCGCATTTTGCCTTTTACAGAAGGATGCACCTGTCCCTTAACATACAGAGCGTCCAAGGACGCACCTTTTGTGAACATTGTGAGCGTCCCCGCAGGTAAGGCTAGAGAGAACCTGCGACCCCAGAGATAAACATATTTTTGACAAGACTTTCTCTCTTCTTTGAGTTTGAGATGGATAGCAGAGGTATAAGACTTGCCTAAGAGGGTAGCATGACTGTTGATTTGAGCCATACTAACTGTAAGTGGTCATGGTGACATTTTTTAGTGTAACAGGCAGCAGAGCCATTCTTGTGTTCCTATGTGACTTCGCTGGGGTACTATCTAGGCCTGCTGGCAGCGGAGCAACACCAAAGATGAAACTAAGACTCTGATGACTATACTCTTTGTGCACCAATATACCCCTCAACCCCAATTGAAACAACTGTGTTGACTTGGCTTGGAATGTGTGTCAATCGACTAAGAGTGTGGTAGATGCTACACCTTACAATCAAGCAGGTGTGGGAACCAAGACGAACATAGAACTGAATAATACTTTTGGAGGTGTTAGACTTGTTTTTCATGAACAAGGTCCATTCAGAGAGCTGTAGTTCTACCAGTGTGTCGCCAATTGTTGTAGCGGCTACAACCACCCTCCAAAATTTTGCCTTAGCCTCGTTTTGGAGCCTCCCTACCAACCTTTCACAGCAGCATGTCTTACTTCATCAAGTACACAAGCTCTAGTGATTTTCTTGCAGAAAGATAGCCTGCTGATCAAACCTTGATGCATTCCCCTCACATGTTGTTCATTCGGGCTTGGTCCAGTAGGAAGTTGAGCAACTCCTTCAAGAATTTGCACAAATCTAGAGGGAAACCAACCTTCCCTCGAGAAATTGCGCAATCCTGATTGGCAGACTGCTGGGCCCAGAATTGCATAATTCTGCTGAGCAAGCTTCACCCAGAAAATTGCACAATCCTTCCCAGCTAGGCTGCTCAGCCCAGAATTTTCACAAATCTAGGGAGGAGTCAATTTCTCTACCCAGAAATTGTGCAAATACTCCGAGCAGCCAGCTCAGATCCCAACCAGAAATGCGCATTTTCTACCAGCAATTGAGCAGCCTCTTGCATGTGCAACTGACTTGATTGGTTCCCTTCGAGACCGAGGAAAACATAATTTCATGCATGGGTTGCTTCTCCCAAGGCAACATGCAAAGGCATCACTTCTTTCATGGATCTATTTTTGGTAGTTGGAGGTTACATCCAAGGATCATTTCAGAAACCTCCCACCAAGTATCGTTTTCCCTAGATTTGTGGCATGCATGTCACAACCTCGATTTTATCAAAACTCATCAACCAGACACTACAGAGCTCATTCCTCACATCAACATTGTAGCTCTGACATCCCACATCACATATAGGAGCTGTTAACATAGTCAGCTCAGTTGTTTTAGGGTAAGCCCACTTTCCATGTCTTGTGCTGCATTTCTGGATATTTTTGTGTTTCTCTTCGTATGAATGTTGTCTGCTTGATTTTAGTGAGTGCTTGCTATCATTTTGTTACATATTAGCTTGTACAAGCACCATTTCAGTTTTCATTAACATCTCACTGTTGTTGCATGCATGAAACTGTTTTTCACGAACGATCGTCGATTCGACGACTCGCCTCACTCACATGCATGTTGTTCCATTTTCTGAATTTGTCATTCACCATTTGCATGCACGATCATTCACTTATGCTTACACTCAGCATCGCCATGCATCCACATTCACTTTCACTTTCAGTTGCCCGTCGGTGAGTCTGGGCAGCCTTGGCCCGGACTCCGCCTCACCAAGACAACATTGTGCAATCCTGAGAGGGAAGGATCTGTCTTCCTCTTAGGAAATGTGCATTTCTACCTAGTGACTATCCTCCAGTCTTGCATTGCGCAATTCTAAGGGACAGTGACTGCTGGCCCAAAAAATTGTGCAATGCAGTCACTGAGCCTGCAACCATTGCTAGTTGAGATGCATTGCACAATTCCAACAGTTAGCAGGCAGACTAGACTGTGCATTGCACAGTTCCAACAATCAATCAGCCTCCCAATAGCCTAGATTGTGCTTTGCACAGTCTTGGCAGTCAGTCTCCTGACCTCCCAACGGAAATTGTGCGACCTTCATGATTAGTCACACAAGTATGTTGCAAGTCAGTTCTCAGGTTAATTTTGGTTTTTGACTGACAGATTGCTTTCCATGAGTGTTTCCATGTCTCCAGGTATCGCAAGTTTTCATCTGCCTCTCAGCAACACAGATACAATGGTTTCCAAGAGATCAGAGTCGAAGACACCATTCATAGCACACTTAGGGATGTAGTCGATCAAGTGTCTATGAGCTTGGCTACTCACGAAGACATCAAGTTGTTCGTAGACAAGGACATCAAGATATGACGGTAGAAACATCACAATGAGCAGCATCATGAACAACAGTTGAAGACAGCATACCAGATGCAACTAATGCAAGAGGAAGGTTGTTGACAACACGGAGGCGGAACAAAGTGTGAGCTCAAGCAGATCCACTAATGATGAAAGCAACTTTGGGGACTTAGGCTACTAGGTGACGACGCGATTACACGAAGACAGAGAATGGAACAAAGAAGGAGTTGTATGTGTTGAAGCAACAACTCAAGGAAGAACATGAGCTACACAGACAAGCGAATGAGTTGCAGCAGGAACAGGAACATCAGGGGGCGCAACATGCACTCACGAATGAAACTACGCCTGTACAAGTTATAGATCTATCCCAGCAGCTGGCACAGAGCAGACATGGTGAGCAGGGTTGTTGATCTCCTGCAAGGGGTTCAACAACATGCATGTCATTGTGCGCACACATGCGATCCAACCCATTCAACACACTCACCAAGGCGAAGAAAAGAAGAAAGTTTGACTGGAGTTGAGCATGTAGTTGACAGTTGATGCGCATGACCACCAGCACATACTGAAAGATCAACACAGATACTATGCATCAGTGTTCTACCGTTGGGTTGCACCAAGAAGACCATGTGCATGCTAGCAGATGATTTGGATGATGGAGCCACACCAATGCACCCGGATGTAATGGAGGCAAGAGTTCGCTTTAGCAAGATATCACCATGGGGTGCATGCACACCATCATGGACGACCAAGCTTGGCATCAAATCACCACCTTCACCATCACAAGCATGTCAAAGAGTTGGTCTCACCACAATGGACCAAGTTTCAGTGATGTTGCATGTCTTGGTCAAGCCATTTTGTCTCACATGAGCACATGTGCATTGAAATGTAACGTCGTGTCAAGTGGAAGTTAAGGTGTCAATAGTTGGATGTAACAGTCATAGAGTAGATGAAGAGTCATGAGGGTAGATGAACTGCCACAAAGGGGAATGTCAAGGGTCACCCCACCCTTTTCTATAAATAGAACCTCATAACTCATTGTAAAGGCTTTTGGTCAGCCAAGCTTCGATAGGAGTATCTTAGAGAAAGCTTGGACAATATTGTAATGAGCCTTGGCTTCTCCACTATGTAGAGCTAGTACATGTCATTGGAGGAGCAGGCAGTTGTGGTTGTAGCATTTTGCTATCGGGACTAGAGGTTGGACATGTATTTATTTTATGACTGGAACTTACACTTCTTAATATAACAAGAGCCAACACGTTTCATGCATATGTTGTATTGTATTCTATGTTATCTGGTTTACTCTAAATGATATATGTATTTGTTTGCTTACACATGCATGTATGGACTATTCTATATAAGTATGTATGAATCTTTCTAAAATGTGTTGTTGGTTTAACCATCACTTTGGATTGCTTGCTAAGTTTCCTTCCATGTTGTGATGCATCTTCGCTCGTGTGTTCCCTTCTTAACTGCATGCTATCACAGGTTTCCAAGGGGCACACTCATCTCAACCCTGGTGTGTTAGAACCTCTCATGCACCTTCCTTGGCTCACTGCAGCTATCACACCCTTGCTACCAACAGAGTTATCTTACTTGCCTCTGTACGAAATCACGGTCAAGGCATTACCATACGACCCACTACTAGGACTCCTACACAAAACGGTCTGAGGTCTAATTGGGACTTCTTACCTAGGAGATCCCCTTACATGTTGGTGGGTCCAACACCGTCAACATTTTCGCGCTAGAAGGAGGGTCGGATGAGAAGCTGAGTCCTCACATCTGTTTTGAATCTCTACATATCTATCATGACTAACTACCGAGTTGCTCTTCCGGAGTGTATGTCTTATGGAAACAATTTCACTATCTTGGAAAAGCTCTCGGATAACTTGTCTCATAAAACATATGATGGTGGAGGCTACGCAGCCTTGGTTAGGCTCACTGTTAGCGTTATAGGCTCATGCGAAAGACATTGATTCCTTGAAGAATACATGAGCTGCGCATTGTTCATCTACACACTTCAAGGGAACCTAATGCACTGGTGTGCCACGCTGCCCGAAAAATCTATTCATTATGATTCATTCATGAAGGTGATATTTCCATCATACCTTAGGGATTACCTTGCCATCCAATATTTGCAGCTGAAACATAACATTGAAGCAATACACCATACATACCTTGTAATATTCAGATACCTGTGCACCTTCTTATTTGACATTGGAAATTGTATCTCTTCTCTTCCTGCACCTCAGATGATCCTCAAGGAGGATCCAATTATTGCATATCATCAAGAGGTTAGAAGTATCCAAATACTCACATATACATGCAAGAAGTATAAGTAATAAAATCAATAAATCTTAAACAAAAGTAAAGACATAAAGAAGTAACATAACTTAAAAGAGTACTTATCTTCAATGAGAGGTGATCATCTCCCTCTTGAACCAACCTTCAAGAGTCATGACTATCCATTGTCCATATAACACTTGTTGCCTTCAATATATTTCAACCAACTTCATCAACAACTAGGCCTAATTGAGACTATCCCATCAAGGGATACATCAAATCTATCATAAGTGCTAGAACATCTTCACACTGATCATGCTAGGGTTTCTAGGTTGCATATCTCAAATATTTTTCATAATACAAGATTTCTTCCAAACCCTAACCTCATAATATCCATCAAAACCTAACAATCAAATTTCCTAGGGTTTCCTTCAAACCCTAATATTCTTTTAGGTCTCCTCCATATTCTCTTGCTTCTATCAAAGGTTTCATCATAGGGGTGATGTTTAATGACTTTTCTTCAACCCAACTCCGATACCATGTTAATTGTTCTTAGGGCTATATTCTTCTTTGCTTTGATAATTTCATTTCATTATTTACGTATTAAATTCACCCCATAGCATCATAACATTATCTAGATTTACAACATTATTCAAAAACATATGAAACTATATAGAAATAAAGATATCATCATCAATGTAGCAAAACATAAAGGAACAATAGAAGAAAAGAATTCACACATAGATACACCTTGATTGGTCAGAGTATAGGGAAAAACCCAATATGGGGAAAACCCTTTCAAATTCTTCTTCTTATTAGATTGTCAATGAATGATTCAACAAAAGGGAGTACAATGATCGATATCTTTAGACATAATCCTATCCAAAAAAATCAACTAAACAACATCATGAGATGAAACCAACAATGGCAATAATAAAAACCCTGATTCAAAATCCTGTAGTTAACTATCACTATTTGCGGTCAAATGTTGAACTCTGCAGTCAACCGATGAAATATTCGGTCATTTATAAAATTCAACCCTTAGGTCCCAATCGCACGAAGAGAGTTTCGTGCATGCGATTGAATGGATTTAGCTACACGGATGAGCCAACCAACATGTGCTTGCAGCCATAAATTCATTGTGACAAGCCTGCGGATGTGACCCAAAACCCTAGACATGTGTGCAAGCTTCAAACCCTACAGTTTGGACCCATGCGAGCAAATCTTTGTGAACTGCCTCAAACCTGTGCAAGACAAAACCAAAGAAGGGAATAGGAGAATGATTCATGATGATGTCCAAATGAGGGGAAGGTCACTTATATATATAGACTTCCAAGAATGTCCAATTTTCTTTAGGGATGATCTGATCAAATATGCACATGTGGGCTTTAATTAAAAAATACACTTTCCCTTGTCCAAATTGAGTGCTTCAATAGTCAAAATTGGTCCTCTCAAAAAGAGGAATCTCATCCCATTATTGGAATTTGTCAATGAGCTGCCAAATTAAAAAAAAATGACCCCTAAATTAGGTATGCCTAAAGTAGTGGTAGGTTTAAGCTTATGTACATGGGAAAGTGGACCCTCCTCATTAGGAGAAAGCCCCTCAAGATGACGAGAACGATGAAAAATAAAATAAACCATGGTGGTGGAAAGGGATGTGCATAAGAGTGTAACATAAACAAAACCTAAAGCCAATATACATGACCAAATAACATACACCTATCAATCTAAGGAGAAAGCATACAAACCAATAGATAAAAGGGATCTTCTCGCAATTGAAGCTCCGTTGATTAGGGCCCAAGTCAATTGTGAATATATGGTTTGGATAGTTACATTGTCCTCCTATTTAATGTCTCAACACCTAGTGCAAGTGCCCTTCATTATGCATAGACACCCTTTGGGGGATCCAAGTGAGTACTGACCAATGTCTGCCCTAGTTACAATGAGGACATCCCCCTCACTATCACCTTTGTAAGGTACCTACTATTATTTCCATTATGGTTACCATGTACAACCAACTGAACCAAGGGGGTAGTCGTCAATCAGATCTACACGCAAAGGCAAGTTATCTAGTCCATAGCCTCCCTAAGGAGACTGTAGTGCCCACTCTAGTTTCCTGACCTTGATATGACATTATCTTAGATACTTTATTCTTTGAGGACCTCAGGTTGAGGATCCGGACACATGACTCTATTATTAGTGATTGTGATATTAGTGGTTGTGATGTTTATGTATGTTCTCCATTGACATTATGATGATGATAGCACTAAAGGATATGTATGCTCTCTATTGATATCATGATGATGATAGCTTTGATGGATAGGTATGTTTTCCGTTGATGTTACGATGTTGACAGCTTTAATGGATATGTATGTTTCCATTGATGTTATGATGATGATAGCCATGATGGATGTGTCCCCTATGTTACCTAATTGCATTAGTTCTGGTTCACAATGAATAATGATGTGAATGACTAGGTGATGGCGATGATGTTATTATGACAATGGCTAACACTGAGAAACCTTGTTACTGATGATTATTGAGTATGGCAGGAAACCACCAAAGGCACTCGCATATGACGAGTTGACGACACCTGGTTTGATGAAAATTTATATTATTTTATCTTTGAAATTCTAAGTCAATTTTGAAACTTGCTATATATGTTTATCTATATTCTGATGATATGTTAGTGGTTGCAAGCAAAAATTAGTTGCTTGGCCGAATGACTCACATATGGGTGATGGGGTTGTATAAGTGGATGGAACTACATGGGAGGGGTGGGACAGTGTCCCTGATCTCACCCACTAGCACTCCCGCCGTGACTTGGGCTAGAAAGGTTGAAACACCTTCGCCTTGAAGATCACGATGCCATGAGGGCAAGTCCCAAAGTTGGGTCGCTCATGAGGATTTTATTGGGGGGCGCGCATCAAGGCAGATTCCTTGATCCCCGACACCATTAGTCTCACTATAGTAGGCAACATAAGAGATGATAGCGGTCTATGACGTTGCACCTATACTTTCCCCTCATAGTCACTGAATGCTTGAAGGGAAAGTGGTGTGGAACCCTTGGAACTTCAAGGGAATTTCTTGAAGGGCACGACCAACTTGGCACCCTTGGCATCACAAATAAACTATTAGGCGTGGCACCCTTGGAACTTCAAGGGAAGTTCTTGAAGGGCACGACCAAACTTGGCACCCTTGGAATCATTAAAAATAAATAAATATAATCAAGAAATAAAAACTAGGTAATTTTACATCAAGGGTAAATGATGTTAGAAACTGAGGTAATTAAATCAAGAATAAAACTTGGGTTAAGAGGATCATGGGAAGAAATAAAATATTTTATCTTAAAAACTCTACCCTCCCCATGTTGGAAAATATTAGGTAGATTATGTAGTTTAATTAGGTAAAAAGGGGAAAGAGGGACATAAATATAAGGATAAAGATTAATCCTAAACTAGTTAAACCTAATTAAGAGAAGAGGAAGGTGAATTAAAATAAGTTTAATAAATTAAATTTTAGAGAAATGTAGAGAACCTCCATGTGGCAACAACCAATGTAAGAATATCCATCTAAGAGATAACTTGAGTTAAATTAGGGAGTAAATAAGGGATCAAATCTTGACTCATTAATTGACTTTAGTAATGAACACAAAGTAAGGAATAAAAAGGGGGATCAAAAGGCAACTAGGAGAAGAAATAGGAATCTTGTTGAGGTGAGGAAAATATTAGTTTTAAATTAAAATTTAAGTAAATAATTTTGGAGACCCTTGATGAGAGAGTGACACATGGGTGGGTGAATAATCAAACTATTGAATTATAAAAAAAAAATTAATTATGCATGACATGCCAAGTGTCACCAATGAGGACTCCTATAAAAGAAGGGGCAAGCCATGGGTGAAAGGACTTTTGGGGGGAACCCTATGGTTGGATGGATGAGACTATGTCAAAGCCGTGATTACAAAACTATAGTGATTTTGGTGAGGTAGAGGATTTTAGAGAGGGGACTCTTGAGCCAAGGAGTGCTCTCCTCTACCAGCTATTGCATTCCTCCATTGTACAACCCCATTGCAGCTCGGGGGTCCGCGGGGAAGAAGAGTACCCAAGGAGTAGGCTAGGAGGTTAACCGGTGGGTCATCGCATTCGGATCAAGTACGTCGTCATTCACTCTCGGAGGTGACCGACAACAAGGGAAGACAAGTAACGGCAAATCAAGTGGAGTCTCATCTTCTGGTGAACGGTACATATGTGTTGCAATATTATTTTGTATGATTTCTTTATGGCCTTAGTTAAATATATGTAAATTTTATGATATGTTAAGTGAAATGAAATTTAGGGATGCGTTAGACAACGCTGAATAAATTGGAATTCCCAATGTTTTTCTCTTCTGTTGTAATTTATTGTGATTATATATATATATATATATATAGTATAGAACTGGTCCTTACACTTGGTATCAGAGCCATGTTGAACCCTTGAGGCCTATGGGCCCATGCATGCATGGCTAGTTTTGTTAAATAATATGATGAAAATCTCTAACTAATGTGACGAACTCCGACCTCCTCTTTCATTTATCCCTTGAAAATTTCATCTGGCGGGGAATTTTAAAGAATATTTGCTCACGAATTCGTCAATTTTAGCTGTTGCCCTGTTTCTTCCCTTGAAATTCTATCCACCGGGGAAATCTAAAGCATCTCTGTTTAAATTTCACAAATTCTGGCCTTTTTCTTCTTCAAAAGCCTGAAATTCCATGGCATTTTTAAGAAACGCTGTTTAATTTCATAAATTCTGTTTTGCTTTGTTTTTATCCCCTGAAATTCCAAACGTTGTGGAAGTTTGTTGAATTTTTCTTAAACTCCAACTGCTGGGGCACTATAATAATGCTTTCTATGCCAGAGTGGGCGGCATTAGCAATTCCGAGTTTAACCGGCTCGAAATCGACTTTCTCTTCCATCTCGCTTTCCGATTGAATGTCACGGCTAAAGTATTCGAAGGCTATTGTTTGCACTTGGAGAAGGAAATGCTCGTAGGTGCGCAGAACAAAGGATAGAGAGGACTCTACCCGGATTTCTTGGGGTTTCATCCGACTCCGATAGTGTCAAGCGCGAGGAGCCCAAGGTTACCCGCTGTGCTTCTGCGACAGCCATGATAGTCGGACATCACCCTGATCCTCCTATCTGGTGAATGTGAAGGCCACTTATGGTGTGATCATTTCGAAGCTTAAGGAAATGAATCCTTTCGCAAACATGCAATTATTTACCATTTCTGGACTGCAAACATAACATTTAAATAGATGGAAGAAATTTACCCTTTCTGGGCTGAGCCACTAGACAAAAGAACAACAATATATAGTTCCTGAGGAATGAAAAACAAAAGTTACAGAGATGGACCAAATTATAACTCTCTGGATGGAAACCAAATATATCACAAGAATGTTTGTTTCCCTAGGCATGAGCTTTTCCCGAGAAATTTATGTGGCAGTTGCCTTATTTGGAAGATGATATTCAATTGAGTTTGAAATAGTTATTTTAAAATGCATTTCTAAAGGTATAAGCCGATTCAAATATTCAAATGTATAGATTTAAAGATTCAAAGTCTTTGGCATTCAATCTCTACAATTTAAATATATCAATAATTTTAAACCAAATTACAAATAAAATTCAAAAAATATTAAATTCTTACTTACTAATAATAAATCATCTAAATATCTGCAGCTATATGCTTGGAGATCAATATAATCCTAAATTTCTTCTGAAAGCCAAGATGATTCATAGAAAACAGTAATATCAAAACACAAACTTGAAGAAATTAACCGTAACCGATTTCAAAGGAATTTGTTTTCTGTTATGAGAAAAAAGGTAAAACAACGTGCCTGAAAGTCAATACTAAATTTGTTCAGGACTACACTGATGAAAAATAACCTATATATTGTCAAGTCAAAAGAGTTGTCAGATATCATTGAAATCTATACAAAAGCTCTCACAGTCCAAATTTCCTTAAATAGTTACTCTTTAGATAAAACTTCAAAAAAAAAACAATGCTAATATTTCAATGGAATATTCAATTAACAAAGGGAAAAGATTTCAAATCTGGCACAAGATCATAAAGTTCGTTCAAGTGCTTGAATTTAGCTTTCCAAATCCTCACAGGATCTTGGCAAATACATCAAATTTGCAATGGCAGAAAACTTATTTTGCCTTTGAATGGCAGAGTGAGGATTTTGAAAAACTATCCTATAAATGTCGTGTCAATTAAATGGAATTCTCAGTTTGATTTTTGGTTTTCGTCCATACCAGGAATCATATTTGGATTTTAGAATTTGATCATTTACCATTAACTGATGGCAGCTTTGTAGTATATATATATATATATATATATATAGTGAAATTGGTTCTAAAACATTTTGGGATGAGTGGGATGAAAATCATTGTTTTGGCCCACAACTTTCACCCTCAAAACACAACTTGGACTACTTTCATTCTCAAACACGACTTAGGATACTCAGAGATGGACTCTCGATTGCACTGTTTAAGAATACAAATGCTTCATTTATCAAATCTAGAACGAATATGGAAGTCAAGAATTGAACCACCGCTGACACCTCATAGCACCTACCTAGCAAAAACAAAGACAATGCATGGATAAAATTATTGTGAAGTTTGGACATTTTGACCAAACAGAGTTTTGTTGGGTTTAAACCAATTGAAATCACGTTCCAGGAAAGTGACGACTGGGCCTGTGGAAGAAAATTTATTGAGTTAAATCGAAGGGAACTGTATTCCTGTATAGGCGAACCATTCTGCTAAAGAGATCATCGATTCGCTAAAGAAGACAACAGTAAAGGGCAGAAAAAAGGGTTTCTAGCGTAACACAGAGAAATCAGATCTCTTGTTTGCTAGTTGCTGCGTGAGAGACTGATTTTTAAAAGCAGAATGGAATTTTCTTTTCCGTATGAGTTGTGTGATGGATTGGACAAATCAGAAATCGTGCCATGAAAATCCTGCAGATAGAAAATAAATTGAATCAGTTTCACCCTCGGAAATCTATAATTATTAATTAATTATGCCAACAATGCCTTGCATCTGAGATTTGGGCACGATTTTCGAAATCTGAGTGAAATTATTTGACATAAATTGATTGGATTGAAGATTCAAATTTCTCGGTGTTTTGGTGCTTAAGATGTGGATTGCCTCAATTATCACAGCCTTATCCTCCGATGCCCAAGAATTTTTCTCAGTGTAGTGAAGTGGCCTAGCTCTACTCTCTTGGCTCATTTGCGATGTGTTGTGGGGCCAGATCGCCGCGCTGTGGATAAAAGATTAGGAAAAAAAAATACCATAAACAAATCCTTAAAGGCACTTAGATTACAAATCAGAATGATTCAATCCTGGAACTAAATCTCTAGATTCAAGCTGCCAATTCCTTCAAAGACCCACAATAGCTATGGACAATGAACAAGCAGTTATGATTGAAAAAGATTTGAAATCCCTTAAACTCCTATGATTTTAATCACTGCCTCTTAGCTTCCTTGAGTTGCTTCTTTCTTCTTCCCGATATGTTTCACCTTCTCCCAACCAAACTTGAAGGCATGCTTCACTGACTTGAAACCTTTGCTGAAGAACTTCTTTAAATCAACTGCTTTTGCTTTAAATTCTGTCATGTTTAGATCAGCTACATTCAGCAAAATTTCCCAAAGATTTAACCACCAGACAACCCAATAACAAACCACAAATCAACTTTCAATACCTGCTGAACAGTTCAGATTGTGATGGAAACAGTCAGTACAAATGGTTCTTTTACCTTCCAATTGTCTTAAAGTTCGCCACGCTTAAGACGGATGGAGTTACCAGTCATTTATTTAGTTGTGGTATAGAGAGGGGTTTTGACCCAGGAAATTCGGCAACTCTGTTTTCAACTGCAGTTTTCCATTTTGTGGCTTTCCTCTTAAGGACGGGTGTAGCGAAATTTTGTTTGAACATCAGAACTTGAGGTATTTTTGAAGGACCCCCACTGAACGTTGAATGTTGCGCCTACATAACTCGTAGGCGACATGTTTGGAATGTGTCACTGGTTTACTATAAGGTATGACTACTAAGCTTTGGGCTTTTAACGTCTACATCACTGATGCATTTGTAATATTAGTTGCTCTGTTTAATGGTATTTCACGATGTCAATTATTAAGTTAAAAAGTTCAAGCTTACTCTAGATTGACAGAGGAAATTAACTAGATTCGGTTGATACTTGATATCATAAACGATTTTCAGATATATACACCCTAGACATTTATGTAGTAGAAAGTACCAAAGTCGGATTTGAACTGCCCTTAATTAAAAAAAAAAAAAAAATCTCGCAGTTGCCAAAACTATAGCCCTACAATTCACGCACTGTATAATCAGATTCCAATTTCCTATAAACGTCTTTTACCAGCTGGACAAGCTCCCTCTATTACTGCGTTTCGTTAACTACCCAATTAGGAAAGGTGCTGCGAAGCGTAACACCCATGTTCCAAAGATTATCATCCTAAATAGCCATCCAGAGAGGGCAAACCAAAGGAACACCAACATAGCAACACTTCTGCGCAAAGGCATGCTTAAAAATTTGTTAAGTTCTCTTCTGTACCCACGCAATTCACCATACTCTGTTACGCCTAGTCTTCTATACACAGATCTGGAGCAGTACGCATAAGGCTCCATGCTATGGTGGTTTCTATGCATAGAGTTTGGTGGTTTTCTCCTCTGTTCTACAACTTGATTTCTTTGGTGTCTACAAATTTATTTCAGTCATTTTGAGGTTGGAATCTCCTCTGGTTTGCAGTGGATCGCTGGCCTACTACTCAATGGCTATGGGAATTGGAGGTCTCTCTTTTGTTAGAGAGAATTTCTCAAGAGTCAAAATGCATAAACCTGAAAACTAATTTGCACCTCAAACATACTCATTTTATGCTAGACACTACTATAATTTGAAAACTATTCCAAGAGTAAGAAGCTTTCTAGATAAACATTAGAAATTTAATTCTATAAAAGTATTTGATTTTTGCAAAATAATTTATTAAAAGTTAATAAAAATTTGGACCAAATCTATGAAGACACTAAATATCATTGGCAAGTACCAATGGGACCCTTTCAATGAATTTAACCAATTAAGAAAGAAGCTTTATTTATGAATTAATGGATTATGGAATTTATTTTACAATTTCTAATACACATATTGAACTGCTAAAATTAAAGAATCAGAGACTTTGCTTAGGGTGGTAATGAAACATACAGTTGAGAAGCACTCATCCTTAAAATGAACTGGTCAATGCACATGTTTTATGACAGCTAAGGACGTCTGAGTGCTTAATATATTTATAACAATTTAATGATTAACAATCACCAGAAAATAATAACAATAAAATAAAACATACAAATAAGTTTGACTAATGAAACTAGTTCCATCTCATTTCAATAAGTTGTCTTTTTCATTGTATAATACCAAAAACTTAATCTTGACTTCGTCATACGCTAATTTTCTTGGTTTAGGCTTTATGAGTGGTTGGATGTGAAGCATTTTAATGCTCTAACAATAATCAAGCCATTCTTTTAAAAATTAATAACGAGTTAAAAGTGCCACATTATAAATTGACATATGGAAATTATGTTTTATGTAGTAATATCTTGGTTAAATTTAATATTTACATCAATTGTATAGAATTTTTATATATTGGTATGTATTAAAGAGAAGTCAATAATTAAATATTGATTGCAAAAGGATGTTTTTTTTTTACATGGGTACATGAAAAATTAAGAGTGTGTTTTAAAATATTATTAAATTAATTTGTTTTGAAATTGTTAATAATAATTTGAATTAAATTATAGTTTTCATAAATATAATTATTGATATAAATATATATTGTAATTTGGATATCATATTTTCAATAGGTTGCTATGATACTATGATAATTTATTTAATTAATTATGCATGAGTAAGTGAAGTGGAGTGGTCACTGGTCACAATTTGTGATCACTTAATAGTATCCTTCGGTTTTCTTTGAAAAAGGTCGGGATCTTTCATTGGAGATGAACTTCAGTGATAGCAGGGATGCCACTATCTCTTTCTTGATAGGTGAGGTGTGGTAGGTGTTGTAACCAATTTGATTCCTCTCGATAGTTTTTATGTAGCTAAAACAAAATTTTCCCACATTTGCAAATAGAAGACAACTTCCTTGGATTGGGAAGTATGTTTTTGTTTGATTGGCATAACTTCAATATTTAGAGTATTCTTCTTTATGCCCAATTCAATGCTCGATATATTATCGACTGCATGTTTAGATTCTTCCATTGTTAGGTCATGTGCCACATCATCTCTAACTAGTTGAGACTCTAACATCATTACTTAGTAGGATATTATCTATAATTAAGTAATGTGGTGATGTTTCAAAGAGTTTCTTGGTTGGATGAACTCCTAGGAACTATTCATTGAACACTACATCTTGACGCATAATCACTTACTTTGTAATTTATCTAATTATTTATTTATTTACAACTACTAATAAGAATGTTTTAATTTTTAGCACTTTTGACATCAAAGTCTTTCATCGTTTTGCTAGCTCGTGAGCTTAAGTTCGCCATTTGGATTTCTTATTCTTACTTGTCCACCTCTTTTGACATTTTTCTGCCTATGGCGTAGATGCAATGCTACAAATATCATTTTAGGGAACATACTGACAAGGGTCCAAAATGACACTTATTGAGATATTGGGGAAAATATTGCAGAATTATCAGAAGGGATAACTTAGAATTTAAGACTTTTGAAAATATCAAACGTATGGATAATTTATATGTTCTTTTCTTCTATGACAATATTATTGCAACATCTATGATAGTGAACTCTACCATATGCAATGATGATCATACAAATCACTTTGTGTACCCGACATTGTCACTTATAGGGCCATGTAGACGTAGTTTGAAATGAATGACTATAATTGGAAGCTGTAGGATTACAGTGTGTGGATGAATTTACTTGGTTGAAAGCATCATATATTAATTGTACCATGAGATGAATATTGATTGTGATTATCCTGCCCCTTGTCTTGTTGTTGATTAGACCAAAAAAAAAAAATTGGGCTGCAATGTTCCCCAAATATTGTCCTTTAGTTTATAACGGAATTCGTGGTATAGATACCTTGGGAAAATTATAACCTACCCACCAGAAGGTTAGCAAGAGTTTCAGGAAGGGTTCTTAAGATATGTGTCATTGTTTTTCCTCTATGTTCTAAGGACTTCGAGACGAAGTCCATTGTTAAGAGGGGGTGTATGTAGTGCCCACTCTAGTTTCCTGACCCTGATATGACATTATCTTAGATACTTTGTTCTTTGAGGACCTCGATTTGAGGATCCAGACACATGACTCTATTATTATTGATTGTGATATTAGTGGTTGTGATGTTTATGTATGTTCTCCATTGACATTATGATGATGATAGCACTAAAGGATATGTATGCTCTCTTTTGATATCATAATGATGATAGCTTTGATTGATAGGTATGTTTTCTGTTGATGTTACGATGTTTATAACTTTAATGGATATGTATGTTTCCATTGATGTTATGATGATGATAACCATGATGGATGTGTCCCCTATGTTACCTACTTGCATTAGTTCTGGTTCACAATGAACAATGATGTGAATGACTAGGTGATGGTGATGATGTTATTATGACAATGGCTAACACTGAGAAACCTTGTTACTGATGATTATTGAGTATGGCAGGAAACCACTAGAGGCACTCGCATATGACGAGTTGACGACACCTGGTTTGATGAAAATTTATATTATTTTATCTTTGAAATTCTAAGTCAATTTTGAAACATGCTATATATGTTTATCTATATTCTGATGATATGTTAGTGGTTGCAGGCAAAAATTAGTTGCTTGGCTGAATGACTCACATATGGGTGATGGGGTTGTACAAGTGGATGGAACTACATGGGAGGGGTGGGATAGTGTCCCTGATCTCACCCACTAGCACTCCCGCCGTGACTTGGGCTAGAAAGGTTGAAACACCTTCACCTCGAAGATCACGATGCCATGAGGGCAGGTCCCAAAGTTGGGTTGCTCATGAGGATTTTACTAGGGGGCACGCATCAAGGCGGATTCCTTGATCCCCGACACCATCAGTCTCACTATAGCAGGCAACATAAGAGATGATAGCGGTCTATGAAGTTGCACCTATACTTTCCCCTCGTAGTCACTGAATGCTTGAAGGGCAAGTGGTGTGGCACCCTTGGAACTTCAAGGGAATTTCTTGAAGGGCATGACCAACTTGGCACCCTTGGAATCACAAATAAACTATTAGGCGTGGCACTCTTGGAACTTCAAGGGAAGTTCTTGAAGGGCATGACCAAACTTGGCACCCTTGGAATCATTAAAAATAAATAAATTAATAAATATAATCAAGAAATAAAAACTAGGTAAATTTACATCAAGGGTAAATGATGTTAGAAACCGAGGTAATTAAATCAAGAATAAAACTTGGGGTAAGAGGATCATGGGAAGAAATAAAATATTTTATCTTAAAAGCTCTACCCTCCCCATGTTGGAAAATAGTAGGTAGATTATGTAGTTTAATTAGGTAAAAAGGGGAAATAGGGACATAAATATAAGGATAAAGATTAATCCTAAAATAGTTAAACGTAATTAAGAGAAGAGGAAGGTGAATTAAAATAATATTAATAAATTAAATTTTAGAGAAATGTAGAGAACCTCCATGTGGCAACAACCAACGTAAGAATATCCATCTAAGAGATAACTTGAGTTAAATTAGGGAGTAAACAAGGGATCAAATCTTGACTCATTAATTGAATTTAGTAATGAACACAAATTAAGGAATAAAAGGGGGATCAAGAGGCAACTAGGAGAAGAAATAGGAATCTTGTTGAGGTGAGGAAAATATTAGTTTTAAATTATAATTTAAGTAAATAATTTTGGAGACCCTTGATGAGAGAGTGACACATGGGTGGGTGAATAATCAAACTATTGAATTATAAAAAAAATAATTAATTATGCATGACAATGCAAGTGTCACCTATGAGGACTCCTATAAAAGAAGGGGCAAGCCATGGGTGAAAGGAATTTTGGGGGGAACCCTATTGTTGGATGGATGAGACTATGTCAGAGCAGTGATTATGAAACTATAGTGAGTTTGGGGAGGTAGAGGATTTTAGAGAGGGGACTCTTGAGCCAAGGAGTGCTCTCCTTTACCAGCGATTGCATTCCTCCATCGTACAACCCCATTGCAGCTCGGGGGTCCGCGGGGAAGCAAAGTACCCAAGGAGTAGGCTGGGAGGTTAACCGGTGGGTCATTGCATTCGGATCAAGTACATCGTCATTCACTCTCGGAGGTGATCGACAACAAGGGAAGACAAGTAACGACAAATCAAGTGGAGTCTCGTCTTCTGGTGAACGGTACATATGTGTTGCAATATTATTTTGTATGATTTCTTTATGGCCTTAGTTAAATATATGTAAATTTTATGATATGTTAAGTGAAATGAAATTTAGGGATGCATTAGATAGTGCTGAATAAATTGGAATTCCCAATGTTTTTCTCTTCTGTTGTATTTTATTGTGATCCATATATATATATATATATATATATATATATATATATATATATAGTATAGAACTGGTCCTTACAAAGACCCCCCAAGTAAGTGTAGATCGCACCACCAAGATGAAGTGAAGTGGAGTAGATCACTCCATTGGCCCCATTGTGACCTCGAGCTTGACTCTTGTGTTAGAAGGGATTCCTAGGGAACATGTGATTACAAATGGATTGCCACTCACTAACCCAACATTCTAGTGTTTTTTTTGTTACCATGGAGAGTTTACCTCACCAACCTATTATGAGGCCCTAAATTACTAAGCTTATATTGGTTTGCTACCAGAGAAATGAAAAGATGTTTGATTAATTCTATTAAGAATTAATTTTAATGGTTTTTTTTAGTGTCAAGGGTAAATGGCATGAAACTTAGATGGTGTTATGACTTGTTTCAAAGAAACATATGAAAAATATGCACATACAATTTTTACTTTTGATGAACTCTATCTAAAAGAGAGTTATATATTTCAAAATGTAACATGAAAACTGTCCTTAAAACCCTCTCTCTTATCACACTAACATGCACAACATATAAAAATTGAAAATTCAAGAACATGGTGAAAACAAACCAAAGGAAACACAAATAAAACACACTCAAAGCCAAAACTCTAATTGCAAGCAAGCATGCATTCAAAGAACAACACTTACGAGTAGACAAAAAGGTGAAGAGTTTATAGGATAATGATGGAAGAGAGATATATAACCTCCAATTTATCTACTAGGAATCAAACCCAGGAGGATTCAAAACCCTAACAAGAGATGAATAACCAACCTATTTGAATCAGATTGAAGAGTTTTTAAAATGAAAGAAGACAAAGGAAACTAGATTTGAAGATGACCCAATTATAGGCTTAGATGCATGTAAGAAAAATGTAACTTTTTTAGAAAAACCCAGTCAAATATCCTATTTGAGTGCTTCAATGCTCTATCAATGAGCTAACAAAGAGTTGAAAGGGAAAACAATTCTCTGGTAGTGAACAAACCAGAGTGTTAATGGAAGTAAAAATGCTCTGTTAAGCTTACAAAGGAGAGTTGAAGGGGTTTATTACAAAGATATGAAGTTTTCAAGCACATGGATGGGTTTTTTTTTTTTTTCCCTAAGACTCCTAATGAATATTCAAAACTGAGAAAACCAAACAAAATCCATTGTATTATTAGAAAAATATTATGAAAAAGGATCCATTGAGACATCCCCAGTGGACTCACCAGTTTTGTTTTGTGTAATTTCCTTTGAAGAGACAAGATATTTTAGACCCACAAGTCTACCCAAGGTCTGTCATAAACAGAAAGTTCCCAACTCACTTAACCCTATCACACACACATGCATTGTGAGAAATACACAAGAGGAGAAGATAAAATTGTGCACCTTTTTCCCAAAAGGTGGATATTTTGTGAAACTAGCTAGAGTTACTCCAAAATATCCTTGCTCCTAATGTCGTTGCTCCTATTTCTTGCACACAAAAAATCAAACCTACAAAATCTATCCTCTTGCAACACCCATTATCATTAGTGCAATAAACCCAATAAACCCATATACAATTCCATTAATCATTAAAAAAAAAAATGTTTGGGGAGGGGGGGAATCTGTTTTTTTATATTATACCCTAACATGTACATAAGTCACTCCTCTACCATCCTTTGACCATGATTATCCTCTCACCATGACTCACTATCAAGGCACATATAAACTACAACTTATCACAAAGAGATACATAAGTCTCCAATCCGAAACCACTTCATTATGATGAATTTTTTTTCCTTTTGTTCCATGGAGGTCACTGCTTTTATAAATGGCTTGAAGGAGTGATCAAAATGCATCTAGAAATTTTATTGACCACGTTTGATATAGTCCTTTCATCCTCATCCTCAAAAAGTGATCAAATTTGACATTGTTTACACTTCTCCATTCAAATAGTCACTTCAACTTTGTTTTGTTGAGTAACTGGAGAGTTGTTGAGCGCTTTAGCTCTCCATTTCAAGTCATAAGGAGAATTGTTAGGCTTAACAAAGATCTATGTCAGTGCTTTAGGTGTGTTGAAGGTGAAAAACATCATTTTTTGTAGAGTTTCTGTTGTGGCTCCTAGAGACAACCTCCGGGTTGAGAGAGGCCAGTGCCTAGGACATCTTAGAGTGTTTGAAGGATTTATCATTAACATGTAAAATCTGAAACATATTATGAATTAAAATTGGTTCAGATATCCCTTCCAAAGGCAAATTTAATCATAAGCACAAATTGAATTCTCTCTTAGAGGACTTAACATTCAAATCTAGTGGCTTACCTGTAGAAACATATAGTTAAATTTGGTTGCTATAGTATGGGTGCAATAAAAACATAAGGAAGATAAATTTAACGCAAAGGGTTGATCTCAGAATGATGTTTATGAAACTTCAGTAGAAAAACGGTGGAATAGATAATGTAAATGAAAATACAGAGAGCACAAAACATATATTAAGGACATTAGGCCTCATGCATCACATACATCCTTCATCAAAATTTGACATAGATGAATCCATAACTATGAGATTAGATCTAGCTGTTGTTGGCTTGAGGGGGCTCAAACACAGGTTTGGAGTTAGCAGCACTAACCAAAAAAACCCTACACTAGCAGCCCTTTCGGAAACAACCTGCGTAGTGTAGGGTGCAGTCTCACCCGAGGCAATATTGGGGGATGCTAGAACCAGGTTTCTGCATCCAGAGGGTTATGTGATGTGTTTCTACAAACTTAGGGCTCTATCTTGACCTTCACAAAACCTAACCCTTGAAACCCAAAAATTACAATAAATGATAGTAAATATACCTATGTCCTTCGTCGACTACGCTAAACATGCAAACATCATATAAATAAACATTTGAATCTATTAAGTACTTCTCCTGATTAAGTGCATTCAATAGGTCATAAATACAGTAAATTCAAAGAGAAAAAAATAATACACAGATGCACAATTAAATCTTGAAAATAAGTCTTTATTATGCTTCAGATATTCAAATATTGTTCTTTCCAACCCTACACACACAGCTGCACGGGCTCGTGCACTCAATTGTGGACTTACCAAGGTCTCCGTGCACATAGCTGCAGGAGTATTCCCCTTCACCCAAGTACAAAATAGATAAAATCAGAATCGACTCATGTACTTCTATTCCTTAGCTATCTTATGACTCTTCTATGAATTCCTTTTATATTCTTCTTCATTACAATACCATGACCCGCGAACCATGGGTGAGTCACAAAACAACTTGACTTTTAGAAAACTAAGGGGCTTTGACCTTCCTAAAGCCCCTTTGACTCCTATTGACCTACACTACTTGCTCTCTTCTCCTCAAAATGCAGAGACTTTACAATAAATTTAACAAAATTTGACCGAGGGGACCCCGTCCCAATAGGCCCCCAACACAAAGTCGTGACTCGTCCCAACTCACTCTGCTTGTGTTGCCTCAACCTTTTCTTGCAGGATGTTAAATTCTATCTTCAACACTTGAAGATCTGTTGTGCCCTACGCGACCTGGCGAAATTCTTCGACATACTTCTCCTTTGTTGGGCCTTCGACTGCAAGGCCCGTGGTTCTCTGTGTCTGCTAAAGAGATTTTAGCTTGCTATGAACGGTTTGTGATAGTTGGCTTGCCTCGTCAATTGATGGCTATGTCCTTGACGAAATAATATAGGCCTTCTGATGTAGCTCATAAATCTAGGTCTATATGAATTTCCATTCTTGGAGTCTGGTGAACCTCTGCACAGGTGCAAAGGTTCACGTTTTCGCCCTGATTTCATTAAATTTCAGTTGTTTTTCGTGGATTTCTGCTTCGATCATTTGAAAGTGTGGGTCCTCCTGTACCAAGGTCCACATCTCCATTGTCTGCTCGAATAATTAGTTACAGCTTCAGTTGAAGCTTTGAAATCTGTAACTATAGCTCAAACCATACCTTTATGATTTCTTCCTTGTATTCCTTCACTGCAACAACTAACTTGTGAATTTTCTTTGCTAAGGCCACTGTTACTAGAATTTGGAGCTCAAGGAGCTCGCTGCATACTTAGGTGAGGGCTGCATCTAGCTGTTGATTGCGCTGCATCACCTCGTCATGGACTTATAAGGCCTGTGCTTTCTCTGCAAAAATATGTCGATTGTTGGTTTTTACCTCATCCATAATCAACAGAGCTATTTTCTTACAGACGCAGAGCTCATCTGAAACTCCTTGGTGTAGCTCATGCAAGGTCTGGATAGGTAGTGCTGCAAGGTTGATACTCATGTTGGTCATATGCAGCAGCCTGGCCTAATCCTCAACTATTTCAGCATGCAAGGAACCCTTTGGCAGCATCACTGAGTGGAGGTCTAAAGTGAGTTCTACTTTGGATGTCCCGCTCACCTGATTCTCGCTCGCTTTACCTACGCTCTCTTGTCCCACGCTTGCCTGAATCACTCCTATCTGTACCTGAAATTCCTTTAGGCCCTGTTGTACTTTGTCCAATACCTAGTGGTACTAGTCCTCAATGTGTCCCCATATATTTTCAGTGGTGCAGTGAGCAACATCACCTATCTCATCAAGGTCCCCCTCCATGAGGACCAATGGTGTAGTACTCACAGACTTATCAGACTTCTGCTTCTTGCGAGGTTCCGTCAAACTTCACTTCTGCCTCTTCTTGATCCTAAAGGGGGACTCTAAGTCCTCCGATCCGAGATAGGGGTCTGTGCCCCCTTCCTCTTCATCTATGGTTTCAACCTCAACATTGGTGCACTTTGTCTCAGGTTCTTTGAGGTCAATGGTGACCTACGATGTTGCTGCTTGCATAGCCTTTTCCTTCTGCATCGCTTTCTCTATCATAGACGCCTTTTCCTTCTGGGATTCTTTCTCTTTCTTTGAAACCTTCTATGTTTATTTATTCTTGTATTTCATGGCATATGTTGTAGTTACTATTTTCCCCATTTCTACTTATTCAGCGTTACTTCTTCCTGTATCTTGGCTAGATGGGGTGAGCCAATCGCTCGACCATTTGCTGATGACCTCCATAATATCGTCATCCGCGACTAAATATGGGAACTTGTGCCATGCTCCTGCGGCATCCTTCTTCGTGCATATGGCAGATTATGAAAATCTGCTTTGAAGTATGCTATATTTTTATACTACGCATGGAGACTAGGTGACAACCATGGCCGTTGGTTGATCACCATGTTGGGATAGGGTCCCCTAGGGTAAAGTTTTGGAATATGTTTTCGTATACTTGTAAAGTCTTTTCATTTTAAGGGAGCGAAGCGCGAATGTCATAGGAGTCAAAAGGGGCTTTAGTCCCTTAATTTGCTAGAAGATCGAGAGTTTTGTGACCCGCTCATGGTTCGCGGACAATGGTATTGTAAAAGCGAAGGCTATATATAGAAGAGTCATAGCGAGTCTACGAGGTAAGAAAACAATAGAAGATCATTGTATGAGGAAGTATGCTGAGGCAAGAAATTCTGTTTCCTAAACTTAGGTGAAGGGGAAGGATCCTTCTGCTAAGTGTGCGGAGACCTTGGTAAGTCCGCAGGCTGAGTGCACGAGCCCCTGCAGCTAAGTGCGCAGGGAAGAAGAGTCTGTAACCGAATGATTATATCAATAAAATATTGTTTTGAAGCTCTACTTATGTATATGTGCGACTGTATTTACTTCATTTCTATATTTTCATTCTGTATCTAAATTTATCTGAATGAATGCTTAATTGATGTGCAAAAGCAACAGATCTACTTATTTAATTAATGTTATGAATGTTTAAAGCAATTCCCAAAGGTTTAGATTCTGTTTTTGCGAGTTACTGCAATTATTAAGATGGTAAGGGTTAGGGTTCACGAAGACTGAAAGAAGACCTAGAAGCTGCAGGAAATCATCACACTGACCTATGGTTGTAGAAAATTCGTTTTGTCATCCCCCTATACTGCTTCGGATGAGACTGCAACCTGCGCTATGCGGGTTGCTTCTGAAAGGGCTAGCAGTTGGGGCTTTGTTGGTTGGCACAGATACCTTTGAACCTAGGTCAGGACCCATCAAGCCAACAAATGGCTCCATTTCTAGGATAGATATCTATCCGAGGAATGTGTGAAGTCGAATAAATGTTTCCCAACTAAGAAAGAAATTGGGAAGTGGATAGATCAAAAGTTGCACAAATTTGTGGCTCAGGAAAACAGGAGTCTGTGTATGTCCACGGAAGAGTGGTTGAATATATATATGTATAACAACGAGCACAAAATATTATTCTTTTCTGTGCGAATTACATGAGTGGTTGTCAAAACTGGCAGATAGTCAGGGCATGTAGAAGTTGGACAACCCTATTGTGTGGACCCCAGAACTGGTAAAGCACTTAGAGGCTTCAGAAAACAAAATTATGCGGGGTGTTGATCATTGGATCGATATTACTCTATGGGGATTCATTACCGAGTTCACGATCGATACGTCCACCAGTTATAGCGAAGAAGAGCGCAAGTTTTTCAAGGGGCCAAGAGGTAAGTACTTGAAGTCCCTAAAGACTTGGATTAAAATGTTATTATGCGAAAAAAGGGTTATGCCACTAAATTTATGTTTAGAATAGATTCGACGAGAGATATGTGAAGTGGGAAAACATTCAAAAGAGACCTATATTCAGGTGCTAAATACAGTCTTCTGTTAGGAACGTCTGACAGTGGCGAAGAAACTAGTGTTCTGAGGACACCTCTAGGTGCACTCCAGGGAGTAAGATAAAGTATCACAAGGATATTGAATCCATCCACTCCACCTCGACCATCACCTCCGCCTAACACACCTACACCTATACCTCCACCTCCACCATTCAACATGGAAAACACAATGAATATGCCTGTGTTTAAGGGTCTAGGGACTGAAGACCCTGAACAATTTTGTTTTGTCACAGATGCTATATGGAAGGCACAACAGATTACTGACGATGACATGAATAAATCACAGTTGGTTACAATGCTACAGGACAAAGTGCTGAGCTGGTATAACAAGTTTTGTTTGGGTAAACCCAATGCGACTATGCTAGAAATGCAACAAGCACTGAAAAATGGATTTAAGAAGCCTAAATCACAAGCCCAGTCAATTATGGAGTTTAAAGAGATCCAACAAAGGGTAAATGAGTCTGCATGGGACTTTGATCAAAGACTGAAGTGTCTGATTCAGCAGGCTAATATGAAGATCACGGATGATCAACACAAAGACTGGTACATTTCTTTGCTATTGCCTCATCTGAGGTTGCCACTGTCTCAACAGAAGATAGGAACGCAAGCTGAAGTCTTGGAGATTGCGATGAGGTTGGAAGCTTCACCTATGTAGGATACGAATATGGGGGTACAACAGATTCAGTCACAATTGGCCAATTTACATATGGAGTTACAAAGACATAAGAAGGGAAAAGAAGTCCAACTTGAGGTGTGCGTAGAAGTTTGGTGCCTAAAGTGTAAGGGACATGGTAATGATAAGGACCATTTCCCAGTCTACCAGAATTAACTTATTGGGGGAGGTCATGTCCCCCTGAAGCTAGAAAACACCATTGGGCCAAGTACAGGAGTAGCATTATGGTGTGCTATTTGTCAAATCTTTGGGAAACACACGATTGATAACTGTCATCTCCTGCAAAAGTTTGTGTATATTCCACAACATTTGTTTTGCACTTTCTGTAAAACGACAGGTCACGATGAGTGCAACTGCCGAAGTTATGAGCTAATGATGGAGCGGACCCCTACATTTAGGATGTAGGTGGAAAATCAGCCTCAAGATAAGAGCACAACCGTGGTGCGCTAAGGATTCCAAGGCCGAGGAAGAGGCCGTAGAGGAGGAGCTGGTTTGGGTCGTGGTCAGATCAACTGTTACAACTGCGAAGAACCAAGACACTTTGCGCACGACTGTCAGAATGCTACGCACCCTTCATGTTAGTATTGTAGGCAGTTTGACCATGTTATAGAATATTTTCCGATACTTATAGCGAAGATGCAAGAAGAGAAGACTCAAACCTATCAACCTATGCAGAACATCCAAATGATGAGGTCGGAGCCTCACGAAGATGCCTAGTATTAATATTGTTACACTAAACGGTATCGCCACTGGAGAAGATAAGAGGAAGCAACCAGAAGTTGATGGATGGGAACGCAAGGGTGCTGGAGAAGAAATGGGGTTTGATCTAAGAAAAGCAAAGGAAACCTTTATGGAGGCCAAGAAGAGCTTCACGGAAACCTCTATATCAGGATGTCAGGGAAAATTTGAAGGAAACGATAATGTGCAGGATGTAGACCCTTCGTTGTTAGTGACATTTTTGAATACTTGTATGAAGCTTCTAAGGGATAGAAAGGTAGTGAAAGGGCTACAGGAACTAATAGATAATTTTAAGGGTAAAAATAAATTACTGCCAGAACAACACGCAGTACACAAAGTAATAAAAAAAAGAAGCGAAACAATCTCGAGATGAGACTGACTGTGAAAATTGGAGAGTACGAGATGGATCAAGTAATTCTTGATCTAGGATCTAATGCGGATGTTTTTCCAAAGAAAACTTGGGAGAGAATGGGGAGACCTACACTGCAGTGGTCTCCTATCCATCTACGTATGTAAAATCAACAAAAGATCATTCTTATGGGGCGCCTACATGGGGTAACAATAGATATTGAAGGAGCAAGTTCCCTAGCTGACTTTGAAGTGATCAAGATAGTTAACGATAGTAACCCTTACCCTGCTTTACTGGGAATTGATTGGGCCTTTGATATGGATGCAGTCATTAATCTCAAAAATCACAGAATGAAGTTCGAAAGAAAGGAGCTCCAGGTCATTGTTCCATTGGATCCAACTGACGATGCGCGATATACTGAACCAGTCCATGATTATGAAGAAGAAGACAACCTGGATCAGATCTATAAGATCACTGCGTGTGATGAGGACTAGATTAACCCTGTTGGAGATGGATGAGTCGCATAGGATAGGGAATTTTCCTACACTTCAAATTATGATTAGGAGCTTGAACATTGGCGGAACAGACTACATGAGGTATCATCGCTGCGATGTAACATGCTGAAAAAATTGCTTCGATGCATATCCACTAAGGTGAAAAATTTACATTATTATGGTGGTTTAGAATATGTTAATTTATTTTTGGATAAGTTTGAAAGAGATGTACTAGAGGAACAATGGTTCCAAGCTATAGATATTACACCACGAGTTATGCCTACCCATTGGTTGGGTATGCATAAGGACAACTTCGCGGATTGGAAGGAGTACCGAAGAATGAGGAAGTTGAGGTTTGGGTATGCCAATACCCGCTTGGTGGAGAAATACATAGGAAGGACGATTCGTGCTAGCATTTGGTGCGATGGACGAAATCATGGGGTGAAGAACCACAACCGGAATGGGTTCATATATTCTGCCACACGTTGGATACAATGCCAATGAACTGGTATTTGGAAATGGAGCTGCGACATGGCACTGCAGAATGGGATGTGTTGAAAGAAAGTTTTCTGTTAATTTTTTGCTTTGAAGATGGGTTTGAATGTATAGATGAAGCACTGCAAGCGATCAAAGCTACAATATTCAAGATGCTTGAGGAACTGGTTGCGTGGGTACAACCATATTGGAGTACGCAATTGTGCCATGCGCTCGAATGTTATAATGTGACTGCAGAGGAGGGTGAAGGACCAAGGTCTGTGGCACTATATGAATTGTTGAAGTGTTGAATTGCCTCCTCTTGAGTGATTCAAAATCTAAATTTTGTATACCTCTTGCAACAATCTCTTTAATATTGTTTTTCCAGACTTGACTTTTTGCTTGCTTGTGAAAAACAATTGTGTTCATATCTCTTACCTTTAAGCAAATGCTTTGGGATTTTAAATTCCAAATCTCTTCTTCCTCTTGAAGAGTTTTATGATAGGTTGAAAATCCTTATTTTTCTTCTTGCAACGTATCATATGTCACTAACCCATTCTCCATATTATCCTATATAATTTCCATTATTTTTTCAAGTACTTGTATCTTTCCTCGCTTTTTTGTTACTATTCTCGAATCCCTTGTTTTAATGTAAGCTTCAAGCACTTGATATTTTTCTCCTATATCGTAACCGGGATTCCCAATATCCACTCACTCCAAACCTTCTTCACCAAATCATTGAAGTTTGGCAAGTTTTCCCAAATCTAACAAGAGCGAAAGGGTAGTGGCCCAAAGTCAATGTCTTCTGAGATATCAAGAGAAATCACCCTATGATGTGAGTTGATCCAAGGGAGGGTACTAGAACTAACTAGTATTTTTGGGATAAGAATGAATATGAAATCAAAAATATTTCAAACCAATAACTATATGGCATGGTCCAATCCACTTATTTCTCCAAGTGAATTTGTTAATGGTAGGCTTTATATATAACAAATTTAATTTATGGATAAGGACTTATAAATGTCCTTGGAACTGATATCGAACATGATATCCCCATTTTTCCTCCCAATGATGCAAGTTTGTATTGAAGTTTCCACCCAATATGCATTATGATCCAAAAATCATGTCCCTGAGGGCCACTAAGGAATTTCAGCAATCATGTTTTTCTCTATATTGAACAGACATACATATATTGACAATGGAGCATACCTTATTTGAAGGAAGATGTATAAAATGAGTAGCTAACTAGTGGGATGTCAAACTAGATTCTAGCAATATAAGCGAATATTGAGACCACGTGGTGGATACATTGCCTTAAGATCCTCTTAAACTAACAAAAGGAATCCCACTACCATTCCAAATATTTTGTGATTTTGGAGGATCTCTTGATCCCCCATTTTTTCCTCCTAGAGTAGGTTAAATAAGGGTATTTATTTATTTATCAAATATTTCACTTACTCCATCATTTTTGCTGACCCCAATCTCCTACAATTCCAGGAGAGGACCCTCATTACATACTTTTTGAATGAGTAACTGAGAGGTTGAGTTGCCTCCTTTTTTGATCTTTCTATATCCCTTTATTTTTGGATCTAATATTGCATTTGTTCCCATTTCCTTGTCCTTCTTTATTTTTTCATGTCTTACCTCTCTACTGGTCTGTTGACAAGCCTTCCATTAGAGCCTTTCAAACTATTTATCCTTCTTTTCCTCTAAATTCTCATCAATTGAGATAAAAAAGAAATCCCATATTTGTATCTTTTAGCGGAGAGGAAGTGTTCCTCTTGCGAGGAATATTTCACTATTTATTGCTTTGGCATCAAATCATTTTTTAATGGTGGCATGTATTCATAATTTTTCTCTGGTTCATGCCCTAATCCCAATTGTTTTACCTATTCTTATACATTAGTTTTGAGAATTTCCCCTTCTTTAGTCATCGAATTAAGAGCCTCAAAGTTGTTATTTTTCTCACTTTCCCTTTACTAGATTCTTCCCCTCCCCTCAAAATGGATCGCCTAGGGGAATTTAGTCCTTTCCCTTTGTTCCCATTTTTATTTGGGTATTCTAGAGGATTTTTTTATTGTTTACCTAAGCCTCTTCTCCTCTTTTTATATTTCTTCTCCTCTTTTTCTATTTCCATTCTCTTCCTTCATTCCCTTGTTTTTGTTGCTCCTCCTACTTCATTTTGTATATTCTTGCAAAGTGTCCATATTCATGGCAAACTTTGAATTTAAAAGGAATTTAATCCCAGTCAATCTCCTTAATATGGGTCCAACTATCCAGATTTGGGTTATTTTTGCCAGGAGCCCCTTATCTTGATTTGCCTCCATGCATATCCTTGCACAAGAGAAGAGCCACCCTAGTGGCTCTGCTCAAGCAATGTATTTCCCAACCACATTGTTGATATTTATGGAAGTAGTATAATTCCAACGATGCACGGTCAAAAAAGGATTCTTTACCCAAGTCGTGACAAAAAAAGGGACATCACTTTTAGGGCGAAAATCCAGGCTTCATCGATCTAGATATAATCATTTGCCCCCCATGAATTAGGACCTTCTTTGAAAGATTAAGTTTGATCATCCATGTTCTTAGAAAAGAAGGTAAAAAACCTTTTCCACAGAAAGTTGAAGTGACAAAACCCTTAATCATGGGTTTCCAATTTTTTTAATTAATATAGATTGGATCATTATATTTTTTTCATCCATATTGACGCTTTCAAAGTGGAAAAAGTGGAGGAATCAACTCATAGGACCGTTTTTACCAACATAACCCAATTTGGAAAAACTGAGTGAAAACCCTTCTAGGAGCATTTTGAGGCACCAAATGACATTTTTGGGGGGGTAAAACTTTTCCATTTTAGTACCGCACCTTTTCATGATATTCTACACATAGATACCTTTCTAGTGGTGCAAGAATTGTGTCAATTAGAGTTTGTATGCAAAAGTTATGCCACTCAGAAGTTGACCTTCCTATTTTCACCACCATAATCTAAGAGAATGCCATGTCAACCCCCAATATTCATGGAAAATAGGATAGCCACATGATTATGATGTAGAAGACTCTAGAAGCGTCAATATTTTAACTTCGGTTAAGAGTTGAGGTTGTTAAACCAACCAATAGTAGGCTATCAGGTTGTGTTATAACCGGGCCAGTAGGAGGAAAAGCTATTCCATTCTTTCAAGTGCATTTGTTCCATATCCAAGAAAAAATAGTCAAGAGGGATAGGAGGTAGAGAAAATAGATGGGATTTTTTCACTGTAAAATCCCATAGGCCACAAGGCATACTTCTTTGTACTTACATCCATATTTCCATTAAGATAAAGAGAGCAGAGCAACCTCACCTTCCAGCTAGGTTTGTGAGCGGTGTCCTTTGGTGTTCTATCTTAGGAACTCACCCTATATATTCCTACGTGGTACGGTGTAGGGATTTATAGGGTAAGTTCCTCAGATAGAACACCAAAGGACACCGCTCACAAACAGATCACAGATCAATGCACCAGTATTCTTGACGTGGTTAAAACCCTCAAAGAGGGAAACAGTCCACTGCCTGAGCCAACACAACCACTTCAGGCAATTTATTAATAAAAAGAATGAAAATTTACATAAGTTTCTCTCATGAACAGTTACCCTACAAATGACCCTCCATGCTCTTTAAATAGAGATCATGTACTAATAAGGTTTTAAGCCACAGATCAAGTGTCGGTAATAATGAGGAGAGAATGAACCATCGGATCACTTCATGTCTAGAACATATCGTGACCGTCAGATTGTAAGTTACAAATGTACATAGTAAAGAAACACACTTTACCTAAATCTACACTAGACCAAGTTATACTTAACTATTTCCTATGTGTCGAAATATCCTAACATCCCCCCTTAAGAACAACTTGGGATAGGATTGGAGGATGTAGAAATATGACACAATAGGAGAAGGAAGGAGGCATTATAGCCTATCCCCCCTTAGTGACAACTTCCTGAACTCCAACCATAAATCGAAGTTTATTAAACTTCACCTCTGTGAGAGCCTTTTTAAAGATGTCTACAACTTGATCATTAGTTGAACAATAGTGCACTTCAAGAACATGGTCATGAATGAGAATTCTGATGAAGTGCATGTGTAGTTCAATGTGTTTGTTGCGCTGATGTTGGACTGGATCTTTGCATAATTGAATGGCACTTTCATTATCACACCAAAGTGTAGTCGGATGTTGCTTCTAAAAGCCAAACTCTGTTAGGATCTAACAAAGCCACAGGGCTTCTTTACTAGCTTCTACGGCGCCACGATACTCTGCTTCTACTGAAGAAAGAGAAATGGAACTTTGTTTCTTGAAAGCCCATGTAATCGGTCCAAAACCAAGAGTGAAGACATAACTTGTGTTAGGTTCCTATACCAATAGGAGTTATAATTTTGAATGACTAAGGTTAGGCCTTGTAAATTGTACATACCTTTTCTTTCTACTAATGTTTTCCATATTAAAAAATTAAAAAATGTAAAGAGGGTATGTCCTAAAAGAATAATCAAAGGACAAAAAAGAATAAGGAAAGGTTAAAAAATGAAAATATATGAACCCCAAAAACAAAAAGAGACCATGAAAGTGTGCTAGTCTAAATGCCACTCCTATTTACTTTTATGCATAATAATGATTGTGTGCAGCTTGTTATCTATGCCACAATCCATGGTAATCAAATTGTTTAATCTTGTTTATTTCATGATTTGAATTTTATGTTTATAGTTAGAAAATAAAATCTGACCAAATAGTTTAATCTTAGCAGATCATTAGATAGGTAGAGAAAATAAAAGGAGCTCATCAATTTAATCTGAGCCCTTGGGTGATATAAGGTTAGAATTAGATAGTCTACTTTGTAAGAGAAAAGGATTGATAAGGGTTTGATAGCCTAAATTCACCCAAATAAAATGAAGAAAAAATGGTAGGGTAAGTAAAATGGGTAAGTAGAAGAAATGTTGCAGAAATATCAAGTGATTACATAAAAGTACTTATGTCATGTTTAAATGCATTTTTCAAATGTGCATAAGAAGTAAACAAAGTAAGGACAATGGTTTACAACTTGGTTTATTTAACATCCCCTCAGTCATTTCACCCTTCTACTTACTAATTTCCCATAAATAAGTTCTAAGTACTTAAATCCATTAAGTCAAAGAGGCTCAGAGCATTTCTCTGACTTTTGGAGGGACCGGACCCTTGGCTTAATGACTTATGGACACAAGTGCTAGAATCCCCTTCATGAAAATTCATCTCCCTTCATTTCCCCTCATTAGCTTAATAAAACCCCTTTTCCTAAGGTTAAACTTCATTTACCTAGGAAAAGTAAACCCCCCCCCCCCCCCGCCCCCCACGTTAAAACATATTTAATCCAAAAACCCACAAAATAATGTTATCCTAAGTTTTGAGCATATGCGCGCAAATATCACATGTTACATTATGCTTGAGGAATATTAACCACCCCGCTCATTCATTTCATATTAATTTCTAATTTTATTGTATAAACCCTATAATTACCTTTTTCCCGTATATTAATTAGATCCCTAAATTAAATATCTCAACCCTTAGTTTTAATAAAAACTATATAAATTACCCATATCTCGATATAACCTTACTTAGTTTACCTAATCCCAGTAAACCTAAGTTAATCTCGTCATTAACCTCACCCAGTTCCCTAATCCCGCGATTAAGCCCCTCCCGATCACTTAACCCAGGATTAATTCCTAAATTAATCCCAAACCACTATGACTAAGACCCTTGGCCCCCCCCCCGACTCCCATTCATTTCCTCCGTGCATTTTCTCTGCTTAACTACCATCAGATCACAAGCGCCCAAATCTAACGGCCTACAGCCATATCGGCCGAACCTGATCGCCGACCTTTACCCACCCGATAAGGCGGTTTTCCCCGACTCCCCGAATGCTATGTGTCGCACTCTAAGGTAGATCGGGTGACCCCTCCTAAAAACCACCCTCACCACAAAAGCGATGCAATGGCCAAGCAAAACCGCTTCCCTGTTTAACCAGAAAAACCGCCAACTGTTCATTCATAAATGAACCCGCCAAAAATCACTGTTTTTTCTATAAAAGGCCGCGAATCCCTCTTTTTACCCTTTTCACTCATTTTTCTTTGAAAACTCTAAAAACCTTTGTGACTCCTGCAAATGCCAAACTTGCCATAGACCTCCAAATTCTCTCCAGAAGATGCTGCAAACAACCCAACTGACCTCTCAGCCCATACCAGAACTGTACAAACCTCTACAGCTGCCGTGAACCATCAACTTGAAGCCAATTCACCCAATTCCAGGAATTTCACCATAGAATACCACTCCCTGTTCAAATTTGGGAACGTTCATCCTGTCAAGTATTTTCATTAAGCAAAATTAATTGAAAAGCACCTTAAATTTGAAAACCTGTGGCCAAACCTTTTGATAAGTTTCCAATTTCCATTTAAAACCTTTAAATAAACCCCCAGTGCCCAATTCAAATCCACAAGAACTGAATAATGGCTGCCCGTGTTGCCTTGGATGTTAGACCTATGACAACTCCCCATTTGGACCTCGACCACCTTCCCTTGGCTGAGAGGGACTTCCAAATTAAGGATACATCTACCCAGGGCCACCTGCTTAAAATCCATTGTCAAAGTAGGGACAGATACCTCAACCATGCTGATAATATTGGCCTTTAGGAGTCAAATTTGCCAAAATATCAGTTCCCCCAAGTACATATCTTCCCAGAAAATGTACATATATGTCATGCATGCTACATCCCTGGTCATAGAACCATAATGTCTCATGACCAAAAGGTGTTGTTTACTATCATAGCTAAATCCATTAATGAAATGTTACAACTCCAACCAAGACCAAACCTGATCCCACTCTCAATTGGAGATTTGTTAGACCAATATTCCAAATTAAGTCCCTCCAGACTGGCCCAATTGTTCCAAGATTTCATTGTTGAAGAGCAGTACATTCCTAAAATCCCCCCCCCCCCCCCCCCCCCATATCTTTATGCCATGTTCTCTGAAAGGGGAAAAAAATCATCACCATGATATCATGTGTCCTAGGCTACTCTGCTGATGAATTTGTTGATGAACTTGTCCTGGCTGTCATGTCAATCTATACCCCAGGACAATGTCCTGTTGTTGTGTACAATTATGTTGAGTTCATAGCTGAGAGAATGCATGAAAAATTCACCAGGATGAAAAATGAAAGAGTATTCAAATACTCATCTGTCCTCTACCATATGTTCTTATATTATCAGCCAGACATATTTCCTTTTCCCCTCCAAAAGCTGGATACCAAAGGCCAACCTAGGTCTGTCATTTTTTGGACCCCACTGTTCCATAAGTCTGACTCTCCATATACCTATTCAGATTTCATAGATTCTTTTGTTCTTCCAGTCATGACTATGCTGAAAGGAAGCCCTCCACCCAGGATAAGTCTAGAGACCAAAAGGGTCCTTCAGTTGTCTAAACAAAGCAAAGTGGGAGATTGGTATCTTTACCAAAACCACACAGAGATAAGGATTTATGGTTTCCAGCTTGCACCATATAAACTACCCAAATACCTCCCCATGAGGTTATTTGATCTAGAGTACTATAGGAAAATAATGAACTCTGATGAGATAAATTTTGTCTCAGCCAAGAAAAGATCACAATTCAAAGTAAAAAACCAGTTAGGCCCCTTCATCTGCAATTCTAGAGAGGCAGGGAAGGAAGCAGACCAAATTTTGCAGCAAATGAAGTTCCAACAGAGTTTCATGTGGAGGTATGACCCTCAAGAATTCATGACTAGATTGAGAAAAAAGGCCAAGTTGGGACCTTATATCCACCACCCCATACTAGAGATAGAAAGATATGCAAATCAATCTGAGTGGGTGGAAAACACTCTTGTAGATAGAGACAATACAAAGGTAGATGTAGAGAATGCCTTATGTGACTTAGAAAGGCAGTTTGATGAGAGCTCGTTTTTGCAGGTACCTGAACAGCAAGAGCAGGCCATGAGCACCCTTTCTATCATGCAGACTCCCCAAAATGAAGAAAGAAATCCTAAGAGGAACATAGAGGGAGCTTCCACTTCAGGCATGGATACATCTAATGTACAGTGTGAAACCAATCACAACAAAAGGCAAAGGCTCAATCCTGTTTCTGAACAGGAAGATACAGAAGGATCAACACAAGTGACCAACACTAATTTGGGCAGAAGCAAGGGCACAAACCCATCTGGGGAGACACAGGAACCATCCACATCACAAACTCAGATGTTGGAAAGGCAGCTAAGTGTGGAAGTGTCTTCGTTCAGTAGACCTACTGACAAGGACCAAGACATAAAGGACAGATATAAAGAAATCAAAATGAGGAATGAGAAGCTCAAAGCTCAGACATATGCTCAATATCTAAAAATCACTCCCACAAATCAAACAAGGTTGATGTCAGCTTTTGACATCAAGGAGGGAAAGCTTCAAATGTCCTTTATCAAACCTACAACACAGCAGCCCAAGACATCATCAGACTTCAAGAGGGTTGACTTTGAAGTATTGGCAAGGGATATTCATCCCATAGACCAAATAGAACTGCATAAACATGCTGGAGAGATGATATACTCCACCCTTACAGGTAAAGCCATAGTTGCCCATCAGCTACAAAACTCATTGAATAATATCTCGGCATAGTTTCAGTTGGAGAAGGCCTCCTCACAGGCCAAGGATACAAGGATTAAGTCTTTGGAAGACTTAGTTATTGAGTTGGGACATGATCCCAAAGATATTAAAGCTATAGAGAAGCTCATAAAGAAGAAAAACGATGATATTGTTGCACTTAAGAAGCAATTAAAAATACCCCAGCTGCAACATCCTCAAACACTTGAAGTCATAGAGAGCCAAACCAGACATGAAGAGTTGATGGACTTGGTCCTAAAGCTTAATGATCAGTTAAGGGAGACAGAGAAGGAATTAGACACTTTAATTCAATTGAAGCAAAGTGATATTGCCACTACATCAGCAAATGTCATCCCAACAGTATCTACAATAGTCCCTTCCACATTAGCAGCTTCACTAGCACCTACAGCTCCACCTGCCACAACATTTCCAGTCACAACAGAGTCTACATCAACAGCAGGTACATCAGGGGAAAAAGTAGCAGAGTTGGTTAGAGCCATGGAGGAAATGTCTATTCAGGCTACAGAAATGAACAAACTGAAAGAAAAGGTGGCAAGTTTAGAAACTGAATACAAACTTGCCCAAATTATGAAAAAGGCAGAGGCACCAAAGGCCAATAGAATGAGTGAAAGAGTCAAATCTATGGAGAAAGACCTAACATTGGAGAAACCCCTTGGACAAGCCAAGGAACTGTTATGGGCCGATATCATTGACTCTGTCAAGGATATTTGGCCATCTATTCAAGTTATTTTTTAGCAGACAGAATTGATAAAGATAGCTACAGAAGCTATCCAAAAAGTCAAGGAGGAATTAGGAGACATGCCTGAGGATGCCAATCGACTCATCCACTTCCTTAACATAAAAAACAGGTATGAGCTTCATGAGATGGATCTAGAAGACATAATTGAAACCATTTGGGAAATAAGGAAGGTCCTTTCCAAGAGAAACCTAATGCTAAACTTGGAAGAAAAATTCCATAACATGCAGGTAGCCATTGATAGATTCATGGCTAAATTCCAAATTTTGAGGGAGAAAGGATTACCCAGTCCATTTTTCATTAATGAAAAACTTATGACACAGCAGGACTATGATAAGAGACTCAGGCAGTTGGCTAAAGAACAAGCTAGCACTTCAGCAATAAAAGCACTACCAACAGGCAAAGTTTTGTATAATACATTTGAGAACTTGTTTTTTCTCCAGAATGAGATAAAACACTTGTTCATCACCAAGCCCAATTTTTCCAAGTATATCGAGGCTTATGAGATATATACGCGAATGATGAATGTCAAGTTACCTAATAATAAATGGTTGGAAAATATTCCTGATTTATTGTAAGAAATTTACAGTAAAAAGGTTACTGTATAGTAAAAGTAGAACAGTCAGGTAAACAGATGAAAACAAGTCAACATGCCAAAGTGTATCAAGGTCAAAGAGTATGAGGTAAAAGTTAAAATTTAAAGAAGATTCCAGCGTAAAAGACCACAATAGCAAGCCAACATAAAGGACTACAAACCAAACTATAAAGGTCAGCAACACCACAATAAAAGGGACAACATGAAAACAGTTCAATAGTTGTCTCTATCTTCTTGCAAGAAGATATTTGTATTTCCTAGATTAAATATCAAGTTAGTTTGAGATATTTTGTAATAATTTTTGTATAAATACTTCACAATTTGAAGCAAGTAGGGGTGGATTCTTAGACATTTCTATAGACTTCTTGATCAAAATACTGTAAAGCCATTGGAGCATTGACTAAGCCAGCAAGCTAGATTGATGAATAAAGACCAGATATTTCAAAGGATTCATGTGTAAAGCGAAGTGTAGACAAGTATTTTCTCATGTTATTGTTATCTTCCTTAAAGTGTTTCCATAATCTTTAATGTATTTATGTATTTGAATGCTATGACATGGAATGATATCTCAGAATTTGTTTAAATACACTGTTTTAACTATTATGCATTTAAATGTTTTCTACTGATATCTAAGGAATTCTTAATTGCTCCTTAGTTTAGGTTGCCTCTTTATAATCTATAGCAAAGGATTCTTAATTTCCCTTTGTTTCCAATTACCCTCTGTTCCTCATTTAAATGTCGGTCTTAGAATTCTTAATTGCTCTCTCACCCTAATTTAAACCATTTCATCTTCCTGTTCCAAAGACCTGCACTTTACCCTGCTAGCTTGCCCTTTCAACATTCCCTTTAGTGAGTTGATCTAGTTCTGATGCCCTTCTATTGACTCCATAGCAATGGTCTAAAGACATCATTCTATCCATCTGTTTTAAGGATCTCACCACCCAATCTCAAATACAAATCAAAAACCTCAAGAACAATCATAACTAGCCTAAAATCCCAGCAAACAAAGTTAAATCATACAGAGAGAGCCCTCTCTGAGTATAGGTTGGCTAGAGCCTATGCTCCAAAGTTGGTTTGTGGTTACCTCGGTGATTTCTTTCTTTAACCTTGAGAAATTACTGAGTGATAACACCATGTAGTGGATTTCCGATCATCAGGGTCACCAGCCCAATCGGAATCAGTGAAACCAACCAATAGAGGAGATACTTTTTCACTGTAATGAATCCCAAACTGAACTATACCTCGAACATAATGAAGTATTATTTTAGATTCTTTCCAATGAATTTCATGTGGTTTTTGCATAAATCGAGCAATAAGGCCAACAACAAAGGAAAGGTCAGGATGAGTATGGGTCAGATACAAAAGTTTTCCTACAAGCTGACGGTTTAAGGTAGCATCAACTTTAGGGGAAGTACAAGTGACTGAAAGTTTGGCTCTAGGCTGAAAGGGAAAATGGGTTGGCTTACATTCTTCCATGTGAAAGTGGCGTAGAAGATCACATGCATACTTGGACTGGGAAAGGGAAATACCTTCTTTGGATTGCAAGACCTGAAGACCAAGAAAATAATGCAAGTGTACTAAGTCTGTCATTTCAAAATACTTTTTAACACTGGATTTCACATGGTTTATAAGGTTGGGATCACTACTAGTAAGGATATCATCATCAACATAAAGAACAAGAATGATAAGAGACTTACCCACTTTCTTGGCATAGACAGTATTATCAGAATGAAACCTAGAAAATCTAGTATCTAAAAGAAAGCTATCCATTTAGGCATACCAAGCTTGAGGGGCTTGCTTGAAACCATAAAGGGATTTCTTAAGCCGACATACAAGGCTGGAGTTTGGTTGTATAAAGCCAGGAGGTTGTTCCATATAGATTTCTTAATGCAAGTCCCCATGCAAAAAGGCATATTTAACATCCATCTGATGGACTTCCCATTTGAGCAAGGAAGCAAGGGAAAGAACAAGGTGGATAGAGTTCATTTTGGCAATAGGGGAGAAGGTTTCAGTATAGTCAATGCCTTCAACTTGTGAAAAAACCTTAGCAACAAGACGATTTTTGTGTTTATCAACTTTTCCATCTAGTCCATACTTGGTTTTGTAAACCCATTTGCATCTAACAAGTTTTCGTCCCTTTGGAAGACGAACAAGATCCCATGTATCATTTTCTAATAATGAACGATATTCTTCATTCATAGCTGCGTCTCAATCTGGAAGGCCTGAAGCTTCTGCAAAGGTGTTAGGATCATAATTCGCTGGAGCTTGAGCCAGTAAAGAAGAGGCTCTATCAAACTGAGAACAAGTGCGACGTTGATCTGTAGGATCGCCTGCAAGAGCACCTGCAGCATCTCGAGTAGCGCGGACCCATTTTGGAAGCTGAGGAGTTGAAGGAGGATCATAAGAAGGTGGGGGAGGATTTTCATCCTTGTTGTCATCATCTAAAGAAGAAATGTTTTCAAAAGTAGAAGGGATAAAGAGACGTGGCACATCCGCCAAACTAGGCTCATAGGCCGATATATTTTCAGCAAACTTTACATCTCTTCTAATGATAACATTTTTGGACTTGAGTGGAATAAGTCTATATCCTTTGACATCTTCAGAATATCCAACAAAAATACATTTTTCACTCTTAGGTTCTAAAGCTTTATGTTTCTCATCTGTAATATGGGCCCATGCTTCACTCCCAAAAATACGAAAGTGACTTACATCTGGTTTAATTGAGCTCCATGCTTCTTCTAGAGTGATATTCTTTAAAACCTTAGTAGGAGTGCGATTTACTATGTAATTTGCATAGTTAATTGCTTCTGCCCAAAAGTTAAGACTGTGTTTTAGATTGAAGCATACAATTAGCCATTTCTTTTAAGGTGCGATTCTTCCTTTCAGCTACACCATTTTGTTGTGGAGTATATGGAACAATATGTTGCATTTGACTTCCATGCTCAGTGCAAAATTTGATGAATTTGTTGTTAACATATTCGTCGCCATTATCAGATCTTAGCTTAAGAATTTGATGTCCAGATTATTTCTCAACAAAAGCCTTAAAGGCCAAGAAAATGTTAAATACTTCACTCTTGAGTTTTAAGAAGTATACCCAAGTGCGTCTAGAGAAATCATCAATGAAAGTTAAGAAATACTTGTAGCCAAAGAATGAAACAACTAGAAGTGGATCACATAAATCACTATGCACAAGCTGTAAAGGGGCCGAGGCGTGCCAAGAGGCACATTTTTCAAAACTATCTCGATGATGTTTTCCAAGTACACATCCAGAACAAACACCATCTCTGCAAAATACCATAGGAAGACCTATCACCATATTTTCTTTACATAGATTTTGAAGGAAGCGATAGTTTAAGTGACCAAATCGCTCATGCCAAAGTTTGCTCAGTTCATCATTATGAGCAACAAATACCGAGGTAAGTGTTGATGACCCAAAGTTGTTAAACTTATATAACCTTGTAGAATCATCAATAGTGCCAGTAGCCAAAATCTGTCTAGGATCTCTTAGGTCCTTAATTACAGCATCATGAGGTGAAAATTCAACGGTTTTACCTTCACCTGAATGAGTTATCTGATATATAGATAGAAGGTTGCAGGATAAGGTTGGAACACATAATACATCATTAAATTGACCATTTTCTAGATGAACAGTTCCAGTCCCTACAACACTAAGAGATCTACAATCACCAACATATATATTTTTGGTGTTACAGTCATTTAAAAAGAAAACATGGCTTTGTTTTTGGCCATGTGATAAGAAGCTCTAGAATCAATGATCCACTCATGAGAATGAGAAGAAGAAGATACATTTAGTGCATAACCAGGCCGAGATGCTTGACGACCACATGCAGAAAGTGTTATTCATGATGATGAAGTTGAAGTTGAAGAGTGCTCCAAATGGATGTTGTGCTTCTTCATTGCTCCTTCCAAGGCTTCCATTTTCTTAAAGCATTTGGATTCGAAGTGGCCATCTTAATTACAAAAGTTGCAATGTCTATTAGTCTTCTTCCTCTTGCTTTTATTTGCCCTATCATTTTGTTGAATTGATTTTTCATTTTGAGAATGAAATTGCTTAGGAGCCTTGTTTGGTATAGGACCATTCTTTTTAGGATACTGCTTGTTAGGATTCTTTGAATTTGGTTGATGTTGGGTAGCTAATGCTTTCTTAGAAGAGTTTCCAAGATTAAGAAGACCAAGATGTAAGAGTTTTTCTTGTTCTCTTATTAAAGAATCACAAAAGGCATCAAAAGAGGGGGACTTGTAGTCTTGTCCTTAAGAAATGAAGGCTTCTCTAGTAGAATGGAAGGTGGAAACAAACATAGAGTAGGCTGGTCCCAACTTAGTAAGAATGGAATAGATAAGGCTACCATATTATTTCTTAACCTTAACACCTTCCAAGAGAAGTCTAAGGGTCTTGAACTTGGACAAAAAATCTTCAATGGAAGAAAAATTATTGGAGTCAAGTGTAAGTAACTCATTTTCAAGTTAATGGGCTCTAATTTAATTTTTAATTCCAAAAACTTTAGTGAGTTGTTTCATTGCTTCATTTTTTTTTTTTTTTTTTTCTAGTTAAGACTAACCTAAGTACCCACGGGGGATTTGAACCGGTGACCTATCGCAAGGAGTGTCTTAACAGCGCACCCATTCACCGTCAATCCAAAACCCCGTGGGCTGTTTCATTGCTTCATTAGGGGTATCAAGTTCTACGATATGGAATCTAAGTTCTGGAGAAATAGACATCCCTATCAAGCCACGTGCTTGATCTTGCCTATTTTCCCATTTGGCTGCCTTATCTTCATCTTTAGGTTTAGTTTCTTGGCCTGAGACTATTCTGTAGAGACCTTTACTTCTAAGTAAATCCAAAATGTAGGACCACCATTGGAAGTAATTGGTGTTGTCAAGAATAACTTGGCATGAAATTTCCATTTTAATAGAAAATAAAGCTATAGACACTGAAACTAAGTGTTCCAATGGAAAGATCTCGAAAAATTAGGCCGATTAAAAAAAACAGCTCTGAAAGTGGCTTTCGAATGAAGAAGTTATGGCTTTTTGAAGAAAAGTTGTTGAAGATGCCGACGAAGTGCGTGCATGTGCAGAGGTGAGTAATAATGTTATATTTAATAAAAATCCCCTCCACCCCCTTTCCAAACTTAATCTAATTAGCTCACTTTAAAAAATATTTTATGTGACCCACTTTTATAAATAAGTGAAAGTCACTTTTACAATGGTACTTTATGAGCTACTCACTAAATTGTAAATTAAATAAAAGATAAAGAGACTTTAGAATTATAAGTGACTCACTTTTTATAATGGGGGAGAACACTTTTACATAAAGTAACTTTAAAACATAAGATACATGTACTTTTTGAAAAAATAACTCAACAAAAAGAAAGTCTTGAACTCAAGACTTCTATTCTCATAAAGTAACTTTGGACCAAGTGAGCTAATTTAAAAGGTTAGTAATTTTTGGAAAAGATGAAGGGGTTTTTTTTTTGGGTTACTGAAGCTTTGGGGTGCGTGATTACTTGAAAAAACTTTTTTTTGCCTACAAAAAAAAAACCACAAAGCCCAACACGGACATACAAAAAACAAAAACAAAAAAAAAAAACAAACCTTATCTCTTGAAGTTAGCTTTAGCAGGAAACTAAATATTTTCCTTAATGTTTTTGATTTTCCGAGATCACACTAAGGCGCGGTAGAAAAGAGCATATGCATGAGAAAAATCCTTCCTTTATGTTTCTAATTTGCCCAGATCGAATAAACAGAGAGAAAATAACTAAAAACTGCAAATAAACATTGTATACCTCCAGATATTAAAAATGACATAGCTAGGGTTATCAGAAACCTATTCGCGTGAAACGAAAGGGGTTCCTCATTAGAACAGATGCTCCTGAGACGATAGAGCAATTCTCTCAGCCAGAAAGTAGTTCGAAACAGTATATCTAGGAAACAACAGTCGGATGCAGTCATACCGGCTTTGGATTTGGAATCACCAACGGATGCAGACCTCAAATAGCTCTGATATCATGTAGGAATTTACAGGGTAAGTTCCTCAGATAGAACACCAAAGGACACCGCTCACAAATAGATCACAAATCAATACATCAGTGTTCTTGACGTGGTTAAAACCCTCAAAGAGAGAAACAGTCCACAGCCTGAGCCAACACGGCTACTTTAGGCAATTTATTAATAAAAATTATGAAAATTTACATAATTTTTTCTCATGAACGGTTACCCTACAAATGACCCTCCATGCTCTTTAAATAGAGATCATGGACCAATTGGGTGTCAAGCCACGGATCAAGTGTCAGTAATACCGAGGAGAGAATGAACCATTGGATTACTTCATGTCTAGAACATATCGTGACCGTTGGATTGTAAGTTACAAATGTACATAGTAAAGAAAAACACTTTACCTAACTCTACACTAGACCAAGTTATACTTAACTATTTCCTATGTGTCGAAATATCATAACATTTTCTCCCAAAAGGGGTTCCCAGAGCATATATTGTGTCAAATTGTTATAGACATATTTGGGCACTGTAACCCCAATCGCATATGTCCATAAACCAAGGGATTCTAAGTCCCTAAAAGTGTTGTTTCATACCCTAAAGGAGCAAGGTTAGCTGATTACATCATCTCCCAGAAGTTCTCCATGAAAAACTACTCAGAACTGGTCAAAGCAGGACCATACAGACTGCCCAGTGCTAAGGGTACGATGCATCTCACCTGCCACATGCAAAAAGTGCAATGCATACTAGAAATCCCTTCTGTAGGGTGTGATGAGCGAGAGTAGACAAATGGCACAAGCAGTTTGCTAGGTGGAAACCCAAAGAATCTTCTAGAAGTTGTTCATTTAACACTTGCCTCTGTGAATTCGCCCAAGGATGAGTAAGAGATCATGAAATATCCAAGTGGAACCAAGAACTATCAGAGAGATGAAACTAATCAAAATCCCAGAAGCTGACTCACCCCCTGCAAATATCTATATATGGATCCCTCATCCCAGAGATCCAGAGGTTGGAATTTGGTAATTTGCAAAGAAGTGTTTTTGGTTTCTCTTTGAAGACATTGTTGGGTGATCTTGCTTTGTATGAGGTGAAGAGGGCTTTCAAGCTGGGAGGATGGTGCTGGGTCAGACCAAGTGGTTGTAATCCTCTCTTCTACTACTTTTATCAATAAATCTATTTGAGTTTTCCTCCATATTCTTGTGTATCTCTGAATATTGTGTTGATATATGCATTTGTATGGTCAATATATATATGATCCTATATTGTTTACAGTGATAGATCTCTATGCTTTGATGGTATTATGTTGCTGTGATTCTACAGGTGCTCTTTGAAGCAGGACAAGTAAGGAAGCAGTGGCGAGATTCTGTCAAAGGGGAAAGGAAACAAGCAAGGAGCCAAGCGAAAGACTGAGGTTAGTACTCTCTTCTTCTTTCTCATCTATCTCTCGTAAAGGAAAATACAAGTAACTTTAGTTTGTTTGTTTCTAAGATAGCTACCCGTCTTAATGGGACTAGCAGTTCTGAATAGACACTAGTTTTCCTGGTAAAAAAATGGCAACTCCACTGGGGAAGAATTAGTTTGATTTCTTGTCTCTATTTGTTTGATTCATAAACCACAGACGGAGCCTAACGTTAAGCCAGCTAGCCTTCGAACTGCATTTGCTATGCAAGTGCAAAGTAGATCAACGCTGCTTCAGTCAATCTCTGGGTTTGTTTATGAACTAAACAATTGACTTGAAAACATCCTAAGTGCCCTAGAGGTAGCTCAAGTAACCTCATTAGATCAGCCCCTATACTTTGTATTTACTGACTATCATTGGCTCAGCCTAAATCCCTGAACTAAGCTGCAAACTGTGACCAAAAACCAAGTTAAAGTCTCGTCCCTGGACCATCGCACCTTCTCTTCTTCGCAATCGGGATGCATCGCACCTTTCGTGTGCAGTAGGTGAGATGCATCCCTGTTTCCCTGTGTTACAGCTGTGATGATCAGATAAGACTGTTTCTGCCTCCATATTTTGGTTTTTCTTCACTCTCTTCATCTTTATTCAAGAGTTTTGCTGTCTGTGATCAGTAGTCCACTGTTGATACCCCCTTTCTTTGCATCATCCAACCTCCATTGTACAAATATTTGTGAATGTTTTTATCTATTTTTCGCCATTCACAGTTCTCATTTACAAAATAGTAGCTTAATCGAACTGTCGTCTTTTGATTTGGAAGTGTCACAAGTGTCGTTTTCAGTCAAAGAAAAGAATCCTTCTCTTTTTGATAGTCGATTACATTGTTACTCTTGTATTTGATCTGAATTAATACTATTTCAAGTGTCGAAAGCAGTTTTCAATTCAAAATCGCAAAGTGTCATCTTGTCTCCCTTTCGTTTTTTGAAAAGAAAATCGTTAGTATTGTCGCTTTGAAAGAAGATATAATTTAGATTTGTACCCAGCATTCTTTTTGTCATTCACACATTAAGAAAGCGGAAAACAAATACATGCATGTGCATTTGCATTTAGACTGCTTGTTTATTTTGATTTAGGACAGTGCATCTAGTGTGTGCTCTCTGCTCTATGTTGAAAGGATTTCGTTTCTCTTTCCTTAGTAGCTAGGATTTTCATTGTAAAAAGAAGAGTAAACGACTGTTTATCATCTTAGATTGCATATTTAGGAGTTGTATATCTACATCACGCGATGAACCTTAAAGGCAAACTTCTTAAGAAAGATCAACTGTAAAATAAATTCAATGAACATAAAAACTCTTTGGAACCTAACGCACAACATCTAGAAGTATAGGCTAGAGACGTATTCCGGTGTCGTAAATCCTGGTAACTGTCGCTTTCATCGTAGGTTGGGTGATTCCTCCTCTTTGAGATGACAAGTTCCAGTATGGACTTGTGCTCCCATGTACCGTCGAGTATATATTGGGAGACCATAATAGGCTATATCCTTTATCCTTAGGAAGTCGTGTCTGCCGCCCTATCGATCGTAATGCACTGAACACAGCATTCGAGAAGAGTGACTCCCGTACCGTAAAAAGTATTCTGCAGTTTTGCGATTGGTTTGGTAATCCCTCTATCTATATTTCCAGAGTAGTCTCTTTCATTCCTTTTCAGACTCCTTAAAGGAAAAGGTCCATTTGAGCACTTGTCACTTTAGGCTCATTAAAAATCGAAGGCAACTAGAGTCATCTTTAGCTTTTTCTCGACTCTTAAAAATTGAAAAAGCAAGTTGTGTCAAAGCGTCTAAAATTTATTTTAATCGGAATAACGTCACTGTTCCCTCGTTGATATTAGGTTGAGAAAATGGAGTCCACCAACCAAGGATTTCCCCTTGGGGGAAATCCTAGTCCTTTCTCCTCTTGGGGAGATGTTGGTGCACCTCATATGGCCACATTGTCCCTTCTAGGACTGACAATTGGCCTGCTGGTATGGCTTTTCTCGACCTCTGTCGTTCAAAGCACTGTGATTCCTGAGCAATCAAATCAGCAACTAGATGATACTAAAGTTACCCCCCAACCTTCTACTTCATTTGTTTCTCCCTCTCCTTCTTCCTCTTCGCTTGGTGAAGATAGTAAAACTAAAAACCAAGTAACTGAGAAGAAGAAGAAAGGGAAGGAGAAGAAGAAGAAGGAGCCAACGGCAAAAAGGGGCAACCGTACATCGTCTAGCGAAAATCCACACACTGCACCATCCAAACCTAAATCTCCATGTGTCATCTGCAAAGGGGACCACTATCATCGAGATTGTCCTTGCATCCCACGGATCTTAAGGGACTGGTCTCCCTGCTTGCACAATCTGGTGTCATCAACCTCTGACGATCATGTTGAGAGTACACCGTTGTCCCTTCCTAGATGAAGGAAAATCTAAATTTCCTTACAGACTGTGTGAAGGCGATCATGCCCTCCACTGTTGTCCCTTCCTAGACGAAGCTAGAAGATTCTTGGATAACCGTCCTGCATCACCACAGCGACTCCCTCCTGGATACAAGAAACTCTTGCCGAGTCCATTGATAGTTGAAAATCCGATTGACGCACCTTTGTTGTTGGTGGAAGTGCTTATCATTGAAGATAAACCCTCTGAGTACACATCGGACCAAAGTCAACAGGTCGAAATGGTAGTCGACCCCATCTTGTCTTCAGAGGATTCACCTTCAGATGATACAGTGACCAAAGAGAATGAGAACGACACCGTTCAACTTATTTTCGTAAACACAGACTCTGATGAACATGGGGGCAATCTACCCATTGATTTACTGTAGGAAGGAAGTTTTTCAGAGATGTATCCGGTCGTTTCTTCGGTCCCACCTCCAAGCAACCTAGTTGTCTCCTTCGATTGGAATCTACTAGGCAGACCCCGTTTACCATCTAATGTACCATTCCGAATCATAGTGCAAACTTACAAAATGGTCATGGTTGGTACCATCATAGATGAAGGGGCTTCTGTGAGTATCCTTTCCTCATCTGCTTGGAAAGCGCTTGGTTCACCATCGCTTTTGCCCGAGATGCGATATCTGACAGGCTTCAACAAAGGAACCAGTCGACTGTTAGGGATCCTTCCAAATTTGCCTATAACTTTGAGAAGGAAAACCATTTATCTGAACGTGATGGTAGTCCAAGGACCTTTAGATTACAATCTTCTCCTTGGGCATGACTACATTTATAGCATAGGATCTATTGTTTCCTCACTCTTTCGAGTGACGTGTTTTCCACATGAAGGAAGAGTGGTCCAGCTCATAGACCAGCTTTCATTCCCTGGTTCAAACATAACTAATAGTGAAATGCCATCCCTAACAGGTATTTTTGCACAAGGAATGTCTCATCAATCTCTAGTCTGTCCACCTGATGAACGCGAGTGATTTGGTGGTTTTGACTGAAACCCAGGGGGCATGCACCCTGGTCTGCTTCGGCAGGAAAACTTCAAGTATAGGGTAGGTTTCCGTGGAGGATATATGACTGGTCTGACACACCCATCCATTTAGGAAAATGGGATTAGACTAGAATAAGATACCTCCGTCAGAAGGTATGCCTTTCCTGACAGAGTGAGTGTTTTGTCTGCAAATTGAAGGGTAACCTGGGTATGCCTTTCCCGACAGAGCAAGTGTTTTGTCTACAAATTGAAGGGTAACCTGGAAACTCTACTTCGCTATACCTAGGGGCATGCAAACCTTTTTTGCATGAAAATGAAAAGCGACCATTTATTTTCCTAGTTTGTAGATTCTTAACCCTTTAAACTCATAGGATTGGTTGTTCCTAGCTTACATAATAAAAGGAGTCGAAGCATAATTTCAAATGGTTCAAGCTCCCTAAAAAATGAACCTATCGATGAGACATCCTTATTATACGACTGGCACGAGCAGTTTTACGCGAAGTTCAAGCTCGTTAAAAATTAAACCTAGCAATGAGCATATGTTCCACCAGAGTTTAAGCTCATTAAAAAATGAACCCACTTCCAGTAAATAACCATTGTGAACGCATTATCATCAGGTTTTGAGCCTTGGTCGTGTTCTTACTATCACCTCCACTCTGTTTTAGCCGATCATTCGCCTCCATTTGATTGTTTACCCCTTTTGAGGAACAACTGTGATGAGTGATTCTGTTAGCCATCTTCTTAACACTGCCGTGATTGGAAAGTTCCAACCCTCACCTGGAACCAACTACTACCCGAAATATCACTCGTTCCTCAAAAACGAGTCTCCTTTAAGCTCTTTTCATCTGACTCGTAAAATATGAAAAGATTGCCGAGCAATTGGCCTCTCCATCTCGTTAAAGTGATTGGGAGTGCCAGCCCTCCTCTAGATTTTAATCTTTTTGGACCTGAGGGATTATTACACAAAAAGATTGAGCAGTTGTCTTCTTCGGCTCGTTAAAACTATCAAAAAGTCATCCCTTTCGCATTTATTTATACTTTTTCAGACTTAAGGGATTATACAACGAAATAGTAATATTGGAGTTTCCTTTCCGTCTCTTTTCAGACTCTCTAAAATTGAAAAGGACCGAGTTATCCTTTTCGTTAAACTCGTTAAAACAATAGCAACAAACTTGTCCATTCAGACAAGAGCGAGTTTCACTGTCGCTAAGCTTGTTAAAACATAGCGACGAGTTTGCCCAAAGGGAAAATTATAGAACAAGCATATGTTATCCTCCTCAAACTTGACAAAAGTAAAGAGGTACTAGTTAGAAATGACTGGGGAAAGTTGGGAAGAAAACTTGAAGAAACTTTATTGGTAGCAAGTTGCTATTGAACATGACACTTTCACTCCATCACCATGATTGAGTCGGGTTGGGTTATTCTGTTCACCGGTCATATCACCATTGGTCCACCGTACCGTCCACTTTTGGGGTTAACGCTACCAATCCATTTCATTGTCGCTGATATGTTCAAGAGAAGTCGCTCAGAGAATTCACCTACCCAGCTTATGTCTCATCCGCTACAATACCTTCACGCTTCATTCTTTCATGACCGCCACCTTGAACCTTGTATCATCCGATCGTTTTCACCTCTACAAAATCATTTGCTCCGTTATGTGTCGTAGATGTGGGATCCATCAATTCCCTCCTACGACGGGTCACTTCTTGTCGACATCAACTCATTATCCAAGAAGCCGACCTAGGAACAACCCTTTCAGTACTTTGAAGCTTGCATGCCTCAATGGCAAGTTTCTCACTTCCGGTGACAGGTTTACATTAATGGCCTTCGACCGAAAGATTTTGCGTGGTGTTCGACATCGACTCATGTATTCACACCACGTGAATTGTACTACAGTACCTTGAGGGTCATCATCATCATCGGTGATTCCTCCTACGCTTGTTAACAGCTTACATCATTGGCTATAATCAGGCGATGTCCTTCCATGTTCGACATCAGAACATCTTTTCACATGGATCGACTTGTACTTTCGGGCGAAGATTGAACGAGTTTTGAAGACCCCAGATCTAGTTTCATCCATTCGGGCTGCAATATATTCAGGAAAATAAAGAAATCAAATGTACATCATTGTTGCACAGATAATCATCCAAACTAAAGGATGATGGCTCTACCAGAATCATTAGTCTTCACATAGACGGTTGTCTGTCCTATGTACATGAAAATGAATTTATCAAGCTGAGCATGGGAATGCCCGCCTCAGCCAGATCATGAAAATATTATGAAGATAATGTATTGTATTATATCTTATTACAGGTCACCATCCAGTTTGAAAAACCTCGGATCCTCATTATAAAGCATTTCACCCGACATCAAAAGATTTATGACCTCATGCTTTAGGGGGCAACTATTATAGACATATTTGGGCACTGTAACCCCAATCGCATATGTCCATAAACCAAGGGCTTCTAGGTCCCTAAAAGTGTTTTTTCATACCCTAAAGGAGCAAGGTCAGTTGATTACATCATCTCCCAGAAGTTCTCCATGAAAAACTACTCAGAACTGGTCAAAGCTGGACCATACAGACTGCCCAGTGCTAAGGGTGTGATGCATCTCACCTGCCACATGCAAAAAGTGCGATGCATACTGGAAATCCCTTCGGTAGGGTGCGATGAGCGAGAGTAGACAAATGGCACAAGTAGTTTGCTAGGTGGAAACCTAGAGAATCTTCTAGAAGCTGTTCATTTGACACTTGCCTCCCTGAATTCGCCCAAGGATGAGTAAGAGATCATGAAATCTCCAAGTGGAACCAAGAACTATCAGAGAGATGACACTAATCAAAATCCCAGAAGCTGACTCACCCCCCTGAAAATATATATATATGGATCCCTCATCCCAGAGATCCAGAGGTTAGAATTTGGTAATTTGCAAAGAAGTGATGTTGGTTTCTCTTTGAAGATATTGTTGGGTGATCTTGCTTTGTATGAGGTGAAGAGGGATTTCAAGTTGGGAGGATGGCGTTGGGTCAGACCAAGTGGTTGTAATCCTCTCTTCTACTACTTTTATCAATAAAGCTATTTGAGTTTTCCTCCATATTCTTTTGTATCTCTAAATATTGTGTTGATATATGCATTTGTATGGTCAATATATATCTGATCCTATATTGTTTACAATGATAGATCTCTATGCTTTGATGGTATTATGTTGTTGTGATTCTACAGGTGCTCTTTGAAGCGGGACAAGTAAGGAAGTAGTGGCGAGATTCTGTCAAAGGGGAAAGGAAACAAGCAAGGAGCCAAGCGAAAGACTGAGGTTGGTACTCTCTGATTCTTTCTCATCTATCTCTCGTAAAGGAAAATACAAGTAACTTTAGTTTGTTTGTTTCTAAGATAGCTACCCATCTTAGTGGGACTAGCAGTTTTGAATAGACACTAATTTTCCTCGTAACACAAATGTGTGTGTGAAATTTTATTTTTTCATTGTATATTTTTTGCATAATTTTCATTCAATATTGTAGAATTTCATATTTTAAATAGAATATTTTCATATCTATTTTGACGAACTGTCAAGTGGAATATCCACGACAATTTACGGATCATATTGATATCAGAACCATGTTTCTTTGGGTGTATTGTGGATATTTGTAGGGGATCTAGGTCGGTTGGGATAAAAGTTGTAAAACCCTAATCCCGGTCCACGAATTTGTCAATAACATTTGTGATTTTGCAAAGGAGAGGTTTTCGTCGTTAGAACAACAAGTTGTTGGTATAAACCATAATGTAAATCTCCTCATAGTGGCCTTGAGAAATAATAATGGGATATTTGTAGAAGATGGGGGTTCGAATGCAGAGGAAAAATTAGAAGGGGGATCAAGACATTGGGAAGAAATGAAGAACTAGTTGAAGAAAGAACTAGGAAAATCTTAACCCAATTTGAGTATCGTGAATCAATCACAACCCCTATTTAAAATGGAAGAAAAGGTTGATATCAAGTCATATCATGATGATATCAATGCTCTGAAGTTGAATCACTGGTTGCAACAATTGGAAGTGTATTTCATCATCCCCAAATTGAGGAAGAGCATAATATCTCATTTACACAGTTAAAATTAGAGGGACATGCCTTGACTTTGTAGGAGAGTGATCTGAATTGGATCATTTATATTTGTTTCCATCAATATCGATGCATTTGGAGTGGAAAAAGTGGAGGAACCAACTCACAGGATCTTTTTTACCGGCGGGACCCAATTTGGTGAAATGGGGTTTGAAACCTTTCGGGAGAATTTTGAGGCATCAAATGAATTTTTTTGGGGGTAAAACTTTTCCACTTAAGTGCAACACCTTTTCATGTTATTATACACATAAATATTTCCAACAGTGTAAGAATCGTGTCAATCAGAGTCCGTATGCAAAAGTTATGCCACTTAGAAGTTGACCTTCCTGTTTTCACACCTATAGTTCGAGAGGATGCCGTGTCAGCCCCCATTATTCATGGAAAAGGGGCTAGCCATGTGTTTGTAATGTAAAATACTCTAGAATAGTATATTTTTTAACTCTAGTTAAGACTTGATGTAGTCAAACTTAACCATTAGTAGGCTATCGGGCTATGTTATAACTGGGCCACTAGGAGGAAGAGGCATTCCATTCTTTCGAGAGAATTATGTTTCATAGTTGAGAAAAGATAGCCATGAGAGATAGGAGGTAGAGCACACAGAGAGAATTTAGGCACTGTAGCAGCGCACGGGCCACAGACATTACGTCTTTGTATCTGTAGCCATATTTCCAGATAGAGAAAGAGATCGAAGCGACGTCACCTTCTAGCTGGGTTTTCTCCCAAAAGGGTTTCCCAGAGAGCATATCTTGTTTATTATGTGTGTTTGAGATTATTTTGTCATTTTATATTGTTCTACTTGATTTAATTTTACATGCATGCACTAACTACAGTTAATTTTACAGATCTAGAAATTAAATAAAATTGTAATAGTGTAGAATCTCAGATTTTTAATATAATATTATCATATCTATTGTGACGAAATGTCCAGTGGAATATCCACGACATTTTATGGATCATTTGGTATCAAAGTGGGTTTCTTTGGGTATTTTGTGGAGATTGCAGGGATCTAGATCGACGAGGCCAAAAATCGTAAAACCCTAATCATGGGCAACAAATCTGTAAACAAACCTCGTCATCCTGCAGAGGTGAGGTTTTCACGAATCAAAGAACAAGTCACAGATATAAACCTCAATGTAAACCTCCTCGTGGCAGCCCTAAGCAATAAGTTTGGGATATTTGGAGAAGAAGGGGGTTCGAATGCATAGGACAAACCAGAAGGGGGTTCGGGAGATCGGGAAGATGCAGATAACCAGTCAAAGAAAGAACTTGGAAAAGATCAACCCAGTTCGAGTGTTGTGAACCAATCCATGTTTAAAGTGAAAGAAAAAGTCTATATCAAGCCATACCATAATGAGATCGACACTCTGAAGCTAAACCACTGGTTGTAGCATCTAGAAGTTTATTTCAGTGTCCATCAAATTGAGGAAGGGCAGAATATCTCATTAAAATGGCTGAAATTGGAGGGCCATGCACTGACTTGGTGGGAGAGGCACGTGAAAACCCTAAGGTTGGAGGGAGAACCTCCGGTGACTAAGTGGGAGGATTTAAAAACCCTCGTTAAGTCACAATTTTATCCCATTGGGTACGTAGAAGACCAGTAGATCCGATGGCATTACTTCAGGCAAAATCCGAGCCAAAGTGTGCAGGAGTACACCACAGAATTCAAAAAGATGGCTATAATGTTGGGTATCTCTCCAAAGAACCTAGATGTACTCCTCAAGTACTTGGGGGGTATGCACTGCCATCTACCTCAAAAGAGCACAATCAAGTAGATCACAACAAAAGGAGAAACAAGATGATTCTAAGGAGCGGAAGAAGAATTAAAAAGGGGCAAAAGATAAAAAGGCAGCACCATAGCACACCAATGCAAAGATCCTAGCAACGACTACAACTACTGCAACATTGATGGCCATATAGAGGAGAAGTGTTGGAAGTTGCCTCCAGAGCTAAACCCAAAGAACAAGAAGAAAGACAATAAGAAGAAGAATCTCATGGCCACTTATTCAAGCAACCAAGTTGAAAGTAGCTTGGACGTGGATAAGAAGATCTTATGTACGTCAGTGCAAAAGGGGGTGAATCTAAGTAACCTTCGGCAACATGAAGAGAAAGAAATGACCAAACTCTTACATATCAAGATACAGGTCAAGAAGACGAAGATTGATTCTATGTTTGACACAGGATCGAAGACAAATCTCATTGCAGTAGATCTAGTCAAGAAGTTGGGGCTGGAATTTCATGATCATCCAAACCCATATCCATTGGGATGGGTACACAAGGATGCAAAGCTGAAGGTAACACAATAGTGTAAAATTAGATTTGCTATTAGTGCTGATTTTATTAATGAAGTAGATCTGGATGTGGTTCCCCTTGATGCATGTGGAGTTGTGTTTGGGAGTCCATACATGTACATGTGTGATGAAATATTTCTGAGGAGAGCTAACTAGTACTAGCACATCAAGGATGGAAAACCATTCATCATCAACGCCCATAAAGGAAAGTCGAAAATTTCACTGGTAAGTGCCAAACAAGCCAATAAATTTATCAGTTCCAACAATAAGTATATTTTATTGTTCTTAAGAGAAAATCAGACTGTAGAGGAGTCAATAAGAGGCAAGTCATCCCTAGATGGGTGTACTAAGAAACAAAAACAACAATTTGAGGAGTTGTTACATGCATACAAGGATGTGTTCCGAGAGCCTAAAGGGCTACCCCCTAAGAGAGAAGTGGAGCACAAGATCTAGTTATTACCAGACTCCCCATTGCCAAATATTGGGTTGTAAAAGAAGTCTATTATAGAAGCAAACGAGGTGAAGAAAGAGTTGCAACAGTTGCTCGAACAGGGTGTCATTCAACCGAGTACATCACCATGTGGGTCACCCATCATCATTGTGTCAAAGAAGGATGGGACTTGGCGGATGTGTATAGATTACAGGCCATTGAATAAAATCACGCTCAAGAATAGATATGCCCTACCCAAGATAGACGATCTGCTAGATCAATTGCATTAGGCAAAGTATTTCACCACACTGGACTTGAATTCTGGATATCACCAGGTTCCACTCAAAGAATAAGATACATGGAAGACCGCCTTCAAAAGCAGGCAAGGTTTGTATGAGTGGTTAGTTAGGCCATTTGGCCTATGTAATGCACCAACTACATTTATGAGATTAATGAATGATGTATTGCGCTCTTTTATAGATTCATTTTTTATTGTCTATTTGGATGATATACTAGTATATAGTGCTAACTGGGAGGAGCATATTTCATATTTGACGCAAGTGCTGGAAACATTGAAGAAGCACCAGCTGCTAGAAAATCTCAAGAAGTGTGAGTTTGTGTAGCAGTCTTTGGTGTATTTGGGATATCTGATAGGTGGATGAGAATTGGAGATAGATCCTTCCAAGATGAAGGCCATCATGAAATGGTCAGTGCCTACTAATGTTATTGAGGTTAGCAGTTTCATTGGAGCAACATAGTACTTGAGGAAATTCATAGCCTCGTTTTCAGTGGTAGCAGCACCACTCCACGCCATAACAGCAAGTGGCAAGAGTTTCCAATGGGGAAAGGGAAGTAGAAGGCTTTCAATGAGTTAAAGAAGAATATCAGCGAAGCAACAGTTCTGGCATTACCAAACTTGCAATGACCCTTTGAAGTGGAGACATATGTAAGTGGTTATGCTATGGGAGCTGTCTTGATGCAAGGAGGAAGGCCCATTTGCTACCATTCTGAAGTATTTCATGGGGTAGTTATTAACTACCTTACCTACAATAAGGAGCTCTATGCAATGGTGCAAGTTGTGAAGAAGTGGAAGCAGTATCTGATGGGAAAGGAGACAATAATTCACACAAATCACCAACTGTTACAGTATCTGCAAGCCCAGAATAAGCTACAACAGACCAGGCATTACAAGTGGATGGGGTTTTTACAGCAGCTTCATTTGGTGATCGAGTATAAGAAGGGCAGCACAAACAAGTTGGTTGATATGCTTTCAAGGTCACCCACATCAAAGATTATAACTTTGGGATTCTTATGCACATGGAGCCATTTTTATCCGGATTTAAATAGGAATGCAAAAAATTACAGATATAACCATAAATACAGAGATGCATCAGAAATAATACTTCATTTCATTAATGTAAAACATTGAAACATGCTTACAAACAGAAATGGAAATAAACCAGCTCGGGCGATGGTAGCTTATCTCTAAGAAGAGATGTGGCGGCTACATGCCTCTAAACTGTCTTACAGTGAGGCTCAAAGGCCTATTTATTGTTGAGAAACAATGGAAAAACCTAAACATCCAAAAACCTAACCCTAGGAGATGAAGCGCCAAACTATGGGCTCCGTTTGGGTAAATTGGTACATCAACTTCCTAGGGTCGTAAATTTGGCATACGATCTCTGTTTGATGCGTACAATACCTTGTTAGAAAGATCTATCCGAGGACTACAACTTTTGAGTGAGCAAAATTTGTTTATAAACAATGTTGCTCTCGGTTTTCCCAAAAAACGTCGTTTAGTGCCTCAAAATGGCTCCGGAAGTTCAGGACCCGAAAAACTGCTAAAAATAGTAAATTGTGCTACAATTAAGGAAACTAAAAAACTGAAAGAGATAGTTGTGGGGGTCCAAGTGGGATAGGTGGGTGGCCACCAACATCCACCTGGATCATTCCTCCCCCCTTAGGAAGCAATGGTTCCCATTGCGTTGAGTTCCTCCATGAGATGAGGAAACTTCTGTTGAACTTGGTCCCTGGTGAGTTGTTCTGCAACCTCTGTTGTGTCCAGTAATGGTGGGAAGCATGGTCGACGATGGTCCACATTGAACACTCGGTGCAAGAAAAGGAATGGGGGAATGATGTGCTCGAAAGCATTGTTTCCCACGGCCTTGGTAATCGTGGAAGGACCATGTCAGAGTGGTCGGAGCTTCTGATGGGCTCTTGTAAGGCATTCTTTCTATAGATGCAACCAGACTTTGTTGCCCACCTGAAACTTGTGTGGCACTTGATGCTGATCATGTCGCTGCTTATACTTGGCATTTTCTAGAATGGAGCGGTGATATATCGACCCGTTGGGTAGAGGTGCTCTAGGAGTCAGATCGAATGAATGATTGACCTGACAGTGCAATGGTACCCCTGTGGGTGGGGAGAAGATGTTCCTGACTTCTTTCATGACCATATCCCTCTATTGTTGTTGCTGGGTGGAGGAACCCTTCGTGAGGGTCATGGATGTGGCGACGATCTTCCCTTTACTTTGGGAGCAAACCAGACAGAAAATGAATTTCCTAGTCTGGGAGATGAGCTTGCTACATTTCTTAGCAGTGATCAAAGAGGTGGTTGTAGGTGGGGCTACCTCTGGTATCCTGTATAATGAATTACCCAAAGAAATAACAACAGTGCGAGGCCTTGACTCATACACAGCATGTCGCCTCCATAAGTATGGTTGGCCGAATAGTACATCATAAACATCAAGAGGTGCAACATCACACAATACCTCATCTGTGAATGGCTTGATGTTGTAGGGAAGGTGGCACTACTAGCGGACTTGGAGATCTCGTCCTTGGTGAAGCCACCCGATACTGTACAGTTGCGGGTGTGGTATGGTTGGTAGTCCTAACCGCTTCACGACCTCTGCTAAAATCAGGTTCTTTTGGATCCCACTGTCAACAATGAATTGCATTGGCGAACCCTTCACCCACATCTGTGAGTGGAAAAGATGCTCCCCCTCCTTTGGATCTTCGGGCTCAATCTTCTGGACCTTGGCGATGGAAACTGTGGCGTTGGGCTCTGCATCAATGATCTGCTTCCCTTTGCCATTCCCCTTGTCGGGTTTTGACTCAGGGTGGGAACATGCATCTGATTCTGAAGCCTTCAACTCGGCCACCAGCGACTGCTTGGTCTGACACTCACTTGTGTTATGAGTGGGGCTCTTATGGAACTCACACTACTTTCCTGTGTCCTTCTTTGGCTTCGTGGTGTTGTTCTTTTCTTGCGGCTTCGATGAGTTGTCTTGTGTCACCCAGCCTTGGCTTTGTCCTTTGTTCTTCGGATTCGCAGATCCAAAGTCTCGCTTCTTTTGTTTAAAATTCTGCTCGATCTTGACAGTGTATCGGTATGTCGTGCCGAGCGAGGAGATGTTCAGGAACTCCATATCGTCTTGGATGTATCTATGTAGGCAAACGTGGTATTTGAGTACCAAATGCAACTCAGAATCCTTGATACCCAACTTTGTGCGAAGGGTATGAAAAATATTTATGAACTCTAGCACATCTTGGTCCCTCCTTGTTGCAGCATGGTCAATTTGATGTATTTTTCCTCATATCTCTTGACAGGGTAGTAATGCTCCTTGATGGCATCTCGAAATGCATTCAAAGTGGGTGCGGCTAAAATTAGTGAGCTCGTACTTTCATCCTTCTACTCGCAGTAGGTTTCCCACCAGTCTTTGACGTGGGGGGGTACTTTGAGAAGTGCAAAAGTGATCTTTTCCCGGCTGGAAAAATAATGGACAGAAAAATATCCTTCTAGCATATTTAACCATTTATCTAAGACATATGCATCTATCTGACCCTCAAATATGGTGATTTCAAAATTAACATGTACCTTAAAGGGTGTGGCGCTTCCACAGTAGTTGCTAGAAGTAGATGTGTCGCCCCTGGGTAGCCGCTAAAGGATCTGGGTGAAGTTGTCCATCATCTCATTCCTTTGTTGCTCGAGGGCCTCTTCGAGCAAGATTTTGATAGGATCTCTTGCCCCCTCGTCTTTCTTTTCATTCGCCATGGGAGACCGTCGAGATTTGCGAGGCTGGTCTTGCAAAGGTTCGGCCAATTCAAGCCCTAACTCCTTATATCCCGACCTTGTTGGGGACATGCAAAGAAAAACAGAGAAAGAGCAGACCGCTCTGATACCACTGATTCGGATTTAAATAGAAACACAACAAATTATAGATATAACCATAAATACAGAGATGCAGTAGAAATAATACTTCATTTCATTAATGTAAAAATACTAAAATATGCTTACAAATAGAAATGGAAATAAACTAGCTAGGGCGATGGTAGCTTATCTCTGAGAAGATATGTGGAAGCTACATGCCTCTAAACTATCTTACAATGATGCTCGAAGGCTTATTTATTGTTGAGAAACAATGGAAAACCCTAAACATCCAAAAACCTTACCCTAGGAGATGAAGCACCAAACTATGGGCCCCGTTTGGGTAAATTGGTACATCAACTTCCCGAAGTCTTAACTTTGGCATACGATCTCCATTTGATACGTGCAATACCTCGTTAGAAAGATCTATCCAAGGACTACAACTTTTGAGTGAACAACATTGGTGCATCCCATTTTTCTCCCAATTTTCCAAAAAAACATCGTTTAGGGCCTCAAAATGACTCCGGAAGTTCAGGACCCGAAAAACTGCTAAAAATAATAAATTGTGCTACAATTAAGGAAACTAAAAAACTGAAAGAGACATTTGTGGGGGTTAAAGTGGGATAGGTGGGTGGCCACCAACCTCCACCTGAATCACATTCACCCATGATGCATACAAAGATTCATATTCAGAAGATGAGGACTTCAAGGAGGTGTATCAGCAGTTGCAAAGTCAGAATCATGTGCACGTTGGCGACAGCATCGTTGACTACCATCTCTAGGATGGGTTACTCTACAATCTAGATAGAGAGTCTCACACATCCAAGGTTACAGGGCACTTTGGTGTAGGGAAGACTGTGGCTAACTTGCAGAGGTATGTGTATTGGCCCAAGATGCAAGAAGAAGTAGCTAAAGAGGATGCATGCTCTTTTGTACCAGCAAGCCTAGCAACAGGAAACAGGGTCTGTATCATCCCTTTCCTGTACCTACTCATCCTTGGGAAAGCATTTCCATGGACTTTGTGGGAGTTTTACTGACAACCAGGAAGGGACATGACTATCTATTCATGGTAATTGACAGGTTTAGCAAGATGTGTGTTATGATGCCCTGTAAAAGAACCATCAATGGACAAGAAGTAGAAAACTTGTTCTTTGGACAGGTCTGGGTACACTTTGGGATACCAAGGAGCATCATTTCAGACAGGGATACAAGATTTCTCAGTGCATTCTGGACTACATTGTGGGAGAAGATGGACATGAAGTTGAAGATATCTACAACATTCCATCCATAGACAGATACGTAGACATAAGTAGTCAACAGGACTTTGGTGTAGCTTCTGAGGGGTTACAACCATAAGCATCAAAAGACTTGGGATGGAAATCTAGTATATATACATCATTCTTATAATAGAGCAGTCCACACTTCTACAAGAAAGTCCCCATTTGAAACTTGTTTTGGATATTTTCCACCTTCACCTTTGGATATTGCATATGGGTAGCAAGGAGGAGTGAAGGAATACATTACAGAAGATTCTTTGAGGGTTGAAAAAATTATAAAGAAGATCAGGCAAATCCATCTACAGGTTCAAGAAACATTGTAGAAGTCACAGGTGAAGTATAAGGCTAGGTATGATTAGCATAGAACAAAGATATCATTCAAGGTGGGAGACAGAGTATGGCTATAGTTGAACAAGGAGAGGATACAAGGACCTGGTAAGAAAATCAAGGCTCTAAGGTATGGTCCCTTTGAAATATTGGAAAAGGTGGTTGATAATTCCTATCGACTTAGTTTACCACCATTTATGAACATTTAATCAGTTGTGAATGTAGAGAATTTGAAACTTTATGAGCCTTCCATGCTAAATCAAGAAGAGGAACAGGTCCTACCTTCTGTGGATGATTTGGCACCATACACTTAGGCAGAGTTGACAGAAGATACAATTTTGCAGAAGAGGTCTAGAACTAAAATACAAGGGCAACAAGACCTTTGGAAAATTGGATTGAAGGGACAACTTCCAAGCAAAGCTAAATGGTACACCAGAGAGAAGGTGGAGTAAAAAATTCCACACCTCATTCAGTTAAATATTTTCGGGACCAAAATCTTCCCAAAATGGGGAGGTGTGATCTAAATTGGATCACTATATTCTTTTTCATCCATCTCGATGCATTTGGAGTGGAAAAAGTAGAGGAATCAGCTCACGGGACCTAGTTTGGCGAAATGGGGTCTGAAACCTTCTGGGAGCGTTTTGAGGAATCAAATGAAGTTTTTTGGGGGTAAAACTTTACCCTTCAAGTGTCGCACCTTTTCATGTTGTTCTACACACATAAATATTTCCAACGGCACAAAAATCGCGCCAATCAAAGTCTGTATGCAAAAGTTATGCCACTCAGAAGTTGACCTTCCTGTTTTCACACCTACAGTTCGGGAGGATGTCGCGTCAGCCCCCATTATTCATGGAAAAGGGGCTAGCCTTGTGTTTGTAATGTAAAAAAATCTAGAAGGGTCTTTTTTGTAACTTTAGTTAAGAGTTGATGTAGTCAAACTTAACCACTAGTAGGCTATCAGGCTGTATTATAACCGAGCCACTAGGAGGAAGAGGAATTCCATTCTTTCGAGAGCATTTTGTTCCATAGTTGAGAAAAGATAAACAAGAGAGATAGGAGGTAGAGCACACAGAGAGGATATGTGCACTGTAGCAGCCCACGGGCCACAAACATTACTTGTTTTTATCTGCAGCCATATTTCTAGAGAGAGAAAGAGAGTGAAGCGGCCTCACCTTCCATCTGGGTTTTCTCCCAAAAGGGTTTCCCATAGAGCATACCTTGTGTATTATGTGTGTGAGAGCTTATTTTTTCATTCTCTACTTTTCTTCTTGATTACTTTTACATGCATGCACTAATTACAGTTAATTTTACAGAATTAGAAATTAAATAAAATTGTAATAGTGTAGAATCTCAGATTTTTATATAATATTATTAGATACGTTGTGACAAACTATAAAGTGGAATATCCATGGTAGTTTACAGATCAGAGAGCCACACGGATACCCTAAGGTTGGAGGAAGAGCCTCCAGTGACCAAGTAGCAGGATTTTAAGACCCTCATTAATTCATATTTTTATCCTATTTGGTACGTAGAGGAACAATGGATCTAGTGGCACTACTTCAAGAAAAATTCAGGGCAAAGCGTGCAAAGAGTACACGTTAGAGTTCAGAAATATGGCCATAATGATGGGTATATCCCCAAAGAAACCAGATGTGATCCTCAATTATTTGTGGGGTCTACACTACCATCTGCAAGAGCAAGTGATGTTTTTCAAGCCCAAATCAATGGAAGAGGCTTGTGTACGAGCACAATCCCTGGAGAACATAGACCTAAAGACAGTGCAATCAAGTGGATCAAAGTAGAAGGAAAACAAGATGCTTCTAAGGAGGAGAAGAAGAAGTCAAATAGGGGAAAGATAAAAAAGACGAGAATCACAACACACCAATGCAAAGATCCCATCAACCACTGTAACCACTACAACATTGATGACCATACAGAGAAGTGCTAGAAGTTTCATCTAGAGTTAAACCAAAAGAACAAGAAGAAATACAATAAGAAGAATAATGTCATGGCCACTAATTCAAGAAACCAAGTTGAAAGCATCTCATATGTGGATGAGAAGATCATTTACACATTAGTGCATGAGGAGGTGAATCTAAGTAGCCTTACTAGCTATCATACATCAACACTAAATCTCCATTTTTAAAGGTGCATTTCTTAATGTGGCGATCATGCCACGCCTTTTCTCGAGCCTTCTGCACTTTCTGATGAAAACCTACCAATAATCGATCTTCTTCTAACTCAAGTATCTACGTGAGGCACTTTGCCATGATATCCCGATCTTCCATCTCCGTGACTGTAACAATCCTCAAACTGGGCACTATGTAATCTATTGGCATCACCGCTTCTTGTCCATAAACCAGTCGAAATGGTGTCTATCCAGTCAACTTCTTACATGTAGTTCTATATGACCAAAGAACAGTTGGTATGCGCTCATCCCAATCGTTCCTATTCATATTATAGATCTTTGTCAAATCATTCTCTAGGATCTTATTGAAAGCTTTAATTGTTCCATTTTCTTGAGGATGGTATGGCATGATTTTCTGATGATACATCTAGAATTCTTCTAGCAAAGCAACAATCGTTTCATTTAGAAAATGTGAACCGCTATCACTCATCAAAATCTTTGGACATTCAAACCTAGACAAAATGTACTCAAATATAAACTTCACAGTTGTAGTTGTGCTACAATCCTTCATGGGTTGCGCCTCAGCCCACCTGGTCAAGTATTCTATCATCGTGATGATGTAGCGTGCCCCTGTCTTCTTTCCTAGTGGTTGAATAGGTCCCACAAAATCTATTGCCCATTTGTCGAATGCATGTAAAAAGACTTGCAGGTTCAGAGGTAATTCATCGCTTCGCGACAACTTATTGATCCTCTAACATACATTGCATGCCCTACAATACTCCTTTTAGTCTTTGTGCATAGTTGGCCACCACAACCCAACTCATAGGATCTTCTGCGCAATCACTCTTCCAGCATAATGTCCTCCAACAACTCCTCCATGTGCTTCAGCGAGGATTATTTATCTTTCATAATTTGGTACATACCTATGTAGAACTTCATCTGTCCCCATTTTATACAAGTTCCCTTCAATTATGGAGAAATCCATAGCCCTGACCACCAATTTCTTCACGTGCACAAGAAAGAGTTGCACGACAGGCAATCCTTCATCAAGACTTGTAGGTTCTTCTCCATTCTCAATCCATGAAAGGTGATCGGGTCTAGCATTTAATGTTCCTGTCTTCACAATTACTTCGAAGTCATACTCTCGAAATAACAGTAAGCACCTACAAATCCCCCCCCCCCCCCCCCCCCAACACAAGCTTATTGACCAGGTACTTCAAAGCTGAATAGTCTGTATACATTTTGAAGTGCACACCCGATAGATAATGCCTAAACTTCTAGAGCACATATACTATCACCAATCCTTCGCGCTCTGTGGTTGAATAATTCTTCTCCACTTTAGACAATTTTCTGCTCTCAAATGCAATCGAATGGTCGATATCTCCTGTGCCTGGTTGGGTTAAAACTGCTCCTAATTCTATGCAGGACGCATCCACATGTACATTAAATTATTTCTTCCAATCGGGGAACGCTATAATATGTGTTGTAACCATACTTTCCTTAAAAGCATCTAAGTTTTTCTGGAAATCATCATCCAAGCAAAATGTCGCATCTTTTTTCAATAATTTCTCCATGGGCTCAGTGATCTACGCGTATGCCTTAATGAACTTTATATAGTATCCTGTATGGCATGATGTTGCACGCAATTGTTTTACATTCCTCAAGGGATCCAAACTGATAATCACCGCAATTTTAGTAGGGACCATCATCAACCCTTGCTTACAAACAACGTGGCCCAAAAGGATTCCATATGGTACACAAAATATACACTTCTTCAGATTTAGGGAGATCTGATACTTCCTACAAGTATCCAGCATTAGGCAAAGACTTGAAACATGATTTTTAACTAACTCGAACATCGTCCAATCATCAAAGTAGACCTCCAAAAACTTGTGAATAAATTCCTTAAAGGTTGCGACTACCACCCTAGAAAAGATCGTAGGGGCATTCTTAAGTCCAAAGGGCATAACTGTATACTGAAAAGAGCCCCATTCTGTAGTGAAAGTAGTCTTACTTCGATCTTCTAGCATGATCTTTATCTGGTGATATCCTGAGAATCCATCTGTAAAAGAGTATGCTTCTTAACCACCAATGTTCCCCAACACTTCATCTATGAATGGCGTAGGGAATGGATCATGTACACAAGAATCATTCAACTTCCTTAGATCTATGCAGATCCTGATTTTTCCCTTTGTCTTCTTCTCTTGAACTACCATAGGACTAACCCACTCTCATTCTTCTACAGGCTCAATAATCATTGTTGCGAGCATCTTATTCAGCTCTTCGTACACATTTTCTTTGTATTTTGGATTCAATCAGTATGGGTGATGCTTTACCCACTTCACATCTGGATTCAGATTGATCTTCATAATACCCAGATCACTACTATCCCCTTTAGATCAGAGATCTTTGTTGGAAATAAGTCTTGATATTCATGTAGCAACTTTGCGACTTTTTCAAATGTGTCCTCATCCTAGTAATTGCCTATATTCACAAACTTCAGCTGCGCTTCTGACCCAATGTTCACTTGCTTGGTCTTCAATGGTTTTGAAATGTCAGGAACCTCTACCTCAGGCCCAACGACTTCGTGTTGTCCCTCTGACTCAGGGATATTGATATTCTTGGGATCTTCCTCACCTTCTTTTGTGGTAACATTGTAACACTCCAGAGCATGGCGCAACTGTGTACTCCAGTCAGGTTGTACCCATGTGATAGGCTCTACAGGTGTTCTAAATATCGCAACCTTGATTTCTTGTAATGCTTCATCAATACATTCGAATCCGTCCTCAAAATTGAATGTTAGAAAAAATCTCTCCTTCATAATGTCCCATTTTTTGGTTCCATGTCGCAACTCTATTTCTAAGATCCAATTCATTGGAATAATAGCCAAGGTGTGGCAGAATATATGTACCCATTTAGGTTGTGGTTCCTCTCCCCATGCTTTCATCCAATGAGCCAAATGCTGGCATGGATCATCCTTCCCTATATATTTTTCAGTAATGTGAGTATTTTCATAGCCAAATCACAACTTCATCATCCTTCGATACCCCTTCCAGTCTGCAAAACTGTCCTTATGTGTACCCCACCATTTGGCAAGCATAGCTCTCAGGACGATGTCCAATGCCTGGAACCAATGCTCCTCCGTACATCCTTTTCAAATTTTTCAAGAAACGAATTGGCGTCTTCTAAGCCATCATAATATGGTAAGTTGCATACCTCAGTGGATATACATCGAAGTGATTTAGTAAGTCTGTTGCATCACAACATTGATACTTCATGCAATATATTCTACTAGTGCTCAAGCTCCTCATCAGAATCTAAGTTGCAGAAGTTGTCCTTTTACCGAGTAATTCTTCCATATTCCGTAGGATTGATCCAATCATCGTTCCATGCAGTAAGCTTATAGATCTATTCAATATCATCCTTCTCATAGTAAGCTCAGACTAGTTCAGTATACCATGCACCTTCGGCTGGATCCAATGGAACAATGACTCTCATTTCCTTCTTTTGAAATGTCATGTTGTGCTTCTTTAGGTTGATGATATCGCATTCATATCAAATGCCCAATTGATTCCAAGCAGCACCGGTTAGGAATTACTATCATCCACTATTTTGATTACCTCAAAATCAACTATAGCACGCGCCCATTCAATGTCTACAGTTACTCCATGTAGGCCTCCCATAGGAATAATCTTCTGTTGGTTCGCCATTCGCAGTTGAATTGGGGACCACTATAGCATCAATTTCCCATTCTTTCCCAGGGTCGTTTAGGCAAAACATTCACATCAGATCCCAAATAGATGATCACCTGGTCCATTTCAAATTCTTAGATCTTTGCAGTTAATCTCATCTCCCGACCAATCCTTTTCTTACTTTTGTCTACTTTATGCATTGCACGTTCTTCAGGTAGCAACTTACCCTTACCAACACAGTTGTTTATTAACTCTTGCAGTCCCTCCACTGCTTTCTTGTCCCTTAAGAGCTTCATGCAGGTTTGCAAGAAGGATTTCAATACTGAGGGATTTGTCTCCTGCGCAGCAATTACCTCTTAAGGCTTCTATGTTAATGCATTTTCGTTCTTTGATGTGGAAGCCCCTGAATCCAAAAAGATCTTCTTTGCCTCCATAAATGTTTATTTTTCCTTATGCAAATCAAATTTAATATCTTTGTCAGCAGCCCTACGCACCCACGGATTCTCTTCTGGTTGTTTCCCTGCGGCTTTATCTTCCCCGGTAGCTATATCACTTCACGTAACTATATTAACGTTTGGGCCTACCTCGCATGGTTCTAACCTCATCATCTGGATGTTTTGAGTGGGCTGCTGGTTCTTCTTCTCTTGCATCTTTGCGATGAGTATAGGACAATCTTCTATTACGTGGTCAAACTGTTGGTAATACTGACAAGAGGGGTGTGTCGGGTTCTGACAATCTTACACATAGTGGCCTGGTTCCCCACAATTGTAACAAATAACATGTCCACAACCTCTTCCATCTCCTCCCCCTCATCCTCTTCCTCATCCCTAGAATCCTCCACGCGCTGCAGGTGCGCCTTGATCCTGCTATGGACGTGTCTCAGCCTGTACTCTATATGTCGGAGTTTTGTCCATCATTAACTCATAGCTTCGACAATTGTGCTCATCATGGCCTATAAACTTACAGAAATTGCAGAATAGTTGTTGGGGAGTCTGTACGAACTTCTACAACAAATGGAAATTGTTAGTGGAGTGTTTTCTTGTTATTTGACAGATAGTGCACCAAGGCATTACGCCATTACTTGGTCCAACAAAAGTTTCTGGCTTCAGGGGGTTAGGACCTCCCGCAACTAGATAGTTCTGATATATGGGTAATGATCCTTGTCATGACCATTTCCTTTATACTTTAAGCACCAGACTTCAGAACAGTTCTCATTTTTTACCTCTTTTCCCTTTTTGAGAACCTGCAACTCCATATGCAGGCTAGCCAACTACATCTAAATCTTCTACACTCCCAGATTCGTATCCTGAATAGGCGAAGCCTCCAATTTCATAGCAGTTTCTAGCACTTCAACCTACGATCCAAGCTTCTGTTGTGACAATGGTAATCTCAAATGAGGCAACAACGTAGCAACATACTAGTCCTTATGTTGCTCGTCTGAAATCTATATATTAGCTTGTTGTAGCATACATTTCAGCCTTTGATCAATATCCCATGCAAATTCATTCACCTTCTGCTTAATTTCTTTGACCTCAGTCACATACTTGGCTTGAGACTTTGGCTTTCTGAATTCATTATTCAGCACATCTTTTGTGTCCTTCAATGACACAGTTGGATTAGTCATATTGTACTTAATATACCAATTCAGCACCCTATCTTGTAATGATGTGACCAGCTACGCTTTCTTCATATCATCATATGTTATCTGTTGTTACTTCCACACAACATCTGCTACAAACCATAATTGATCAGGGTCTTCTATCCCTAGGCCCCTGAATATAGGCATTTTCATAGTGTTTGCCATACTAAATAGTGGAGGTGGAGCTGGAGGTGGAGGCGTAGGTGTGTGAGGTGGAGGTGATGGCGAAGGTGGAGTGGATGGATGTGGAATTCCTACAATGCCTTGATCTACCAATTGTGGTGCACCTCTGGGCGTTTTCGGATTATCACCTTCTTCTTTGTTATCATATGCTCCCAACAAAGGACTGTACTCAGCAATTGTATCTAGATCTTTTCTAAATTGTTTCCCACTTCATGTAGCTCCCACCGAGCCTCTTCTAAACATCAATTTAGTGGCATAACCCATTTCTCGCACAATAGCATTTTAATCCAACTTTTCAGAGACTTCAGATACTTACCTCTGGGTCCTTTGAAAAACCGGCGTTTAGCTTCGCTATAACTGACAGACGTGTCAGTCGCAAACTCAGTGACAAATCCACCCAAAATACTATTGATCCAGCAATCTACACCCTTCACAACCATGTATTATGATCCTTCCACGCACTTCACTAACTCTAGAGTCCACACAATAGGGTTATCCAGCTTCTAGGTAGGTTGACCATCCACCAATTTAGCTAACCATTCGTATAATTCACACAGAAAAAGGCAAAAGAAAACTTTGTGTTCCTCTGTATACAGATATCTCTGCAACCACTCTTCTTTCCACAGACGCAGATTCCTATTTTTTTGTGTTGCAAACTTGTGCAGCTTCCGATCTATCCACTTTTCAATCTCTTTATTTGTTGGCCTCCACAAACCCCACATCACATGCCCATCAGATAGATCCCAGTCCTGACAACAGAACCATTTGTTGGCTTGATGGGGCTTGGACCCAGGTTCAGAATTAGTTGGACTAACCAACAAAACTCTACACTACCGACCCTTTCAACAACAACTCGCAATCTCACCCGAGGTAGTATTGGGGGATGCTAGAATCAGGTTTTTGCATCCAGAGGGTTATGTGACGTGTTTTCTACAGATCTAGGGCTTATCTTGACCTTCGCGAACCCTAACCCTTGAAACCCAGAAATTACGGTAAACAAAAGGTAACAGATTGTCCTTCGTCGATTGCGCTAAACATGCATAACATCATACAAATAAGCAGATCTATGTCTTCGTGAATCTATTAAGTACTTTTCTCGATTAAATGAATTCAATAGATCATAAATACAACAACTTCAAAAATAAACAATAATACACAGATACACATATATCACTTCAAAATATGTTTTTATTATGCTTCATATTCTTAGTTACAAACTCTTTCCAACACTGTGCACATTGCTACAGGGGCTCGCGCACTCAGTTGCGGACTTACCAAGGTCTCTATGCACTCAGTTGCAGGAGCCTTCCCCTTTGCCTAAGTATAGAACAAATAAATTCATATTCAACTCATTCTCGCCCTTAGCTTGCCTATGATCTTCCTTTTATACTCTTCCTTCATTACAATAACATGGTCCACGAACCATGGGCGAGTCTCAAAACAACTTGACTTTAAAAAAATAAGGGGCTTTGACCTTCCTAAAGTCCCTTTAACTCCTATTGACCTACGCTACTTGCGCTCCACTCCTCAAAATGCAGAGACTTTACAATATATTTACAATCTTAACAAAACTTTAACAAAATCAGACTCAAGGGACCCTGTCCCAACACCATAATGATGGGTATATCCCCAGAGAACCCAAATGAGCTTCTCAATTATTTGTGTGGTCTACACTGCCATCTATAGGAGAAAGTAATGTTGTTCAAGCCCAAATCAATGGAAGAGGCTTGTGTACGAGCACAATACTTGGAGAACATAGGCCTAAAGAGAGTGCAATCAACTGGATAAAAGAAGAAGTAGCAAAAAGACATTTCTAAGGAGGAGAAGAAGAAGTGAAAAGGGGGAAAAGATAAAAATACGACAACCACAACGCACCAATGCAAATATCCCATCAAACATTGTAACCACTGCAACATTGATGACCATACAAAGAAGTGCTAGAAGTTGCATCCAGAGTTAAACCCGAAAAATAAGAAGAAATACAATAAGAAGAAGGATCTCATAGCCACTTATTCGAGCAACCAGGTTGAAAGAAACTCAGATGTGGATGAGAAGATCATATGCACATCAGTGCATGAGGAGTTGAATCTAAGTAGCCTTCAGCAATAGGAAGAGAAAGAAATGACCAAACTCTTCAATATAAATATAAAGGTCAAGAAGACAAATATTGATGCTCTATTTGACTTGGGAATCACAAGTGAATCTCATTGTAGCAGAGCTGGTCAAGAAGATGGGGCTAGAAGTTTGTGATCATCCAAACCCATATCCACTGGGATGGCTAAATAGGGATGTAGAGTTGAAGGTAACAAAATAGTGAAAATTTAGATTTTCCATTAGTGTTGATTTTATTGATGAAGTAGAACTAGATGTGGTTCCCCTTGATGTATGTGGATTCATGTTTGGGAGTCCCTACATGTACATGCGAGATAAAATATTCATGTGGATATCCAACTAGTATCATCTTGTCAATGATGGAAAATCGTTCATCATCAATGTGCACAAAGGAAAGTCAAAAATTTCGCTGGTAAGTGCCACCCAAGCCAAGAAATTGATCGGTTCCAGCAAGAAGTTTGTTTTAATGTTTTAAAGAGAAAACAAGTTTGTATAAGAGTCAGTAAAATGAAAGGCATCCCTGGAGGGGTGTACTAATAAACAAAAACAACAACTGGAAGAGTTGCTACAGGCATGCAGGGATGTGTTCTGAGAGCCTAAAGGGTTACCACCTAAGAGGAAAGTGGAGCATGAGATTCAGCTATTGTCAGACTCCCCATTGCCAAATATTGGGTTGTATAAGTAGTTTGTTATAGAAGAAAGTGAGGTGAAGAAATAACTGTAGTGACTACTAGAACAGGGTTCAAGTACATCACTGTGTGGGTCACCCATCATCATTGTGCCAAAGAAGGATGGGACTTGGTGGATGTGTATAGATTAAAGGGTGTTGAACAAATCATGCTCAAGAACAAATGCCCCCTACCCAGGATAAATGATTTGATGGATCAGTTGCATCAAGAAAAATTATTTCACCAGGTTGGACTTAAAGTTTGGATATCACTAGGTTCAAGTCAAAGAAGAAGATACATGGAAGATCGCCTTCAAAACTAGGAAAGGTTTGTATGAGTGGTTAGTCATGCCATTTGTTCTATGTAATGCATCAGCTACATTTATGAGATTAATGAATGATTTATTGTGCCCTTTTATAGATTTATTTGTTATTGTATATTTAGATGATATATCGATATGCAATGCTACATGGGAGGACCACATCTCACATTTGACGCAAGTGTTTGAGACATTAAAGAAGCACCAGAGTAGAAAATCTCAATAAGTGTGAGTTTGCATAACATTCTTTGGTGTATATGGGGTATGTGATAGGTGGAGGATAGTTGAAGATAGATCCTTCCAAATGGAGGTCGTCATGAAATAGTCAGTGCCTACTAATGTTTTTGAGGTTAGGAGTTTCATTGGGGAAACACAGTACCCACGGAAATTCAAAGCCTCATTTTTAGCAGTAGAAGCACCGCTCCATGCCATAACAACAAGTGGAAAGGGTTTCTAGTGGGGAAAGGGTAAGCAGAAGGATTTCGATGAACTAAAGAATAAATTCAATCAAGCACCAGTTCTCGCATTACTAAGCTTACAACAACGCTTCAAAGTGGAGACAAATGCGAGTGGAAATTTTATGGGAGTGGTCTTGATGCAAGGAGGAAGGCATGTATGCTACCATTCTAAAGTATTTCATGGGGAAATTCTTAACTACCCTACCTACAACAAGGAGCCCTATGCCCTTATGAAAGCTGTGAAGAAGTGGAAGCACTATATGATAGGAAGCGAGATAGTAATCCACATAGATCACCAACCATTACAGTACTTGCAGACCCAAAGTAAGCTACAATAGATCAAGCGTTACAAGTGGATGGAGTTTCTATAGTATTTTTATTTTGTGATCAAGTAGAAGAAGGGAAGCACAAACAAGTTGGCCAACATGCTTTCAAGGCCACCCACACCAAAGATGTAACAATCCCTCGTTGATTTTCCATGTAAATAAAATAAGACCAAGGTCATGGGACATGTATTCTAAGTTGAATGTCGGAAATAACATTCTAGTGGGAATCACTTGTGATTAATTAATGGCTATGGAAATTGGAAAAGGCATTGGCAAAGGAAAAGAGGCAATAATTAGAATTTTAATTATGAAAATAAAGGAAAATAGAAGAAATGGCAGGTGAAGAGACACAAATTTGCATTCAAGGGAAAATAGAGGAAAATGAAGAAAATAGAGGCATCAATGATAAAATTACATCATAAAATCAATTGCTAGCATTTTGACAGTTTTGGGTTGAGCTCTCTTTCATTCTCTCATTCTCTCATACTCTTGCACACTTTGATAAATCTCGGAGCATTCTTGGAGCACTTGGGCATTCACTTGGGATTTGGATAAAGAACGAAAAGGTAAGCAGGGAAGTGCAAGGAAACAGTGGGATCAAAAACTACAGTTGGATTTCTTTGCATGAAACAAGTTGTATGTGTGATTTCCTTGTTGATTTTTGGATGCATGGTATATGCATGTGAGTCTTTGGTTATGTGTTGTCCTTGGCATGGAGATTTTCCTGGATTGATAGTGGATTTTAGCCTTGCCTTTCCATTTCCTAGATAGCCATGGTGTTGTGGGTTTATTCCACTTTTTTTTCTTATTTGTGCTCAGGTTCCTTATGGTTTTGGGTTGGAACAAATGCCCTGGGTTGAGTTACTAGTTCCTAGAGCCATTGGTTGGGACAAATTCTTTGGAGCCCTTGGTGGGTTGAGATACTAGTTCCTGGAGTTGTGATTGTAACAAATTCTCTGGAGCCCTGGAAGGTTATGGGTTGACTTACTAATTCCTGGAACCCTCGACAACTTTGGTAGAGACCAATCAAATTGATGTTAGTGATTTTTGAACCGTAGAGGTGGAATCATTGTGGTTGAGGGTTGAGGTGGTTTGGCCTATAGAAGCCCTAGTTGGTTTTGTCTTGGTTTATTCCATGAGATCCCACACTCATGCTTGGAATATGGCACGGGGGTGATTGGTTGAAAGAGATATTTGGTTCAACCCAATATATGGTTAGGTGGTACGTGGAAGTCCTTAACTTGGTTGTCATTTTCAAATGTTAATATGAGATATTTTCCTATTATGATTATGATCATTTGTACTCGTTATCATCTTAACATTATGGTTGATTTTCTATGGTTTTTATGTTGGTTATTTGTTGGTTATATGCTACTTATATGATGTATTCTATCTATGGCTCCCGTCATATTTTGATAAGTACTTGAATGGTTGATGAATGCATGGACTAACAAGTGTTATTGTAGCTAGCTAGAGAGGGCTTAGATCCTTCTTGGTGATTCTCAAATGAAGACCATTAATGTATTATCATATATGCATTCATGACCTCTAGCTTACATGTTTTCCATATGTTTGACAAAATGTCTAGTGTGCTTTAGGAAGTCTATGTCAAGTTTTTTGTTCAAGTTTGAATCTTTAACTTTGCCATCATGTTAAATATGATTTTTGAAAGTTACAAGAAATTTTGGGCAGTGGTCTAGAGGCTAGCCAAGAAAAGTGGCTTAGAGATCGGGACTAAAAGCACTGAACTAATGAATTTAGTCCATAACTGCATGGAAGCAGAACTATGTGTGTGGTTGGAAGCCTATAACCACACCCTTGCCTTGTTGTGCATGTGGTTGGGTGTTACGTTAGCGGAAAATGGTTCTATCTGAGGGATTGATCACCTAGGGTGGTTATCCAACTCTTGAGTGATATGTAGTCCCTATAGGATGTCAATTTGTGGTCAGTTTGTAGGCCCCACTTCCTTAACTGGAACACTGGAGTTCAGGTCATGTCATAGAGAAACTCGTCTCATCTTTACCTCGACTAGCTTGTGAATTATGCATATAGAGAATAATATTCAAAGGATGAGGACTTCAAGGAGGTGTTTTAGTAGTTTTAGAGTCAGAGTCATGTGCACCATGGAGACAACACTGTTGACTACCATATCTAGGATGGTTTACTCTACAGGATACATAAGTTATGTTTTCCTAAAGGTGAGAGATTTCAGTTGATTAGAGAGGCTCACACCTCCAATGTTGCAGGGCACTTTGGTGTAGGGAATATTCTGGCCAACTTGCAGAGGTATGTGTATTGGCCCAAGATGTTAGAGAAGGTAGCTAGGTTTATACGAGGATGCATGCTTTGTTGTACCAAGAAGCCTAGCAACACGAAACAATTTCTATATCATCCATTACTTGCACCCACTCATCCTTGGGAAAGCATTTCCATGGAATTTGTGGGAGGTATACCAACAACCAGGAAGGGACATGATTACTTGTTCGTGGTAGTTGACAGGTTCAACAAAATGTTTGTTTTGATGCCCGGTAAAAAGACCATCAGTGGGCAAGAAGCAGCGAACTTATTCTTAATTGGAGATGTCTGAGTGCACTTTGGGATACCAAGGAGCATCATTCTAGACAGGGATAAGAGATTTCTTAGTGCATTATGGACTAGATTGTGGGAAAAGATGGACATGAAGTTGAAGAGATCTACAACATTCCATCCATAGACAGATGAGCAGACAATAGTAGTCAATAAGAATTTGGTTCAGCTTCTGAGGGGATACGGCCATAAGCATATGAATACTTGGGATAAAAATTTGGTTTATATACAACATTCTTATAACAGAGTAGTCCGGACTTCTATAGGAACGTCCCCATTTGGAACCTAGTTTGGATATTTGATGCCTTCACCTTTGAAAATTACATATGGGTAACAAGGAGGAGTGAGGGAAGATCTTATAGGAGATGCCTTGAGGGCTGAAAATTTTGTAGAAAGGATCAGGAAGATCCATCTAGAGGTACAAGAGACATTGCAGAAGTCACAAAAGAAATATAAGTCCAAGCATGATCAACATAGAAGAGAGAAATCGTTCAAGGTAGGAGACAGAGTATAGCTACAATTGAACAAGAAGAGGCTACAAGGGCTTCGAAAGAAAATCAAGGCTTTGAGGTATGGTCCCTTCGAGATACCAGAAAATATGGGTGATAATGCCTATCGATTGATTTTACCACCATATATTACTCAATTTTGAATGTATATAATTTGAAACTCTATGAGTCTTCCATGCTAGATCGGGAAGAGGACCAGGTCCTACCTTTTGTAGAGGATTTGGAACCAGATGCTTAGGCATAGTTGACATAAGAGACAAGTTTCAAGAAAATGTCCAAAACTAAAAGATAGGGGTAGCATGACCTTTGGAAAATTGGTTTGAAAGGATAACTTTCAGGCAAAGCTAAATGGCACACCAAAGAGAAGGTAGAGGAAAAAATTCCTCACCTCATTCAGTAAAATCTGTTGGGGAAGAAAAGCCTCCCAAAATGGAGAGGTTTGATCCAAATTAGATCATTATATTGTTTTTCATCCATATCGATGCTTTTAGAGTGGAAAAGGTGGAGGAATAAGATCACATGACCATTTTTACTAGCAGGACCCAACTTCGAAAAATAGGGTTTGAAACCTTCTGAGAGTGTTTTGAGGCATCAAATGATGTTTTTTGGGGGTAAAACTTTTTTGTTTTAGCATATCATATTTTCATGTTATTCCAAACACATATACATTTCCAAAAACATAAGAATCACATCAATTGGAGTCCATATGCAAAATTTATTCCACTCAAAAGTTGACTTTCATGTTTTCACCACAATAGTTCAAGGGGATGCCACGTCAACCCCCAATATTCATGGAAATGGGGCTATCCATGTGATTTAATGTAGAACACTTTAGAATATTCAATATTGTAACTCTGTTTAAGAGTTGAGGTAGTCATATTGATCCGGATTTAAACAGGAACGCAACAAATTATAGAGATAACCATATACACAAAGTTGCAGCGGAAATAATACTTCATTTCATTAATGGAAAATACTGAAATATGCTTACAACCAGAAATGGAAATAAACCAGCTAGGGCGATGGTAGCTTATCTCTGAGAAGAGATGTGGTGGCTACATGCCTCTGAACTGTGTTACAATGAGGCTCGAAGGCCTATTTATTGTTGAGAAACAATGGAAAACCCTTAACATTCCAAAACCTAACCCTAGGAGATGAAACGCCAAACTGTGGGCCCCGTTTGGGGTAAATTGGTACATCAACTTCCCGGGGTCGTAACTTTGGCATATGATCTCCGTTTGACGCGTACAATAGCTCATTAGAAAGATATATCCGAGCACTATCATTGTTGCTCCGGATTCCCCAAAAAACGTCGTTTAGGGCCTCAAAACGGCTCCAGAAGTTCAAGACCCGAAAAACTGCTAAAAATAGTAAGTTGTGCTACAATTAAGCAAACTGAAAATGCTGAGAAAGACAATGGTGGGGGTCCAGGTGGACTTGGCAGGTGGCCACCAATATCCACCTGGATCATTCCTCCCCCCTTAGGAAGCAATGGTCCCCATTGCGTTGAGCTCCTCCATGAGATGAGGAAAGTTCTGCTGAACTTGTTCCCTGGTGAGCCACTTGCCCTGCTGAAGGAGTTGGCCTGCTTTGACAACTCGATACAGTTGGATATTCTGTTGGCGAGTGTTCTTGATCTGTGTGTCCATGACCCGATCAGTTGCAGCTTGTTCCATGCAATCTGGATTTAATTCTGTGGGTTTGAGCTGTTCTGCAATGTCGGATGTGTCTAGCAATGGTGGAAAGTATGGCCGAAGGCGGTCCACATTGAACACTGGGTGCAGGCCAAGGAATGGGGGAATGCTGAGCTCAAATGCATTGTCTCCCATAGCCTTAGTAATGGTGTAAGGACCATATCGGAGTGGTCTCAATTTCCGATAGGCTCCAGTAAGGCATTCCTTTTGCAAATGCAACCAGACTTTGTCGCCCACCTGAAACTTGTGTGGCACCCGATGTTGATCATGTCGCTGCTTGTACTTGGCATTTGATTTCTCAAGAATGTCATGGACCTGCTGGCGAATATGTTGGATGCGCTCAATGAAGCTGGTGGCCTTATCTGTTTCGGACTGGACATGAGCTGAATTCATGTGAGTAGCTGCAAGTGGCATGGCCACATCAATGGGGCATAGTGGCTGGAATCCCAAACCCACCTGAAAAGGGCTATGGCCAATGGAGCTGTGAAGAGCTCGGTTGTAGCTGTGCTGAACATAGGGGAGGTTCTCGTCCCATGTGCGTGGATGCTTTGAGTTATACATGCGCAGAATGTGCACAATCATCCTATTGACAACCTCTGTCTGGCCATCAGTTTGAGGATGGAAGGTTGTGGACTTCGTGAGTTTGGTGTCCAGCATTGACCAGAGACTGGACCAAAATGTGCTGAGAAACCGACTGTCCCGATCTGAGATGATAGACTGTGGGATCCCAAAGTGCACCCACACTCGTTCAAAGAAGAGTTTAGCAGTGGCTTCTGCTGTGATATTCTTCTTGCAAGCCACCATAATGGCCATCTTCGAGAACCTGTCGATGACCACAAAAACACAGTCATTTCCATGCTTAGTGGAAGGAAGGCCTGACATGTAATCCATGGAGATGGATTCCCAAGGTCGACTAGGGGTAGGCAACGGGGTATAGAGGCCGTGCTTCTTAATGGTCGGTTTGGCAATGGCACAGGCAGTACATGATCGGATGTACTTCCCAACATCCTGTCGAAGATTCGGCCAATAGAAATAATTTTGCAGTTCTGCCACTGTTTTCTCGACCCCGAAATGCCCAGCAGCCCGACTGTAGTGTGCTTCCCAAATCATCTTGGCACTCTCGCTTGAAGGAACACAAAGGTGACCGAGGTGGCATAATAGGGCATCCTGGAGGTGAAAATCTGCAACATGCCGACCCTCCAAGAGTGTCTGGTATGTGTGGTTGAATTCTGGGTCGCTTTTGTAGAGAAGTGGCCAATCAGAAGTCTCGTTCCCACAAGAGTTGAGCACGGTGGTCAGCGCCATGATCGGTGGTCGACTGAGGCAATCTGCAACATTATTGGTGCTGCCCTTTTTATACTTGATATTCAAGTGAAACTGTTGCAGGTATGTAGACCACTTTTGATGGCGATCATTCTGCAATTTCCCTTGGGTCTGTATGAACTGCAGGGGTCGGTGGTCTGTGTGGATGACCGTTTCCTTCCCCAAAATGTAATGCTTCCATTGTCGGTAGGCCTGTACAATGGAATACATCTCTTTATCATAAGTGGGGTACTTCCGGACTGTGTCTGAAAGTGTTTCACTGTGATATGCCACTGGATGTCCATGTTGAGTAAGGACTGCCCCAATAGCATAGTCAGAGGCATCTGTCTCGACCTCAAATGGTTGTTGTAAATCTGGTAATGCGAGCACTGGTGCCGTGCAGAGGCGATCCTTCAATTCCCTGAATGCCTTCTGTTGAGATTCAGACCAAAAGAATTTTTCTTTCGCCCCTCCCTTGGTGACTTGACTCAAGGGCCAAGAAATATGAGAAAACCCCAACACAAACCTGCGGTAGAAGTTGGCAAGACCTAGAAAGCTGCGGAGCTCTGTTAGAGTGGTTGGAGAGGGCCAATCCCGAATGACTTGGACCTTGGCTGGATCGACATGCACCCCCTTTTCATCAATGATGTATCCCAGATACTGACCCTGGGTCATGCCAAAAGTGCATTTCTCCAAATTGGCACATAGCTTGTGTTGCCGCAGTGTTTGGAGAACCTGTCGGATGTGGTGGAGGTGCTCTTCCCAACTCTGGCTGAAGATCAGAATGTCATCCAAGTATACTACTACAAAGGAGTTGGTGAATGGCCGCAAGATGTCATCCATTAGTCTCATAAAGGTTGCAGGAGCATTCGTCAATCCGAAAGGCATGACCAACCATTCGAAGAGGCCCTCCTTGGATTTGAAGGCAGTCTTCCACACATCTGAGGGTTCGATTGGTACCTGGTGATATCCTGACTTCAGATCGATCTTGCTGAAATATTTCGCCCCCTTTAGTTGGTCTAGGAGGTCATCAATCCGCGGGATCGGGTACCTATTACGGACAGTGATCTTGTTCAGTGCCCGATAGTCAATACAGAGTCTCCATGTCCCATCCTTCTTCTGTACCAACACGATCGGGCTCCCACAGGGCGATGAACTCGGACGGATGTGACCTTTCTGCAGGAGCTCCTGAATCTGCCTCTTGATTTCATCGTTCTCCAGAACGGAGCGCCGATAAATTGGTCCATTGGGTAGCGGCGCACCTGGGGTCAAATCGATGGAGTGCTTAACTTGACAGTGCAGAGGAACCCCTGCCGGGGAGGTGAAGATGTCCTCGTACTCCTCCACAATCTTGTCCATCTGTAGTTGTCGTGCAGAGGGACCCCGTTTGGAGGCCGTGGCCACTGTCTTCTTCTTTCCTTGAGGGCGTATCATCAGGAAAACAAATTTCCTGGTTTTGGAAATGATCTTACTGCATTGTTTTGCAGTAATCAAAGAGATGGCGGCAGGTGGTGCTACTTCTGGTATCCTGAACAACTTATTTCCCAATGTAATAATAACAGCACGGGGCCTTGATTCATACACAGCATGTCGCTTCCACAAGTATGGTTGTCCTAGTAATACATCACAAACTTCAAGGGGAGCAATGTCACACAATACCTCATCCGTGAAGGGCTTGATGTTGTATGGAAGGTGACACTGCTGGCTCACGCGAAGATCTCGTCCTTGGTGAAGCCACCCAATGGTGTATGGTTGTGGATGTGCTGTGGTCGGTAAGCCCAACCGCTTCACGACCTCTGCCGAAATGAGGTTCTTTTGACTCCTGCTATCAACAATGAACTGTATCGGGGAGCCCTTTACCCACATCTGGGAGTGGAAGAGACGCTCCTCCTCCTCTGGATCTTCGGGTTCATTTTTCTGGATCTTTGCGGTAGCAACAGTGGCGCTGGGATCCGCATCAATGATCTGCTTCCCTTTTTCATACCCCTTATCGGGTTCTGACTCAGAGTCGAAACATGCATCTGATTCTGAAACCTTTAGCTCAGCCACCAGTGACTGCTTGGCCCGACACTCACTTGTGTTGTGAGTGGAGCTCTTATGGAACTCGCACCATTTTCCAGTGTCCTTTCTCGGCTTTGCGGCGCTGTTCTTTGCTTGCAGCTTCGGCTGGTTGTCTTGGGCTGTCCCGCCTTGGCTTTGTCCTTTGTTCTGTGGTTTAGGAGCACCTTTCCCCTGCTTTGGATTCGCAGATCCAAAGTCTCGCTTCTTTTGTTTAAACTTCTGCTCGACCTTGACGACATATCGGTATGCTGCGCCGAGCGAGGGGATGTTTAGGAATTGTATTTCTTCCTGGATGTACTTGTGCAGGCAGCCATGGTATTTGAGTATCAAATGTTGCTCTGAATCCTTGATACCCAACTTTGTGCGAAGGGTATGGAAAAGATTGGTGAACTCCGGCACGTCTTGGTCCCTGCCCTGCCGCAGCATGGTCCACTTTATGTATTCATCCTCATAGCTTCCGACAGGGTAGTACTGCTCCTTGATGGCATCCCGGAACAAATCCCAGGTGGGTGCGGCTGAAAATAGTGAGCCAGTACTTTCATCCTTCTGCTCGCAGTAGGTTTCCCACCAGTCCTTGACGTGGGGGGCTGCTTTGAGAAGAGCAAAAACAATCTTTTCCCGACTCGAAAATTCATGAACAGAAAAATAACCCTCTAGCAGATTTAACCATTTATCTACGGCATCTGCGTCTATCTGACCCTCGAATATGGGGATTTCAAAATTAACTTGTACCTTAAAGGGTGTGGCGTTTCCAGAGTAGCTGCTGGAAGCCGATGCGTTGCTTCTGGGTAGCCGCTGAAGGATCTGGGCAAAGTTGTCCATCATCGCGTTCCGTTGTCGCTCGAGGGCTTCTTCGAGCAAGATTTTGATGGGATCTCCTGCCCCCTCGTCTTTCTTCTCGTCCGCCATGGGAGGCCGTCGGGATTTGCGAGGCTGGTCTTGCAAAGGTTCAACCAGTTCAAGCCCTAACTCCTTATATCCCGACCTTGTTGGGGACATGCAAAGAAAAACAGAGAAAAAGCAGACCGCTCTGATACCACTGATCCGAATTTAAACAGGAACGCAACAAATTACAGAGATAACCATATACACAAAGTTGCAGCGGAAATAATACTTCATTTCATTAATGGAAAATACTGAAATATGCTTACAACCAGAAATGGAAATAAACCAGCTAGGGCGATGGTAGCTTATCTCTGAGAAGAGATGTGGTGGCTACATGCCTCTGAAATGTGTTACAATGAGGCTCGAAGGCCTATTTATTGTTGAGAAACAATGGAAAACCCTTAACATTCCAAAACCTAACCCTAGGAGATGAAACGCCAAACTGTGGGCCCCGTTTGGGGTAAATTGGTACATCAACTTCCCGGGGTCGTAACTTTGGCATATGATCTCCGTTTGACGCGTACAATAGCTCATTAGAAAGATCTATCTGAGAACTATCATTGTTGGAACGGTTCCATGGCCCAATGTTGCCCCCGGATTCCCCAAAAAACGTCGTTTAGGGCCTCAAAACGGCTCCGGAAGTTCAGGACCCGAAAAACTGCTAAAAATAGTAAGTTGTGCTACAATTAAGGAAACTGAAAATGCTGAGAAAGACAATGGTGGGGGTCCATGTGGACTTGGCAGGTGGCCACCAATATCCACCGGGATCACATACCTAACCACTAGTAGGCTATCAAGTTGTGTTATAACCAGGCCACTAGGAGGAAAAGGTATTCCATTCTTTTGACCGCATTTGTTCCATAACTGAGCAAAAATAACCAAGAGGGATAGGAGGTAGAGCAAACAGAGAAAATTTGTGCATTGTAGCATCCCATGAGCCACATGCCATACTTCTTTGTACTTGCAGCCATATTTCCATTCAGAGAAAGAGAGTGGAGCAACCTCACCCTCCAGCTAGGTTTTTCTCCTAAAAGGGTTTCCCAAAGCATATCTTGTGTAAAATGTGTGTGTGTGATTTTAGTTTTTCGTTCTCTATTTTCTATATAATTTTCATTTTCATACATGCACCATTGATAGTAAATCTACAAATCCATAAATCCAACAAAACTGTAATAATGTAGAATTTCAGATTTTAAATATAATATTATCATATTTGTTTCGAGGAATTGTCCAATGGAATATCCATGATAGTTTATAGTTCATCAACCCACAACCTCATAGAACATCATGAGGGAGAGATCCTCATGAATTGGTATACCAAACCATGCTCAATCAGTTGTAGGGCTTGTGCTCTTAATGATGCGCAAAATCCTTGACCTTTGGAATTTCTCCCAGTTTCTTGACAAAACGAGAAGGTTTTTCCTTCTGGTATTGTATCCTATTTGCAACAATTGATTTAAAAGAAGTGATGTCATGAGCATGGGTTGGGAGATAATGCAAAGATCCGCCCAATCTGGCCATCTAGCCATAGAAAAAAGTGTTGTATCCAAGAAAACTTTGAAAGCTACAGATCTCCCAGTGTTTTCCCTCTATTGAAACCCTATTCTTTTTTCTACAATCATTTATACCTTTCCACTAAAAAGTTAATTCAAATATGCCACTTGTTTTCCCTTGGAGAAATGGGTTCACCAAGGCCCATGATAGACATCCTATACAAATTAGAGGAAAGCATAGGAAACAAAGAAAGTATAATTGGAATGAATCCAATTTTTACCAAAGAATTATTATAGAAATACATTGTAAGCCCCTCCAAACAGATGAATTTAATCAATTATTTCCTAAGCATGTTGAAGAGAGAACTTTGTTAGGTCCCTATAATACTAGTGTAACCCCTTATTGTTATTAGTGAAACCCCCTTATTATATTGTTGTGCCCATGTAGTCCCCATATTTTTATTATTGTGCCCCATAGAAGCCCACTATTGTTATTATTGTGCCCTTACATTATTATTGTTATGTCGGCTCTGATTATATTATGACCCCTTAGACTCCTATATATGGAAAGGAGGTCTTGTCATTTGTATCATCTAAGAATTGTTCATTTGTGTAATGTAAAGGAGGTTGACCCCTCAAAGAGGCTTATTTTGAAGGTGTTGATCTCTCTTTTCTTCTATTTTGTGAGTTGGTTTCATAACATTTGGTATCAGAGCTTGGATTCTAGGGTTCCGCTGCTCCAAACAGGTCATCATGGAATTTTTGCTATAACTTTTTTTCTACGACTTTTCAGAATCTAAAAAAACACCCATTTGATCTGAGATTGTTCTGAACCTCGGGTCCAAATTTTAGATCTCGTCTCGCTATAGTTTCAGAGATATTATCTGAGGAAGTTAGGGTTTTTGCAATCTCCAGAATTCCATCTCAAATAGGTCATCGTGTAATTTTCGCGATAGATTTTTTCTACGAAGGTTCAGACTCTGAAATTAAAAACCATTTGAGCCAAAATCTTGCTGAAGCTTGGGTCCAAATTTCAGATCTTTTGTCGCTATATTTTCAGATATATGATCCAAGGAAGTTAGGGTTTTTGAAGGCTCCCGAATTACATCCAAAACAGGTGACCTTGGAAAAATCATCATAACTCTCTCTATGAGCATCTGATTCAAATTTTATAATAAGTGACAGAGAGAAGACGGACTGTAGTTTGTTGGGTATCATTTTCAAAACCTAATGTCAAAGAAGTGACACGTGGCACATCATAGAAGTTTGCTCTACTGAATCAGTCTATAATTAGGTCATCGCAGGAGATTGGACATAATTTTTTCTTCGGGAATCCAATTGGGATCACACTTGCAGGGTTAGAAAGAGGACTCAAAGGGCTATCACAGACCAAAATGTCAGAACTTAAAGATTCAAAATTACAGAGTTATAGCCATTTCAAGATCGAGCTCCTAAAAACAAGAAAACGCGATATGAGGAAGTTTGATGGCAAGGATCCGGTAAATTGGATACTACAGATGGAGCAATATTTTGATGTACATGAGGTGCAACTGTTACAAAAGGTACGTATTGCATCTTTATATTTAGAATCAAATCAATTTTTATGTTATGAAGGGCTTTGTTCTCGTAAACCACTTGTCACGTGGTCAATTTTCATGGAGGAAATGATAGAACACTATGAGGATACAAATAGAAACACCTTCTTTAGCCAATTGATAAATCTCAAACAAAAGGGTTCAATGGAAGAGCACATTGAGGACTTTAAAAAATTGAATATAAGGGTAAATGATATTCCAGAGAAGCAAAGGATTGATGTCTTCATAGGGACTTTAAAGGATAACATTCAACATGAGGTTCGTCTTTGGGAACCTAATTCATTGGAGAAGGAATTTAGGTTGGCAAAAAAATTTGAAGTGGAATTATGGAAACAAGGAACCCCGCCACTCACAACTACAAATATGGAAGTGTTTTTTCTCCTAGCCTTCCACAACCTACAAGGTTTACACCACAACAATTGGAAGAAAAGAGAGAAAAGGGCTTTGTTACATTTGTGATAGCAAATACACTAAAGGTCATAAGTGTGCTGAGAAGAAACTATTTTACATAGATTGTGAAGAGGAGGAAGAAAAGGATCAAGAAACATCAAAAGAAGAGGATATACACCAGGAACCAGCCCCAGAGAAAGAAGAAATCAATCCGACCATATCTTATAAAGCATTGGCAAGAATTACCACTCCTCAAACTCTCAATATAAAAGGACATATCAAGAAGAAAAAGGTTCAAGAAGTGAAAGATCACATCGAGAAAGAAGAAATGAATCCGACCGCATCTTTTAATGCATTGGCTGGAATTACCACTCCTCAGACTATCAAGATAGAAGGACATATCAAGAAGAAAAAGGTAATAGTGTTGATTGATTCGGGCAGTACCCATAATTTTATTCATTGTAAGATAGCTAAGGAATTGAATTGCTTCCTATATCCAGCACCAAAGAGTCAAGTGATGGTTGCAAGTGGAGGAACCATAAATTTCTCTGGAAAGTGCCATAATATTTGGTGGGCTCCAGTATTGTAGCAATAATGCTACAACTCCTGGGGCTCCCTATCTCTAATTTTATCAACCCGGTAGTTCGTACAAACTTGGAAGCGACGGTGTTGTATGCACAAGTACTAGCTCTTGTCGCAGCTGTCACTTGGTCAGCTGGCACAAGTCCGCTAGGGCTCAAGCCAACTTCTATATGCTCTTCAGAAGAAGCTTTCTAAATGATGGACGAAGGCTATCTCGAGGGAAATTGATCTACTTTGCAAAAGTGAACTGAAAGCCAACCAAAACATGAAACCCTAGTAAACCCTAATTTGACTAGTTTGACCTCTATGATGCAATAGTGAAAGTGTAAATGTCTAAAAAGGATGTCATTACCTCTAATGATGTGAAATGCATGAACTCAAACTACTTCTATGAAAAAGGACATTGTTTTTGTATTTTTGCTTAAGTGGATGGAGTGATTATGATTTTGTTTCTTATTAGGGTTTGGCTGTTCAGAGGTGGTGCGAAGGGAGAGAAAGCTTGGGAAAGGTCAGGATGGCTAGGAGAGGTCCCAGAGGGTCCCTAGCATTGGTCCACAGAGGTCTACAACGTTTGGATGCTCAGCAACCAAGTTTGCAGGCTTCTACAGGATGTCTGCAGGGGATCCTACAGGAAACTAAGGAGTTCTACAGGAAGTCTGCTAACTTCTACAGGATGTGCTGTAAGTGGAAGTTTTGGGTGATGGTGAAGTGATGGAACGGTTTGGGTGGATAGGTAAGGTGGAGATGGAGCTTGTGATGACTTAGGGGCAGAGGAATAAGATGGAGAGAGAGTGCATGGAGTTGATTGGTGGATAGAAGGATGGCAGCAATGAAAGGTCAAAGAGATGAAGCTACGTGGCAATGGATGAGTTGGAAGGTAAACGAGCTGAACAGAGGTCGAGTAGGTGGCTTGAGGAGAGGTCAAGAAGAAGAAGGAGGAAGTAGAATGATATGGAGCAGTGTAAATAAAACAAATGACTGATGTCTTGCACCAAAAACGAGAATTCATTAACCAATGCTACCTGTGCTATTAAATCAAGAAACAGTGATGTAAATCATGAAGAAAAGTCGTGCATGGAAGTGCAATGACGAAGTATGGCTCAAGAGCAAAAGTGCATGGAAGGATCCACGATTAAACCGACTGTGTTGCAGCGTGCATGAAAGTAGAAAAGACTGCGTTTTTTTTGGTGGTTGGTATAGACTGCACCCCAATCCCTAAACAGAGATGGCAGTGATCTCTAACAACCTTTTCTTGGAGCTCCAGTGGATTACAAACCTCCTATCCGAATCTAAACAGCTGAAAGTAATTTAATCATAAACCAATCCTACTCAATCCTATTAAAGAAATCAAATCAGCAAACTGTGTTCTTGAAATGCACATCAAAACAAGTAAACAAAGTGCTGGAAAGAAAGGTAAGTAACACTACAAGAAGAGGAGATCTATTGCTCTCAGGTTGGGCCCTAACCTGAGAGCTATAGCTCCCTTAAAAGCTCAGAATTAGATCCAAATCTGCTTGCCTTTATTCATAATCAAAAGTCTAATGTCATGCCAAAACTGGCTTACAAAAACAAACACCAAGCTATGCTCCAAAAATTACAATATCAGTCCAAAAGTTCAAAAAGCTCCTAACAAAGGCTACGGCCTTCATATTTATACAAAATGAAGATCAAGCTGGCTTCCTCCATTCGTGGAGCTTGGTTGTCCAACTGAAAGTCAAACTGCTGTAAAACTGCTGATCCTGTACAACGTGTTGGCTGCCTTTAAGCTCGGTGGGGAGAGCTGTTAGAGCTCGGAGTGAAGGTGAAAATCACGAGGAGGGTCATCAAGACTGTGGACAACCTCCCTATGAACCCGCAATGTCACCTTTGATGTCTCCTTGTCTCCTTTTGCGTGGTCTTTTTCTCTCTTTAATGCTAAGAACCTGAAATCATCATGTATTAGTCACATAGATATAATGCCTGCCCTTATTCCTACAAACAACACGAATATACTAAGAAATGAATGCATAAGTGGTAAAATATGAATGGTTGAGCAAGGTAAGTAGGCCAATATGAGCCCAAATTGTACCAAAAATTGGGGCTCATCATCACCCCCCAGCTAAACTATTTGCTCATCCTTGAGCAACTTAGTCTAAATCTTCATCCTTCATTGCTTTCACTGCTTCCCTTACATCCCAAGGCTCTGTGGTAGTGTCCTCTTTGTTGATATGAAACCCTGCTTTCCTGTTCACCTCTTCCATTGTTGACTATCATCCTCCTCTGTATTACCTTCAGTCAACCCTAGCAGTAGTGGTGGGCTGAGTTTAAGGCCAATCCAGCTGGCCTGGAGGCTTTGCATGGATTTCTTGTAAAGGTCAACCCTTGCCAAAGCTTCCCTCATCCGAATGGGGGTATGGTACTCTCGGATTTTCAAGCTGTGTGCCAAGGTATTCCATCTGCGTGCACATGCTTGGGCAGCACTTTCTCCTAACAACCTTTCCATGTCTTCAAAGTGAGCTATGGCTTGGGCCTGTTGGTCCATAAATCTCAAGGAAGCTGTGGGATCAGTAGCCAACTGTTGGTGGGCTGAGATGAGTGCCACCAGATCCTCTGGTTCTGCTCGAATGAACAGTGGCTCGCTCACTTCTCGGTTCATGACCGATTTTGCTTCAGTTGCTCTTTGATCCTCATGGTTTAACCATGAAGCGAACGCCATCAATTGCATATCACCCAAGGCAATATTGGGATCCCAGGAGACTTCATTAGGCAAAGCCAAATTGTGGAGGTAAAACTCTGCTAATTTGGCTTTGTCTTCTGACGAGCTAGTACTGCACAATTCAGAAAATTGTTGTGGGTTTTGGATATGTGAAATACCTCTTTGTGCCAAGGTGTTTATTTGGAACTGCAGCCATTTATCTTTTAAGTACAATCCATAGGATTTTGCAGGTGGTCTGCATTGTATTGCCTCCATGGCCCAACTGGCCATGCAGGCCAATTGTGCTTCCTTTTGTTGCAGCTGTTCTTTTAGAGCTTGCACTTCAATTTTTGTTTGTTGTTCTGCTTCCTGTAGAAGTGTCATTGGATCTTCAAGACCGGTGGTCAGCTCCTTTTTGCCTTGTTGTTCTTTTGTGATGTCTTTGGAGGATGTTCCTGCCCCTGCCCTTAGTTCCTGTAGCTGCAATCTCAGCTTCTGATTTTCTTCCTGTAGAAGCACACGTTGGCAATTAGCCACATGTTTAGCCATGGTGAATTCACTCCTGACCTCCTTGAGTTGCTCTTGTTAAGGGCCTATGTCCGCCACACCCTTTGATTTGGCGATCTTCATCCATGTGTGGGAACGGACTCTTTCTTCCTCTAATGCAAAAAATAAGGGTACAGTAAATTTCTGCGGTATGATTTTGCCCGCCTCTAAAAAGGTGTAGTATGAACTCAGACTAGGCTGAGGGCTGGGCTCTGGTATATGTACTTCTTCTGCCTCTTCAGGTGGCTCTACCTCACCCTCCTTTGGTGGTGATGAGGGTCCTTCTCCTTCCCTCTTCTCTATTTCCTGTAGCCGGGCCAGAGTGTCCTGTAGAACATTTTCAGCTTCCTGTAGCCGAGTTTTTTCAGTCAACAGGTCTAACCTTTCTTGCCACGTATTTTTCTTTGGACTCCCCTTCTCGTAGGTGACTGTGATCCTGGAGGGTGACTTTTCCTTGGGAGAAGCAGGTGTATCTTCGATGACAATCGGGCTGCTGGACGGAGGCTGTGGCTTGCCCGTCTTTATCCTAACACTTCTTCGAGCTTTAAAGTATAGAGGGGTCTCCCTCTTCCTCTTTTCTTTCGGCTTAGGTGGCGTGCTGAGGCCAGCTAATACAGCTGCTGCCTCCCGTGCCAGAATATCCACCTTCTTCTCTTTGGGTTTCACCTTTTCGGGGCTTCCTGTAGAAGCCCCTGTTTTGGTAATTTTCGGGCTTCCTGTAGAAGACCCTTTTGCCAATTGCGGGCTTCCTGTAGAAGACCTTTTCTTTGTTTTCGGGCTTCGTGTAGAAGCCTGTTTCTGCTTTCCTGTAGACACGGGTGTCACCACCTTTTCTTGCTTAGCCGCATGGGTTTTGCTTTTTGCTTTGGTTGCAGGTGCTGATGAGGTACTTGGGCTGACATGGACCACCTCAGCTTTGTCCGTTCTGCTCTTCAACCTCTTTTCTCTTGCTGACAAGATGGGTGTGCCACCTTTTTCTTTGTCATCCTTTTCCTCCTGCTTCTTCTTTTGTTCTTTCTTCTGCACTGTGGTCGGGGTCTTCTGGCCTTTTTCTCTCTTTCCCTCGGCCACTGCTTCTTGTTCCTCACTGTTGGAGGAACCTGTTTCTTCAATCAACATTTTAATGTCTCCATCTCTTGTCAAATTCCGGAATGATTCCCATGAGAGGGGAACCTTATATGAATGCAGCGCATCCTCCACAAGAAGCTTGATCAACCCATGGTGGGCTATCTGATCTGGTATGCCCTCTTTTAGCTTTGTGGCACACTCAATTAGAGACTGCAACAGGAAATAAGGAATGCTCAGTTTTTGTTCTACAGGAAGATCAATCCGGTGCCTCAATTCAGTGAGCAACCGAAAGTGATATGCATACACGATGCTAAAACGGCCTTCACAAGTTATATATTTCATGATTTGCAAGCTGACTTCGTTCCATGGTGGCAGCAAGCTGGTTCTTCGCACCCCATTTTTGTCCTCTGAGAATTCCTCCTCAGGTGGAAAGAATTCTTTCTTGGCTTGCTGGCTCAACTTTCTTTCTTCCTTATCCCATGGCAAACCCATCGGAATTTCAGTAATCCGACTGATATATTGCGGGGTGAGCTTGAGGCTTAGACCTCTGAAATTCACTGTGGCCAGTGTCTTGGATTTCGACTTCAGAGCCTGCAAAAATTTTTCTGCCACTTCATCATCGTACCCCTGCAATTTGTCACAAAAAGATATCCATTGAACCCGTGTGAAGAGCTCTACCACTTCCTGGTTTTCCCTCAATTTGGTTGAATCAGTGGGTTCTCGTCTTATAAAACCACCCGGCATGATAACACAAGTTTCTTAACCAGAGGTGGTGATTGTGGAAGAGATTTTGGTTTACTGAGACAGAGCGTAGGATGTCATGCACATAACCCACAAAACTTATCCATGAGGACTTAACACAGTTTAATTACTCGACATCCTGTAGAATGACAGTATAGGCACAGCAGACAGCAATTTCACCGTTTTTCTATGACCGGAATGTGGACGACAATCTTGCCACCTTTAATAACCAGTTGCATGAAGAGTTCAGGGTTACCTTTTTAATTGGCCACCTTTTTACGTGAGGCACCCGCTTTCCTGTAGAAAATTGCGTTCCTGTAGGATGACAACGTTCCTGTAGAATGCAGCGTTCCTGTAGAATGCAGCACGCGGTTTTCGGGAGAGATTGCAGTCGGTCTGCGCCTTGGGCGTGCTTCTCAATCGCTCTGATAGCCAAAGGCTCGGCGTATCACACTGCAGAAGGATCAGGATAGCCGCTCGAGTTCAAACCGGTGGGTGATAAATGCATGAATGCGATCTTAGCCGATTAGATTTTGAATTCGGCGGAATCCGTGGCGCGGGGGTGAGCTGTCCCCGCCGGACCGTTGGGTGACGTCACCCCATCATTCAACTGTGCGTTCACTTGCTGCCGCATCAATTCCCGTGGATCTGCCGTCGCCTCTTCTGTTGAACTCGTTTTCTCAACGGGATTTCTCTCACGTGCGTGCTGCCCATTCTTTTTGTCACGGCCGCCACCCATACATCCAACTAGACTATTGACTGGCCGACGTGGCCGGCCAACTGACCATACTGCCGCTCAACCCATTCACCTTTACACTTAAGCAATCAATCAAAGTAACATTCATGCAATCTGATGGAAGGAAGGGTCGAGACACTTACCTGCGTGGCTGTACACGATGTTTCGGCTCTTTGGACGCTGATGAGTCGATTTACCTGCTGCTGGCGGACTTACACAGGCCCGGAGGTCCATGTTCATGAGCTGTCGTCGATGGATGGGATGCTTCAGTTGCATGTGCCCACGTTTCCCTTCATATGGCCTGCGCGGTGAATGGTATCCACTCTAGCAGGCTTAACTGTTACAGGACTCCCGCGGGATGTCTTGGAACAGTTCTTCCTCCTTGGGTGCATGCTGCACGACGATGGATGGCCTCACGATCATGCTCTCCGAGCCTCGGGCTGACTGTGATGAATATGGTGTGAGATCTCTAGCACTTTTTCCATTTACAAGTTGCTTTTTTTCCTCGAGACTCATCGATCTGCTTTGCTGGTGCAGGTACTTTGTTGCATGTCGACAAGGATGGTGGAACAAGATAACAGCAATGTGCATGGTTGACAACAGTGGCATGCATGCGTCCAAACCGATCCTTAGCCGTTAGATCTCCTCATGACATGAATTTTGGCCCATTCTGAGCTTCTACAGGAAGCTTCCTGTAGAAATACAGCGCTTCCTGTAGAAAGGATGCGTTCCTGTAGAGAGTCTGCACCTTCCTATAGAAGATCTGCATCTTCCTGTAGAAACTCTGCGTCTTCCTGTAGAAGACTCAAGTTGTAATAAAATTGCACATACCTTGGAGGAAATGAGGATTCTTGGAGGAGGTGCTGGTGAGGTGTCCTGGCTGCATGATGAGGACCCTTGGCTTTGAGTTGAGAGGTTTCCTCTCCTCCATAGAACACCTGCATGCAATTTTACATAATGAATCTGCTGACCTTGTTTTTCTTTTGTTTTTTTTTTTTTTTTTTTTTTTTTTTTTTTTTTTTTTTTGAAAGATAACAGGGGCGCCTCATTGAGGTTTTCACCCTTGCCATCTGCCTTGAGCGCCTCAAATAGGTTTTCACTCAAGGATCTTTTTCCAATCTCTTTTTTCTTTTCTTTTTTTTTTCTTTTTTTGAAAAGACAATAGGGGCGCCTCAATGAGGTTTTCACCCCTACCACCTGCCTTGGGCGCCTCAGAAAGTTTTCACCCAAGGATCTTTATTATTATTTTTTCTTTTTTTTTTTAGATTCTTCAGGGTATGCCCAAAGCAGAGGCAGAACCCTTCTCTATGACCAACACTGCCTTCTCCATAGTTTTGATGAACTCTTGTCTTGAGGGAGGCTTCCTGTAGATCTTCAATCGATGCCCATTGACAAGCATGGGGATGGCTTCCTCATCAATGGTCCTAATAAGCACAGATCCATTGTCATGACATTTTTCCACTGAATATGGCCCTAGCCATCTGGTTCTCAGCTTCCCCTTGATATCTTTGTATCTGGAGTCATACAACAAAGCCCAATCTCCCGGTTGAAATTGCTTGTCATGGAGATGTTGGTCATGCCACACCTTTCTCTGAAGTTGAACCACTTCTGAGTGAAGGAGGGCCTGCATTCGGTGCTCATCCAGGCCATTCAACTGCAATAGCCTTTCTTGTTGTGCATGGCTGAGATCTAGGTCCAGCTGAGCTGCCATCCTCAAAGTGTTGTATTCAAACTCAATGGACAGCAAAGCTTTCTTCCCATAGACCAGCTCATAAGGTGTGAAGCTGATGGTGGTCTTCCAAGTGGTGTTGTAAGCCCATGTGGCTTCAACCAGGCGATCTGCCCAGTCCTTTCTGCTGCTGCTCACCACCTTAGTCAAGATCCCTTCTAATGCTCTATTGGTGACTTCCACCTGCCCATTTGCTTGAGGGTGATAGGGGGTGGAAGTCCTATGCTTGATCTTGTGATGAGCTAGTAGATCTTCAACCAGGTTGGAGGTGAACTGGCTCCCTTGATCGGTGACCAGCTCTCTTGGATAGCCAAACTTATAGAAGATGTTTTCTCTTAGGAACTCGGCCACCTTTTCTTCGGTTGCTGCTTTGATTACTTTGGTCTCTGCCCACTTTGTCAGGTAGTCAGTGCACACAATGATGTAAGACCTTTGCCTCGAAGGAGGGTTGATTGGGCCCACAAAGTCCATACCCCACTTCTCAAATGGCTCAAGAGTCACCTGAGGTTGGAGAGGCATCTCATCCCTTTGGGTCGGTTTCCCCATTCTTTGGCATTGGTCACACTGAATGACATATCTTCTGACATCTTGATGAAGTGTGGGCCAATAGTAGCCTGCCTGCAGGATCTTGAAGGCAGTTCTCTTTGCTGCGAAATGTCCTCCACAAGGCCCATCATGACAAGTGAGGAGGATATCAAAGACTTCCTCCTCCCTTACACAACGCCTTAAGATCTGATCAGGGCCAAGCTTGAACAGATTGCCCCCGATCCAAGTAAATGAGGCACTTTTTCTGATGATTCTGCTCTTCTCTCTGGAAGATAGGTGCGGAGGGAACTGTGCTGAAACAAGGTAGTTTGCTATATCAGCAAACCATGGAGAGAGTACTGAAATAGCAAACAGATGTTCATCGGGCATCTGGTCATCCACCGTTCCATCCTCATCTGCAGACAAATCCAATCTAGATAAAAAGTCAGCAACAACATTTTCTCTACCTGGTTTGTCAACAATGGTCAAATCAAACTGCTGCAATAAAAGTAACCATCTAATAATACGAGCATTCACATCTGGTTTATTCATTAAATATCTAATTGCAGCATGGTCTGTATGTACAAAGGTTTGATAGCCAGTAATACAATGTCGGAACTTGTTCAGGGCATGGACCACAGCCAAGAATTCTTTCTCGGTTACAGTGTAATTCAGCTCAACTTTGGACAAGTTTTTGCTAACAAAGTAAATGGCATATGGAAGTTTTTTCTCAACCTGTCCTAAAGCTGCACCTATGGCTTTGTTCAAGGCATCAACGTGGATGTGGAAAGGTAGGGCCCAGTTTGGACCTCTCAGGATTGGGGCTGACACCAACTTGTCCTTCAATTCATTTAAAGCCCTCTGACAATCGTCAGTCCACTTAAACTCCGCATCTTTTGCCAACAGGCCAAACAATGGCGAGGCTACCTTGCTGAAATCTTTAATGAATCTCCGGTAGTATCCTGCTAATCCCAAGAAACTCTGAACATCCCTTACCTTTTGAGGAGGTGGAACCTGCTTGATGAGAGCAATTTTGTTAGGATCCACCTGCAACCCTTGGCAAGAAATGGTATGGCCTAGCACGGTCCCTTCAGTCATTAGGAATTCACATTTTTCAGGACTAAGGGACAAGTTCATGTCGATGCATTTGGTTAGGACTTTTCCCAGATTGGACAATGCTTCCTGAAAGTTGGCCCCATAAGGAGTGAAGTCATCCATATAGATTTCCACTGCATCATGGACCAGCTCCGAGAAGATGCTCAAAACAGCTCTCTGGAAGGTAGCAGGAGCATTGCATAGCCCAAAGGGAAGGACTCGGTAGGCAAAGGTACCCCAAGGGCAAGTGAAGGTGGTCTTATCTTGGTCTTCCGGGCTGATTTGGATTTGGTTGTACCCGCTAAACCCATCCAGGAAAGAGAAGAACTTCTTTCCTGCCAGTCCATCCAACACTTGATCTATGAAAGGTAGAGGGAAATGGTCTTTCTTGGTAGCTTTGTTCAGTTCTCGGTAGTCCACACAGATTCTCCATTTCCCATTTTTCTTGGGAACCAACACCAGAGGGGACACCCATTCACTATCTGAGATGGGGTAGATGAATCTGGCATCCAACAGTTTTTGCAATTCTTCCTTGACAATGTCCTTAAGGGTTGGATTCATTCTCCTCTGGGGTTGCCTAACCGGCTTACAATCCTCTTTGATGTATATGTGATGGGTACAAACCGAAGGATGGACTCCTTTCATCTCCTTATAGCTCCAAGCAAAAGCATCTAGGTGACTGGCCAACAGGCTACACAGCTCCTTCTCCTGGGAAGGAGATAGGGAGGAGCTGATCTTCAACGTTCTCTCAGGGCCGAACTCCACATTCTTGACTCTGGGAGTGACAGGGTTGGTTGTACAAAGATCCACTAAAGTGCTAACTTGGGCATCCTCCACCAATTTCTCTAAGGATAGTGTACTGGAAGGTGGATTCTGGATCAGGGTCTCAATCAAGTCATCCTCGGTTGGGGGGTCTCTTCTAGTGGTCTCTAAGGTGCACAGAGGTGCTGAGTACACCTCGTCTTCCTCTCCTTCTTCTAACCAGAGTGGTAAGTCATGCTCTAAGGAGGGTTGGGCAGGAGGGTATAGGACTAGCTGTTTGGACATAGGACCGTTTTTGATGGTCATATTTCCTGCACGACAACTTATGTAAGCATCTGCAGTGGCTAACCAAGGCCTTCCCAAAATGAGAGGATATCCAGTAAGCTTTGCCTTGGGTTGCAGAACCAAGAAATCTGCAGGATATTCCCAAGAGTCGATAGAGACCAAGACATCCTCCACAATCCCTTCGGGAGTCACAGTGGAGCGATCTGCTAATTGCAGTACTGTCGAGGTCTTCCTCAAGGAACCCTGAAGATTGAGTTTGAGCATGGTATCCCTGGTCATCACATTAATGGCAGCCCCCAGATCGATCAAGGTGTGAGGTATGATGGTGCCATTGATGTGGACATCTACTACAGGACTTCCAGGATCTAGGTACTTTGGGCAGATGACTTGTCCTAACATAAGGTCAGACAGTTGTCCTATGACATTGATGGTTGAAGCATCTTTCTTCCGCCTGCCTGGGTGTTTGAAACACTTTTCCTTAACCAGTTTGTTGTATATTGGCACATCCTTGATGGCTTGGAGAAGTGGTATTTTTACACACAACTACTTGAGCTCACCCATAAGCTCATCCTCCTCTGGGTTGGGTTGTGTGGTGGCTGTTAGTCTCTCAGGAAAGGGTGGAATAGCCTTTGGTTCACTTTCCTGTTTATCTTCCTCATCCTCTGGGGGAGGAGGTTGGCGATCTGGTAGAGTCTTTCCAGATCGAAGGTTGATCTCCTGGATCTCCACAGCATAGGTAGGGCATGAGGTTTCCCCAGTGTATACCTGCTGGGCCTGTCTATTGTTGGGGTTCGGGTTCGGTTGAGCAGGCATTTGAGGTTGCCTTGGAGGAGCAGGAGGCAATGGCTGAGGTTGAACCGGTGGTGGAGGCAAAATGGCAGGAGGAGTGTTGTACTGGGGCCTCCACCCCGACTGAGGTGCATTCCACTGAGGCTGTGGCTGGGCATGTGAATGATATGAATGAGAAGTAGGTTGAGTAGGGTACTGAGGTGGATAAGACCATGGAGGAGGCATGGACCAAGAAGGATGAGCAGGGGGACCCTAGGAAGGCATAGGAGTCGATTGGTTGGGGCTGTAATAAGCTTGAGGTGCCCCTTGCATCCCCTGCTGATAAGGTCTAGATCCTTGTGGCCTCCTTTGGTTGAGGTAATAGAGAGGTTCAGTGGGAGCTTCTGTCCCTTGGTACATGGCTTTAAACCCAGGTAAGGTTGGACACTGATTTGTGGGATGGTCCTCCTCACAAACGAAACATACTTCAACCGAATGCAATGGGCATTCGTTCTTAGGGTGTCTCCTTGTGCACCTAGGGCAGAAGACAGCCAAGGCTCTCTCAGCTTCTTCTTTCTTCTGCTGGATTCTGAATGTGTCCAACTGCATGGCAATGGTCTGTCTCACCTCACTCTTGAGATCTTCTAATTGATTTGCAAGCTCATGTTTGGAGAAAGGAACACTAGTTGAGAGGAGGTTTCCCTTACCTCGTTTCCGAGCTGCCCTGGAGTGGTTTCTAAACACAGTCTTGATGTCCTCATAAGGCAGTTGGTAAATGTCCCCCCCAGCTAACATGTGAAGGGTATCTAAGAGGTCTTCAGGGACTCCTCGGAGCAGGACCAACTTGAGGGATTCAGGGTCAAGTGTGCACCTGGCCCGCTTATAGCTTAGTTGGAACCTCTCCTCATAATCCTCTAAGGACTCATCATTTCCCATGGTCATCCGAAATATTTCTCCCTTGGTTTCCTTAGACCTACAATAATCCCTGTACTTGGTATTGAAAGCTTGCTGCATCTGAGCCCAAGTGGTGATACTATTCCCAGGTAAGCCCATGAACCAGCGTAATGCTGCATCCTTAAGAGTTGAAGGGAAGAGTTTCAGCTTTTGCTCATCTTCAGTATAGTCATAGGTTCTACAAAGGACAGCAAACTCAAACAGGAAGGTATCAGGATCTTCAGTAGTCAGTCCATGGAAGTGAGGTAAGGCGGAGGGGCTAATGTTCTTCATTTTCATCTCTCCATTGGTCTCTCGGATGGGGAAGGCACCTTCTATTCTCTCATCTTCTCTTCTATTGTCAGCCATAGCTTCAGGTGGAGTGGTCTCTAACTCTTCTTCTACTATAGGATCTTTGTATATCTCTGGATGTTCACCTATAGGTTCTTCTGGGTCACTGTCACCAAAGAAGAGAGAAGGGTGACTCAGTGATGTGGTGGGGGTGTTGGGTAGGAGTTTGCCTGATTTATCTCGGTTCCTACGAGGCATGAAATGGAAAAGACTTTCTTTTTTTGATTGTTTTTGCTTTTTTTTCTTTTGTACCTGCAAAACTGAAATAGATTGATCTACAGCTAACTATAAAGATGCAGAATTAAACTGAAAGCAGGAAAGAACTAATCTACTTTGCTCAAATGAAATTGCAGGAATGGAAATGCTAGTCTACGCTTGCAGAAATGAAATGCTAATCTATGAAAGCAGGAAATGCTAATCTATGAAAGCAGGAAATGCTAATCTATGAAAGCAGGAAATGTCTATGCTACTTTTGCAGAATGGAAATGAAATAAACTACTTAGCAGAAGGCAAGAGTAAGAAAATAGAAGAAAAGCAACAATTACTAATACTCTGACGCTTCCCCGGCAACGGCGCCAAAAAGATGGTGGGCTCCAGTATTGTAGCAATAATGCTACAACTCCTGGGGCTCCCTATCTCTAATTTTATCAACCCGGTAGTTCGTACAAACTTGGAAGCGATGGTGTTGTATGCACAAGTACTAGCTCTTGTCGCAGCTGTCACTTGGTCAGCTGGCACAAGTCCGCTAGGGCTCAAGCCAACTTCTATATGCTCTTCAGAAGAAGCTTTCTAAATGATGGACGAAGGCTATCTCGAGGGAAATTGATCTACTTTGCAAAAGTGAACTGAAAGCCAACCAAAACATGAAACCCTAGTAAACCCTAATTTGACTAGTTTGACCTCTATGATGCAATAGTGAAAGTGTAAATGTCTAAAAAGGATGCCATTACCTCTAATGATGTGAAATGCATGAACTCAAACTACTTCTATGAAAAAGGACATTGTTTTTGTATTTTTGCTTAAGTGGATGAAGTGATTATGATTTTGTTTCTTATTAGGGTTTGGCTGTGCAGAGGTGGTGCGAAGGGAGAGAAAGCTTGGGAAAGGTCAGGATGGCTAGGAGAGGTCCCAGAGGGTCCCTAGCATTGGTCCACAGAGGTCTACAATGTTCGGATGCTCGGCAACCAAGTTTGCAGGCTTCTACAGGATGTCTGCAGGGGATCCTACAGGAAACTAAGGAGTTCTACAGGAAGTCTGCTAACTTCTATAGGATGTGCTGTAAGTGGAAGTTTTGGGTGATGGTGAAGTGATGGAACGGTTTGGGTGGATAGGTAAGGTGGAGATGGAGCTTGTGATGACTCAGGGGCAAAGGAATAAGATGGAGAGAGAGTGCATGGAGTTGATTGGTGGATAGAAGGATGGCAGCAACGAAAGGTCAAAGAGATGAAGCTACGTGGCAATGGATGAGTTGGAAGGTAAACGAGCTGAACAGAGGTCGAGTAGGTGGCTTGAGGAGAGGTCAATAAGAAGAAGGAGGAAGTAGAATGATATGGAGCAGTGTAAATAAAACAAATAACTTATGTCTTGCACCAAAAACGAGAATTCATTAACCAATGCTACCTGTGCTATTAAATCAAGAAACAGTGATGTAAATCATGAAGAAAAGTCGTGCATGGAAGTGCAATGACGAAGTATGGCTCAAGAGCAAAAGTGCATGGAAGGATCCACGATTAAACCGACTATGTTGCAGCGTGCATGAAAGTAGAAAAGACTGCGTTTTTTTGGTGGTTGGTATAGACTGCACCCCAATCCCTAAACAGAGATGGCAGTGATCTCTAACAACCTTTTCTTGGAGCTCCAGTGGATTACAAACCTCCTATCCGAATCTAAACAGCTGAAAGTAATTTAATCATAAACCAATCCTACTCAATCCTATTAAAGAAATCAAATCAGCAAACTGTGTTCTTGAAATGCACATCAAAACAAGTAAACAAAGTGCTGGAAAGAAAGGTAAGTAACACTACAAGAAGAGGAGATCTATTGCTCTCAGGTTGGGCCCTAACCTGAGAGCTATAGCTCCCTTAAAAGCTCAGAATTAGATCCAAATCTGCTTGCCTTTATTCATAATCAAAAGTCTAATGTCATGCCAAAACTGGCTTACAAAAACAAACACCGAGCTATGCTCCAAAAATTACAATATCAGTCCAAAAGTTCAAAAAGCTCCTAACAAAGGCTACGGCCTTCATATTTATACAAAATGAAGATCAAGCTGGCTTCCTCCATTCGTGGAGCTTGGCTGTCCAACTGAAAGTCAAACTGCTGTAAAACTGCTGATCCTGTACAACGTGTTGGCTGCCTTTAAGCTCGGTGGGGAGAGCTGTTAGAGCTCGGAGTGAAGGTGAAAATCACGAGGAGGGTCATCAAGACTGTGGACAACCTCCCTATGAACCCGCAATGTCACCTTTGCTGTCTCCTTGTCTCCTTTTGCGTGGTCTTTTGCTCTCTTTAATGCCAAGAACCTAAAATCATCATGTATTAGTCACATAGATATAATGCCTGCCCTTCTTCTTACAAACAACACGAATATACTAAGAAATGAATGCATAAGTGGTAAAATATGAATGGTTGAGCAAGGTAAGTAGGCCAATATGAGCCCAAATTGTACCAAAAATTGGGGCTCATCAATATTGAAGAAAACTAACAAATAATTAATAAAACACTTATACAATAAATAGAAGACATATAGAAAAACTAGACATGGTGGAAAAGGCCTCAGCCTTACAGCATTCCTCACATTCTCATTATTAATCAATCCAATGTACAAAGAATGATAATAGTACAAATAAATACATGAGGAAGTTGGTCTCAAGATAGTACGTCTATCTTGGACACTATGGTTGAGATATTTTCTCAACAAAACACTAATCTAGGAGAACTAGTTGGAGAGAATCTCTCATCCTAACTAAACTCCCTAGTTTGAGGAACTAACTCTTAATTCTCAAGATTTGATTTATTTAATTATGATTTTTGGATTTATAATTGTTTTATTATGAGAGTGAGGCTAACATTCCCCCCCTCAATGATAAATCCAAAATAAGAACAAGGAACCCTCTTCCAAGTTCTCAAGTTGATCCTCAAAAAAAATTTGCCTGAAAAACCGCCAAAGCTGGATGCTGAAGAAACTGCAATATGAAGAGACCATGAGTCAGTTGCATGTCTGATTCATCTCTGAATGTCACTTGACAACTCCATCATGTGCCAAGCTGCAAAAGGATCCATCTGTCCTTTGCTTGAAATCAGCATCTTGTGTCCACTGACAAAATATGATGAACGCCCACTGGCTGATGACGTTGAAAAACAACTCATTGTTGCTTTTGTTGTGTTTGAAAACTACTCACAGCTGACTTTGCTATCAATCGCCCACTGGAAAATTTGTTGATGCTCACTTGCTGATGAAAATTCCCACTAGATGCTTCACTAATGTTGTCGAGACTTTCAATCTGACAACCACTGTCAATTTCATTGACATTTCCCCCCCTTTGTCAGCTGAAAGGAGAGACAATCTTCTTCAAATTATTGTTGAACTCCTCCCCTTCAGGTGTAGGAGTGGATTTTTTCACTGGTGTACTCCCCCATTCAACTGCACAAGAGTACCATCTTCATTTTTACTATTGGTTGCACTATGTGTGAGTGAATTCGATTATAAAACTTATACAATCTTTTGACTATGGATGATCATTCCCAGGGATCAATCCATGAATAATCGATCTTCAATCTGCTTGATTGTTATTGTGTGCTGCATTGTGTTGATGAATGATTTGACTTGACACAATGATGACAAGGATGGAGATCAAAACACTGATCTTCCAGATGACCAGTTCTCTGACAATGAAGGCATTTTGGTTTGACTGCAACTTTAGTTTGTGCACATGTCTGTTTGTCTGCAACTTTCTCATGACTTGTTGATTGTATCTGATTAAGAAATCCTGCACTGATGAACTTGATCGGCTTAGAATAATAGGGGATATGCAAGTTGTTTTCATCTTTGTCATATCCTAATCCTCATCGATTTTTGTTACTTTGAAGTTCTTCCCATGGATTGATGATTGGTTTGGAAGAAAGTTGAACTGGATCAGGGACCACTTCGACGCTTGAAGTTGGTTGGGTCAATGACTTGGAATCATCACTCTTCTCTAGCAACTAAGTTCTTTGTAGTTGTGACTCTAGTTGAAGGAACTCAATCATTTCATGTGCATGTTGAAGATGCACTTGAAGATCAGCAAGATTTGTTTTGTTGATGTTCACCATGTCGCCAGCTGATGATAAAATCAAATTGTTAAGAATTTGGGACAATTGAATGTGTGTCACCATGTTAGCTTGCTCACTTTGAATTTAGGCTCGCTTGTATTGTTGCTTATTACTGATGCTTTAAACACTTGCTACAGTTTTATAACTTGGTTGCTTGAACTATTGATTTCACGCTCACTTGATGACGATCACTTTGCTTGAATGCTTCACTGACACTTTGTGAATGCTTCAATCAACTTCACACTGGCTTTTTTGTTGTAGATTTCATGCTTTGAACTTTTTCACTTGATTTTGACACGCTTGCTTGCTTGCTTGTTTGATTGACACGCTCGCTTGCTTGATTGTTTGAATGACACGCTCGCTTGCTTTGATTGTTTGAATGACACGCTTGCTTGAATTGTTGTTTGAATGACATGCTCGCTTGCTTTGATTGTTTGAATGACACGCTCACTTGATTTATTTCTTATTTCTCACTTGAAGAATAGAATACTAGAATTCACACTCGTTTGATGATGATTTCTTGCTAGATGGCTTGCTTGAACTTTCTTGATTGATTACTGACACTTTGTGCTTTTTTGAATGTACTCACTGAATGTGTTGATTTTAAAAAAGGAAGGGTGTCGAACACTGTCAAAAATGCACCCAAGAGACAAATGACAAGTTCAATCTTGATGATTCAGTTGAAGACTTACTTGAATTAATGTATTCACCTTAACAATTCAAATTAGGGTGCCAGTTACAACAGAGAATGCACCCGTACAATTCAGTTAAAAAATGTTTATCTGCAAGTGATACAAAAAGTGTTGATGATGTTGACATCATCTTGGTTTGAAATGCTTGATTTTGTAGCGTCCTTAACTTGATTTCTTTGATTGCATGATGTGAAATGTGCTTGCTTGGAAGATCATCTTATCAAGTTGATGATGTGACGCTTTGTGCTTGTGTACTTAAGCTTGATTACAAGAGTTTGATTAAGCGTTCTTATACTTAAGCTTGCTTATGTGCATGTAGTTGTTTAAGCATAATACAAAGAGAGTGTTTTGATAATCTGAACACAAGTCATGCACATGCATTCATTACACACGGTGTACCTAAGATCCCCTTATTCAATTTCGGGTGGATCTAGGACACAAGCACCACAAAAAATTATGATTTTATTAATTAATGGAGTACATCATTCTTCAATGTCACAACTTTGTCGTGGAAACTTCTCAATGAGAATGTCACACTTGCAAACTTTGGAAGTAAATTATCTTCAAAAAACTTTCTGCACTGACTCAATCGCTCTCAAAGTAAAAAATTACTTTGGATTACAACAATGACTTTCACTTATCACTCCAAATACAAAACTTCACTTATGACTTCAAAATATGACTCCCAAAAACCACTTCAATGAGATTGACACGTATATCTCAGCCAAAGTTTGTCCAAAAACATACTACAAAATCCACTGTGATATCACCTTTTTTCTCCACAAATATTACAACTTATTACTCCAAAATACAAATGATACATTATCACTCAAGAAAACTCAAATTTTGTTTACATTAAAAACACACCTTATCTCTCCAATAAAAAAAACTTTAATGCACCTTATTTCTCCAAATCATTTAATGCACTTTATCTTTTGTGGAGAACAAAATCAACTTTCCCAGAAATATTAGTTTACACTTTTCACCCATGAAGTAATAGATTTAATAAAAATAAAAAAAATGCCCATGTTAAAAGCTTCAAACGTAAACTTCATGTGTTGACTTACTAATTTGTTTATTTCTTTTACCTTTGACTTGCATGCTGCAGGTATTAGAGCCAATGTGTTTGATGATGATCTGCGCTAGTTCAATAGAAAGTGTAAACCGCTGACAGGAAATGTTCAGCAAAATTCTCAGGAAAGGATTAATAGTGAAGTTCAACTGGATGTTTCAGGAAATCAAAGCCTGTATCACATTTATGCACAAATGAAGCAAAAGCGAGACAGGAGATGCGGATGGCCAGCAATAAAGATGCAAAATTACCCTTTCAATCTGAAATTTAAATAAACTAAAAACTGAAGACGTGCAGGCTTATGCAAATATTTATGAGGTGATACCTGTAGCTCGTTGAAATCTCAAATACTGTCAGAAACTTGAGACCCTGTCCCTCAAATTTAGGCATGGGTATTTGGGGGAATTATCACGGTGTTGTTCTCTCGTTCACCCCTTGGGGACTCTGCTACTTTTTTTTTCAGAGAGAAAAAACAGAATTGGTTATATTGAGAGTATATAATGGTCATAAGTACATTGAAGGCTTTACAGAGCCGAGCATACATAGAGGGCAATATGAGCCGAGCATATATTTTGATGAGAATGGTATACATATGAGCAGAGCATATATAATGGAATATAACGATGGGAGCAAGAATCCGCAGCACAGTGTAGAGCTGTATAAACGAATCCGAGTGTGCCAAATAAAATAGAGCTAGAAGAGCTAGATGAGCTCATTGACGGAAATACTGTTCCGGATACCAAAAAAGAGCGTTGCATTGGCATACATTTGAGCAGAGCATATATAATGAAAGAGTCCGCAGCAAAGGACAAGCGGATGACATGAATCCAAGCCAATATGGACAGTGTAGAGCTGTATAAACGGATCCGAATGAGCCCAATAAAATAGAGAGCAGTAGCGAAGAGCTAGATGAGCTGAATGACGGAAAATAGAAGAAACAGATCCGGATACCAAAAAAGAACGATGCATTGTTCCGGAATAGATATAGGAATATGATTGGAGCAGAGAGACACAGCCCACCAATTTAATTCGGAGAGGGTAAAGACCCCAGAATAGAAGGTAGAATGGAGGCGAGCGGCAGCTGACAATCTTGGAAAATGCGGCTGTTCCTCCACTTCCAAATGTACCAGCAAGAGGAGATGAAGAGAGCCTGCCAAATGGGGCGTTGAGAGCCCCACCAAGAGAAGGCTTCCTGTACAGAAGAGAAACACATGTGAGGAAAGCCATAGAGCAAAGAAAGATCATACCAGATGGCAGAGGAGGCAGGACAGCGAAAGAACATATGATAGTTCGATTCCAGCTCCGCGAGGCAAAGCTGACATCTGCCTGGTCCAATCCACCCTTTCTTTTGCAGAACATCCCATGAAAGGTTCCTGTTGTTGAAGAGGAGCCAGGAAAAGAGAATGGATTTGAGAGGGCAGGGGGCTTTCCAGAGTTTGATCGGAAAGATAGAGGGAAGAGGAGGCTGGACAGCAATAAGGACAGAGTAGATATTTCGGACAGAAATGGGACGAATGGTGTTATCAGTAGACCAGATGAGTCCATCCTTGGTACCTATTTGTAGGATCCCTCGGCCGGTGAATCTGGCAGTGAAGGTGAGCCAAAGGGGGCGGAGGGTGGGGGGGATGGCTAATTGAAGATCAGATTTCCAGAGAGGTTCAAGAGAGGACCAATAGTCAGAGGGGACTCTGCTACTTTAACCATCATGCATAATTGTCCAGATTTGGAATGCCTCTGTTTCCATAGTAGTGGCTGATCACTCAGTGTTCTGGCCCAATCAAGGATCCAATTTAAGGAGATTAATGTGATATTCGGTTGGGGGTTTAAGAAGCAACGGATTAGAAGCAAGGGAGATACAGATAAGAAGTTGGACACCATGAATCCACCACCACATTCTGACAAGAAGAAAAAAATTATTGTTGAAGATGACCCTGATGCAACAGCAGCGAAGGAGAGGGATGAGTGCTGGATATGCCTTACTATTCAAGGTATAAATATGAGTGGTAAATTGGATTGTTGCGACCAATAATATTGATTTGCTTGCATTTTGGAATGGGCCAAGGTCGAAACATATGAAGAGAGAGGAAATATTTCAAGTTCCTCTACATGTGGAAGTGCAGATGCGCTGCAATGGTCGTCAATGGTGACCCAGCCTTCTACTGTGGTCGACAACGCGACCAGAATCCTTAGAAATTTCTCGCGCACCTTCTTTTCAACACGGCTAGAAAGCAGATCTGTCAATGTAGGTGATAGGAAGAACATCCCAATTCTCATACGCTCATGAATCTACACCTCATAATCTGTGATATGGATCTCTGTATGTTGCAAACGAGTTTGGTTTGGTTTTAAATCAGAACCTAACACAATCCACAAATTGGCGCAGTTAAGCGATTCACAACAAACTAGAAACATGATCGGACTATGCTCTTGCAGGCATCAAATTTGTGGCTTCCATCAAGGTATTTGCTCTGTGGAACCTCGTTCCAGGTTTGTGCTTCTATGATAAGCTCCTAGTTCTGTGTATGACCAAACTCTGAGTCCTGTGAGCGTGACTAAACATTGAATGCTCTTTTGGCACCGCAGGCAATCAACATGAACCATAATGTCTTCCTATAGGAACTAATTCTCGCGAATTCATTCTCAGCACGAGAAAGCAGGTGCTACGTTCAACTCCACTCTTTCAACACTGCTTACAGTCTCTAAAGCACCTCGAGGGCTTGACAACCCAAAACTGATGCACTTGCACCTCCAGGCACTTGAATCATATAAACGATTAAGATTAGACAAATCTCTAGCCAAGCTCTCGATGACTACCAAATGGAAAAAGCCTTGGAAGTTATAATGCGAAGTGAGCACTGAGGCTTAAAACTTGAGCTCTGATGCCACATGAAGAAAACTAACAACTAATTAATAAAACACTCAAACAATAAATAGTAGACATATAGAAAAACTAGACATGGCGGAAAAGGCCTAAGCCTTACAGCATTCCTCACATTCTCATTATTATTCAATCCAATGTACAAAGAATGATAATAGTACAAATAAATACATGAGGAAGTTGGTCTCAGGATAGTATGTCTATCTTGGACACTATGATTGAGATATTTTCTCAACAAAACACTAATCTAGGAGAACTAGTTGGAGAGAATCTCTCATCCTAACTAAACTCCCTAGTTTGAGGAACTAACTCTTAATTCTCAAGATTTGATTTATTTAATTATGATTTTTGGATTTATAATTGTTTTATTATGAGAGTGAGGCTAACAAATATCAAGCTATCCATGACAGAATATGTATTGAATAGCCAAATTCTTTCCATTCCAATGGGTGGTGTTGATGTTGTACTAGGAGTCCAATGGCTACAATCCTTGGGTGCAATAGCTTTTAATTTTCAAGAACTTTTCATGAAATTTTCTTCGGAAGGAAAGGAAGTTGAATTAAGGGGTATCACATGGAAACCGAGAAAGATAATCATATCTAACGGAATGACAACTCTTCTAAAGAAAGAAAAACAAGGCGTAATTGCACAATTATGTTCGTTGAAGGTTCCCACATCGAAATCATCTAGTTCTCCAGATCTCTAAAAAGTCTTGGAAAATCATTCCAAGGTATTTGAGACTCCCAAAGGCCTCCCACCTATTTTTGATCATGATCGTTCTATTCATTTGATTCCAGGAAGTGTTCCTCCAAACATCAGGCCTTATAGATATCCCTATGCCCAAAGAGTGAAATTGAACGTATGGTTGCAGAAATGCTAGAGGCTGGTATAATTCAACCTAGTCAAAGTTCTTTCTTTGCTCCAGTAGTATTGATGCACAAGAAGTATGGGTCATGATGCATGTGTCCGGATTATAGAGAGCTCAAAAAACTCACTATTAAAGATAAATTTCCCATTCCTATCATTGATGAATTATTGGATGAATTGCATGGATTAATTTACTTCACCAAGTTGGATATTTGTTCAGGATATCATCAAATAAGAATGAAGACTGAAGACATTCTGAAAACAACATTATTGAAGAAAGATACATTTTCATGGACTGCAGAAGAAACGAAGGTCTTTGAACATCTTAAAGAGGCAATGTGCCAAGCACCAGTCTTAGCTACACCAGACTTCACAAAAACCTTTACTGTGGAATATGATGCATCAGGAAATGGAATTGGTGATTTTTTAATGCAAGAAGAAAAACCCATTGCTGTCGAAAGTCATCCAATCAAAGGAAAGTATTTACACAAAGCTATTTATGAGAAGGAAATGTTGGCAAGACTACATGCACTTAAGAAATGGCGACCTTACATAATGAGAAGATCCCAGTTCAAACAATATTGCCAGAACTTGACAAGGAAGGAAAAATCATATTGGAACCTGGAGCAGTCACAGAAACAAGAACCCGACAGCTACGAAATCAATCAATTTCAAAGTATCTCATCAAGTGGAAGAACTTACCTGCTGAAGATTCCACATGGGAGGACAAGAATTTTATACAGAAGCATAAAGAACTACTCAAGCATTAAGGACAACACTTTTTTAAGGAGAGGGGCATGGTAAGTCCCTATACTACTAGTGTAACCCCTTATTGTTATTAGTGCAACCCCCTTATTATATTGTTGTGCCCATGTAGTCCCCATATTGTTATTATTGTGCCCCATAGAAGCCCACTATTGTTATTATTGTGCCCTTACATTATTATTTTTATGTCGACTCTGATTATATTATGACCCCTTAGACTCCTATATATGGAAAGGATGTATTGTCATTTGTATCATCTAAGAATTGTTCACTTGTGTAATGTAAAGGAGGTTTTCCCCTCGAAGAGGCTTATTTTGAAGGTGTTGGTCTCTCTTTTCTTCTATTTTGTGAGCTAGTTTCATAACAATCTTGGGCCCATGGATAAAGAACAAGTGTCTTATGGAAATTCCTTTGAGTAATTACCTTTTATAAATATCTTGGGCATCTCATCACAAAATGAAGCATGGGGTGTTTATATTCAATATAAAACACATGTTTGATTTAGCCATATTGCAAAATAAAATATACTTTATAATAATATTTAGGAAATAATAAAAAAGAGAAGTTGATAAGTTATAATTTCCAAAAGGAAACTAAGAAAACACAAGAGGTAGTTATAGATTGAAATATTTAAGAGCCCCTTTACTTGTTGTACAATGGGAATTTTTCTAATTGACAACTTTTACAGTTTGAGAATTCTTATTAAAAAGAATACATTAAGGCCAATTTTGAGGATTGTTGGTGTCAAATATTGTATATGCCTTACAAATTGGAAGCTTTAAAATATTATCGATTTGTTGTAGAAGAGAAATTTTGTAAGTTGATAATTTGTCCACTTTGAGGATTCTTAATGGGAAGAAGCCCTTAAGGAAAATTTTGAGAAGTAACATTGGTGTCAAATATTGTATACGCCTAGAATTATTTATTTTTCCATGTGGTTATTGATATCACTATAAGAATGTATTGTTTTGTTGATGATGTTTCTCAAATGAACAGTATAGTTCTTGACTACTCTTATAAGATGTTTTCTTTGGGATGGTATATGTGAGATTTTGAATGACAATGTTACAATAGACATCTCTATTTTTTTATTTCTTATTCATGTTTACATTATTTTGTTTTCATAAATGGTTGTATGTTCCACAAATATTATTATAAATACGTAACTACTCTCAGGGTTAATAGTTAAAATTTACTCCAAGCTAGGATAGGTTAGATAAGACTAAATTTTGCGTCTTTCATCATTTTTCATTTTACAATCACTCCACATCCAAAGGTAATGGCTACTAGGAAAAATTTCAAATGGGTTCCCTATACCAAGAAATGGGAAGTCTAACAAGGATTGTGTATAAGGGATAACCCTTGTTATCGAGTGCAACACTTTTTCCGTGATGATAGATCCTTTTTTACCACTACGTTAATGACTGCAAAGTTAGCCCTAATCTTCATGCTATCGAGATTGAGTTCCATTTATTCTAGCTTATGAATTTAAAATATTAATGATTAGTTATCCAAGCGGAAATTATACAGACAAGTACACGAAACTGGGTAATGAATTCCCAAAATTATCCACATCCAAGCCTAGATCAAGCATGGCATCCAACACCTTATATCCTCCAATCAATGTATTGATTTGGAACTCCTTCCATGATCATGTCCTTTGTATCCAATATAGTGCTCAATCAACTATCATGGTGGGTTTTCGCAACATTGACACAAGTACTTCCTTCATAATAGCCACAATATGATCATATTCTAATATCTATAAGAAGGTCTTTAACCATTCCTAGACATCTTATTTAATCATCCACATTGATAAGCTATAGCATTTGTTCTACAAAGGAACTATGGTAGTCTCCCCATGTACTTCAGGTTAGCATCATCTGAGCATACAACTTCCTTTATTATTGCACCACATAGTGTATAATTCCTTTTGATATGCTTTACCAAATTCATGCCATTTCAAATGCATGTCTTTTCTCTACCCTAAGTTGTGATGTATATGTTGATGTAGGTTCGAGTTGCCTCATCTCCACTTGAGGATACATGGCTATGAATTAACCATGTTCTCATTGCATTGCATCTTGTGTCGTGTATCTTATTTCTAAATTAACTATGGGCAATCCCCAATCTTATACCTAGTCTTCCAATGGGTGACTATAGTGAGGTCAACATGGCTACATATAGTTTTAATATGATTAAGGTGTAAAGAATTAAAGATTTAGTGGGGGTGTACATTCCATTGTTTATCATTTAATCATGTTAACATTTACTAGTTGAATTAATCACACATAAATCAATTATAACAACATATAGATCATCAAGATACATCACAAATGAAATCACAATTGAGTATAAGAGGTCTCCATTATCAAAATTATCAATTCAACATAGCTCATGTGAAAAATACATGAAAAAGTTCCTAAATTATATCTTCAATACAACAAATAACTACTAACAACTCTTATGACTCTCTAATTAGCTCTCTAGAAACTCTCTTAATGGTACGATAGGCCTTATGTGTATAGGCAACTAGAGCACCTAAAAAACATTTTGGAATACACTAGGAATATACTAGTCGTAACTCATACAAATTATTTTATGCCTTTAGAGGCATGCACAAAGGGTCAAAGATACTAGGAATAGAGTATGAACAAAATGTCCCATTGGTTTCTACATACTCAAACTTTCACAAAACCACATACTAAAGCTTTTGTGGTACAATGTACTCAAGCTTCTACAAATTTACCTTATATCGAACTCTATTCTAAGCCAATCTTAGTCAAAAGTGAGCCATGAAAAACCTCCTGGATTGGTTCAGAGTAAATCCCATCCTCAAGAAATCCCTATACATCCTCAAGCAAGATGTTGGAGCTTGGTATTAAAAAACTGAGTAGTTTCTTCTTGACTATTTTTTTCTAGATGCCACTTTGACCCTAATGTTTATATTAAGCAAGTGACCAGCTTCCCATACTTGTACTTTATTTTGATGACTACATACTCTCTAGTAGTGACCCTACACTTCTAACCCATGTGAATTCAAGACTTTAGAATAAATTTGAAATGATAGACCTAGGTCACTTGCACTCCTTTCCTAGTCTCCAAGCTAAGAAAACATGAGAAGGTATTTCTCTTTCCTATCTTAAGTATGCATGTGACATTTTTTTCCATTTTCACATGCAATGTTCTAAACCAACCCCATTTCCCCTTCAATATAGAGTTAAAATTTTTCCACTAACACCTCACCCAAAGTAGATGCCACTTTGTACCAATAGTGAGTTGGCAACCTTTTGTATTGATCTTATGTTTATCCTATTAACATCTCCTTTTTCTCATCTCCCTTTTTTCATCTCCTTTTTTGTTGGTCTTATTGTTTGGTACATGCAAGCATTCTACAAAAACTATTAGAAAGCTGCAAAATAGATGCGATATTATATCCAGGGTAAAATTTAGTTTCGTATTTAGTATAGTTGAGATGGATATCATATGTTGTTATTTTTAGAGATTTTGACAATTTTGGCAACCTTGTTGATCAAAATTCTATTGCAAGGATATATTTCTAGCCTTGATTTCATACCTTTCACTTGGGTTTGCATGAAACAAAATTCCCTTTCTCTTTCTTAAAAGGAAGCAAAGTATTGAGTAATAGTTCAAGTATGTCAAGAAGTTATTTTTCTTTGATAAATACTTTCAGAGTTTGGATTCCAACGTTTGACCTCTCTCTAGTGTGACACTCATAATGCCATTTAGCTTACAAAGGAACCAATTAAAGTGCTTTATGGTCGTACAAATGATCAATTTATTAACATTTTCATGAATCCCCCCATAAAAGAAAAGTTTTAAAGATTAGTCCATCTTAGGAGTTCAAGAAGTTGCCTTTAAGGGGGATAATATCTAATGCCTCCTCCCTTCTCCTTTATTATTTTGTACATCCTTCAACCCTATTCCTAGTTATTCTTAAAAGGGGTTTAATATATTTAAACATTGGGAGTTACTTAAATTCAACATGATCTAATGTAATGTTAGGTTAAAGTGTGATTTTAGTGTTCCTTTATACTTTACTAACCATATGATCCATATCATTTCCTACACATGAGTGATTCTATAGTTTAAACATCTTATTAAGATTAAAAACCCTCGATCTATGTCTTAGCTCCCAATTGGTCCATGATCTCTTTTTAAAAATCATGGAAGGTCATTTTTTCATGATAGAAATAACATAGTTGATTTAAACTGGGTTTTAATTAGTTAGATATCTCAATTGATCATTTGATTGGAGCTATGGACTATTTCTATCTTTGAGGGATTTAACCACATAAACACTAGTCTATTAATCATTAATCTATGTGTAAGTGTTTGTATTAAAGAATTTAACATATGTGGATATACCTATTTTCCAAAAATTATATGTCAAGTTATAAAATACTTAAATCATAATAGAAAATTCATTCATTTTGATTAAATGAGAGTGTATAAATTTTTTCCATAGAGAAACATGTTAAAAAAAAAGTTGAAGAAAAATGACTCTTGTTGAAGACTCCATGCAATGGATCAAATGGTAAATAAGGGTGTGTTATATATATCTATCTATATATATGTATGTATATATATATATATATATATATATATATATATATATATATATATATATATATATATATATATATATATATATATATATATATATATATATATATATATATATATATATATATATATATATATAAGATTCAATGCAGTGCATTAAGTGGTTGAGAAAAGGGTCCCCTACTAGTGAACATATACCCACCCACACACACACACAGATTAGCTCAATCAGGTTGTTGCCAATGTTGTTGGGATTTGGCTAGTTTGTGTAGGAAAATAGCCAATTTGAATCCACCTTGGTGATCACACTAGCCCACAAATGTGCCAAAACATATCTATCTCTCTCTCTAGCTAGTTTTTGTAGGAAAATGGCCAATTTGAATCCACCTTGGTGAGCGCACTAGCCCACAAATATGCCAAAACTAAATCTCTCTCTCTCTCCCTCTCCCACAAATGTGCCAAAACATACATCTCTCTCTCTCGCCCACAAATATGCCAAAACATACATCTCTCTCTCTCTCCCATAAATGTGCCAAAACATACATCTCTCTCTCTCTCTCTCTCTCTCTCTCTCTCTCCAAATGTGCTAAAACATACATCTCTCTCTCTCTCTCTCTCTCCAAATGTGCCAAAACATACATCTCTCTCTCTCTCTCCCACAAATGTGCTAAAACATACATCTCTCTCTCTCTCTCTCCAAATGTGCCAAAACATACATCTCTCTCTCTCTCCCACAAATGTGCCAAAACATACATCTCTCTCTCTCTCCCACAAATGTGCCAAAACATACATCTCTCTCTCTCTCTCTCTCTCTCTCTCTCTCTCTCTCTCTCTCTCTCTCTCTCGTTGGACATTGAATAAACCAATGCTTTGAATGTGTTTCATGACATGGACTAACCGCCTCTTGTGGATCCTTATCTCTGGTGATGTGATCTTTGACTAACACCTACAGGTTTTGGTCTAACGACAATTGTTATTCCCAATAAGTGGTATCAAAGCGTAGGTTAAGAGTTTGATACACACCCGACTCATATTTGGGGGGAGATTGTTGGACATTGGATAAACCAACACTCCCCATATGTTTTGCGACATGGAATAACCGCCTCTCGTGGATCCTTATCTCTAGTGATGTGATTGTTGACTAACCCCTACGGGTTCTGGTCTAACGACATTTGTGATTCCCAACATCTCTCTCTCTCTTCTAAATATGTTTACTAAGGATGCCATGCATAAATGTGTGGAAGCATCCCTTAGTTTTCTCATAACATTTTTTGGTACAAATGTTTGTTTGTGTGTGTGTGTATTTAGTCGATGGGGTGCCTCTAACTCAAGACTTGTTGTAGTTTTTATTTTTTTGGGGGGAGTGTGGTACTTTTGTCCAACTAGTAGGGGACCTCTCATCAAAGGAAAAATGTACTACTTCAAGTCACATTGCATCAAGTCTCTAGTGAGAAGCCCTTCTATCGGCCAAAAAACAAATTACACACACACTTCAACAAAAAGGTCCATCATGAGTTATGTTACTATCAATAACCTCCCATTTTTTTGAAGCCTATATTTAACGTATACGTATATGTGTGTTTTTAGTATTTTTTTATGTGTATTCTTACATCATAGAGTGGTAGATAAGAGGTTCCCCTCCAACTATCTTGTAGCAAGAAGGTAACAGGGGAAACCATGGTCAAAGGACATGCAAAAAGGGGAGAGGAGAGAAGGCAAAAGAAGTAAGGGTTAAATCAAAATTTTAAATATTATTTCTATGTATTTTTTCAAACATAGTTTTCATTTTATATTTTTGGTGTTTTTTTTAATATCTCTAAAATATTTCCTCATGAGGAAGAGAAGGGGAGGAAAAAGGGAAATAGAGGTGAAAAAGGATGGGAAAGTGGGTGTGTTTGCTTCGGGGGAAGGAAATGGGGAAATGATGGGAGAGGAGATGGAAAATTGAGAGCATAGGTTCCTTTTCTATATATTTTTTTATTTTCAAAAATGTTTTTTATTTTTAAATCATTAGTGTTTTTATGTTTTAATTTAAGTTTTTCATTATTTTTAGGTTATATATTAGTTGATTTTTTTAATCTTTAATTTAATTTTTTTATTTTTTTGGATTGTTTTCTTAATTAATTTTTGTTTTGTTATTTGTTTTTACATATTGTTTATAATTATTTACTAATTTATTTTTTAATTGAGTTAATGGATGGTATAAAATGGAAAGGAAGGGGTAAAAAAAAAAAGATGTTAGTAGGAGAAGGATCCTATTTTACTGGGGCCTCTTTATTGATGACTCCATCCCTACTAAAAAAGTAAAGGGTGGAAAATGAGCGATGTTGTGCAAGGGAGTGATTGCTTTTTGTTAGGTCTCTATAATACTAGTGATTCCCCCATTACTATTGTCGTTGTATCCCTTATTGTTATTGTTGTGCCCCTATTGTCCCCATATTGTTATTATTGTGCCCCACAGAATCCCACTATTGTTATTTTTGTGCCTTTATATTATTATTGTTAGGTCAGCTTGGTTATATTGTGACCCCTTAGACTCCTATATATAGAAAGGAGGTTTTTTCATTTGTATGATCCAAGAATTGTTCATTTGTGTAATGTAAAGGAGGTTTCCCCCTCGAAGAGGTTGAATTCTAAGGCGTTGATCTATCTTTTCTATCTTTTTGTGAGCTAGTTTCATAACATTTGGTATTAGAGCTTCAGATTCTAGGGTTTCGCTGCTCCAAACAGGTCATCGTGGCATTTTCACTATAACTATTTTTCTGTGACGTTTCAGAAGATAACAAAAAAAAAACCATTTAAGAAGAAATCTCGTTGAACCTCGGGTCCGAATTTTAGAGCTTGTCTCGCTATATTTTCGGTGATATGATCTGAGGAAGTTAGGGTTTTTGCAAGCTCCAGAATTTCATCTAAAACAGGTCATCGTGGAATTTGCGCTATAACTCTTTAGCTACGATGTTTCAGAAGCTAAAACAAATACCCATTTGAGAAGAATTTGGTCTGAACCTTGGCTCCGAATTTTAGATCCTGTCTCGATACATTTTTTGAGATATAATTTGATGAAGTTATGGTTTGTGCAAACCCCTGAATTTCATTCCAAACATGTCACCTTGGGAAAATTCTCATAACTTTCACTCTGAGCATCAGATTGAATTTTCGTAAGAAGTTACAAAAATAGGATGGACTGTAGTTTTTTGGGTATCATTTTTAGAACCTAAGGTTGAAACAGTGACCCGTAGCATGTTGTACAAGTTCGCTCTACTAAACCAGTCTATACTCAGGTCATCGTGGGAGATTTGGCATAACTCTTCATTGGAGAATCCAACCTTGACCAGACGTGCGGAGTTAGAAAGAATACTCAGAGGGTTACCGCAGGAAGAGATTTCAGACCTTGGAGATTCAAAATTACAGAAATACATCATATTCAATATCGAGCTCCTCTAAAGTGAAAAAAGGTGTGTAGTTTTTTTTAAATTTTTGCATAAGCTTGATTTGAAAAAATAGTTTGAAGGAATTCAAAAGGCATAGTGAAACAATATTATCGATAATTGATGCCCCGAAGAAAGAAAATGGAAACACCTAATAAGAAACCTGAAAGCTCTAGCATGACTCATGAAGAAGAGGAAGAAATGCAACATGATATATCAAAATTACAAGACCAAGTGCAACAAATTTCACTCCACAAAAAGTAACAGAATCTAAGATGGATGGTTTAAGGAAAGACGTAGAAGCTAATATGTATGGCGTGGAAGCTAAGATGGATGGTTTAAATAAAGGCGTGGAAGCTAAGATGGATGGTTTAAAGAAAGGCATAGAAGCTAAGATGAATGGCGTGGAAGCTAAGATAGACGGCGTGGAAGCTAAGATGGACGGCACGGAAGCTAAGATGGATGATTTAAAGAAAGGCATGGAATATTTGAAGACAGATTTGAAGACATTTTTGACAAATTTTCTACAAGAAATGCTTACTAATGGCGAAAGGGTAGTAAAGGAAACACATGATGAGAAAAAAATAATGTTAATCATGATTTCATAGACTCTAATGTTGGATCGAATAACCACCATGTTCCAAAGATCGATATGAGGAAGTTTGATGGCAAGGATCTCGGAACATGGATACTACAGATGGAGCAATTTTTCGATCTCAATAATGTGCAAAACACACAAAGGGTATACATTGCAACTTTATATTTGGAACCAAATCAGTTTGTATGGTATTGATGGCTTTGCTCTTGCAAACAAATTGTCACTTGGGCTATTTTTACGGATGAAATGATAGCACATTATGAGGATACAAAAAGAAACACTTTTTTTATCCAATTGATAAATCTCAAACAAAAGGGTTCAATGATGGAGCACATTAAGGACTTCCAAAAATTGAATATAAGGGTAAAAGATATTCCAGAGGAGCATAGGATTGATGTGTTCACAGGGACTTTAAAAGATAGCATCCAACATGAGGTTCGCCTCTAGGAACCAGATTCATTGGAGAAGGCATTCAGGTTGGCAAGAAAAATGGAAAGTAAAATTATGGCAACAAGGAAGCCTACCACTCACAATCATAAAGAGGGAAGTGTTGTTGCCCCTAGCCATCCACAACCTACAAGGTTGACACCGCAACAATTGGAAGAAAAAAGAGCAAAAGGGCTCTATTACAGTTGTGATAGCAAATACACTAAAGGTCATAAGTGTGCCGAGAAGAAATTATTTTACATAGATTGTGAAGAGGAGGAAGAAAAGGAACAAGAAATGTCAAAAGAAGAGGATATACACCAAGAACAAACCCTAGAAAAAGAAGAAATGAATCCGACCATATCTTGTAATGCATTGGCTAGAATTACCAATCCTCAAACTATCAAGATAGAATGGCATATCAAGAAGAAAAAGGTAATAGTGTTGATTGATTCAGGAAGTACCCATAATTTTATTCATTGTAAGATAGCCAAGGAATTGAATTGCTTCCTATATCCAACACCAGAGTGTCAAGTGATGGTTGCAAGTGGAGGAACCATAAATTGCTCAGGAAAGTACCATAATATCAAGATATCCATGAGAGAATATGTATTGAATAGCCCAATGCTTCCCATTCCAATGGGTGGTGTTGATGTTGTACTAGGAGTCCAATGGCTACAATCCTTAGGTACAATAGCTTTTACTTTTCAAGAACTTTTCATGAAATTCTCTTCAGAAGGAAAGGAAGTTGAATTAAGGGGTATCGCAGGGAAACTGGGAAAGATAATCAGCTCTAACGGAATGACAAAGCTTCTAAAGAAAGAACAACGAGATATAATTGCACAATTATGTTCACTAGAGGTTCCCACATCGAAATCATCCATTTCTCGAGATCTCCAAAATTTCTTGGACAATCATTCCAAGGTATTTGAGACTCCCAAAGGCCTCCCACCTATTCGTGATCATGATCATGCTATTAATTTGATTCCAGGAAGTGTTCCTCCAAACATCGGGCCTTACAGATATCCCTATGTCCAAAAGAGTGAAATTGAACGTATGGTTGCAGAAATGCTAGAGGCTGGTATAATTCAACCTATCAAAGTTCTTTCTCTGCTCCAGTAGTATTGGTTCACAAGAAGGATGAATCATGGCGCATGTGTCCAGATTATAAGGAGCTCAACAAGCTCACTATTAAAGATAAATTTCCCATTCATGTCATTGATGAATTATTGGATCAATTGCATGGATCAATTTACTTCACCAAGTTGGATCTTCGTTCAGGATATCATCAAATCAGAATGAAGACTGAAGACATTCCAAAAACAGCATATAGAACTCATGAGGGTCATTATGAATTTTTGGTCATGCCTTTTGGCCTTACTAATGCACCTTCTACATTTCAAGGTTTGATGAATTCCATTTTCAAACCCTTCCTTGGAAAATTTGTGTTAGTATTTTTTGATGATATACTAATCTACAGCAAGTCTTGGAAGGATCATGTCCAACATGTTGACATGGTGCTCAAACTATTGGAGGAGAAACAATTATATGCAAAAATATCCAAATGTTTCTTTGGAGTACAAGAGGTGGAATATCTCGGTCATATTTCATCTCATGAAGGTGTCAAGGTAGACCCTAGAAAAATTAAAACCATTAAGGAATGGAAAATCCCCACATCCATAAAGCATCTACGAGGATTTCTTGGGTTGACAGGGTATTACCGCAAGTTTGTTAAGAAATATGGGAGAATAGCAGCACCTCTAACAACATTATTGAAGAAAGATGCATTTTCATGGACTCCAGAAGCAACAAAGGCCTTTGAACATCTTAAAGACGCAATGTGCCAAGCACCAGTTTTAACTACACTGGACTTCACAAAAACCTTTATTGTGGAATGTGATGCCTTAGGAAATGGAATTGGTGTTGTTTTAATGCAAGAAGAAAGACCCATTGCTTTCAAAAGTCATCCAACCAAAGGAAAGTATTTACACAAAGCTATTTATGAGAAGGAAATATTGGCAATACTACATGCACTTAAGAAATGGCGACCCTACCTAATGGGAAGACACTTAAAGGTCAAAAAAGATCATGATAGTCTTAAATACTTTTTAGAGCAAAGATTATCTTCAGAAGAGTAGCAAAAATGGGTCACAAAGATGTTGGGTTATGACTTTGAAATCATCTAGAAAAAAGGGAAGCAAAATGTTGTGGCAAATGCACTCTCAAGAAAGGATGAGGATGTGGAAGCATTTCTTTGCGCCATTTCTATTATCCAACCAGATTGGATAAACGAAGCAAGGGATGAATGGAAGAATGACAAGGAAGTGTGGGCACTCATTCAAAAGATACAACAAGATCCTAGTACATCTGATACATTTAGCTGGAAAAATGACTCAGTATGGTACAAGTATCGGTTATACCTATGTAAGAATTCCCAACTCAAACAAAAGATTCTTAGGAAATTGCACACCACTCCCTTAGGAGGGCACTAAGGATTTCTAAAAACTTACCACAGGATTAAGAAGGATTTTTTTTGGGATGGCCTTAAATCGGATATTCAAAAGTTTGTGGCGGAATGTTTGGTTTTCCAACAAAATAAAGTTGAAACAATAAGACCCCGGGACTATTACAACCTTTATCCATTCCAAGCCAATGTTGGGAGGAGGTTTCAATGGATTTTATCACAGGTTTACCCAAGTCCGAAGGAAAGAGTGTTATCATGGTGGTAGTTGAAAAACTTACCAAGTATGCACAATTTTGTGCATTATCTCATCTATTTAAAGCGAGTACAGTTTCTACTGCATTTATGGAAACAATTCAAAAGCTACATGGAAACCTAAAGATTATTGTAAGCAATAGAGATCCCATTTTCACTGGAAATTTTTGGACAGAATTATTTTCTTGTCTTGGTACTCAGTTAGCTCATAGCTCATCTTATCATCCTCAATCTGATGGGAAAACTGAGATAGTAAACAAATGTTTGGAAGGATATCTTTGTTGCTTTGTATATTATAAGCAGACACAATGGGTCAAATGGTTGCCTCTGGCTGAGTGGTGGTATAACACTTCCTTCCATACTGCAACAAAAATGACCCCATTTATGGCACTTTATGGATATCATCCACCATCCATCACATCATATTTAAGAGAAAATTCTAACGTTCAAGCAGTGGAAGATCACATCGAGCATCAACAACAAGTCCTCCAACTCTTAAAGGATAACCTCACCTTGGCGCAGAATAGAATGAAACAACAAGCAGATCAACATCGCAGCGAAAGAAGTTTTGATGTAGGTGATTGGGTATTCCTATGGCTACAACCATATAAAAAAATGTCCCTCAAGCAAGCTAAGAAGGATAATAAATTATCGCCAAAGTATTATGGTCCGTACAGGGTGTTGTAAAAGATAGGTACTATGGCATACAAATTGGAGCTTCTTGCAGCTTCCCGAGTGCACCCAATTTTCCATGTTTCATGCTTAAAGAAGGTTATAGGTGACAAGCTTCCAGTTCAAATAATATTTCCAGAACTTAATGAGGAAGGAAAAATCATATTGGAACCTAAAGCAGTCAAAGAAATAAGAACTTGACAGCTAAGAAATTGATCAATTTCAGAGTATCTCATCAAGTGGAAGAACTTACCCGTTGAAGATTCCACATGGGAGGATGAGAATTTTATACAGAAGCAGCTGGAACTAATCAAGCGTTGAGGAAAACACTTTTTTGAAGGAGAGGGGCATGTTAGGTCCCTATAATACTAGTGATTCCCCCATTACTATTGGCGTTGTATCCCTTATTGTTATTGTTGTCCCCCTATTGTCCCCATATTGTTATTATTGTGCCTCTTAGAATCCTACTATTGTTATTTTTGTGCCTTTATATTATTATTGTTAGGTCGGCTTGGTTATATTGTGACCCCTTAGACTCCTATATATAGAAAGGAGGTTTTGTCATTTGTATCATCCAAGAATTGTTCATTTGTGTAATGTAAAGGAGGTTGCCCCCTCGAAGAGGCTGAATTCTAAGGCGTTGATCTATCTTTTCTATCTTTTTGTGAGCTGGTTTCATAACACTTTCTAATAAATTACAGCTCAACATGGCATTGTCATAAAGCATTGACGGCTCTATGCTACCGAAAAATTAAAGGGTAATCAATGGAGTGGGAACACAAGTGGAGTGGGGGTGGGGTCATTTTCATATGAAGTAAAGCTTAATTGGGTTATCCTAACAAGGTTTCAACAACTCTTTCATTGCTTTCGAAAGGTAAATAGTTGTAAGTAGAGGAAGGAGGGAAGGGAGGGACAATCATTTTCTAGCAAGCCAAGGCTTATTGAAAACCCTGTATCAATGTTGGTAAAAAAAAATTAGTTGACAATGTTATATATATATATATATATATATATATATATATATATATATATATATATATATATATGTATATATATGTATATATATGTATATATATGTATATATGTATATATATATGTATATATATATATATATGTATATATATATATGTATATATCTATACATATATATATATACATATATGTATATACATATATGTATATACATATATCTATATACATATATATATATATATATATATATATGTATATATGTATATATATATATATATAGATATATCATGTTTTAACAAATACTTTTATTAAATATTTTATTATTATTTTAAAAAACGGTTATGCATTTCATTAAAATATTCTAATTTGAAAGAAAAAATCTTGTACATCCTATACCAAGAGGCATTTCATTAAAATATTCTAGTTTCAAAGAAAAAATCTTGTACATCCTATACCAAAAATTCATCTGTACCAGTCCAAAAAGGCTCTAAAATATTGTCACTCTTGCCTCCTGAATTATTAGTATCTATCCTATACAAATTTTCTCCATAGATTCACCAGAAAACACCTAAAAACACTACATATTTACATAACATGATAAACTAATCTAATTACTGGTCTAATCTAATTGGACCAATATGCCATCTAATTGCACCAATATCCAAAAATTTATTTGCAACCAAGAAATTCAGCGTTTCCTGAGCTAATTGCAAATAGTCCAGTTTGGAGGTTTCGTGAGCTAATTGAAAACAGTCAAGTTTACCCTCCAAGAGGCCAATTCTCTATGACAAAATCTCACTTTCGGCCTGAGACTCCATCATCATCATCTCAACATGCCAAGAAATAGAATCACTAAAAATTTCCAAGGCGTTTGTCATTCAAGTCATCATATTTCCAAACTCATCCTCCACATGGTCGTTATCATTCTCCATTCTCACTAAATTGGAACAAACCTGGATGCAAATTTGACATAGGATATTTCTGAACCTGTGCTCTTTACATTCACATAAACACATATATTCAATACATATTGACGAGGAAGTTTGTCATGAATTGAATCCACTGGTATCACCAGTAATAACATATCGAATTGCAGGTCATTGCCGAAGATAGGATCAACTGTTATGCTGGGTAATGGGGCTTGAATGACTACAAGGTATGTTTTCTTGAAATCTCTAGTGGTGCATACTTAGTTGGGCTCTACTCTCTCAAAGGACAGTGCTTATCAGTTTGGGAAGGTGGTTTTAGGATATGACTTTGTATTGTGCTCCGTTTTTTCTGATGTTTCTGCCAATATTGATTTTGGCGTGGATATTGGTGGGGTTTTTGTTGCTATTGGATCTCCTTTTAATTCCCCGACTTTCATGATTATCTTGAATGGTTTCTCATACATTATTCAATCGGAGGTTGTCCATATTCTGGCATTGTTCATGATTGCAGTCTATATATTAATTTGTATGTTTAAACATCAGCTCCATCATACCTACATCATACTTACAGGCATTTTGATGCCCTTTTGGACTACTATTCTTAACTTTTCTTGCCCACAATTTCGTGGGGGTGGGATCCTGTCTATATCTCACTGACTACTATACCATATGGAATCGGTGGATTAATTCCTTCATCATATCTAGGCCGTGCAAGGAATTTGGTTTTAGGATATGCAACCGGTGGTGGACATGTCTGGGGTGTTGTTGTTGTTTCTGTTGTGAAGGGTTGGATGGTTGGGTTGGTTGATGGGATGTGATCTGCATATTCATGGTCATATTGCTTGGTCTAGTTTTTCCGTGTGCTGGGATACTTTTCCGACCACCACCTTTTTTCTTTCCGACGAGTAATTGATTTTTCATGTGGTAGGACGTGGGGGTAGCTATTAATTGGTTAGACTTGGGTTGTTCATTCATTATCCCCAGTCATATATTTTATGCTTTTTTTGGCATTGGAAGTCATGTTTGGTATGTCCGTTTCTAGTTTACTATTTTTCTAATATATGTGTCTGCTTCATACGTCTTTTGGGTTTATACTCAACGGCGACATTTCTTGTTTGACGATATGTGGGCTACATGTGGCATGTACTGAACATTGGTTTCTGAGGCGATTCTGGATCCCGACACTATGGAGGTATGATCTCTGACAGATTTTCTGATGGTTTGAGCTACCATATTTGGATCATTTAAGACTGGGTCATTTCATCCATTACATCTCTGCTTTTCCATGATGGATCACATGGACCCATTTGCTTCGGATACATTGGCACATGAGGCATTTATTCGTGCCAAGCTGGAGGCAGAGACAAATCATAGATTTCCTTCTAGGTCGAATTTCGAGGGTGGCCCTAATGCATAGTTTCTGGATGCCAGGTAGATTTCTCTGGTGGTGTGCCAGGTGGTGCGTATGCACAATTCCATTCACTACATGGACCACATGGTTATCGGAATCAACGTTCACGGAATAAGAATACTATGAATATTTCATCACCTACGCCAATTCTTAGTTTTGGCCATGATGTATTGATAGATCGAGTTAGCAGCTTACAGAAATGGGCTTCAGTTGGTAGATGGCACTTTGTTGCGATGGGAGAAGACGAGATGGGGAAATGGGTGGAAACTAAATGGAAGTCTCTGTTGGGATATATGCCATCGGTGGTTTGGCTCATGAACGATTGGTACAATTTCAATTTTCTGTGTCAGGAGGATTTATAGAAGATTAAAGGGTTTCCATGGATTCGGGGGCGGGGGTTCTTGGCCCTCCATGCATGGTACATTGGCTTCAATCCATTGAAGGAGACACCCAAGAATACTTTGATTTGGGTCAAATTACCTGGTCTGCCTATTGAATTTTGGACTCGGCAGGTGTTCATGGACATAGGGAACGCCATTGGAAAGTTTATTTACGTTGATCCCCAGTGCCTGGGTGCCCGAGACAAGCGAATTGCTTGGATTCTGATTGAAAAAGAATACAGAGGGGGCTTCCCTGATCATATAGAAATTTATTAGGAGGATACACATTTGGTTCAAAGATTAGATTTCTAGGGTATTCCTTTCAGACGTCTCATTTGTCATCACACTGGACATCTGATGCCACAGTGTTTGTGTCTATTGGGTGGGAGGCATTCAGCGTATCGACGTAATTATCATGGGACAATGGATATGATTAGTGGCAGGATTGTTGAGTCTATTGCTGGCCTAGCACTTGCTGATTTATTGGGCGATAAGAATGAAATATCAGGTACACCACATTTTTCACTCCCCTTCACCAATTCTGACATTTTATCACAAAAATGTGTTAATATCGCTCCTATTGAGTGTTAATGACACTCTTCCCACGTCGAATAAGAGTTTGCCTTTTTCTTGTATGGACCCATCACCATCTGGGAAGATGCCTCCCCTCATGATGTCACATGGCGATATCTCCCCATCCCACATTATGTATTTACCTAAATCCAAATCTCAACCTGTACAGAATATTTCCCCTGAGACCAAGACCCGTCCTAATACACCACGTTCACCTGTACCTTCCCCTAACAACTCGGTGGACAGTGACCTTGAATGCCTACTGCAACGAAAGACATTGGACCTCCGCTCTCTTACCATTCACAAACCCACTAGCACCAAATCTCCACATATCAGCCCCACTTCTGCAAGTAATATCATTGTTCGTCGCAAGAAGAGATGGGATAGCCGTCATTTTCGAGGTCAAGCTAGGGCTATCCCCTTTATTCCTATTGATTCTAATGTTTTGGTAGATTTTCCCATTGCTTCATCCATCTCAACATGGGCCCTTAGATAAAATGAGCCCTCCTCTAGGTTATCATGAACTTCATTTTATCTATGAACATTTGAGGACTAGGGGATGCTCTGAAATTTTTGGCTGTCAAAGAACTATTCCTTTCTTCCCACCCCTATATTATTCTTATTCAGGAAACTATGCACTCGGCACAACAGGCGATTGATTATTTTAGAAAAATGCTTGTGTATTGGTACACGGTCCAACTGATGGTGCGGGTCAGTCGAGCGAACTGACTACCTTATGTACCCTACATGGTTCATATGAAGGTTTTGTCTTGCTTTGCTGGTATATTGTTTGCTGGTAGTATTAGAGGTTTCTTGGGACACATACATATTCTAAACATATATGCCCCGTACAAAGATCGTCACATATTCTGGGAAGGGTTAGTTGCATATGAGATCTTAGTTCTTGGGTCCCTTACTATGGTTGGTGATATAAATTGTACTATTGGTCTGGATTAAATATGGGGAGGTACCAGAAAAGTTGATGTTATGGCAGATATGATAAAAGATATTATCATTGATCACAATTTTGTTGATATTTGTCCATCCAATATTGGTCCTACATGGGATAATGGGAGGGCAGGTAATGGTTATGTGGCAAAAAGACTGGATAGATTCCTTCTGCATGAAAATCTGGTGGATAGACTTGGGTCTATACAATCTGGCATCATAAGTAATTTTATTTCAGATCATAGACCCATTATTCTTCTGTGGTGGCGGGGGGATCTCAGATATGGAGTTCCTTTTAAATTCAATCGAATTTGGCTATTGGACCCTGACTTTGATGCTCTTGTGCGGGAGTGTTGGCAAAAGGGTCAGACTCGGGATTCTTCCCCGATGATAAATATTATAAACAAACTCAGGGATTTAAAGGTGGTGGTTAAGAAATTGGACAGGTGGAAGAAGGCCCAATTGAAAAATGAATTAAACGATATTTCAGCGGCTTTGGAAAAGTTGTGTCCATTTCTCATATTACACAACCCCCCGGCGTCATTAAAGATGGACATACACTCACTAGAAATGAAGAGAAATCAAATTCTGAAACTTCGGGAGGCTTCATGGTGGCTTAAGAGCAAGGCTATTTGGATCCAGGAAGGAGATAGAAACACCAAATTCTTTCATAGATTCGCCAACCATAGAAGGAACATAAACACCATATGGGAGATTAAGGATTCAGATGGAAACATATGTCATACACAAGAAGCGATTTGTAGGGCGGATGTACAACATTTTGATACGACATATGGTAAAAGGGTGGCGAACTGTGTAGAGGACCAGATCTGGGGGGTGGATGTTTATCCCAATATGTTTGATGCTGCTGCAAATGAGGCACTTTACAAGGAAGTCACTGGGAGGAAATCATGGGGATCCTTAAATCATTTAAGAAAGACAAATGTTCGGGTCCTGATGGATGGACAATTGAGTTATTTACCCATTTCTTTGACATATTCCAAGGGGACATATTGGCCATGGTTGAAGAAACAAGAGTCCATGGGTATATACATCCCCATATAAATTCGACTTATATCGCCCTCATCCCAAAGGGGACATCCACTGGAACTTTCTCGGATTATAGACCAATCTCTCTGTGTAATCTTATATATAAGATTATATCAAAGACTATTGTTGGCAGGATGAAGCTCACTCTATCTCAGCACATATCGCCTGAGCAGTTTGGTTTTTTACAGAATAGACAAATCCAGGATGTTGTTGCCATTGCACAGGAATGCATACATACCATACATATTAAAAAACTAAATGTTGTTATCATGAAGGTTGATCTACAAAAGGCGTACAATTGTCTTGACTAGGGATACTTGAGAATGGTTTTAAACAAAATTGGTTTACAGGCCAGAAATGCGGAATGGATTATGGCTTGTATTACTAATGTGCGATATGCAATTATTATCAATGGATATCCCATTGAATACTTCGCGGCGGGCCATGGGCTCAGGCAGGGTTGTTCCCTATCTCCGTTACTTTTCATATTGGCTATGGATGGCCTTAGTGTACATATTAAGAATGTTGTGGTGGCATGTATTTTTTGTCCTCTGGTTATGGGTCGCAACATCAAGATTTCTCACAGTTTTTTTGTGGATGATGTTTTGATTATGGGCATGATAAATAGGATTGCTTGGATGGATCTATCTCATATATTTGTCATATTTGGAAATGCTACGAGGCTCTTAATGAACCTACATAAATTAATCATTCTATATGGTAGTTGCGCACAGGAGGATATTGATTACATAAAAAAATTATTTGGTATTGGCGCTGAGATATTGGAGGGTGACTTGAAATACTTGGGATATCATATAAAACCCAACAAATACAGACTTAATGACTGGATGTGGTTAGTGGATCAGTACTATAAAAAGATTTCGGGATGGGAGAACAAATGCCTTTCACTAGGGGTCGCATTATTCTCTCACAATCTATGATTACACAGTTGAGTGTGTACTGGGCACATTTATATTGTATACTAATTTCCATCATCAAGAAACTAAATAGAATCATGGCACACTATATCTGGACGGGTGGTATATCCAAAAAAAATATCACCTGACAAAACTTGCTACTATCACTACTCCAAAAAGAATGGGAGGGTGGGGTATACTGGATATGAGACTATTTGGATGGGCGTTGTTACAAAAAGCATTGTGGAGGGGTATCTTTGGAGGCGGCATATGGAGCAATATTATTAAACACAAATATTTAAAGTATAAAGAATTCATTGTTTGGATATGGTGGGATCTCATTGGGACTACTTCAGGGTCTACCATATGGCGCAGTTTCAATAAAATCAGACACTTCTTCCTATAGAATTTATGTTGGACTTTTGGTTCGGGGCACTAGATTCTGATTGGATAGGACAATATTATGGGTTTTAGAAGCGACTTTTCACTCACAGATGAGCTCATGTAGCGCATACACAGTAGGGGTATTTTTTATTGGAACCAAACTATCTCTACATGGAATGGTCACTATCCTATCTGGAAAAGGTCGGATGAGATGGGGTTGGAAGACCCGGTGGTTGGGGAATGGGAATGGATTAGATCCGAGTTGTGATGGGCTGGTATCGGATGGGAGGCTGGCGGAGACAGGATCACCTAGCAGGGTAAGATGAAGGTTGGCTACGTGGTTGTGGCGAATATATATAATACCTTATGTCTGCACAGGTCACACAAAAATGAGGTATGTGATTTTTATAAATTCTAGAAAACAAAAATCCCTATTAAAATCATAGTATTTGTATGGCTTGTATGGAAAAACAAGAACTTGACTTGGGAAAATCTACAGAAGAGGAATTGGCAAGGGTCAGGAGTATGTGTCTTGTGCAGGGAAGCGGTGGAAAATAATGTACATTTATTCCTCACATGTCCGATTTCTATGAAGATCTGGTGCTATATTGCGTAGTATATTGATTTCCCACTCAAAAATTTCTCAGACATCCCGGAATGTTTAAGCTGGTGGAGCAAACAAAATACAATATGGCGGACTATTCCATTAACTTTCTTCTGGGAAATATGGCGATGGCGCAACAAGATTATATTTGAAATTTCAGAGAACATACAACACAGGTTACGGATCGCATCATTGAGTGGTATCATTTATCTATGGATAACAAAAATAGCACAATGAGTACTATTTCTAAGAAGCCCGGACATGGGGATATATATACAACGGCTATTTTCGATGGTGCAACATAAAGGGATGTCTGTGGATGTGGTTTTTGGGTCAGAATATCGGAGGAGCAGGAATTCTGGGTACACTGGGGTTCTCATCCAGGTTCAAATATGAAGGGTGAAATTATTTCATTATGGGGACTTCTCTTCTTCACTTCATATTTGGACATCCCCACTATCCATATATTTGGGGACTCAATGGCTATCATTGAACACATACAGGGTAAAAACAATATCAGTCAACTTCACCTACAGGGATGGCTTAAATGTGTTGGGAATATATGGGGCTCCCTTAGTAACTACTCGATTCAACACATTGGGAGGGAATACAACCAAAATGCCGACAAGCTGTCAAAGATGGGATTAATGGATGCATTGGATGGGATGCATATAGAGATAAGACTAGGCAACAATATTTTGGATGTGGGGATTTTACCCCTCCCTGGATAGGATAACTATGATATGCCTCTTTTATTTTGATAGATGGTGTTATGGCATGACCTTTATGTTTTTTTTTCTTTATGTATTTTGGAACAAAGGCTTTTCTATATGGGATCACTGAATGAACCACTGATAAAGTATATGCTTTTTTATTATATACGATAGCTAAATACTTTTTCATTATTGTAACTTGTTTGATATTATATTGGGATATATTAGAATGTCACAGGCTAGATGAAAGATCTATATGATGATATGCACAAATGTAATATGCTCCTGGACAAATGTACTGGTTTATACTTATATATATAAATGCGGTGTTTTTTTCTTACTGAAAAAAAAAAAAAAAAAAAAAAAAAAAAAAGGAAATTTCTAACTATCCAGTGAGTTCACACATGCAAATCGCTATGCTGCTCCAAGATCAAATGTTTCCCACATTCAAATGCCTTTACGATCGATACTGTCATATTTCCAACTATCCTGAGCCCTTCGAAGCATGATGGTCATTGTCCAGGTTTTTGTACTTGCACAATCGTCCAAGTCGATTGAAGGACGCCATCAGACTAAGGTCATTAATGTGAATTCAGTGTGATGCTTGTCCTGCTTAATCGATGAGACCAAACCCAATAGTCCTAAATTTCTTAGGAAATGATGAGAGCATAATTTCCTCAAACTGTCTCTTCATGGTATTATCTTGGTTTGAGGGGGCTCCATAAATCATTAAAACACCTTGTTTGAGAGAGGATCATTGTTTAGCCAACAAATCAGAGTTAATATTTCTCTTAACATGGTAAAAGTAATTATATCAAATTTTTCCAATAAGATTTTAATTCTTTGAAGGATAGAAGGACAGGGTTTATAACATTTGATCATGGGGTTAAGACAAATTATGGAAGTATCAACTTCTCAAAGAGTTAGAAGACAATACTAAGTAATGAGGGACACATGGGACTTTTTTTTACTATAAGAAAATGAATACATTTTGTATTTTCTTTTTTATCATTAAATGGTATATGGACTAAGTAGGATTGATAGTGAACTAAAGCACTTATGTACATAGAACTAGAAGATATGGTTAGCAAAAAAGACACAGATCGCTATCTTCTTGGAGGTAATGTATGTTGAAGAAGTAGGTTGTAATCAAGACACATGACACATGTACTATCTATTTAATATTAATATAGAAGCATTTCTTTTTCTTAAAAAAATAAAAGAAGCATAGGGTTGCTCGTCCTTGTCCTTGAATTTATTCACTTGCTAGATCACTATCATTGAATCGCCAAAGGCCATTAATTGATGAATGCCTCTAGCGATGGCCAACTCTAAACGTTGCCACGGGGCTAAGTATTCAACCTAGTTGTTTGTAGTGGATCCTGATCCCCAGGCATATTGTATCTCCTTTTCTAGGTGAAAAATAACCCCTCTCGCTCTTGCCTCTCTGTTTATTAAATATTATTTTAGCTAGTGTTGTATTTCTAAAATAATTAGTTGTAATAATGGTATTTTGAGGAATGCATTTTATTTAAAATGAAATTTCTTTTTCTTTTCTTTTTAAATAAAAATATTAAATTTTAATCAGTTTGTAAAAATAAAGATTAGTCAAGAAATCTTAGCTTGAATGGTTGGGTGAACAACTTATTTTCTAGTTATATGCAGATTCAAGTCTTTGGAAACATGTTATATCTAGTATGTTAGTGAAATTTATGAAATACTTATAGCCAACCTTTAATAACATTTATGAAATAATTATAGTCCATCTTTTAAATTTACCAAATTTCCAAAAAATAATTTTTACACAATACAAAACTTTAAAACGTATAAAAATGAATTATAATGATTTTTAATTTTTTTAAATATATATATTAATTAAAATATTTAAAAAACTTAAAATCAAACCTATTTATTTATTTAAAAATAATTGACCATGGTGTTTTTCAAAACCAACATGTAACACACATTCTTCAATAGAATGATAAGCTATTGAATGTGTACGCCTCCCAAGACACTTTCTAGCATTCAAAAGACAATTGAATGTTCACTCACCGTTGGAATTGCAACGCTTCAAAGAACAATGAATCACAATTTCAATGTAAAATATTTAACAAAATATGTGGTAAAATAAAAATAAAACTAGTATATCTTGAAGCGGGAAAGGAATAATACCTAAAATAGGTAATTATGTGGATTAAAGTGGAGTTTTTGTTGAATAGGGTTTATGATTAATTAATTAAAAAGAATTTTTAAAGGTTAATTATTAATGGAGAGATGAAAATGTTACACTCGCCAAAAAATAATAGACTTGTGATGAGTCTCATCATTGGGTAATTATATAGGCCTTAATTCACCTCCTAGCTTAGTCAAACCAACTATTCGCATAACTTATTGTATACTTTTGATTATATTTTGTTTATGAGATGAGTTAGAGTTGGATATTTTGTTTTGTGGTCTAATGTGCATTTAATGCAAGATTAGGGGATAAAAGCCAGGAATTTTGGCAAAGTCCTTGGTCAAAACTCGGATGGGACAAGGGAGAGGAATTATAGGAGGTAAATCCTCCTCATTTACTACCCCTCCATTCGAATATTCCTCCATCAGCTCGGAGTGCAAATAGCCAAATCATGAGGATTAGAAGGCAGCCGAGCAAGTGAAAGACAAAGCACCAGTTTATCTTGAGTTTGGGAGCCGAGCCTCCCTAATTTTAAGGAAGTCATTGGAGACTTCAAATGTATAAGTAGAGAGGCCTAGGACTTCAACAGGATTCAGATTTTTTATTGTAAAACTCTACTCTATTTTCGAATTGCAAGACTTGTGACAATTTTTTATGTAATCCATTGTTTTGATAACAAGAATGAGTTTTGTTTTGAGCCAACACTGAGTTAGCTCAGAGGGCTGAAGCTCTTGGGTTAGGGCCCAACCCTAGCAACCAAGACTCCTCTTTATTGTACATGTATGTTAGCATAGATTCATAGTTTGATTGTTCATTTGCTTAAGTAGTTGCATTTCCATTACAGCAGTGTAGATTAGATTGGTTGTATGTTATTTTGCTTCCATTTGTGCCTTCTTTCAATTAGCAGGTTAGCAAGGAGAAAAAGGATCACCATAAGGTTGTCAGCAGGTGTCTCGGCCTCACTTCCTCTTTCTGGGACCATGACTTGAGGAAGAGACCCTTCAGCAACCCCAAAAACATAGATTTCTAGTTCTTACATGAGCTTTGGAGTTTGTTGTCTTGATTCAACATTTGGTTCATTTCATTGTCATCTTTTTCCATTACTCCATTTCTGCAATAAGATCTCACTCATGCTTTCATTCCCTTGAGCATTCTCTTCGTGCATAATATAGGAAATTGATTCATGCTTTTCTAGTTTATGAAAATGTATTTTGTTGCATAGTTCTTGGGAAACACCTATGTTTAAGCATAGCAGGTACTTCAAGAGGAGACCCAGAGTTCATCGCTAGCAGCCACCTTCCACTTCATCCACCCTAACCATCTCTTGCTCCACCATCACCCTCACTAGTTTTTGTCATTTTTTTTGTTTAAATTCCCCTAGATATCTTGAGTGAATCTAGCCATCTCTGATCTTGGATATTGACTCCTGAGTGCTCCTAGACCTTCTAACACCCTATCCCACTCATCATACACCTTTTCCCAGCTTCCCAACACCTCACACTTAGCTCTTAGTTGTATCATGTAGGTTTTCTGTAATTCCTACAAGATCATCTTGTAGGTTTCTAATACATCTTGTAGGTTTTCCTAAAACAGCCCATTTTGAGACTGAATAGATGGGGAACCTCTAGGAAGCCACAAAAATCCTCCTAGGACCCTTCCACACCATCCAACCACTCCATAAGCCTTTTATCCATCCTCAATCACCATCCATCCACCTGTCACATCCACAAGAACAATTGTTTGCATACTTGATTTTGCCAAAAAAAACCAAAAAAGGTGAAAACAGATTTAGCTTAGTTCCCTTGCTTACACATTACTATGGTTTGATGATATTTACTTCTGTAGCTTAAATAGCAACATTATGTTAGTGTTGATTTAGCAATTCTGCTTAGCATAGTTGTTTAGATGGTTAATTAGGATATTGTGTGATTTAGCATTACATGTTGGTTTCTTCATTACTGCAGTAGAGTGGCTCTCTTAGAATAGATTTTCTCTTCTTCCATCAAAGAATCAAGCTTCTTTTGACTCTATAGAATTCTAGCTTGGAACCCCTAGGATCTCTCGCCGGATGAACAGTGACAATAGGCGGGACCTTCACTTTTACTTGTGCATATAGCACTGTCACCTCCAAGTTTGTACGAACCCCGAGTTGATAAGTAAAGCTCGTAGCCCAAGAGTTGCAGCATCCTTGCTGCAATACTGGTGCTCATCACTTTTTGGCGCTGTTGCCGGGGAGGTGTATGAGTAGAATGTGATTATTGCTTTCTTTTCGTCTACTCTTGTCTTCAATTTTATGCCATTAGTTTATTTCTGCAAAAGTAATCTAGTAGCTTCCTTTCTTTCATCTTTCATTATCTGCTTTCCTTTCCATTCTGCAAGTAGAATTTCAATTTAGTAAGTAGTTTCTTCATTCTGTCAATTATTTTCATTCAATCAGTAATTTTATTTCTACAAAGTACTTTCCAACCTTAAAAAAATCTACAAAAACCAACCCAAAAACATTTCCTTACATGCCTCGTAGGAATAGGGACAATTTAGGGAAATTCTTGCCAAATACCCCCACTGCATCCAACAGCGAACCTTCTCTCTTCTTCGGTGGTTGTGAACTGGAGAAACATTTAGGTGAGCAACCTGATATATTTGAAGAACCTACAGGGAAAGAAGAAGAAGACGAACTCATTCCTACTGAACCAATGCCTGAAAACCGAAATGACAAAGGGAATAGAGAGAGAGTCGAGGGTGCCTTCCCCATTAGGGAAACCAACGAGGACACTAAGATGAAGAATATAAGCCCCTCTACCCTACCTCATTTCCATGGCCTGACCACAGAGGACCCGGACACTTTCCTATTTAATTTTGTTGTTATATGTCGAACCTATGACTATACAGATGATGAGCAAAAGTTAAAACTATTTCCATCTACCCTCCAGGATGCAGCATTGCACTGGTTCATGGGTTTACCTAGAGATAGTATCACAACTTGGGCTCAGATACAGCAGCATTTCAACAACAATATCATGACTACTATAGGTCAAAGGATACTAAAGAAGAAATTTTCAGAATGACCATAGGCCAGGATGAATCCTTAGAAGACTACGAAGAAAGATTCCAGCTCAGTTACAAAAGGGCCAGGTGCACACTTGACCCTGAGTCACTAAAGTTGGTCCTACTTAGGGGAGTAAGAGAAGACCTTTTAGATACCTTACACTTGTTAGCAGGAGGAGATATCTACCAATTACCCTATGAGGATATCAAGACTGTCTTTAAAATCCATTCTAGGGCAGTCCAGAAAAAGGGTAGGGGTAGTCAACCTATGGCCAGTACATCATCTTCCAACTCATCCATCAAGGGTGAAATTGGAAATATGTTGGAAGATTTCAAAAGTGAGATGTTGCAAACCCTTGCCTTGCAATTGGACACCATGAACATCAAAAGGAAACAAGAGGAAGCAGAGAGAGCCTTGGCCATCTTTTGTCCTAGATGCACCTGGAGGCATCCTAGGAACGAATGTCCATTGAACTGTATTGAAATTTGCTCGGTCTGTGAAGAAAACCACTCCACAGAAAAGTGCCCCTCTTTACCAGGACTCAAATCTATATATCAAGGAGCTGAAGGGGTCACTTAACAACTTTGCTACATCAACCAAAGGAGACCTCATGGGCCTAGACCATACTAGCAGGGCATGCAAGGTTCATCCCACGCATATTACAACCCCAACCAAAACACAGCTATACCTTCTTGGGGACCCCCTGCTCATCCTTCCTGGTCTACACCCCGTCCTTGGTCCTATGCATCTCAATATCATTCCCAACCAGCTAGCCAGTCATTTCAACCTTACGCTCCGCCACAACCTCAGTGGAATACACCACTCCAGGGGTGGAGGCCCCAATACAACAATGCTCCAGCTCTATTGCCTCCACCACCTACCCAACCACAACTCCTACACTTTGCTCCACCCAAGCAACCCCAGATGCCTGCCTAACCAAATCCGAACCCGAACAATAGGCAGGCTCAACAAGTATACAGTGGAAAGACATCATATCCAGCTTATGCTGTAGAAATCGAGGAGATCAACCTAAGATCTGGGAGAATTCTTCTGGATAACCAACCTCCCCCTCCACATAGGGAGGTTGAGGAAGAAAGAGAGGAAAGCAACATTAAAGTAATTCCACCCTTTCTTGAGAGATTATCCCAACCACTCCAACCTACCCGAGAAGAAACTGAACTTCTGGGAGAATTGAAAAAACTATGTGTAAAGATCCCCCTTCTCCAAGAAATAAAAGATGTTCCCATTTACAATAAGTTGATTAAGGAGAAATGCTTCAAGCATCTAGGAAGAAGAAAAAGGGATGCCCCTACCATTAATGTCATTGGGAAGTTGACCGACTTAATGCTGGGGTAGGTAATATGTCCGAAATATTTGGACCCTGGAAGCCCTAGTAGATGTGCACATCAATGGCACCATTGTCCCACACACTCTGATTGATCTTAGGGCTTCCATTAATGTGATTACCAAGGAAACCATGCTCAAGCTCAACCTCCAAGTGTCATTGAGGAAGACCACAACAGTTCTACAACTTGCAGACCGTTCCACAGTCACCCCTGAGGGAATTGTGGAGGATGTGATGGTCTCCATTGACTCTTGGAAATACCCTGAAAATTTTCTAGTTCTCCAGCCTAAGGCTAAGCTTATTAGTTACCCTCTCATCCTTGGGAGGCCATGGTTAGCCACAGTCGATGCTTACATTAGAAGCAATTAGTCCTATACCCTCCTACTCAACCTTCTCTAGAGCATGATTTACCTTTATGGTTGGAGGAGGAGGAAGAAGATGAAGTTTATTCCGCCCAACTTTATTCTTTAGAAGCGACCATAGGAGGAGGACAGCAAGATGAGGATGACTTGATTGAACACCTGCTCCAAAGCCCAACTCCTAGTTCGTTACCATTAGGAGAAGAAGTAAGGGAAACCCAGAACAACCATCCAATTAACTTATGATTGGCGGATTCCTTCCCACTCTATGTCAAAACCATAGAATTCGTCCCGGAGAAAACCTTGAAAATTAATCCATCTCTTTCTGCTCTCGAAGAGGAAAAGCTATGCAACATGTTAAAAGAAAACCTAGAAGCCTTCACTTGGAGTTATAAGGAAATGAAGGGAGTACATCCCTCAGTGTGTACTCACCACATATACATAAAAGAAGGTTGCACGCTAGTCTAGCAACCACAAATGAGGATGAATCCAACTCTTAAAGATATAGTCAAAGAAGAACTGCAAAAACTGCTAGATGCAGGATTCATTTACCCTATCTCTGGCAGTGAGTGGGTCTCCCCTTTAGCGTTAGTTCCCAAGAAAAATGGTAAGTGGAGGATTTGTGTCGATTACAGGGAGTTGAGAAAAGCCACAAAGAATGATCATTTTCCCCTACCCTTCATTGACCAAGTGCTAGATGGACTGGCAAGGAAAAAGTTGTTTTCTTTCCTAGATGGATTCAGTGGGTACAACCAAATCCAAATCTGCCCAAAAGACCAAGATAAGACCACATTACCCTGTCCTTGGGGTACGTTTGCCTATAGGGTCCTTCCTTTTGGCCTATGAAATGATCCTGCCACTTTCCAGAGAGAAGTCTTGAGTATTTTCGCCGAATTAGTACATGATGCGGTGGAAATTTATATGGATGACTTTACACCTTATGGCTGTGATTTTCAAGAAGCCCTGACTAACCTAGGTAAAGTACCGCACAAATGCATTGAAATGAACCTATCTCTCAGTTCTGAAAAATGTGAATTCTTAATGACTAAAAGGACCATGCTAGGTCATTCAATATCTTAGCAAGGACTGCAGGTGGACCCAAACAATATAGCCATCATCCAAAGGGTCCCACCTCCACAAAAGCAGAGATATGGCAGGAGTTTCTTGCGGTTAGCTAGATACTACCAAAGGTTCATAAAGGACTTCAGCAAGTTGGCCTCTCCTTTATTTGTGTTGTTGGCCAAAGATTCTGAGTTTATATGGTCAAAAAGTTGTCAAGAGGCCTTAAACATTCTAAAGGGTAAGTTAACCATGGCACTAATTCTTCGAGACCCAAACTGGGCCCTCCCCTTTCATATTCATGCTAATGTCTCACAAAAAGCCATAGGAGCAGCCTTAGGTTAGGTAGAGGAAAAACTGCCTTATGCCATCTATTTTATCAGTAAAAACTTGTCAAAGGCTGAGCTAAATTATACTATGACCGAAAAGGAACTCTTGGCTATTGCACATTCATTAAACAAATTTAGGCATTACATTACAGGCTATCAAAAATTTGTGCATACTGACCATGCTGCAATCAAATATTTAATGAACAAACCAGATGTGAATGCTCGAATTATAAGATGGTTGCTTTTATTACAGCAGTTTGATCTAACCATTGTTGATAAGCCTGGTAAGGAAAATGTTGTTGCAGACTTTTTATCTAGGGTGAATCTGCCTGCAGGTGAAGAAGGAATGGTGGATGACCAGTTACCAAATGAGCACTTGTTTGCTATTTCAATTCTCTCCCCATGGTTTGTTGATATAGCAAACTATTTGGTATTAGCACAGTTCCCACCAAACTTTCCCGCCAAAGAAAAGAGCAAGATAGTCAGGAAAAGTGCCCCCTTCACCTGGATTGGGGGAAATATTTTCAAACTTGGCCCAGATTAAATCTTGAGAAGGTGTGTAAGGGAAGAGGAAGTTTTGACATCCTTCTGACCTGTCATGATGGACCTTGTGTAGGTCACTTTGTAGCAAGGAGGACAACATTCAAAGTGTTACAAGCAAGCTATTATTGGCCCACTCTCCATCAGGATGTGAAAAAGTACACTAGTCAGTGTGATCGATGCCAGATGATGGGAAAGCCTACTCCAAGAGATGAAATGCCCCTACAGCCTCAAGTGACTTTCGAGCCATTTGGCAAGTGGGGCAAGGACTTCATTGGGCTTATCAACCCTCCATCAAAGCAAAAATAGTACATTATTGTGTGCACTGATTATTTGACTAAGTGGGCAGAAACCAAGGCAATCAAGGCAGCAACAGAAGAGAAGGTGGTTGAGTTCCTAAGGGAGAATGTATTCTACAAATTTGGGTACCCTAGGGAGCTAGTCACAGACCAAGGCAGCCAGTTTACCTCCAACATGATTGAATAATTGCTCAACCATCACAAAATCAAGCATAGGACCTCCACTCCCTATCATCCACAAGCTAATGGGCAAGTGGAGGTGACCAACAGGGCACTGGAGGGCATCTTAACCAAGGTAGTGAGCAGCAGTAGGAAGGATTGGGTAGAGAGACTAGTTGAGGCCACCTGGGCCTATAATACCACATGGAATACCACCACTGGATTTACACCCTATGAGCTAGTCTATTAGAAAAAGGCCTTGTTGTCCATTGAGTTTGAATATAAAACATTGAGGATGGCAGCCCAACTAGATTTGGACCTCAGTCATGCACAGAAAGAGAGATTGTTCCAATTGAATGGCTTGGATGAATTTAGAATGCATGCCCTCCTACATATAGAGATAGTTCAGCTTTAGAGGAAGATCTGGCATAATAAACATATTAAGGAGAAGCAATTACAAGAGGGCGATTGGGCATTGTTATATGATTCTAGGTATAAAGACTTCAAGGGCAAGCTAAGGACAAGATGGCTCAGACCTTATGTTGTGGAAAGATGCCATGATAATGGCTCAATGTAGATCAGAACTATAGATGAAGAAGCCATTCCATTAGTTGTTAATGGCACCGATTGAAAATGTACAAAAGACCTTTATCAAAACAAGAGTTCATTGACAATATCAATAAAATAGTGATGATGGTGGAGCAAGGTTCAGCTCCTCCCTCATCAAGTCACTGAAGAAAAAAAAAGGAATAAGGACTCAGGTGAAAACTTCCATGAGGCGCCTAAGTCCCATCTTTGGGTTGAAAACCTCGTGAGGCGGCCCAATGATGAAAAAAAGAATAGAAAAAAGAATTAGAAGATCCCTGGGTGAAAAAATCCCATGAGGCGCCTAGGGAAAATAGCTAGGGTGAAAACCTCTCTGAGGCAGCCTAGTTGTTTTCCAAAAAAAAAAAAGGAGAGAAAAGATAAAATTGTTATTTGCAGGTGGGCAAGAAAGATAATCAAGGAGAAAAAAGAGGATCCAAAGGGAACCCTACATCACACATATTCATCTCCCCCACTCCTCACCATGCATCCCTCCATCATTTTTATCGTTTTTCCACTCCATTTCTTCGATTTAGGTGAAGACTGTGTTTTCTACAGGATCCCCTGTATTCCTACAGGATCCCTTGAAAACCTACAGGATGATCCTGTAGGAATTACAGTGGCCCGGAAAACCTACAGGAAGCAATCTGAGGGTACATGGTAGGTTTCTTGGGTCCCTAAATATTAGGCATGATCTAACACCTCACCTCGTCCACCATCATCGTCCCTGCACCCACCATTCAAAACAAAAAAAGATCAGTTTCAACAGTTCTGCTAGCCATAAAAAAAAAAAAAAAAAAACAACAACAACAACAACAACAGAGAGGAGTAAGAAAATTACCTAAGTGTCCTTTGCTCTACACACACTCCTACTCCCTCTGTCCATTCATTGCACCATCCTCACACCCCTAACCAGCAACATGATTAAATAATTTTGAGGGAGAAGCAGCTACTAAACATCCTGTAGGAAATCTTGTAGCAGCCTATCCCACAGAATGCGAATCAACAGCTACAAGTCTTCACTAGGATGATCCAGGAGCTCCACAGCAGCAGCAACATCAGATCTGCAGTCAAAGATACCTGCAAAAGCCAAGAAACCATCAGCAGACAGCAAGAGGAGGAAGAAGAATGACCATGCAGCAAATAAACAACGCAGCACCTCTGATCTTCGACAACTGCAACATGGCATCAAAACCACAGGTAAGTATCCCGCTCACTCACTCATATGCATCATTTAATAAAAAGTTGTAAAGGTTACAAGATAGTTGGTTTATAAGTGGAAAAGTGGCCAATTAACTTGGCCACCTTCGTTCAATCAGCGCATGCAAAACAGGGTGTCCTCTCACACGTGGTTGTAGTCAACTCAAAGAAAGAGGAGGAGTAATACAAGAAGTAGTTAACTACGGATCTACGAGGTGGGAGTTTATTACGAGGAGTGGGAAATGATGAGGTGGTAGTGGGGCCAACGGTCCAAAAATGGCAACATACCTCTGCTGCCAGCTCACCACCTCACCCTGAAACACCATAAATGGAAATAAAATATCGTTTGCATGCATTCATGCATTCCACCTCCTTGAAACTCCCTCACTCAAGTCACTCTCATAACTCTGGCTACCCACCGAAAGCAAGGATCCATCGTTCTGCAAGAGAATTTCTACAGGAGCATGCACAGGAATTCCTATAGGAAGAGTCTACAGATACATAGAGGCATTCTACATGATAGGCAGAGAAGAGTTCAAGAGGGGATATCACGGGGATTGTCCACTGCCACCATTCTAAAGAGGTAGGCTATAAAAATCCATCCCCATTTACAAGAAAATGAACTAGAAATGCTCTAAAATCTAGTGAATTTAGCAACTATGGGAGGTGAATTACATACACAGTAAACTCTGTTTTCCTCCTGAATTTAAAAATTTTGTGTCAACCCTCTCATTTTCTCCTCAAGCCTCACAAGAAAGATGACAGGAGGGTTTAATAGGAGAGAACCCATAAACACTATGAGGATACAACAACACCCCCAAGTGCTTGAAATATTTACAAGACACAACTGGATGGGGTTTTTCGAAAAATTCACAGGGTATGATGATGAGGTGGCTCATGAATTTGCTCACTCCCTCTCTCCACACAGCATAATCCATGCCATTGTTTTGGTAAGAGGCCTCACTATAGATATCACCCAAAAGCTCATTAGTAGGGTCACCACACTTCCCCTAGGAATTCCATGGAGAAAAGAGGACAAAGGAGACAGTCAGGTGGCAAAAGGGAAATTCTTTTTAGAAGGTGAAGAACCCACAAAGGATAAAAATGGAGTAAGAAGGGATAGTTTGCCATACCCATGGAGTGAGGTAGGCTACCAACTCACTAAATATATCTCATTTGAGGGTAGATATAGTGTTGTTTGTGGCTACCATTTCAGGATCCTTTAAGAATTAAGATTTGGGGTAGAAACACCAATTCACCAAAGACTCAGCATACCCTATTTCTTGATGCAATCACTCATAGACTCCAACAACAAAGTAAAGGAAGGGAATTCCCAAAAATTGGCTCACCATGGGTTAATCAGTATCCTCATTCAGGATGCCCTCCAAAGCCTCAGAATCCCTATAACATGGTCAGTCTTCAGAGACTTGCAAGCAGAGGATGACATCAAAACCCTCACTTATGATGTTATTCCTTCTGTCAGTGAGGAGGAGTAAAAACAGGAAGAAGAAGATACAGAGCTAGATAAGGATGAGATGGATGAAGAAGAAGCTGACACAGAGGAACATGATGAAGTGGAAGAAGAAGAGGGATAAGAGAAGGAGGATGATGATGGAACAGAGGAGGAAAATAAGGAAGAAACTGATGGAAATGAGGAAGAACAAGAAGAGGAAGAAGACAAGAAAAATAGAAAGGAAGAAGGTATTGAAACAAAGGGGAAAGAACACAAGGAGGGGTCACCTAAGGTGTCCCCAGAGGCCATTGAGAGAGAGGTAGCAGTTGCCCTCACTGCTCTCAGTACCCCAGTCAAGAAAAAAGGAAAAAGAAGGAAGAAAACCCCCCTATATTTCATAACAAGAAAGAACACAAGAATCAAACAAGGGAAGCCACAAATTTCAACAAAAATTCCTATTGAGATTGAAGATTCCCCTACTCAAAAAGACAAAATTCCTTCCCCTAAGTCACCAATCACATATGTAAGGAGGCCTAATACTAAATCAACTTCCTCAAAGGGTAAGGAAATCCTACAAGATCCACATAAAATCCTACAGGATCCACAACAAAACCTTCAGGAAGCAAAAACAGTCGTACAGGATACTCTGCTGAAACTACAGGAAGCATAGAAATTGGAAAGCAAGGTAGGGGAGCAGCAAGAAACAAAAGAAGAAGACCCTGAAACAAAGGAACCAAGCCCCCAACCTAACCTAGACTCCTACTACCGGTTTATTGAAGGAGGCAGGGTGATACCTCAAAAACTTGCCATCCCATTATTTTTCGAACTTGAGAAGGAGAGGGTCAAAACCCACCGATGGATGCAAATCGCCAAGTCAAAAGGGGTGGAAGACATTGGGCACATGGAAGAGAATATCAAAGAAATGGGCAAAGAGCTAAGTGGCTTAAGGGATAGAGAAGCAATAATGAGAGATCAACTTGAGAGGGAAAATGCATGGCTGAGGGGACCACTGCAAGAAAGGGAGAACCAACTAGCATGTATGGCTAGCCTCTCCTTGGAGGCCATCCAATGTAAAATGCCAGCTAAATCCTATTCTCTTTGCCTCAAAGAACGATGGCTGCAGTTTCAGATTAAAACACTGGCACAAAGGGGCACCATGCCATTTCAGGACTACAGGCAATTTATTGATGTTTGTGATCAAAGTACACTAGAGGATAGGGCCAACATGGCTGAGTTTTATTTGCACAACATGGCACTCATAGACATGAATGTTTGGGATCCTAATGCCAATCTAGGAGATCTACAATTAATGGCTTTGGCATCATGGATGAACCATGACGAGTCAAGAGCTACAGAGACGAAAATAATATTGGCCAGAGAGAAAAATGCACCTCTTTTCATCAGAGATGAACAAGCAAATCCCATGGCCCTAAGCAGCACCCATAATTTGATTGCAAATGACCCTCAGCTGGAACCTAGATATCTTGCTGCCCAAGAGCAAGCAATTCCACATTTTGAGGATATGTTTAGGCTGCTAGGACATGATAGTATACATGCATGCCTAAGAAGATGGAACACACTTCCACACAGCTTTAAGATCAGAGAATATCACTCCCCTCAAAGGTTGAGAGAGGCACTCAACAGGACACCTATGTATAAGAAATCAATGCAAAGTTTGAAGGTCAACTGGATAGGCCTAAAACTTAGTCCACCACTACTCCTAGGGATGCTAGAAGGGAACAAAGAAGAAGAAGAAAAGAGGCAGTGGGAAGAGGTAGAAAAGAAATTAGGCTTCTATGAACAAGAAGAAGAGACTACAGCAGAGGCATGGGATGTCAGAGAGGCTACCAAAGCCATGAAGGACATGGACATTGACTAAATTGCTCAGAGGATGAGCAACATTTTCAGTAGAGTCGTGATGATGAGCCTTATCATTGGGTAATTATATGGGCCTTAATTCACCTCCTAGCTTAGTCAAACCAACTATTCTCATAACTTATTGCATACTTTTGATTATATTTTATTTATGATATGAGTTAGAGTTGGATATTTTGCTTTATGGTCTAATGTGAATTTAATGCAAGATTAGGAGATAAAAGCCAAGAATTTTGGCAAAGTCCTTGGTCAAAAATCGAATGGTACAAGGGAGAGGAATTATAGGAAGTAAATCCTCCTCATTTACTACCCCTCCATTTGAATATTCCTCCATTAGCTCGGAGTGCAAACAGCCAAATCATGAGGACTAGAAGGTAGTCGAGCAAGTGAAAGACAAAGCACCAGTTTATCTCGAGTTTGGGAGCCGAGCCTCCCTAATTTTAAGGAAGTCGTTGGAGACTTCAGATGTATAAATAGAGAGGCCTAGGACCTCAGTAGGATTCAGATTTTTGATTGTAAAACTCTACTCTATTTTCGAGCTACAAGACTTGTGATAGTTTTTTATGTAATCCATTGTTTTGATAATAAGAATGACTTTTTTTTGAGCCAGCACTAAGTTAGCTCAGAGGGTTGAATCTCTTGGGTTAGGTCCCAACCCTAGCAGCCAAGGCTCCTCTTTATTGTACATGTATGTTAGCATAGATTTATAGTTTTATTATTCATTTTCTTAAGTAGTTGCATTTCCATTACAGTAGTGTAGATTAGATTGGTTGTGTGTTAGTTTGCTTCAATTTGTGCCTCCTTTCAATTAGCAGGTTAGCAAAGAGAAAAAGGATCACCATAAGATTTTCAGAAGGTGTCTCGGCCTCACTTCCTCCCTCTGGGACCATGACTTGAGGAAGAGACCCTTCAGCAACCCCAAAAACACATATTTCTAGTTCTTGCATGAGCTTTGGAGTTTGTTGTCTTGATTCAGCATTTGGTTCATTTCATTGTCATATTTTTCCATTACTCCATTTCTGCAATAAGATCTCACTCATGATTTCATTCCCTTTAGCACTCTCTTCATGCATAATATAGGAAATTGATTCATGCTTTTCTAGTTTATGAAAATGTATTTTGTTGCATAGTTCTTGGGAAACACCTATGTTTAAGCACAGCAGGTACTTCAGGAGGAGACCCAGACTTCATCACCAGCAGCCACCTTCCACTTCATCGACCCTAACCATCTCTTGCTCCACCATCACCCTCACTAGGTTTTGTCATTTTTTTTTTGTTGAAATTCCCCTAGATACCTTGAGTGAATCTAGCCATCTCTAATCTTGGTTATCGACTCCTAAGTGCTCCTAGACCTTCTAACGCCCTATCCCACTCATCACACACCTTTTCCCAGCTTCCCAACACCTCACAATTAGCTCTCGGTTGTATCCTATAGGTTTTTTGTAATTCCTCCAGGATCATCATGTAGGTTTCTAGTACATCCTGTAGGTTTTCCTGAAACAGCCCGTTTTGAGGCCGAATTGATGGGGAACCTCTAGGAAGTCACAAAAAGCCTCCTAGGACCCTTCCACACCATCCAACCACTCCATAAGCCTTTTAGCCATCCTCAATCACCTTCCATCCACCTGTCACATCCACAAGAACAATTAGTTTGCCTACTTTATTTTGCCAAAAAAAACCAAAAAAGGCGAAAACAGATTTAGCTTAGTTTTCTTGCTTACACATTAGTATGGTTTGATGCTCTTTACTTCTATAGCTTAAATGACAGCATTAGGTTAGTGTTGATTTAGCAATTCTGCTTAGCATAGCTATTTAAATGGTTAATTATGATATGGTGTGATTTAGCATTACATGTTGGTTTATTCATTACTGCAGTAGAGTAGCTCTCTTAGAATAGATTTGTTCTTCTTCCATCAAAGAATCAAGCTTCTTCTAACTCTATAGAAGTCTGGCTTGGAACCCCTAGTGTCTCTCACCGAATGAACAGTGACAACAGGTAGGACCTTCACTTTTACTTGTGCATATAGCACTATCACCTCCAAGTTTGTACGAACCCCTGGTTGACAAGTAAAGTTGGTAGCCCAAGAGTTGAAGCATCCTTGCTACAATACTAGCACTCATCAACTGGTTTGATAAATGTGGAATACATATTATTCACAAAGATGTACACATTAGTATATGTCTTATGACTCTTGGTTTTATATTTTAAGGTGTCTTTTAGATTTTTTTATAGTTGTTGGATTTCTTACACACCAATCTTTACGAATTAGGTGTCTAACATTCCCCCTTAATTTGAAGGAGTGTCTATGAGTCCAAGAAGAGAGTTAAAATACAAAAATGTAAATAATGGATGGCAGCCAATGATTGGATGTGCTCCAATGACTGGATGTGCTCTCTAAAATGGTGTTTTTGAGGAAGGCCACAAACCCAATGAGGTAGGAGAACTTGAGGTCTCAACCGGTGGTGGTTTAAGGTTGACCATAAACTTAGGAACTAAAGCTTGATGCAATTACTGGAATAGTTCTAAATCTAGCTAGAAGTTGAAGTCTTCTGCTAGTGGAATTTCTCCCTAATAATGGTTTATAGATGACCACAAACTGATGTAGTAGAAACTAACGTCTTTTACAAGAACCAAAATCATGATCATGGAGCATTACTTTGTCTTTGGATACAACTTTGAATCTAGGTATGGCTGACTTTGGCTCTAGGATCTAGCAATAGTCTCAAGCTTGCATGATTTGGCTTCGAATCTGGTAATTGACCATTGATTACTCCATTTCAGATAAAAAGTGAGAATATGAAGAAATATAAACTACAAGACGTGTCAATACTCGAGAATGGACTCTAAAGTATGACTAAAATATCTTCTTGGTTGTTGAAGCCCATTGCTAAGAAGTAATCCATCCAATATGAATCTTCGTTCTTGTAGAAGGCTTGTTTATAAAATAAATGTTTGAATGATGAGTGTTTTTACCACAATTCTCACACGGTTGAAGATCAAAACACTAATATTTCACATGGCCAACCCGATCACAATGTTGAAAGGACACATCCTTGTCATATCCAAGATTAGTTTTGTTCTTATTGTTAACAACTTCTTCCCAAGGTTTGATGATCGACTTGGGAAGTGCAGACTGAATAACTGCATCTTCATGCAAATATGCACTTGAAATGGGCACTTGATGTGAATCACCCTCAACCTCACTGATTTGATCAATTTTTGGATGTTGATAAGAGTTTGTATCAAACTCAAACATAGAATTGTTCTGAACAAAAACCAGTTCATAACGATGACTACGTTGTTGTAGCTATGATTCAAGCTGCAAAATTCAATATTTTCATTTGCATTTCGCAAATAGGTTATAATGTTATCAAGGAAGGCTTCGTTGATTTTTATTGTATCGTGAAGAGTAGAGTGTATCAAATCTTTCAGGAACTCTAATACTTCACCAATTCGAGTTATTTTCTCTATCAATTAAAGGCTTCTCTGTGAAAAAAAACTTTCCACAGCAAGCTTAATACAAAATCAAGGCATCCTAGCTTCAAATTTTGAACCTTTAAATAAAAATTATTTAAATTACATGTCGAGAACTTCAAAATATCTTTATTTTCTTCAAAGTGTATCCATTCCACAAATTCATATTTTTAAAAGATCAAATATCGACTATCACTTATAGCACAACTTTGTAGCTCATGAATATCGTAACTCGCAACATAGTTCTATAGCTTAAAATTAACTACTCTAAATCCTTAATGGATGTAATTTACGCTACAAGCTAGCATGGCTCATTGCTTGCATTGTATTTCCTCAAAAGGTCTTACGATAAATTAGGAAAACAAGTGTGGCTCAAAAGGAACTCTATACTCTTCAAAGATTTTTTGTCCAACAACTTCCGTTGACATGCAAACCCTTCAAATAATCAATTATCACTTTAAAGGTGACGTTGTTTATATGGCTAGTGATGAAAACAACATCATTGAATGGAGAATCGAATGGCCAACGTAACTTCCATAGTTCCAAACACAGATTATGGAGATAACGATGTAATGATATTAACCTCCAATTCATAAATGTGCCACAAACAGTAGTTAATATTCAGTATTACTCAAAACTAATATTTTTTAGGCTAATGTAGGCATGTAGCGTACAAGTTGAGAATCAAGCAGTTGTTGTGCAACACCACACTTTACAATAGATAATCTAAGCATTATACATTGTTATGTAGAGAATGGTCATCGTAGGGTCACCTTTATATTATGCATGGCACGCAAGTGTGTGAGATTACAAGTAAAGGGTAGAAAAAACACCTTTCAAAGAATAAATTTCATAAATGCCAACATAAATCTTCAAGAATCCTTTTTGTAAGACAAAATGTTCCTCTAATGCTTACTTCTATAAAACATTCAAAAAGTGAGGAATAGGATTCTATCCAATGGCATTTGCAAAAGTCACAGTCAACAGATAGAACCATATGGAAAATATTGATTCAGTGGCAATAGAAATTGAGTAGATGAAAGACAACCTCTAACACTACCATCCAAATTTCTCCACTGGAAACGATGTCTCAGAAATATATTAAACAATATTGTATAAACAACCAACATCAAAAGCCACAAATTACCACCAAATGTCCTTCAAAGCTAGGATTTCAGCTTAATTCAATTCTATTAGCTCCAATATTTTAGAAATTTAAGCTTGAACAATAGCCAATTTAAATGGGTCCTTCGATGACATTGAATGCTCCTCTCGCCATTGTTGAGTCATTTTGGTATTGACAAATTCCACTGCTCTGAGATTCGACTCAACCATGAGTAAGGGCTTTGCTCTGGACCTTTTACAAAGATGTCTAGTGAAAAACCCCAATGAATTCTAGGCCACAAAGATGGCCAATTATTTTCCTCTTTCACATGAGATTTTGTTTTGTTTGGCTCAATGATTTGAATTGCTTCAACTCTTTCATGCATCCAAATGCTAACGTTTTATGTAGATTTTCTACTCTCAAAGCTAATTTTTAGCGATGGAAAAGGGTTTTATGATTCCATACATGGAGACGTTACGGTAGATATATCTAACACTGGGGAAAATAATTCTAGCACCTTATAAAATGACCATGGACAAGGCTGAGTAGAGGAGGACCGATTTGAAAACATAGAAAATGGCATACCAAAATTGGGTGTATTGTTGGACTGACAAGCACATGACTGTTTGGGAGTGTAGTCAAAATTTGACATAGATGCAATTGTAACTGGCTTTCTATCAATGAGGGAATCTAGGGGAGGCCACAAAAACATGGCTCACAAACTTTAAGCAAGGAAGGAGTACCCTTTCTCTGATATCATGTTAAACACACATAATATAATAGGAATATTAGATAAACATGGAATACATGTCATTCACAAATATGTACATATTAATACATGTCTTATGACCCTTGGTTTGATATTCCATAGTGTCTCTTAGACTTCCGATAGTTTTGGATTTATTACATGCAACCCTTATGGATTAGGTGTCCAATAGATAAGAAGATTTGATGGAAAAGGTTGAAAGATAACTAATCAAATTAGTTGAGGATCAATAACAATTAGGATAGGTACTAGATCATTGTCAAGTTAGTTCGAGGTCAGCAACAATTGTGATTGCTAATGGATCCCAAATGAGATATGTGATAGAAATTGTTGTAATAATATTTGTTATTGATGTCAAATGAAACACCAAATTAAGAAGATAATTACATAGGCTTGTAGAGGACTTCAATCCCTTTCCAATGAGTATTTCCTTGCCTCCTAATTCCTCCTTGTTGAAGAGAATTTGAATTTACAAGCTAGAAAATCCATATTTTGCCTCTCAGGACAAGTCGGCCTACATAAACATAAGTTAGCCCCTCTTCCAAAAGACATGTTGGTTCAAGTGTGGGATTAAACTTGTTTAAATACAAGTGATGCCTCCTCCATTTCAGCAAGGAACTCGATTCAAGAGAAGAAAAAGTAATCCGGACCTGAGGTAGTAAGATAAGGTTCATAACTCATGAAACTAGAGGTAAGTCAAAGCAAGGTTTTGTGATTGTTATATCTATTTTGGATCAAGGTTTACTGGTGTATTTATGTTCAGTTTTTGGAGCCATCTTTTACTGGATTTTGACCTCCTTTGTTTCCTCTTGTGGAGACGAATTCATACCTCTTTCTTCTACCCTAAACTTGACCTTGCTATGGAAATTTTAGGCCTGGAATAGACCTTGACCTCTGAAGTCTTTGGACCCCTGTACTTGACCTTCTAGAGTATACTTTTCAGCACTATGGAGTGACATATCTTGGCTCCATGTAGTGATAGTTTTGACCCTGTGAAGTGACACATCTCGTCTTTGTGGAGTGATATTTTTGGCCCTATGGAGTGAAAAACTTTGGCCCTTTGGAAATTCATACATCTTCCACTATTTCTTCCCTTTTTATGAAATATAATTTGGGCTACCTATACATAGAAATTCAGCTTGATTGGTAACTATTCTTGAGCTTAATCTAAATCAATTTGAAGCGTTGTAAGATCATTTTTGAAGTAAATTCTAATATCATTATTTGGAGCTTCCTTGAAGATATTCTGAAGTCATCTTTGAAGAGTCCTTAAAATCAGTCATTGAAGTATTTTTAAGAAGTCTTTGAAGTGATTTAGGAGGGTACCTTGAGGAGTCTTTGGAACAACCTTTGCAACAGAATTTGGAGCAACATTCTTGAAGACTTTTAAAGCAATTTTGAAGTATTATTGAAGCCTTCCTTGAACCAGACTTAAGGCAGATTTGGAGCAGTTCTTAAAGCCTTTGTTGGAGCAACCTCTGGAATCCTTGTTGTAAAATACTTGAAGCATTCTTGGAATAGGTTTGAGAAGACTTTGTAGAATTGTTTTGAAATGTATTTGAAACTTGTTTTGGAGATATCTTGTAGAAGTTGATTTTTAAGTCTATTTGGAAAGGTTGGAGCCTAGGAGGAGTATTCTTTGAAGTGATTCAGGAGAAGACCTTGAAGAGTCTCTGGAACAACATTTGTAACAGAAGTTGGAGTAGCATTCTTGAATACTTTTAAAGCAATTTTTGAAGTATTATTGAAGCCTTAATTGAACTAGACTTAAGGCATATTTGGAGCATTACTTGAAGCCTTTGTTGGAGTATCCTTTGGAAACCTTGTTGTGGCAGACTTGAAGCATTCTTGGAATAGTTTTTAGAAGACTTTGTAGAATTATTTTCACCTTATTTTGGAGACATCTAGCAGAAGTCGATTTTGAAGTATATTTGGAAAGGTTGTAGCCTAGAGGATTGGAGTCCTCATTTTGACCAAGTTGGTGCTTGGATTTGTTCAAGGTTGGAGCCTTGAAGAATTTAAAGATTTGTTGTATAGGTTGGAGCTTGGATTTTTGTAAAAGAATGATTAGAGTCCTCACCGTATTCATTAACAATATCATTTTCTTGTTCTAATTATTTTGTTCTGGTTTAATTTGAGGCAAAATCTTAAATGGAATTATATAACAATTGAAATAAATATTTGTTCACCCCCTCTCAGTGTTTCCAACAATTGGTATCAAAGCCATCTTCTTCAAAATAATCCTAACAGCTGGAAGAAGGATTTTTTAATCAAAAGGGCTAGTGAGGATGCTAAGGTCCCCCAATTTTAGGGAACAAATTTTTCCTTATGGAAGGTCAAAATGGAGTACAACTTAATGTATCTTGGAGTCGAAGTTTGGAAACATATCACAAATGGATACAAGATCACATATCCTCTTCCAATATATTTGAATGGAAAGAAGGCATATGTATCAAATGCAAAGGCTTTGAATTTTATAGAAAGTGGTCTTTCAAATTTAGAATTCACAAAAGTTATGGATATCAAAGTAGCTAAATACATGTGGGACAAGCTCATCCATATTTATGAAGGAGATGAAAAAGTAAAGAAGGAAAAGCTTCAAACCTATAGAAGGCAATTTGAAAGTCTCAAAATGAATGATGAAGAAGATATCATTGCTTATTTTCTCTAAGTAGATGAGGTGGTCAACTATGTCAAATTTCTGGGTGAAGATGTCAAAAAAAATATGATTGTCCAAAAGGTATTGAGATCTCTTCCAAATAATTTTTATGCCAAGGTTTGTGCCATAGAAGAACTAAAATATTTGGACTCTATATCAATGGATGAACTTCATGGAATTCTCACAGCATACGAGATGAGGTCAGGAAATTCAACTCATAAGGAAGTTGCATTCAAGGCATCCAAGACATCAAGAAAGGGAAATAATTATGATTGCAATAGTGATGATTCTAACACTGTAATGGAAAAAAAATCAAGAAGCTGAAGAAAGGATCCAAACTCAAAGGTAAGTTACCTCTCATTTGCTTTAAATGTGGTAAAATAGGACATTATGCAGCAAATTTCCCTTTTAAAGATGACAATGATGATGAAGATGAACCTAAGAGAAGAACCTTCAAGAGGAAAGGCTCAAACAAAAATAATTTCTTCTCCAAACAAGACAATGATAACTCTAATAAAGAAGAAGAATATGGTGGAATGAGTGAAGTATTGTTCATGGCCTTCACAAATTAAGTAGATAGTCCAAAAGAAGAAGAAAGTGAAGAAGAAGAAGTAGAAGGAAATGTGGAGGAACTATTGATTTGTGCCATAGAAGAAAATGAGAGACGAAGAAAGAAGAATTAAAAGTTATCTCAAGAAATAAACTCTCTCAAAACTAATAAGGAAGAAGCTAAACTAATAGAAATGTTAAGCACTAAAATGAAGGAAAAGGAAGAAATCTACAAAAAATTGGAAGTTGAAGTTGTATATCTAAAAGGAGAGTTGGAGAAAGCCAACAAGAATTTGAAATACCTTGGATGTCAATCTCAGCTCTCAAAGGCCACTGCATGATAAATCTGGACTTGGCTATTTAGTCAAATATTCCAATTCAAAGGGAGAAACTAATCTTCATCATGAATAAAATCCTAGATTTTTTCTTGATGTCCTTATAGGATCTTATCATTCTAACCTTGTAGGAAACAAATTTCATCCAAGGAATGAGAAGCAGCCCCTTTCTGAAAGGAGTGTCTCATCATGGAAATCTTATCCTAACAGGTATCAAACTATTTTCCTTGGTCATTTTTTCTTTTGTAAAAATTTTGGTCATCAGGAAAAACATTGCAAGGATTATGGGGCTAATCATCAAAATAATATTATTGAACCAAAGAGGCAAGGAAAAATCAATACTTATAACTTCTTTTCTCCAGTTTCAAATTATAGTCTAAAATGTTATAGATGCAATAATCCAAGCCATATAGCAAAAATATGTCCTCTAGAGAAAAGAGGGAAATTTTGGAGAAAGAAAATTGGAGAATCTACCTATGAGAATTGTAGTCTAGCTTTATGTTCCCAAAAAAAAGGAAAATTAATGGTTTGTAGATAGTGTATGTTCTAGGCACATGACAGGTGATCATAAAAAATTCATCTCAATAAGCAAAGAAAAGGATGGAAATGTGACGTTTTGAGACAATGGATCTGCTAAAATTGCTAGTAAAGGCACAATGAGTCTCATCAATGGTAAGGGAAAAGCACAAGATGCACTATATGTTTAAGAACTCAAGCATAATATTCTAAGTGTAAGCCAAATATGCTATCAAGGACATGATCTCACCTTATGTTCCAAGGAATTTGAGATAAGGATATCATCTTCAAGAAAATTGGTAGGAAGAGGAGTAAGAACGACAGATAATGTATACATTCTCAATGAAATTCAAGAAGAGAGATGTTACATAAGTCAAGAAAATGAAAGTTGCTTGTGGCACAAGCATTTGGGACACTTAAGCTTTGATAACTTGGTGAAGATCAACAAAACTAATATCATAATTTAAATATTATTGTTCAAATATAGTCATTACTTGAAATTATGTCTCTACATTGCTCTCTATTTAAGCCTTTTCCATGGTCTGCCTCTTCATCTAGTCTTGATGATGAACCACACTTGTTGGTTCGAAACGCGTCGGCCAAAAATTTCTCTTATGTTATTTCTATCGAAATACTTTTCTTAATTCATTATGGATAACAGAAGCCTGAATACAAAAAAAAAGAGATACTTTATTTTATTTTTAGATGACTCCAACGCTACAAGGAGAATGGTACTATTTTATTTATAGATGACTCCAACTCTACAAGGAGAAATGTGCTTTATTTTATTTATAGATTATTATACTGGAATGATGTGGGTCTTTTTCATAAGATATAAGTCAAAAGAACTAAGTTGTTTTAAAACTCTCAAAGAAACGGTTGAAAGCGAAACTAAGTTGAAGATAGAGGTGGGGAATTTACCTTAGGAGAATTCAATGAATTTTGTGAAAAATATGGAATCAAAAGGGAACTTTCTGTTGCTAGGACTCCACAACAAAATGGAGTAATAGAAAGAAATAATGGATCAATTAAAAAAAACAATGTTGTTGGAAGCTAATTTATAGGAAAAAAAATTTGAGGGAGGCAGTTGGGGCAACGATCTGTATCATGAACAGAGTTCAACTCTGGGTAAATAGTGATAAAACTCCATATGAACTATTGAAAGGAAGGCTTGCATCTGTGAAACACTTTAGAATATTTGGAATAAAATTCTTTATGAATATTAATGATGATTCACTGGGAAAACTATATTCACATGTTGACGAAGGGATTTTCCTTGGATACTCATTGAGAAGCAAGGCTGACAAATGCTACAACAATCATTTGTGGAAGATATTTGAAAGAAAAGATGTAAAGATAGATGATTCCTAAAAATAAGTAGTTCAAACTATTGAAGAAGGTCGTATCCTTGCAAATCTAGAGGAAGATGTTGCAAAAGAAGAGAAGGAGCTAGAAAATCAAAACGAGGAACCATCTCAAACACCATCAAAATTAAATTTTGTACAAAAAAATCATCCAAAAGACCAAATGATTGGAGATGTGGATGGAGTAATACAAACTCAAATAAGATGACAAACACACCAAAAATTAATGGTATTTCCTTATTATCCACAATAGAACCAAATAATTCCACTCAGGCAAGGATCCTCATTGGATAGAGGCAATGGAAGAAGAGATGGACCAAACCGAAAAGAATGGAACATGGGAGATAGTACCTTGTCCAAAGGATGAGAATTTCATAGGAACCAAGCGCATGTATAAGAATAAAATGAATGAATATGGACAAATCATCGAAATAAGGCAAGATTGGTGTGCAAGGGATACACTCAAAATTGAAGTAATTGACTTCAAAGAGACTTTCACTCCCATTGCTAGACTAGAGGCTATAAGGGTGTTTTTAGGATTTTCTTGTTCAAAAGGATTCAAAGTATATCAAATGGATGTGAAGTCGGCCTTTCTAAATGGAGATTTAAAATAAGAAGTATACATGGAACAACTAGAAAGGTTTGACTTGTCTGAAAATAAAGACTTTGTATGAAAATTAAAGAAGGACTTGGATGGATTAAAGAAAGCTCCAAGGGCTTGGTATGTTTGTTTATCAGATACAAAGCAATGAAGAAATCCTCCCAAACATTTGTCACTATCTCAATTTTCCCTTCAGATTGAGGATGATAATATGAGCTATGAGCTAATTGAGTATTAGGACAAGAAAATAATTTCGTATAAAAATTTCCAGTGAAAATAGGATCTCTGTCACTTACAATAATCTTTGGGTTTCCATGTAGCTTTTGAATTGTTTCCATAAATGCAATGTCAATTGTATTTGCTTTAAAAGGATGAGATAATGCACAAAAGTGTGCATAATTGGTAAGTTTATCAATTACCACCATGATGACACTCTTTCCTTCATATTTGAGTAAGACTGTGATAAAATCCATTGAAACCTCCTCCCAATGCTGACTTGGAATGGCTAAACATTTTAATTGACCGGGGTCTTAATTGCCTCAACTTTATTATGTTGGAAAACCAAAAAAAATTCCACAAACTTCTAAATATCAAATATAAGGACATCCCAAAAAAATCCCTTCTTGTCCTTGTGGTAAGTTTTTAAAAATCATGAGTGCCTTCCTAAGGGGGATGTGTGCAATCCCAAAAGAATCTTTTGTTTGAGTTAGGAATTCTTACAAAGATATAAGTGATCTTTGTACCATAATGAATCATTTTTCCAGCTAAATGTATCATATGTACTGGGATCTTGCTACAACTTTTGAATGAGTGTCCACACCTCTTCAACATTATTCCATTCATCCTTTTCTTAGGTTATCCAATTAGGTTGGATAATATAAATGGCACAAAGCAATGCTTCCACATCCTCATCCTTTCTTGAGAGTGCATCTGCAACAACATTTTTCTTTCCTTTTTTGTAGATGATTTCAAATTCTTAACCCAACATCTTTGTGACCCATTTTTATTGCTCTTATGAAGATAATATTTATTCCAAAAAGTATTTAAGGCTATCATGATCTGTTTTACCTTGAAGCTTCTTGCCATTAGGTAAAGTCGTCATTTCTTTAGTGAATTTAGTATTTCCAAAATTTCCTTTTCATAAATAGGTTTGTGTAAATACTTTTCTTTGATTGGATGACTTTCAAAATAAATGGGTCTTCCTTCTTGCATTGAAATAGCACCAATTCCATTTCCTGAGGCGTCACATTCCACAATAAAGGTTTTGGTGAAGTCTGATATAGCTGAGATCGGTGCTTAGCACATTGCATCTTTAAGATGTTCAAAGGCATTAGTTTCTTCTGGGGTCCAAGAAAATGCATCTTTCTTCAGTAATGTTGTTATAGGTGTTGTTATTCTCCCATAATTATTAACAAAATTGTGATAATATCCTATCAACCCGAGAAACCCTCGAAGATTCTTTATGGTTGTGGGGATTTTCCATTCTTTGATGGATTTAACTTTTTTAAGGTATACCTTAACACCCTCATGAGATACGATATGACCCAAATATTCTACCTCCTATACTCCAAAGAAACATTTGGAGGTATTTTCATATAATTATTTCTCCTCCAAGAGTTTTAGCACCCTGTCAACATCTTGAACATGATCCTTCCAAGACTTGTTGTAGGTTAGTATATCATCAAAAAATACTAACACAAATTTTCTAAGGAAGGGTTCGAAAATGGAATTCATCAAACCTTGAAATATGGAAGGTGTGTTAGTAAGGCCAAAAGGCATGACAAAAAATTCATAATAACACTCATGAGTTCGGAATGTTGTTTTAGGAATGTCTTTAGTCTTCATTCTAATTTGATGATATCCTAAATGAAAATCTAACTTGTTGAACATGATCCTTCGAAGACTTGTTGTAGATTAGTATATCATCAAAAAATACTAACACAAAAATTCTAAGGGTTCGAAAATGGAATTCATCAAACCTTGAAATATGGAAGGTGTGTTAGTAAGGCCAAAAGGCATGACAAAAAATTCATAATGACACTCATGAGTTTTTAATGTTGTTTTCAGAATGTCTTTAGTCTTCATTCTAATTTGATGATATCCTAAATGAAAATCTAACTTGTTGAAGTAAATTTCTCCATGTAATCCATCCAACAATTCACCAATGACAGGAATGGGAAATTTATCTTTAATAGTGAGCTTGTGGAGCTCCCTATAATTTGGACACATACGCCATGATCCATCCTTCTTGTGCAACAATACTATTGGAATAGAGAAAGAACTTTGACTAGGTTGAATTATACCAGCCTCTAGCATTTCTGCAACCATACATTCAATTTCACTCTTTTGGGCATAGGGATATCTATCAGGTTTGATGTTTGGAGGAACACTTCTTGTGATCAAATGAATATCATGATCATGATCATGAATAGGTGGGAGGCCTTTAGGAGTCTCAAATACCTTGGAATGATTGTCCATGACTTTTTGGAGATCTGGAGAAATATATTATTTTGTTGTTTGAGCCTCTAGTGAGCATAATTGTGCAATTACGCCCCATTGTTCTTTCTTCATAAGCTTTGTCATGCCATTAGAGCTTATCATCTTTCCCAGTTTCCCTATGATACCCCTTAATTCAACTTCCTTTCCTTCCCGAAAAAAAAAATCAAGAAAAAATCTTGAAAATTAAAAGCTATTGTCCCCAAAGATTGTAACCATTGCACTCTTAGTACAACATCAGCACCATCCACTAGAATGGAAAGCATTGGACTATTCAATACATGTTTTAAATGAGTGTGGAATAACCTGTTACAGGGTTTAAAAAACTCTATAACAGGTTATTCCACACTCATTTAAAATAGAATTCCACCTATATGGACTCATTATTTAAAAACTATTCAATACATATTACCCTATGGTTAGCTTGATATTAAGGCACTTTCCAGAGAAATTTATAGTTCCTCCATTTGCAGCAATCACTTGACACTATGGTGTTAGATATAGGAAGCAATTCAATTCTTTAGCTATCTTACAATGAATAACATTATGGGTACTACCTGAATCAATCATAATTATTACATGTTTCTTCTTGATATATCCTTTTATCTTGAGAGTTTGAGGAGTGGTAATTCTTGCCAATGCATTACAAGATATGGTCAGATTCATTTATTCTTTCTCTAGGGTTAGTTCCAGGTGTATATCCTCCTCTTTTGATGTTTCTTGTTCTTTTTCTTCCTCCTCTTCCCAATATTTGTAAAATAATTTCTTCTTAGCACATTTATGACCTTTAGTGTATTTTCTATCACAACTATAACAAAGACCTTTTCCTAATTTTTCCTCCAATTGTTGTGGTATCAACCTTGTAGGTTATGGAAGGCTAGGAGCAGCGACACTTCCATCTTTATAGTTGTGAGTGGTAGACTTCCTTGTTTCCATAATTTTTCTTTCAAATTTTCTTGCCACATTGAATTCCTTCTTCAATGAATCTAGTTCCCAAAGGAAAACCTCATGTTGGATGTTATCCTTTAAAGTCCCTATGAATACATTAATCCTATGCTCCTCTGGAATACCGGTTACCCTGATATTCAATTTCTGGAAGTCCTCAATGTGCTCCTCCATTGAACCCTTTTGTTTGAGATTTATCATTTTCCTAAAGAAGGTGTTGATCTTTGTGTCCTAATAATGTACTATCATTTCCTCTATAAAAATTGACCAAGAGACAAGTGGTTCATGAGAATAAATCCATCGATACCATACAAATTGATTTGGTTCTAAATATAAAGATGCAACTTGTACCTTTTATGTATGTTGCACATCATGGAGATCAAAATATTGCTCCATCTGTAGTATCCATGTTACCAGATCTTTTCCATCAAAGTTCCTCATATCGATGTTGACATTATGGCTAAAGTGTTGTCCTTGATGGCAACCCATTCAGGTGATAGATCACAGTACCTCAAGTCAGCAGCAGAAATTGATGATCAGCTATCAAATATTGAAGAAAATAAGGGGTACGCAGGTACACCTTACAGAAGGTGCGTACACGCAAACCGGTGTTACATAAAGTGCGTGCATACCCACAGTTACCCCGTTCAGGAGGTGCGTACCCCCAGTTCACTTACTTCAAGGCAGAGAAAAGCACACGTGGGGTTTCTTATGTTTAAACCTTGGTATTTAGCCGACGGTATTGTGTTATTATGGTTTTGACCCGTGGTATTGATCCATGATTTGAGGAAGAGCTTGCCTATATAAAGCAAAGGAGATCATTTGGCTTAGACATGCTTTTGGATTGAACATCTTATGAGAGCTAGATCTGAAATATTATGATCTCTTGGGAGTAATGTCTAGATCTAAATAAGGCGAATCTACTGATGGACTGAGATCTCTTCGGCGCATGATCAGATCTATAGATCTGATTGTCTAGGTTATTCTTGAAGTCTTGAAATTACCTATACTCGAAGGTACGCAGGTACAGTGAAAGAAAAGAGCGGAGATACGCAGGCACAGAAGCGTCGCAGGTGCGCAGATACGCAGGACCAGAAGCGCTGCAGCTGCGGAGGTGCGCAGGAAGTCTTTGAGGCACAGTGCGTGGGTACGCAGGTGCTCAGTTAGGAACAGTGCGTACTGTACGCAGGCATTACATGGGTGAAGCTGCGTACTTCTCTTGAAATATATTTAGCTGTCCATGTTTATCATTGTTGTGTTCTGGGTTTTGAAGTGATGTCTGGTTTCTGATATTATGACAGTATTCTGAGAAGTGATAGAGTTTGTTTCAGTTTTTGATAGATGAATGGATCGGGTTCATAATGACTTATCTTCATGTGATCTGATGGACTAGATCTGGTTGATGACTCACTTGTATATGTATGGATCTAGTGCTTGGGTGATTCAGAAGCTTGTTTATGTTGTTGTTGGGTCCAATATGAAAATTGGATGAAATGTGGCCTTTTAGATTATGTGTTGTGCTTCAGTGTATCCAGTCTGAAAATTGATGAAACGTGGTACCTGGAGGAGAGAAGATTGTAGGCCAGCACCTACGTACTAGTATCTAAGCTAGTACAAGAGCTAAAGGAAATCTTTGGAGCATTGTAGCAGGTAGCAGCCTGCGTACTAGTAAATGGATCGGCTAGTACAAGAGAAAAGGGGGTTATAGCTCCTGTGCTGGTATAAGACTGCACCAGTACAAAATATTGTAAAAGGATTTTCTTATTAAAGAAGATTGAGATGACTTGCAGCAGGTGGTTTTCTCCCGCATTGGGTTTCCACCTTATATCATGGTGTTCATGTGTGTGCCTTATGTGTGATGATCTATTCTATGTTACTGCATTTGTTAACTGATAATATGGTTGATAATGTTCTAATGCACTCATTGAAGATCAATTAACATAATCATAAGAAGTTGTGGAAGTAGCATATATGAATCAGAGTTTGGAAATGAAAAGTTTTATAAATGTGATAATACTGATTCACCCCCCCCCCCCTCTCAGTATTATTTCCAACAATCGATATTTGGAATGTGGTGTGTCTTAAACCCAACATTGGAGTCTCTAAAATCATAATCTATATTTCTGTTGTCCTCATCATGATTTTCATGGATTAGTTTGTCACCACTGGGAAGCCTTTCTTGCAGTAACTTTGTAAACCCTTCCTTCAATCCTTCCATCTTGAAATTCATCATTTCTTCCGCGACTACTTTTAAACCATTCGTAAAACTTTTTATTTATACTTTTAAACCATCCATGTCCCATTTTAATCCATCCATGTCATCTTTGGTTTCTCTTTGTGAGAGCAAAATTTGTTTCACTTGGTCCCATAATTTGATATATCATGTTTCAATTCTTCCTCTTCATGTGTCACAGTAGAGATTTTTGAGGGCTTAATGGGTGTAGAATTCTTTTGTCCGGGAGGAATTTCATAACCAAATACCAATATGTATGCTTCAATATGCCCTTGGAATCACTTTAACTCATTTTTCAAGCAAAAGTTATGCAATTTTTTAAAAAATACACACTTCTTTCTTGCTTTTAGGAGCTCAATATTGAAACGGTTGTCACTCTGTAATTTTGTCTCTCCAAGGTCTGAATTTTTTTTATGGTAGCCCTCTGAGTCTTCTTTCCAATGCCATAATTAAGACTGATATTAGATTCTTCAAGTAAAGTTATCCCCAATCTCCTACAATGACATGGTTATGGACTGGTTCGTAGACCAAAATTGTACAAAATGCAATGTGTCATTGTTTCAACATTCGGGCTTGAAAATAATACATGAAAAACTACAGTCCATACAATTTTAGTCACTTTTTAAGAAATTCAAATCTGATGCTCTTAGAAAAAGTTATGATGATTTTCCCTCGATCACCTGTTTGAGACTGAATTCTAGAGCATGCAAAAAACCCTAATTTTTTCAAACCATGTCTCAAAAAAATAGTGAACCAAAATCTGAAATTTCTACACGAAGTTCACCATAATTTTTTCTCTAGGTGGTAGAAATTCCAGCTTCTTAAGCTTCGTATAAAAATGTTATAGAAAAAATTCCAAGATGACCTGTTTAAAGCAACAAAACCCTATAATCCAAAGCTCTTATACCAAACGTTATGCAACCAATTCACAAAATAGAAGAAAAGATAGATCAACAACTTAAAAATTATCCTCTTTGAGGGGTAAACCTCCTTTACATTACATAAATGAACAATTCTTGGATGATACAAATGATAAGACCTCCTTGGTATATATAGGAGTCTAAGGTGTCACAATATAATTAGAGCCTACATAATAATAATGTAAGAGAACAACAATAACAATAATGGGCATCTTTGGGGCATAATAAAAATACGGGGCTACACTAACAATAATAATAAAGGGGATACACAAGTATTATAGGGACCTAACAAAGAGAGAGTAAAATCATCCATAAACAACAAAACTATCCAGCAATATCAACTTAACAACATCCAAGAGATGAACCCAATGGTGCTAATAATCAAAACCTTGATTCAGAGTCCTACGGTCAACTATCAATATCTACGATTAACTGTCGAACTATGAAATCAGTTGTAAAAATAAAACCCTAGTTTCTAGCCGCACAGAGAAGGTGTATGTGTGTGTGGTTAAAACCCTCCTATCGAAATTTTAACTAGATTCGGTCTTCATAATTTTTGTACTCATTTCAATATGTATCCTATGTAACAAACAAGAAAAAAAAACAAAGAAAGTTATTATTATTAAAGCATGGGTTTCATGCTCATTATTGATGGTTTTCTAGGTAAAAGCATGTTTTTTGTGCTTCTAGGGTTTGTTAGCTCTTAGGATTTATTGTCATGAGGCAATGGAGTCAACATCATATTTATAAGACCCTTATAGGAAATTTGTAATTGTAAAAAGAATTATTTTTTAGTCTATAAAGTACTAGAATATCCAAGAGTACAAGTTGGCCCTGGGATCATCAAGTCGGCCCAAAGGAGAAAATTCAACCCCTTGAGAAGGCTATATAAAGGAGCAAATTGAATTCATTTGGGATACACTCACTCAAAAGTTCAATATATCAAGAAAAATTTCAATCTATAGCTGGGAAGCAAGAAGAACAAGAGTGAAATTCAAGGAGAAGTTGGAAGGATGAAATCTAATGTTTATGGGCCCCATCTCTCTCATATGTGCTAAATTCTAGGGTTTATGGGTTGCAGGAAGAGGCCGAAGTTGCAAGTCCGAGTTACAGGAGGAAGAAGTGCAGCATCTTGTAGATGGAAGGAAGAATACTTGATCAAGATCTCATTTACCTTAGAGGAGCTATCTTGCTCTAGGAAGGTCTCAAGAGGAGGTTGATCTAGGGTTTCCTTGTAATCTACAAGACCGAAATTGTAGGGTCGAAGTTACAGGTCGAGTAGCAGTGTTGTAGCTGGCAGGTCAAACTTGCAAGGTATATAAGTTTGGTGCAAGAAAAGGAAGGACTTGAGAAAGAGCCGACTTGGTATCTCATTTGAAGTAGATTCTAAGAAGAGAAGAGTTTTCGGGTTTTCCCCTTGGAAAGATTTTTCCTTGGATGAGAGCTTATATTTGTGTCCTCTTTTTTTACTGTTATTTTTCTTGATATTTTTTGATGAAAGGTCTAACCAAAGAATAATATAAATAAATATTCACAAGCACTATCAAGGTTAAGTAAAATAAGATATAATAAATGTTGCTTTACATTTTCTAACATGGCATCAGAGCTAAGATGAACGAGGAAGGTAGCTGGAAGGACACTAGAAAGAATTGTTGATCAAAAGACAGGAAGCTCTCAAATACTAAAAGAAGAAGACTAGAAGGAAAATTACCTCTAGAGGGGATCTGGTTAAAGGCTCATTGGTAGAATACCCTTATAATCAAGGGTTTCTACATTGAAGAAGATCAAGACTACATAAATCTCGCAAGAAGGGTGTTGATCTCGTAAAAGGGAATTATATTTGTAAGGCATCAATCTTGGAAATTATTGGTGGAGGAATCCTTGGGAACATCTTTAAAGTACACCATCAAGAACTATCCAAAGGTCTTGAAGACATCGATAAGTTTGAAGACATTTTCAAGGAAAATTGTGATCTCGGGTAAGTAACATATTATTACAATATGTATGAATCTTCAAGTAATGTGGGTTTTTTCTACAAGGAGAGAAATAAGCTCATTGGGTATTCGAACTATCTAGCATGGAAGAAAATAATTTACTTGATACTGACAAAACAAGAAGTAATGGGACATGTTACTAGAGAAATTACTGAACCTGAGAAAGATAAGATACAAGAACTAGAAAAGTAAAATAAAGTGGAAGTAAGAGATCAAAGGATCATTGTTGAATCAATTAAGGATTCTCTTGTTCCATCTGTTGCAAATCTGAAGACTTCCAAGGCCATGTATGACAAGCTAGTGAATTTGTATTTGGTAAGTACAACAAGGAAAAAGATATCATTAATGAACAAGTTGTATAGAATGAATAAGTCAAAGGATGAATATGTGGCATCCTTTCTCATGAGAGTCTCTCAACTAAGAGACCACCTGCAAGGAATTAGGGAACCTATTATTGATTCATAAGTAATTATCTGTGTACTAAATGTATTGCCACCAGAATGGAGCAGCTTCGCAACAATCATTTACTCCAAGAATGATTCAACTCCCTTTGAAGAGTCATTGGCACAGTGCATATTGGAAGAATCAAGGATCAAGATCAAGGATGATATTGGATCAAATGAGCAATCTCAAGCCTTTCTAGCCTAAGTCAAGAAGATGAAAAAGGGGAGGTTTGGTAAGTCCAAGAAGAAACACATGTCTAAAGTGCAATGTTTTGGATGTAATGAATTTGGACACTTTAAGAGGGATTGTCTAAATAAACAGAACAACAAGAGAAAGGAAAGGAGTGAAGCTCGTGTAGCTAAGGCAGTGGGAGAACCTAAGAAGAAATCAAAGAAGGAAGAAGAGAAGGATATTTACTACTAAATAAGGTTCATTTGTAGTCAAGTTCTCTGTGAAGTTTAGTCTTCCCTTTAGGATAGTATGTTTTGCATAGCATCATAAGAAAGAAGAATATGATAGTAGCATGTCCAGAATTTTACATGATTAAGTTTCTTTGTAGAGATAATCTAGAAAGATGAATAGATAAGACCATTTTGCATATTGAGCATCCATATATTGTCTAACATTATGTTATAAGTAGTCATTTTTCTTAGGTGAATCATCGTGATCTTGGAAGAACCATCATGGAAGGTTCTTAGGAAAATCACTATGACAAATTTAGTGTGCATTCCATGTAATGTGGAGTCAATACTGATAAAGGGATGAAGGAATGCAATGGGTTAGGATGCAGACTCTTTACTGAGGTATTGTCTAAGCTCGCTGGTAGCGAAGAAACACTTGTGCTCCTATAGTGACTATGTCTAGGTACTATCCAGGCTTGCTGGCAGCAGAGCAACACCAGAGATGAAACTCATACTCTGAAAATCTTAAACATGTCACGCATATTACCCTTTCCTAGATCGAAACAATTATGATTCAGCAAGCCTTGATTTGTGTTTAACTGTGTAAGGGAATGGAGGGGACTACATCTCTAACCAGGTTAATAAGGGAAGCCAAGTTAATCTGCAAGATGAATCAATAATTCTTGAAAGATTGAGACCTTGCACTTAGAGAATTAAACCTAAACATTGAAGCTGGAATTCTAACAGTGTGTCATCAAGTGTTGTTGTTGCAATCAACACCCTCCAAAATTTTTCTCACACTTGAATATTGGACCCTAATGAGGATCTTACAGTTTTTCATCGCATGGTTACTCCATGGTTGTGTTGTAGCGGCTGCAACACCCTTCAAAATTTTGGCCTACACTCAAATTTTGGAGCCTATTGTGGATCATGTGATCGTTTTTTCCTTAGTCACTCATTGGCCAGCTAATGATTTCAAGCTCCCTTCTTGGATCTCAAGATTCATTTACACTTTTACCTTTTTACAAAAATTGCCATCTTCAAGCATGGGAATTATCACTCGTCATGCAAAGAGGAGTTTTGGTTTTCTTCAAGGGGAAATATTTGTGAAAATGAGTTTTTCTCATCATATAGACATGTTTCGCACTCATTTCCAATGCCAGAAAGATTTTTGCATTAAGCAAAGTATGTTTTCATATGTTTTGGTGATCTATGTTGTATCACTAAATGTCCAAGTGTGTGGTCACAATCAAGTTCTATCATTGTTCACATTGGTTACAGTAATCCCACACTTAGCCAAATTCTGGAGGATTCCTAGCAACCTAGCCTCATCCAACCTTCCTAAACTGCAGACTTCGCATCTGAAACCCTCAATATTTGTCCTTTCCTGCTAGAACTATGCAATGCACAGAAATCCCAACCTCCCTTGGCATCCAAAACTGTGCAGATGCTTCCTACAGTATCCTTCCCTCAGTCGGAACTCATTGTCTCCATAAACTGCGCAGTTTTGTCCCTCAAGCCTCTAATCTACCCAGTCCCCCTTGCCTCCTAAAACTGCATAGCTTATCCTCCCAGGGCCCCATCCTGCAGTAGTCATCACTTGCTTGAAATGCACAATTTTTCACCTCAGTGGGCACTGCGCAAATTTTCCCTCGGTGAGGATTTTGCAAAAATTTCCCTCAGTCTGGCCTAAGCTGCATACTGTGCAGTCTCAGTGATCAAGCTTGACACTTGGCTTCTTGAATTGCATAAATCATGTAGTCACTAGGCCTTCTCCCCTGACTTTTCCCTCAATCTTGACCCAATTTAGGAATTAAATTGCTCTATCTTAGGCTAGGGGTTTCAAGATGATGTCATCTCGTCATGAGTGAGTTACAGATGCAGGTACTCTCTTACACTACACAAAGATGATAAAGAAGGAGATGAAGAAGGAGGACATACTAGATGACACTCAAGGAGCTGAGGAGAAAAGATAATCATCAGATAAGAAGACCAAAGAACTTGGGGGTATGATAGAACATCGGGACCACGTGAAGACTCCATCTGATTCACAACCCTTTAGAGGGTAGGTACGAAAAACAAAGCACATTTTTCATGAAGTTGAAATACACCTGTTATCATAGTATGAAGGACACCTTACCATTTTCACATAATTATGTCTTCAATGACATGTATGATTGCAAACACTAAAAGTCATTCCAGGTGTTTTCACTAATTGTTTCGTTCCCTTTTACATGTTGGGCTAACTGTCTTTTTTTGGCATGTTTGACTCATATGTAATGTTGTGATCCTTTTCTGGTGGTTTCAAAGATTGGTATTTGTGTAGACAAGTTGACATAGCCATGTAAACACCTATCGCACTCATACACAAAGTCTTGATCAATGTTGCATAAGTGTCGTCATGGTCGTCCTAAAGCTTATCTCAAGTGTCGCACTTGTTTCTTATTGTTATGAGACAATCACACAGAGGGTAATGCTTTGTTTCTTTCTCTAGTGTTCTATTTTGTCATTTCATCGAAGTATGTTAAGTGTGTGATCACAAGTTCAATTTCATCACAAGTCTATCTTCCTTCCGCACTTAGCCATTTTTGGAAAACCTTCCCGACCAAGCAACTCAGCATCCCCAGGCCCTGACTGAACTACGCACTATGCAGTCTCAGCCCTTATTGATGTAACCTTGCTTTTTGGAACTACATAGTGCACATTCATTGTCCTACAGTGTAGTTGTACTACACAATTCCAGAGCCTAGCGACCTTCCTTGACCCCCATAATTGCGCAGTTCTTCCTCCTTATTTGACTTCAACTACGCACTTCGCACTTTCAATCCTCAATATTTTCCCTTGCCTTTTGTAAACCCATAATGCATAGAAATTGTAACCTCCCTTGGCCTCCAAAACTACGCAGATGTGTCCTCCAGTGTCCCTCCCTCATCCAGAGCTCACTAACCTCAAGAACTGTGAAAATTTATCCTCTATGCCTCTCTGCTACCCAGTCCCCCTTGCCTCTTAAAAATTGCATAGAATTGACCTCTCAGGGCCTCATCCTACATCACCCACAACTAGCTTGAACTGTGCAATCCTGACTCCCAGTGGCAACTGCGCAATTTCTCTCCCCAGTGGGGATTGTGATGAAAATTTCGTCAATCAATCCTCAGCTACACTTTGTGTAGTCTCAGTGATCAATCCCTCTTCCTGACACCTAAAACCATGCAATGCACAACTACTGGGCCTCTCCCCCAGTCTATCACTTGTCCTAGGCTCAGTTCATGGATAATAATGCATCGTCTTAGACTAGGGAGTTTTTGAATTGATGTTGTCCCATCATGAGTGAATTGCAGGAAAAGGTACACTATCAAGTCATGGTGAGACGATGAAGAAGGAGAATAAGGAGGGAAGCATGCCTAAAGACTCACTTATAGTTGAATAGACAAGTAGACCTACCAAGAGTAAGTGAAGGAACACAAGTATGCAACCACCTGCCAAGACCAAAGATCATTGAAGACCCCGCATTATCAAGCTAGGCGGAGGAGAAGAAAGCATATCCAAAAACACATATAGCACTCACCAGTAATAGCAACTTTACATTAACACATCATAAATCCAGTCCATGTCAGCAGTGTCATGTCAAGTCGTGTCATGAGTTGTCATATGCCAGATCACTATTGTGGGCCATGTATATTGTAAATCAAATGTATTGTAAAGTGGAAGTCCAATGGACACACATGAATATGAAGAGTCATGTAAGTTGAAAAGTAATAGGAAGGTGAACAATCATGAGAGTAGTCAAAGGGTCACAAGGGGAAAGCATCACCCCTTGGTTATATATACCCCCTCATTGTATGAGAAAAGGACTTTTCACCTTGGCTCCTCCCGCAAGGCATTAGAGAGATCAGCTAGTTCTTTGAGGAGCAAGGAGTGACTCCAATGCCCCACTAATGGGGTTGATGTACAATGTAAATATGTGTCTTGGAACTTTTTCTTAATAACATAAGCCTTTTTAGGCCATCACATTCTTCATTCATGAACTATGAATGTTTGTAAGAATATTCTATGGATGTTTGTATTGCATGTTTGCTTTCACATGTACTAAGATAGTTGAACTATTTCGATAATTTTAGTGCTTATCTTGTTGAGAATGTTTTGTAATGGTTGTTATTGTTGCCTCATCCTTTTGGACTATTCTGCGGGATACTAGACAAATCTTTCCTTGTTCATTAGTTATAATGATCGTCACATTCATTGTGGACTATTCTGTTGGATATTAGATGGATCTCCCCTTGTTTGTTGGTTGTAATGACTGTCACATCTGTTGTGGACTATTCCACTGGATGTTGGACAGGTCCTTCTAGTTCATGTGTGTCTCTTCCTAGGTGGTATTATTAGCTCCCACTTAGAGGCTCACTTCTCTCTCCCCCTTTGTAGTAGAAGAACCTCGATGCAGTTTCACTACACACTCACTAAGCACACCTCCCTTTGTTTTTGAAGACACCATTGGATCACTCTCCTATGTTGACAACTAGATCTAAGGCATATCTTTAAGGATTTGGAAATCGAGCCTTTATACCAAATAAGACTCCTACACCAAATGGTGTGAGGTCTGATTGGGACTTCATATTGGGGGGATCCCCTTGGTTGACATATTTCCAACACTGCCAACAAAATGCCGCTAGAAGGAGTGCCAAACGATAGGTTATGTCTATTGAGTCTCGTTTGAATCTCTTATTTAAAATGGCTCTTCCCCAAATCATAATCTCAGGATGTTTTTCTAAAGAGCTTAATCGTACCATCCCTGTGGAAGTTATTCATAACTTGTCTGAATTTAAGTTGGATGGTGAGGGTGAATAAACTTTTTGTGAACATTTGTTTCAAGTTGTTTGTCTTTGTCTTTCTCACATAATATGTTCCAAATATGTCATGGATAGATTACTCACCCTCACAATAAAAGGTTGTGTTAATCATTGGTGTCATACATTACCCATTGCTTATATCCATTCATTCAACCAGCGTGCCAAGAAGCTTCATAAAGCCTTCTATAAGTATAATTAATAAGATGTTTGTGGAAGAATAAATCTTTTAATAATGAAGCCTTATGAATCAATTGAGGATTTTTCTGATCAATTCCTTCACCTTTGTTATGAAATTCCTAAAAAACATCTGAACTGGGATTTCTCAAAACAAGAGTTTGAGCACTTGGTTCTTGTCTCTTCACACATTGAACCTGAACCTCCTGATTTTCTACTTCCCCAACTCTTGTGAATCACCATGACCCACTTGATCGATCTGCTCCACCATCTATTTCTTCACATTCTCTTGATTCTCAAGCTACTGGCTCAAATAGTGATCAGGTATAAAGTGGTCACAATACGCAAGTAGAGGAGCAGAAAGGTGATGATGTTTTCAATCTTTCCTCTCTTTTTCAAAATTTTCCATGTTAATATATTGCATTTATATTCTTGAATGATTCTCAATTTGTTAATCTCAGTAGAGAATCCATTGCAATCAATTCTTTCAATCACCCCCTGCCTTGGGAAGTGATCATTCCAATGATGATAACTCTATTTTTATTCATATCGAAACTTCCTCTTCACCTCACCATCCCTTTTGTCCGACCATTTGAAATACATCTACTTGTGATAGAGATACCTCATTCTCTTCAATTTCTTCATCCGATGAGTTATCCCCTCGATTGACACTAGGCGGTGAGGTTGTCCATGATGAAATTGAAAACAATCAAATCATAGAGAACCCTTCCCACCCCTCATCATATCTTCTCTTGCATAAGGACAAATATTCAAATCATCTGGCTCATGAGATCTCACCGATTCATTTATCTTTGAACTTGCGACCAAAAGAGTCCTTTGATTTGAGCAATTTGGTTTTTGAAGTTGAAAAATCTGGTAAAATTTGTGACAGAGATGGCTGTTATCCGACGAGTAGTGGTCTTACTAAAATTAGCAATAGCAGTTATCCTCAATCCATGCATGATTTGGTTCAAACTTCAAAATTTGATTCTACAATCCTAGGAAGTTCTTGGACCTTCCAGGGATTCGAGGCACTTCAACTTCCATTGATGGTTATGTCAGGATCGTGCAACTCTAGTAAGCCCTCCGAACTAAGTCAGGTCTGGTTTCTGTCACACAATCCTTCTCTTTGCATGGTTTCACTCAATGTAAATTTTCTTGTGAAAAATTGGTATTCTGGGTGTGACCTTTCAAATTTTCAAGATTTTACTTCTGATCGAATTCAAGAATTTGTTACAAATCATTCATATTCATGCAAATATCTTGCATCAAACTTGGGTTAGGAATGTGCATCTCTCATAGAGTCATGGAATTATTAAGTTGATCATTCCAAGGACTATCTTTTCCGAAGGAATCATACTTATCGAATGTATCCCATAATGGCCATCTCCTCAATCTTCTTAATAATTTTATATTGCAAATTTTTCCTCTCATCGCACCAGAAATCCTCTTGAGTAATAATGAATGCACAAGTTGTCACACGAATCAAGTTCTTCTTCGTTCACCATGTCCCAACTGGTCTCATGTATTTGTGGTGATGGCATCATTTTTAAACTCTTATGATGACTATGATGCTTGTACAATTTGTCACTAGTTGAAAAAAATGGTCTGTCATATTTGGCTCGCAAGGAACTTGGTTCGATTGTTCAGAGCATTTGAAAGACTATTCAAATCATTTTTTCTTTGTTTATTGCAAACTAGGAATCTGATGCTTCAATCATCTCATCTGATCATTTCTCTATTTTTGGTGACTGTCATTCAGCTTATCATTTTCCCATCATCACATCCAATGACAGTTGTTTCACATATCTTGATCTTCATTGTTCAACATCTCTTTATTCATATTTTTGTCAAGTAGGCAGGGCACTTTAGCCTTCACTGATGGTTATGGCAGGTCCTCGTTGTCTTGGCATGATTGTTGAGTATGATCAGAGCTTCTTTTTCTCACAAGATTCCCATCGTAATCTCGCTCCTCTAATTTAAAACTCATAGCTTCCAAGATTTCAGGGTTTTCAAGAGGGCCATCATGAATTTTACGATCCAGTAATTGAATGGTTGGAACAATCTTACCTAGAAATCTCTATAGCTAACAACAAGTTTCAATTTTTCCTTGCGCTTGCTAAGGAGCTCGGTGTAGATGAAGACACATCCGCAAGAAGCTTCCAAGGTTTGTTAAAAATTGGTATTCATCAAAAAGGTAAGCATGTGAATTGGATAAAAGTAGTGGGTGTGACACACCTTTCTTCCCATAGGCAAGACCTTCCTTTTCTTGTGCAATTTTTTATATCTTTTGTTTCACGTCACTTTTTATATGTTTTAATTGTTCATATCTTTGTGGATGCATTTTAGGAATGACTACGGTGGCTTCACTAGAAATTTCATTATATGTGACCCCGACCTTCTAGTTGTTAGGCTAGGATTAGGATTAGCTGCATGCTAGTTTTCCCTTCTTACACTCATTCTGCACTTGTTCCCTATAGTTTGTCCTCGTTTTCTTATTTTGATTCTACATTGTGTTTTCTCTAGCCATTTTGTTCACGTGTCTTATGGTTATGTTTCCTTGTTGTGTATTTTCTTTCTTTTTGTCTTGCTTTCTTTCTTGTTGAGTCTTTCCTTTTGTATTCATCATGCAAATAAGTGTTGTGCCTAGACCTATTTTGGCTTCTTAGTATGTGTGTGGACAAACTATAAAGAGTCTTGTGACACTTCAGCATTTGGCTAACCATCTTTCCATTTTCCTTTTATTGGTTACATCTTTTGGCCGATGAAGTTCCAGCAAAAAATATGATTCGTCCGTAAGGAGAGTTTTGGTCCAACCATGAACCCATATATAGTCTAGAAACCTCATGCCTATACTCGGTTTTTATTCTTTGGTGTTCTTAAGCTTATCTAACTAGTAGAAGCGGAGAAGGGGAAAAATATAAACGAGCAAACCTAAATCATAGGTCTTTATATGCTTCTCTGAAGGAAAAACCTCTTATGCTCTCAATAATTCAAGATCCCTCTTCCACCCCAAAATAAATAAGTGCCAATGCACAATTCTCTTCAAATAAATAAACAAAGGTGAAATAAGAGAAAGGCTTCCTGCACAAAGAGGTGAAGCAAGAAACTCCGTTAGGGTACTGTCTAAGCTCGCTGAAGCGGAGTAATGTTTGTGTTCCTACGTGACTCTGTCGGGGTACTGTCTAGGTCTACTGGCAGCGGAGAAACACCAGAGATGAAAAATTATACTCTGAAAATATTAAGCTCATGAGATACACTACCCTTCCCAACTCAAAACATTGTGATTATGTTAAATATTATGTTGTGATCGACTAAGAAGGTATAGAGGGGACCATGTATGTTCATGGGGAAAGTGAGAAGGCCAAAGTAATATGCACGATGAATCAATACTCCCTGAAGAACCAATGCCCTACACGGAAGGAGTTAACCAAAGCAGTGTGTCGCCGAGTGTTGTAGCAACTAAAACACCCTCCAAAATTTTGGGCTACACTCAAATATTGGAGCCTACTGTGGATCCTATGGTGAGTCATTCCTTATTCACTCATTGGTCAGCTGATGATTTCAATCTCCCTTCTTGGATCTCAAGAGTTATTTACACTTTTACCTTTATATAGAAAGTGTAATCTTCAAGCATAGGGATTATCGCTCGTCATGCAAAGAGGAGTTTTGGTTTGCTTCGAGGAGCATTTTTTGTGAAATCATCATATAGACATGTTTCACACTCATTTCCAAATTCCACAAAGGTTGTTGCATTAAGCGAAGTATGTTTTCATATGTTTTGGATCATCTATGTTGTATCACTAAGTGTCCAAGTGTGTGGTCACGGTCGAGTTCTATCACTGTTCACATTGGTTCCACTAATCCCACACTTAGCCAAATTCAAGAGGATTCCTAGAAACCTAGCCTCATCCATCTTTCCTAAACTGTGCACTTCGTGTCTGCAACCCTCAATATTTTTCCTTGCCTGTTGGAACTGTGCAATGCACAGAAATCCTAACCTCATTTGGCACCCAAAACTACGCAGATGCTTCCTCCAATATCCTTCCCTCAGTCAGAACTCACTGTCTCTAGAAACTGTGCAGTTCTGCCCCTCAAACCTCTCAGATTCCCAGTCCCCCTTGACTCCTAAAACTACGTAGTTTTTCCTCCCAAGACCGCATCCCGCAGTAGACACTGCTTGCTTGAACTACACAATTTTCCCCTCAGTTGGTACTGCACAAATTTTTTGTCAATGAGGACTATGCATAAATTTCCCTCAATCTGGCCTGAGTTGCGCATTACGCAATCTCAGTGATCAATATTGACCCTTGGCTTCATGAATCCAAGTGCTCTATCTTAGGCCAATGGTTTCAGGCCGATGTCGTCTCGTCATGAGTGAGTTGCAGAACAAGTACTCTCTTACACTATGGCAATATGATAAAGAAGGAGATGAAGAAGGAGGACATACTAGATGACACTCAAGGAGATGAGGAGAAAAGATAACCATTATATAAGAATACCAAGGAACCCGAGGGCATGATAGAAGATCAGGACCGCATGAAGACTCCATCTGATTGACAACCCTTTGGAGAGTAGGTAAGAAAAACAAAGCATATCTTTCATGAAGTTGAAATACACCTCTTAGCGTAGTATGAAGGACATCTTACCATTGTCATATTATTATGTCTTCAAGGACATGTATGGTCACAAACACTGAAAGTCATTCCAAGTGTTTTCACTAAGTGTTTTGTTCCCTTTTGCATGTTGGGCTAACCGTTGTCTTTTGGCATGTTTGACTAATATGTAATGTTGCGATATTTTTCTGGTGGTTTCGAAGGTTTCTCTTTGTGTAGACGAGTTTTCGTAGCCATGTAAACACCTATTGCAGTCATACACAAAGTCTTCAAAACTGTCGCACAAGTGTCATCACGGTCGTTCTAAAGCCTATCTCAAGTGTTGCACTTGTTGTTTAGTCAATTTAGTGTGTTCTAAATTGCTGATTAAAATGTCAACCCGGGATTCGTAAACTGACGAAGTGAAGTGTACTATATGTACAAGATAACCATTTTCTTAGTCTTTTGTCGTTTTTGAGTTTTTTTTAGTTTGTTTTTGGATTTATCTTTTATGGATTCCCTAGTGTGTGATGGCGAAAATGAAAGTTAAGTATGGATGGTAATGGTGATTTCTACAGTGATTTTCCAAACTTAAAAGTGTTCAAAAAGAAAGCTCTAAAACAACTGTAATGAAATCAATTCTTAAGAGGAAGTAAATGTATCAAACAGTGAACTAATGACAATGGCCCAGTATCCTTACTGTTGTATGAAAAAAAAAAGTAAAAACTGAACTTAAAACAACTCAAAGACTGAAAACAAAGCAACTAATTCACACTACTTCAACTCTTCTGATCCTTTACCCTTCAGCTCAATCTACCTTATGGGAAGCAATCATGAACAAGTTAAGCAATATGATGTTTAAATTGCAAGAAATTAAATTGCATAAAGGAAACTAATCACACTACTTCAACTCTTCTGATCATTTACCCTTCAGCTCAATCTACCTTATGGGAAGCAATCATGAACAAGTTAAGCAATATGATATCTAAATTGCAAGAAATTAAATTGCATAAAGGAAACTAATCACACTACTTCAACTCTTCTGATCCTTTACCCTTCAGCTCAATCTACCTTATGGGAAGCAATCATGAACAAGTTAAGCAATATGATAACTAAATCACACTACAATAAGTAATATTCTGATTCCTTACTAATAGAGTCACTTGACTATAGAAAGAAACCATAAACAGATGAGTAGTATGATGTCTAAGTAGCAGAAAAATAAATAAGCAAAACACAATTTGAAAAATGACAGTGCTGGAGTTAAACTTCAGAAAATGAAAATTAGCAGGAAGGACAAGATGATCTCATATGTCAGTAGTTATCAAAAAGATGAAAATTTGCCCGAGCTGCCTAAGAAAACCTGTAGAAAAGCACTGATCAGCTGACAGCTATAAGAAAACATAAATGAAAATGTAAACAGCAGTGAATTAAAAACATCAAAACAGCATGTTATATACAAGCTAATGATTATGAAAGCAGAAACATAATAAAATCAAATGAAAGCTATACAGGGCTTTAGTGCGCAGGGGCCCTCTGCCACCTCAGCCAGTCAACGAACAGTCACAAAAACGAGCTCAGGAAATTAGTCTTCTCATGTATTAAAGCAACAACAGAATACGTAAAACAGAGTGCAGTGGGGTGATAATAACAACAGTTCAAAAATTACATCTCCAAAAGCTCCTACACAGCATTTATCAACGCGTTATTTATAATAAAAACTGTTGTAACTAACTCCTAAATCCTATGCTGTTAACTGCGTTGCCAGAGACACGTAGATCTCCTCAGCCCGAGATCTAGCGTAACGGTCATCATGTCCATTAAATCTTCGGAGTGATAGCTGTTGGATTCAGGTTACGGGGTTGATCTCCAGGTGTGCTGATATCTCTGTGAGCTGAGGACTGTGCCACGTAAACTTTCACGTGCTCAAAACAGAGACGTGCCACCGCTAAATTCCTTGGTTGGCTTTGCCTTTGACCCTTGTTGACCGTGACCTTTTATGGATGATTTGGCTGATCTGAAGGGACACGTTCCATGCACATGTCACCTGTAGCTTGCCCATGTGGCTCGTTTCTTCATAGGACACCTGTAGCATAACCTTTAACAAAATGGCTGCGGAAACCTGTGCTGGCTGCGGAAACTGACAAGTTTCCGCAGCTGCCTGAACAAAAATCTAAACCAAACAACAGTCATAAGCATAGTTAGAAAACCATGTCAGAAACTCTTTTTAGACTATAATGCAATGATTTAACAGCTTGGTGGATGAAATAAGTGGAAAAAGAAGGCTGAGAGGGTGTATAGGAAGGTGCAGGTTTGAAGCTCAACATACCCCCACTGTGAAGGTGTTGCATGTCCTCATGCAACCAAAATTTAGTCATTTCCCTCTAATCCATATGTTCTGAGGCTTCTGCTAGGACATCTAGCCCTCTTTTCTTCTTCGTTGGTGCTAACATCATCCTGGGTTTCCTGACTAAACATTTGAACTTGAGATTAATCAATGCTCTCCTTAACTTTTTGCACTTTTTCTTCAATTTCTTGTTTTTCTTTTGCCACAGTCCTAAATGGAGCATAGTGTTATCATGGATAATATTATCTACCTTTCTCTTCTCTTTGAGTGCTTCATTTTCCTGCTTGATATGCCTATTTAGGACTTCTAATTCAAATACCTCCTGTTTTAAGGACTGAACTTGTGCATCTAGTGGCAGAGTGGTACTTGGACCTGCAGTTAATTGTTCTAAGGATTCCAGGTAGTTATATACCTCTTGCTGATTGGGATCTACCTCAGGTGTCTTTCTCGGACTAAGCTCAAAATCTGGTGGAGGAGGAGGACTGCTCTCTCTTTCCGGCCGAAAAGGGCTTTCATCATGTGGAGGACTTGGTTCAATGCTTGGCTAAGCTGGAGATTTCTCAAGTGTCTCTTCACCTAAATCGATAAAGTGAGGCTGTTTTTCTTGGGTTTTACTCCCCTTTCCTCTTAGCCTAGTGCTCCTCCTTAAGTATGGACTAGTACTCTTTTCTTGTGTACTTTGTTTTCCTTTTTGCTTTTTCTTTGCTATAGCAGCAACCTGAAGATGTACTAATCTTTCTGACAGTGGTTGATAATCCTCCTCTATGGATTGCTCAGGGGATGGATAGACTTCTTGGATGGTTCTTTTGCCTTTTTCTTTCTTCTGTTTCTTGCCTTTAGCTTTATCTTCTTCTTCTTTTTGGTCAGTTTCTTGAGTTTCTATAGTAGGGGAGTCTTGGACTGTAGTGTTCTTTTCTCTCCTCCTACTTTTCTTTGGAATTTTTGGTGGACTACTTCCAGAGGCCTCAGATGGCTCTTGGAAGTAGTTTCTTATCAAGAATTGCTCCCAAGTATCTTTAGTTTTCTTCAGCTGGTCCTCAATAAGAATTTTTATGAATCCATGATGGTATAGATGAGGTTCAATGTTGCCTATGTGTTTTTGAACTGTAATACTCATCTTTTTCAAACTTAACAGCAGAAAATGAGGCAAATTAAGAGTGTGACCCTCTAAGAAATTCATCATCAGTCTAGCATGATACATATACATAGAACCAAAACGTCCTTCACACGTGATAAATTTTTGGATAACTAATAGCAGACTAGACCATTCCTCTTTTAGTGCATGAACAGGGATGCCTCTTGTAAACACGGTGGTATCCATACCTTGGTTTTGTAGCATAATTCTCCATATCTGATCGTCCACACTTTTATTTTTAAACCACCTCTCACCTTCCTGAGGTAGGCCTGTGGCAGCTGCTACTGTGGCCTCAGTCACCGTGAACTTCAAGTCTCCAATCTCCACTGTTTGACCATCAAAAGACCATGCAAAAGCTTTGGTCACCTCCTTGTTATGGCCTTTAAACTTTTGGATAAATCGTAACCATCTGGCTTTCTTCAGCAATTCTTTAGTTTGAGGATAACCTTCCAAGTATTTCGGTCCTTCTAGCTCTGCTCTCAGTAATTTTCCCATCCTTTGTTTTAAATTTCAACTGAGAGCTCTTCTGCGTGTGAGGGTTCAGAGAAAAAAAAAAAAATGGCTCGGTTACAGGGTTTAGGATAGACTGTAGTGGCTGCAATCGGGGTTTAGAATAAACTGTAGTGGCTGCAATTGGGTTTTAGGATAACTGTAGTGGCTGCAATCGAGGTTTAGGATAACTGTAGTGGCTGCAGTCGAAAATGGAGAACAGGGAATGGAAATACCTGAATTATAGGAGGAACAGAGGGTGAGCAGCAGAAAATGCGGATGCATGCAAGGAGTATGGTATTAATGGAGTGGTAAACGAATGGAGTAACGTCAGGATTCTTTTGAATCGGATGACTGTGTATGAAATTTTTACACGTCTCAATGGACGGCTGCGGAAAATACGGCTAAGGAGAACCGTAACAAAATAGGTCACGTCTCATGAGTACGGGTAATAAATGAAAGTGCAGTCAGTCTTGAGTTTAAACTCGAAATAATCATGAGACCGTTGGAGAAATGAATGCAAGGTGTATGGAGTGATGTCGTGGAATAGGAGTGGTAATGGAGCTATCGTATCAAATCATTGCACATAGTAGAACATTTTATGGTTTGATAACTATGCGTAATCATGACTTTAATTGTTATTTGATAAAAAAAATTGCTCATACCTTTGGAACTTTGTCATTTCTTGCTCAAGGCTTCTAACCAATTGCTCTTTCTTGATGTCTTGGAGATGCCCCATGTCTTTAGCTCAATTACACCTGCATTTCATGATTATTGCACTAACAGTTGACTGTAAATTTTAAAACAGAGTGATCCTGGCTGCGGAAATCGTTTATGGCTGCAGAAACTGCTTTTGGCTGCGAAAACGACTTCCAGCTGCGGAAACTGAGACAACACCCACTTAGCTGAACAAAGATAGTTAGAGAAAAACTAACTGAATGAAAATAGTCCTGAAATGGACTTTTATTGATAAAATGAAATGGAATGAGTGGAATGAAATGAAAATGAAGTGGAGTGAAGTGAAATGGAAATGAGAATGAGATGGAGGTGAAGTGAAATGGCAAATGAGATGAAGTGAAGATGGAAAGAGAAGGAGAGGGGATTTTTTTTTTTTTTTTTTAGAAAATATAGAGTGTCAAGTGTCCTTGATTTTCACTCCATATTTTCTGTATAAGACTGCCAATCTATGATTGGTTTTCAGGCTTATACAATTTTTTTTTATTTTATTTTTTTTTAACTGAAAGAATAAAAGGCTAGGCTGGTGGGGGAGAAGGATCCTTCTCCACCAACCTTATTGCAGAATTCTCTTGGAACATTTTGACAAATTCCTCTTTTGAGAGTGGCTTATGATAAATTTTCAATCGGTGGCCATTCACAATGAGAGGAGTTCGAAATTCATCAATGGTCTTGATTCTTACCACTCCATTGTTAAAGACTTTGTCAATCTCATATGGCCCAAGCCAATGAGTCTGAAATTTTCCTTTGAAGTCTTTAAACTTGGAATCAAACAGTAACGCCCAATCTCCCTCTTGAAACTTTCTCTCTTTGATGTATCTGTCATGCCACTTAGCTCTTTGATGTTGAACTAGATCAGTCCTTAAAATTGCTTCTTGTCTGATCTCATCTAGCTCATTCAGCTGCTCCATTCTGTGCTTTTGGGCTTCTGATAGATTCATCCCCAATTGGACTGCCATCTTGAAAGTCTTGACTTGAAACTCAATGGGGAGCAAGACCTCTTTCCCATAAACAAGTTCATAGGGAGAATCTCCTGCTGTGTTCCTCCATGTAGATCTGTAGGCCCATAAGGCTTCAGGAAGCCTTTCTGCCCAATCTCTTCTGTGTATATGAACAGTTTTGGTGATGATGTTCTCAAGAACTTTGTTTGTAGACTCCACTTGGCCATTTGCTTGCGGATGGTAAGGAGTAGATTTTCTATGCTTGATTTTGTATTCTTCCATCGGCTTCTCCATCAAGTTAGATGTAAATTGACTTCCCTGATCTGTCACAATTTCTCTTGGGACACCAAAACAAGTAAAAATATCCTCAAAAAGAAATTGAACAACTGAATTTTCAGTGGCAGAAGGCAATGCTTTGGCTTCTACCCATTTAGTGACATAATCAGTGCATACCAATATATACTTCTTTTGTCTAGATGGTGGATTAATGGGTCCAATGAAATCTAAAGCCCATTTTTCAAAGGGTTCGATGAGTACCTGTGGTTGTAATGGCATCTCATTTGAAAGAGTCGGTCTCCCAACTCTTTGGCAGCTGTCACACCTTCTAACATATTGTTTTGCATCTTTGAAAAGGGAAGGCCAATAATATCCTAAAGAAAGGATTTTATAGGTCGTCCTTTTGTCAGCAAAGTGTCCACTGCATGGTTCATCATGACATGCCTTGAGGATGTCAGGCATTTCATTTTTCCGAACACATTTTCTGATCACACAATCTAGCCCTGTTTTAAACAATTCATTAGAAATCCATGAATAACTTGAACTCTCCTAAATAATTTTTCTTTTTTCACCAGGAAATAGATGTGGAGGTAGCTTCCCTGTAACCAAATAGTTAACAATATCTGCATACCAAGGAGTCTTAGTAGTTACTGCAAACAAATATTCATCTGGAAACTTATCCTCTACAGGAGAATCTTCGTTAGTATTTTGGATTCTAGACAAGAAATCAGCTGCTGTATTTTGTTTCCCTGGTCTATCCAACACAATAATATTGAATTCTTGTAAAAGTAAGAGCCATCTTGTAACTCTGCCGTTAGTAACAGGTTTATTCATGAGATATCTAATTGCAGAATGATCAGTATGGACAAAAGTTTCATAGCCAGTTATATAGTGTCTAAACTTATTGATTGCATGAACAACAGCTAAGAACTCTTTCTCAGTCACAGTATAGTTTAACTCAGTGGGAGTCAATTTTTTACTGGTGTAGTAAATGGCATAAGGAACTAAATCCTTTTGTCCCAACACAGCTCCTAGAGCTGTATATGAAGCATCTGTGGAAATATGGAAAGGAAGTTTCCAATTCAGCCCTCTCAAAATGGGTGCTTCAGATATTCTTGTTTTCAAAGTTTCAAATGCAGATTGACAATCAGGATCCCATTTGAATTCACAGTCTTTTGTAAGTAATTTGAAGAGTGGAGATGCTATTTTGGTGAAGTTTTCAATAAATCTTCTATAGTATCCAGTAAATCCAAGAAAACTTCTAACATCTTTTTGACAATTTGGAATAGGCAACTTGGAGATGACTTCAACTTTTGATCTATCAACTTTAATCCCATCTCCTGAAATATGATGTCCTAAAACAATCCCTTCAGTAAACATCATAAAGCATTTTTCATGACTTAATGATAGGTTTGTTTCTTTACATCTTATAAGGACTTTTTCCAAATTCTCTAATGCCTCTTCAAATGAATTACCATAAACTGTAAAATCATCCATATAAACCTCTACACAATCATGGATTAGATCGGAAAAGATTCCTAGTACTTCCCTTTGAGATGCTGCAGGTGCATTACATAATCCAAAAGGAAGTACTCGGTAAGCAAAAGTTCCCCATGGACAGGGAAATGTGGTCTTGTCCTGATCTTCAGGTGCTACCTGAATCTGATTGTAACCACTAAAACCATCCAAAAATGAAAAATACTTTTTGCCTGCTAAAGTATCTAATACCTGATCGATAAAGGGTAAAGGAAAGTGATCCTTCAAAGTTGCTTTGTTCAATTCCCTGTAATCAATGCATACCCTCCATTTACCATTCTTTTTAGGTACTATAACCAAAGGAGAAACCCATCGGCTATCTGAAATTGGATAAATGAAGTTTACATTAAGTAACTTTTGGAGCTCTTCTTTCACTATCTCCCTAAGGTTTGGATTCATCCTTCTCTGAGGTTGTCTGATTGGTCTACTGTTTTCCTCAATGTAGATGTGATGAATGCAAGTCTTAGGGTCAATACCTTTCATATCAGTATATTCCCATGCAAATGCAATAGAATGTTTTTGCAAGATTTTGGTTAGTTCTTCCTGTTGTGATCTTTCCAAATTTTTGTTGATATTCAATGTTTTTCCTGGAAAGATCTCAATGGCGGAACTACCAAACTCTTCCATATAGAAAAGAGACATTTGTCTAGATGATAGATACTCAATGTCAGAATCTAACTGAAATTGTGTGTGGTCATATTCTGAAGATATTTCAAAGTTTTCTAATGTGTTCAGAATTTGACTATCTTCACTAACTTTAGAAATGGTAAAGACAGGTTGTATAGTATCTTCATCATCAATCCACTCATTATCTCCTATTTCTGTAATTGCTTTTGCTGGAGGATATAGATTGAATTTCTTTGTCGAATTACCATCAGAAATATACATATCCCCAGACCTACAATTGATGAAAGCATCGGCTGTGGCTAGCCAAGGTCTTCCTAAGATGAGAGGGTGTCCTCCTAAATTACTCTTGGGGGTTAAAATCATAAAATCTACTGGATATTCCCAAGAGTCTAAGGAGACTGAAATGTCTTCTAATACACCATCTGGTTTAATAATTGATCGATCTACAAGTTGCAGTAAAGTAGGTGTAAAGAGAAGATTAGGAAGTTTCAGTTGTTCCATAGTCTATCTACTCATAATGTTGATAGCAGCCCCTAAATCAATCAAAGTATTTGGAATTTCTACCCTATTGATATGTGTTTTGACAATTGGACTACCAGGATCTACATACTTCTGCATAGTAATTTTTCCCATCATGATGTCTGCAATTTTTCCTACCAGGTGGATTCTTCTTGTGTCTCTAGGTTTCCTTCCTGGTCTTTTAAGACTCAACTCCTTTATTGTTTTTGCTAGAATAGGAATCTCTATAATGGCTTGTAACAAGGGAATCTTGATACAGACATTCTTCAATTCATCTAGAAAATCATAGTCAGGCAACAAGATTTGTTTTTCCACCCCTTTGTCAATTTGTAATCTTTCAGGAAAAGGAGGTGTGGATGAAGATGCAGGTTGCTCAACTATAGGAGTTGTGGGGGTTACTTCTTTTTCTTTTTCTTTCTGAGTGTTTGGGTTTTGAAGAGATGCTTCAGAACCCTTATTGGCCTCAAGAGATTCTTCCTCAGAAATGCTTTTCTTCTGGGCATCTATAGAAGGTTTATCTAGAACTCTACCAGATCTGAGTTGTACATCATTGAGAGGAACAATCATATAGGCGGGAAATTGTTGACCTTCTACCATGTAAGCATTTTGAGGGTTTTTATTATTGGGGTTTGGCAATGGCTGAGAAGGAAGTTGATTTGACTTCTGTTGGAATGGAAGCAAGAGTTGAGAATTTGGGTTTTGTTGAGAGGGTTGTTGTTGTTGAAATGGCAATGGTAGTTGTGGGTTTTGATTTGGAAGTTGTGGAGCTTGTTGGTTTTGAAAAGATGGAGGATATTGATAAAATTGAGCAAATCTCCCATAATGATTTTGCATACCTTGTACCCATGATTGAAAAGGATTTTGAGGTTGGGACCAAGGTTGTTGCCAAGGATTCCAATTTGGTGGGGGTTGAAAGTTCATAGAGTTGTTAAACCCTTGATTTTGTTGCCCCTGCCAAGGTCTCCTTGCAACAAAACAGAGAGACTCAATTGTATTTGGATCTTCTTGAAAGACAGCTTTGAGCCCAGGAATTGAAGGAAAATCCTTGGTCTCATGATTCTCTGAACAAATCGCACATGTTTCTACAACTTTTGCATCCAAGGGACATTCCCTGAGAGCATGTTTTTTTCTACATTTTGGGCAAAAGATGGCTAAAGCTTCAGCTTCTTCTTTCTGCTTATTGTGGATCTTAAGAGTGTCTAGTTGCTCACTAAGACTCCCTAAGATATCAGTTTTGAATTCATCAAGCATATTGTCAATCTCAACCCTACTTACTGATCCAGTTGCATATTTTTTTGCTCTAATGAGAGAAGAATCTCTAGGCCCTTTTCCAGTTTTAGATTTTCCTCTTGAGAGATGGACACACAGTTCTGCTATATCATGAAGTGGAAGTTGAGATATATCTCCTTTTCCCATCATGTTCAAAATATCTATCCATTCATCTCTAATGGCTTTTAATAGAAGGGCTTTCAAGGTCTCCTCATCTAAGTTACTCATTTTTTCTCTTTTCAGGTTGTATTGAAATCTTTCAAGTAAATCCTCCAAGTTTTCATCTTCTCTTTGTACCACTTTAAATACTTCATCCTTGTGGTTGGTAGGCATACAATAATCCATGTATCTATCCAGAAATGTTTGTTTCATATCATTCCAAGTCCTAATGCATTGAGTGAGTAATCCCATGAACCATTTCATAGCAGCTCCTTTCAATGTTGAAGGAAACAGTTTGAGTTTTTGAGAGTCTTCCAGATAATCATAGGTTCGACACACGACCTCAAACTCAAATAGAAATGTTTCAGGATCTTCATTTCTTAACCCATGAAAGTTTGGGAGGATAGATGGTGAAATATTTTTCATTGTTGCTCGAGAATCCTCATCGACTATAGGAAATCCAAATGAGTTATCTCCATCCCTATTTCCCCCATTGTTACCTCTACCTCCTCCATTATTTCCTCCTCCCCCTCCTCTACCTCTACCTCTACCAAATCCGTTAACTCCCTCTTCTGTCATGGTAGTTTTCTCAAAGATTTCAGAGTCCTCTGGTTCCTCTACTAATCGCGAACGAGGAGGAATGTCTCCCTCTTCTTCCTCAGATGATTCTACTTCTTCAATTACAATGTGTCTCCCTGTAGAAGAAAAAAAAGGATCTTTTCCTAATTCAGATTCGATGGATGGTGAGGAAGAGTCAACTAATGTCTCTTGAATTCCAGGAATCCTAGGGCTAGGAGTGTAGGTTGGAGATGATGGAGGTGTCTCTTGTCTATTCCTTGAGGTAGAAGGAGTTGTGAAAATCGAACTCTTGGCTCTAGCTAAAAACCTTCCCCTAGAATCTCTTGCTCTATGCATGTCATTTTTTATTTTTCTTCAAGTCGGGTTAATAATTCTCTTTCTGATCTTCTAGGTCACTCTAGGTGCAAGAAGAGAGCATACTCAAGAAACTATTAAACCAATAACTTTCTCTTTTCTGATCCTCTAGATCACACTAGGTGCAAGAGGAGAGCATACTTTGAGAAATTATCAATTTTTTACCTTCCTTGAAATTTCTTGTTTTTTTTTTTTTTAAAGAAATTGGCTACCTAATTTCACTTCCCCGGCAATGGCGCCAAAATTTTTGGTCAATTTAGTGTGTTCTAAATTGCTGATTAAAATGTCAATCCGGGATTCGTAAACTGACGAAGTGAAGTGTACTATATGTACAAGATAACCATTTTCTTAGTCTTTTGTCGTTTTTGAGTTTTTTTTAGTTTGTTTTTGGATTTATCTTTTATGGATTCCCCAGTGTGTGATGGCGAAAATGAAAGTTAAGTATGGATGGTAATGGTGATTTCTACAGTGATTTTCCAAACTTAAAAGTGTTCAAAAAGAAAGCTCTAAAACAACTGTAATGAAATCAATTCTTAAGAGGAAGTAAATGTATCAAACAATGAACTAATGACAATGGCCTAGTATCCTTACTGTTGTATGAAAAAGAAAGTAAAAAATGAACTTAAAACAACTCAAAGACTGAAAACAAAGCAACTAATTCACACTACTTCAACTCTTCTGATCCTTTACCCTTCAGCTCAATCTACCTTATGGGAAGCAATCATGAACAAGTTAAGCAATATGATGTCTAAATTGCAAGAAATTAAATTGCATAAAGGAAACTAATCACACTACTTCAACTCTTCTGATCCTTTACCCTTCAGCTCAATCTACCTTATGGGAAGAAATCATGAACAAGTTAAGCAATATGATATCTAAATTGCAAGAAATTAAATTGCATAAAGGAAACTAATCACACTACTTCAACTCTTCTGATCCTTTACCCTTCAGCTCAATCTACCTTATGGGAAGCAATCATGAACAAGTTAAGCAATATGATAAATAAATCACACTACAATAAGCAATATTCTGATTCCTTACTAATAGAGTCACTTGACTATAGAAAGAAACCATAAACAGATGAGTAGTATGATGTCTTAGTAGCAGAAAAATAAATAAGCAAAACACAATTTGAAAAATGACAGTGCTGGAGTTAAACTTCAGAAAATGAAAATTAGCAGGAAGGACAAGATGATCTCATATGTCAGTAGTTATAAAAAAGATGAAAATTTGCCCGGGATGCCTAAGAAAACCTGTAGAAAAGCACTGATCAGCTGACAGCTATAAGAAAACATAAATGAAAATGTAAACAGCAGTGAATTAAAAACATCAAAACAGCATGTTATATACAAGCTAATGATTATGAAAGCAGAAACATAATAAAATCAAATGAAAACTATGCAGGGCTTTAGTGCGCAGGGGCCCTCTGCCACCTCAGCCAGTCAACGAATAATCACAAAAACGAGCTCAGGAAAGTAGTCTTCTCATGTATTAAAGCAACAACAGAATACGTAAAACAGAGTGCAGTGGGGTGATAATAACAACAGTTCAAAAATTACATCTCCAAAAGCTCCTACACAGCGTTTATCAACGCGTTATTTATAATGAAAAGTGTTGTAACTAACTCCTAAATCTTATACTGTTAACTGCGTTGCCAGAGACATGTAGATCTCCTCAGCCCGAGATCTAGCGTGACGGTCATCATGTCCATTAAATCTTCGGAGTGGTAGCTGCTGGATTCAGGTTATGGGGTTGATCTCCAGGGGTGCTGATATCTCCGTGAGCTGAGGACTGTGCCACGTAAACTTTCACGTGCTCAAAACAGAGATGTGCCACCGCTAAATTCCTTGGTTGGCTTTCCCTTTGACCCTTGTTGACCGTGACCTTTTATGGATGATTTGGCTGATCTGAAGGGACACGTTCCATGTACACGTCACCTGTAGCTTGCCCATGTGGCTCGTTTCTTCATAGGACACCTGTAGCATAGCCTTTAACAAAATGGCTGCGGAAACCCGTGCTGGCTGCGGAAACTGACAAGTTTGCGCAGTTGCCTGAACAAAAATCTAAACCAAACAACAGTCATAAGCATAGTTAGAAAACCATGTCAGAAGCTCTTTTTAGACTATAATGCAATGATTTAACAGCTTGGTGGATGAAATAAGTGGAAAAAGAAGGCTGAGAGGGTGTATAGGAAGGTGCAGGTTTGAGGCTCAACACTTGTCACTTCTTGTCATGAGATAGTCACACAGATGGTAATGCTTTGTTTTTTCTCTGGTGGTTTATGTTGTCGTTTCCTCGAAGTATTCTAAGTGTGTGATCACAAGTTCAAGTTCATCACAAGTCTATCTTCCTCCCACACTTAGCCATTTTCAGAAAACCTTCCCCACCAGGAAACTCAGCTTCACCGAGCCCTAACTGAAACTACGCATTGTGCAGTCTCAACCCTCATTGATGTGAACTTGCTGCCTGGAACTGCACAATCGTAGTCCTCCAAGGAGGTTGTTTTGTGAAATTCTAGAGCCCATCAGGTTTCCTTGACCCCTAGAATTGTGAATTTATTCCTCCCAAACTGACTTGAACTGTGCACTTCGCACTTCCAATCCTCAATATTTTCCCTTTCCTGCTAGAACACTGTAATGCGGAGAGAGGCCAACCTCCCTTGGCCTCCAGAACTACGCAAATATGTCCTACAGTGTTCCTCCCTCAATCAGAGCTCACTAACCTCAAGAACTGTGCAGATTTATCCTTCAGGCCTCTCTGTTTCCCAGTCTCCCTTGCCTCTAAAATTTTCGTAGAACTGACCTCTCAGGACCTCATCCCACATCACCAATTGCTAGCTTGAACTGCACAATCCTTACTCCCAGTGGCCACTGCGTTATTTCTCTCCCTAGTGGGGACTCTGCTGAAAGGTTCCTCAGTTAAGCCTGAGTTGCGCTCTGCGCAGTCTTAGTAATCAATCACTCTCTCTTACACCTGAAATTGCGCAATGTGGAGATACTGGACCCTCTCTCCTAGCCTGTCAGTTGTCCCAGGCTCAATTCATGGATAATAAAGCATCATCTTAGACTAGGGATTTTTTGGATTGATGTCGTCCCGTCATCATTGAATTGCAGGAACAGGTACACTATCTAGTCATGGTGAGGTGATGAAGAAGGAGGAGGAGGGAAGCATGCCTAAAGACTCACTTGTAGTTGAACAAACAAGTGGACCTACCAAGAGAAAGCGAAGGAATACAAGTAAGCAACCACCTGCCAAGACCAAAAATCATTGAAGACATCGCATTATCAAGTTATGCAAAGGAGAAGAGAAAGCATATCCAAGAACACATATAGCACTCAGCGGAAAAAACAACTTAACATTACCACATCATCAATCCATTCCATGTCAGCAGTGTCATGTCAAGTCATGTCATGATTTTTCATATACCACATCACTATTGTGTGCCATGTATATTGTAAATCAAATGTATGTAAATTGGAAGTCCAATGGACACATATGAATATGAAGAGTCATGTAAGTTAAAAAGCCATAGGAAGTTGAATAGCAATGAGGGTAGTCAAAGATTCACAAGGGGAAAGCATCACCCCTTGGTTATATATACCCCCTCATTGTATGATCAAAGGACTTTTTCATCTTGGCTCCTCCCGCAAGGCATTAGAGAGATCAGCTAGTTCTTTGAGGAGCAAGGAGTGGCTCCAATGTCCCACTACTGGGGCTAGTGATGTACAATGTAAATATGTGTCTTGGAACTTTTTCTTAATAACAGAAGCCCTTTTAGGCCAGCACGTTCTTCATGCATGAACTATGAATGTTTTTAAGACTATTATGTGGAATTTTTTGTTCATCTTTTCTTTCACATGTACTAAGATAATTAAACTATTTCGGTTATTTTTGTGCTTATCTTGTTTGAGAATGTGTTGTAATGGTTGTTATTTTTGTCTCAGCCTTGTGGACTATTTTGCAGGATACTAGACATATCTTTCCTTGTTCATTGGTTATAACGATTGTCGCATCCGTTGTGGACTATTCCACCAGATGTTAGATCAATCTTCCCTTTCTTGTTGGTTGTAACGATTGTCGCATCCGTTGTGGACTATTCCGCTGGATGTTGGATAGGTCCTTCTAGTTCATCTGTGTCTCTTCCTAGGTGGTACTATTACCTCTCACTTAGAGGCTTATGTTTCTCTCCCCCTTTGTAGTATAATAACCTTGACACAGTTGCACTTCACACTCACTAGGCACACCTCCCTTGCTTTTTGAAGACACCATTGCATCACTCTCTTTTGCTGACATCTAGAGCCAAGGCAGATCTTTAAGGATTTGGCAACCATCCCTTTATACCGGATGGGAATCCTACAGCAAATGGCGTGAGGTCTCATTGGGACTTCATATCAGGGAGATCCCCTTGGTTGATTGATTTCCATCACCATCAACAGGTTGTTTGATGTTTTGAAAAGCATTCAAGTCTTCTTGCTTGTTTTAAACGGTTAAGTCACTTGCACTCACATGCATAGTCTTCGATAAGTTCATGAGAACACTTGCTATATGCAAGCTTGAACAGGCATAACATTGCCCATCAAGACAGTGTCTGTGTGATGATTAGCTCATGTTGACAGTCAATGCACACTTTTATTGACAACCTCCTTCACTTTGATTGAAATTGTACTTTTAGTTTGGCAAGTTTTCCCAACTATCATTTTTGCTCACTTTTTCCTTCACAAGCGTCATTTTCATGTTTACAATTGTTTTTGTCTTTCTTCAACTTTAATTATTGTCTTTTTCATGTTATTTTTTCTCTAGAATGTGTCTCTTTCAAGGTCCTTCACATTTTTCAATTGTCTTCTTCATGTTTTCCTCTTTTCGTAGGGGTCACTTTTTTGTTTTTACTCCTGTATGTGTCACACCTTTGTGTATCGCCGAAATTAGTTTTGTCACACTCTTCTACATTAGGTGGTCTTACCTATTATTAGAATATGCGCTAGACACATTCCTATAGCTTAGCACACCTTTTGGCCACAGTCATCACTTCTATTGTAACCTATCTTCTAAGTGTTGTAATGTGTCGTTTCAACTCTCGCACTTAGAAATAGGTGTCTCTTTGTTGTTTTGTTTAAGGTGTGACTATTTTTCATGAGTCTTACGCATTCTATTGGCTTGTATCATTGGTATTTGTGTGTGAAATCCATGTTTGAGTCATGTTATGATGCATTTCTTTCTCCTACTCTGATGGTCTCACACTTAGCCATTTTAAGTTCTAAAGGCATTAATCCTCTTACCAGGTGATGATCGCAACTTATTCATGAGCCTCTTTGACATATCTTTCCTCCCATATGTGTGCAATAAATATTTTCTAAGGTTTCCTCCCTCTCACAGCGCATTAGTACTTCCTAAGAATAAGTCACCTAACCTTTTGTTGTCTCGCTCAGTGAAAAGCGAATTCTAGATGAACAAGTAGCCACTATTGGAGATAATTGCACCCTCTCAATCCTGAGCACACTTTGAAAGAATTAAGTGTAGTTCGAAATAATGAAGCACACTTCGGAACAACTAAGGATCCTTTGTTTCTTAAAAAACGCATGGCGCACTCATAAAGCACGGAGCCTTAGAGCGCATGGTGCACTCACGAAGCATAAATCCTTCCCTTAGAGTGCATGGTGCACTCATGAAGCACAAATCCTTAAGGCGCATGGTGCATTCTTGAAGCACAAAGCCTTCATCTTTCCCTTTGAGCACATGGCATACTCTTGAATCCTGAAGCCTTTGAGCACATGGAACACTCTTGAAGCATGAAGCGTTCATCCTTATATTAAAGAGTTCATGGCGTAATCACGAAGCCTAAATCCTTCATTTGAGCGTACTCCTTCAACTCGAAGAACTGCACCCTCCTAGTTCCTCTTGAGTGCATAAGCACACTATGCATGCTTGAAGCCTAACCCCTTAGACACTTGAGTGTGTGCCCTTGTGCCCTCCTTTTTTATTTGAGTGGATGAGAACACTTGGAAGGCTTAAAATCTGACCCCTTCATTCCTTCAGTGTGTGCCCTTGCGCCCTCCTTAGCTTCCTTGAGTGCATCTTAAACTAATGAATGATTCTACTTTATGCTACAAATCTAAGCCTTGCGCCCTTAATTTATCTCTCTCTCTCTCTCTTTCTTGAGTGCACAAGCACACCTTGAAGGTCTCTTGTGAGCCTTGATGAGTTTGACTATTCCCTCCTAATCAAGACTTCTTTTAACCCTCTCACAAGCCTATCATGAGCGGATCATTCCATGATCTAGGTAGCGATAGAATAGATGTTTTTAAACTGATTTTGCCTCTTCATGATTTATTCATTGGCACAAGTACCTTCATAGCATGACAAAGTGATGCTCAAGAGAATATATCAAGGAGAATGCATAAAGAAACACCTGTGGAGAAGAAGAACAAAATAGATTTATCATTGAAACATGAAGCAAATCATGGATGGAGACAAAAAGAAGACATTGCATGATGACTCAGTAGATTCTGATATTGATCAAAGAGCCTTTGGAGGGTGAAAATGAAGAAAAAGGAAGATCCTTCGTGAAGATGAAGCATAGATCAAATCTATCATCAAGAATTCAAGATGAAGTAGCAAGGAAGACAGCGAGGCATTGACACCTCATCATGAATTCCATGTCATCATTGTGAAGTTGTAATTTGTACAAGTGTTATCATAATGGTTATTATTTTTCCATGTGTCATGCCACATCATCATGTGGAATGTAATGATGCATTCTCAAGAAAAGTACAAAATGTAATGTGTGGATGTCCAATAGTCATATGTGGAACATGAAGAGTCACTTAGTCATATATGGACAAAATGTCTTTAGTAGAAGCCCAAATGTCATTTAGAAGTTCAAGAGTTGCATAGAAGTCCAAAGGTCATAATTGAAGTCCAAGGGTCATGAGGGTAACTCAAGAGTCATGGGGATATGAAAGGTCATCCCCCTTGTTATAAAGCAACCTCACAACTCAAAAAAAATGCTTTTTGCAGGCATAAGATTTGGAGAGCTAGTCTTGGCTTCTCTACTTGGCATAGGAGAGAAATTTATTCTTTGGAGAAGCAAGAAGTGACTTAATGTTCCATTACTGGAACTAGTGCCTCGCCATTGTAATTGTGTACTTGGATATTTCACCTAGTATTGAAGCTCAATGAGACAACACATTTTCATGCATGTATCTCAAATGTTTTAGGACTATTCTTGGGATGTTTATGGTATATGTTGTGTTCATGTGTACTAGAGAAATTGAATTATTTTGGTGGCTTTGGTACTCATCATGTTGAATGTGTGTTGTATTCATTTCAATAATCATTATGTGAACTATTTCGCTAATGAATTTTTTTTATGATCTTATGTGTCTCTCTTAGGTCAGTACTATTACTTCCTTCTAGGGGCTCACTTTTGTCTCTCCCTTCATGAAAGTCTCCTTTTACACATTATAATCGGTGTTTCACAATGTCAAATTACTTTCTTGTTCAAGGGTTATGTATATAATCTCTTATGTTGTTCATTGAAACCAAGGTTAATCTTACAGTTATAGTGGTTGGGTTGATACTCCAGATGGGGCTCCTACTCCAAACAGTGTGAGGTATAATTGGGACTTCACATCGGGGAGACCCCTTGTATGTTGGTGGCATCTACAACTGATAACATTTTGGCACTAGAAGGAGGGGGGCAAATGAAAATGTGTGTCCATTAAGTCTAATTTGAATCTCTCATCTTAAATGGCTCTTTCCCAAATCATAATCCCAAGATGTTTTTCTAAAGATATTGATCTTACCATCCTTGCAGAACTTATTCATAACTTGTATCAATTTAAGTTTGATGGCGAGAGTGAACTAATTGTCCTCGAACACTTCTTTCAATTTATGCATTTTTGTCTCTCTAACGGAATTCATCGTAAATATTTCATGGCTAGGTTGTTCACCCTCACATTTGAATGTCAAGTTAAGAAATGGTGTCATACATTACATGTTTCTTCTCTACATTCATTTAAACAACTTGTTAAGGAGCTTCGTGAAGATTTTGACAAGTATGATTATCAAGATATATGTGATAGAATTGATTTGCTTAAAATGGAACCTGGTGAATCTGCTGAGGATTTTCTTAATAGGTTTCTTCACCTTTGCTGTAAATTTCCCGAGGGAGTTATCGATTCAGATTTCATTATGGAAAAAATTTAGAATTTGATTCTACTCTCTTTGAGGTCTTTTGGATTTGAACCCCTCGATGATTCTCTCTCCCCAAATTTTGCAAATAATTGGATACCTCAATCTTCTGAGGAGGAACATACTATTCCTTTTGTTCCTTGCCCTCTTCCTTTTCTAGTACCAATTTATGTGCACCCTGGTGATGATGTTAAAGTTGGGAAATTTGAAAAATAAAACTATTGATCTGTCCATTCAACCTCCATCCAATTCTTATGATCCACATCCTACTGAAGAAAACTTGGAATGGTTCAGTAATTGCATGGATTCTAAAGTTAAAGTTGATCCCTCGGGTTTTCAAGATCATATTAATATACATAAGTCCAATCTTGAATATGGTCCAAATGAAAACCTGATGGTCTCTGGGGATACTCTAAAACATATACCACGTATGTTTCATGATTCCTTATTTTTTCATCTACTTGATCAACCTAGTTCAGCTTTAAATGATGTTCAACCCATTGTTTCAAGTGGTAATCAAGAACAAGGTAGTTGTATTTCACATATAGAGGAGAAAAAGTTTTGAAGGTATCTCTTATCTTTCCTCCCTCTTTCAAGATGATAATCTTTCCTTTCTAGACGATCTTCGATCTTCTAATCTTGATAACCTGTCAAATGACTTTGAACCTCACATTCGAGTTGGGACATTAGATAACCATCACCATGACACTCATGTTTCCATTAACACATATGGTGGTGAACATTCAAGTATATAAAATGATATCTTCTCTTCTTTTGAGGGAATTTATTTACATGGTATCGATTCGGAATCTATTTCTCATAGTTTACAATCTCCATTTGTGAATTGGGATGCTCGTTTAATTCATAATGATCCTAAAATTTATTTAGTCGATTCATCTTTAGATGTCAAATCTGGAAGGGTAAGTTGTCCACTTTTTTAATCTTTGGAAGATCCTAGTAAATCTGAATGTCATATTGATATGCCTGTCTTTGACCATTATACTGATGAAAATGATGTTGATTCGTTGTTCTTTCAAGTTAAATGTGATTTAAGTACAATTTTTTATCCTCCTCCTGAGTCTTTCAATCCCTCTTCACCTCTAGCACACTCTTCATTGTAACCAGATCTATTTGATAACTTTTTAACACTAGCATCCCCCTTAAATCCTTTCGATCTTTATCTAGTTGATCATGGTTTCAATCAAGTACAAGATGGTGCAATAATACAATCAGAGGATGAAAAGTTTGAATCTATTATTCATGATCTATTCACCTATAAATTTTTCGTAAGTCAGGAACAATATGTTTCAACTCTGAATGATCAAGGGATTTTTAAAATTGATGTGTCTCAATTTTCTATCCATCAAGAGTCTAATATGATTAATCCTAAATCTAATCAAATCAGTGGCATTAGCAGTGTTTTCATTGATACATCATATGATAGTGGTGCATGTCTACCTATTGATGTTTTTATGCCTCCCAAATTTGATGATCCACCATCAAAATGTTATGACACTTGTCAAGAAGCTGAGACACTTGAGATCTTACTGATGGTTATGTCAGGTTCTCGTAATCCTGTTAAGATCCCTGAAATAAGTTGCATCCATATTTTCACGCATAATTCTTTCGTTAACATTCATCCATTGGTTATGAGTCCATTCTTAAAGGAATATTGGTATTTTCAAGTTGATCTTCATGATCTTAAAGATACAAATTTTTATCAAATGAAAGGTTCTTATTTGGTTATTTCCTTTACATGTCAACCCATTGAGCTAGACCAAGGGTTGGAAAGCACTTCTTTTTCACGAATCCTTACAATTTCAAGGCCTTTCGTTCTGATTATTAAGGTAAAGGTCATTTTGGGTTGAAGGCTTTTTCTCTGTTAACCTCTTCCGAATATGATCATTTTATTATCTCTTTTGTGCATATCATGAATCTAATCATATCCATGGCACATTTCCTTTTCAAGAGTAATTGTAATTGCTTCAACCATTTAGTCGACCAAAACCCTTGTGTTAGTACTGGGTTTGATTTGACACATGTTTCTAATATTTTGTCAACTCAGTATCCTGATTGGTTTCCTAGATTCACAATGTCAACAATTGTCTTGAATTCCCTAAGCTTTCTTATTGTTGAATTTGCATGCAACTAGATACAAAGGGAACTAATGGCGAATCGATAACCTTGTGTGTTAATCGACCAATATGGTCATACTACTAGAGATTCTCGTTGTGATTTGAATGTTTTAGCTAAGAATTTATCTTCTCATCAGTCTCAGGGTCTTAAAAATGGTTGTTATGAATATCATCATCCAATTGTTGAATGCTTAGAGAAATCTTACCTAGTGAGCTCCATTACAAATAACAAGTTTCGATCTTTCTTGATGTCTGTGAGAACTGAAAACACAGATGAATGTGTCTTCAGATGTAGCCTACAAGATTTGTATTATCGATATTTCAATCAACAAGCTAAAGCTCAAAACTAGTTAAAATTGGTCGATATGGCACATTATTTTGTTAACAAGCAAGACCTTCAATGTTTTGTGCAATATTTTCAAGCTTATATCCTTTATGTTGCACATTATTATATATCGGTTTTAATCACTCTTATCTTTGTGTTTGTAGATCGGGAACAACAGTGACTTCATTGGAAATATTATTACACTTACCCCTGACCTTCTACCTGATTAGGTTAGGAGTAGGCTTAGTTTCATTTAGTTTCCCTTGCATTTCATCCACCCTCTATCCTGCTCTCCATCGACTCTCTTCATTTGTTTGTTTTCTTATTATATATTATGCATGTTGTTTTCTGTTCCACCTCCATTTTCTTTGTTCTTTGGTTTTGTTTTGTTGTCTGGTCATGTATTTTCTTTTTGTTTTGTTTAGTAATACTTTGCATGAAATATGCTCTTGTTTGGCTCAAAACACAATGTGGCAAAACTTGAAAAGGGCAACTATGATGATGAACAATGCTTGGATAATTTGTTACCTCTTCTCTATCTTGGGTTTATGTATATTTAAAGTCAATGGTTTTTGAATGGAAAATATGATCCACTCGAACGAAAAGCCTTTGGTCGAACTATAATTCTCGTATCTAGTTTAGGATCTTCATTCCTTAACTCAGTATTGTAAGTAAATATTGTTTTTCTTGTCGATCCAGTCAAGTAGAGAAAGGATAAGAGGAAAATATAAAGCAAGCAAACCAATATCAGAGGTATATAAATACTTCTATGAAGGGACAACCTCCTCTACTCTCAATAGGTCGATATCCCTCTTCCGCCTGTTAAAAATAAATAGTGTTGAAGAAAAGTCCTATTGAATAAATAAATAAAGGGTGAAAGAAGAGAAAGGATTACTACACAAGGAGGTGAAGCAAGTGACTTCGCCAGAGTATTGTCCAGACTCGTTGGTAGTAAAGAAATGCTTATTCTCCTGTAATGACTCTAAAGGGTTACTATCCAAGCCTACTGGTAGCGAAACAACACCAAAGATGAAAATCATACTCTAAAAATCTTAAACTCGTCACGCATATTACCCTTTCCTTGATTGAAACAATTGTGATTCAACAAGACTTGATATGTGTTTAATCGAGTAAGGGAATGTAGCAGACTAAATATCAAACTAGGTTAAGAAGGGAATCTAAGGTAATCTTTAAGATGAATCAATACTTCCTGAAATACTAAGACCTTTCACTTAGAGAACTAAACCTAAACATAGAAGTTGGAATTATACCAGTGTGTCACCAAGTGTTATTGTTGCGATCAACACCCTCCAAATTTTTTCTCACACTTGAATTTTGGAGCCTACTAAGGATCCTATGGTTTGTTTTCCTATGGTTACTCCATGGTCGTTTGATGTTTTTAAAAGCATTTAAGTCTTCTTCCTAAACTGTCAAGTCACTTGCACTCACATGTTTTCGATGAGTTCAAGAGAACACTTACTCTATGTAAGCTTGAAAAGGCATAACACCATCCATCAAGATCGTGCATGTGTGATGATCAGCTCCTATAGACATTCATTGCAAACTTTTATTGACAGTCTCCTTTACTTCGATTGCAAATGTACTTTTAGTTCAGTGAGTTTTCCCAACTTTCGCTTTTAAGCACTTTTTCCTTCACAAGTGTCACTTTCATGTTTACAACTATCGCTTTTGCTTTCTTCCACTTTAATAAGTGTCTTTTTCATGTTATCTTCACTCTGGCATGTGTCTCTTTTAAGTTCCTTTGCATTTTCCAAGTGTCGTCTTCATGTTTTCCTCCTGTCGTAGGGGTCGCTTTTATGTTTTCACTCTTGCATGTGTCACAACCGTGTCACCGAAGTTACTTTTGGTGCACTCCTCTACATTAGAAGGTCTTACATATCATTGGAATATACACTAGACATATTCTTATAGCTTAGCGCACCTTTTGGCCACAATCGTCACTTCTATCGTAAATTGTGTTCTAAGTGTTGTAATGTGTCGTTTCAACTGTCGCACTTAGAAATAGGTGTTGCTTTATTGTTGTTTTAAGGTGTGACTATTGTTCATGAGTACTATGCATTCTTTTAGCTTGTATTGATGGAATTTATGTGTGCGTTCCATGTTTGAGTCATGTTAGAATGCATTTCTTTCTCCTACTTTGATGGTCCCACACTTAGTCATTTTCATACCTCTTCTTCGTCCTTCAGCCCAATGCAAGTTCTAAAGGCATTAATCCTCTTACTAGGTGATGAGTTCAACTTATTCATGAGCCTCATTGACATACATTTCCTCCCATACCTATGCACTAAGTCTTTTCTAAGGTCTCATCCCTCTCACAGTGAATTAGTGCTTCCTAAGAATAAGTAACCTATCCTTGTGTTGCCTCCCTCAATGAAAATCACATTCCAAATTAACAAGTAGCCATTGTTGTAGAGAATTTGTGCCTCCCCAATCGTGAGCACACTTTGAAATAATGAAGCACACTTTGGAAAAATGAAGGATCTTTTGTCTCTTAAAAATTGCATGGTTCACTAGAGTGTGTGGCGCACTCACAAAGCACGAAGCCTTAAAGTGGATGGCACACTTATGAAGCATGAAGCCTTCCCTTAGAGCACATGGCATACACATGAAGCATGAAGCGCATGGTGTATTCTTGAAGCACAAAGCCTCCATCCTTCCCTTCGAGTGCATGGTGCACTCTTGAATCCTGAAGCCTTTGAGTGCATGGTGCACTCTTGAAGCAAGAAGCTTTCATCCTTCTCTTAAAAAGTGCATGGTTCAATCATGAATCCTGAACCCTTCATTTCATCACACTCCTTTGACTCAAAGAATTGTGCCCTCCTAGTTCCTCTTCGGTGCACAAAGGCACTGCGAAGGCTCAAATCCTAAACCCTTCGACCCTTCAGTGTGCCCCCTTGCACCCTCCTTTGTTCGTTGAGTGCATGAGCGCACTTTAAATACTTGAATCATGAACCCTTCATCCCTTGATGTGTGCCCTAGTGTCCTCCTTAGCTTCCTTGAGCACATGAGCATATCTTGAACCAATGAATGATTCTTCTTTGTGCTTCGAACCTGTGTCCTGTGCCCTTGAGTTCTCTCTCTCTCTCTCCTGCTTGAGCGCACAAATGCACCTTAAAGGCCTCTTGTGAACCTTGATGAGTTTGATTATGCCCTCCTAATCAAGCCTTCTTCTTTTAACCCTCTCATAGGCCTATCATGAGCGGATCATTCCATGAGCTAGGTAGCGACATAATAGATGTTTTTAGACTAATTTTTCCTCGTCATGAATGATTTTCACTGGCAATATTACCTTCCTAGCATGACAATGTGATGCTCAAGAGAAGATAGCTAGGAGAAAGCATAAAGAAACACCTACAGAGAAGAAAACAAAATAAAGCTATCATGGAGACACGAAGCAAATCATTGACTGAGACAAAAAGAAGATATTGCATGATGACTCAAAAGATTCTGATATTGATCAAAAACCCTTTAGAGGGTGAAAATGAAGAAAAATCCAGATCCTTCATGAAGATGAAGCATAGATCATATCTATTGTCAAGAATGAAAGATGAAGCAGCAAGGAAAACAACTTAGCAATTCCACCTCATCATGAATTCCATGTCATCATTGTCAAATTGTAATGTGTACAAGTGTCATCATAATGGTCAATATGCGTCCATGTGTCATGCCACATCATAATGTGGAATGTAATGATGTATTCTCAAGAAAAAGACAAAATGTAATGTATGTAAGTCCAAGAGTCATATTTGGAACATGAAGAGTCACTTAGTCATATGTGGACAAAATGTCTTTACGAGAAGTCCAAAAGTAATTTAGAAGTTCAAGAGTTGCATAGAAGTCCAAGAGTCATGAGGGTAACTCAAGATTCTTAGGGATATGAAAGGTCATCCCCCTTGTTATAAAAGAAACCTCATAACTCAAGCAAAAGCATAAGCTTTGGAGAGATAGTCTTGGCTTCTCTACTTGGAATAGGAGAGAAAATTATTTTTTGGAGAAGAAAGAAGTGAATTAATGTTCCACTACTGGAACTAGCACCTCACCATTGTAACTGTGTACTTGGATATTTCACCTGATATTGAAGCTCAATGATCCAACACATTTTCATGCATGTATCATAAATGTTTTAGGACAATTCTTGGGATTTTTACGGTATATGTTGTGTTCATATGTACTGGAGAAATTGAACTATTTTGGTGGCTTTGATACTCATCTTCTTGAATGTGTGTTGTATTCACTTTAATAATAGTTATGTGAACTATTTTTCTAATGAATCTTTTCATGCTCTCGTGTGTCTCTCTTAGGTTAGTACAATTACTTCCTTCTAGGGGCTCACTTTTGTCTCCTCCCTTGTGAAAGTATCCTTTTATGCATTACAATCGGTGTTTCATAATGTCAACTTACTTGCTTGTTCAAGGGTTATGTATATAATCTCTTTTGTTATTCATTGAAACCATGGCGAACCTTATAGTTATGGTGGTTGGGCCGATACTCCGAATGGGGCTCCTACTCCAAATGGTGTGAGGTTCAATTGGAACTTCACATCGAGGAGACCCCCTGTATGTTGGCAGCATCCAACATCATCAACAGAATGCATGTTGGATATAAAAATTTGGATAAGATTCTTATGTACATGAATCGTATTGAAGAAAAGTTGGTCATAAAATATGCTTAGGTATATGGATATATGATTCTTGAAAAGAATAGGATTTGACTAACTTAAGGATGTATAAAATATTAATACCTTTTCTAGAATATGTATGATAATGATTAACATCTAGTATAGTCTCTCGAAGAAAAGTTGTAACTTGGTAATCAAGTTCGATCCTTGGGAGCTATGATGCATGAAGGAAGATTTGAGTGGAGATGGGCCATGAGGATGTTGATGGAATGAGAAGGTCATCATGATGAGTTAAGTTTGAATTTCATTATTGTTTATCTGGTTAACATATTATTTTGCTACCTAGAAAATATTGCAGGAATTTACGATGGTCGCTGAGGCAATTTCAACTGTATGGATGAAGGATATTGAGGGAAGCTTTATATCTGGTACCTAGAAACTGTAAATTCAAAATGCATCCATCTTGAGATTAAAAGGTGTTAATTTTTCATAGGGATATACTATTCTTTGCTTTGATAATTGCATTTCTTCATTAACACAATAAGTTCACCCCATAACATCATAACATTATTCAAATATACATCATTATTAATCAACATATGCAACTATGTAGAAAGAACAATATCATCATCATCAATGCAGTGGAACATAAAGGAACAATAGAAGAAAAGAATGCACACATAGAGACACTAGGATTGATCGGAGACCAGAGAAAACCCCATTATGGGGAAAGCCCTTGAAAATTCTTCTTCTTCTAGATTGTCATCAAATGATTCAGCAAAATAGAGTACAATGATATATATCTTCATCTATGCAACTAACCATCAAAAACAACTACAACATCCATGGAATAAACCCAACAAAGCTTATACTCAAAATATTGATTATGAAGTTTGTATTGAATTGTCACTGACTGTAGTCAACTGTCGAACCCTATGGTCACTAAGTGAAATCTTCAGACAACTGAGATTTCATCTTTGATTTCCCGATCGCATGGAGGAGGATTCATTCGAGTGACTACAGCTGCCTGGTCGCTCTCTGAATCACTGCAAGCAAGCGATTGTGGTCGGATCTACCCAGATATTTCTCTGAGCTTCGGTCGCACCCTTCAAGATGTTATGCAAGTGAATATAGCAGCCCAGTCACACCCTTAAGCTTGGCGAGCGAGAAACTAGGGTCTGTGTTGAGCGAGCGACTGTGTATGTGAAAACCCTAACCCCTAGTCGCATGCACAATGAGTTGTATGTGTGAGTAAAAGGCTCCAATCACATGCATGAGCCTACGTGAGAGAAACATTGGTCAAGATCCTTTTGTGTTGTGCCTACGATTGTGGCTCAAAACTCTAGATCTCAAATGTGAGCTTCGGACCCTGCATTTTCACCTCAGAGCGAACCTATTCCTCTGTGAACGAGCCTTAGACATGTGCAAGCCAAAAACCAAGATAGAATAGTGTCTTGTGATTGTGTCCAAATGAGGTAGAGCTCACTTGTATTTATAGTCTTCCAAGGGGGTCCACTTGCTTTAGAGTTGACCTTATCAAATATGCATGTGGGATATTATTCATAAATACACTTTCCTTTATCCGATTTGAGTGATCTTTAGGTTGATTTTGGTCCTCTCAAAAAGAGGAATTCAATGCAATTATTATCTCCATCAGGTGAGTTGTATAAAGTGTAATTTGACCGCAGTTGCATATTTTTAACGCTCCCTCTCAACTAGGGAGAATTCCACTTGCCAATATCTAACCATCGATCAACATGGCATCCTGTCAACTTATCCAATATCAAGTATCTCATCATATTGTATCATCTCAATTCATCTCTTACTTATTTCTGGTAATCTCTTGATTTTCCTGGCTCATATGTTGAACATTCTCGAATCTGAAAGAAGAAGAATTTGTTACTGGAGGGGAGCTTAAGCTACCACTCTCTATTCATTGCACTACTACCCGAAATCTCTTCCACCGTGCTACTACCCGGAATATCGCTCAGCGGGCTACTACCCAAAATATCAGTAAGGAGTTAGATCTACGACCCGCATTATCATCGGAGAGGATATCATCAAAGAGCACATATCAACCTGAAACCACATCGGGGAGCACATATCGACCCGGAATCTCATGGGGGAGTTATACATCTACAACCCCATATCGAGAAATAGGATATCCAAACACACATGGGAGCACATCTCAACCCTAGAATTACATAAGGGGGCTCATTCTTAACCTAGAACCGCATAAGGTTATCTCAACCCAGTCTTATTTCCTATTGATCTTCCCATTGATGACTCTAAGCAATCATGTGGTATAACACCTATATCATAATAGACTTGGGTTTTACACCCCAAGTACACTCTCAACCCATTGGCCAAACAAGGAGCGGTATTACCAACAAGCCCAACTTGTGGGTATGATGCCAACTGGGGTATACTCTGCATAGACCAAATAGTGCAACAGCATCTCTGACCCTGTGAAGACAGGAGAGAAGCATCTCCAACCCTATGGGTAAAAAATAGGGTGATACCCTATTTTCTAGAGGTCCCTCAACCCTAGCAACCCTTCATCTCAATTCCACACCCTAGTAGCTCAGACAAGGAGGAAGAGTTAGCTGAGTGTCCTCGATTAGTGATGCTCTTTGTAGATCAACAACATATCAGCATGCTCATATTTGGTAATCATAATGTATCAATAGAAGTTGTTTCACGCTCATGCAGGTCATTAAACCAAATATCATAAATAATCATATAGATCACAAAAGGATACCGTATTCATCCTCCCTCTCAAGGAGATGCCAGCCACAAGCTTAAGCTTGTCCCGTACAGCTACACTATTTCAATATATGAAAGTATCTTGGTCCAAACTATATATGGGATTCTCTTCTAATTGGATCCCACTCTTTATCATCATAATGTATCCATATAATATCCAGAACTATTCAGATGGATCTCTACAGAGATTCTTCATCCTGCCTCATAGCTAGCCATGCTAGCAACATTGTACTCAACCTCGGTCATGTTATGGACCTCTCAACCAAGATATCACGGCAGATCTCATACTAAAGTAGCATCCAAATGTGCTCATCAATAATAATCTCAAGCATCATTAGTACATTCATGTAGGCACATATTGTAGGATGAATATCTCAAATCAAAATTGATCATATCATGCAAGTATCTCAAAGGGTGCTCAGTGGCAACTCAGTTTGTGTGAAGCAGCGTAATCGAATTAGGTTCTATGTACATTATATATATATATATATATAAATATATGTGTGTGTGTGTGTGTGTGTGTATATATATGTGTGTGTATATATATATATATATATATACCCATATATATATATCTATATATATATATATATATATATATATATATATATATATATATATATATATATATATATATATATATATATATATATATATATATATATATATATGTATATATATATATGGACGGATGTTCAAAATGGAACATCAATGCTTCAATCAACTATCGGTTTCCAAGTTGAGTTCAACAATATTTCTTCACAACATCTTGAAATTCAATCAGAGTGTCCAAGGATTTTCATTTCCAATTTCCAATACTTCTTCAATAGCTTCACAATATAGATTATCTTTTCCCAACTTCAGAAATTGATTCATCATGTAATGATTCATCATTTCGAGCTTCAGGAGCCATCTCCCTCTTACTCAAATGATCATTACCTTTCAATAGTAGACCATCAGTATATAAAACCAAAACCAAAATCAAAATAATACCTTGAAACACATCACCCTGCCTTCACCAAATAACTGTCAATGTGGATATATCTGGATCGGGGAGCTTGCTTCATGCAATGCTCACTGCAACCATAACACTTTATCAAACCAACATGCCCAGCCTTTCATAAATCAATATTGTGCAATCAAAACAACTAAGTCAGCTCATCAAAGTTTAGAAGCTAGATCAACACTAATATCAAAGTCATCAATATCATATTGTCAATTCTTTAGACTAGGTGACACGAAGAGCTCATATCAAGTCTTGACTTCATCTATTATCATGCCAATAGGTTGTTATCAACCACACAATATCAATCCAGAGTTCATCAATTCCTTCTTATCATCATAATACAAGTCATTTCTGTCACTAGATACAAATGCATACACCAAGGATAAGTCATGCAGGTTCCATCTTCATATTAAATCACAATTGTCGATAATTCAATCACTGTGCTAGGAACAAGGAGGCCAATACAAAACCATTTTTCGAATACCCGTATAAGTCATTGGAAGTCACTATGCTCATATATCATTGTCATCAAGGAAAATCATCAGTCATCAAATCAAATTATTAGTCATGATGTCAAATCCAAATTTGTTATCATAGAAATATCTATAGTCCAAAACATATCTTAATCATCATGTCAAAACTCCAAACATTAATCACATATATCATTCGAATCATGTCAAACTATTGTAGCACAAACTTTAATCATAATGACACATCTATATGCATATCTTGGTCATCTGCAAACACAAGTTCAGTTTTCATGTTCATATTATAGTAATCATTCAATCTTTCCTTCTCATAGATCTTATGTTGTTTGCTTCATGTCAGTAGGATTGATATCCTTCAGGAGAACATCTAATTTCATGCAAAAAACTTCATTTTGTGTCCAGAATGCATAGTCACACCCATAGGAATTCTTCTGAGCGGTTGGGAGATTACAGTCGCACTCTTCTAGATGTTATGCAAGTGATTGTGGCTTCCCAACTACCAAACCCTAGCTCAGAACTAACTCAGTGCCTTTCTCACACCCTTGATCTTGCATCTAAGTGGTTGGGAGGCTATATTCACACCTGTAAGCCTGCTTTCATGCGACTGAGGCTTAGAGAAAGGGAAAACTATCTTTCCTCAGATGAGAACTCTGTTGTAGATCATTAATATTAGATATTTGACCATCCATGCCCATAAATCATATTTCAACAATAAAGATCATATAAATGACAATAGGAGAGGGGATCTTATGGAGAGATTCTCCCTCTGAATGGGAATCATTTTCAATCATCTTCATTCATGTCATCAACCTGTCTATAAAACTGTCATGCATCATCATATTTGTTAGATCATAAAGTCAAACACATATCCATCATGGTAATAACATGCTAACCTCAGCTACTACATCATCACATCATGATATCAATCTTTCATCAAGGGTTAGAGTCACATGATAGGGGAAGATGACATGTGTGACATCATACTTCAAAGATCATGAACACAATATCACTTCTATCAAGTCAATCTATAAAATTAGGGCATTCATTTTTACCATATGGCATAGTTACTAATCACATCAAAACATAACCACAGTTGTTAAAAGATCTAGAATGTCAATCTCATAGTTATACTTCTATCATAATTGTTACCATGCTTATCATTATCAATAGGATTAAGTTAGGTCATTCAATAAAACTTTACCAAAACAAGAAGAGTGTCAACCCTTTTTCCATACTTTCATCATGCTCATCACAAGCATTATTAATACCATTGTAAATAGAAATCAATGAGGTAACCATCTATATGATATCCTTTATGTCTAATGCATGTCAATTGTCAAGAGTATCATTTACTAGAGTCATGGTGCTAGCCTTCTTCATAGGATCGGGATATCCAAAGCAATAGATGTTAGCCAAATATCCAGTATACCAATATATCAAAGATCAATATTAAGTAGCCTCATAGGATTTAAGAAGTTTATCATGATAATCAAACTGGGTTAAGAAGGGAATCTAAGGTAATCTTTAAGATGAATCAATACTTCCTGAAATACTAAGACCTTTCACTTAGAGAACTAAACCTAAACATAGAAGTTGGAATTCTACTAGTGTGTCACCAAGTGTTATTGTTGCGATCAACACCCTCCAAATTTTTTCTCACACTTGAATTTTGGAGCCTACTAAGGATCCTATGGTTACTCCATGGTCATTTGATGTTTTTAAAAGCATTTAAGTCTTCTTCCTAAACTGTCAAGTCACTTTCACTCACATGTTTTCGATGAGTTCAAAAGAACACTTACATTATGTAAGCTTGAAAAGGCATAACACCATCCATCAAGATCGTGCATGTGTGATGATCAGCTCCTATAGACATTCATTGCAAACTTTTATTGACAGTCTCCTTCACTTCGATTGCAAATTTACTTTTAGTTCGGTGAGTTTTCCCAACTGTCGCTTTTAAGCACTTTTTCCTTCACAAGTGTCACTTTCATGTTTACAACTATCACTTTTGCTTTCTTCCACTTTAATAAGTGTCTTTTTCATGTTATCTTCACTCTAGCATGTGTCTCTTTTAAGTTCCTTTGCATTTTCCAAGTGTCGTCTTCATGTTTTCCTCCTGTCGTAGGGATCGCTTTATGTTTTCACTCCTGCATGTGTCACAACCGTGTCACCGAAGTTACTTTTGGTGCACTCTTCTGCATTAGAAGGTCTTACATATCATTGGAATATACACTAGACATATTCTTATAGCTTAGCGCACCTTTTGGCCACAATCGTCATTTCTATCGTAAATTGTGTTCTAAGTGTTGTAATGTGTGGTTTCAACTGTCGCACTTAGAAATAGGTGTTGCTTTATTGTTGTTTTAAGGTGTGAATGTTGTTCATGAGTACTATGCATTCTTTTAGCTTGTATTGATGGAATTTATGTGTGTGTTCCATGTTTGAGTCGTGTTAGGATGCATTTCTTTCTCCTACTCTGATGGTCCCACACTTAGTCATTTTGAGACCTCTTCTTCGTCCTTCAGCCCAGTGCAAGTTCTAAAGGCATTAATCCTCTTAATAGGTGATGAGTTCAACTTATTCATGAGCCTCATTGACATACATTTCCTCCCATACCTATGCACTAAGTCTTTTCTAAGGTCTCATCCCTCTCACAGTGAATTAGTACTTCCTAAGAATAATTAACCTATCCTTGTGTTGCCTCCCTCAATGAAAATCACATTCCAAATTAACAAGTAGCCATTGTTGCAGAGAATTTGTGCCTCCCCAATCGTGAGCGCACTTTGAAATAATGAAGCACACTTTGGAAAAATTAAGGATCTTTTGTCTCTTAAAAAGTGCATGGTTCACTAGAGTGCATGGCGCACTCACAAAGCATGAAGCCTTAAAGTGGATGGCACACTCATGAAGCATGAAGCCTTCCCTTAGAGCACGTGGCATACACATGAAGCATGAAACCTTAAGGCGCATGGTGTATTCTTGAAGCACAAAGCCTCCATCCTTCCCTTTGAGTGCATGGTGCACTCTTGAAGCAAGAAGCTTTCATCCTTCTATTAAAAAGTGCATGGTTCAATCATGAATCCTAAACCCTTCATTTCATCACACTCCTTTGACTCAAAGAATTGTGCCCTCCTAGTTCCTCTTCGGTGCACAAAGGCACTGCGAAGGCTCAAATCCTAAACTCTTCAACCCTTCGGTGTGCCCCTTGCACCCTCCTTTGTTCTTTGAGTGCATGAGCACACTTGAAATACTTAAATCATGAACCCTTCATCCCTTGATGTGTGCCCTAGTGTCCTCCTTAGCTTCCTTGAGCACATGAGCATATCTTGAACCAACGAATGATTCTTCTTTATGCTTCGAACCTACACCCTGTTCCCTTGAGTTCTCTCTCTCTCTCTCTCCTACTTGAGTGCACAAATGCACCTTAAAGGCCTCTTGTGAACCTTGATGAGTTTGATTATGCCCTCCTAATCAAGCCTTCTTCTTTTAACCCTCTCATAGGCCTATCATGAGTGGATCATTCCATGAGCTAGGTAGTGACATAATAGATGTTTTGAGACCAATTTTTCCTCATCGTGAATGATTTTCAATGGAAATATTACCTTCCTAGCATGACAATGTGATGCTAAAGAGAAGATAGCTAGGAGAAAGCATAAAGAAACACCTATGGAGAAGAAGACAAAATAAAGCTATCATGGAGACATGAAGCAAATCATTGACTGAGACAAAAAGAAGATATTGCATGATGACTCAAAAGATTCTGATATTGATCAAAAACCCTTTAGAGGGTGAAAATGAAGAAAAATCCAGATCCTTCATGAAGATGAAGCATATATCATATCTATCGTCAAGAATGAAAGATGAAGCAGCAAGGAAAACAACTTAGCATTTCCTCCTCATGATGAATTTTATGTCCTCATTGTCAAATTGTAATGTGTACAAGTGTCATCATAATGGTAAATATGTGTCCATGTGTCATGCCACATCATAATGTGGAATGTAATGATGTATTCTCAAGAAAAAGACAAAATGTATTGTATGTAAGTCCAAGAGTCATATTTGGAACATGAAGAGTCACTTAGTCATATGTGGACAAAATGTCTTTACGAGAAGTCCAAAAGTAATTTAGAAGTTCAAGAGTTGCATAGAAGTCCAAGAGTCATGAGGGTAACTCAAGAGTCTTAGGGATATGAAAGGTCATCCCCCTTGTTATAAAAGAAACCTCATAACTCAAGCAAAAGCATAAGCTTTGGAGAGATAGTCTTGGCTTCTCTACTTGGAATAGGAAAGAAAATTATTTTTTGGAGAAGCAAGAAGTGAATTAATGTTCCACTACTGGAACTAGCACCTCACCATTGTAACTGCGTACTTGGATATTTCACCTGATATTGAAGCTCAATGATCCAACACATTTTCATGCATGTATTATAAATGTTTTAGGACTATTCTTGGCGTTTTTACGGTATATGTTGTGTTCATATGTACTGGAGAAATTGAACTATTTTGGTGGCTTTGATACTCATCTTCTTGAATGTGTGTTGTGTTCACTTTAATAATAGTTATGTGAACTATTTTGCTAATGAATCTTTTCATGCTCTCGTGTGTCTCTCTTAGGTTAGTACTATTACTTCCTTCTAGGGGCTCACTTTTGTCTCCTCCCTCGTGAAAGTATCCTTTTATGCATTACAATCGGTGTTTCATAATGTCAACTTACTTACTTGTTCAAAGGTTATGTATATAATCTCTTATGTTATTCATTGAAACCATGGCGAACCTTATAGTTATGGTGGTCAGGCCGATACTCCGAATGGGGCTCCTACTCCAAATGGTGTGAGGTCAATTGGAACTTCACATCGATGAGACCCCCTGTATGTTGGCGGCATCCAACATTATCAACAGAATGCATGTTGGATATAAAAATTTGGATAAGATTCTTATGTACATGAATCTTATTGAAGAAAAGTTCGTCATAAAATATGCTTAGGTATATGGATATATGATGCTTGAAAAGAATAGGATTTGACTGACTTAAGGATGTATAAAATATTAATACTTTTTCTAGAATATGTAAGATAATGATTAACATCTAGTATAGTCTCTCGAAGAAAAGTTGTAACTTGGTAATCAAGTTTGATCCTTGGAGCTATGATGCATGAAGGAAGATTTGAGTGGAGATGGGCCATGAGGATGTTGATGGAATGAGAAGGTCATCATGATGAGGTAAGTTTGATTTTCATTATTGTTTATCTGGTTAACATATTATTTTGCTACCTAGAAGATGTTGCGGGAATTTACAATGGTAGCTGAGGCAATTTCAACTGTATGGATGAAGGATATTGAGGGAAGCTTGATATCTGGTACCTGGAAACTGTAAATTCAAGGTGCGTCCATATTGAGATTAAAAGGTGTTAATTTTTCATAGGGATATACTATTCTTTGCTTTGATAATTGCATTTCTTCATTAAGACAATAAGTTCACCCCATAACATCATAACATTATTCAAATATACATCATTATTAATCAACATATGCAACTATTTAGAAAGAACAATATCATCATCATCAATGCAATGGAACATAAAGGAACAATAGAAGAAAAGCATGCACACATAGAGACACTAGGATTGATCAGAGACCAGAGAAAACCCCATTATGCGGAAAGCCCTTGCAAATTCTTCTTCTTCTAGATTGTCATCAAATGATTCAACAAAATAGAGTACAATGATATATATCTTCATCTATGCAACTAACCATCAAAAACAACTACAACATCCATGGAATAAACCCAACAAAGCTTATACTCAAAATATTGATTATGAAGTTTGTATTAAATTGTCACTAACTGTAGTCAACTGTCGTACCCTATGGTCACTAAGTGAAATCTTAAGACAACTGAGATTTCATCTTTGATTTCCCGATCTCATGGAGGAGGAGTCATTTGAGTGACTACATCTACCTGATCACTCTTTGAATCACTGCAAGCAAGCGATTGTGGTCGGATCTACCCAGATATTTCTCTGAGCTTCGGTCGCACCCTTCAAGATGTTATGCAAGTGAATATAGCAGCCCAGTCGCACCCTTAAGCTTGGCGAGCGAGAAACTAGGGTTTGTGTCAAGCGAGCGACTGTGTATGTGAAAACCCTAACCCCTAGTCGCATGCACAATGAGTTGTATGTGTGAGTAAAAGGCTCCAATCACATGCATGAGCCTACGTGAGAGAAACTTTCATCAAGATCCTTTTGTGTTGTGCCTACGATTGTGGCTCAAAACTGTAGATCTCAAATGCGAGCTTCGGACCCTACATTTTCACCTCAGAGCAAACCTATTCCTCTGTGAACAAGCCTTAGACATGTGTGAGCCAAAAACCAATATAGAAGAGTGTCTTGTGATTGTGTCCAAATGAGGTAGAGCTCACTTGTATTTATAGTCTTCCAAGGGGGTCTACTTGCTTTAGAGTCGACCTTATCAAATATGCACGTGGGATATTATTCATAAATACACTTTCCTTTATCCGATTTGAGTGATCTTTAGGTTGATTTTGGTCCTCTCAAAAAGAGGAATTCAATGCAATTATTATCTTCATCAGGTGAGTTGTATAAAGTGGAATTTGACCACAGTTTCATATTTTTAACGCTCTCTCTCAACTAGGGAGAATTCCACTTGCCAATATCTAACCATCGATCAACATGGCATCCTGTCAACTTATCCAATATCAAGTATCTCATCATCTTGTATCATCTCAATTCATCTCTTACTTATTTCTAGTAATCTCTTGATTTTCCTGGCTCATATGTTGAACATTCTCGAATCTAAAAGAAGAAGACTCTGTTACCGGAGGGGAGCTTAAGCTACCACCCTCTATTCATCAGACTACTACTCAAAATCTCTACCACCGGGCTACTACCTGGAATATCGCTCAGCGGGCTACTACCCAAAATATCAGTAGGGAGTTAGATCTACGACCCGCATCATCATCGAAGAGGATATCATCAAAGAGCACATATCAACCTGAAACCACGTCGAGGAGCACATATCGACCCGGAATCTCATGGGGGAGCTATACATCTATAACCCCATATCGAGAAATAGGTTATCCAAACACACATGGGAGCACATCTCAACCCTAGAATTACATAAGGGGTCTCATTCTTAACCTAGAACCGCATAAGATTATCTCAACCCAATATTATTTCCTATTGATCTTCCCATCGATGACTCTAAGCAATCATGTGGTATAACACCTGTATCATAATAGACTTGGGTTGTACACCCCAAGTACACTCTCAACCCGTTGGCCAAACAAGGAGCGGTATTACCAACAAGCCCAGTTTGTGGGTATGATGCCAACTGGGGTATACTCTGCATAGACCAAATAGTGCAACAGCGTCTCTGACCCTGTGAAGACAGGGGAGAAGCATCTCCAACCCTATGGGTAACAAATACGGTGATACCCTATTTTCTATAGTTCCCTCAACCCTAGCAACCCTTCATCTCAATTCCACACCCTAGTAGCTTAGACAGGGAGGAAGAGTTGGCTCAGTATCCTCGATTAGTTATGATCTCTATAGATCAACAACATATCAGCATGCTCATATTTGGTAATCATAATGTATCATTAGAAGTTGTTTCATGCTCATGCAGGTCATTAAACCAAATATCATAAATAATCATATAAATCACAAAAGGATACCATATTCATCCTCGCTCTCAAGGAGATTCTAGCCACAAGCTTAAGCTTGTCTCGTACAACTGCACTATTTCAATATATGAAAGTATCTTGGTCCCAACTATATATGGGATTCTCTTCCAATTGGATCCCACTCTTTATCATCATAATTTATCGATATAATATCCAAAACTATTCAGATGGATCTCTATGGAGCTTCTTCATCATGCCTCATACCTAGCCATGCTAGCAACATTGTACTCAACCTCGGTCATGTTATGGACCTCTCAACCAAGATATCACGGTAGATCTCATACTAAAGTAGCATCCAAATGTGCTCATCAATAATAATCTCAAGCGTCATTAGTACATTCATGTAGGCACATATTGTAGGATGAATATCTCAAATCAAAATTGATTATATCATGCAAGTATCTCAAAGGGTGCTCGGTGGCAACTCAGTTTGTATGAAGCAGCGTAATCGAATTAGGTTCTATGTACATATATATATATATATATATATATATATATATATATATATATATATATATATATATATAGACACACATATATGGACGGATGTTCAAAATGGAACATCAATGCTTCAATCAACTATCAATTTCCAAGTTGAGTTCAACAATATTTCTTCACAACATCTTGAAATTCAATGAGAGTGTCCAAGGATTTTCATTTCCAATTTCCAATACTTCTTCAATAGTTTCACAATATAGATTATCTTTTCCCAGCTTCAGAAATTGATTCATCATGCCATGATTCATCATTTCGAGCTTCAGGAGCCATCTCCCTCTTACTCAGATGATCATTACCTTTCAATAGTAGACCATCAGTATATATAACCAAAACCAAAATCAAAATAATACCTTGAAACACATCATCCTGCCTTCACCAAATAACTGGCAATGCGGATATATCTGGATCGGGGAGCTTGCTTCATGCAATGCTCACTGCAACCATAACACTTTATCAAACCAACATGCCCAGCCTTTCATAAATCAATATTGTGCAATCAAATCAACTAAGTCAACTCATCAAAGTTTAGAAGCTAAATCAACACTAATATCAAAGTCATCAATATCATATTGTCAATTCTTTAGACTAGGTGACACGTAGAGCTCATATCAAGTCTTGACTTCATCTATTATCATGCCAATAGGTTGTCATCAACCACACAATATCAATCCAAACTTCATCAATTCTTTCTTATGATCATAATACAAGTCATTTGCGTCACTAGATACAAATGCATACACCAAGGATAAGTCATGCATGTTCCATCTTCATATTAAATCACAATTGTCGATAATTCAATCACTGTGCTAGGAACAAGGAGGCCAATACAAAACCATTTTTCGAATACCCGTATAAGTCATTGGAAGTCACTATGCTCATATATCATTGTCATCAAGGAAAATCATCAGTCATTAAATCAAATTATTAGTCATGATGTCAAATCCAAATTTGCTATCATAGAAATATCTATAGTCCAAAACATATCTTAATCATCATGTCAAAACTCCAAACATTAGTGACCCATGTATATCATTCGAATCATGTCAAACTATTGTAGCACAAACTTTAATCATAATGACACGTCTATATGCATATCTCGGTCATCTGCAAACACAAGTTCAGTTTTCATGTTCATATTATAGTAATCATTCAATCTTTCCTTCTCATAGATCTTATGTTGTTTGCTTCATGTCAGTAGGATTGATATCCTTCAGGAGAACATCTAATTTCATGCAAAAAACTTCATTTTGTGTCCAGAATGCATAGTCACACCCATAGGCCTTCCTCTGAGAAGTTGGGAGAATACAGTCGCACTCTTCTAGATGTTATGCAAGTGATTGTGGCTTCCCAACTACCAAACCCTAGCTCAGAACTAACTCAGTGCCTTGCTCACACCCTTGATCTTGCATCTAAGTGGTTGGGAGGCTATATTCACACCTGTAAGCCTGCTTTCATGCGACTGAGGCTTAGAGAAATGGAAAACTATCTTTCCTCAAATGAGAACTTTGTTGTAGATCATCAATGTCAGATATTTGACCATCCATGCCCATAAATCATATTTCAACAATAAAGATCATATAAATGACAATAGGAGAGGGGATCTTATGGAGAGATTCTCCCTCTGAATGGGAATCATTTTCAGTCATCTTCATTCATGTCATCAGCCTGTCTATAAAACTGTCATGCATCAGCATATTTGTTAGATCATAAAGTCAAACACATATCCATCATGGTCATAACATGCTAACTTCAGCTACTACATCATCACATCATGTGATCAATCTTTCATCAATGGTTAGAGTCACATGATAGGGGAAGATGACATGTGTGACATCGTACTTCAAAGATCATGAACATAATATCACTTCTATCAAGTCAATCCATAAAATTAGGGCATTCATTTTTACCATATGGCATAGTTACTAATCACATTAAAACATAACCACAGTTGTTAAAAGATATAGAATGTCAATCTCATAGTTATACTTCTATCATAATTTTTACCATGCTTATCATTATCAATAGGATTAAGTTAGGTCATTCAATAAAACTTTACCAAAACAAGAAGAGTGTCAACCCTTTTTCCATACTTTCATCATGCTCATCACAAGCATTATTAATACCATTGTAAATAGAAATCAATGAGGTAACCTTCTATATGATATCCTTTATGCCTTATGCATGTCAATTGTCAAGAGTATCATTTACTAGAGTCATGGTGCTAGCCTTCTTCATAGGATCGGGATATCCAAAGCAATAGATGTTAGCCAAATATCCAGTATACCAATATATCAAAGATCAATATTAAGTAGCCTCATAGGATTTAAGAAGTTTATCATGATAAAAAATGTTCAATATCAAGTGCACCATTTCATCATAAGAAACATGAATCCAAATCACTTTCATATGTATACAAGAACCATTTGTGGATGAGACATTCATCATACCTTAGGGCTTACCTTACCATTTAATATTATAGCTGAAACATAACATAATATATCATGCATACCTTGTAGTATTCAAATACATTTGCACCTTCTTATGTTATATAGTCAACTTGTAGCACATTGTCACTTTTTCATCGAGTGCCTCTTTACCTTTTGCAACTCTAGATTTTCTTTATTGCACCTTAAATGATCCTCAAGAATGATCCTCCTATTACATCTCATCAAGGAGGTTAGAAACATCCAAATACTCAAATATACATGCAAGAAATATAAGTAACGATCAAAACAATAATCAGATCCATAAGTCTAGACAAAGGTAAAGACATAAAGGAGCATCATAAGTCAAGAAATACTTATCTTCAATGAGAGGTCATCCTCTCCCTCTTGAACCATCCATCACTGTCCATTGTCCACATAACAATTTTGCCTTCAATCAACTTTATCAACAACCAAGCCTACTAGAGACTATCCCATCTAGGGCTTCATCAAATCTATCACAAGTGCTTGAACATATTTACTTTGACCATGCTAGGGTTTCTAGATTTCATATCTCAAATCTTGCCATAAACCAGGGTTTCTCTCAAACCCTAACTTCATAATATCCATCAAACCCTAATACACAAATTGCCTAAGGTTTTCTTCAAACCCTAGAATTATTTTAGGTCTCCTCCATCCTCTTCTTACTTCCATCATCGGTGTCATCATAGGGGTGATATCCATGACTTTTCTTCAGCTTAGCTCTGATACCATGTTAATTTTTCATAGGGCTATATTGTTCTTTGCTTTGATAATTGCATTTCTTCATTAACACATTAAGTTCACCCCATAACATCATAACATTATTAATATATACATCATTGTTAAGCAACATATGCAATTATCTAGAAAGAACAATATCATCATCATCAATGTTGCGGAACATAAAGGAACAATAGAATAAAAGCATGCACAAATAGAGACACCAACATTGGTCGAAGACCAGGGAAGGTACATTGGAAGGTGGATTTCACCTGAAGGAATCCATCCATGTATATAAGTAGGAGTTGTACATAAATAAGCTCAAGTGTTGAGCATTTATTTTTAGTTTAGTTTTTCAGATGGTGAATAAGGGAAGTGGTCCCAGTTGAAACTCATTTTGAGGGATTTCATATTTCAGTATTTAGACTTGAGGTTTGACACCATACCCAACATGGGGCCACTTGTCTACAGTTCTCAGTGCTTTCCAGGCAAAGCATTGTCCCCAATTAGAGCCAATAATGTTGTAGCTCAACCTTGCACTGCTAAAAACTCAAAGATCTTAAAAGAAAACTCCAACACAGGATCAAATTTTTAGAGTTTAATGATACCTGTCAATATTTGTTGGCAGCTCTACAACCGGAAGACATTTTGGGTTTACTCAAAGATAACAAGAATGATGGAATACTTCTTGCAATAAAATGTTTGGGGAAGGGAACATTTTTATGGGAGCCATTTAATATCAAATGTCATAATTCTATATTTTGTTTTTGTAAAAAAAAATTTTTTTTTGGACCAAAAGTGGGTTTTGATAAACCATATTGGCACTCTCAATTTCTCATTCAACGAAGGCCCATTTATTAAAAATAAAAGGTTATTATATTACATATGCCATTGAATGATATCAATTGGCTGTCTCATTCAACGAAGGTCCATTTATTAAAAATAAAAGGTTATTATATTACATATGCCATTGAATGATATCAATTGGCTGTCTGCTTGTTTTATAGGAGTAGAAGTTATTTTTATTAATACTGTTTTATAGGAGTAGAAGTTATTTTTATTAAAATTATTGGACCTCGGAGAGTTGACCTCATCAGATTCAAGGCCAACGTACATTCATACAAGGCACAAAATAAAGGAACCTACAATCAAGGAGAACATATTTTTACATATTTTTAGTACTCAATTTTTCCCAAGGTAATGAAACCATTGAAGGATATAAATACCCATGAGATTTTTCATTTCATAAATGTGGGATAAGGGGTTGGCACAGGTCGCAATAAAGATTGTGGAGGTTACACTACTTAACTGCTACTTGCAGTATTTTCAAAATATATTGGAAAAGGCAAATTGGAGAGTATACGAATCAAATTTTTTATTCATCAACCAAAATATGTTGATCCTCGTCAAAAGGAAAATGCGTTCTCAGTTGGAAATAGAGGAACAATGGATCTTCTATACATGCAAATCAAGCGCCCCAGAGGGATGGAGTGGATCGAACCTGTTGCTCAGAGAGCAACATGGCTTGATTGGAAATTTTCTTGGGGAGTGGAAGGTTGGTGTGAATATAGAGCTTGTGTCCCAGAAGTAGTAGGCATGAATTGGAGGTGTGGTTGTTGGAAAGTTCTGGGAGGAAAGATTGTCAAAAGGCCAAATCTAGCCATGAACTGAGGGCTCATTGTACACAAGTGTTTCGTTCAAGATTAAACTCCTCACAGATACCAGCGCTATCAACCATCCCTGATACACCTACTCCACAGCAATGTCATCCCGGTGACATATATTACACGAACTTTATGCCAGAGACAGACCCCGAGAGTGGTTTTCCTCCATACCGCTCATCAAGTAATTGACAACCACGATTCATCCTGACATCACTTCTTCTCCATTCCAGAAACTACCAAAGGTGATCCCGAAAACGGTTTTGGGTTTTACGAAACCATATAGTCTTTTGTTGACGCCTATGTGACATTGACTTGGGACCCATATGTTTAGAATTTAGTATTATCCCTGCTGCAAGGCTGGTGATAACGCATCACGTAAACTTTTTACTATGAATGAGTTTTACTTATGACTAAAAATTAATCCTTATTATTTAAAGTTAATATTATAAAATAAAATATTATTTATTTTATTTTCTTGATAAGTGATTGGTTATAATCTTATTCATCTTATTATATAATGATTTCATTTTGTGTATCTCTAACATGAGAAGTGTACAGTGAAATAAATATCAATTAAATCATGGTTGTACTATGTGCTTTCCTGGATGTACAGTGTGTTTTCTTTTTACTGTGAAAAAGATGATAATTATACTGGACTTAAAATATGTCATATGACCAAATTTGGATCACTCGCCAACATTAAGAAAATTATTCTAACATCCATAAAGAAATGAACCAAGAATCTGCCATGAGAGTGCCTGGACAGCGTGATAAATTTATCAACCTTAAATTAGCAGTAACAAGGAAAGCATTATTTCAAAAAGCATTAAAATTGTTGATGTCAAAATCAATAAACAGACACTTTTAGTGACAACCCTCCAACTTTAAATTAGCAGCAACAAGGAAAGCATTATTTCAAAAAGCATTAAAATTGTTGATGTCAAAATCAATAAACAAACACTTTTAGTGATGACCCTCCAAATGATATAAGGTGTGAGAAAAAGTTTGATTTTCAAAAAAATAAAATTCCAGAATATATTGATGGTTTTTTTCTTGGCTATAAATCACTAATAATACATAGTCAAATACTCTATCCAATGACTTTTGATTTCGTTGGATACGACTACCAATTTCACTGGATATACCTATCAGTATTCATTGTAACCTGCACAACACCGAACATATTTATCATCATTTTCATCTCTTGTTAATGCTTGCACTTTCTCCATCTCATCGCTTTACTACTAAAGGCCGGAATGTTCATTGTTTGCTTAACTGTTGAATAATTTCAAAAAACAAAGCACAGAACATGTGTATTTTCCTAGATTTAGTCAATTATTGGAGTTCGGACACAAAGTCTCTGACATGGTTCCCCTTGTCTATCACTATCAGCGTCACTTTTGGGCATTCATTTGAATTTTTGTTTTCCATAAATTCATCTTTGCATACTATAATTATCTATATTTTGGATGCCCCATGGATGTTGGGTTGGATGAGAAAAAATGAAAAATATTGAAGTGTAATGTGCATGAACCTGAACCTCAATGGATGTCATTTCATGCCTTGCCAGCAAAAAGAACCTGAATGGATGTTATTTCATGCCTTGCCAGCAGAAAATGCGTGCTCTGTATTCAAATGTGAAGAGGGCAGTTTTTTGCGTGGTAAAATATGAAAAAACTATTAGTTGATGGTAATTTTGGTGCCATGATGCTCCAATTAACGTATTGCTTGAATATTTGTTTTTTTAATTCTGATTTTTACTTGCTTTCACAACTGTTTTTTTATTGACCATTGAATAAATTAGTGTAAACTGCCTTATGGTCCTCCTCAATTCTTCTTTTAAGAATTTTGGCCTCCCTATTCTCGTTTAAAAAACATAACATGTGGTGCATCTTATCGTCTGTCTGTGGAAATTATTTTTTATATAAACAATTACAAATATAAATGTAATGTATGGATAACCATATCTTCGTTCATGTAACATGCAGCCCTGCATAAGGCAATGTGCCCTCCCGCATCGTACTCGGGGAGATAGCTCTCACAAGCTTAACAACATAGCATCACGACTTGAAATGCTCTATGAGACAAATTAAAAAAAAAAATAGCTTATAGCTTCACTAGTTACTGTAGAAATTCTCAGTGTAGATCACCTGATAATGCAATATACTAAAGCAAAATACTTGATCTACTTCTACAAACAAACTTGCGGAAGCTTAATCGATTTTGAGCTAGATCAAATAGAATACATATAACAGATGAAGAAGAAATCAATCACACATGAACACAGAAGAATACTCTGGGGAAAGCCTCTGCTAAAAACCTCGCTATCTGTATTATCATACAAGTGGAAATATCTCAAGATTACACAAAGCTTTAGCTCACAAGCTATCCAGCTCTCAGTACAATCCCTCACTGCTGCTCATAGACAGAATAGACAACACATATGCCTTCCTTCAGTCCTCCAAGCCTCCTATTTCCTTGCGCAGTTTCTCCTGGGTCCTCAAGCTGCCACCTGTGTGTAATTACCTCACACACTACTCACTAACCTTTGAAATAACTGTGCAATCCTCAAGGAAAGAATTCCTTCTGCATGCAAGAGATATCCTCATGGGAATATTCCTGCAACTGATAGTACATTGTCCCATCCTTTGATCTCAACTAGGTCTCTGTCTGAACTGACATGCATGAGTTATTTATGAGAGAATATTCAGTTATCTGAAGTACACTAGTTGCATGCATGCATGCATTGACTAACTGAACTCACAATCAGTTCCACAAACTGTTGGAACTAATCTAACTGGACTTAACTCAGTTAACTGAGCTAACTAATTACAACTCAAAGTACAACTCATCCTGATCTCCTTAATTAAGGGATAACTTCCTCAATCAAAGGGATAATTGTTGCATGTCTTCACATAGACTTCATGTTTTATTTTCTCTAACTAATTAACTCAAGATGAATTAATTAATTATTTTAAAAACAGTTGTTGAGCTCAAATTCGAATTTTAATTCACAATTTTAATTTAGGGACTAATTAAAATTGGAATCTATCCCGAAATTCTATCTATAGGAATGCTATTTTTAGCATTTCTTGTTGCTATTTTCAACAGTTACGAAAGAGTTCGTTCGGTTTATGGCAACTGCCTTATTGGTGTTGCTAAAATTTGGAAAAATGAAAGTCATTATTGGCAATGGTCATGGAAATGGAGGTTTATGCATTAAAGTCTCAAACACATAGGTGATTCAAACACAGGAGTCTTGTCCCAGTACGTTTTACAAAAATGAAATATATCAAGATCCAGTGGAGAGGTTACTCTCTTAATTAAGTTTAAGAGGGTGTAGCTCAGCGCCTGGATATGCCCATGAGTTTCAATCAGAACATTGGTGTATGTCGGTCGGAACAATGTGAAAAAGAGAATCCAAAGCTGAAAGCAAAGGCTTAGGTGCTTGGTTTAGTTGTGGCAAGAGACATCTGACAAGCAGGATTTTGCCCCAATAGGATTGTGTCCCTGATCTCCTTCATGTGCTAAATTTCAAAGTTCTATTTTTAGGTTGTAAAAATCCAATGTGATAGGATTTGTGCCTAGGCATCTCCTTCGTGTCTTGAATTTAAAAGTGTTGTCGTTACCATGCATATTTATTTTTTTTGTTTATTTCAGCATTTTTTGTGAAATAACGAACATATTCATAGGTTTTTCAGGTTTTTATATGAAATGAGAGGACCAAATTTTCAATTTTTTCCCATGGTGTACAAAAATGTGTACAAAGAGGAAAAGAAAAAAAGGAGGGAAATTCAATAAAAACTCCTTGAAGAGTTAGAGGAAATGATGGTCAATTCAAAATGAATCAAGTTGATCTCAGAAGTATATTCCTAAAACCAACCAAGTTCATTCCTCCACCCAACCAAGTTCCCAATGTAAGTAATATGATGGAATATAAGGGGCTAGAGCTACAAAAGAGAGCACATGATCCTTGGAAAGAGATGGAAAGGGGAGATTTCATGATGACATAGGAAACTAAGTGTTCCAGTAAATATATTGATAGAGTAATTGCACGCAAATGGAGAAATTGTCAATTTGTAGTCATATATGCACAAGGATCAACCCAAGGTTTGGCATTCTTGAGGAAGTGACTGTCTCTAACATGTTCACCATTTGTGAAATTTTAACTGTGAAATTCTAACTCTTATATTTGATCTCATTAAGCAGTTTCTCTCCCATCATTGAATATCATCCATGGATTTCAAGGAGACTTTAGTTAAATATGCTCTCTCTCAGAAAAGAAAGGAAGATTCTAGAAACGGTAGAACACGACACATTTATTTGGGGAAGCTTTAGTAAAATGCAAATTCTTGAACCTTCGTACAAACATAGGGATCCATAGTTGGATCAGTAAGCAATTGTAGTTACCAAATGTTCATTGTCCATTCCCACAAAAGTACCTCACAATCACTCCACTCAGCTTTCAGTGCACCACCTCACTCTACTTAGCTTTCAGTGCACCACCTCGGTAACATCTATATAAGAATTTTGTCTTGACAATAGGTCTGCTTTGTCATCAATATTGTCCAAACAACATTATCACTCAAGATAACTCACAAAATATGTATAGTCACAACAAAGAGGTTTGACTCTTTCTTCTCTTCTTGTTTCTTTAATTTTTATTATGCGAATCTAATATATCAAACTAATTTTTCAGTGCGAGTTCTTATTGTAGTTTTTCACTTTCATTTGCCTTTTTATTTTCCTAATACTAATGGACAAATCACTTAGAATCACCATGATATTAGCTTGGGTGTATCAATGCAGTTTCCACTATTCTTAATGTTAAAGACTCAAAAACTTTACTCTTTGGAGGAAAATCTATTGTCATTTTCAGTTTCAGGGAATACATTGATGAACCACCTGATCTTAAACAAGAAGAGGAGCACAGTCGTCATGAAGAAGAAGAATTTGATCTTAAACAAGACAAGGAACCGTCATCAGGAAGAAGAAATTCCTAGAGCGCATGAATTGTCTGGGGATAAAGAGGAGAGAGATGAAAGTCAAACATTGCTTTGTTGAGCTCTTGGGATTAACAAAACCCATTTTTCTATGCATGGATATCATTAAAAATAGCATATCCAGACCCAAATGAGATTTCTCTACAGAAATCCCCCAAAGATTGAAGCTTTCACATCCTAAATAGAATATTGAAGATTGAAGACCAGAATCGCCCATTTCCGCCCCTCCTCCTATTCTTGTTGTTTCTTTAATCACGAAGACTGTAGCCACAGTGCAAACCAGTAAACCTTCAAATTCTTGAACATCTAGCAGCTAAAGCCTTGTTCTTTAGAATCACCACTGAACAGGATGGGCTCCCTTTCTAATCTCTTCCCCTTCATCTCGACGAATTCTGTCGCTGAGAAGAGACATGGAGATAATAAGGAGACCATAGAGAATCCATAGGGCAAGGTTTTTTCAAATCAATGCGCAACCATGGCTTCCCTTCCTGCTCCAGTGTAGCAATGCAGAGAACAATGACTTCCAACCATGGGTATCTCCTCTCCGGTTCGAACTTATTCACTCTCGTCGAGCTAGTATATTGAAACCCCACATTACCAATCTGTAGGAGAAGTAAATGTTGAAAGGAGAGGAGTATGGCAAGATGGTGTAGGTGGGCCTTGTGCAGAAATGTAGTTTGACAAATGGTAAGATGGAAGGGCAAACACATGTCATGATGGTATTGGCCAAAAGGCGAAATCCAGGCATCCTGATTGGTTGGGTGAACAGTGTTTGCCCACCCAAAACCAGCAAAAGAAACGCCTATCGACGTAATTAGTGTATAACCATAATAAACTTATTATAGAGTTGAGGCTTCTGTGATCCATATCAGGTTTACAAGAGATTTTTTGGCATAAATCACAAGATCTATCATTTGTCGACGCATTTCGAACCAACTAGTGTGGTTCATCGTCAGGACAAGTTGAAGAACCAGATCCAGCTTTGCATGTTAAATAGCTTGAGCAGAGCTTCCAACGGCTAACTAGGCCAACGGCTGAATTAGACTAGGGACCTTACCTCTAAATATATAAATAATTTAATTTAATTGGAAGTTAGTTATAATAACCTTACCTCTAAATAAATATATAAATAATTTAATTTAATTGGTTATTAACTATTTAATAAATACATATAAAAGACCAATGAGAAGAAACAATGAGGAGCTCCAGAACCCTAATCATGGCGGAACCCTAGGTTTTCTGGGCAACTGATCCGAGGTTTCTACTACCAGTGAAAGAGTGTTGGAATTTGCAGGATGGTTTTCTTCGCGGGTCTGACCACGGGTTAGGCATTCTATATTGTTTTTTGACCTCTAACAACGGGCCTGTCGGTGGATATATTATTGTTGTTTTGTGGAATATCGCCCGTTGTTTTCCACAACTCCGTTTTTACACAGCAGCCTGCATTCCCCTGGTCATACAGCGGTCAGGTATACTGTCGGTTACTATGGTTGAAGAAGACCTCGTGGATTACGAGGAGGACCCCATGCCAGAACAGGAGATTTGGGCGCATCAAACTGCCCCGGTCATGGGCCCCTGGCAGAATAAAATGCTTCGGACGACAGCTGCTGTTCAGACGCCGCAACACCCGCCCTCCTCCGGAAAACGGCAACATCCTGTTGTCAACGTTGAGGACTTACCCGGTTTGGAATGTCCCCCCTCTCTCCAACCACTCTGAATCTCCTTGGCACCAGTCTACAGGCATCTCCCACCTTTGACTCCCCCTTGCCTTATCCCCCGCAGCATCCCCTACCTTATCCCCCGCAGCATTCCTTGCCTATGAACCCTCCCTCCATCTCCTTGGCTCTGGTTGGCCCTTCCAATCCTCTGCTTCCTACACAATCGTTCATTCATCCGGGTTCATGCAGCTTTAACCCTCATTCCTCGATTTGCTCTAAATGCTTCAGTTCTCCAATACCGAATCCTCGACCTGCTTTATCGGCCCAGCATAGCTCCTCGGATCTGTGCAGAAATCTGCTCGAGACTATCCTACGAGCCGGTGCACAGACAAGCTGAAAAAGGGCCGGTGCCTCAGAGCGGTGGACACTGATATTAATCTGACTTTTGGTGAAGACGTTCCTATGGCAGATGCTATGGACACAGCGAGGAAAGTTCTAGTTGGTCGGGTAAGAGGCAGGAACTACACTGTGGAGCGTCTGCGTCAATGGACCATGGAGATATGGGGTTCTCTACTGAAAGAACTTCCAGTAATTAGGGTTTTGGCCAGAGGATGGTTTGCCCTCCGCTTTCATAGGGAGGAGTACACGGAATGGATATTATCGCGCTACTGGCATATTGAGCTAGCTCCAGTACTGTTGAAGAGATGGGATCCACTTTTCGATCCAGAGCGTGAACAGCTTGGAGCAGGGCCTATTTGGGTCAGACTACCCGGTTTTCCCATGCAGTTTTGGACTCCTCAGGTGTTCAAACGTATTGGAGATGCACTGGGGACTTACCTTGAGCATGACCAGTCCTACGAAAAGACTGGCATTATGACTATGGCGAGGATTTTGGTACATCTTGACACCAGGGCAGGGCTTGAAGAAAAAATCACTCTACACAGGAGACACTTCTCGTGCAAACAACTTCTGGACTATGAAGGAGTCCCATTTCGTTGTAGGAGGTGCCACAAAGTGGGTCACCTATACAAGGATTGCCCACTACTTTCTTCGGTGACTACAGAAAACTCGCGGGGGACAAAGCAACAGATCTTTGAAGAGCTGAACAAGGGAGAACAAAAACAAGGAGAGGCACCAACTGAGGCAGCGGTGGGCGCTACACAAAAGGAAAAAAACCGGCGAAAAGCTCCAACCTCACCTCCTCGGACTCGCTCCAAATCAGCTGCGGAAGCACCTTCTCTCCCGGGTAATGGATCTTTCCCCATAACCTCTGTACTTTTTTCAAATGTTATGTTTACTACTCTGCATACATCTTTGCATCCCCCCTCCTCTACACATTGCTCTATCCCCTCCATCCCTTGCTCCATCTTTCCTCCCCCCCCCACTTTCTCCACTACACCTACTTCCCTCAGGGATTTTTCCACTCCCCCTTCTCACACTTCCTCCCCTTCTAGGATGGGATCCCATCCCTACAACCTCCGATCCAGAGCTCGACCTAAGACCCGCATTTAGGGTTGGGCCTTTCCCCTGGACGGTCCAAGAAATATAAACCTACCAGAGGGCACCCATCCAAGATCAAAACTGCCATCAAGTCGGCGGTGGCAGATGTCGCGAGGGGCCGTCAATCCACCATTGAAAGGGCGCTTAGAGCAATTGAGCCCTCTGCCCCTATCTCCCCATGATTTGGCTCTCCTACAACTGCAGGGGATTAGCCAACCCCAAAAAGAGATTGGCTCTCAAGAGGCTTTTAAATGGTTCCAATTGTGACATCCTCTTCCTACAGGAAACCCTTGGCACTTCTGACACCATTACCAGAACCCTCCACTCTATCATGCCGGGCTGGGTTTTTCAGGGCATGGATGCCATTGGCAGATCCGGAGGTCTAGCTATAGGTATAAACCCTAAAGCTGTCAAGCATATATCCACCTGGGGCGGTTTGGGTTTCATCGGAATGGACATTTTTGTGGGTGAGCTCGGTTACCAGTTAAAAGTGATTAACATATATGCCCCTAATCAGAACAGAATGGAATTTTGGCACAACTTGTTGGAACATAATCTTGTTTCAAGCACCACCATTATTGGGGGGGATTTAAACTTTTCTTTGGGAATGGAGGAATCCTGGGGACATCATTCTCAAATCGACCCTATTTCGGATCAAATGAGCACTCTACTGGATACTTTCAAACTAGTAGATGTTCCTATGAACAAGAAATTGCCCACATGGCATAACAGGAGGACGGGGGATGCTGCCCTGGGTCGGAGATTGGATCGGTTCTTGATCCATGAAGATCTCCTCCGTAACCTTCCCCTATATAGACAATGGGTTGGTACTGGAGGATCTTCTGATCACCTCCCCATATTTCTACAAATCTCTGGACCCTCTAAAAAGCCTCGCGCCCCCTTCAAATTCTTTACTGGATACCTAAAAGATCCAGACTACATCAATCTGGTGACTGAGTTCTGGAGAGCACAACCCCCTCTCAGGGTGTAGAGAATGGCTACGGATTTCTTTATTCGACTTAAAAAACTCAGGACTATGACAGAGGAATGGTCAAGGAGGAAGAAGTTGAGAGATGAACAGCATCTTAAAGACATAGAATTACAGATAGCTCAGCTCACGGATGAACAGGGGCTTGGCTTCTTATCGGATGATACAAAACTACATCTGATCAATCTGGAGAACCAAAAGATAAAGATTCTACTTGAAAAGGAAGAACAATGGAGGTTGAAAAGTAGAGCCATCTGGCTACAAGCGGGAGATGGAAATACTAAGTTCTTCCACAATTTTGCCAATGGTAGAAAGGCCACCAACACTATTTGGCAGTTGCCCTGTGAGCCAGATGGATGGGCCTCTACACACCCTCAATTAGCCAGGTTGGGGAATACCCATTTCAAAAGTCAATTTACAGCATCGGCAGCCATCAATCTCCCGGACATCATAAACTTGGCAGGTCATTTTCCTAGGTTTGTGGATCCGGATGCAGTAGAGGATTTGATACAACCGGTCACCATGGAGGAACTGGAAGGAACTCTTAAATGGTTCAAGAAGGACAAGAGTCCTGGCCTGGATGGCTGGCCGGTGGAGTTCTACTCGGCTTTCCTGGAGTTGCTGGGACAGGATCTACTGGCGGTCATTGAAGAAAGCAGAATAACTGGACACATCCATCCCCCCATAATCTTCACCTACTTGGCCTTAATTCCTAAGACTGACTCACCAGCCTCTTTTAATGATTTCAGGCCCATATCCCTTTGCAACTATATGTACAAAATCATTTCTAAAATCATAGCCAACCACATCAAGCCCATATTATCTAACCACATCTCTCAGGAGCAATTTGCTTTCCTCCACCATAGACACATTCAGGATGCCATTGGCACAACCCAGGAAGCCCTTCACTCCATTAAGCACAAAAATCTCAAGGGACTCACTCTCAAAATAGATCTGTCAAAGGCTTTCGACAAAGTGAATTGGCTTTACATCAAGATGATTATCACTCATTTGGGGTTTCCCCCTGCTCTCATCAACTGGATCATGGGGTGCATCTCCACTGTTTCTTTTGCCATTCTCATTAATGGATCTGCAACTCCATCCTTTAATATAGATAGAGGGATAAGGCAGGGATGCCCTTTATCACCACTACTTTTCTTATTAGTCATGGAAGGATTGAGCAGGCTCATTGATTCAGAAAAAAGAAGAGGGGGCCTCAGAGGACTAAAAATCATGGAACAATACTATCTGACACATCTACTATTTGTAGATGACATTTTGATTTTTTTGAATGGGAGTGTCCTGGACACCACTTCATTGAATGAGATTCTAAATCTATTCTGCAGAGCCACGGGAATGGAGATAAACAGAGATAAATCCACCATTTCCCTATCTGAATGTACTCAACAGGAATCTCAGTTAGCCATACAAAAATTTCCATTTCAAGCTACTGATTTGATGGAGGGGCTCAAATATCTGGGTTTCAGACTAAAACCAGATGGATACAAAATTGCTAATTGGACCTGGCTCATCACAAAAGTGGAGAAGAGAATAAGTTGTTGGTGTCACAGGTTCCTCTCTAGGGCTGGCAGACTAATCCTTATCAAATCAGTCCTTGAAGCCACCCCGGTTTACTGGATGTCACTAGCCTGGATTCCAAGAGGGATCCTTCACAGAATTCAACAAATCTGTAGCAAATTCCTCTGGAATGGAAGAAAGGAGGGCAAACCTTTTGCCTGGGTTAAATGGACCAAAATTGCTACTCCAAAGAAGTGGGGAGGATGGGGACTTAAATTACTTCCGGCCTTTGCTCAAGCCTTGGCAGCAAAACAGAGCTGGTTACTACTAAAGCAAAAAAGTCTTTGGGCTGAGGTTATTCTACACAAATATATCTGGCCGTCTACTATCATAGACTGGATCAGAAGTCCATCTTGGAACAGGAAAGGAATTTCGGTGATTTGGAGGGCCATACTCAATTCAATTCCCATTATCAAGGATGGCTTACTATGGAAAATAGGTAATGGAGCCTCAATCCGCATTGGAACCTGCTCCCTCTGTAAATCTGTGCTGCATTTGAAGAACTTCCAAATGATGATAGCCAAAAGAGACCTAGAATTATTCGGCAAGAACAGATAAACAGATCAATACCTTGGGCCTATTTTGATGGTGCTGCCCAACAGCATGGCTGTGGGGGTGGCATATGTTTCTACCTATCTGAAGCACACTACTTCCAGATTTGTATGGGACTGGGACCGGGCACAAATAACCATGCTGAATTGATATCATTACGCCATCTATTATACTTTGCCATTCTGAAACATTGCCGAAATATTCAAATTTATGGAGATTCAAAGATTGTGACTGATTGGTTTAACAACACAGCTATTTGTTCTGCTTACTCTTTGAGAACTATTATGGAAGAAATTGTTTTTTTCAAAACATTCTTTGATCAGATTTCTGTTTCTCACATCTACAGGGAAAGAAATGAAACTGTTGACAGGCTATCGAAAGAAGCGACGCATCGCCCTCTAGGAGAGTGGATGATCGCCGAACATACACCTGCAGGAATCTATCACTATTTTCACAGGCCATATATAGATGGGGGACTACAGAGGGGCAACAACCTCTAATTTATCAGCACCTTGATTTTGAACTTTATTGAAATTTTGCTCTGTATATTTCAGATTGTAAATATGGACATCTACACCTGTGTGGGTGAATTTTGAACTTTTTCTTGTGGTCTTTGAACCAGCACAGTACACCCTTTGGGTTTTATTGTATATACTAGTTTTGGACAGTGGACAATCAGCCACATTTACAACATCCACAACATGTAATTCCTCCTTTGAAATTATGAATTTTCTTTATGAAAAAAAAAAACAAAAACAAAAACAAAACAAAACAAAAAAACAACAAAAAAAACAAAAAAAACAACAAAAACAACAACAACAAAAACAAAAAAACAAAAACAAAACAAAAAAACAAAAAACAAAAAACAAAAAAAACAAAAAACAAAAACAAAAACAAAAACAAAAAACAAAAACAAAAACAAAAACAAAAAACAAAAACAAAAACAAAAACAAAAAACAAAAAACAAAACAAATAAATAAAAAAACAAAACAAAACAAAACAAAAAACCCTATAATTAACTATTTATGGAGTTACTAACTAATTTAATAAATACATAGAAAATATAAATAATGTAATGAAACGAATGATTAACTATTTATAGAGATTAAAATTGGTTGTTAAGTTAAAAATATATATATATTAATAATAATAATAATAATAATAATAATAATAAAATAATAAAAATACACATTTAAAAAAAAATAATAATAATATTAAAAATAAATAAATAAAATAAAAATAAAAATAAAAAATACATAAAAAAATAAATAAAATATAATATATATATATATATGTGTGTGTATATATATATATATATTAGAATAAAATAATATTAAGTTAAAAAATAAATAAATAAATAAAATTATATATACATTGGAATAAAAAGAGTTTTGAGAAAGAAAAATCTCATCTCCTTGATGTTTTTGTTGAGAATGGATATAGTAGATACATGGGACAGAAGGCTTTCCTAAACGCTGCCAAGAATTCTCTTGCTAAAAGGGAACCGAAGGAATGGATTCCAGGTGTCCATCTTCCGTTTGTTCAGGGGACCACTGATAAGATTGCAAGGATTCTCAAGATGCATAGTGTCCCTGTAACCTTTAGACCCCTTAACACCATTCATATGTCCCTCAGATCAGCAAAGGATCCTATTGATCCCAAGGATATGAAAGGGGTATATATTATCCCTTGCTCCTGTGGGACCCCCTATATTGGTGAGACAGGTCGCTCCATCAATCAGAGGATTAGTGAGCACGTAGCTGACCTTAAGCATAGGAGATCAAAGTCTTCGGCTTTAGCTGAGCATGCGGAAAAAACCAATCATCATGTTTGTATTGAGGAGGCTAGCGTCATTGCTAGAGTTTCACAGTTCCATCATCGGAAATTTAGGGAAGCTTTGGAGATTGAAAAGAGGCCGAGCAATCTCAATAGAGAAGATGGCTGGAAGATCAATAGATGTTGGGTCCCAGCTCTCTCTTCCTAGTCGCTTTCTTCCTTTCCGCCCCTCTTCCTCCCCCTCCCCTCGTTTCTTGTCTCCTCTTTTTATTTTATATTAAGTTAATATTTACAAGTTTTTATCTGATTAGTTTTTTTTTTTATTTTTTTTTACTTAATATTATTTTATTCCAAAATATATATATATATATAAACTTAATATTATTTTATTCCAATGTAGATATATATATATATAAACTTAATATTATTTTATTCTAAGATATATATATATATATATATATATATTAATTTTTTATTTTTATTTTTTTACTTCTTTTGTCTTTTTTTTAATGTATATTATTATTATTATTATTTTTATTATTATTATTTTAACTTAACAACCAATTTTAATCTCTATAAATAGTTAATCATTCATTTCATCACATTATTTATATTTTCTATGTATTTATTAAATAGTTAATAACCAATTAAATTAAATTATTTATATATTTATTTAGAGGTAAGGTTATTATAACTAACTTCCAATTAAATTAAATTATTTATATTTTTAGAGGTAAGGTCCCTAGTCCAATTTAGCCGTTGGCCTAGTTAGTTGTTGGAAGCTCTGCTCAAGCTATTTAACATGCAAAACTGGATCTGGTTCTTCAACTTGTCCTGACGATGAACCACACTAGTTGGTTCGAAACGCCTCCACAAATGATAGATCTTGTGATTTACCCCTAAAAATCTCTCGTAAACTTATTATAAAATATCAATATCGTAATGAATTATTTATATTTAAATGTATTTTAAATTATATAAATAAAAATATTAAAAATATATAAATATTATAATCAATTTATTTATTTAATTATAATGAATTATGTATATTTAAATGTATTTTAAATTATATAAATAAAAATATTAAAAATATATAAATATTATAATCAATTAATTTATTTAATTATAATGAATTATTTATATTTAAATGTATTTTAAATTATATAAATAATAATATTAAAAATATATCAATATCATAACCAATTAATTTATTTAATTTTAATAATCCCAAGATAGGGAAGGAAATACTATTATATTTGGATGAAATATATATATATATATATTATTTAAAAACAAAGAAATAAAAAGAAATTTCAAATTTATATAAAATTAATGTACGAATAAATTGCATAATCAAATTTTTTATTTATTTTTAATAATTTCAAATTATCTTAAAAAACTAAATATTAAACTATACTATTGTTAAAAAATATTTTAAAATATAAATAAATCTAAATATTAAAATAAACTTTTGTTAAAAAATATTTTAAAATATATAAATAAAAATATAAATGTCATAATACATTACTTTATTTATTTTTATAATCTTGAAAAAAAAATCAAATACTGGATGTTTTATATACCATGTAAGGCCAATTCAAAAACGGTAACAACAATATATAACATGCGAGATCCTCTATAGAAGATCTCTATGAGATCAGTTAGCTATGGATGTATTGAGTTGGCGAGGCATTGTTTTTTTATTATTAAATATGAACAATATTTATAATGATTTTTTTTAGAGAAACGTTTTAAATATTTATGATAATATTTTTATATATTTTTAAAAAATATTTATTAATTAAAAATATATATTTTAAAAATATAATTGATAAAATATGTATTGTTGAATTTAAGTTTCTGTGATCCATATCAAATTTTATCTTGATTACTAAATACAAACTTTATCTTTATTTAAACTTTGGTAAAAATAAAAATTAAAAATTAAAAAAATAATAATAATAATAATATATATATATATATATATATATATATTATTTTCTTCTCTTTTTCCCTCAGTCCAATCAAATTGGCCAGTCAAATTTAACCATTTTTCAGTCAAATTACCCAGTCCAATGTAGTCGTTTCCTAGTCAAATTCAGCTGTTGGAAGATCTGCTCTCCCTATTTAACATACAACCATGATCTAATTCTTCAACTTGTTGGGGATGAACCACACTCGTTGGTTCGAAACCCGTCGACAAAAGTATTATAATGCGTCGACAAAAGTATAATTGTTTCCTAGTCAAATTCAGCCGTTGGAAGATCTGCTCTCCCTATTTAACATACAACCATGATCTAATTCTGCAACTTGTCTTGGGGATGAACCACACTCGTTGGTTCGAAACCCGTCGACAAAAGTATTATAATGTGATCTCGGCAGAAGAAATCTTCTCAAAAATATGTATTCTATATATAATATTTAAATAAAATAATATTAAATTATTTTTAAATTTTATATTATAATTATTAAAATATATGTTTAAAAAAAACAATGTAAATAATTTTTTTTTCTTACAAATTTTATAAACATTATAATATTTAAAAAAATAATAATAATTGAAGTGCACCAATTTGGTTCACTTGCTAGAAATGAGTGAAACTCTGAAAATGAAAATGTTTCAGTTCTTCATGACACGTTAACCAAACCAAAATAATATAGTTATCTCTCATTTTAAAAGTCGTTAAGTTTTTTTTTAAATATTTATAAGGTACTTCTATTTCCAATATCTTATTATATATTTTATTAATATATATGTTTAACTCATATTATTATTATTAAAAATAAAATATATTTAATATACAAATTTAACAACTCCAATTTATTATTCTATTTCATTTTTAAATTAAATTTTAAACAAAACTATCTTTAAAAATATAGCATTTCAAAAATTATTTAATATTTTTTTCTCATCCAAAACAAACTATATATTACAAGTAGCTACTTATAAATAATACATTATTTTATTTTCTTAATTTTTTAAATTAAAATACAAAATTTTCAAACTCGTGAATCTTTAATATAGTTAACTAAATAGCATAAATGCCTCATGTCTCAAACGCATCATGTCTCAAACGCAGCGATTGGAAATTTAGTTAATAAATTTAATAATTTCAATTTTAAGATGAACGTTAATGTATAGTTAAGTCAAAATACTATTAAATTAGTTAGGAATTTATAATAAAATAATATTTCTTTTAAAGAGCCAGCAGAACTAATTGAAGAAAAAGGTATAAAAATTAATATTTACTTAATAAATTATTATAAATATATTACATGAGGGTAATTAATATATATAGATATTAAAAAAAATTATTCTAAAAAAAATGGAGGAAAAGAATGCAGAGGGTCAATAAAAACAAAACCAAAAGAATGAAAAAACCTTAGACCTAAAAAAAAGGAAAATAAAATAATATTAACAAAACCAAGAGGTCAAGATGAAACGCAGGAACCCAACTCCTACTTGATTTCCAACCATCATCCTTATTGAGATTTCTCCCATGCTTTTCAATTTCAATGGCCTCTAGTATCTTCCTATGGTGAAAGTGATTAACCCTAGTGACGACCTGGGAGTCCTCAATACAGACATGGTGCGTAGTTTTCTCTACATGCTTAGCGATAGAGGATCAGAAACGCATGTGTCTGATGTCTGCAGCATGCTCTTGAATACGAAGATTGAGGGAGCGACTTGTTTCCCCAATGTAGGGAATCCCACAAGAGCAAGGGATTGAATAAACCCTTTTCATGTCCTTAGGGTCAACCAAAACAAATTATAGTAATAATCTTTCCTCTTACTCATCCAAAACAAATTATACACTACAAGTAGCTATTTATAAATAATACATTGTTTTATTTTCTTAATTTTTTAAATTAAGATACAAATTTTTCAAACAACTAGCCAATCCATCAAAAAATGTGCAAAAATTAATTTATATTTTAAATTATAATTTTGTAAAATGGATTAAAACTTACAGTTCCAATCCAACTTACTCTTTCAATCCTGACGCAAAAATACATTTTAGAACTACAATTACAAAGGATAGTGATCACATAGTTTCACTATTTTTTACTAAAGGACAAGCTACTATGTAGCACTTGTTTGTATATGTTATATATGGGACATGGTGTTTAGAAAGTTTTTTTTTTATAGAAGGGAAAAAATATTATATATATTATTATATATATAATATTTAATGTTTTTATTTTATTTCTAAATCTTTTAAAAAGGAAGAAACAATTTTTATAACCGTGTTAAGAATTGGTTTTGGAAACTGATTGAGGAAGTTAGGTTATCAGGGGAAATAAAAAGTTTGAAAATGACATTTTGTAAAGGTTTGGAGTCCAGTACTCATGACTAGCTTGTAATAAAAAAATCCTTCTAAAATAAAAGAAATATGAAGCAATTTTGATTCCAGCTTTGGGTGTAGTTGCAATCATTGTTTTTCTCTTGTGATTCAATATTCATCTATGTTTTTCTTCTCGTGGATAGTTTAAGATGAAGTTGGTTGTTTCAGCTTAATTTTTCATGAATCTACTTAATTGTACTTGTGTTAGTTAATCTTGAAAACCTTAATGAAGCACTCTACATCCGGAAATTCATCTACATTTTCTCAGCCTTTTATGGTTCTTTCTGCAGAAGTTTAAATTTAGATTCTTAAGTGCCTGAGTTAAACTATAATATTTATTTTCTTCAAACCATTCCTCAGTCCAAGACATTGCAACCCTCAACCCTCCAAGTTTTTTGGCCATTCTATTTTGGAATCTAGGGTTTTAAAATTATAAGCTTTGTTGCAAGCCCTCATGGTATGTCCCTCCAACCATTGATTTTAACAATTTTTCATCAATCTTGAGATGTCTTGGGCACTGGTTCCCCCACAGCTAGGAACTGTCTCTAGGGAAACAACAAGTAATACGCTTGAGGGTTTGCAGTTGAGTATAAGAGATATAGTACAGTTGTTCATTAGAGGAATCAACATTGTCAGATTCTAAATGAACATCTTTATAACTAGTTTCCCTTTCAGGACTCCTAGTTTGGATGAGAGTGGTATGCGGCTATTGGGCACGATTTTCTTCACTATGAATGTTTTGTGGTATAAATGAGAATTCTTACCAACCATACACTAAATTAACTATTAATATGGATAAATGCACTAGTCACAATGGTTCTCTTTGGTATGAGGTCCCAATTAGACCTCACATTGTTTGGGATAAGGGGCCCATCTAGATTCTAGCCCGTAAGCATGCTTGATTTATGGATGCTCTAAGATATTGAATATTATTCACAATAGAAAGTGTGATAACTAAACTAGCAACTATCCAGTTGCAAACATGAAACTACTATAAACTAACTAAATACTAAAAGATAGATGAGGACAAGAAGAGATGATCCAATAAACACAACAATTGTTTAATCAAAAAACAATTAATTGATTTCCTGGCACTGGAATGTTTAACTTGTTTAACCTATTAGAGAAAATAAACAATAGTCAATCTTTGTTCTAGTCGGTACTCATTGAAGAAGCTATGATAAAGAAAATAAACAATGTGAAAAAAAAAAAAAAAAAACTATCTAGTTCACAGAAATGTTCATTAGCCAATAGTAACAAATTTCACATAATACACACATAAATAAAACTACTTAAGATTAGTTTAAATCAAAATCACAATGTATGCTAAGTCACAATTCTTATGACGGCCTTCTTGTCCTTCTTAATATTATTTAACAATAGATACAAATGCACCAACTTGTTAGAACATGTTTGTAAATTTTCTACAAAATCAAATATTCAAAAGCTTAAAAGTGAAAAGCCATTTTCACTAGAAGTTTTACAACATTTATAGGCTACAGAAGTAACTACCCGTGGGAACTTTTAGGCTTCCCTTGGGTAGTTACAATCTCTCCAGGTTATTATTATTTTTAGATATAAATAGGGAAAATAATTTGAAAACTCCTAGAAAATGAAACTACTATATGCAATGATATGATTGGCTCCTCAATTAGGACCCCTAGAACTTCATGAAGATAGGCTACCTAGATTTCGTAATATGATGCAATCATTTTAATCCTATTATGAAACACCACTTCCATTATGACATGGTATTCCAATGTGTGTTGAGAGAGAGATTGTACATCCTTATTCAATGATACCATGAAAGAATTCAAAATTGTTTACTACTCAGAGGGTTCCACAATGTCTTGCTTGAGATTGTCTTTGATGAGTTTGTTGGTGAATAAACTAAAAGAAAACTCTCTAGAATTTAGTAGCTCTTCTAGTTCTTTGTCTACTTGTTCATCTGGATTGACTTCTCCCTATGCCCCAATAGCTAACAACCTATTCATATTAATTAACCTTTCAACTATGGAATAATTCTACTTGTATTAAGATATAGACATATAGATGTCCTTTTCTAGTACTGAATCTTCAGGGCCATATTGATAGCAATGGAATGATATGTCAATTATTATTCACTAGTTCTAGGGACTTCCTATGGGGACTTAGGATATTCCTTAGGCCATTGGTCTAGCTGATTTACATCATTGTGTACACCTTGGATTTGGGTACCTTTGTCCTTACCACTTCCAAGATTGGAAATAGCTTTGTGGAGATATTTTGGAGCTATTGGACACATGGGTAAACTTGTTTGACGATAGTCGTGTAATATCGATGCACTTTAGAATCACAAGACTTGTAATCTTGCATGTTAGTGCCCTCCTACTTTAGTGTTTTTTTATCATCTTTCAACAACTTGATGTGTTTCTCCATTTCTGTCATACAATCATCTTTCAGCTTCAGTTGTTGGAGGAGGTATTTCACATTTCTCTTGATGGCTAGAAAGAATGTTATTCTTGTTGAGGTGATAACAAGTAGATTTTTTCTAGTGTCTATCATAATGGGTGTTTATGTGGTAACACTAGAGGAGATGAGGAGTTGAAAGGATCTTCTCGTTATGCTCCACTATCCTATTCATAGTGTAGTCATATCAGAATTTTCCTACTTAAACAAATACTTCTTCCTGGTTGGTGTGATGCTCATTTATATAATTGGTAAGTGACCACCAATGATGATTGAAGCTACCAATTGAACCAGGTCATTGTCCATTCACATTGCGCTTTGATGAGCATCTTGTTCCCATTGTTCTTGTTGGGCCTTGAAACCTTCTTTTTTAGCCCTAGCCTTTGCTTCTTGTTGCTACCTCTTTTCTTTTTCTTCATGTTTTCTTATTTCTCCCTTTGTCTTTTTCTTTTGTTTTTTCTCCTTCCTCGTCATTTCCTCTTCATTATCCTTGACCTCAAGTTCCTGAACTAACTTGGCTACTTCGTCATCCTGTTTTAGCTTCTTCTCATATGTAACTCAAGTTTCTTTTTGTTGGGTAGCCCGGTTTTGGGAAAAGGCTTCTCTATTATCTTGAAATTTATCCTTTTTCATTTGGGAAGCATTATAACCTATTCTGAAAATGACATATAAGAAATTTAAAGCATTTTTTGTTTCTTGTCTTTAACCCATTCCCCTTATTGATAATCCCACTTGTCCTACATGCCTTGCAAATATTTTTTAGAATGGAGCTAGGATCATATATTTGGAATGTAAGATCCCCAAAACAAAAGAGGGCCAGGGCATTTGATTCTACTATGGTTTCTTTCATGTCCTTCAACTGATAGGACCCCATGTGTAATGGCATGTGTGGCAAGGGAGCCTTCTTGTCCCCTAAGAGTGCTCCACCTACCCTTGTGTATACCTGATATGGTATTTCCCGCAATATTATTTAGTACAAATTTGGGAAGTAAGTGAGGAGGCTTGTTCGCTACAAATATTCTTATATATGTGCCATCTTTATCAATAAACCAAACACAAATTGTGGACATCACCAACCTGGATCTTTGAGACATGCACAAAGTAGGTACATTAAACAAGACTTCATAGATTGCAATAAAAAAGCCTTGGAAAATTTTGGTGTATGATTGGACAGAGTGAGAATCCTAGAGGACTTTGCAGTATATGTGAATTTGTTCCCCTTGAGTTGTCCATTTCTAGCCCATTATCAGGAATGCATCCTTTACATAGATGATATCCAAGAGGTAGGAGGTCATGAAGAAATGAGGTTGTTGTTCTTCCCTTAGATTTTGAGCTTCCCTCATGTTTTCCTTCAAGGAGAGAGACAGGATATCAACCTAATTGGAAATTATTCCTTCAACGATTGTAGTGTATATCAATGGAACCCATCCTTCATAGGAGGTATCTCCATTAGATCAACCATAAAACTCACATAACATGGCAACCATCGACTAAAAAGGGAGTTCTCGGAAAAATTTTAGCATATTACTTGTTTGGTTGGAACCTGAAGCTTCCTTTGTTAGTTCACCATGTATTCAATGGTTCTCTTGGTAGGATATTGAAAAATTTTATCCATTCCTCATCCAAGGTTATCTCTTTCTTAGGGAGACTGTAATACATCTCAATGTATGAAGTAGTGAATGAAGGAATAGGATTTCCATAATATCCCTGATCATGGCTTCATAAGGGTCAACATGTTTTCAAATCCACTCAACTACCTCTGGACATGGAAAGACAAGGGGATGGGCAACAACCTTGTGCATCCAAGATCTTCTAACAACCTTATATATTTATGATTCTGGTTCATTTGGAGGTAGGTTATCTCTCTGGAACAATTGGTACACCTTTGACCATGTATATGGTGTACGCCTATCAATGAAGCATGGAGTGTCCATGAACTCAAGACCAAGTGAGATAGTGGGTAGTTATTCATTTAGGGTTTCAACCACAAGGGATTTGTAGGCCATTTTCCATTAGATGTACATAGTTTCAATGCATAACCCATTAAAACAACAACACCAATTAGAAATATTAGCTCATAAGAATTACATCCAAGGAACTTTGAGGCATGGGATTGACACTACTTGTGTTTGTCTATTGGCTTATTCTTCTTGTTTTTTAACCAAGACAAAGGTTTTAGGTCTATGTCGAGAGACAAAAAATAAGATTGATAAATGTTCCCATGGTATGATTATGAATGACACTGCAATTCATGAAATCACAATCTTGACCAAGATGGTTCCATATCATAGCATTGAGATTTGTTTCTGTGTTACAAAGGATGGGGCTAGGGTTTTTGTGAGAAAGATTCATGTGTTTTTGTGCCATGCAAAGAAGTGACATACGTGCTAGTGATTGAGACTAGAGCCAAGCTTCAAATGAAAAAGGTGGACCATGGCATAGAGATGGTGCGTGAAACAAAAAACCTTGGGTGATTTGGTGAGTTTGAGTAGAGAAGATGAGAAGATGAGATGATCAACAGTATAATGCTAGAGAGCATGGGTCTTGAATATTTTAGGGTTTAAATGGCCTAGATAAATCATCTAAGGGGACAAGAACAACTCGTAACCACCAGGGAAAAATCCTGGGGCTCAATCAAGAAGAAGTTGGGTGATATTAGAAAGATGGAGATCGTGGGGTCATCCTCGTATGCTAAGAAAATTTGTTGGGTTCCATTTTTTGGGCTATACAAGATGGTTCTAGTGCATGGAGAGAAATATAGGTTAGGGCTTAATGGGAAGTGTGATGACGCAACCATTTGCTTTGAAATAAGAACTACATTTTCTTAGTTGATGGCAAGAAAGGGGTGAGGCAGTTGCTTGAGAGCGAGAAAGAGAAAAATATGGGAAATTTCATTCATAAAAAAAGGCCAAAATATGAAGTTGAGTGGGAATAATTTAATCTATACCTAAGTTGATTTGGTTGATACTTAGAAGTAATGAAAAGTGAATAAATGCTTTGTCCAATATTTTTCAATATAACAAGAGGAAGAAATAGCTGAGGATTATGAGGAATGAGAGAAACATGGGGCCTTTATAAAGTTTTTCTCTTGATTTTGGGCATGAAAAACCAAGTAATAAAATCCTCTAAATATTTAACTTCACTAGAACTTAGGCCAGTGATACACTTACAAAAGATGAGACCTAGTGCAATATGTGTCAGAGAGGAAGAATAAAATGAGTGTATCATTGGGATAACGATCATCCCAGTAATATAACACTAAGATGATCACTAATAGAGCAAATTGATTCAAGGAAGTTTGCAAATAAATATCGGTAAGTCACATCACTTTGAGTGTTATGTCATTGAGCTAGTCAACATCTCAATGATACAGTGCTAAGATAACCCTTGTCAAAGCAATATAGTAAGCCTCATCACGGTAATATGGTATTATGATGATCAAGTTTGGAGTGATGTAGCACTAAGGAAGGAATTTTAAGAATCCAAAAGTCAAACTAGTAGCCTTGTATTGTTGATTTAGTCATCATGAGCGTGATATGGTGTTGGATAAAGCAAGTTTACAAGATAAAAATAGAGTTAAAGAATTTTCATGGAGTGTCATATTGCTATGTTCAGCAGTTGTTGCGGTATTGTCTCATTGGGTTGACCAAGTTCCCAACAATGTTTCGTCGGACTAGTCAACATCCAAACTTTGTATCCCTGGCTTGAGAAAATTCCAACCTCATATCGTTGGGTTGAGAAACTTCTCAAAAACTTATTAAAAGCCTTGCATATTTGGGTTGAGCAACTTCTCAAAAACTTACTAAAAGTTCATCTTAGGGGGTTTCCAAGCCAACAGAAGTGTGAATTAATCTTAGGGAAGGGACAATCAAGCATAGAAGGGGTACGATGAGACTCTTCAATAGGTGGAACCCTCAATTTTCTCTAGGAAAAGGTGATACTTAGAGAAAATGAGGGGATTTTTGTATTTGCTACAATAGGTCACTGGAAATGCATTCTCTACCTGTAAACCACCATCCAACAATAGCTTTGGTAATCTATTGATGGCTAAAATTGGGGCAGTGGGTGTGAGGAAGTCATCTTAGACTAGTAACCTAGAATAATAGGATCTAATTACTGAGGTTACACAAATCAATAGGGGAATGTGAACATGCTTTCTGAAAGCAACAAAAAATCCTAAATACGAGACAACAACCACTAAAATTGGGGAATACATTCAATATGTCTATGACCATGCCATTATATGCAATTTATGGTGATTTACCCCTCAAAGAAATCCCTAATTTTATGGGTCAACATACGGTGGAAAGAAAACGGTTAAGTGGATCTCAAATTTTGTTGGAAGGCTTTTTCATTGTTGTTTTCAATAATACTGAAGATAGAGAAAGGATATTTGAAATTATCCTTTTTTTTAATTCAGTCAATCTCTACCTCGGGCTATGTACTAAGAAATTTATCCCTGATACATAATCTGTTACAGTAGCTCTAATATGGATCAAGCTATACTCTTTTTAGTGGGAATATTAGGACTCAGAAGAGTTGGAAGGAACATGTAATATCGTTGGCACCTTTGTTAGAATTTTAGAAGCAACAAAGCAAGGTGGGTATACTTCTTATGCACAACTATGTATGTACATAAATGTGTCAAAGGCACTACCAAATGCAATATGCTCGAGTTACAAAGACACCATATGGAGACAACTAATAGAATATTGACATATCCCATTCTTATGCCATAAATTCCATGATTATGCACAACTCTTCTGGGATTGACCACTAAATTTAATCCAAAATACAGTGAATCCTAAGGCTAATAAGGATGAGGATAGATTTGAAAGGGTAAAAAATAGGAGAAACCCCTCTAGAAAATAATTAGAACAACATAACACTACGTCTACAAAAATCAACAATCTTTGAACCACTAGCTCATAATCAAGCGCTAACTAGGGAAGTAAAGAAAGGGACAAGTTAAGGCACAATGTTGGGGGAGAGGAACCAAATCTTGACCAAATACATGATGAAGAGACTAACAAAACATTAACAATGTTATAAATGATTGAGGAAGATGAAGAAATGTCTATGGTAGAAAATGACAATGAATAGGTTGAGTAAGGGGAGGGCATGGATCAAGGAGAGTTGGATTTGTAAGGAATATCAAAAGCATGCATGAGTAGGAATTAGAACTCCATCCCAAGAGAAAGAAATTCAAATCCTACAAACAACACTTCTCAAAAACCAGGATCGACAATTGACAATAATGAAAGGTAAGCACCTAACCTCTTCCTCTTTAGGCATTAAAAGTGCTAATTTAAAATAAATAATAGCACATGTTGAGGAAGTGAAGAAAAGAAGATGAAGCAATAAACAAGTTCTTCGAGAATTGGGAGAATTTTTGGTCAATTTAGGAAGATTTCACTCATGACAAAGAAGTTCCACCCCAACCCACCCACCTCACACTTAATGAAGATTATCTCATGGAATATTAAAATCTTAAATAGCCCAAGTAAATGAATAATTCTAAGGAATAAAATCCTTGGAGAACAACCATCAATATTTATGATACAAGAAACAAAATGTGATAGTTATTCTCTTTCTAAGATATTCCATTAGCGCTAGAATGCATGCCAATCAATTTCTATTGATGTATTAGGAGAATCTGGGGGAATTGCAATCTTGTGGAACCCCATAGAAATTTTAGTCACTCACTTTTTTTTTTTAAAACACACACTACCAACTAGATTTCATTTAATTGGATCAAATGAGTTTGGATTCATAAGAAATATCTACGAAGCTCAAGTTTTGAGATAAAGTAGGCTTTCTCCATTGTCTTCAAAGCCTAAAAGTTGTTGATTTTTGTGTACTGTCATGAGGTATCCCCATACACTAAATGGTTTTCGAGTTAACCTAGAAAAATTTCAAAAAATTTAATAGATGAAGTGACAAGTCGGCCTAGCCTATGAAGGGGTGTGTCCCTTGGATTATTTCAACTCATTTGACAAGTATAAATAGAGGGTATGATGTTTCATTTTCTCCACCAATCAAGAGAAAGTTTATTCTCTCTTCATCATTTCTCTTATCCCTCTTGGGCAACTGCACATGTGGAACATGAAGGACATAGGAGCATCAAGAAGGCCGCAAGAGCCACAAGAAGGTTATAGGAGCAGCACGAAGGCCACAGGAGCTAAAGGGGTTGACCTAAAAGGAAAGTAAGTTGGTGTTGTAATATAGGGAAAAGTGTACATAGTTACCAATAGCATAGACATCAAGAATTCACATGACAGAGAACTTAACATAAAGGAAAATAAAAGATACAAATAGTGGAGAACTAATAGAAACACACTTTATATTAGGTCTCTTAAAAGCCAAGTCGAACCGATACATCGATATATAAACAGAGATTTATACCATGTCGCAACAATTACAGCAGTCTAACTGCCCGACTAAAATCTTAACCAATCCAACTTATCTTAATAGTCATCTTTACATTATCTATTTATCGGACTAGACTGCCCTCCAACATCTCCCCCACCCTCAATTCCTTCTTCATCCCGAAGAAGGGGATATTTGGAGTGAAACAAAAAATGAAAAAATTGACTTATATATTCATTGTTTGCTTTGTTCAAGCTACAATATTAACAAAATTTTAGTACAAATTGCATTAAAAAGTAAATCAATATGGAATTTATGTTGCTTCTTCGACATGTGCGTCTGAAGGCTTAGTCAGTTTTTTATGAACTCGTTCTGCAGACTAGTCCATTGCTTGATCCACTTCAACTTCATGTGATTTATGCTCTGAAGTCGTAGCACATGTTGATATACTTGGTGCAAAGAATTGATGGGTGGGCCACGATAGTTGTGGTGATGAAGAGTGAACTGGTGGTGGTGGTGACATGTTCAGAAAGGTCATTTGGTAGATGACTAGTGCAAATATTTGCAATTGTTCATCGAAAATGGACCATTCTCAAACTGCTAACGTTGTTCAAGCACTTGCTTCTGTGAGATCTCCTAAAAGTTGGATTCTTTCTTCCAAGGGGGTCTCCTCTTACATTGTTTGGGCAAATGCCTTGAGATGCTCGATCTATTGAACCCATTTGAGTAATATCTAGAGTAATTCAAAAGCATTAGATGCTTCAAGCTATGATTTATTTCCTTCTCTAATCCATTGACGCTCATGTTGCATTATTTGGGCCTGAAGTTGCCTTTCTTGTTCTATCTGTTTGTCTAGTGCATGTTTAGATCTTGCATTTATTGTTTCCCTTGGAGTCAGGTCACGGATGATTGTTTCCTAAATTTTGATATGATTGTGGGTCAAGTCCAAGTAGGTGGGCCAATTGTTAAGAATAGTCATTAAAGCAGATCCTCAGTCGAGTGTCTTCTCCAGTGACTATTTGGCTACTAGGAATTCCTAATGAGTTGTTTGGAGTATTTCTGTAAAGTTCTCATTTCTTTCCCCCATTGGTCTAGTATGTAATTTTTCTATCTGTGTAGTAAGGTTCTCATTTTTATCAATCAGTTGATACACCAACTACTGTAAGGCGATGAGATGATCATCAACTTCGACTAGATTATTGATATTGGATTTTTCTGCTACCCAACGTTGTCATTCCAACCAAATCTCCCTTTCTCGTTCCTATTTCTGTTGTATCTTAGTGGTGTCCTTCTTTCTCTTTTTCAATCTTTTCTTAGCTTCTTTTATGGTAAGCTCCAGAAATTCAAAGATCTCCTTGTCACTAGCAAGCTTTAGGTCGGCATACTTGGTACGTATATCAACAAGTTCTTTCTTAATTCGAGTGTCATGTGTGCTTTTTGATGTCCACTCATAAGACATTATAATAGTCGAAGATGGTTGCTCATTGATGGATTAGTCGATGGATGCGTAGATGGACTTCTTGATGGGCTAGTTGATAGATTAGTGGATCGATTGGTCGACAGATTAGTGGAAGGATTAGTCAACAGATTGGTGGATGGATTAGTCAACGGATTGGTGGATGGATGATCAGTCGACATTGTTTGTTTTTGGTCTATCAACACGATCAACATTTGTTGAGATTGCACGTTATGAGTTCTAGTCATGTCAATGAACTGGTGTGTTCTAATAAATTATCGTGGGAGTTTTTTTTATCTAGGACATCTTCATCCGACTGATGTTGGTCCTCCTCTTCAATTTGAGTTAGGGAAGTTGGTGGAGTATCCTTTGTTAAATCAATTTTAGTGAGTTGGACTTTAGTCTATGAACTTACAGCTTGCTCAGATTGATTTTGATATTGATCTAAATTATCATTATGCTCCTTACTGGAATTTCCATTTTGATGATTAGCAATAGAACCATTTTGCACAGATCTTCAAATTAGTGAAGCTTCATAGATTTCCTGCATTTTCTATTGAATACTCTCCTTAAAAGGATCCTTAGAATTTCCTTCTACGTGTTATATATGCACATCAACATATGACATTGTTGTCTTTGTCTTGCATAGCCATTTGGATGCCTTTACTTTTGCTTTGGCAGACTCAACTACTTGTCGAACAACTTCATCAAACTCTTGTTGATGGTCATGGTTATGAAGGTGAATTTCTAATAGTACCTCCTCCCAACGAATTTATTTGGGGGGAGTCGACATGGATCTGGGACTCTGAAACTCCTTTCAGCTGGAATTTTGTGATGATTCAACTAAGGGAACTGACAATTCAACCTTAAAAGGCTGTAGATACAAGGAAACTTTGGTTTCCTCCTCTTGCTTTGCATCAGAGATTGGGGTAATAATGTCCTCAATTGCTTCTAGGACTCTAGGTAGAAAAGGGAAATTTGTATTCGACTGTCAGCGTAATTCATAAAATATTTTCTCGTGAGTGGGATGATAGGGAAACTCCTAAGGGTTAACATTGACAAAGTTTTTGAATTTAGGCTTCTATGATCCATATCAAGTTTATAGAGAAGAGTTTTTAGTGAAAATCACATCATAATTCATTTGTCGACACATTTTGAACCGACAAGTGTGGTTCATCGTCAGGACAAGTTGAAGAACCAGATCATGGCTACAAGTTAAATAGAGAGAGAAAATCATTCAATGGCTATATTTGACTAGGAATCTCGGCAAAAACCGGGATGATAGAAGAATCTTTGCATCTCTTAAGGAACACTAGATCTGACTCCAACTTCGAAACCTGCAAGCGTGCCCGTTCAAATTGATGAACCTTAGTCGCAGTGGACCTTCTGTGCAGGGATATAATTGTTGAATTTAGGCTTCTATGATCCATATCAAGTTTACAGAGAAGAGTTTTTGGTGAAAATCACAACATAATTCATTTTTCGACGCGTTTCGAACCAACAAGTGTGGTTCATCATTGATCATGGATACAAGTTAAATAGAGAGAGAAGATCATTCAACGACTATATTTGACCAGGAATCTAGGCAAAAACCGGGATGATAGAGGAATCTTTGCATCTCTTAAGGAACACCAAATCTGACTTCAACTTCGAAACCTGCAAGTGTGCACGTTCAAATTGATGAACCTTAGTCACAGTGGCCCTTCCATGAAGGGATGTAATTGTTGAATTTAGGCTTCTGTGATCCATATCAATTTTATAGAGAAGAGTTTTCAGTGAAAATCACATCGTAATTCATTTGTTGACGCGTTTCGAACCAACAAGTGTGGTTCATCATCAAGACAAGTTGAAGAAACATGTCATGGCTACAAGTTAAATAGAGAGAGCAGATCATTCAATGGCTATATTTGACCAGGAATCTAGGAAAGAACCGGGATGATAGAGGAATCTCTACATCTCTTAAGGAACACCAGATCTGACTTCAACTTCAAAACCTACAAGCGTGCCCGTTCAAATTAATGAACCTTAGTCATAGTGGCCCTTACATGTAGGGATGTAATTGCTAAATTTAGGCTTCTGTGATCCATATCAATTTTATAGAGAAGAGTTTTCGGTGAAAATCACATCGTAATTCATTTTTCGACGCGTTTCGAACCAACAAGTGTGGTTCATCGTCAAGATAAGTCAAAGAACCAGATCATGGCTACAAGTTAAATAGAGAGAGAAGATCATTCAACAGCTATACTTAACCAGGAATATGGACAAAAACCGGGATGATAGAGGAATCTTTGCATCTCTTAAGGAACACCAAATTTGACTTCAATTTCGAAACCTGCAAGCGTGCCCGTTCAAATTGATGAACCTTAGTTGCAGTGGCCCTTCCATGCAGGGATGTAATTGCTAAATTTAGGCTTTTGTGATCCATATCAAGTTTATAGAGAAGACTTTTCGGTGAAAATCACAACGTAATTCATTTTTCGACGCGTTTCGAACCAACAAGTGTGGTTCATCGTCGATCATGGATACAAGTTAAATAGAGAGAGAAGATCATTCAACGACTATATTTGACCAGGAATCTGGGCAAAAACCGGGATGATAGAGGAATCTCTACATCTCTTAAGGAATGCCAGATCTAACTTCAACTTCGAAACTTGCAAGTGTTCCCGTTCAAATTGATGAACCTTAGTCTCAGTGGCCCTTCCATGCAGGGATGTAATTGTTGAATTTAGGCTTCTGTGATCCATATCAAGTTTATAGAGAAGAGTTTTTTCGTAATTCATTTGTCGACGCATTTCGAACCAACAAGTGTGGTTCATCGTCAGGGCAAGTTGAAGAACCAGATCGTGGCTACAAGTTAAATAGAGAAAGCAAATCATTCAATGGATATATTTGACCATGAATCTGGGAAAAAACCAGGATGATAGAGGAATCTTTGCATCTCTTAAGGAACACCAGATCTGACTTCAACTTTAAAACCTGCAAGCATGCCCGTTCAAATTGATGAACCTTAGTCACAGTGGCCCTTCCGTGTAGGGATGTAATTGTTGAATTTAGGCTTTTGTGATCAATATCAAGTTTATAGAGAAGATTTTTCGGTGAAAATCACATCGTAATTCATTTTTCAACGCATTTCGAACCAACAAGTGTGGTTCGTCGTTAGGACAAGTTGAATAACCATATCATGGCTACAAGTTAAATAGAGAGAGAATATCATTCAACGGCTATATTTGACTAGGAATCTGGACAAAAACCGGGATGATAGAGGAATCTCTGCATCTCTTAAGGAATTCCAGATCTGACTTCAATTTCGAAACCTGCAAGCATGCCCGTTCAAATTGATGAACCTTAGTCACAGTGGCCCTTCCATGCAAGGATGTAATTGCTAAATTTAGGCTTCTGTGATCCATATCAAGCTTATAGAGAAGAGTTTTCGGTGAAAATCACATCGTGATTCATTTTTCGATGTGTTTCGTTCCAACAAGTGTGGTCCATCGTCAGGACAAGTTGAAGAACCAGATCATGGCTACAAGTTAAATAGAGAGAGCAGATCATTCAATGGCTATATTTGACTAGGAATCTGGGCAAAAACCGGGATGATAGAGGAATCTCTGCATCTCTTAAGGAATGCCAAATCTGACTTCAACTTCGAAACCTGCGACCGTGCCCATTCAAATTGATGAACCTTAGTCTCAGTGGCCCTTCCATGCAGGGATGTAATTGTTGAATTTAGGCTTTTGTGATCCATATCAAGTTTATAGAGAAGAGTTTTCGGTGAAAATCACATCGTAATTCATTTTTCGACGTGTTTCAAACCAACAAGTTTGGTTCATCGTCTAGATAATTTGAAGAACCAGATCATGGCTGCAAGTTAAATAGATAAAGCAGATCATTCAACGGTTATATTTGACCAAGAATCTAAGCAAAAACCAGGATGATAGAGGAATCTTTGCATCTCTTAAGGAATGCTAGATCTGACTTCAATTTTGAAACCTGCAAACGTGCCCGTTCAAATTGATGAACCTTATTCGCAGTGGCCCTTCCATGCAGGGATGTAATTGCTGAATTTATGCTTCTTTGATCCATATCAAGTTTATAAAGAAGAGTTCTCGGTGAAAATCACATCGTAATTCATTTTTCAACGCGTTTCGAACCAACAAGTTTGGTTCATTGTCAGGACAAGTTGAAGAACCAAATCATGGCTACAAGTTAAATAGAGAGAGCAGATCATTCAACGACTATATTTGACCAAGAATCTGGGAAAAAACTGGGATGATAGAGGAATCTGGGCAAAAGCTAGGATGATAGAGGAATCTTTGCATCTCTTAAGGAATGCTAGATTTGACTTCAACTTCGAAACCTGCAAGCATGCCCATTCAAATTTGATGAACCTTAGTCACAGTGGCCCTTCTGTGTAGGGATGTAATTCTTGAATTTAGGCTTCTATGATCCATATCAAGTTTATAGAGAAGATTTCTCGATAAAAATCACATCGTAATTCATTTGTTGATGTGTTTCGAACCAACAAGTGTGGTTCATCGTCAGGACAAGTTGAAGAACTAGATCATGGCTACAAGTTAAATAGAGAGAGAAGATCATTCAACAGCTATATTTGACCATAAATCTGGGCAAAAACCGGGATGATATAGGAATCTCTTCATCTCTATCACCCCGGTTTTTGCCCAGATTCCTGGTCAAATATAGCCGTTGAATGATATTCTCTCTCCATTTAACGTGTAGCCATGATCTGGTTCTTTAACTTGTCCTGACGATGAACCACACTTGTTGGTTCGAAACGTGTCAACAAATGAATTACGATTTGATTTTCACCGAAAACTCTTCTCTATAAACTTGATATGGATCACAGAATCCTAAATTCAACAATTACATCCCTTCACGGAAGGGCCACTGCGACTGTGAAGCAAAGCCGCATACACACGCAGGTATGAAGATGGAAAGGCATGTACAGTTTCCGCACCATGATATTCTAAATACCAAGGGTCTTTACCATGGTATTGACCTATGGTATTGAGCTCAGCAACATATATTTGGTCCCATCTAAGAATACCATCGACATTAGTATGGTTTTGACCTATGGTATTGGATCAGGGTTGAGCTATATAAGGAAATGAAGATCAAAGTGTTTAGTGTGCAAGTAATGATTATTTCATGAATAAGTTAGATCTGAAGCTACTGTGCATGGGATATTATTGATTTGTTTTACCTAAACTAAGTATGCACCCACGAATTTGATGATGGATCAGATCTAATAGATCTGAGATGATAGTATTGATTATGGGTTTATTTAGTCGATGATGATAATGTCTTGACGTGTGATTATTTTGTGTATGTCGAGATCTGGGAATGTCTGAAGTTATGTTGTGCAACGAAGGTTTGTGCCAGTAATTGCATATCTGTACACAGGTTTGATAACCTAAAAGGCATGTACACACACGTGTTTAATACTGGTAAGTCGTGTATATATTCAGATCTGTAAGCGGGTTTGTTTCCTGAAAAACGCGTATACACACTGAAATGTTTTGAGGAAAGCGCGTATGTAAACGAGGGTTTTGTTGAAAAATATGTTTGATCAATTTAATCAGTCTTGTTGTGTTTTTGTTGTCTGTCAATGAAGTCCTACTTGATGTTTTGGGATTAATAGTGATGTTTTGATTGAGGATTGATTGATTGAAGAATGATAATGCTACTACTTGTTTGTGATTGAAGATCAGTGATGGTTCTGTGATTATTTCACAATGATGCAATGGATCTCTATATGATTCAGTATTTATTTCAGATTGACAGTGGTTCAATTTCAGGGTTCAATGTTTTGATATCTGTATGTGAGTATGCTTCAAGGAAGTCGCATGTATACGCGGGTTTTCTACAGTAAAGTAGCGTATATATTCTGATAGCTTATTGATTAGGGATTTCAGTTGATTCATGATTGGTTGATTCAGTTGATTCAGTGATTGGTTGATTCAGTTGGTTCAGTGATTGGTTGGTTCAATGGTTGAGTTACAGTGATCAGTTTTCAGTTTTGATATTTGGTATTGGGCTTAAATGATGGTAGTGGGTCCAGTCTGAAAATTTGATGAAATGTGGCCTACAAGTTGTGATGTTTTGTAGCAGGTGGATCCAATATGAAAATTTATGAAACATGGTCCGCGGAGGTATTGAGGGTTGGAACCTTCATTTAGGCAGTTGAAGCTTCCTTCATGTGATAGCTGGTAAATATGATTAGGGTGTTGGAGCTCCCTTTCGGTGGATGTTGGTAAACAAGACCAAGGGGTTGGAGCTCCCTTCTAGTAGGTGCTAGAGAACTAGAGAAGGTTGTAGCCTTCTGCAAGTGGGTGCCTGCTTGCTGGTATGAGTCTGTGTCAATAATATATAGTAAGAATTTTTTCCTTATAATAAAAAGAAGACAGAGACGATAGCAGTGGTGGTTTTTTTTCCACATTGAGTTTCCACCTAAAAAATCATGGTGTTCATGTGTTTTGATGTGTTGCTTATGTGTGATGGTTTATTTGGTTCTTACTTCACATGGTTATTGTTTAATTAATGTTTAATGAGGTATTGATACACTGGCTGAAGTTAAACAGATGATGAATTAACTGAAAAGTAAGTTTATTGGATATACGCTAGTTGTCTGCATAACAGTCGCGTACATACGCGAGTTCCCTTCAGTAAAGTCATGTAAATACGTGAATTCCCTTCAGTAAAGTCGCATATTGAAATATGGATATGAAATTGAAAATTTTAATAATTTTTAAATACTTATTCACAGCTCCCCCCCCCCCCCCCCCCCTCTCAGTATTTTTCCCAACAATTGGTTTTAGAGCATGTCCTTCGGAAGAAGCTTGATCGCTTGAAGGAAGATTCATCAAGATGAGTAATCAAGAAGGAGTATTTTCTATCAGGTCACCTATATTTAATGGAATTAACTTTGTCTTTTGGAAATTTAGGATGAAAGCATACTTGTAGGCACTAGGAGCTTATGTATGGGAAATCGTTGAAAGCGGATATCAATATCCAGCTTACATTCCCACAGATACTGCAAGAAAGAAACAGTATGAAATCAATGCAAAACTTATAAATGTGATCTTGGGAAGTTGGGCCAAGCCCAGGTTTGTGAAGGTAATGCAGGTGAACACAACAAAGTGAACATGGGATAATATTATCCAAAGTTATGAGGGCGACACCAAGGTAAAAAGTGCTAAACTCTAAACATTCATAATACAATATGAGACACTGAAAATGCACGATGATGAAATCATTACAACATTTTGTCTTAGAGTAGATGAAATTATTAATTCCATGAGAAATCTTGGTGAAGAAATAAAATATGCTACTGCTGTTGAAAATATTTTGAGATCACTAATTCCGAAGTTCAATTCCAAAGTCTTAGCTATTGGAAAAATGCAGGATTTGAAAAGTCTCACACTTGATCAACTCCATGGAATATTGAAATCATTTGAGATGAGGAAAGGTGGTCCTTCATACATGAGAGAAGAAGCCTTCAAATCTACTGCAAAAGGAAAAGAAAATGAAGAAGCAAGGTATCTATCAGAAGAAGCTGCAAAAATAAATAGGAGAAGGTTTGAAAACAAGAGAAGTTTTTGTACACACCAAGATAGTGATAGTCTTTCAAATGGTGAAGAAGGTGAGTCTGATCAAGAATGTCAATTACTTATGGCATTTGAAGACAAAAGTAGTAATGAATTTTATGGCCTAGAAGAAAAGGATATTTTTATTGAAAACTTTGACAGGGATATATCAGATGCAGTGATAGTTACAGATGTCAGCAAATATTCAAGTTTGGGAGCAACCCGTTTTTTATTGATCAAGAATGAAGAAGACGGTAACAAAGAAATATCAGGTATAATCTTTTGTTCTAATTGTGATCCATTTCCTAGTCTATGCAAAAATGATGGTGATGATGACAGTAAAACAATTGAACTTGCACTTATGGGTAAAAGTGAAAGTAAGCACTCTAAAGAGAAAACAGATTCAAAAATGATGCCTCTAGAAGCAGAAGATCAAGGCAAGTCAGAAACAATGGACAATGCAGATGTGTCTATGTTAAGCAAAGATAATTATCAACAATGGAAAGAAAATATGAAGTATAATATAATGAATCTTGATGTCTAGTATCTAGTGTGAAATGGCTACACCAAGATTCCTCGATCATACAAGGAAGTGCAAAAGAACAGTAAGGCTTTGAGTGACATATTTTGTAGCATATATAATTTAACATTAAATAAAGTTATGCATTACACAATTGCAAAGCAAGTGTGGGAAAAGCTACAAGCAATCCATGAAGAAATCCCAAAGGAAGATTCCTCATCAAGGGAACTACCAGGTAATCATATCCTTAAAAATGTGTCAACCTTTGTTATGTCAAATGTAATTGTTGATTCAGAATAAGACAGGTTAGAAGATATTTTTTATCTTAGAACAAAACTTGATCTTGCTTTAAAAATGATTGTTAATCTTAAAGATAAGTTGCAAGTATATGATAACAAGGATCATATTAAATCAGTAAATGTTGTTGTGGAATCTAAACAATATTGTGAAGGTCTTCAAGTTGAGATCGTCTCTCTAAGAGAAAACCTTGAAAAATCGAATAAGCGAAAGGAAGAACTACTTCAAGCATTTGAAGAACAAGAAAATGGACTAAAAGAAGAGATTCTCAAATTAAAGCAGCAAGAGGAGGAAGGAAGAAGGGTTGAAGAAGTTATGAAGAAGCTATGTCTAGAAAAGGAAAAACAATATTAAGTTGAGGTAAACATCCTAAAAGGTAAATTAGAAGAAAAAGATAAACATTTGCTATTTCAAGATAGTACTAAGATTTTGGATAATATTCTTAGTAGTCAAAGGTCTCCCGCCATCAAATATGGTCTTGGTTTTCATGAAACTGTTGAAGGAGAATTTAGTTCACAAGCTGAGGCAAGGAATTTAAAAAGTAACAATGTAAAACCTAAGATAAGAAGTCAACCTTATCAACAACCCAGGAAATTGAACCTTCAAAGAAAATCCACTCCTAATTATAGAAATGTCAGTCGATTCTCTCCTCTGATCAATAATGTTGAATGTTCTATATATCATGATTATGGAAACATTGCAGTCAATTACAAAAGTAGATTGTTTCAAGCTAATAACCACCTCACAGAAAGATCATTAGCTTCCAGGTACTTCAAGGGATATTGTTTTGCTTGTCATATTTGGTCACAAAGACATTGATTGCAATAGAAGGAATATAAAAATGAAATAATTTGATTCCTCTACTCATATAAGATGTTATTCTTGTAACAAGTTTGGGCATGTAGCAAAAGAATGCAGGAACAAGTCGATGGATCGTCGCAGACAACATGGTAAGAAACCAGATAAGAATATTGATGTCAGAAGACCTGAAAAAGATGGATCCACCAACATTTCTCATAATAATCAGAAAGAAGAAGAACAAATAAGGTGTGGTCTTGCTCTCTGCTCATTTAAAGAAGAAGATGAATGGTACATAGATAACGGATGCTCTCATCACATGACTGGAGATAAGAGTAAGATGGAGTCTCTCAAGAAAAACCAATATGGTAATGTTATTCTTGGAACTAATGCTCCAACAAAAGTTCTGGGAAAGGGTAAAGCCATAATTAATAAACATAGAGGAGAAGTTGATGCTTTATTAGTTCAAGGACTAAAGCAGAATATTCTAAGTGTAGGTCAAATGGCAGATAAAGGAAATATAATTGTGTTTACATCAACCAAGTGCAAGGTTATGGATGAAGAAACTGGAAAAGTCATAGCAAGAGGATATAGAAACCCAGACAAATTATATGTGCTTGAAGAACGAAATTCTCGCAGATATGAGGAGGATTTAGACTTAGAGTAAAAGAAGATGGTGCCCATTGCAGTCCATTATTCTTAAAAGAATACTTCTAACAATGACTACAGAAGTGATGTGAGGTACATGACCTCATGAGAGCAGAAGATGATTATCAAGTCCTCAGGATCAGTAATGTATAATCTTAGGGGAATCAATACATGTTTTAACTTGATGACGATTCTTATGATTATTTTGATATTCATGTTGCTTATACTACCGACAGCGCATCTAGTGTAGTAATAGTGAACATGTACATACAGTACAAGCTCAAGGGGGGGCTAAAGTTGTGAAGTTTCAGTATTTCACTTTCTATACACGGATCCTATGAAGACAAGTTGTGTATATATGTGAGTTCTGATCTAAACAGTCACGTATATTTTGCTATGATGAAGAAACAGTGAGACAGACTCAGGAAAAGGCTCTGATATGCTTCAGACAATTATTATTTGGCTTTCCTGTTCTGATGGTTGATGGTTACAGTCTGTTGATGCTATTTAGAAGTGGTTTTGGCTTTTATAAGTTGTTGATGCCTTGATGGATAACTGATTGATGAAGATACTTTGATGTTCTTACTGATATATGAGATGATATGATTAGATCTGACAGTGAAAAATTGGCATAGGTTCAGGGGGAGCATTTTCTATGCTTCTAATAATGCATTGTTGGCATTATGTTTGCTTTAGAATTCCTTGTTACATAATTATTCTTATCAATGGTAATGATGCTTATGTTGTTGAAGTTCTTGAATGATGATGCATGAGTTGTGGAAAGAATATGTAGATCTTGATATCTCATGCTATGATTATTTGATGATAATGTTGTTATCATGGATGAAGCTTATGGGATGAGTAGTTGATAATGATGTCTACTTGAGTTGCATATTGGTGAAATAAGTTCTTGATGAAGTGGTGTTGGTGTGATAATTCTTCTTGTATGAAGAATTTGGGCCAAGAGAATGATGTTGCTAAGACATGGTTATTGATATGCTACTGCTACATTTGTTAGATGATACTTGGAAACATGGCATATTTTGATGATGTTGAAGAATGATGCTACACTTCCCTATCTTACTTTATGATGATATGCTTGGTTCTCACTTATGTTTTTATTGTTGCATACTTGGTCACAGGTTGATGATATTGAAGCTACATTGTCCTATCTTTCATATTGATGATGAGTTGTTGTTGTGATACGCTTATGTTACAGATCCTATATGGTATATGATAGTTGCTGATGACTATCATGATCTTATTGAGGTCTTTGGTCTTTGTTATAAATTTCATGTCTGTCATTTGATGTAAAGTTCATGTAAAGACCTATGATGTAATCATTGTAAAATTCAGTCATATATGTACTATTGTGGTCAATTCTTTTTAGGTATATGATGCAATTTGTAATCCCAATATGATTGGGTCTTTGATGTAATAATAAATTCAAATATGTAAACCCACTGTGATTGGGTGATTGATGTAAATTTGATTCCTTTGTGATAGGAATAGTCATATTCAGTTGAGTCATAGAGTCATGTACGTCATTGCATATCCTTCAGAAGTTTCAGCATGTGCTCAGGGGGAGCATGGTCAGGATTCAGTGTCATACTCAGGAGTTCCGATCTAAAGTGCTCAAGAGAGAAGCCTTCATTCAACATTGGTTATCCCTTTTCCCTTGATGTCAAAGGGGGAGAGTAACTTCATGTTTTGGTGTGTTAAATGCTTGGTGCTTAGCTTGATGTGGCTTACAGGTATCTTCAGGTAGTGGTGACCAAACACCAAAGTGGTTGCCATGAAGTCCAAAGGGGGGGATTGTTTCCATTATGACTAATGTGTTATCCTTGATGGAAACCTACTTGTTGAAGATGTCAACAAAATGTGTCTACATGTGACAGAGAATTTGGTCAAAGGCATAGTAGTTCAGAGATAGAGGAATGATAACCTACTTGATGAAGATATTAACAGAATGTGTCTATGTGTGATAGAGAGTTTTTTCAAACGCATAGCAGTTCAAAGATAGAGGAATGATAAAGGGGAATTTTTAAGAAGTATATGCAGGTTCTATGAAGCAAAACCGCGTACACAAGCCGGTATGATGAAGGAAAGGAGTGTACAGTTTCTGCACCATGGTATTCTAAATGCCAAGTGTCTTTACCATGGCATTGAGCCCAGCAATGGATATTTGATCCCATCTAAGAATACCATCGACATTAGTATTGTTTTGACCTACGGTATTTGATAAGGGCTAAGCTATATAAGGAGATGAAGACCAAAGTGTTTAGTGTGCAAGTAATGAATATTTCATGAATAAGTTAGATCTGAAGCTAGTGTGCATGCGCTATTATTAATTTGTTTGATCTAAAACTAAGTATGCACCCAAGAATTTGATGATGGATCCGGGATCCAATAAATCTGAGATGAAAGTATTGATTATGGGTTGATTTGATAAGTGAGGATAATGTTTTGACGTGTGATTTTTTTTGTATGCCGAGATCTGGGTATGTTTGAAGTTTTGTTGTGCAGCGAAGGTTTGTGCCAGTAATTGCATATATGTATGTGGGTTTGATAACCTGAAAGGTGCGTACACATGTAGGTTTAATACTGGTAAGTCATGTATATATTCAGATATGTACGTGGGTTTGTTTCCTGAAAAGTGCGTATACACGTGGAAATGTTTTAAGGAAAGCACGTATATAAACTAGGGTTTTGCTGAAAAAGATGTCTAATTAGTTTAATCGGTCTTGTTTTGTTTTTGTTGTCTGCCAATGAAGTCTTACTTGATGATCTAGGCTTAATAGTGATGTTTTGATTGAGGATTGATTGATTGAAGAATGATGAAGCTACTAGTTGTTTATGATTGAAGATCAGTGATGGTTCTATGATTATTTCAAAATGATGCAGTGGATCTCTATATGATTCAGTATTTCTTTCAGAGTGAGAGTGGTTCAGTTTCAATATTCAATGTTTTGAGATTTGTACGTGATTATGCTTTAAGGAAGTCGTGTATACACGCTAGTTTGCTACAATAAAGTAGTGTATATATTCTAAAAGTTTATTGATTTGGGATTTTGGTTGATTCATGATTGGTTTATTCAGTTGATTCAGTGATTGGTTGATTCATTTGGTTCAGTGATTGGTTGGTTTAATGGTTGAGTTACGTTGCTTAATTTTCAATTTTGATATTTGGTATTAGGCTTAAATGATGGTAGTGGGTCTAGTCTAAAAATTTGATGAAACGTGGCCTACAAGTTGTGATATTTTGTAGGAGGTGGATCTAGTATGAAAATTTATGAAATGTGGTCCACAGAGGTGTTGAGGTTTGGAGCCTTCAGTGAGGGATTTGAAGCTTCCTTCCAGTGATAGCTTCTGAATCTGATCAGGGGGTTGGAGCTCACTTCCAATGGGTACTGGAGAATGAGAGAAGGTTGTAGCCTTCTACAGGTGGGTGTCCGCGTGCTGGTATGAGTTTGCCCTAGTACAAGATTGTAGGAGGTTTTCTTTATATAAAAAGAAGAAAGAGACGAAAACAACGATGGTTTTTTTCCACATTGGGTTTCCACCTTAAAAAATCATGGTGTTTATGTGTCTTGATGTGTAGCTTATGTGTGATTGTTTATTTTGTTCTTACTACACATGGACACTGTTTAATTAATTTTTAATGAGGTACTAATACATTGGCTCAAGTTAAACAGATGATGAATTAACTGAAAAGTAAGTTTACTGGATATATGCTAATTGTCTACATAATAGTCGCGTACATATGCGGATTCGCTTTGGTAAAGTCGTGTATAGAAATTTGGATATGAAATTGAAAAGTTTAATGATTTTTAAATATTGATTCAACCCCCCCCCCCCCAAGTGTTTTTCCCAACACTGTTGTGGCACTTTTTGAAAAACACCCCATGCACTAACTAGTAGGATAATGCTTTAAGTATGAGTGCCCTCTTCTGTCGTGCGAAAAAGTGGGAGGGAATAGTGTCGTGCTCAAGGTATTGCCGCACATCAACATACCAAGAGTATGTGCTAGTAGTGGGGGAGGCTCACTCGAAGTTGCACATCTCAATTTCTTGTTCCTATCCTAAAAGGTCTTCTTCTTCCTCCTTTGTGGTCACTGCTTTTCCCACTAGTCAACAAAGACCATGGCCCTTGATTGTGTGAACTGGCTTGATCTTTAAATCATAGTCTTGCTAAATAGTCATCCAATTCACTCTCCTTTCACCCAACTCCTATTAAATAAGCAGTGATTGGACTATTGGGTGCAGAACAAAGATAATGCAATTATTTTTTAATAAATAGGGCCGAAAGTGCTTTACCACCTTGTATACCGCATAAGCTTGTTTTTCCACTGCAGGGTAGTTAAGTTCAGATCCTTGCAAACTTGAACTCATGAAATAAATAGGTCACTTATTGTTCAGATCATCCTTTTGGGTGAGTACAATGACAAGAGAATTTTTAGAAGAAAAGGTGTAGAGCAAAAAATCTTTATTGTATTCTAGGATGTACAATGTGGGTGCTTGTGTGATAGCCTGTTTAATACTGGAAAACATATCCTTTTCCCTTTTCCCCCATTTATAAATTGCATACTTCTTCACCATCTCATGTATCAGCTTAACAATCTTAGCATAATCAGAGATGAAATTGCGAAGGAAATTTATTTTCACCAAAAAGGACTGCATGGCCTTCTTGTTCACTGAGAAGGGAATCTTTGTGATTGCCTTGACCACGTTTGGGTCTACCTTAATCCCACTTTTGGCAATAATGTGGCCCAAGAGATTACCCTAGGACACCGCGAAGATACTTTTCTTAGGATTTAATTATATCCCGTACTTGCGAAATCGCTCAAAAAATTTCTTTAAGTGGCGTATGTCGTTTGACCTCTGTTGGAAAATATTGTTACATATTCAGGATAGACCAATATGCTCCATCCAATCAGCCCGCGGAAAGCGATGTCCATAGAGTGTTGAAATGTTGCACTAGCATTGATTAATCCAAACGACATTTACCTAAATGTGAACGTACCCCACTTCGTGCGGAAGGTGGTCTTAATTCTGTCAGTCTCTGAAACCAGACCTAGTTGTATCTTGAGTAACCGTCTAGCAAAGAAAACATTTCTCACCCCGATACTATTTGTATTATTTTTTCCATGGAAGGCATAGGGTAGTTTTCCTTGTTCGAGGCGCAATTAAGACTTCGAAAATCAACACACAATCCGAGTTCCCCAAACTTATTTCTTACTCGAACCAAATTTGACACCCAATTTGAGTGTCGCACTTAGTATATGATCCAGGAATCCAACAGTTTCCTTAACTCTTTCTGAATAACAGGCTCAAGTGTTGGATGTACTTTTCTCAATTTTTTTTGGAATGGCTTGGCCCCTTCTTTTATTGGTATCACATGTTGGATGATTCACGTGTCATAAGTTTTAAACTCATCGTACGTCCATGCGAACACATCTCGGTACTGCTTGAATAAGCGGATAAAGGCTTGCCTCTCTTATGGTGTACAGGGAGTACCAAGATTGACATATTTTGGATTCTTTTCTATTCCCAAGTTAATCTGCTTGTGCGACAGCATGGAACTGTGGTATTTATCATTAACAGGTCCCTGGAAGCAATTATGCAAGTCATACAACTTCTCCAACGAAACCACACCCTTTGGGATGAGATTTCCTTTACTTGATCGGGTTGCATCCTCCAATGCCTTTTCGTGCTCGTCCTCATTGATCGATGCATCTTTGAACACATCAGCATTCGCCATAAAAAATGCGTAAATTAGTGATATTATCAGGGAAGGATGGCTTATAAAGAATTTAAATAGAAAAATTGTCCCTCAATAGTGACAACATAGCAGCGGCATTTGCTAATGCATCCGCAACTGCATTACACATTCTTGGAATATAAATGATATTAAAAGCTCGAAAATGTGAAATTAGATGCCATACCTCTTGTTGATAGATTTTAAGATGAGGTGACACACAGTGTATATTATTGTGTACCTATATATTATTGCGTACCACAATTTCTGAGTCACCTATTGCTTTTAGGATCACAACGTTGTGGTCAATGGATATTTGCAAGCCCAAGATGAGTGATTCATATTCTGGAGTTTTTTTCATGCACTCAAATTCCAAGTGGCTAGAGATAAAATGTTTTCCCTATAGGATCTATTAAAATGCAGCCAACTTCGAATCCCTCCTACGTTTTGGAACCATCAAAGTAAAAATTCCACATATCATATGTACAAGGACTCAGAACTACACTAGTACTATTATTAATATTTCTAACTATACAAATGTCATTTTCACTAGTTGGACTAAGAATGAGCTCCAACTGTGTATCTGATGGGACTGGAGATGGTTGTGCAATATAGCACTCTAGTTTGGTTTCCAGGTTGAAGATAAGTTCTGCGAAAGCCACCGGTTCATTCTGTCCATTCAAGGGAGTGACAATATGTTTCATGTATCTCTCTGAATTCACCCATATCTGATTATTTCTGCCCTTATGCAGAAGCCATAAATGTGACCAGTCTATAGCAAAGTACCATTGTATCTTGTTGGACCAGACTCTACTCAAGAACACTCCATATGCTTCTGGAATGTCCACAATCACTATGTTGATACATTGGTGGACTCGCTCATCGAATGATAAATGGATGATCACATCTCCAAGCTCACCAACTGAATGGACATGAGTTCTATCCAGCTGAATAATTTGTGCATCCATTTTGCCTCATTTTGCGTTGATTTTCTTGGCGACAAATAATGACATTATCTTCACCGATGCACTGGAATTAACCAGGCAATTGTGTACATTGAAATTGAAGATTTCAAAAGTTAATAGAAAAGGGGGAAGAGTGTATTTTCATCCATTTTTAAAGCTGTTATCACCCTAAAATCTTTGTCTCTAAGCTTTGGAAAGTTGTCTTGTTTCTAGTCATAGTCTTGTAAGTTTTGAGTCATCTCATCACAATTAGTGTCATTCTCATTTACAAACCCTTCTCCTAGTCATGGTGTTAAAGGTTCTCTAGGTCATTTCATGCTTTAAGGGTTAGTTCATAAGGTTAGAAGTTTTTTAAGGTCATATCTCTTTTCCAAATAAAGTTTGACAGCCTCATTCCATGTCCTAGAAGCCTCACCATGTGTTCAGAAGTCATATCTCACATCATTTTGGAGAAATTTTCAAATTAGCTACGAATCCATGTTTTCGTAGCGCATACAGTGTAAAAAACCTATTTTTCCCTACGAAATCAGTGTTTTCGTAGCGCGCTACGAAACCCCTGAAAAAGCCTGTTTCAACATAAAAACTTTGTTTTCTGCTTTTACTAGTCAACTTCCAGAAGGTTTCCTGAGCAACTGAGAACTCAATTTTGAAAACTGAAAGATAATTTTCTTCCTAATATGTTGAACTACAAAAACCTCTTTCATTTTCTTCAAATTCGTTCTGAGGTGGGAGGAATTTATGGTTAAACTTGCGCTACGAAACTGCTGAAAGTCAAGCTTTGTCTTCTGGTTTTAGCAGTCTTTTTCAAGATCATTTTCTGGTTACAGGAAAACGTATTTTGGAATTCTGAGGGAGGTTTCTCTTCATAAACTCTCCAGATACAATAACCTATCTCACTTTCTTCATAAGTGTTTTCAGTTGGGAGATACTAAGCTTTCATTGAGACCCTAATTTCAGAAAACAGATTTTTCATGTTTTACACGTGTTTTTCAAGGACAGATTCTGGACAGTTGGAGAAGTGTTTTAAAAAACCAAGAGACAATTTTGTTCTAGACATCATGGACTACAAAAACCTCCTTTAGTTTTGAAAAATGTGTCATGGATGAGAAGATAAATACTCTGTCCCACGTGCCATTTTCAAGGATTCTAAACCTAAAAACGGGGAAACATGTTCCCTAATTCCTAGGGTTTATCATCAGCAGTAAGGTGACAACGTGGGAGGCTTCATCAAATTCAACTTCATGAGGTTGCAGCTGACAAATAATGCTTTAAATGTTTAGATAAGGTTGTTGTAATCATAATAAGGAGTTACACTCCTAATTGTATTAGAACTCTAGGATTGTTAGTTAGCTATCAAATGCATTTAATGGTTTGTTGTATGGTTAGAATAGGTGTCACTCATAGAAAATTCGAATTCTCTTGATGAGGGATGAAGGAATACATATTGTAAATGCTTTATATAGAGAAAGAGGTTGAATTAGCAAAGGGTTGGAGACTTTTTGGCTCAGCTGCTGCTCTATGTGCAGACTGTGTATATTTTTAACCTAATGCAGAATTTCTACTGAGACAACTCAAGATCCATGAAGAGTTCTTGTATGTTCTTGTTTTGATGGCATCTTCCAATACTTACATTGCAGTAATGTTTACTTATGATACACAGAATTCATCAATGATGCTCTGACTTCCTTCATAGATAAACTAACTGTGTTTCACCGTTTTATATTTGCATTTCTACACTTGAACTCTATAATGCCTTGATTTCCATGCTAGGTAGAATGTTTTGGCTTCACTACTCAGGATTCAAAGAGAGTTTTTAATGTCCTATTGTCTCATGGCTTTCCTCTTTCACTTACTTGCATTGGTATGAATACATGTTACTTAGAACTCATCAATGATGCTCTAACTTCCTTCATGTATTTATAAACTGTGTTTCCTTGCATTGTATCTTTGTTTTGTTGATGTATAAAAACTCTCTATGCCCTGACTTCATGTTAAGCTGATCTTGCTGTGGTACTGAACATACTTTGACTCCATAGCTCAATGGTAGCCAGCCTTCATCTTTCAACCTATAAACATATACAATCACAAACCATAAAGTTAGCCATCTATCCATATATTTAATCAAAATCATTAACCCTTTGAGAGAGCCCTCTCAGGCTGAGGAGGCTAAGCCTTAGCTAAAAGATTGGTTTGAAATAGTTACGCTGAGACAGTCTGATCAGTAGCCTATCAGGGTCCTATTTTGGTGATAACAAAATAATTAAGTACAAATTCGAGGGAACAAGAAGACGTACAAGCTACCTTGTCAGAAGAAGGATCATTACCTCTGGTGGACTACCCAGTGTGCGTAAGAGGATGTCCCGCTGGCTCATGATCTTTGTTAGTTAAAACTTTGAAATGTTCATACGAACCTTCTTCATGTCATCAACTATGTTGTAATCTACAATGGGAAGGATTGTCAAAGTGTCTGGGGACATAACTTAGTCTATGACTTCCGAAATGTTGGTCTTATTCTTACTACTTACAGAAGTGGTTATCGTTGTAGCTAGGTTACTATACTTGCTCTAAGTGTTTTGTGCCGAGTTGACGGGTGGGTTAATCTTTCTTAACAAAATTTCTTTGATTTTCTGCTTCGTCAACTCTAGTGCGATAATCGACCCTTGGCTTCTCAAATTGTACTAGTAGGTATGCTTTTGGGTTGGACCATCACTCGAAGGTTATTTGTCGGCAATACTCTTTTGGGTTGTTAGTAGGTAATTGAACATGTTTATTGTGTGTCCCACACACTGAGTCTCTCTGATTGCAGCAGCTTCTGGCTTTTATTTTGCAAGCTCAGTCTACTCCTCAGCCATTACCGCATCAACAAGATGCATAGAAAGAATGCTCATGGCCTAATTCCATTGTGGGCATGTTTTCTCGGAATGATATTCTTGATGATATGAATAGTGTTGATTTTTGCCCTGTGTTTTCAATATTCAATACAACATTGGAGTTATGCACAGACTTAGCGGGTTTGTTGCTTCTACTACCGAAAGTTGCAGTCCTTCTAAACAGGTTGAACTTAGGAGGCTTTCTTCTCACGGTTGGCTCGCTTGACCTTTGCTTCAGTATTGCCAACTCATTTGACAGAGTCTTGACGGTACGGTCAAGCTCTCAATATTAATAGTTTCTTTCCCTTTGGCCTTAGTCACAGAGGCCTGAGACCTTTTACCCGTGTCCTTGGAGTCTTTAGCTGGTTCATCATATGAAATGAATCCAATCGTGTGCAAGTCCTTTTCAATCACGATTTCCTCTTCATAATTTTCAGTCAATGTTTGTTTCACAGTTCTCTTTACAAACTACGTAATGTTGGTCGGCAAGGCAGAAGTGTAATATTCGATGGTGATGGAGTCATGAGGTTTAGTGTTTACTAAGAACTTATTCAGAATATGGTTAAAACTATGATTAAAATCTTTGACTTTTTCCTTTTTCTCCATCTTGAGATTTCCCAACTCTTTTAATAACATGGCAGGGGTCTTATGGTCCACAAATTTCTCAAGGAAAAAAATTTTAAATCCCCCTCCAATTCTGGATGGAATTCGGAGGAAGACTATGATACCACACAACTTCTCTACCATCTAAGGTGCACAAAAATAGTCTACATGAAACATCATCATGGCATACCTCAAGTGTTTGTGGATGTAGGTAGAAGTTGTCTAGATGGTCCTCCGCCTTTACTGCTCTATTAGGGTCATACTTCGTTAGGATATTTTTCAGATGCCTTGGCATCTTGTGTAACACACCTAATAGTGCAAGTGGGCCCTAAGACATCTAATCTAGATCTTGGTCTGCCATTTCCTCTTCACTATATTCCTCTTCTTCTTTAGAGTCTGATTGGCCTTCTTCTTCTTCTTCTTTAGAGTCTGATTGGCCTTCTTCTTCTTCTTCTCCACCCAACCCATGGAAAGTATTGTTTGAGAGCACTACGTTATCACTGTCACCACCGTTGAAGGTTGGAGGTTGTTTTGGCTTTTCTGTGTTTTCTTCAAAGTCTGCTAACTCTTCAAGGGTGGTGATAACAAGCTCTTCAATTGTTGAAACCACTATCCCAATAGGGGTGGTTTGGTTCTTCTTCAGAAAATATGGAAGAGTTTATATTTGAGGTATCAGTCCAATAGCTCTCACTAACTCTCGTGTGATGGGGCGGATGGCCCAGAGTTGTTTTTATGTGAGTTTGTAAGGTTGTGGAGTCTCGAGCTGAGAAGAATTACCAACTTCAGGAATGCACGCAGGGGATTTGCTAGGAATGTTATTTCCTTGACCAAATGAAGTAATATTTGGGTTGGTGGGGTTATCATCCATAAAACTATGGCTACCTTCCTTCCAGCACCAGAAATGTTGACGGTGCTGGACCCACCAACATTCAGGGGATCTCTGCCATGTGAAGTCACAATTAGACCTCATATTGTTTGGTGTAGGAGTCCCATCTAGTATAAAGGCTCGGTTGTCAAATCCTTAAATATTTTCCTTGGCTCTAACTGTCAGTAAGAGAGAGGGATGCAATGGTGTCTTCAAAAAGCAAGAAGGTGTGCCTAGTGAGTGTTCAATTGTAAATGTGTCAAGGTTCTTCTACTACGAAGAGGGGAGAAAAATGAGCCTCTAAGAGAGAGGCAGTAGTACCAACCAAGAAGAGACACACATGAACCAAAAGGATCCATCTAACATCCAACGGAATAGTCTACAAAGGATGCAATAGTTGTTACGACCAAAAAATGAAGAAATATTTGTCTAATATCCTGCAAAATAGTCCACAAGGATGGGACATCAATAACAACCATTACAACACATTCTCAATAAGATAAGTACTAAAATAACCATAATAGTTCAAGTATCTTAGCACATGTGAAAGCAAACATGAAATACAAACATCGCATAATAGTCTTACAAAGATTTCCTAATACATGCATGAAGAACGTGCTGGACTTGAAGGTTTATGTTATTAAGTAAAATTTCCAAGACATATGTTTACAATGTACATCACTAGCTCCATTAGTGGAGCATTAGAGCCACTCCTTGCTCTCAAAGAAATAAATTATCTTTCTAATGCCTTGTGGGAGGAGCGAAGGTGAAAAGTCCTTTATTCATACAATGAGGGAGTATATATAACCAAAGGTGACACTTTGACTACCCTCATGACTGTTTGACTTCCTATGACTTTTCAACTTACATGACTCTTTACATTCCATGTGTGTCCTTTCCAATTTACAATACACATGATCCACAATAGTGATGTGGCATATGACCACTCATGACATGACACTGTTGACATGGAATACTTGATGATGCGTTAATGTCAAGCCACTATTGTTTCTAAGTGTTGGATGTCTTCTTGAGTATGCTTTTCTTTTCACCTTCATGTGGCTTGGTGATGGCGAATCTTCAATGATCTCCAGTCTTGGATAGTGGTCGCAACTAGTGTCCCTTTGCTTTTTCTTGATTGATAAACTTGTAAGTTCAGCTAAAAGAGAGTCTTTGAGCATTCTTCCCTCCTTCTTCTCCTCCTCTATAATCTTGCCATGACATGATAGGGTACCTGTTCCTGCAATTCACTCATGACGAAGCGACATCAATTCGAAAACCCCCTAGTTTAAGATGATGCATTCTGATCCACCAACTTAGCCCGAAACAAGTGACAAGATAAGAAGAGGGACCCAGTGACTGCACAATTACACAGTTCAGGAAGGTAAGGGGAATCCCTAAGCCTTCAAATTGTGCAGTGTGCAATTCAGGCTGGGCTGAGGCACAAGACAGTGCAGTTTCTGAAGCCAGTGGGACAGGATTAAGGGATGGGCATTGGGAGAGCTCATTTCACGTTTCTAGGATTCAAGGAAGGTTGGGCTACTGTGAAACTCAAGGGATTAGGGGATGAGCTTGAGGCTTGAGGTTACATAGTTTGCAGTTTAAGTCAGGTCGGGGACATGATCACTCAATTTTGGGGTTCAAGGTTGGAGCTTGGTCACAAAAACTATGTACTGTAACAGTCTTGGGAGGAAGGAACCGCACATTGCACAATGCCAATAAGCAAGGTCATAGTTACAGGACTGAGACTACGCAGTGTGTAGCTCACGAGAGGCCTGGTGAAGCTAGGTTTCTCGGTCGGGAAGTTTTTCCGAACATGGCTAAGTGTGTGATCGGTGTGAACAATGATGAACTTTGATTGTGATAACACACTTAGAATATTTTGACGACACGAAAACATAGATAATCTAAACACATGAACAAAGCATTTCCCTATGTGTGACAACTCTACAGCAAGTTATGACAAGTGCGACACTTAAGATAGACTTTTGGACGACCGCAACAACACTCGTGCGGCAGTGCTCAAAACCTTGTGAATCATTGCAAAAGATGTTTACATAGTTAGAATAACTCATATACACAAGGATATACCCTTGAAACCATCAGAATAGGCTTGTACATATTGTGTGATAGCCAAACATGTCAAAAGATGACAATTTACCCAACATGCAAAACAGAACAAAACACTTCAAGAAAGCTCATGAAATAAGCTTCAGTGTTTGTGATAACAACGTACGAGACCAAGGAAGGCTCTGAAATTGAGTGCAAGAAAAAATTTTGGAGGGTGTTGTAGTAGCTACCACACATCCATATTTTGTTTCATTTTTTTGTTTTAGGATATTACGCAGATATTTTCCTTGTTCCATATTTTTATTGCTTTTTGTCTACTTGATTGTGATTTTCGGTTTTTATTAGGTCTCCACATGATATTTATTACTATTTTTAACTGCTTTTTGTAATAACATGCTAAATTGTACTTTAAGAAAGAAAACTAATAATTTTACAAATTTTGTTTGGTTAACCTGCCACATAGTGGTTTTCAAGCTAACCCATGTTCCTAGCACCTTGGACAAGTTTTCACTAGGAACATGCCATTTTTATTAGGAGACATACTTTTTGAGTCAGGTACCATTTACAAGTGACTTAAACAGATGACCTTGTGGTGTCTTGCTCCTGAAGGTCGTATATCTTCAATTATGAAGGGTCCCAACCATGCAATTTCTAATTTCTTTGGTTTACCCTTCACTCGGTTGTCATATAGCATAACTAAATCACGAACTTAAAAATTTTTCATGTGCAAGTTTTTAGCATGCCATGCTTTTTGTTGACCTTTTCTTATTTGATGGTGATAAGTGCATGCAGTCGATCTTCATCAAGTCATTGTAGTTGTTGAAGTCGTCTATTCTACAATTTTGATTTATACTTAATTATAGTCGACACACTTGTTGCATTCACAGAGCACACGAATGGAACGACTGCTTCCTAACCATAGACAAGTTTGAAAGGTGTCGATCCTGTCGACTCCTATCGATCATGTTGATATGCAGCAGTATGCCTAGAGAATAGGTGGTACCTTATCATCCTAGTTGTCTCTATACATACTTTGGTTAATCCTTTGTTTAGTGTTTTATTGAAAGACTCGACAACGTCATTGGCTTGTGGGTGATAGGAAGTGGTATTTATGTGTTTAATCCTAAAGTTTTTCATTAGTGTTTGGATCATAGCATTCACGAAGTGTGTTCCTCTATCACTAATGATGACGAAAGGATAGCCAAATCGTGTTACTATGTTCTCGTATATGAATTGTGTTGCTACTTCTTTAGTAGAAAATTTGACCGATTCTGCCTCCACCCACTTTGTCAAATATTCTACTATTGTTATAATCTATTGCTCCCGTCCATCTAGCTCTTTTAGGAAATGGGTCGACGAAGTTGATTTCCCATATCTCAAAGGGTAGTGATGGGACGATTGAATGTAAAGGCATATGATGTTTTGGTAATGGACGTTTGAATCTTTGGCATATGTCGCATTTATGTACATGCAGTTGGCAGTCTTAGAATATTTTTTTCCACCATAATCCTACTTGCGGTATCTTCCTCATGGTTGTGTCACTCTGGTAATGGCCTCTTTCTCACCTTTTGTGTGCCTCATCAATAATATCACTCCTTTCATGTTCTAAGTCATATCTATGTGGTGCCTCATCAAGATCCAGTTTGTATAATTGACCATTTATCAGAGTAAATGGCATTGCTTTGATCACAAGATTCTTTTTCTTATTTTAAGATAATCCCTCTAGTGTTTTTCCTATATGAAAAAACTCACTATTTTGGCCAATTCTACGAGGCATGCTTCAATTCTAAAAAGGTGTGCATCTCAAAGGTTTTCTTCTATATCTGTTGGCTCCTCCCCAATTTCTAGTCGGGATAGGTGATCAGGACGGATGCTCTTCTCTCTTGGTTGTACAATTACTTCAAATTCAAATTCTTGGAATAATAGTAACCAAGGACAAATGCACCCTTGATGAACTGGTTTATTCATGAGGTACTTTAATGCTTGATGAACAATATAAAATATAAATGGATTTTCTAGGAGGTAATGTCAAAACTTCCGCAGAGTGAAGATCATAGCAAGAACTTCCCTTTCATTCATTGAGTAGTTTCTCTCAGATCTGTTGAGTTTCCAACTAGCGTAATCATTATGATGGTCGATCTCTTCATTGTCAGACTAAGCCAATACTGCTACATTCAATGCATCGACATGTACATGGAACTGTTTTGACCAGTCAAGAAACTTGAGAATAATTTCTTTGACTAACTTCTTTTTTAGTAACTGGAATGACTCATCACACTCTCTTGACTGAATGAATGGTAGATATTTCTTAAAAATTTCATCTATGGGGAATAATATATCCAAGTAATCCCTGATGAACCACCTGTAATAACCAGTGTGTCCCAAAAGATTCTAAATTGCTTCTGATTTACCAGGGGTTTCAAGTCTAGAATAACTTTAATCTTTGCCATATCTACTTTGATTCCACCATTCAAATAACATGTCCTAGCAGTATTCTAATCGATGTTGCAAAGTTACATTTTTTAATATTTAATGATAAGTGTATATGTCTTCACCTTTCCAACATTAATATTAAACATTGTATGTGGTCATTCAGCAATATATAGACGGTTTATTCATCAAAGTAGACTGCAATTATTTTGTAAATGTACTCTTGAAAATCTTTGCCGACAATTCGTGAGAATACTGCTAGTGAATTCAGTGAAAATTGTTGTATTTTCTTTGTCTTCTTCTGCGATATGTACTTAATTGTACCCTAAGAAACCATCGGCAAAATAATAACATTCATGACCTGCAACTTCATTTGTAATTCCATTTGCAAATGGAGTAGGAAATTGATGAGTGATTGTTAGTTTATTTAACCCATGGTAATCGACACAAATACGTAATTTAGTCGACTCATTCTTTTTTGGCTGCATGACCATGGGACTTTCCCATTCTAATATTTTTATCAGGTAGATGATATCGACGGCAAGCATCTGCTCGATTTTTTTTGTACAATGGGCTTATACTTATGAGCAAGATTATACAGTGTCTTCTTGATTGGCTTGGCTACTAGAATGAGGTTGATTTTAATCTCCCCCATTTCTTTCACGAGTCCCTTTAAATCTTTGTAGTCATGAGAAAATACATCTTTGTACTCTTTAAGTAAGTCAACAAAATCAGTTATATGTTTTTCTGACCAATAGTTTCCGAGTTGGGAAATCTTTGGTCAATCGTCATTGGATATCTCAGTTTCACATACTTTTGCATTCATACAGTCGAGTGCCTTTGAATCGTCGAGTCATTGGTCCCCTACTTTTACTTCTTGATAGGTTGGTGGGAAGTCTAGTTTTTCTCATTTCTCAATTTATTGTTTGTCAACTTTGTACACTGATTTCATTATTTTGTGGTTCTCCGGATAATCTTTCTTCCAACAAAAAAATTGGCCAAGAATAAGTTGTTCTTCCATTTCTTATTGGTTGTCCAATTGTAGGTCTAATGTTTGTAACACAAAACTACATGTCGATGAGGTATCGGTTGCTGCTATTTGATTTTCAGATGGCTATTTTTTTATAAAATCCTTTATTTTTTGAACTGCGCCATTGAGTTCTTATTCCTGTGATTTGAATTCAAAGTCTTTGATGAAATTCTCTCTCAATTCTTTCCATTGCAAGGATTGTCCTTAAGCCTCCTCTATTTTATTCCATTTATTGGGCAAGTCGCGAGTGTTTGGGAACATATGAGGCCAAGCTCTTTCATCTTTGTATCTAATCATTCGCCATTCTGAATCACAATTTTTTTTGTGACGAATGGGGTCCTGCCCAAGGGTAAAGATGGGTATGTATGCTTGTGTTGAGAGCTTCTGTCCTCCAAAACGATCAATGAAATATGTTGTCGTTGTTGTCCATGTTTGAAGTTGGCATGAATGGGTGTCCCACCATCTTATTGCCTGAACCATGGAGGTTTGTACCAAACTCTGCATCCTACTTTGTTCACTAATAGATTTTGTCACTTATCCAACATGATTTATAGGTGACGCTCATTCATTGAAGTGAATCATATCGTTGGTTTTTGTCGGAAGTAGAGATAGAATTCCTCTACAATTATTTTCTTTTAAAATAGGTATTGCTTTGATAGAGTAACAAGGTCATATTTACATTGTCAGAATTTCCTCAATCGCCCAACACCCCTTAGCTTTAGATTCATAACTATGAACTTGCCATTCATGAAGCTCTGTATAATAATTCTAGCCAATCAAAAGAGGAGAGATTCTTAGAATTTCACCAAAAGCATTTGGTTCGACATTGTCATGGTCTTCATGCAGTACTTGGTATGGTCCTATCGCTTTTTTTTCTTCTTCACAAGTTTCGATCCACAACTTTCCTTCTTGTGGGTCTAGAGGAATAATAATTTTCTAGTCATTTCCTTTAAGCTTGATTTTGTCTCTCTAATGATATCATTGCTTTCATCCTCCTTCCTTGTGGTATTCCAACTAGAGCAAGATATTTAGCTATCTCGTCTACTAAATCAATGACTTCGAAATCAATTATCATTGGGATTCCCATTATTGAAGTTTTAACTTTCCTTAACATCCCAATACGCTCTCTAACCCTTTGGCCGACAAGTTTAAGATAATTAGTTCTTTTGTGTCGATTTCATCTACCCATGTTTATCCATGTCTCTCTTGGGAATATATTGACTTGAGATCCAAATTTGACAACAACTTGTTTTACCATATATCCATTTATTTCAAGATTGACTTGTGGATCATGATCTTCAATTTCTTTCCTTGCAAGAGTTGTTGAACATTCTTACATTTTTCTCTACTTTCATTACAATCTTATAACATGTTCAAAAGTTTTACCAGATGGTCAACTAATTTTTCTTAATTTAAAAGTTCTAAAAATTATTCTAGTATTACATCCTTTACCAGTTTCAGTGAGTCAGCTTCCTTGGTAAATAAATTAACTGCTCTTGTCATTGTGTCGTTCTGTATCTGGATATCTGGATATCTTGTCACATTTTTGGTAGGTCGAATAACTAGCTAATTATTATATTTTTTGGCGCCTAACCTCGTAACAACATGAAGATTCTTTGACTTCAATAGATCTTATTTCAGAACGATTTTTAGTAAATTGATGGTTCTTTTATTTAAAACTTTTTCGATAATTTTCGGACAATATTCTAATAAGTGATTTCCCAGGCGCCACATGTTACAGAAGCACAGGTCGATTTTGACTTTTGGTGGATAGTTAGGGGTTGTATGCCCTCATTGCCAACAAGTGAAATAATAGAATCTTCCTCGACCTTGACCTCGTCCACAACCTCTGTCGTTATATCCTCCACGTCAACCACCATAACCTTCTCGACATTTCCACGTCTGCAATATGAATATGTTTCTTTAAACTGATTTGTGGCTTGGGTATGGTACACAGCGTGATAGTTTGGTTTATATTTTTGTTGAGCGGACACTCTTGTGTTGACAGTGTATTATCTTTGAAAATGGCGCACCATTTGGGTTTAGCATTCTGAAGATTGTATTGATTGTATTTAGTCATATGATTAGAGATGACCTGACATATGCCGTAATATATATCAGATTGTATTTGTCAGACATCCTAATCAAAATGATCGGTATATTTGTAATTGTACTTAGTATGACCTTCGGTCCTATAGTTGGTGTGCCACAAGTTATTCTTATGGAGTGTCAATGCAAGCGACGAATTTTATAATTGTTCAATTCTATCTTCAAGTTTGTTATCAGTTAATGAGACAATCAACTGACCTTCATCATCTATTTCTATTCATTGTGCAAATTTAAGAGCCTCTTCACATGTCATGACTTCATGCATTCTAAGAGGGTCATGAATCTTCTAGAGAAGACCAACTACATACTATTGGACTAATAAGTGTTCATCGATAACATATGGGATCTGAATTAACAGATCCTTGAATATTTTATTGTATTCCCTCATTGTTTCATTTGGTCATTGCTTAATATATTTTAATTTTTGTGTTGCAAGATGTTTAACATCCTGAGCCTTGAAAAAGGTGAGGAAGTTGCTATTAATTTCATCCTTTGACTTCGGTTGTTTCCCAGTAAGCTTCATAAACCATGTCAAAGCTCGCTTCCTCAAGGTAGTTGCAAACTGAGTCATTTGCTTATTTTCATCAATAATTTCATTTGTAGACCGAAAATTTTCAACCAATGCTTTTTTGGATCCTCATCACTCTCATAGAGCAAAATGTGATTTAATTCCATTGTTCTTATCGAAGGTGTCAACGTTTCTATTGTTCAGTTATTACTTAGATGTTTGTTTATAGCAGTGTCAATGGTAGGTCGACTATTCTTAAGTGATCTATTGTGTTCCTTATCAACGATTTATCTCGTCACTGACCAGTCGGTTTGGCATGCATTATCAATGTATTATGTAAATCGATTCACTCTTGGTCGTGTCTCTTCGTCGACCAAACTCATACTTTCAACTTCTTTAGCGGATATTAATTGCGGCAGGGGGGCAAGATCGTGAGATTAATAATTTGGAGAAGTACTTTTTCAATTTCCTGATTCTCACTGTTTGGTTGATTTTCGTCAGAATTTACAGCTTCTAGTTTATTGTCTTTGTTATGCCAAACAATGGGTAATGTTGAATAATATCATGATGATTGTTGAAGGAAGTCTCTTACAATAGGACTTGGTATATTTGTAGTCAGAATATGTCAAATGGTAGGACCAAACTCATATATTTCCATTGCATCTACCTACACTCTAGGACTTACAAGTAGACCATTATTCTCTGTCAAGGCAAGCGATGCAACACCTCTCAACTCATCTGAGGAGTCTCGTGCATCTTCGCTCATGCACTCACGATTCTACATTCTCGTTCTCTGGTATTCTTCTCTATTTTGTTCCTGTCATTACTTTAATTTGTCCCCTTGCTATTTTCTGGATATTGGTCGACTACTTGTATTGTTGGTTATAAATTTTTTGAGCGCTTTCTTGATGTTGCTTTTTGGCAGATGACCATCTTCCTTCCATCTTTATAATTATTCAACTACTTCTCCAAGTTTGCTTCTCTCTTTTTCTTTACCTTATTTGTTTATCTAACTCGACTAGCCCCTCCAATAGTTGGGCAAGTTTGACAGGTACTTTGACTTGGATATTGGCACAAATTTCTAGGCAAATTATTGATTTGTAAAGCTTGCTCAAGAATAATTTCTCTTGAGAAAAGTTTTTGGGTTTTCTCCCAAGGTTGGGTTTCCTAGGGTTAAATTATTATCTCTATTATGCATGATTGTTTATCTATGATCTTTATTTTTTATGTTGCATTTACTATTGATATTTTCTGAAGTGTAATTATTCAATGATATTAGTGACATAAAGTACTAATTGAATATCACTAGGAAATAATTATCTAGTGGAAAATTGTATCTATTGCACCCTTGCATAGAAAAGTCAACATGGAATCAAAGCAATGTTGAAAGAGCAGCCATTAAAGTTAGCCGAAGAGACAAATAGTGTCAATCCACAAAGTAAAATACAAGTTGGATGGTGCTACTAACTTCAACAACTTTTTTGGATTATAGAGATCTTGTCAAAATGGTGCCAAGCCTCAGAGTAGAAGACAAGTTGGATGGTGCTACTAACTTCAGATATTGGAAGACCATGATACAACTTGTCTTGGAAAAAATGATATTCATAATTATGTGAAGGAATTTGTTCCAAATCCAGAGGGAGTTGAGGATAAAGACAAGCATAAGAAGAATGATGCTAAAAGGAATCATGATATATTCTATAAAGGACCATTTGATTCCTCGTAATGTTGAGTTGAATACTACCAAAGAGTTGTATGATGCCTTGGTGGGATTATATGATAGCAAAAACATTAGTTGGAAGCTAACCTTGAAAAATCCTCTCCATAGTGTCATGGTGAATAAATCATATTTTGTTGTCTCTTATCTTAAGAAAGTCTCACAATTGAGAGATGAGTTTAGAGCCATTGGAGATACTATTGATGATTCAGAACTTGTTACAGTGACTCTAAATGGTTTTCCATCCTCATGGGAGCCATTCAGTGAGGGAATTTGTACACGATAAAATTTCCCCAAGTTTGATAAGCTATGAACTGATTGTTTCCAAGAGGAGTCCAGATTGTTGTCCAGGAACATCTTGCAGAGTCCACGCAATGAAGAAACTCAAGCCCTTGCAAGTCATACAAGGAAAGGAAAAGGAAGAAGGAGCTTAGGAATTTTTTATAAGAATAATACAGGTAGAAGAACCACTATATTTCTAGATCATCAGAAGAAGGATATGTCAAAATCAAGTTCTTTGATTGCCATGATTTTGGAAACTATGAATCCTAGTGTCCTCAAAGGAAAAGGAAACAAAAGAAGCATGCATCAACAACTGATGTTCATGATGATGATGAACATCAACCTCAAAAGAAGACTAAGGAATCTAATCTTGATAAGATTGCAGATGGACTTCAGAAATATTACTTCTTTTGACACTCATTAATGATTTTTTCAAGAATGCCAAGGATGACGTATTCAATGGGATCGAAAAGTTCAAAGCTCAGGTAAAAATCTTGACAGGGAAGAAGATCAAGGTTTTGAGATTAGATAATGGAGGAGAGTATACTTCCAAGGAATTCAATGATTTTCTTCTAGGAGGCAAGGATCAAGAGGGAGTTGACAGTTCCCTACAACCCTCATCAATTTCTTCCTTGATCAATAGATAGTTTTTTCCAATCATATTTTTCTGCTTTTTGATTTATTTTTTTAGTCGACCTCTTGACCTTTGAAATTGTATGCTTTGGATATTCTAAAATGATTGCTTGGTTATGATGTTTTATTTTTTCCATGGCCTCTTGAATGGGATTTGTGGAAAGGAAGAAAAAGTCCATTATGGGGGCTACCAAGGCGATGACAACATCAAGAAGTACAAATAAAGGTTTGTGGCAACAGGGTTCTCCGAGATAGAGGAAGTGATTATGAGGAGACTTTCTGCTCTAGCCGCCAAATGGTCAAATTCCTTTATGGCCTAAGGGTTCGAGCATAAAGTGATTGGTGTTCTAGATGGAGGATTATCTAGATTTTTAGGATGTCCAAGAGCAAGCTAGATGATTGAAAGGGCTTCCAGTTTAAAGGGAGCATATACTCGAGCAAAGTTGGAAGGGGAAGCCTTCTAAGAGGATGTCATGGGTTGAGAATGTCTGACTAAATGCATATAAATGTGAGGTATCTAGGAGTAGTTTTCATTTTATGAGGGGACCATGTTAGACAACTGGGTATACTTCAGTGACAAAGGAAGCAATAATGACAGGAGGATTTTCTTACATGACAAAGGGAGCAACCAGGATTTCCACAGGAGGAGTTGCTTCAGTGTCGGAGGGAGCACCCAGTCAAGGTGACTAGAAAGAAGTTGTGGTGATGGATCCAGTGAAGGAAGCTGGCTAGTTTATGGTTGAGTTGAGGCATGTAGAAAAGCATGTGTCGAGGCACTTGTGTGGTACAATTGGATATGGTATGAGAAATGGTGTAGAAGGGAACAGTGAAGCTCCAATACATATCCTCAAACGAGCAAATTGCAGACATTCTCACCAAGCCTCTATCTATAGCGAAGTTTGTATACTTTAGAGACAATCTTGGGTGATGCAAAGTGTCTCCCTCTCAGAGAGGGAGTGTTCGTGTTTCTATAGCTTGTAGAATAGGGTAGACATTCTCCCACAGGTTCATGCTAATTTAACTAGGGGAGAATCATACACTCAACTGTTGGGCCATGTTGATTTGGCTAGGGGTAAATGGCCTGGAGTATTTATGCTTGCATAACAAGGTCAGACTTTCTCCTAAGAAGCCATACTGATTTGGTTGGGTCATGTTTATTTTACCAAGGGAGACTGATAAATTTACCCATGGAGCCATGTTTATTTGGCTACAGGTTAATGGTGAGGGAAACTGTAGCATAGGGTAGACATTTTTCCATTAGATCCATGTTTATTTTCATTCAAAAGATCATGTTGAATTGAACAAGGTAAGAATGATACATTCACCTAAGGAGCCATCTTGATTTGGCTAGGCCATCCTGATTTGGCCATGGGTGAATGGCCTAGGGGCAAACCTTGTTCTAAAAAGCCATGTTGATTTGGTTGGGTTATCATGATTTGAACAGGGGAGATGGATACATTTACCTGAGAAGTATTGGGAAGTATTTTCGCATGCCAAGAGGCCTCCTAAGTCGGCCTAGAAGAATTACAGAAATTAAAATAAAACAAATTTTATTTTTGGGTTTCATGTAGGCTCAAAAGGGACAAGTTGACCCCACCACAAAAGGGTGTGTCCCTTGAGGTAAATGTACCCATTTGACTTGTATATATTTAGATGATGTGACACTTCATTTGATCACTTAGTTATCGTCATCTCTCTTTTATATTAGCCACACATGGGAGAAGATAGAGGATGAATTTGACTGAAATTTGGACTTCGGTATTGGCATAGATTTCTAGACAAATTATTGATTTCTCCTAAAGAAAAATTGTTGGCTTTTCTCCAAAGGTAAAATTTGTTGTTCCTATTATGCATGGTTGTCTCCTTGTGATCTTATAGTTTTTCGTTGCATTATTGTTGAGATTTTTTATGTACAATTTCTCAATGATATCAATGGCATAAAGATAAATTACTAAAGATCATTAGGTAGTAATAATCAAATAAGAAAATTCGATTTCTATTGTTCATATTATAGAAAAAACATGGTATCAAAGTTTTGTTAAGAGAACAAGCCTAGGGAAGTCGTTGATCTCAAGAAGAGGAGTCGTAGAACAAGAGAAGGATTGTCGCAGCAAGGAAGAAACACTGGAGCATCGAGTTCTATGGATGGAAGGGTTGGTTTCCCTAGTCACAATTTGCGAGGAAGGTCAAAGTATATGATAGAATTCAGTGTGTAAGGGTCATTGTTGTTTGAGGTTGAGAGAGGGTCATATCTGCCCCAAGAAGGCCTTGAGTGTTGGCTACAAGTCTGACAAGGAAACCCAAAACTTATGCTGAGGCTAGATCAAGGCTAAAAGAACCTGTCAGAGAGCTTGGGGTAATAGAAGAAGGCTAGCCGAGTTGGGCCATAGGTCTGTTAATACATGCCCAGAAGAAACAAGAAGGGATGAGGTTGATTAATGTATCCACGAGGTTGCAGGGTCAAAGGCCACAAAGTCATGAACTACAGGGGTAAAGGAGGGTAAACGGAGCCTAGAATAGGCCGCAATTTAGCATAGTTTGATCGAGGAATGATTAAGGCCTCAGGAAAGTTAGTCGCAGGCTGGCTTAACCCTATAAGCAAGGTTGCAGTGAATCAGAGATGAACCAAGGGCTCTAAATTTTGTGAGAGAGTTGCTAGAGTTGAGACAAGATGATGTTGCAGAAGTGGGCTAATCAACAACTAGAGTTGGAAATATCCAAAAGGTCATTTGCATCATATCTTTAAGATTGAGGGAATGGGAATTGAAAGTGGTATGAAGGAGAAGTAAAAAATTAGCACAAGTAGAAGGATCAGGAGTTCTACAAGAAAAGGAAAATGTTGGCAATGTTTAACAAACTGGAGGTGGATCTTCCTCGGGAGTTTGTCAACCCTCCTACTGCTGGCACAAACCAAGCCTTGGATTTGAGATAAACTAAGAAACAATTGGTAGACATTGATAGTCCCCATGGATTCAACACATACATTCATCACAAAGAAGCTCTACTCATGCCCAAGTCCTTTGGAGTTGTGGACAATGTGTTTTGTGTGTTTGTGGGCACCATTCGAAATTTTCCATTGTTGAGACAAGATTACGGACTTACCAAGAATGTCATTGAGGTGATGGTCACAATAGAAGCTTTTAAAACTTTGTGTTACAAAGGGTCATTTCTTTCTAATAAAATATTAAATCACTTCGAAGGCTCTTTTTCATTTCTTCTATTTGATAGCAGTTCCAAGAATGTATTTTTTGTTAGGTACATAGACGGAAAATGTTATCTCTTTTGGATTTGTACATCAGATGGTTCATTAACATTTTTTTGGTGATGATCAAGTTTTGAAGATTGGATGTGAAACATATTTTGCATCATTCCCTATTTTTTTTTTAGAATAAATGTAGCTAGCAACGTATATGAGGAATAAAGGATTAGTCCAAGTGCATTAGTTTGTTGTGGAGATCATTCCTAGGGTGGCCAAGACTGGTTGAAGTCTGTGGAAAAAAGAAGTTTGTCGCAGCCTGATCCAAGTGGATGTTGGTGGCCACCCACCTATTCCACTTGGACCCCCACAGTTAGGTCCCTATAATACTAGTGTAACCCCTTATTCTTATTAGTACAACCCCCTTATTATATTGTGGTGTTCATGTAGTCCCCATATTGTTATTATTGTGCCCCATAGAAGCCCACTATTGTTATTATTGTACCCTTACATTATTATTGTTTTGTCAGCTCTGATTATATTATGAACCTTTAGACTCCTATATATAGAAAGAAGGTCTTGTCATTTGTATCATCCAAGAATTGTTCATTTGTGTAATGTAAAGGAGGTTTCCCCCTCGAAGAGGATTATTTCTAAGGTGTCAATATATCTTTTCTATCTTTTTGTGAGCTAGTTTCATAACATTTGGTATCAGAGCTTTAGATTCTAGGGTTTTTGCTGCTCGAAACAGGTCATCGTGGCATTTTTGCTATAACCTTTTTTCTGTGATGTTTAAGAAGCTAAAGAAAAAACCCATTTGATACAAAATCACATTGAAGCTCGCGTCCAAATTTCAGATCTTGTGTCACTATAATTTCGGATATATGATCTGAAGAATTTAGGGTTTTTGGAAGCTCCAAAATTTCATCTAAAACAGGTCATTGTGGAATTTTCGCTATAACGTTTTCGCTACGAAGTTTCAGAACATAAAAGAAAAACCCATTTGAGAAGAAAGTTGTCTGAACTTTGGGTCCGAATTTTAGATCTTTTCTCACTATATTTTCAGATATATGATCTGAGGAAGTTAGGGTTTTGGCAGACTCCTGAATTACATCCTAAATAGGGACCTTGGGAAAATCGTCATAACTTTCTCTCTGAGCGTCAAATTGAAATTTCGTAAGAAGTTGCAGAAAGAGGATAGACTATAGTTTTCTGTGTATCGGTTTTAGCTCCTAAGGTTGAAATAGTGACATGAGAAACTTTGTACAAGTTCGATCTACTGAACCAGTCTATAATCGGGTCATCGTGGGAGATTTGACATAATGCTTCCTTACAGAATCCAATCTTGATCAGACTTTCAGGGTTAGAAAGAGGACTCAGAGGGCTACTATAGGACGAAATTTCAAAACTTGGAGATTCGAAATTACAGAGTTACAGTCGTTTCAAGATCGAGCTCCTAAAATCAAGAAAAGGCAATATGAGGAAGTTTGATGGCAAGGATCCGATAAATTGGATACTACAGATGGAGAAACATTTTGATCTACATGAGGTGCAACTATTACAAAAGGTATGTATTTCATCTTCATATTTAGAATCGAATCAATTTTTATGGTATAAAGGGTTGTGTTCTCGTAGAACACTTGTCACTTGGTCAATTTTCACGGAAGAAATGATAGCACATTATGAGGATACAAAGAGTAACACCTTCTTTAGCCAATTGATCAATCTCAAACAAATGGGTTCAATGGCAAAGCACATCGAGGATTTCAAAAAATTGAATATAAGGATAAATGATATTCCAAAGAAGAAAAGGATTGATGCCTTCATAGGGACTTTAAAGGATAACATTCAACATGAGGTTCATCTTTGGGAACCTAATTCATTGGAGAAGGCATTCAGGTTGGCAAGAAAAACTGAAAGAGAAATTATGGAAACAAAGAATCCTAGCACTCATGACTATAATTATGGAAGTGTTTTTTCTCCTAGCCTACCACAACCTATAAGGTTTGCACCTTAACAATTGGAAGAAAAAAGAGAAAAAGGGCTTTGTTACAATTGCGATAAAAAATACACTAAAGGTAATAAGTGTGCTGAAAAGAAATTATTTTACATGGATTATGAAGAGGAGGAAGAAAAGGATCAAGAAACATCAAAAGAAGAGGTTATACACTAGGAACCAACCCCAAAGAAAGAAGAAATGAATCTGACCATATATTGTAAAGAATTGGAAATAATTACCACTCCTCAAACTCTCAAGATAGAAGGACATATCAGGAAGAAAAAGGTTCAAGAAGTGAAAGATCACATCGAGAAAGAAGAAATGAATCCTATCATATCTTGTAATGCATTGGCCGGAATTACCACTCCTCAAACTATCAAGATAGAAGGACATATCAAGAAGAAAAATGTTCAAGAAGTGAAAGATCACATCGAGCATCAAGAAATGAATCTGACCATATCTTGTAATGCATTGGAAGAAATTACAACTCAAACTCTCAAGATAGAAGTACATATCAAGAAGAAAAAGGTTCAAGCAGTGAAAGATCAAATCAAGCATCAACAAAAAGTTCTCCAACTTTTAAAGGATAACATCACTTTGGTGCAGAATCAAATGAAACAAGAGGAAAATCAACATCGCAGTGAAAGAATTTTTGATGTAGGCGATTGGGTATTTTTACGGCTAGATCTCAAGCAAGATATTGATGAGAAGGAAACATTGGCAATACTACATGCACTTCAGAAATGGTGACCTCACCTAATGGGAAGACACTTCAAGGTAAAACTGGATCATGATAGTCTGAAATAATTTTTAGAACAAAGATTAGCTTTAGAAGAAAAGAAAAAATGGGTCACAAATATGTTGGGTTATGATTTTGAAATCATCTACAAAAACGGGAAACCAAATGTTGGTGCAGATGCACTCTCAAGAAGGGATGAGAATGTGGAAGCATTGTCTTGTGCTATTTCTATTATCCAACCAGATTGGATAAACGAAGCAAGGGATGAATGGAAGAAGGACGAAGAAGTGTGGCCACTCATTCAAAATTTACAGAAGATCCCAATGCAAACAATATTGCGATAACTTGACGAGGAAGGAAAAATCATATTGGAACCTAGAGCAGTCACAGAAACAAGAACCCGATAACTACGAGATCAATCAATTTCAGAGCATCTCATCCAGCGGAAGAACTTACCCGTTGAAGATTCCACAGGGGAGGAAAAGAATTTTATACAGAAGCATCGAGAACTACTCAAGCGTTGAGGACAACACTTTTTGAAGGAGAGGGGCATGTTAGGTCCCTATAATACTAGTGTAACCCCTTATTGTTATTAGTACAACCCCCTTATTATATTGTGGTGTTCATGTAGTCCCCATATTTTTATTATTGTGCCCCATAGAATCCCACTATTGTTATTATTGTACCCTTACATTATTATTGTTATGTCGGCTCTGATTATATTATGACCCCTTAGACTCCTATATATAGAAATAAGGTCTTGTCATTTGTATCATCCAAGAATTGTTCATTTGTGTAATGTAAAGGAGGTTGCCCCCTCGAAGAGGCTTATTTCTAAGGCGTTCATCTATATTTTCTATATTTTTCTTTTAGTTTTTCAGTTTCCTTAATTATAGCACAATTTACTATATTTGGCAGTTTTTCAGGTCTTCAACTTCCTGAGCCATTTTGAGGCCCTAAACAACATTTTTTGAGAAAATCGATGAAAACATTGATATTTACCCATGTTTTCCACTCAAAAGTTGTAGTAATTGAATAGATCTTTCTAAAGAGGAATTGTGTGTGTCAAACGGAGATCATATACCAAAGTTACGACCCCGTAAAGTTGATGTACCAATTTACCCAAACGGGGCCCATAGTTTTGGCTCTTCATCTCCTAGGGTTAGGTTTTTGGATGTTTAGGTTATTCCATTGTTTCTCAATAATAAATTGGCCTTTGAGCCTCATTGTAACACAGTTCAAAGGCATGCATGAGCCACATCTCTTCTCAAAGATAAGCTACCATCGCCTGAGCTAGTCTTATTTTCATTCTGTTTGTAAGCATATTTCAGTGTTTGATATTAATGAAATCAAGTGTTATTTCTGCTACATCTATGTATTTATGGTTATATCTGTAATTTGTTGTGTTCTTGTTTAAGTTTATATCAGTGGTATCAAAGTGGCCTACTCTTTCTCTGTTTTTCTTTGCATGTCCCCAATGAGGTCGGGATATAAGGAGTTAGGACTCGAACTAGTCGAACCTTTGCAAGACCAGCCCTGTAAATCTCGACGACCTCCTATGGCAGAAGAGAAGAAAGACGAGGGGGCAGGAGATCCTTTCAAAATCTTTCTCGAATAATCCCTCGAGCGACAGAGGAACGCGATGATGGACAACTTTGCCCAAATCCATCAACGCCTACCCAAATGCAACGCATCTCCTTCCAGCGGCTACTTTGGAAGCACACACCCTTTAAAGTACAATTTAACTTTGACATCCCCATATTTGAAGGTCAAATAGATGCGGATGCTATAGATAAATGTTTAAATTTTCTAGAAGGATATTTTTATGTTCATGATTTTTCCAGCTGGGAAAATATTACTTTTTCACTTCTCAAAGTTGCCCCCCCCCATCAAGGACTGGTGGGAACCCTACTATGAGAAGAAGGACAAAATTACACCCCCATTATTTTCATCCGCACCCACTTGGAATTCGTTCCAGGATGCCATCAAGGAGCAGTACTACCCTATCGGGAACTATGAGGATAAATGCATAAAGTGGACCATGTTGTGGCAGGGAAGGGACCAAGACGTGTCAGAGTTTACCAATGTTTTCCATACCCTTCACACGAAGTTGGGTATCAAGGATTCTGAGCGACATTTCGTACTCAAGTAATGTGGATGTATGCACAGGTACATCCAGGATGATATGGAGTTCCTAGATATCTCCTTGCTCGTCATGGTGTACTGATATGTTGTCAAGATTGAGTAGAATTTTAAATAGAAAAATCAAAACTTTGGATCTGGGAATCCGAATCAAGGGAAAGGCACGCCAAACCGCAGAGCAAAGGTCAAATCTAAGGCAGGGTGACTAGGGATAACCCACCGAGTCCATAAGAAAATAACAACACCACGAAGACAAAGAAGGACACGGGAAAGTGGTATGAGTTCCATAAGAGCTCCACTCACAACACAAGTAAGTGTCGTGACAAGCACTCAATGGTGGTCGAGCTAAAGGCTTCATAATTAGACGCATATTCTGACTTTGAGTTAGAACTTGACAAGGGGAATGATAAAGGGAAGAAGATCATTGATGCGGAGCCTAGTGCCACCGTGGCCACCACCAAGATCTAGAAGATTGAGACTGAAGATCTATAGGATGGTAAACGCCTATTCCACTCACAGATATGGGTGAAGGGTTCTCTGTTGCAGTTCATTATAGACAACGAGAACTAAAAGAACCTCATTTCAGTAGAGGTCGTGAAGCGGATGGGCCTACCAACTACAACACATCCTCAGTCCTACACCATCGAGTGGCTTCACCAAGGACAAGATCTCTGCATCAGCCAACAGTGCCACCTCCCCTACAGCATTAAGCCCTTCATGGATGAGGTATTGTGTGATGTTGATCCTCTTGAAGTTTGTGATGTATTATTAGGACAACCATACTTGTGGAAGAGACATGTTGTATATGAGTCTAGACCTCGCTCTATTATTATTTATTTGGATAATAAGTTATACAGGATATCGGAGGTAGTCCCGCCTACCGCCATCTCTTTAATTTCTTCTAAGAAATGCAATAAGATCATCTCCGAGACTGGGAAATTTATTTTCTTTCTGATTCGCTCTCAAAGTAAGGGGAAGATCGTAGCCACAATCATGGCCCCTGGGAAGTGTTCCTCCATGCAAAAGAAGAAGGTGGATACGGTCGTGGAAGAATACAATGACATCTTCTCCTCACCCACAGGGGTACCCTTGCACTGTCAGGTCAAGCATTCGATCAATATGACTCTAGAGCACCTCTACCCAACGGGTCGATATATCGTCACTCCATTCTGGAAAATGAAGAGATCAAGCAGAAAATCCAAGAGTTGCTACAAAAAGGGCACATCCAACCAAGTTCCTCACCTTATGGGAGCTCGATTGTACTTGTACAAAAGAAGGATGGGACCTGGAGGCTCTGCATTGATTATTGGGCACTAAACAAAATCACTGTCAGGAATAAGTATCCAATCCCATAAATTGATAACCTTCTGGACAAACTCAAGGGGACCAAGTATTTCAGCAAGATTTATTTGAAGCCTGGCTATCATCAAGTTCCAATAATGCCCACAAATGTATGGAAGACCGCCTTCAAATCCAAGGAAGGCCTTTTTGAATGGTTGGTTATGCCTTTCGCGTTGAGAAATGCCCCTGCTACTTTTATGAAGATAATGGATGACATATTGTAGCCCGTCATCAACTCCTTCGTGGTTGTTTATCTCAATGACATCCTCATCTTCAACATGAGTTGGGAAGAACACTTGCAACACATTCGGCAAGTCCTTCAAACCCTTCAGAAGCACAAACTGTGTGCCAACTTGGAGAAATGAAAATTTGGCATGAGAAATGGAAGCATTACATTATGGGGAAGGAGACAGTCATCCACACAAATCACCGACCTCTTCATTTTATACAGACACAAGGGAAGTTGTAGAACGATCTCCATCAGAAGTGGTCTGCATATCTATAATAATTCCACTTGAACATTAAATACAAAAAGGGCAGCACCAATCATATTGCAGACTGCCTCAGTCAGCCCCTAGTTTCAGCATTGGCTACTGTTCTCAACTCTTGTGGCCACGAGACCTCTGGATGGTCGTAACTATACAAAAATGATCCAGAGTTTGCCTCCACATACCATATGCTAGTATATGGAAAGTAAGTTCTTGATTTCCACCTCCACAACGCTTTATTATGCTATTTGGGCCACGTTTGTGTCCCTTCAAGCGAGCGTTCCAAGCAGATTTGGGAGGCACAATACAGTCGAGTCGTGGGACACTTTAGTGTGGAGAAAATTGTGGATGTACTACAAAAGTACTTATATTGGTTAAAACTTCGACTGGATTTTGGGAAATATATCACATCTTGCATTGCATGTGTCATCACCAAGCCAACCATCAAGAATAAAGGCTTGTACACTCCTCAGCCTACACCCACCCAACCATGGGAATCCATCATCATGGACTATATGTCTAGCGTCCCTTCTACCAAGCATGGTAATGACTGTGTATTTGTGGTCATGGACAAATTTTCTAAGATGGCTATATTGGCGAGTTGCAAGAAGAGTATAACAGTAAAGGACACTACTAAAATCTTCTTTGAACGAGTATGGGTCCATTTTGGCATCCCAAAAACCATTATATCAGATAGGGATAACATGTTCCTTAGCACATTCAGGTCAAGCCTCTAGACACTATTGGACACCAAGCTCACCAAGCTAACTACCTTCCATCCCAAAACTGATGGCCAAACGGAGGTCGTCAATAGGATGATATTGCACATACTCCGCATGTACATACTCCAAACCTGGGATGAGAGTCTTCGCTATCTACAGCACAGTTACAATAGAGCTCTCCATAGCTCGATTGGTCACAGTCCCTTTCAAGTGGGTCTAGTATTTCAACCATTGTGTCTGATTGATGTTGTCATTCCTCATGAGACTACACAAACAGAATCCACACATGTATTGTCTCAGGCATATTTATTAAAGGCATCCAACACATCTTCCATCAGGTTCATGACATCTTAGAGAATTCAAATTCCAAGTACAAGCAGCGACATGATCAACATCGGATGCCACACAAGTTTCTGGTGGGTGACAATGTTTGGTTGCATTTGTAGAAGGAACGTCTTACTGGAGCCCATCAAAAGCTCATACCACTCTGATATGGTCCTTACACCATTGCCAAGGTTGTGGGAAACAATGCTTTTGAGTTCATCATTCCCCTATTCCTTAGCCTACACCTAGTGTTCAATGTGGATTGCCTTCGATTATACTTCCCACCATTACAGGACACATCATGCATTACAGAACATATCACACCAATAGATTTAAACCTAGACTGCATGGAATAGGCCACAACTAATCAAATTATGGACTCACAAATCAAGAACACTCACTAGCAGAAGATCCAACTATATCGGGTTGTCCAAGCTAGCCAACTCCTGCACCAAGGCAAGTGGCTCACTAGGAACCAAGGTCAACAGAAGTTTCCCCATCTCATGGAGGCACTCAACGCGATGGGGACCATTGCTTTCGAAGGGGGGAGGACTGATCCAAGTGGATGTTGGTGGCCACCCACCTATTCCACTTGGACCCCCACCACTTTCTCTTTCATTTTTTTAGTTTCCTTAATTGTAGCACAGTTTACTATTTTTGGCAGTTTTTTCGGGTCGTGAACTTCCGGAGCCGTTTCGAGGCCTTAAACGTTTTCGCGAAAACCAAGGAAAACATGGGTCTTAGACCGATATTTTCCACTCAAAAGTTGTAGTCGTTGGATAGATCTTTCTAATGAGGTATTATACAAATGAAACGAAGATCGTATTCCAAAGTTACTACCCCATGAAGTTGATGTACTGATTTACCCAAATGGGCCCATAGTTTTGGCACTTCATCTCCTAGGGTTAGGTTTTTGGATGTTTAGGGTTTTCCATTGTTTCTCAATAATAAATGGGACTTTGAGCCTCATTGTAACACAGTTTAGAGACATGTATCTACCACATCTCGTCTCAGAGACAAGTTACCATCCCCCAAGCTAGTCTTATTTCTATTCTATTTGTAAGCATATTTCAGTATTTGATATTAATGAAATGAAGTGTTATTTCTGTTGCATCTTTGTATTTATGGTTATATATGTAATTTGTTGTGTTCCTGTTTAAGTTCAGATCAGTGGTATTAGAGTGGTCTACTCTTTCTCTGTTTTTCTTTACATGTCCCCAATGAGGTCAAAATATAAGGAGTTAGGGTTCGAACTGGTCGAACCTTTGCAAGAACAACCACGTAAATCCCAACGGCCTCCCATGGCAGAAGAGAAGAAAGATGAGGGGGTAGGAGATCCTTTCAAAATATTGCTCGAAGAAGCCCTCGAGGGGTAGAGGAATGCGATGATGAACAACTTTGCTCACATCCTCAGCGTCTACCCAAAAACGACACATCTCCTTCCACCAGCTACTCTAGAAGCACCACACCCTTTAAGGTACAAGTTAAATTTGACATCCACTATTTGAAGATTAAATAGATGCAGACACCGTATCTAAATGGTTAAATCTACTAGATGGATATTTTTATGTTCATGATTTTTCCAGCCGGGAAAAGATTACTATTGCACTTCTCACAGCTGCCCCCCACTTCAAGGACTGGTGGGAAACCTACTATGAGAAGAAGGAAAAAAGTACACCTAACCAGTTTCAGTCTCACCCACTTGGAATTTGTTCCAAGATAACATCAAGGAGCATTACTACCCTTTCGGGAGCTAAGAGGATAAATACATTAAGTGGACCATGCTACGGCAGGGAAGGGACCAAGACGTGTCGGAGTTTACCAATTTTTTTCATACCCTTCGCACGAAGTTGGGTATCAAGGATTTTGAGAAGAATTTGGTACTCAAGTACCATGGTTTTCTACAACAGTACATCTAGGATAAGATGGAGTTCCTAGACATCTCCTCACTCAGCACGACGTACACATATGCTGTCAAAATTGAGCAGAAGTTTAAACAGAAAAAGTGAGACTTTGGATATGTAAATATGAATTAAGGGAAAGGCGTCGCCAAACCGAAGAGCAAAGGAAAGAGCCAAGGCAAGGCAACCCAGGATAACTCGTTGAAGCCGCAAGAAAATAAAAACACCACGAAGACAAAGAAGGACACAAGAAAGTGGTGTGAGTTCCATCAGAGCTCCACTCACAACACAAGTGAGTATCAGGCCAAGTAGTCACTAGTGGTCAAGCTAAAGACTTTTGAATCATACACATGTTCTGACTATGAGTCAGAACCTGACAAGGGCAATGACAAAGGGAATCAAATCATTAACGCGGAGCCCAGTTCCATCGTGGCCACCACCAAGATCCACAAGATTGAGCGTGAAGATCCAGACGAGGGGGGGGCGCCTATTCCACTCACGGATGTGGGTGAAGGGTTCTACGTTGCAGTTCATTGTCAATAGCGGGAGCCAAAAGGACCTCATTTCAGCAAAGGTCATGAAGCGGTTGGGCCTACCGACTACAACACATCCCCAGCCGTACACCATCAGGCAGCTTCACCAAGGACGAGATCTCTGCGTTAGCCAACAGTGTCGCCTTCACGGATGAGGTATTGTGTGATGTTGCTTCTCTTAAAGTTTGTGATGTATTATTAGGACAACCATACTCACGTACGCAACATGTTGCATATGAGTCTAGACCTCGCTCTGTTATTATTTCTTTGGGTAATAAGTTATACAGGATACTGGAGGTAGCCTCGCCTACTGCCATCTCCTTAATCTCTCCTAGGCAATGCAGTAAGATCGTCTCCGAGACTGGGAAATTTGTTTTCTTTCTGATTCACTCTCAAAGTAAGGGGAAGATCGTAGCCACAATCATGGCCCCCGGGAAGGGTTCCCCCACGCATCAGAAGCAGGTGGATAAGGTCATGGAAGAATACAATGACATCTTCTCCTCACCCACAGGGGTACCCTTACACTGTCAGGTCAAGCATTCAATCGATATGACTCCCATAGCACCTACAAACAACGGGCCGATATATCACCACTCCATTCTAGAAAATGAAGAGATCGAGTGGAAAATACAAGAGTTGTTGTAAAAAGGGCACATCCAACCAAGCTCCTCACCTTATTGGAGCCTGATTGTACTTTTACAAAAGAAGGATGGGACCTGGAGGCTCTACATTGTTTATTGGGCCCTAAACAAAATCACTGATAGGAACAAGTATCTAATCCCATGGATTGATGACCTTCTTGACCAACTCAAGGGGGCCAAGTATTTCAGCAAGATCAATATGAAGTCTGGTTATCACTAGGTTCCAATAGTGCCCACAGATGTATGGAAGACCGCCTTCAAATCCAAGGAAGGCCTTTTTGAATGGTTGGTTATGCCCTTCGGGTTGACAAATTCCCCTGCTACTTTTATGAGGCTAATGGATGAAATCTTGTAGCCCATCACTAACTCCTTCGTGGTTGTTTGCCTGGACGACATCCTCATCTTTAGCAAGAGTTACAAAGAACACTTGCAACACATTCGGCAAGTCCTTAAAACCCTTCGAAAGTACAAACTCTATGCCAACTTGGAGAAATGCACCTTTGGCATGAGCTAGAACCAATATCTGGGTTAGATCATAGATGAGTGTGACATGCATTTGGATCTAACTAAGATCGAATTCATTCGGGATTGGCCAGCCCCGACCACTCTAACAGAGCTTCACAGCTTTTTGGGCCTTGCAAATTTTTATCGGAGGTTCATGTTGGGATTCTCCCATATCACTTGGGCTTTGAGTTAGATTATTAAGGGCGGGAAGAAATAAAAATTTTCTTGGTTCGAGTCCCAACAAAAGGAATTCCTTGAGTTGAAGCACGCCTTTGCTCTGCACTGGTACTCACACTGCCAGACCTACAGCAGCCATTGAAATCGAGACAGATGCCTCAGACTATGTTATTGGTGCAGTCCTCACCTAGCACAAACATCTAGTAGCCTATCATAGTGAGACTCTTTCCAATACAATTCGGAAGTACCCCACCTATTATAAAGAGATGTATTCCATCATATAGGCATTTCGCAATGGAAGCATTACATTATGGGGAAGGAGATGGTCATCCACACCAGTCACTGACCTCTTCAATTTATACAGACACAATCGAAAGTTGCGAAATGGTCGCCATCAGAAGTGGTCTACATATCTGCAACAATTTCAATTGAAAATGAAATACAAAAAGAGAGGCACCAATCATGTTGCAGACTGCCTCAGTCGACCACCAGCTCTAACACTAGCTACTGTTCTCAACTCTTGTGGCCATGAGACTTCTGGATGTCCGCAACTATACAAAAATGATCCAAAGTTCGCCTCCACATACCAAATGCTAGTAGATGGAAAGAAAGTTCCTAATTTCCACCTCGAGGACACATTATTATGCTACTTGGGCCACCTTTTGTTCCTTCAAGCAAGCGTGCCAAGCTGATTTGGGAGGCGCACTGTAGTCAGGTCATAGGACACTTTGTTGTGGAGAAAATTGTTGTTGTACTACAAAAGTACTTTTATTTTCCAAAACTCTGATTGGATGTTGGGAAATATATCAGATCCTACACTACCAGCATCATCGCCAAGCCAACCATCAAGAAGAAAGACTTGTACACTCCTCTGCCTACTCCGAGCCAACCATGGGAATCCATCTCCATGGACTATATGCCTTGCCTCCCTTTTACCAAGCATGGTAATAACTGTGTATTTGTGGTCATGGACATATCTTTTAAGATGGAAATATTGGCGGCCTGCAAGAAGAGTATCACAGCAGAGGACACTACCAAACTCTTCTTTGAATAAGTATGGGTACATTTTTGGATCCCGTAGACCATTATATCAGATCAGGATAACAGGTTCCTTAGCACATTCTAGTCAAGCCTCTACACACTATTGGACACCAAGCTCACCAAGTCGACTGCCTTCCATCCCTAGACTGATGGCGAGACAAAGGTCGTCAATAATATGATAGTGAACATACTCCCCATGTACAACTCCAATCATCCTTGAACCCTCATAATCCCTTTCAAGTGGATCTAGGATTTCAACCATTGTGTCTCATAGATGTTGTCATTCCTCATGTGACTATAAATGTAGAATCCACACATGTATTATCTAAGGCTGATAAAGCGACCAAATTTATTGAATACATCCAGCACATCCACTAGCAATTTCACAACATCTTTGAGAAGTCAAATGCCAAGTATATGCAAAGATATGATCAACATCGAGTTCCACACAAGTTTCAGGTGGGCAACAAAGTTTGGTTGCATTTGCATAAAGAACGCCTTAACGTAGCCCATCGAAAGATTAATTTTTCACTTCTCAGAGTTTCCCCCCACGTCAAGGACTAGTGGGAAACCTACTATGAGAAGGAGGACAAAAGTACAACCTCATTATTTTCAACCGCGGCCACTTGGAATTCGTTCCAAGACGTCATCAAGGAGCAGTACTACCCTATCGGGTGATATGAGGATAAATACATAAAGTAGACCACGTTGTAACAGTCAAGGGACCAAGACGTGCCAGAGTTTACCAATGTTTTTCATAACCCTCACACAAGTTTTAGGTGGCCGACAAAGTTTGGTTGCATTTGTAGAAAGAAGACCTTACTAGATCCCATCAGAAGCTCAGACCACTACGATATGGTCCTTACGCCATTACCAAGGTTTTGGGAGACAATGTTTTTGAGCTCAGCATTCCACCATTCCTTGGGCTGCACCCAGTGTTCAATGTGGATCACCTTCAACCATACTTCCCACCATTACTGGACACATCAAACATTGCATAACAACTCACACCAACAGATTTAAACCCAGAATACATGGAACAAGCCACAACTGATCGGATTATGGGCCGACAGATCCAGGTGGATGTTGGTGGTCCCCCACCTATCCACTTGGACCCCCACCATTGTCTCTTTTAGTTTTTCATTTTCTTTAATTGTAGCATAGTTTACTACTTTTGGCAGTTTTTTTGAGTCCTGAACTTCCGAAGCTGTGTTGAGGCCCTAAACGACGCTTTTTTGGAAAATTGGACCTAACATTATAGTCATCGGATAGATATTTCTAACTAGGTATTGTTTGCTTCAAACGGAGATAGTATGCCAAAGTTACGACCCCAGGAAGTTGATGTACCGATTTACCAAAATGGGGCCCATAGTTTTGGCGCTTCATCTCCTAGGGTTAGGTTTTTGGATGTTTAGGGTTTTCTATTGTTTTTCAATAATCAATAGGCCTTCGAGCCTCATTGTAACATAGTTCAGAGGCATGTTTCCACTACATCTCTTCTCAAAGGTAAGTTATCATCGCCTAAGCTATCTTATTTCCATTATGTTTGTAAGCATATTTCAGTATTTGATATTAATGAAATGAAGTGTTATTTCTATTGCATCTTTGTATTTATGGTTATGTCAATAATTTGTTGTGTTCCCGTTTGATTTCAGATCAGTGGTATCGGAGCAGTCTGCTCTTTCTCTGTTTTTGTTTACATGTCCTCAAGGAAGTTGGGATATAAGGAGTTAGGGCCCGAGCTGGTCGAACCTTTTCAAGACCAACCCCGTGAATCCCGACGACCTCCCATGCCATAAGAGAAGAAAGACGAGGGGGAAGGATTTCCTTTCAAAATCTTGCTCGAAGAATCCCTCGAGTGACAGAGGAACACGATGATTGACAACTTTGCCCAGATCCTTCAAAGGCTACCCAAAGGTAATGCATCTCCTTCCAACAGCTACTCTGGAAGCGCCACACCCTTTAAGGTATAAGTTAACTTTGACATCCCCATAGTTAAAGGTCAAATAGATGTGTATGTCGTATATAATTGGTTAAATATGCTAGAAGGATATTTTTTTGTTCATGATTTTTCCAACCGGGAAAATATTACTTTTTCATTTCTCAAAGCTACCCCCCATGTCAAGGACTGGTGGGAAACCTACTGTGAGAAAAAGGATGAAAGTAAACCCTCATTATTTTCAGCCACAAACACTTGGAATTCATTCTGGGACACCATCAAGGAGCAGTACTACCTTGTCGGGAGCTATGAGGATAAATACATAAAGTGGACCATGCTGTGGTAGGAAAGGGACCAAGATGTGTCGGAGTTTGCCAATGTTTTTCTTACCCTTTGCATGAAGTTGGGTATCAAGGATTCTGAGCGACATTTGGTACTCAAGTACCACGGTTGTCTACAAAGTTACATCCAGGAGGAGATGTAGTTCATGAATGTCTCCTTGCTTGGCATGGCGTACTGATACACTGTCAAGATTGAGCAGGAGTTTAAATAGAAAAAGAAAGACTTTGGATTTGTGAATCCGAAGCAAGGGAAAGGCGCCTCCAAACTATAGAGAAAAGGACATAGCTAAGGCAGGGCAGCTCTGGATAACCCACCAAAGCCGCAAGAAAATAATAACAGCACGAAGATAAAGAAGGACTCAGGAAAGTGGTGTGAGTTCCATAAGAGCTCCACTCACAACACAAATGAGTGTCAGGCCAAGCAGTCACTAGTGGTCAAGCTGAAGGCTTCTGAATCAGACGCATGTTCTGACTCTGAGTCAGAACCCGACAAGGGGAATGACAAAGGTAAGTAGATCATTGATGCAGATCCCAATGCCACCATGGCCACCACCAAGATCTGGAGGATTGAGCCATAAAATCCAAAGGACGGGGAACGCCTATTCCACTCACAGATGTGGGTGAAGTTTGTGATGTATTATTAGGACAACCATACTTGTGGAAGCATTATGATGTATATGAGTCTAGACCTCTCTCTTTTATTATTTCTTTGGGTAATAAGTTATACAGGATATCGGAGGTATCCCCGCCTATCGTCGTCTCTTTGATCTCTACTAAGCAATGTCGTAAGATCATCTCCCAGACTTGGAAATTTGTTTTCTTTCCTAATAGCTCTCAAATTAAGGGGAAGATCATAGCCACATCCATGGCCGCTGGGAAGGGTTCCTCCATGCACCAAAAGTAGGTGGATATAGTTGTGGAATAATACAGGGACATATTCTCCTCACCCACAAGGGTACCCTTGCACTGTCAGGTCATGCATTAGATCGGTCCAACTCTCGAAGCACCTCTACCCAACAAGTCGATATATTATCACTCCATTATGGAAAATGAAGAGATTAAGTGGAAAATACAGCAGTTGTTGCAAAAAGGGCACATCTGAATAGGCTCCTCACCTTGTGGGAGCCCAATTGTACTTGTATATAAGAAGGATGGGACCTGGAGGCTCTGCATTGATTATTGAGCACTAAACAAAATCACTGTCAGGAAGAGGTATCCAGTCCCACGGATTGAAGACCTTTTGGACTAACTCAAGTGGGCCAAGTATTTCAGCAATATCTATCTGAATTCTAGTTATCACCAAGTTCCAATAGAACCCACAGATATATGGAAGACCACCTTTAAATCCAAGGAAGGCCTTTTTGAATAGTTGTTTATGCTCTTCGAGTTGACAAATGCCCTTGCTACTTTTATGAGGTTAATGGATGACACCTTGTGGCCCTTCACCAACTTGTTCGTGGTTGTTTATTTGGACGAAATCCTCATCTTGAGCAGAAGTTGGGAAGAACACTTGCAACACATTTGGCGGGTCCTTTAAACCCTTCCGAAACACAAAATGTGTGCCAACTTGGAGAAATGCACCTTTGGCATGAGCGAGGTCCAATATTTGGGTTGCATCATACATGAGCATGGCATGTATGTGGATCCGACTAAGATCCAAATCATTCGGTATTGGCCAACCGCGATCACTCTAACAGAGCTTCGTACCTTTTTGGGCCTTGCAAATTTTTATCACTTGGCCTTTGATTCAGATTACTAAGGGTAGGGTGAAAGCAAAGCTTTCTTGGTCCGAGTCCCAACATAAAGCTTTCATTGAGTTGAAGCACTGTCTCTACTCTACATCGGTACTCACACTTCCAGAAATGCAACGACCATTTGAAATTGAGAGAGACGCCTCAGACTATGCTATTGGTCTACTCCTCAGCTAGCTCGAGCATCCAATGGCCTATCATAGTGAGACACTTTTCGATACAATTCATACGTACCCCACCTATGATAAAGACATGTATTCCATCATGCAGGCTTGACGTTAATGCAAGCATTACATTATGGGGAAGGAGATGGTCATCCACACCAATCACTGACCTCTTCAGTTTATACAGACAAAAGGGAAGTTGCAGAATGATCACCACCAAAAGAGGTATACATATCTGCAACAATTCCACTTGAAAAATAAATACAAAAATGGAAGCACTAATCATGTTGCAGACTCCCTCAGCTGGCCCCAGTTGCAGCACTAGCTAATGTTCTTAACCCTCGTGGCTACGAGACTTGTGGATGGCCACAACTATACAAAAATGATCTAGAGTTTGCCTCCACATACCAGATGCTAGTAGATGGAAAGAAAGTTCTTGATGTCCACCTCTAGGACACATTATTATGCTACCTAGGCCACCTTTGTGTTCCTTCAAGTGAGCGTGCCAAGCTTATTTGGGAGGTGCACTACAGTCGAGTTGCAGGACACTTTGGTGTTGAGAAAATGTGGTTGTACTACGAAAGTACTTTTATTTGCCAAAAATCTGACTGGATGCTGGAAAATATATCAGATCCTACACTGCCTGTGCCATCGTCAAGCTAACCATCAAGAAGCAAGGCCTTTAAACTCCTTTGCCTACTCCTAGCCAACCATGGGAAGCCATCTCCATGGACTATATCTCTGGCCTCCCTTCTACCAAGTATGGTAATGACTGTCTGTTTGTGGTCGTGGACAGATTTTCTAAGATGGCTATATTGGCGGCCTTCCAGAAGAGTATCACAGAAGAGGACACTGCCAAACTCTTCGTTGAATGAGTATGGGTGCATTTGGGATCCCACATACCATTATATAAGATCGGGATAACATGTTCTTAAGCACATTCTGGTTAAGCCTCTGGACATTATTATACACCAAGCTCACCAAGTTGACTACCTTCCATCCCCAGACTGATGGTCAAATGGAGGTCGTCAATAGGATGTTAGTGCACATACTCTGCATGTACAACTACAAACATCCTCAAACATAGGATGAGAGTCTTCCCTATGTGCAACACAGTTATAACAGAGCTCTCCATAGCTCGACTAGTCGCAGTCCCTTTCAAGTGGGTCTAGGATTTCAACCATTGTGTCTGATTAATGTTGTCATTCCTCATGCGACTACACAGACAGAATCCACACATGTATTGTCTGAGGGTGATAAAGTGACCAGATTTATTGAACACATCTGACACATCCACCAGCAGGTTCATGACATCTTGGAGAATTCAAATGCAAAGTAAAAGCAACGTAATGATAACCATCAGGTGCCACACAAGTTAGAGGTGGGCAACAAAGTTTGGTTGCATTTGCAAAAAGAACGCCTTACCGAAGCCCATCGGAAGCTCGGACCACTATGATATGGTCCTTACACCATTACCAAGGTTATGGGAGACAATTCTTTTGAGCTCGACATTCCCCCATTCCTTGGCCTGCACCTAGTGTTCAATGTGAACCGCCTTCGACCATACTTCCCACCATTACTGAACACATTAGACATTGCAAAACAGGTCACACCAACAGAGCTAAACCCAGACTGCATGGTACAGGCCACAACTGATCGAATTATGGAGACACACATCAAGAACACTTGCAAGCAGAAGATCCAATTATATCAGGTTGTCAAAGTTGTCCAACTCCTGCACTAAGGCAAGTGGCTCACCAGGGACCAAGTTCAACAAAATTTTCCCCATCTCATGGAGGCACTCAACGCAATGGGAACCATTGCTTCCTAAGGGGGTGTAGAAATTTTGAATAATGTGACACTTATTCACAGAGATTATCCCGATTATACACTATTGCGGAATACATGCATAATACATAACCTCTTCTACGTTGATCATCAATTTTGCGGAATTAAAAACAATGAAACATCAATCGCATGCACACATTAACACAGTATGTAACCTGGGGAAAGCATACAGCTAAAAACCCCACACTATCTATATATTATAATGATTGAGAACATGTAACAATACATAGTAAAATACTCCTCACAAGTACTCAGTACTATCTCCACCTGTTACACACAAACTAGCTCAGATCTGAATCAATCACAGGTTCAAATCTCCTCTGCTGCTTGCCTACCTCCATTGCGCAATCCTGCATGAGAATAATGATGAATGGCTGATCCAAACTCGTATTTCCTTGGCTGAACCACGCAATCCTCATTGGCATTACTCAATCCCATTGATTGTGCAAGATCTCATGCACAACTATAGTCACAACTGATAGCAATCTCAACCTCTAACACCTATCTCCACTGAACTGTCCATGCACTGAGTTAACTGATGTATTCTTTAGTTGCTTTATGAGTTAATAATTAGTGAATTAATTAACAATTAATTCACATCACTCATCACTAGTGTATTCTGCAGTTAGACTAAATACAACTAGTTTAACCAAGTCAAACTGAACACAACTCCATCAACTCCTCAATCAACTCCACCAAACTCAACCACTTGAGTTCTAACTGAAGTCCACCATGCAATAGCTCAACTGACTCATAAGAAAAGCGTATTTCCTTCTAACAGCTGCATGTGCCACATCTGTAGCTCAAACTGAAGTGCTCCAAGAGGATAAGATAATGTTTATAGTCCAAATATTATTATGAGCTAATAATATTCGATTGTTCTATTTTTAGCCTGGCAGTCTAAAAATAGAAACCGCCCATATGTCTAAAAATAGAAGTCCATCTATTTTTACCAACATGACCAATCATCCACAAATAGCATCCTGCAACTCATAGACCATGATCTATATGTCTAAAAATAGACATAGTCTAAAAATAGACTTTGCGCGAAAAATAGCCGGCGGGCCCACTTAGTGAAGGCGACTCCTTTCCACTAAGCTCCATCATCTTGTTGCATTTTCAACACTCCCTCTCAACAAGATATGGAATATCTGCAAGCCTTATCCTGCAACTCTGGAATGTTCTGCATGCAACACATTTGCCCAGTCCACTTGCTCCAACAACACTTGGAACAAAAACACTCCCAATTGACCACTCTATTGAGCTAGGAACTTGCTCTGATGCTGAAGCTCTACCTGCTGCTGACAAGTGCTCCCTCTCTGACATCTACGCTACTGCAACATCTCCATGCATCTCACACCATTGCACACCTCTCTGTGCCACCTAGCACTATGCAAAACACTTGTGCCTCTCGCATTGCTGCAGCCTGCTAGCTATGCATTGTCCTGGGATTCCCTGCACTGTCGCTCTCTCTGCCGCTCCATCCGCATTTGTCTCTACCCAATCAGTCAGTTCATGCTACTCCACATCGGGGATCCCGTAGCAAGGTCTCATCCAAGAGGTTGGGTACCTCAAGGATCCTGCCCCTCCTCCTTGGGACGATCACTCTATATCACCCCACCTCCTACCTGGAGGTATGGCTACATGCGATCCCTCAGCCCACCTGGCTCGAAGTTTCCCCCTACTGGAGGTCTCTGCATGAGTAGATGTCTCTACTCGATCTCCTCTCAGCTTCCCTTGTTATGGCTGCTCCACAACCTCCTGAAGCTGCTGCACCAATCGTGGCTCCTCCACAATCGTCCGAGACTTCTTCTGGCTCTGCATGTTGAGTGGTAATATACGCTCCCTCTCAACCACCACGTCTCCATCAGTTGCCTCATTGCTCAAGGCTTTGAATGCATCTTGAACCTCAAGAGCATACAGGTTCTTGACCCGTGAACCAATCTGCTTCACCTGTCTAGTGATGATGTGTCTAAGGAAAACCTTTCCCTTACTGAAGACTACATCATACCCTCTGTCTTCTAGCATCACGATCGACACCAAGTTTCTCTCCAGTCTTGGTACATACTTGACATCGGTCAAGGTAAGGCGAGCTCCATGTTCCCTCTGAAAAATAATTGTACCTACACCTGAGACACTATACTTCTCATCATTACCCATCGCTATGAGTATCTGGAGATCTTTCTCCTCCAAAGTACTGAACAAACCCTTGTCACCGGTCATATGGAAAGAAGCTCCACTGTCAAGAAACCAACCACTTCCCACCATGGATGAAACCATGCATTCGAAGAGTGTGAAATCCAACTCAAACTCTGAAGCAAGTGCCTCACCTTCAGATCTTTCCCCGGATCCCTTCTTGGATTTCCTCCGTGGACAATTTGCAGCATAATGGCCCACCTCATGACAACGAAAGCATCGCACTTTCGATTTGTCAACCTTATTCCCATCATTTGAAGAACTAGATTCGGAAAGAGAAACCTTCTCCTTCCCCTTCTTCGCCTTACTCGCTAAGGCATAGTTCTCCTCATCATGCATGCATGAAGAACTGTCTCTGGTGCTCCGTCTGATATCCTCTTGCATAAGATCTGACCAAATTCTCTCCCATCCTGGCAATTTCTCCTGCCCATTGACAGAGTCCTGATAGGAATGCCAACTCTTCGAAAGAACAAGGAGAGCCAAGCTCACGAAGTCCTCATCATCGACAGTTACCCCACACTTCCCAGCTCATCCCTGCACTAAGTGAACTTCGTGAGATACTTGGGCATACTGTCTCCCTTCTCACACTTAATGTCTCTGAGTTTATCCTTGAGCTCCAACTTCCTCTGATCACTCTTGCTTTGGAATAGATCTATCAACGCTTTCAACATCAAGTATGGAGAAGCCTTTCCATACAGGCTGGACACAATGTGATCCTTCACGCCCTCCAACTGAATCCTTCGACACTTTGTTGTCTTCTTTTGCCAAACCACAGCTTCAGTAGCATCAGTAGGCTTTGGGACCTCAGCCTCTATGAACTCCTTCAGCCCATTGTCATCTAACACCGCCTCCATCTTGTCTTTCCATGCAATATAATTCGAGTTGCCCTCAAGAGCATACTCCAATCGCAATCCGTTGAAAGACATTTCAACTTTGACACCAAGAAAACACTGCTGCAAATTCGAATTCCACCAGCTCAAAAACTCAACCGCTTCTGATCTAAAATTCGTGAGAACAAAGTATTTCTCGTACAGAGATTGACTATATGGGCTTTTACCGGATATCTCACCTTCTGAAAGAAGGATGAATCCAGAGGCTACCTGGCCCGATTACAGACTCTGCCTGAAGAAATAAAATGTAAACACTTTCTGAATAATAGATCTGATGATCAATAACTCCGATACCATGTAGAAATTTTGAATAATGTGATACTTATTCATAGAGATTATCCCGATTATACACTATTGCAGAATACATGCATAATACATAACCTCCTCTACGTTGATCATCAATTTTGCGGAATTAAAAACAATGAAACATCAATCACATGCGCACATTAACATAGTATGTAACCCGGGGAAAGCATACAGCTGAAAACCCCACACTATCTGTATATTATAATGATTGAGAACGTATAACAATACATATAGTACAATACTCCTCACAAGTACTCAGTACTATCTCCACCTGTTACACACAAACTAGTTCAGATCTGAATCAATCACATGTTCAAATCTCCTCTGTTGCTTTCCTGCCTCCACTGAGCAATCCTGCATGAGAATAATGATGAATGGCTGATCCAAACTCATATTTCCTTGGCTGAACCACGCAATCCTCATTGGCATTACTCAATCCCATTGATTGTGCAAGATCTCATGCACAACTATAGTCACAACTGATAGCAATCTCAACCTCTAACACCTATCTCCACTGAACTGTCCATGCACTGAGTTAACTGATGTATTCTTTAGTTGCTTTATGAGTTAATAATTAGTGAATTAATTAAAAATTAATTCACATCACTCATCACTAGTGTATTCTGCAGTTAGACTAAATACAACTAGTTTAACCAAGTCAAATTGAACACAACTCCATCAACTCCTCAATCAACTCCACCAAACTCAACCACTTGAGTTCTAACTGAAGTCCACCATGCAATAGCTCAACTGACTCATAAGAAAAGCGTATTTCCTTCTGACAGTTGCATGTGCCACATCTGTATCTCAAATTGAAGTGCTCCAAGAGGATAAGATAATGTTTATAGTCCAAATATTATTATGAGCTAATAATATTCGACTGTTCTATTTTTAGCCTGGCAGTCTAAAAATAGAAACCGCCCATATGTCTAAAAATAGAAGTCCATATATTTTTACCAACATGACCAATCATCCACAAATAGCATCTTGCAACTCATAGACCATGATCCATGTGTCTAAAAATAGACATAGTCTAAAAATTGACTTTGCGCCAAAAATAGCCTGCGGGCCCACTTAGTGAAGGCAACTCCTTTCCACTAAGCTCCATCATCTTGTTGCATTTTCAACAGGGGAGAGGATTGATCCAGGTGGATGTTGGTCGCCAGCCTCCTATTCTACTTAGACCCCCATCACTGTCTATTTCAGTTTATCAATTTCCTTAATTGTAACACAGTTTACTATTTTTGGGAGTTTTTTCAGGTCCTAAAATTCCAGAGTCGTTTTGAGGCCCTAAACGACCTTTTTTGGGAAAAATGAGGAAAACATGGGTCATTCCTCTTATCAATCTTTAAACCATGTTTGCCGCTTAAAAGTTGTAGTCATTGGATAAATCTTTATAGCGAGGTATTGTGCACGCCAAACAGAGATCGTATGCCAAAGTTACGTCCCCGGCAAGTTGATGTACCAATTTACCCAAACAGGGCCCATAGTTTTGGTGCTTCATCTCCTAGGGTTATGTCCTTTCATGTTTAGGGTTTCCATTATTTCTCAATAATAAATAGGCCTTCGAACCTCATTGTAACACAGTTTAGTGGGATGTAGTTGCCACATCTCTTCGTAGAGATAAGCTAGCATCGCCCAAGCTAGTCTTATTTCCATTTTGTTTGTAAGCATATTTCAGTATTATAACGACTGTTGCATCTTTGTATTTATGGTTATATCTATAATTTATTGCATTCTTGTTTAAGTTTAGATAGGTGGTATTAGAGTGGTTTGTTCTTTCTCTGTTTTTCTTCGCATTGTCCCGAACGAGGTTGGGATATAAGGAGCTAGGGCTCGAACTGGTCAAACCTTTGCAAGACCAACCCTGCAAATCCCCACTGCCTCCCATGTTTGAAGAGAAAAAAAGACAAGGGGGCAGGAGATCCTTTCAAAATATTACTCGAAGAAGCCCACGAGCGACATAGGAACGCGATGATGGACAACTTTGCCCAGATCCTTCGGCAGTTATCCAAAGGCGACACATCTCCTTCCAGCAGCTACTCTGGAAGCGCCACACCCTTTAAGGTACAAGTTAACTTTGACATCCCATATTTGAAGGTCAAATAAATGCAGATGTCGTAGATAAATGGTTAAATCTGCTAGAAGGATATTTTTCTATTCATGATTTTTCCAACCGGGAAAACATTACTTTTGCACTTCTCAAAGTCTCTCCCCACATCAAGGACTAGTGGGAAACCTACTATGAGAAGAAGGACGAAATTACACCTCAACATTTTCAGCTGCACCCACTTGGAATTCGTTACGGGATGCCATCAAGGAGCAGTACTACCCTGTCGAGAACTATGAGGATAAATACATAAAGTGGACCACGCTGCAGCAGGGAAGGGACCAAGACGTGCAAAAATTTACCAATGTTTTTCATACCCTTCACACAAAGTTGGGTATCAAGGATTATGAGTGGAATTTGGTACTCAAGTACTACATCTGTCTACACAGGTACATCCAGGACGAGATGGATTTCATGGACATCTCCTCGCTCGGCACGACGCAATGATACACTGTAAAGATTGAGCAGAAGTTTAAACAGGAAAAGCGAGAATTTGGACTACGAATCTGAAGCAAGGCACCCTGAAACCGCAGAGCAAATGAAAGAGCCAAGGCGAGGTGAACCAGGCTAACACGTCGAAGCCGCAAGAGAAGAAAAACACCACAAAGACAAATAGGAACACATGAAAATGGTGTGAGTTCCATAAGAGCTCCACTCACAACACAAGTGAGTGTCGGGCCAAGCTGTCACTGGTGGTCTAGATAAAGGCTTCTGAATCAAACACATGTTCTGACTTTGAGTCAGAACCCAACAAGGGGAATGATAAAGGGAAAAATATCATTGACGCAGAGCCCAGTGCCACAGTGGCCACCACTAATATCTAGAAGATTGAGCCTTAATATCTAGAGGATGGGAAACACCTATTCCACTCACAGATGTGGGTGAAGGGTTCTCCACTACAGTTCATTATAGACAGCGGGAACCAAAAGAACCTCATTTCAGCAGAGGTCGTGAAGTAGTCAGGCCTACCAATTGCAACACATCCGCAGTCGTACACCATCAGATGGCTTCACCAAGGACGAGATCTTCGTGTCAGCCAACAGTGCCACCTCCCCTACAACATTAAGCCCTTCACAGATGAGGTATTGTGTGATGTTTCTCCTCTTGAAGTTTGTGATGTATTATTAGGACAACCATACTTGTGGAAATGATATGTTGTATTTTAGTCTAGACTTCGCTTTCTTATTATTTCTTTGGGTAATAAGTTATACATGATACTGGAGGTAGCCCCACCTACCGCCATCTCTTTAATTTTTGCTAAGAAATGCAGTAAGATCATCTCCGAGACTAGGAAATTTGTTTTCTTTCTGATTTGCTCTCAAAGTAAGGGGAAGATCATAGCCACAATCATGGCCCCTGGGAAGGGTTCCTCCATGCAAAAGAAGTAGGTGGATACGGTCATGGAATAATACAGTGACATCTTCTCCTCACCCACAAGGATACCCTTGCACTGTCAAGTCATGCATCCGATCGGTCTGACTCCCAAAGCACCTCTACCCAATGGGCCAATATATTGCCACTCCATTCTGGAAAATAGAGAGATAAAGCGGAAAATTGATGATTTGCAGCAAAAAGGGCACATCCGACCAAGTTCCTCGCCTTGTGGGAGCCTAAATATACTTCTACAAAAGAAGGATGGGACCTGGAGACTCTGCATTGATTATCGGGCACTAAACAAAATCACTGTGAGGAACAGGTATCCAATCCCAGGCATTGATGACCTTTTGGCCTTTTTGAATGGTTGGTTATGCCCTTCGGGTTGACAAATGTCCCTGCTACTTTTATGAGGCTTATGGGTGACATCTTGCAGCCCTTCACCAACTCCTTCATGGTTGTTTATCTGGACGATATCCTCATCTTTAGCAAGATTTGGGAAGAACATTTGCAAAACATTTGGCAGGTCCTTCAAACCCTTCGGTAGCACAAACTGTGTGCCAACATGGAGAAATGCACCTTTGGCATGAGCCAGGTCCAATATCTGGGTCACATCATAGATGAGCGTGGTGTGCATGTGGATCTGACTAAGATCCAATTCATTCAGGATTGGCCAACCCTGACCACTCTAATGGAGATTCGCAACATTTTCGGCCTTGCAAATTTTTATCGGAGTTTCATGTTGGGATTCTCGCATATCACTTGGCCTTTGAGTCATATTACTAAGGGTTGGGTGAAATCAAAGTTTTCCTCATTTGAGTACCAACAGAAGGTGTTGGTTGAGTTAAAGCACCGCCTCTCCTCTGCGCAGGTACTCACAATGCCAGACCTGCAATGTGCCATTTGAAATCAAGACAAACGCCTCAGATTATGTTATTGGTGTAGTCCTCACCCAGGATAGGCATCCAGTGGCCTATCATAGTGAGACACTTTCTGATACAATTTTGAAGTACCCCACCTATGATAAAGAGATATATTCCATCGTACAAGCTTGTCAACAATGGAAGCATTACATTATAGGGAAGGAGATAGTCATCCACACCGACCACTAACCTCTTCATTTTATAGAGACATAAGGGAAGTTGTAGAACGATCACCATCAAAATTGGTCTACATATCTGCAACAATTACACTTGAACATTAAATACAAAAAGGGCAGAACCAATCATGTTGCAGAATACCTCAGTCAACCCCCAGTTGCAGCACTGGCTACTGTGGTGAAGTAAAATTATGAGTGCAGACATAAACAATTCCTCTAGCCCGATAATGGGTCTAGCCACAACTGATACATTCTATGGAAGATTTCCTTAGGTTAGAACCAATTAAGAGGGCCTACCTCTTAGTACTCTTATCCCATTTGATGATGACCTTGTTTGCTCGCTCCAGCTATCTCTCGTTTCCTTCTTCGAATACCTGAAACAAGTAAACAACAGCAAACAACAACAATGATAATAGACAAATTGTAATTCAATCTACTTAACAAGTGAAGAAACATTAATCCATAAACATGTAAGATGACACATTATGTAGGAAATCAATCGATAGTTGCATATATATTAAATCAAGAAGAGATTACAACCATTGTCTTGATGTTGTTGTTCTCCTAAGACAAAACCAGGTTCCCACATACTTCCGTTAGCATTCCATGAGGGCCTCAACAATGATAGTTTTAAGGCTCTTCCCTTTAGGCTTCACACTAAACCAAATTCACACTTCTCCCTCTCACAACTAGAGAGCTACAACTATGAATAGCTTGTTGTTTACTCCAAACTTAATTAGCACTAGCGCACCAACACTAACACTAGCTTGTGCTTGGGAAAAATGGAGGTTTATATAGCATGAATGGATGGGAGATGGAGCCTTTTTTCATGGGATAATGTCTTATCTCTTGAGGTAGTTCCATCCTTATAGGGGAAAGGAGCCCAAACTAACATCCTCGACCCCATTCGGCCAAACCATTTACCAAACTTCCATTACAAAGCTTCTAGAGTTGGAAGCTTCGGTGCCTTATTTAAAAAACTTTCCATAAGAGGATCGGCGTGATTGGAACAAAGCTTAGTCGCTCTGGTCAGCGCTAGGGACAGTGCTAATCCCTGCATATCAACTCGAGGAGGACAAGGGTCATTAGCGCCGGTCTTGTAAACTAGGAAAACACAAGATTTTTGGGAAATGGTGCAAAAGGGAATTGTTCTGCTCATGAAGAGGGACACAATGGGAGTTTCTTCATGAAGGGACAGCATGTAGGGTTCACTATAGAGGTCCTCCAGGATCAAGGAATGAGGAGTACAGGGACAGTTACAAAATGTTGTGTAACATATTCCCCCTAAAGCATGAAGGCCAAACTAGAGTGAGGGATGAAATGCTTTATGAATCAGTGCGGGGAACCGGAGTCTGTTGTTGGAAAACCTGCAAGCAAGAACAAATACATATACATAACCGAAAACTCTATCAAATGATACATGAATCGTGGAATGGATGCAGCCATCCAGAGAATGATCATGTAAACAGACCTAGGCATAGGCGCAGCCATCCGACAAAGAGGATCGTATCGAAACTAAGGTATGGTCGAAGCCATCCAATAATGAGAAGGATCACATATGATAACTCATGCTATGGTTGCAGCCATCCATCTGAAAGAGACATGTATATCAACATAACCATGTCACATCACTTCGCAACCTAGACTTTTGTGATCTAAGCCTAAGTGGTGGGCTCCAGTATTGTAGCAATAATGCTACAACTCCTGGAACTCCCTTCTTTAATTTTATCAACCCGGTAGTTCGTAACAAACTTGGAAGCGACGGTGTTGTATGCACAAGTACTAGCTCTTGCCGCAGCTGTCACTTGGTCAGCTGGCACAAGTCCGCTAGGGGCTCAAGCCAACTTCTATGAGCTCTTAGAAGAAGCTTTTTAACTGATGGATGAAAGCTAACTCAAAGGAAGCTAATCTACTTGCGGAAAGAAACTGAAAGCCAAAAAGAAATACAAACCCTAGCAAACCCTAATTCTACCAACTAGTCCTACTGATGCAAAAATGAGAGCATGCAAACTACCGAAAGAGATGCCATTACTTCTAAGAAGGTAAAATGCATGTGTCCAAGTTATCACTATCTGAAGAAAACATCTTTTTGTATTTTTGTTTAAGTTATTAGAATTATCATGCATGCTTTTAACTGGCTTTTCACTGTGCAGGGGTGGATCAAGGAGGAGAAATGCTTGGAAAAGGTTGGGAAGACTCGGAGAGGGTCTAAGGGATCCCTATCATCCTTTCAGAGAGTTTCACAAAGTCAGGATGCCATGCAACCGTGTTTATGAACTTCTACAGGAAGTCTGCAGGGGTTTCTACAGGAAGTTCTGAAGTTCTTCTACAGGATGTTTCGAAATGGGATTTTTGAGGATGGGTGATTGATGGAAGATGCATGGATGGTTATGGAGGTAGGATGGGGGTCTGAAGTGACCCAGGAACTGATGGATGGAGTGGTGAGATGATATGCGGAAGGCTGATTTGGCTTCAAGGTAATTGAGACAACAATGGAGAAGAAGGTAGGGTTACATGGGCAAGAGGATGGGTGTGAAGCGAGAAGCCTAGATGTGGGATGAATCAGATGGCTCTGATGAAGCTTGACCATGTGAGTGAGTGATAGAGATGCCCTGCACAATGCACATCCAACCAAATCAATGAATTCTTGCAAACAAACTAAGTCCTAGCTAACTTAATCTAACTGTCAATGATATGAATAAACAACAGCCTCGTTTGGAAAGAGAACCATGTACATCACGTTAGCAAGAACATTCCGAAAGATCTAAATGCATGACAAACTCCTACCAATCGATTACCAAACATAAAAAGCTACTTTAACCAACAAAAACAACCAAAATGACAAAACAAGATCTAAAGAGCAGATTTTATTTTAAGAACGCAGCAAACACACATAAAGATAAACAGGGGAGGTATTGGGCGCTTGAGATGGGCCCAACCCCAAGAGCTACAGCCTCCCAAGAGAGATTTAGAGCTGGTGCAAAGCTGAATTCATCTTTATTAATCAAGAATGAAGAGTTACATCAAAACTGTCCACAAGGAGAGCTTGAGAATGAGCTGAAAGCAAAGCTAATCTATTGCATACAAATCGAATTACAAAATGACTACAACAAGGCTATGAAATGACTAACGACTAGCTACTATCTACTGGCTAACTAGCTAACATCCACTGGCTAACCAAAATGAGGCCCTAAGCCTTCTTATTTATACAAATTGATGACCCAACAGTCCTCCTAAACTTTAGGGACTTGGCTGCCCAAAACTTGGAGTTAACAGCAGTCCTACTTGACTTGCTTCGCTGCCCTTGTGCTGATTGATTCTGTGGCCCTTGAACTCCGAGCTGATGGTGGAGAATTCGAGGTAAGGGCCCATAAATGAAGGGGACACCTTCCTATAAATCCTCTATCTTGTTCTCCCACGAATTTGGCTGCCAAGTGCTCATTAAGACCTTCAATTTTGTCTCCAAGTTGACCAAAAAGGCTACACAAAGCACCCATTAGACTTGTTGGCATAATGACTAACCAAATTCACTCTATTAACATAAATATAATCAAAAACATGCAATAAACTAATGAGAATGGTGGATTAAGTTAAATTAGGAGGTTGAATGAGCCCAAATAATTGTCCATTTTTGGGGCTCATCATCACCCCCTACTGAAAGTGTTGCTCATCCTCTGAGCAACCAATCCCTCTCCTCATCTTTGATGGCCCTGGTGGCCTCCTTGGCTAAAATCTCGGCCGATTTCTCCTTTGGCTTCCCTCTTTTCAAACTTCCTGTAGAAACAGTTCGCTGGCTTCCTGTAGAAACAGTCCTCTGTCTTCCTGTAGAAACAGACAGCACCACTATATCCTGCTTGGTTGTGGGTGATTTTCCTTTCATCTTGGTCGTGGCTATCCTAGACTCAAGCCTGTAACATCCCATCCTGGGGTGAAGCACAAACCATTTCAGGAGAGAGCACACAGACACGATCAAAACTACTCAAGAATCTGTTAAGCGGGGAACGATAAAACCTCTTCTGCTGCAATTTCAGACCATCAACACCCCATACTGTAACTCCTCGGCCCTATTTGCAAGACTGTCAGCTTCAGTGTTTTCTTCTCTGTAGATATGTGAGGAACTGTTGTCATTAGCCATCCTTATTGCATCCGGAAGCAGTAGGTTCTGATTATTGTATATCCTCCCCTCATCCATTCCATCAACGACCTTGAGTCCTCAAAGAATCACATATCGTCCACCTGCCTCTCCTTTGCAACTGCCAAAAGAACAAAGACGGCCCTAACCTCTTCCCAGTTTACTTGCTGACCTGACCAAGGCCACATACTGCCAATAGAATAAAGACAGCCCTAACCTCTTTCCAGTTATTCGTGCTAATTAGATGATGAACAAAGTTCAAACCCTTGCTTGAAACTGGAGCAATGGCAACAGTCCCTATTGTTGCTTCCAACTCAGAAATGACTCTCCACCAATTTTCGAGCCAACCCTTATAAGCATTCTCATTGTAGCTTTTGTTTTCCCTTACCCTGGCACCAAAACTTGATGCTTGGGGCTGAATAGCATGACCACAGACAACCGTATTAACTTTCAATCAGTAAGGCAACTCTTTGATAATGTCCCCTTAGAATATGATAGACCAAGCCATCTGCCACCAAAGACAGGTACCAATCTTCATACTTTTCGACTGACAGCTACACCTCGTTTGAGTCCATCTGTTCATTTTTCACTGCAGCGCACAGGACCTTGCAAACATTTTCAACTGAGAAAAGATATTACAGGCTCAGATAAAAAAAATGAAAAATGACTCCTCCATACTTCACCTTGCAATCTTGAACATTTCCTAATGCCAATCACAACACATGCCAACGATAGGTACCAACATTGCAAATTTGGACTGAAGTCTACAACTTACTTTAGTCCATCTGTAATTTTCAGGCACCACTGATCTCAAATTTTGCAAATGACCTTGATACCTTGTAGCAAGCTTTAAAATGCCATCACTTAAAGGATGTTCCATGAGTATTTGTTCATTTTTCACTTTGTTGCACAGGTACTTGTAAAAAAAAATGTCAAAGCACACAGAGAATGCAGCATGCACGGATTGAAGCAGTTGAGAATTGGTGGTCTTTTTGGGATAACAAGAGACACCTTTAGAAGCTGAATTACCTTTTAGATGGTGGTTTACAGTGGAAGAGATTGTTACTAAAACCAATTCTTATCCCCAAAGCTTGCAAATATTCAGTTCCATATGATGATGACAGTAGACTGGATGATGGAAGGCTTGTTTATGACTGCACCACAGAAAGTAGCCAAAACAAAAAGATCAGAGTTACAGCGTCTCAAGGTTGTATGTATTGCATTGGTTGTTGTCAAGAACGTGGAAAAATTAATCAGCGGATGGTGAGAGTCAGCCGAGCAACTTTAATTGAGGCGTGATTTGTGGCGAGGTGGCAGAGACGTGTGCTGGCCCATGCAAACTGTTGGTCTCCACTGCAGTGTTTAACTATTTGTTCTCTGCTTGTAATCTCATCCATCAAGCACGCTGAAGTTTAACTGTCCATCACTACCCATTTTCAATTTCCTTCCTGAGATGGTTGAGCACGCGTGTCAATTGCACCCACCGAGCGCTGTTTGAACTGGACGAGGGTGGCCAGTTAGCTGGCCACCGTTTTTTTTTAATCCGACCATCTCATTCATTCATGCAATGCTTAGATTAGATTCATGCAAACAGAGGAACAAGTTTAGTCACGTACCTGCAAGTCGTGCGTGGTTGCTTTGCTGCATGCATGTGTTGATCTTCATTTGCTGCATGCATGGCGGCTTGATTGATGATTCATGGCTATTTTTTTCTGTGCAGGCGTCCTCTGGACGGATCCAAGCTCCAGACAATTGTTTCCACGTTCAAGCTGCTGCTGCTGCATTGTCACAGAACCAGAACTTGTTTTCGCCATTTCTCCCAAACGGCAAAGCAGATCGATCTGAAACTTGCTGAGCATGTTTCTATCATCATTATGCATCTCCCATAGCAAAATCGTGATCAATGGATGCACGGATTTCGAGAAAAATGGAAAATGGCTGAAGATTTCAGAGATCGATTTCTCAAAAATCGTGCATCAGAATCGGCTGAAACTTCTTGGGTAGGCTACTATCACCCATGTGCATCTCCCCATGAAACAGGTTTTAAAACGGATGCACGGATATGGAGAAAATGCAAAAATGGATGATGGTGATGGAGGCTGATTTCTTGGGAACCGTGCACCGGAATTGGCTGAAACTGCTCAAGCGTGTTGCCATCACCCTTGTACAATTCCCAATAAAACGGTTTGTCAAATGGATGCATGGTTTTCAAGTTATGGCAAAAACAAATTTTGTTCTATGTGTTTTTGCTTCAAGGCACTTTGCATTTGTTTGCATGGAAGGGAAAACTGAGCTCGGGCTGTGATGCAGGTATGGAGATGATGGAGGAGGAGTTGGAAGATTGCATGAGGACTTCTGAACCCTTGAGGAAGCTACCATGTTCGCCAAACCACTTGTTGAGATCCATGTCTAGTTTCCCACAATTTCTACAGGAAGTTCCTGTAGAAGCACAATGAGAAGCACAAGGAGGTGGAAAAAAATGATGGATAAAGGCAAGGGATGGACACACAAGTGCTTGTAGGCCTAATCAACAGATTCCCACCATTAGATTCACTTTTGAAATTGGATTTGGCTCGTCCAAAGGTTCTACAGGATGTTTCCTGTAGAAATACAGAGCTTCCTGTAGAAGGCACAAGAAAGATTCCTTTGACCTTGATTTGAGTGCTCCTCCTGTCATGAAACGTCCTTCTTGCAACCTGCAATTAGCCAATGGAATTAGTTTTATTTTTCTTTTTCTTTTTCTCTTTTTTTGAAAAACAACTAGGGCGCCTCATGGAGGTTTTCACCCTAATTGCCTGCCTTGGGCGCCTCCAAGGGAGGTTTTCACCCAAAGATCTTATTCTCTTTTCTCTTTTTTTTTCCAACCCATTGACCGCCTCATGGAGGTTTTCAATCAATGAGCCAATCTAAGGCGCCTCCGAGGAGGTTTTCACCTTAGATTTTTATTTTCCTCTTTTTTCATTTTTTTTTCCTTTTTCTTTTTTCTCTTTTTTTTCTTTTTTCTTTTTTCTACCCTACTCTACTTGAAAAACAAAATCGTTCTCAAGTATAAGAATACTTCCAATGGAGCCATGTGCACATCGAGATTAGGGACAAAATGATGTGGAGGCTCGAAATGCATGCTTGGACAGGTATCCAGATCTCAGAGACCAAATGATCTGACCTTGAAGGGATCAAACATAGCTGAGGAAGAGAGTATTGCTGCAACTTAGTGACTGTCTGGAACCATGTCTCAATATAGCTTTGATATCCTTGGTCCTTTTGCTGATCTGGATCATTCTTCATGTCACCTTCTATCATGACTTTCTCATCTTCCTCCTTTTGCTGATCTGGATCATTCTTCATGTCACTTTCTATCATGACTTTCTCATCTTCCTCCTTTTGCTGATCTTTCTCTTGAATACATGGAAGATTTGATGGTAACCATGAGGAAACTCTCTCGATCTTTGATTCTGATCTCTTCTCTTCATCAAGTGCAGCCCATGGTTCTTTGATCTCCTCTTTGGAATCTTCTTTTTCCTTTGGTCCTTCAATGTTGTCAATATAATCTCTGTTTTGCAACACTCTTCCTGAGCTTTGGTGAACATCATTGAGCTCAAAAGGAGTCATTTGCACATGTTGTGCCTCAGCTTTGCAATTGGGTTGAGCTACTCCATGGTATGGCTTTGGAAATGGTACGGGTAGTTGAGTGGAGGTGTGAAATTGAGATGGAGATGGATGGCATTGTGGTTGGGTAGGCATTTGGGGTTGCCTTGGTGGAGGAGGAGGCGATGTTTGTGGATGAGCAGGTGGTGGAGGAAAATGAGCGGGATGAGAGTTGTATTGGGGCCTCCACTCCTGATAAGGTGCATTCCACTAAGGCTGTGGCTGAGCATAAGAGTGAAATGAATGAGCAACTGGTAGGGCATAATATGGATCTGTGAAGGAACAAGGAGAATATGACCAAGGAGGAGGTGTAGACCAGGAAGGATGAGCAGGGGGACCCCAAGAAGGCATGAAAGTGGCTTGATAGGGGTCATAATAGGTCTCGGATGTCCCTTGCACTTCCTGCTGATAAGATCTAGGTTCATGTGGCCTCCTTTGGTTCATATAATAGAGTGATTCAGTGGCTCCTTTAACTCTTTGATATGCAACTTTAAGTCCAGGCAAGGAAGGGCACTGATTTGTAGGATGGTATTCTTCACAGACAAAACACACTTCTAGGGAGTGCATTGGACATTCGTTCCTAGGATGCTTTCTAGTGCACCTAGGACAAAAGATGACCAAAGCCCTCTTGGCTTCCTCTTGCTTCTTTTGGATCCACAGGGTATCCAATTGCATGGCAAGAAACTGCCTCATATCACTCTTGGAATGTTCTATCTGATCTTCAAATTCGTCTTTGGACAAGGGACTGCTCCCAACATTTCTGCTTGTAGCCATTTGCTCCAAAGGAATGGTTTCTTCTTCTTCTCCCCTAGAGGTTCTTCAGATATGTCTTGATGTCCACCCAGGGGTTCTTCTTAGTCACAGCCATCGAAGAAGAGAGAAGGTTGGCTGTGTGAAGCAGTGGGGGTGTTGTGCAATCATTTTTCTAACTTATCTCTACTCCTACAAGGCATGAAATGAAATATTTTTGGTTGATTTTTGCATTTTTCTTCCTGTACCTGCAAAACTAAAATAGGTTGAACTGCAACTAACTATCTTGCTGAAATGAAAATGCGGAATTGAAATGAAAGCAGGAAAGGACTAATCTATTTTGCTCAAATGAAATTGCAGGAATGAAATGCTAGTCTACGCTTGCAGAATTGAAATGCTAATCTACGCTTGCAGAATTGAAATTGCGGAATTGAAATGCTAATCTACGCTTGCGGAATTGAAATTACGGAATTGAAATGTTAATCTATGAAAGCGGGAAATGCTAATCTACTTTTGCATAAACGAAATTGCATAATGGAAACGAAATAAACTACTTAGAAGAAGATTGTAGCGGAAAATAGAAGAAAAGCGGCAATCACCAATACTCTGACGCTTCCCCGGAAACGGCGCCAAAAAGATGGTGGGCTCCAGTCAACTCCTGGAACTCCCTTCTTTAATTTATCAACCCGGTAGTTCGTAACAAACTTGAAAGCGACGGTGTTGTATGCACAAGTACTAGCTCTTGCCGCAGCTGTCACTTGGTCAGCTGGCACAAGTCCGCTAGGGGCTCAAGCCAACTTCTATGAGCTCTTAGAAGAAGCTTTTTAACTGATGGACGAAAGCTAACTCAAAGGAAGCTAATCTACTTGCGGAAAGAAACTGAAAGCCAAAAAGAAATACAAACCCTAGCAAACCCTAATTCTACCAACTAGTCCTACTGATGCAAAAATGAGAGCATGCAAACTACCGAAAGAGATGCCATTACTTCTAAGAAGGTAAAATGCATGTGTCTAAGTTATCACTATCTGAAGAAAACATCTTTTTGTATTTTTGTTTAAGTTATTAGAATTATCATGCATGTGCTTTTAACTGGCTTTTCACTGTGCAGGGGTGGATCAAGGAGGAGAAATGCTTGGAAAAGGTTGGGAAGACTCGGAGAGGGTCTAAGGGATCCCTATCATCCTTTCAGAGAGTTTCACAAAGTCAGGATGCCATGCAACCGTGTTTATGAACTTCTACAGGAAGTCTGCAGGGGTTTCTACAGGAAGTTCTGAAGTTCTTCTACAGGATGTTTCGAAATGGGATTTTTGAGGATGGGTGATTGATGGAAGATGCATGGATGGTTATGGAGGTAGGATGGGGGTCTGAAGTGACCCAGGAACTGATGGATGGAGTGGTGAGATGATATGTGGAAGGCTGATTTGGCTTCAAGGTAGTTGAGACAACAATGGAGAAGAAGGTAGGGTTACGTGGGCAAGAGGATGGGTGTGAAGCAAGAAGCCTAGATGTGGGATGAATCAGATGGCTCTGATGAAGCTTGACCATGTGAGTGAGTGATAGAGATGCCCTGCACAATGCACATCCAACCAAATCAATGAATTCTTGCAAACAAACTAAGTCCTAGCTAACTTAATCTAACTGTCAATGAAATGAATAAACAACAACCTCGTTTGGAAAGAGAACCATGTACATCACGTTAGCAAGAACATTCTGTTAGTTTTTGACTGATTAACTGTGAATTTGGGTAGAATAGCTTAGGATTGAGTTAGTTTTTTATTTTTCTTGTTTTTGAGAGAAGTACGCACCCTCTGAGTTAAGCACAGTGCGTACCTGCACGCACTTCTGCTTTGTACACAGAGCGGGGCCGCACCTGTTGTTATAGCTCCAAATCTCACTCTTATGGTTTGTGATGCTGCACTTATGGCCTAGGGCAACCCCTCCTTCCAGACCTGGTCCAAAAATTTAAAAAACAGTGTTTTATTCCCTATACGCGACTTTGCCCTGTGTTAAACGCGTGTACACGCGAGTCTGTCTTACCCAACCCGCGTGTATCTATTAAAACACTTAAAAAAATATAATTTCCTCTTTTTCGGGCGGTGATCGCGGGTTTACCTGCTGGATCACCTGTTAGTGCCCGTGGCCCAACTGTTCCCAACCAACTCCTAACTAAAAAACTACTTTGGAGAGGGTATAAAAAGACATCAAAGGGAAGGCCAAGGGGGGAGAGAAAGGAGAGCAAGATTATTATGCTGAGATTTTTCCCTTAGACCAGGTCTGAAGTCCTTGGTGCATTCTGCACTTCCCCCATTTTGCATAGGAAACCCTTGTTTCCATGTGTATTGGTGATCATTCATCCTTGACATCATCATTGAGTAAGACTTGGAAGGAGCTCTTGTTGGAGGCTGGAGGCTGGAACGAATCCGGGAGGAAGCTTGCTTGGAGCCTGCTGAAGGTGTTCAGGTGATATCTTTCCGATATATGTACTTTATTTGCCTTTATATATAAAGAAACAAGTCTTTGTTCCCGAATAATCTTTCTTTATGCTTATGAGATTCTTGTGTTGAATTCTTATGAAAGTGGTTACTTAAAGACTTTTTATAACTAACTTTATAGCATAAATATGATTTATATATAAACTTCTATACATGTACTGTTGTGTTCTTTGATTTGTTTGTCTTGCAGGTCAAAGAAAGAAGAAGGGAACTCCAAGAAGGGTTTGCACCCTAACGGTCTTCTCGAACGTAGGACCTTAGGTATGTACCCTAAACATTAGGATTTGCTTAAAAGTAAAAAAGATGGCTGTGTGTGTGTGTTTCTTTGTATAAGCAATTTTCAGTCTGGTAGAGTCTTAGCCCAAAGGACCCTAGGGGTACTTTCCCTTCAACCAGAATTGGCGACTCCGCTGGTGGATAACCCTCGCCCGCCGACTGAGAATTTAGGAGTAGGGATGTATTCCTCATTGATGGGTACGTTTGATCTTCCCTCTCCTTTTGCAAGAATCAATGCTATTTCATCATCCAAGGAATCTTCTCGAGAGGAGTTCTTCCGAACTCATCATTTTTCCGACCCTTGGACCTTGCCTTCACCTACGACCACATTAGTTGAAGGGCAAGTTAATGGAATGGCGTTTCCTATATCTGCAGCTGAGCTTAGATATCAGGCTATCGTAGACTCTGCAGATAACCATTCTACTCCTTTTTCCGAAGAGGAGTTAGATGGTCATGTGGCCCCCGCTTGGAGCTTTGATTCTAACTCTGCCTTGGACTGCTTAGATTCGGTTCTACCTTCTGAAGAAGCAATCCTCGAAATTATGATGGGTATAGATCGACCTTGGGAAGACTTACACCATCGCTCATATTTTCTTCCTCCATTGCAGGAAGTAGAATCTAGATTCTCCGAGCTCGTTGGTAGTGATGTTTGTACGGTATCGAACCCTTTGGCTCCAACACACACACGTGCTGAAGGTAATATGTCGGTAATCTCAAAAACGATACCTATAAACATCTCTAAGAATCCTAACATCATCGAGAATATCTTCATCGGAAGTGAGTGTTCCCCTGAAGAAATTCAAATTTACACCGACCTATTCAAGGAATATCGTGATGTATTTGCTTGGTCTTATGAGGAAATGCCCGGCATTGATCCTTCTATAGTCCAACATGAGATCAAGACGTACGAAAACGCAAAACCGATTCGTCAAAGGCTTCGGCCGGTTAACCCTAGGAAAGCAGCGGCTATCAAAGCTGAGGTTGAGAAGCTGCTAAGGGCGGGTTTTATATACCCTGTTCCTCTTACGGATTGGGTTTCGAATCCAGTCCCTGTGGACAAAAAGCAAGGAACAATCCGCGTATGCATCGATTTTAGGGACTTAAACAAGGCTTGTCCAAAAGACAATTACCCCACGCCATTTATTGATCAAATTATTGACGAGTGTGCGGGTAATGAGATTTTCTCCTTCATGGATGGTTTCTCAGGTTATAATCAAATCTCTATTCGTCCTGAGGATCAGCATAAGACTGCCTTCATATGTCCCTGGGGTACCTTTGCATATCGAAAGATGCCCTTCGGTCTTAAAAATGCTGGAGCCACCTTTCAGCGGGCCATGTCTTACGCTTTCCACGACATCAAACATATCATCGAGGCATACTTAGATGATCTCGCTGCTCGTTCTCGAAAGAGAACTGATCATCCTAGTCATCTTCGATTAGTCTTTGAGCGATGTCGTTTTTACAAAATCCGGTTGAATCCTAATAAGTGCGTTTTCGCGGTTACATCAGGTCGGTTGTTAGGGTTTATAGTTTCCAATGAAGGGATTCGGGTTGATCCCTTCAAGGTTGAGGCAATAGTTCAGTTGCCTCCCCCGTCTTCAATTCGTCAACTTCAAAGTCTTCAAGGGAAGGCCAATTTCTTAAGAAGGTTTATAGCAAACTACGCCGAGATCACTAAAGGGTTCATGCGTTTGCTACGGAAAGGAGTTCCATTCCTGTGGGACGACTTTGCGCAGCGGTCGTTTGATGCTTTGAAAAAGGCATTAGTCTCTGCCCCGCTTTTGAGTCCACCGGATTATGGTAGAGACTTCCTTTTATATCTCGCTGCAGCAGAATCTACCATTGGTATGGTTCTAGTTCAGGAAGACGATGCTCTTGTCGAGCACGTGATTTATTATTTGAGCCGAGGCTTGATAGGCCCTGAACTCCGCTATTCTCCAGTTGAGAAGTTGGCCTTGGCAGCAGTCCATGTTGTCCAGAGGCTCCGTCATTACATTTTGCTACGCAAAACTTTTGTCTTAGCGGCGGTCAATCCATTCCAATTTGTCCTCAGTAGGCGAGTGATTGGGGGCAAATATAATAGATGGATAGTCATTTTACAAGAATTCGACCTCGAGTTCTTGTCCGCCAAGTCTAAGAAATCTATGGTCTTCGCGGAGCTAATTTCTGAGCTTCCTTGTGGAGAGGATGTTGTTTATGAGGAAAGTTTACCCGACGAACATATATTCCTCATCTCTTCACAAGACCCTTGGTATGGAGATATCATTGTTTATCTCCAGACTTCGAAGTTTCCCTCTACTTCCTCCAAGGATGAACGTCGCAAGTTACATCACCTGGCTAAAAACTATGTTATCATTGGTGACACTTTATACCGTCGAGGGGTTGATTCAATTCTTCGACGTTGTTTAACCTTAGAGGAAGCAGAGTCTGTTCTTAATGATTGCCACAGTGGAGCTTGTGGTGGTCATCTATCCGGGCTTGCTACAGCCCAGCGCATCTTACGTGCCGGCTACTTTTGGCCTTCACTCTTTAAGGACTGTGTGGAAGCGGTAAAACGCTGTCACTCGTGTCAAATTTTTACTCGCAAGATGCGCGTGCATCCAGCTCCCCTTTTTCCCGTTGTCACCGTCGGTCCCTTTACTAAGTGGGGTATTGATTTTACGACTTGTAATCCGCCTTCAGCGGCAAATCACAAGTACATTATCGTGGCTGTAGACTACTTCACGAAGTGGGCTGAAGCCATGCCTACTTATAAGAACGACAGTGACACGGCAGCTTTGTTTCTTTTCAATCAAGTTATCTCAAGATTCGGTATCCCAAGAGAGATTGTCACTGACCATGGCAGTCATTTCCAAAATCAGCTAATGTCCGAATTGGCTTTTAAATTAGGTTTCCGTCAAGAGCATTCGTCTCCTTACTATCCTCAGGCCAATGGACAGGTCGAGGCGGTCAATAAAACTCTTAAGACGATACTCCAACGGACAATCGATAAAAATCGGTCCAATTGGAACATTATGTTGTATCCGGCTCTTTGGGCATACCGAACCTCCGTTAAAACGGCTACTGGTTTTACTCCTTTTCAGTTAGTTTACAGGATGGAATCTATCTTTCCGGTCGAATGTGAAATTCCATCTCTGAAATTGGCTGTCGAGCTTCTTCCTGAGACTTCGAGTCTCGAGGAGCGCCTAGTTCACCTGGAACATCTCGATGAGCAGCGTCGAGATGCCGCCACGACGAATGAGGCCCATAAGAAAAGGGTCAAAACTCAGTATGATAAGTCTGTCCGACCTCGTGTCTTTTCTGAAGGTGACCTTGTCTTGGTCTATGACCAAGATAAGGACGCCTTGGGGGCAGGCAAATTCAAGCCTATGTGGTACGGTCCTTTCATTATCAAACGAGTCTTAGAAAAAGGATCGTATGAGTTAATTGATTTCGAAGGAAACAAGTTGGCAGAGCCCCGAAATGGGCTCTATTTAAAGAAGTATTTTGCTTAGTTTTACCAGGCAATGGCTTCTTTGTATTTTATGTATATTTGTACATATCTTATCGAGCGTTTTCTGATATCAGCACTTTTGGTCTGCTTTGGCAGGTGTTGATGGATGATTTGGTTTATTTTGGATTCGCCGATGGTGCTAGTCGGCACACTCGGAATCTTGCTTCCGCAGCTTGGGTACTTTATTACCCAACTGGTCAGTTGATGATATCGAGAGGCGTGTGTATCGGTCCTGCTTCAAACAATATGGCCGAGTATACAGCTGTTATCAATTTATTATCTGAGGCAATCTCTTATGGGATCGACTTATTGGTAGTGTATCTTGATTCTCAATTGATAGTGTCTCAGTTAAATAACATTTATCGGGTTAGAGATCCATCATTATATCGCCAATATTTAAGGGTGAGGTTGTTGCAAAGATCATTTATTTACATTAATTATTTGCACATTCCAAGATCTCAAAATTGGTTAGCTGATTCTATCGCTAATCAAGCATTAGACTGGCATATCAATCATTCATCATCATAAAATCATGCATCAAAAAGTCAAACTGTATATATATATATATATCGCAAAGCGTCTCGAGTGTACATATGTGTGTCCAAAATATACAAAATTGGGACTCAAATGCCCATAATCATGTCAGGCATATCTAATGCCTCGGCTCTGGATGAGCAGCTAAATAACTAACTATAGCATTGGCCACGCGCCGAAAAACGCGAACCCAGTCACGTGGCATCCCAACCACATGACGCTGCATATCTGGAGGAAGGTCCTCTATCTCAGCCATCGGTACTTGGTAGCTCAATCTCGCCAAGTGTCGCTGGACGTTGTTGAGGGTCCTTTCCGCATTCGCAGCCTCCTCTTCGGCTCCTCGGCCACGCCGTCCATGCCGTGGGAATCCATCTGGTCGCACGGGCCCAATGTCTGGAACATGATCATCATATCAGTCATTTGAATCTCATCAAAAAAAATATATTTTTTTCAAAGTTCATCATTATACTTGAAAAATCCTAAAAATCATAAAATCATAAAAATCAAAAAGAAATCTTACCGATCTCGCCCCATGCTGCATCTGGTGGCAACACTAGGTCAGGATCTCCTCGGAAATCCAGTCCAGCATAGGGGTAGTCGTCTATGGCGATGATCTGTTGCTCCCACCAAGCAAAAAAGTCATCGTCGAATGCATTCCTGGGCACTTCCCCACCCCCCAGACGTTTCATCAAGTCAGCCCACCGGCCCATGCGTGGATCACGTGGACTACTGATGGGAACTGCCACCCTGGGGCGAAGTGCTGGAACCTTCTCAAAGAAAAAAGTGCATAAAATGGTTCCGTACCCAAAGTTCTTGGTCTGTCCCCTCCTGATAGAAGCAAGCTGCTCCTTCATGTTGGCAAGTAGAGGAGTACACCAGTCAAACACCGTGGTGAGACAGTCCACTGCTACGCTCATGTTTACCCGTGATGCCTGATGTAGCGAAGATGATCCGTTCACTCGAGCTATGGTGAACAAGATTATCCGCAGTGACAAACTCGCCACGTGTGGGATCGAGATCTGACTCCCGACCTTCCGATGACCTGGGCAGTAAAGTTGTACATAGTCGTCTACGCTGAGACTATTCCGGGTCCTGCCCCGGGAGTGTACTACCTCTCCCCTTCGGGATAGGCCCGTGATGAAATATATATCTTCCACTTCTATCCTGAGTGGCATCTGATCAATCATAAAAGCTTCTTCCTCGACATCCCAATAATCAATAAGTCTCTCGAGCAGACGCACATTTGCTTTCATATTCGGCAACTTGAAGAATTTTAACAATCCGCATCCCCGTAAGGCATCTAATGCCTCATCATTGTCCATAACTTCATTATCTACAGCTGAGTGCTCTCTTTCACGCCATGTGAGAGTCATCCTGGAAGAAAAAATCATTTTCATCCATTAGTTTTATGTATAAAAATTTTTCGCTGCGCACACGCGGTTTACCCTATACACAGTCGCGTGTAGGGCCGTCGTATACGCGATTTATATACATCCAACCCGCGTGTACGCCGCAGAGCGATTTTTTGCAAAAATCTAACGGTGAAACATTAATTAAACTTCCTAAAAACTATCACAATTGATTGCAAGACAAGTTTAGTGCTTACCTGGAAGTTTTCGGCAAGTTTGAACGGTGGAATAAGTCACGGGGAAAGTTTGCTCCTTTTGCTCCACAATTTGCTCTCCAAGTCAAACGGTGAAAATGGTAAGTCCAAAATTTCTTTTTATAAGTTTTGAAAATGCAAATTTTTTTCAAAATTTTATTTTGTTTGGTTTCATGTCACTTTTAACTTGGGAGCTTGGAATGTCGAGATTGAGTTGTTTTTCAGGACATTTTTGGACGTTTTTCGACGGTTCAAGACGGTTCCATGACTGCTGACCCGTCATGGCAGGTATCGTGTTCTCACTGGCATATAGGTTAGGGACACCATTTTTTCGTTGCATTATGCATACTAGCCTCCATTTGACCGATACATATGCCGTAGGGTCGACCCCATCATGTTATGGTTCGCAAGCCATTTTCACTCGCCGATTCTTTAAATCATGACATGATGGTAGAGCCATCCTTTTACATGGGCATCCTAGTTAGCACCTCACTGACATTTGTTGCCCATGCTGCTTCGTTTTGAGTAGGCTCGGGAGTCCTCTGTAGTCTCGCCATGACTTATGCGTTGAAGACTCATTCTTCTTTGCTTCTTCGTTTCGTTCTGGCCTTATACCCCAGAGGCTCCTATGTGTGTTGAGTTGTACTTCTGCATTGCATGTTGACCATTTGCACCTTTTGGCCTATAGCCGGCTTCACTTGGACTCGTGTTTAAGCCCACTTTTGACCATGACGTCTGCAAAAATCAACCTTGCATACCCTTGACCTCTGCAGCTTGACATACCCAGACCCGTGGAAGGGACATACCTCTGAGTGTCACTGACCAGTTTTTCACCTCCCTGCATTGAGCATAGGAACGTTCCTTTCCCAGGAACTAGATCATCTGTTTCACCGACACTCGTTCTTTCCACTGTACCATAGCATTCTTTTATTCTTTTTCCGGCTTATCAGAAAAAGACAAAAAAATTAAATATTCCAAAAAGAGCGGGAACAGGGACATTATTTCCATTTATTGTTGGCAGCTAGAGTCAGTCGTGTCGCCCTTGAACAAAGCACTCAAAACAAAGTCTCCTCCGCATGGGTGGGATTTAGTTTGACTTAGGTAAGCCATAGCCTTGTTATCGAGTCAGTTCTCCCCCGATTGGTTATCTCTTCCAATCATATGGAGGGTTCGTTCGTGCCTCCTGCATGACGAACTTATACAGATTCATTATATGCTGCCACATAGTCACATTGAGTCGTGCTTTTGTTCAAGGGAAGATAGCCTGAGTCGGCCTTTCTGCGGTGTCTCTTGACTCATTTTTCAGTCGGCCATCCCTGGTTGTCAGTGTCATGTCTATCATCACATCAGTTATATTGGTCCTTCACTCGTGCCGGTTTGAGAAGGTCCCCATTGACTTCTTGTTGGCGGGTCTTGTCCTTATCGACGACGACACATTGCTCTGAGGGCAGACCTAGAGACCGCACCCTGGCCCTATTTTCATTATTGATAGGTCACCTTGTGCTCAGCATCGATCAGTATCATGGGTCTTTGACTGAGTGGTTTCCCTTGTGTTCGACATCAGCATACATTATCACACATTGGGATTCGTGCAGTACCTTGGTTTCCATTTGACCCTATTGGTGGATACCTCGCCTCTGTGTCAGCTTTCATTATTGGTTGGTTCAGAGGGTTTCTGTCGTGCGCTAGCCACATCTTGTGTACGCCGGAAACGTACTTCGGTTGGGTTACTACATCGTTTTCGTCTGATTCCTTCCACATTATTGGCCTACGGGTTACACTCGCGCTAGATTGATGGAGGATGCCTTAATGCCTTCCTTCTAGCGGATCTTTCCCTATCGACTCCGACTCATTGCTCTGGGGCAAAGATCTAGAGTCCATTTGGCAGTACCTTGGGGTTTGCAGTCATTAGTGGCAGATTCCTCGCTATCGACAGTGGGAAACCATCATTGTCTCCTGATTGATAGATTCTTACAGGTGTTCGACTTCAGCTCATCTATTCACACTTGTTAGATTGTACTGGGTACCTTGACGCTCATTATCATTATCGGTGAGTAGTCTCGCGTTTGTTAACGGTATACATCAATGACCGGTAATCAAACGATTTCTCACATGGTCGACTTCAGATCATTTATTCCCATGGTGTAGAAATGTACCACGGCGGTCGGTGAAGACCTCAGGTTGTATCAGCATTCATTGGTTCACTTGACAGTTACTCCTATTGCTGCTAGTTGATACCACTCCACCTTATATGTTGCAGTCAGTTATGGCGACATTTTATATGCTGGCACCTGAGTTTACAGTGTAGTACCATCCTATTCCATCATGTTCAGTTGGTACCTTATGGGATCAGTCTTTGATTTCAGTGATCCGTTGCATCTTTCAGCATCATTGACAGTTTTATATGTGATATTCAGACATGTACTTACTCATTATGATCAGATGATCCATTATGTATTTTTACAGTCATTTATACTTGTATACTTAGTGGATCCGCTTGTACTTGATATGCGGACATGCTTTACTTTTCCTGAGCATGGGTATGCCCGCCTCAGACAGTGTTTCTTTCTGATCTCCTTTCGGTGGCTTGGCAGGCTGAATTCTGGTGAAGTCCTCCTCGGTTTTTCGGCAGAGTTCCTTTCCTTGTACTTACTTAATATATTTCGGCCATCATGTTCCCCTTCTGACCTCATACATTAGGGGGCATCTGTTATAGCTCCAAATCTCACTCTTATGGTTTGTGATGCTGCACTTATGGCCTAGGGCAACCCCTCCTTCCAGACCTGGTCCAAAAATTTAAAAAACAGTGTTTTATTCCCTATACGCGACTTTGCCCTGTGTTAAACGCGTGTACACGCGGGTCTGTCTTACCCAACCCGCGTGTATCTATTAAAACACTTAAAAAAATATAATTTCCTCTTTTTCGGGCGGTGATCGCGGGTTTACCTGCTGGATCACCTGTTAGTGCCCGTGGCCCAACTGTTCCCAACCAACTCCTAACTAAAAAACTACTTTGGAGAGGGTATAAAAAGACATCAAAGGGAAGGCCAAGGGGGGAGAGAAAGGAGAGCAAGATTATTATGCTGAGATTTTTCCCTTAGACCAGGTCTGAAGTCCTTGGTGCATTCTGCACTTCCCCCATTTTGCATAGGAAACCCTTGTTTCCATGTGTATTGGTGATCATTCATCCTTGACATCATCATTGAGTAAGACTTGGAAGGAGCTCTTGTTGGAGGCTGGAGGCTGGAACGAATCCGGGAGGAAGCTTGCTTGGAGCCTGCTGAAGGTGTTCAGGTGATATCTTTCCGATATATGTACTTTATTTGCCTTTATATATAAAGAAACACGTCTTTGTTCCCGAATAATCTTTCTTTATGCTTATGAGATTCTTGTGTTGAATTCTTATGAAAGTGGTTACTTAAAGACTTTTTATAACTAACTTTATAGCATGAAGATGATTTATATATAAAATTCTATACATGTACTGTTGTGTTCTTTGATTTGTTTGTCTTGCAGGTCAAAGAAAGAAGAAGGGAACTCCAAGAAGGGTTTGCACCCTAACGGTCTTCTCGAACGTAGGACCTTAGGTATGTACCCTAAACATTAGGATTTGCTTAAAAGTAAAAAAGATGGCTGTGTGTGTGTGTTTCTTTGTATAAGCAATTTTCAGTCTGGTAGAGTCTTAGCCCAAAGGACCCTAGGGGTACTTTCCCTTCAACCAGAATTGGCGACTCCGCTGGTGGATAACCCTCGCCCGCCGACTGAGAATTTAGGAGTAGGGATGTATTCCTCATTGATGGGTACGTTTGATCTTCCCTCTCCTTTTGCAAGAATCAATGCTATTTCATCATCCAAGGAATCTTCTCGAGAGGAGTTCTTCCGAACTCATCATTTTTCCGACCCTTGGACCTTGCCTTCACCTACGACCACATTAGTTGAAGGGCAAGTTAATGGAATGGCGTTTCCTATATCTGCAGCTGAGCTTAGATATCAGGCTATCGTAGACTCTGCAGATAACCATTCTACTCCTTTTTCCGAAGAGGAGTTAGATGGTCATGTGGCCCCCGCTTGGAGCTTTGATTCTAACTCTGCCTTGGACTGCTTAGATTCGGTTCTACCTTCTGAAGAAGCAATCCTCGAAATTATGATGGGTATAGATCGACCTTGGGAAGACTTACACCATCGCTCATATTTTCTTCCTCCATTGCAGGAAGTAGAATCTAGATTCTCCGAGCTCGTTGGTAGTGATGTTTGTACGGTATCGAACCCTTTGGCTCCAACACACACACGTGCTGAAGGTAATATGTCGGTAATCTCAAAAACGATACCTATAAACATCTCTAAGAATCCTAACATCATCGAGAATATCTTCATCAGAAGTGAGTGTTCCCCTGAAGAAATTCAAATTTACACCGACCTATTCAAGGAATATCGTGATGTATTTGCTTGGTCTTATGAGGAAATGCCCGGCATTGATCCTTCTATAGTCCAACATGAGATCAAGACGTACGAAAACGCAAAACCGATTCGTCAAAGGCTTCGGCCGGTTAACCCTAGGAAAGCAGCGGCTATCAAAGCTGAGGTTGAGAAGCTGCTAAGGGCGGGTTTTATATACCCTGTTCCTCTTACGGATTGGGTTTCGAATCCAGTCCCTGTGGACAAAAAGCAAGGAACAATCCGCGTATGCATCGATTTTAGGGACTTAAACAAGGCTTGTCCAAAAGACAATTACCCCACGCCATTTATTGATCAAATTATTGACGAGTGTGCGGGTAATGAGATTTTCTCCTTCATGGATGGTTTCTCAGGTTATAATCAAATCTCTATTCGTCCTGAGGATCAGCATAAGACTACCTTCATATGTCCCTGGGGTACCTTTGCATATCGAAAGATGCCCTTCGGTCTTAAAAATGCTGGAGCCACCTTTCAGCGGGCCATGTCTTACGCTTTCCACGACATCAAACATATCATCGAGGCATACTTAGATGATCTCGCTGCTCGTTCTCAAAAGAGAACTGATCATCCTAGTCATCTTCGATTAGTCTTTGAGCGATGTCGTTTTTACAAAATCCGGTTGAATCCTAATAAGTGCATTTTCGCGGTTACATCAGGTCGGTTGTTAGGGTTTATAGTTTCCAATGAAGGGATTCGGGTTGATCCCTTCAAGGTTGAGGCAATAGTTCAGTTGCCTCCCCCGTCTTCAATTCGTCAACTTCAAAGTCTTCAAGGGAAGGCCAATTTCTTAAGAAGGTTTATAGCAAACTACGCCGAGATCACTAAAGGGTTCATGCGTTTGCTATGGAAAGGAGTTCCATTCCTGTGGGACGACTTTGCGCAGCGGTCGTTTGATGCTTTGAAAAAGGCATTAGTCTCTGCCCCGCTTTTGAGTCCACCGGATTATGGTAGAGACTTCCTTTTATATCTCGCTGCAGCAGAATCTACCATTGGTATGGTTCTAGTTCAGGAAGACGATGCTCTTGTCGAGCACGTGATTTATTATTTGAGCCGAGGCTTGATAGGCCCTGAACTCCGCTATTCTCCAGTTGAGAAGTTGGCCTTGGCAGCAGTCCATGCTGTCCAGAGGCTCCGTCATTACATTTTGCTACGCAAAACTTTTGTCTTAGCGGCGGTCAATCCATTCCAATTTGTCCTCAGTAGGCGAGTGATTGGGGGCAAATATAATAGATGGATAGTCATTTTACAAGAATTCGACCTCGAGTTCTTGTCCGCCAAGTCTAAGAAATCTATGGTCTTCGCGGAGCTAATTTCTGAGCTTCCTTGTGGAGAGGATGTTGTTTATGAGGAAAGTTTACCCGACGAACATATATTCCTCATCTCTTCACAAGACCCTTGGTATGGAGATATCATTGTTTATCTCCAGACTTCGAAGTTTCCCTCTACTTCCTCCAAGGATGAACGTCGCAAGTTACGTCACCTGGCTAAAAACTATGTTATCATTGGTGACACTTTATACCGTCGAGGGGTTGATTCAATTCTTCGACGTTGTTTAACCTTAGAGGAAGCAGAGTCTGTTCTTAATGATTGCCACAGTGGAGCTTGTGGTGGTCATCTATCCGGGCTTGCTACAGCCCAACGCATCTTACGTGCCGGCTACTTTTGGCCTTCACTCTTTAAGGACTGTGTGGAAGCGGTAAAACGCTGTCACCCGTGTCAAATTTTTACTCGCAAGATGCGCGCGCATCCAGCTCCCCTTTTTCCCGTTGTCACCGTCGGTCCCTTTACTAAGTGGGGTATTGATTTTACGACTTGTAATCCGCCTTCAGCGGCAAATCACAAGTACATTATCGTGGCTGTAGACTACTTCACGAAGTGGGCTGAAGCCATGCCTACTTATAAGAACGACAGTGACACGGCAGCTTTGTTTCTTTTCAATCAAGTTATCTCAAGATTCGGTATCCCAAGAGAGATTGTCACTGACCATGGCAGTCATTTCCAAAATCAGCTAATGTCCGAATTGGCTTTTAAATTAGGTTTCCGTCAAGAGCATTCGTCTCCTTACTATCCTCAGGCCAATGGACAGGTCGAGGCGGTCAATAAAACTCTTAAGACGATACTCCAACGGACAATCGATAAAAATCGGTCCAATTGGCACATTATGTTGTATCCGGCTCTTTGGGCATACCGAACCTCCGTTAAAACGGCTACTGGTTTTACTCCTTTTCAGTTAGTTTACGAGATGGAATCTATCTTTCCGGTCGAATGTGAAATTCCATCTCTGAAATTGGCTGTCGAGCTTCTTCCTGAGACTTCGAGTCTCGAGGAGCGCCTAGTTCACCTGGAACATCTCGATGAGCAGCGTCGAGATGCCGCCACGACGAATGAGGCCCATAAGAAAAGGGTCAAAACTCAGTATGATAAGTCTGTCCGACCTCGTGTCTTTTCTGAAGGTGACCTTGTCTTGGTCTATGACCAAGATAAGGACGCCTTGGGGGCAGGCAAATTCAAGCCTATGTGGTACGGTCCTTTCATTATCAAACGAGTCTTAGAAAAAGGATCGTATGAGTTAATTGATTTCGAAGGAAACAAGTTGGCGGAGCCCCGAAATGGGCTCTATTTAAAGAAGTATTTTGCTTAGTTTTACCAGGCAATGGCTTCTTTGTATTTTATGTATATTTGTACATATCTTATCGAGCGTTTTCTGATATCAGCACTTTTGGTCTGCTTTGGCAGGTGTTGATGGATGATTTGGTTTATTTTGGATTCGCCGATGGTGCTAGTCGGCACACTCGGAATCTTGCTTCCGCAGCTTGGGTACTTTATTACCCAACTGGTCAGTTGATGATATCGAGAGGCGTGTGTATCGGTCCTGCTTCAAACAATATGGCCGAGTATACAGCTGTTATCAATTTATTATCCGAGGCAATCTCTTATGGGATCGACTCATTGGTAGTGTATCTTGATTCTCAATTGATAGTGTCTCAGTTAAATAACATTTATCGGGTTAGAGATCCATCATTATATCGCCAATATTTAAGGGTGAGGTTGTTGCAAAGATCATTTATTTACATTAATTATTTGCACATTCCAAGATCTCAAAATTGGTTAGCTGATTCTATCGCTAATCAAGCATTAGACTGGCATATCAATCATTCATCATCATAAAATCATGCATCAAAAAGTCAAACTGTATATATATATATATCGCAAAGCGTCTCGAGTGTACATATGTGTGTCCAAAATATACAAAATTGGGACTCAAATGCCCATAATCATGTCAGGCATATCTAATGCCTCGGCTCTGGATGAGCAGCTAAATAGCTAACTATAGCATTGGCCACGCGCCGAAAAACGCGAACCCAGTCACGTGGCATCCCAACCACATGACGCTGCATATCTGGAGGAAGGTCCTCTATCTCGGCCATCGGTACTTGGTAGCTCAATCTCGCCAAGTGTCGCTGGACGTTGTTGAGGGTCCTTTCCGCATTCGCAGCCTCCTCTTCGACTCCTCGGCCACGCCGTCCATGCCGTGGGAATCCATCTGGTCGCACGGGCCCAATGTCTGGAACATGATCATCATATCAGTCATTTGAATCTCATCAAAAAAAATATATTTTTTTCAAAGTTCATCATTATACTTGAAAAATCCTAAAAATCATAAAATCATAAAAATCAAAAAGAAATCTTACCGATCTCGCCCCATGCTGCATCTGGTGGCAACACTAGGTCAGGATCTCCTCGGAAATCCAGTCCAGCATAGGGGTAGTCGTCTATGGCGATGATCTGTTGCTCCCACCAAGCAAAAAAGTCATCGTCGAATGCATTCCTGGGCACTTCCCCACCCCCCAGACGTTTCATCAAGTCAGCCCACCGGCCCATGCGTGGATCACGTGGACTACTGATGGGAACTGCCACCCTGGGGCGAAGTGCTGGAACCTTCTCAAAGAAAAAAGTGCATAAAATGGTTCCGTACCCAAAGTTCTTGGTCTGTCCCCTCCTAATAGAAGCAAGCTGCTCCTTCATGTTGGCAAGTAGAGGAGTACACCAGTCAAACACCGTGGTGAGACAGTCCACTGCTACGCTCATGTTTACCCGTGATGCCTGATGTAGCGAAGATGATCCGTTCACTCGAGCTATGGTGAACAAGATTATCCGCAGTGACAAACTCGCCACGTGTGGGATCGAGATCTGACTCCCGACCTTCCGATGACCTGGGCAGTAAAGTTGTACATAGTCGTCTACGCTGAGACTATTCCGGGTCCTGCCCCGGGAGTGTACTACCTCTCCCCTTCGGGATAGGCCCGTGATGAAATATATATCTTCCACTTCTATCCTGAGTGGCATCTGATCAATCATAAAAGCTTCTTCCTCGACATCCCAATAATCAATAAGTCTCTCGAGCAGACGCACATTTGCTTTCATATTCGGCAACTTGAAGAATTTTAACAATCCGCATCCCCGTAAGGCATCTAATGCCTCATCATTGTCCATAACTTCATTATCTACAGCTGAGTGCTCTCTTTCACGCCATGTGAGAGTCATCCTGGAAGAAAAAATCATTTTCATCCATTAGTTTTATGTATAAAAAATTTTCGCTGCGCACACGCGGTTTACCCTATACACAGTCGCGTGTAGGGCCGTCGTATACGCGATTTATATACATCCAACCCGCGTGTACGCCGCAGAGCGATTTTTTGCAAAAATCTAACGGTGAAACATTAATTAAACTTCCTAAAAACTATCACAATTGATTGCAAGACAAGTTTAGTGCTTACCTGGAAGTTTTCGGCAAGTTTGAACGGTGGAATAAGTCACGGGAAAGTTTGCTCCTTTTGCTCCACAATTTGCTCTCCAAGTCAAACGGTGAAAATGGTAAGTCCAAAATTTCTTTTTATAAGTTTTGAAAATGCAAAAATTTTTCAAAATTTTATTTTGTTTGGTTTCATGTCACTTTTATCTTGGGAGCTTGGAATGTCGAGATTGAGTTGTTTTTCAGGACATTTTTGGACGTTTTTCGACGGTTCAAGACGGTTCCATGACTGCTGACCCGTCATGGCAGGTATCGTGTTCTCACTGGCATATAGGTTAGGGACACCATTTTTCCGTTGCATTATGCATACTAGCCTCCATTTGACCGATACATCTGCCGTAGGGTCGACCCCATCATGTTATGGTTCGCAAGCCATTTTCACTCGCCGATTCTTTAAATCATGACATGATGGTAGAGCCATCCTTTTACATGGGCATCCTAGTTAGCACCTCACTGACATTTGTTGCCCATGCTGCTTCATTTTGAGTAGGCTCGGGAGTCCTCTGTAGTCTCGCCATGACTTATGCGTTGAAGACTCATTCTTCTTTGCTTCTTCGTTTCGTTCTGGCCTTATACCCCAGAGGCTCCTATGTGTGTTGAGTTGTACTTCTGCATTGCATGTTGACCATTTGCACCTTTTGGCCTATAGCCGGCTTCACTTGGACTCGTGTTTAAGCCCACTTTTGACCATGACGTCTGCAAAAATCAACCTTGCATACCCTTGACCTCTGCAGCTTGACATACCCAGACCCGTGGAAGGGACATACCTCTGAGTGTCACTGACCAGTTTTTCACCTCCCTGCATTGAGAATAGGAACGTTCCTTTCCCAGGAACTAGATCATCTGTTTCACCGACACTCGTTCTTTCCACTGTACCATAGCATTCTTTTATTCTTTTTCCAGCTTATCAGAAAAAGACAAAAAAATTAAATATTCCAAAAAGAGCGGGAACAGGGACATTATTTCCATTTATTGTTGGCAGCTAGAGTCAGTCGTGTCGCCCTTGAACAAAGCACTCAAAACAAAGTCTCCTCCGCATGGGTGGGATTTAGTTTGACTTAGGTAAGCCATAGCCTTGTTATCGAGTCAGTTCTCCCCCGATTGGTTATCTCTTCCAATCATATGGAGGGTTCGTTCGTGCCTCCTGCATGACGAACTTATACAGATTCATTATATGCTGCCACATAGTCACATTGAGTCGTGCTTTTGTTCAAGGGAAGATAGCCTGAGTCGGCCTTTCTGCGGTGTCTCTTGACTCATTTTTCAGTCGGCCATCCCTGGTTGTCAGTGTCATGTCTATCATCACATCAGTTATATTGGTCCTTCACTCGTGCCGGTTTGAGAAGGTCCCCATTGACTTCTTGCTGGCGGGTCTTGTCCTTATCGACGATGACACATTGCTCTGAGGGCAGACCTAGAGACCGCACCCTGGCCCTATTTTCATTATTGATAGGTCACCTTGTGCTCAGCATCGATCAGTATCATGGGTCTTTGACTGAGTGGTTTCCCTTGTGTTCGACATCAGCATACATTATCACACATTGGGATTCGTGCAGTACCTTGGTTTCCATTTGACCCTATTGGTGGATACCTCGCCTCTGTGTCAGCTTTCATTATTGGTTGGTTCAGAGGGTTTCTGTCGTGCGCTAGCCACATCTTGTGTACGCTGGAAACGTACTTCGGTTGGGTTACTACATCTTTTTCGTCCGATTCCTTCCACATTATTGGCCTACGGGTTACACTCGCGCTAGATTGATGGAGGATGCCTTAATGCCTTCCTTCTAGCGGATCTTTCCCTATCGACTCCGACTCATTGCTCTGGGGCAAAGATCTAGAGTCCATTTGGCAGTACCTTGGGGTTTGCAGTCATTAGTGGCAGATTCCTCGCTATCGACAGTGGGAAACCATCATTGTCTCCTGATTGATAGATTCTTACAGGTGTTCGACTTCAGCTCATCTATTCACACTTGTTAGATTGTACTGGGTACCTTGACGCTCATTATCATTATCGGTGAGTAGTCTCGCGTTTGTTAACGGTATACATCAATGACCGGTAATCAAACGATTTCTCACATGGTCGACTTCAGATCATTTATTCCCATGGTGTAGAAATGTACCACGGCGGTCGGTGAAGACCTCAGGTTGTATCAGCATTCATTGGTTCACTTGACAGTTACTCCTGTTGCTGCTAGTTGATACCACTCCACCTTATATGTTGCAGTCAGTTATGGCGACATTTTATATGCTGGCACCTGAGTTTACAGTGTAGTACCATCCTATTCCATCATGTTCAGTTGGTACCTTATGGGATCAGTCTTTGATTTCAGTGATCCGTTGCATCTTTCAGCATCATTGACAGTTTTATATGTGATATTCAGACATGTACTTACTCATTATGATCAGATGATCCATTATGTTTTTTTACAGTCATTTATACTTGTATACTTAGTGGATCCGCTTGTACTTGATATGCGGACATGCTTTACTTTTCCTGAGCATGGGTATGCCCGCCTCAGACAGTGTTTCTTTCTGATCTCCTTTCGGTGGCTTGGCAGGCTGAATTCTGGTGAAGTCCTCCTCGGTTTTTCGGCAGAGTTCCTTTCCTTGTACTTACTTAATATATTTCGGCCATCATGTTCCCCTTCTGACCTCATACATTAGGGGGCATCTGTTATAGCTCCAAATCTCACTCTTATGGTTTGTGATGCTGCACTTATGGCCTAGGGCAACCCCTCCTTCCAGACCTGGTCCAAAAATTTAAAAAACAGTGTTTTATTCCCTATACGCGACTTTGCCCTATGTTAAACGCGTGTACACGCGGGTCTGTCTTACCCAACCCGCGTGTATCTATTAAAACACTTAAAAAAATATAATTTCCTCTTTTTCGGGCGGTGATCGCGGGTTTACCTGCTGGATCACCTGTTAGTGCCCGTGGCCCAACTGTTCCCAACCAACTCCTAACTAAAAAACTACTTTGGAGAGGGTATAAAAAGACATCAAAGGGAAGGCCAAGGGGGAGAGAAAGGAGAGCAAGATTATTATGCTGAGATTTTTCCCTTAGACCAGGTCTGAAGTCCTTGGTGCATTCTGCACTTCCCCCATTTTGCATAGGAAACCCTTGTTTCCATGTGTATTGGTGATCATTCATCCTTGACATCATCATTGAGTAAGACTTGGAAGGAGCTCTTGTTGGAGGCTGGAGGCTGGAACGAATCCGGGAGGAAGCTTGCTTGGAGCCTGCTGAAGGTGTTCAGGTGATATCTTTCCGATATATGTACTTTATTTGCCTTTATATATAAAGAAACACGTCTTTGTTCCCGAATAATCTTTCTTTATGCTTATGAGATTCTTGTGTTGAATTCTTATGAAAGTGGTTACTTAAAGACTTTTTATAACTAACTTTATAGCATAAAGATGATTTATATATAAACTTCTATACATGTACTGTTGTGTTCTTTGATTTGTTTGTCTTGCAGGTCAAAGAAAGAAGAAGGGAACTCCAAGAAGGGTTTGCACCCTAACGGTCTTCTCGAACGTAGGACCTTAGGTATGTACCCTAAACATTAGGATTTGCTTAAAAGTAAAAAAGATGGTTGTGTGTGTGTGTTTCTTTGTATAAGCAATTTTCAGTCTGGTAGAGTCTTAGCCCAAAGGACCCTAGGGGTACTTTCCCTTCAACCACCTGTGCAAACGGGCTCGTACCCTGTCAAAAGTTTAGAAAATTTCATTTTTTTCCTTTTTTACCTATTAGATCTTGTTTATAGCTTATTTATTGCTGCCCAGATCCACTGGTTACCTGTCAGAAGTTTTCATCTAGGCTTGTTTCATTAGCATCAAGGGTTTTAGTGAAGTTCATAGAAATTCTAGCCCTAGGTTTGATTTTTGTATTGGTCTTGTAGTGACTCTAGATTTAGAAGTTGTAGAAACCTTGGATATCCCTGGTCTTTTCAGTCTTCTTAGGAGTTAGACCATTCGTAAAATCCACCTTTGTTTGAGAAACCTACCGTTGTGTTGTCTCTTTGCGGAATTTCGAGAAGGCTTGTTTGTTAAGCTGTGAATTTCATTCTTAACAAAAAGAACAAGAGCTTTTTATTTTTGTTTTTGACTGATTTATGATTCTGCATGAATTAGTCCTTGGTTGAATTGTAACTGAGTAAAACAACCTGGAATTATATTTTGTAGGCTTTTACCTCATTGGATTTGCTTTTAGGTAAATTTCTCTTAGATTTTCATAGATCTTAAAATTGATTTTTGTTAAGTAGTTTTACATGCTTTGTTAAAATAGGAAAAATACAAAATCTCTTTTGAAGAAAGTTTGTTTTAGTTGCGTTTGAAGTCTTTGAAAAAGAGAAAGGAAGTTTTCGTGAAATAATTAGTGGTCTTGTGTTATGTGCTTTGGAAAAGATAAAGAGATTTTTTCTTTGATTTTCATTGCTAGGAAAGTTGTCTTTATAAATTTTGCATTCTCCAACTCTCTTAGCTAGGGAATTCATTGAAAAGGAAAGATTGTTTTTTCATCCTAGGTGCATCTTTTTAGTGGATTTGAGTCGAGTCTACACATCATAAGTTTCATCTCCGCTACCTTTTGTCCTAAAGAAAAGCCATAAAAAATTAACGCTTAAAGTAAAATTCACTTAGTAACATTTTATTTACTAGGGCTCTGATACACCAACATAGATCAGGCTAGTGTCTTGGAGTAGGAGAGTAATTAACTCTCCAAGACAGTAAAAACAAACAAGTAGCTTATCTTGCGATAGGATAAATCCAATTGTTACATTTATGCTGTGGGAAAGCTCCTCTTAAAGGAGAAGCACGAGATCGTGTCCGAACCAGTGAGGGGATCAATCCTCCTTCATTGGGAACGACGCCAGATATGCACGTACTACAAACGGTAAACCTCGGATTAACCATTGTCGAGGAGCCTGGGGTCACTTGTCGGTAAACCTTGGATTATTGTCAAGGAGCCGGCAAGGGGATTGAGCTTGTTACTCTGCCCTTGCGTGCGTATCGGATCGTAGACTGTTCCCCCAGGTATATTTGTTGTTGTTGGTGACCTTAGTGACTATTATCTTTAGGATTCTTCCTAAGGTGACGGTGGAGGGAAGATCCCACTGTACCTAGAGCAGACGTCGGCTAGACTCACTTGGATTTTCTGGGGGGTTCACTTCACTCGAGACGGTTATTAGTGGAGGAACTTGTGCCAGTTTATTCATTAAGCAGGTTGTCGGGGTAACTGTTCCACCCGCCATTTCTGTATTGAACTCTGCGATGTTGGATTTCATCACCAACTAGCGTTTTCAGTACGGAAAGTTATTGTTTGTGTGTGGTTTGACGCACTAGATTCTTTAGGCGTGTGATTCGAATTTGTTTGGTTCTTTAGAGACTTTAGGCGGTTTGCTTTGAGATTTTACTTTGGTTTGCGTGTGCAGTAGTTGAAAGTTTTTAGCTGTGGCTGAATTACCAAGACAGTCCCGTAGACTTCGGGGCCAGTCTCCTGAGGTTGTAACCGTGGCTGATTTGTTGAGGAAGTCCCGTAGACTTCGGGGCCAACCTCCTGAAGAAGTCCTGAGCCATTACGAAAGTTTGAAAGTCCTCGTAACTCCTAGTGGCAGTAAAGTTGGGTCACCTGAAGAAGGAGAGTCTTCGTTGGTTGTTCATCCTGATTACCAAATTCTAGAAACAGGTTATAATCCTGAAGCTATTTCGGTTTCCGAACTTGCTGGTAGCTTTTCATCTACTAGTGATATACGCGAAGAACCTGAGATATCTGAACCTGTTACTCCAACATCGGAGTTTGTCTCTCCAACTTCTAGAGCTCCCAATTCACCTAGGGTAGAAAGAGTAATCACCGAAAATCTTCCTTCTGGTTTGATAGCTATTGAAGAACTTGCTCCGGAAGAAGAAATAGGCATCCCTATCCCTGAAAATCAACCTGTTATTGATCTAAGGGAACGTGAATCAATTTTTTACAGTGCACCTAGAAGTACTACTTGGTATCTTTCTTTAACTAATTATTTGGAAAACCCAGTGTTAAGTTTTTCACCACCTCGTGCTCCTTATCAACCTAGGGGTTTTTATACTCCTGTAAATATGTCAGGTCAGTCGTCCATGTTTACTCAATTGCCTGAATCTTTTTTGTACGGCAGTCCTTCCGTTCCCTCTGGGTATCAGTCACTTTCTGGTACTTTTTCGGGAGCATCTCCTCAACCCATTGAACAAGGGTTATTCACTGGAAGCAATGGTGCAAAGCTGTTGAGCGTAGAATACATTCTTATGATGTCAGGTTCTATTCCCAATTCTCAACCTCAAGGTGGCCAGTTACCGCCTGGGGGCAGCCTCAATTAACGCCTGGGGGGCAACCTCAAGGTACACAATTTGCATCTGGGGGGCAACCTCAAGGACAGTACGTGCCTACGGTGCATTACGTTCCTCAAGGTCAACCCCAGACTCAATATGTACCCCAAGGTCAACCCCAGTATCAATTTATACCTCAAGGTCAACCCCAGTATCAGTACATGCCTCAAGGGTATCTACCCCAAGGTCAGTACTCGAACCAAGGTTTCCAACCACCCGAAGGTCAATCTTATGTTCAAGGAACTAGAAATGTACCTTTCAATTATCAATCCTACCCTCAACCTGGTTTTGGATCTCAATATTCTCAACCTGTTATGGGTCAGTACCCCGGAATGAACATAGTGTGCGATCCATCGCAAATTCAACAGGTGTTGCAGCCAAATTTACAGTTGTCATCTCAAACTGGACAACCCTTAGTTTCTGGTTCACCCTAGCAACCAGTCCAGTCTAATATTCAAACCTCTGTACCTTCGGTAGTTTCTCAGTCTGGGCCTATTGCACCTAGTACTCCATCTCAAACGACTGTTGCAACTACTGCAACATCTGTTCAATCTACCCCACCTACTTCTGGAGTATCGACAGCTCCAGTTTCTACTGTTCCTGTATCTACTCCTCAGACATCTTTACCATCGTCTGGATCCACGATTCAAACTACGGTTCAGATGCCTGTAGGACAACCTGGTTTAAGTACGGTTGTCACAAGTCAACCACAATTCACTTATCAACCGTACCAGGGACAGTACCAATTCGGTCCTGCTATCCAGCAGCCAGTTTATCAGTATCAACCGTATCCTGGGTACACTTATCAACAACCACAACAACCCCAGTACGGTCCAGTTAATCCTGGTTTTCCAGGAGGATACAATATCCCGAACGCAATTCCTATTCCTAGTTATCCTGGATATCCTCCTCCTAGGGCTGGTCTCATGACCCAGAGTTTTAGGGATCCTAATCGGCAGCTACCGTTTATCGCAACTTTGGACTTACCAGACTTGTCGCGCCTAACGAACGATCCAATTAATTATCTTCCGTTTTGGCCGCCAATGTCGAACAAGTTGCCCAGTGACATTCCCAAGTTCGAAGGTAAATCTGGAGAGGACCCGTCGAACCATGTGATGACTTACCACCTCTGGTGTGCGTCTAACTCCATCACAGATGATTCGATCCGCTTACGTCTTTTCCAGCGCACTCTCATTGGTCTTGCGGCCAAGTGGTATATTGAGTTACCACGGGCCTCTTTTTATAATTTTAGCCAGTTAGCTACCTTGTTTTTAACTCATTTTCAGTTGCCGGTCAGATATGATAATGGCACGGAGTTACTAACTTCATTAAAGCAATCGACGTCCACTTATATTTCCGATCATATTCATGAATGGAGACGTCGAAGGCGGTTAGTGAAAGTTTTTATCCTGGACCAGATCTTAGCTGAATGGTTTGTTAAATCATTGTTACCGAAGATTACTGAAGACGTAGCTAAGGCCGGAGTAGTTACTGAGGAGCAAGTGATTGCTCAAGCACAGTACCTTGACTTAGTTTATACTCAGTCAGGTACGTTACACGAAAAGATCCCCGATCTTCCCAAGTCAAATCAAATCGCTGCAGCTCCTTCGGGATCTCATGCCGCTGATGGTATGATTGGTACGGTTAACACTAAAAGTAAGAAGAAGTCTTCCAAGAATTCTTCTCCTATCATAACCTTGCCTAATTCCCCGATAGGAGATTCTTCTGCAGAGGTTTCCGCCGATGTTCACGTTGTAGAATCATCTACGACTAAATCAAAATCCGGTGGAAAGAAGAAAGGAAAGAAGAAGAATAAAATGGACAAAACTTTAAAAGAGAGATCTGAAAAGTCGGAAACCAATGACGAAAAATGCAAACCTCGTTATCCATGTCTCATTTGTGATGAAGAACATTTTACAAGAGACTGCCCTCATCGAGCAGAGGTTGCGAAGATCATCAAAGGTTCCCAAACTCCTGCTGTTTTGAAGGATCCATTTCCAAATCAAGATAGCAAGATGATAGGTTCTTCCTCGAGTGCCAATGCAGAACCCATATTGATGATGTCCCATGTAAGGATTGCAACTTGATCGCAAGATTATGGTAGTAAAAGTCCTGTTGATGGCAAAGAAGCAGAATCTTCTCATTCTAATCCATCAACCTCAGCTCCCGGTTCTGATCCACTACAGATCGAGAAGCCTAATCCAGACTTAGTAATCAAACTGCCCGCCAAGGGTATACTTGGAAAGTCTGCTTTCAATCCACATGCGAGAGCGGCCCAGAATTATAACATTGTTGAGGACTTAGCTGTTTCACCCTCAGCAATGTCGGCTTTGGAAGTGCTGCAATCATGCCCAGCACAGCGTAAATTACTTTTGTCGGCTATAGGAGCTGTTGATGTTCAGGACCCGAACCTAATAATCTTTGATCTAGAAAATAGTACATCGCTTTTGCCTCATCAAATGGCTTTCCAGATCCCAGTGATAGTCAAAAACAGGCCTATTCATCGGACTGTAATTGATGAGGGAGCTTCAATGTGTATTATGTCGATACAGTGTTGGAGATCGCTTAGTTCTCCTTCACTAAATCAATCCCCGACAATTCTTAAGGCCTTTGATGGCCGTGGGTTTCATCCTTTTGGCATTCTACAGGAATTGCCTATAGGGGTTGAAGGAAAAACCGTTAGTCTAGATGTGGAGGTGGTTGATGCCCCTCTAGACTACAACCTTCTCTTGGGTCGAAGTTGGTCTTACGCTATGACAGCGATCGTTTCATCGGTCTTCCGGGTAATAAAGTTCCCACATAATGGAAAGATCGTAACAATAGACCAGTTGGCTTACTTTTCATCCGACCCAGCCTCTTCAGAGAATATTCAGCATGTCGGTAAAACGACTATCCCATATAAGGATGTTGGAGTAGGATTAGTTAAAGATGCTGGTTTACTGGGAACTTTTCCTTTTCCTCCAATCAACGCATCATCTTCATTTTCAACCATTCATATGATTACATCAGACACTATTTTTTATGATGATCCTTGGATCGTTCCTTCTGAATCTGAAATAGACTCATTTGGTAATGTTATGCCTTTGAGTCCATATGAAATTTCCTATGAAGCCGTGCAGTCTTTTACCGACCCGTGTTCAACCGAAAAAGACTTAATGAATGTGGTCTGTGAGGAATCACTTTTCACATCAACCTTGGATTTAACTACATTTTCTGAACTTGTTCACTCTGATGAGCAAATTCGTGAAATCCTATGTCTAGATGATTTGCCATGGGAAGATCTCCATCACAGATCTTCGTTTTTACCTGAGGATGATCGTTTTGAAAATGATTTCTCATCAATCTTTACGACTGAATATGTCAAGGAACCTCAGAATCCTATGAAACATCCCGATTCAGAGTTAAATTTGGGAAACATCTCTCGGTCTATTCCCATTGACATTTCGGTTAAGCCTGGAATTGTTGAGAACATTCATATAGGTGCCTCGTGTACAGATGACGAAATTCAGACATACAAGGCCCTATTTCAAGAATTCTGCGACGTGTTTGCCTGGTCCTATGAGGAAATGCCAGGAATTGATCCCGCGATTGTTGTTCATGAGATCAAAACTTACCCGGATGCTAAACCCGTCTGGCAATGTTTGCGTCAGATTCACCCACGAAAAGCTGCTGCAATTAAAGCAGAAGTTGAGAAACTGTTGAAAGCAGGTTTCATTTATCCGATCCCGTTAACGGATTGGGTATCGAATATTGTTCTGGTTAACAAAAAGCAGGGAACAATAAGAATATGCATCGATTATAGGGACATTAATCGAGCCTGTCCAAAGGACAATTATCCAACACCCTATATCGATCAAATCATTGATGATTGTGCCGGCAGCGAAATATTTTCCTTTATGGACGGTTTTTCCGGTTACAATCAAATCAATATTCTACCTGCCGATCAACCAAAAACGACTTTCATTTGTCCATGGGGACATTTGCTTATTGCAAATTACCTTTTGGGCTCAAGAATGTCGGAGCAACTTTTCAAAGGGCGATGTCTTATGCGTTTCATGACATCAAACACATTGTGCAACCGTATCTCGATGATTTGCCTGCTCATTCATTACATCGAGCTGACCACCTCGTCCACTTACGTGCAATTTTTATGAGGTGTAGGCATTATCGTATTCGGTTGAACCCACACAAATGTGTCTTCTGTATAGAAACGGGTCGATTGCTGGGATTTGTAGTTTCGAAAGCCGGTATTCGCGTTGATCCCTCGAAGGTCGAAGCTATTATCAATTTGCCTCCTCCTTCGAGTCTTCGCCAACTCCAAAGTTTGCAAGGGAAAGCAAACTTTTTACGACGATTCATTCCTAACTACGCCGAGGTTACAAAGGGTTTTACACAATTGTTGAAACAGAATGCGCAATTCTCTTGGGATGAGATAGCTCAGAAATCTTTTGATGCACTAAAGCACGCGTTGACCCATGCACCGTTGTTGCATCCTCCCAACTACAACCAGGATTACTTTTTGTATCTCGCCGCCTCCCATTCCACCATTGGAATGGTCTTAGTTCAGGAAGATGAATTCGGAACGGAACATGTGATATATTACCTTAGTCACACGTTAAATTTAATTGAGCTAAAATACTCACATGTGGAGAAATTAGCATTGGCAGCCGTTCAAGCTGTCCAACATTTTCGTCACTACATTTTACTACGTAAAACTACAGGCATTTCGGATTGCAACCCTATGATCTACATTTTGACCAAACAATTGCTAGGGGGCAAGTACTCTAAATGGATTGTTATCCTGCAGGAGTTCGACTTGGAGTTTGAGAAATCTAAGTCTAAGAAATCTTTAGTTTTTGCAGAGTTAATGTGTGACTTCCCGCATGCTGACACGGAAACTGTGGCAGAGGAGCCCATTGCGGACGAATCTTTGTTTCTAATCAGCACTTTAGATCCGTGGTATGGGGAAATCATCGTCTATCTCCAGACCCAATCCTTTCGGCCCGAAGTTTCAAAGTCGCAACGTCGTAAAATTCGATTCCAGTCCCAACAATACAAAATTATTGGAGATACTCTTTATCGCCGGGGGGCGGACTCTATTTTTCGACGTTGCTTAACTCACGAAGAGGCTGAAAGGGTTCTAAATGACTGTCACTCTGGAGCGTGTGGCGGTCATATGTCTGGGTATGCCACAACCCAAAAGATATTGCACGCTAGCTACTTCTGGCCATCCTTGTTTAAAGATTGTATTACTGCGGTCCGAAAGTGCCACAACTGTCAAGTGTTTGATCGAAAGATGCGTGCTCCACCTGCTCCTCTCCACCCTATAATTGTCGTTGGTCCTTTTGCCAAATGGGGTATCGATTTTATTACATGTAACCCTCACTCGGCCAGGGGGCATGCGTATATCATCCTTGCGGTAGATTATTTTACTAAGTGGGCCGAGGCGATGCCTACATTCGAGGCAGACGGCAAGACAACTGCAATTTTCGTGTTCAATCATATAATTGCTAGGTTTGGTGTCCCACAAGCGATAATCACTGATCATGGGTGTTATAGACATTTTTGTGCCTTACAGCATAGAGCATGAAATGTCAATAATCTAAGGGATCCAAAGTCCCTAAACATGTTGTTCTTACCCTTAGAGGAACAAGGTCAGCAAACCACAGCACTGCAAATCAGTTCTCCACTGAAAAACACTCAAAAACAGGTCAATTTTGGATCAAAGCAGCTGCTCCAAAGGCTACCTGCGCTGCATAGCAAGTGCAACAAGGGCTACCTGCGCTGCATAGCAGGTGCAACAAAGGCTACCTGCGTTGGGCGTACTTGGACATGTGGAGGAATCTTTTTCTCAATGTGCCAGTGCCCAGGAAGCTTCCAAAAAGACACTTGATCATAAGATTCGCCTAATGATGAGTTAAGAGCTTCTAAAACTCCAAGTGGAAGACAGAAACTCCAAGTGAAGAACTGAAGAACAACTGGAGTTGAAGAGGACAACAAGTCACACATCAAGCTGACTTATCTTCACTCCAAAACTCTATATAAGGATCTCATCCCATGGGATCAGGAGGCCGGAATTTTGTGCAAAGAATTGCTGTTGGTTTACAGTTGTGAGTATTGGGTGATTGCTTGAGGGAGGTGAAGAAGAGATTTCTCTCCGTCAGGAAGGTGATGCTGGATTGGACCTCTCATGGTTGTATCACCGCCTGAACCTTACTTCCATATATTAATAAAGCATTTGAGGTTCTTCTATTCGCATGTGTTTCAATGGTGTATTGTCTTCCTTGCGTCTTTGATTTATGCTAATCCTTGAATCGATTATGAATGCATGCCTCTTGTAGTTTCCTTTTCTTGTCTTATTTGCAGGATCTCGTGTAGCTGGGCCCGTGAAAAGACTTGGATCTGGGAGCAAGCGGAAAACGAAGGAGATTGGATCGACCATTTGTGCAAGACATCGGTAAGTGGATCTCTTCCTTCTATCTCTTGCATGTCATAAAGAAGAAACTTTAGATAGCTTTGCTTTCAGCTGTTGCTAAGGAACTGTCACCCTTAGAGTGGGTTAGGGTCATTCCGAGTTGGATACTTTCCCCCACAACAGACTGGCGAATCCGCTGGGGATCGTGTCTTGTTGGTAGCTTGTGTTTATTGCTATTCATTTCTTAAACAAAGAGAGTACCGAATCGAACTGCATTCGAGTCCTTCGAATGCAAAGTAGAGGGCAGCTACTCTAGCCCAGTGCTGGGCATGTTTATGATTTGAAGAGCTGATCCACAAGGACTCTTTTTAGCTCTTTGTGATGGTGTTCATCTTCCTTTAATCATCCTCTAGAGTATACTTGACTGACAGCCTCTGATTTGGCCAAAAACCGTTCATTTTTGAGCAAACTGTGACCCGGAATTTGAGAGAGACGTGACTTGTCTCATCAGTGCAGCTGCCACAAAGGCTACCTGCACTGCAACGCAGGTCCCGAAGGGGCTACCTGCGCTGCATCTCATATTGACAGTGCAGCACCTGCGCTGATCCAGTTTTGCCTTGTGCAGCTGGGATTCCCCACTGTCTGTTGCCCAGTTTTCAGTATTGTTTTTGCAGCCAGTTGTCAACCTGTATACCCAGCTGAAACCACTTCTCTTTGCCTTCATTCCGCCTCAGTTGTATGAAGAAACAGTGATTGTTCTTATTGTTTTTCTTGCTGTCATTCACAGTTTCCCATAGCGAAAGTGAACTAGTCTTGCTATGACCTCTTGAATCTAGACCTGTGAGAAAGTGTCGTTGTGATTCTAAGAGTTAGTTTATTGCTGTTCATAGCTGATTGAGCATTTGCTTCGTTATATGGTTCGAATTTCAGTATTTCTTGTGTTGAAACGAGTGAATCTTAAGGTGTTCTTTTGATTATTGGACAAACACTTGTTTGCTTTCGCTTGAAATTGAATTCGAAATCGTACAACAGCTTTCTTTTTGTCATACACCAAACATTAAGGAAGAAGAAAAAGAAATACTTGCATTGTGCATGTGCATTTTGACAGCTTGCATGTCGATTTAGGAAAAGTGCATCAGTGTGTGCTCTATGATCTGTTTGAAAAGATGATGTCTTTCTTTTCCTTCAGTAGTTAAGGTTTTCATAAGTTAAAAGAATTGAAAAAGCTTGCTTATCATTCTTAGACTGCATTTAGGAGTTGTATCATACATCACGTGGTGATCCATAAAGGCAAACTGCTAAGCAAGATCAACCTAAAAAGAACTGAATTTATCTAACAACGCTTTGAAACATAACGAAACACAGTAGAGGTCTAGGTAGAGACGTGAACCGGCGTCGTTAAACATAGTGACTGTCGATCTCTACGAAGGTGGGTGATTCCTCCTGAGGGACGGTAGCACTAATACGGACTTGTGCCCCCGCGTACCGTCGCGTATATTGGGGGATCCCTATAGGAACAAAGCCTTTATCCATAGGAAGCCGTGTCGGCCGCCCTACTGATCGCGATGCAGTGAACACAGCATTCACGAAGATCGACCACTCGTACCGTAAAACGTATTCTGTGGTTTCGCGAAAGGTTTGGCACACCCTTGCCTAGAACTCCAGAGTAGTTTCTTTTGGCCTTTTTCAAACTCTATAACTGAAAAAGTCCATCCGAGCATTTGTCACTTCGGGCTCGTTAATACATCGAAGGAGACTAGAGTCATCTTTAGCTTTTTCTCGACTCTTAAAAAGTGAAAAAGCAAGTTGTGTCTTAAAAAGCGTCTAAAATTAATTCATTTCGAAAACACATTTTACCCTGTGCATTGTTGGTTGATCAAGTAATCCGCAACCGTGGAAGAAAGTCAATCGATGAACCGTCGTTCGCGGAGGAATACGAGACAACCGTCTTTGTCCCCGGAATCGAAAACAACCCGGGCAAAGCGATCTCGTTCAACTGGTTCCAAATCTCCTGTCAAAGTTAGAACAAGTGTTCCGACGACATCTGAGGTTCCGGTTACTCCAAACATTTCTGGAAACCCTGCCCCTATTGAAGAAGTTCAACAGCCCCAGAAGGACACTAACACTGATCCTAGTCTGAGAGCAAATACTTGTGTTACTGAATCAGTTCCATCAGTGATCGGTTCAGAGAGTCTTGCTCCTCAAACAACTGTCGCTGTCGAAACAACCCCTTCTTCGGCACCAGAAATATTCTACGGACCTGACGGTCTTCCTCTTCCACCCGGTCTGATCGCAATAGAAGAGATTGTAGAAGATCCGCAAGCAACTACTCCAACACATTTTGGAGCAGGGATCACTCTACTTCCTACTGCATCAGAAGCTAGCCTATCACCCAGAGAAGTTCCTGAAGAATCACTAGGCAATCTACTGGATAGACTAAAAATGTCTGAACAACCGTCGACATCTAGGACTGTGCCAAATGACACAGCGACCGCAGAACTCCCTGCGGTCATTCCGACAATGTTCGCTGGCATGCCATCCGTCCCTAACTCTCAACAGCATGAGGGGGTCCCTTCGGGGGCCATGACGACAGTATGGTCTGTTCCTGTTTGTTCTCCCGGGATAATACCCGGTAACTCCTATGTTGGAACTCAACAAATCGATCCTTTCGGGAATCCATTTGGGCAATCCGGTCCTCGAGGTGTAATAAATCCTCTCGGTTCCGAACCACCACCGTATGGGGGGCAATATGCTTTCTCATTACCTCCTCCGGGAGGTTACCCATACGGGAGTTCACAACCATACTCAGGTTATACTGGAATAACTACAAGTGGTTGGATACCTATGCCACCCCAGCAACCAAGAGTTGTGTATTCTATGCAACAACAGATGCCTGTGACGAACATCCCGACGACACCAGCAATTGTGACTATGTCGCAAGTTCAAACGATACCTGTTGCATGTCAACCTCAGTTTTCTCAGGTTGTAATGCAACAACCTTTTGACCCTGAAACCCAACCACAATCGCCAACTGGCGGGGCGACACAAGCACAAACGGGTACCCTTACCCCTCATCTTGGCCCAGTGGTAAGCATCGCACAACAACCAATGGTATCACAACCATGGTTGGTGCAGTATCAACAACCGCAGTTCCAGCAAGTGTACCAAGGTACCGAGCAGCAAATTTTTGCGAATAATGGACAACCGTATCTACAATACGGTCAAAACCAACCACTCTATGGTGGAGTAGTCCATCAACCGTATCAATCATATCAGCATCAATTACATTATGCTGGTATGCAAAGACCAACTGCTCAGGCGATTCCATCGTACCCTGGGTACGCTTCACCTAACTTGAGTCAACAGCTGCCATTCGTGGCAACTCTAGAGTTACCCGATTTACATCGGTTGACGAACGATCTGATTGCCTACGTCCCTTGGTGGCCGGCGATTCCTCACAAACTTCCCTCTGACATTCCTAAATTCAATGGAAATCCGGGCGAAGACCCGTCGAATCACGTCATGACCTTTCATCTATGGTGTTCATCGAACACTCTGAACGATGATTCGATAAGACTTCGCCTCTTCCAGAGGACATTGACAGGTCCGGCGGCCAAATGGTATATAGAATTGCCAAGAGCCTCTTTCGACAATTTCAGCTCCTTAGCCACGACTTTCTTAACCCATTTTCAATTACCTATCAGGTATGAAACAGGAACCGAGATACTGACCAACTTCAAACAGACGACAGCTACTCACATATCTGATCATATACATGAGTGGCGTCGCCGTCGTAGGATGGTCAAAACATACGTTCCTGATCAGCTACTAGCTGAATGGTTTATAAAGTCTCTACTTCCGGCTATAACGGAAGATGTGGCCAAGGGGGGGTCGTAACAGAGGAGCAAGTCATTGCTCGTGCTCAATACTTAGACTTAGTATATACTCAGTCTGGCACGCTCTACGACAAAATACCTGATGCCCCCAGACCTGAATTTTCAATTCCTCCACCTCCTAAATCGAATATTGACTCTCATGCTGGAGATGGCGTGATTGGCACTGCAAGCGCGAAGTCGAAAAAGGCTTCACCCAGAAAGCCCGTAAGACTTCAGATCGAAATGCCCATGAAGAGATTCTTGCTTCGGAAGTAAATGCCATATCAGCAGATAAAGGCAAAGAAACCAATCAACCAGGAAGCAAGAAGAAGCAAAACAAAGGGAAGAAGAAGCAACAGGATGATCCGTCACCTGAGAAAGCTTCTTCAAGCTCTCCTAGGAAAGGGAAACAGAAAGAGAAGTCACCTGGTCCATGTTCTATATGTGACGAGGACCATTGGACACGAGATTGTCCGTACAAAGCTGAGCTCAAGAGATTCTTTAAAAGTCCAAAGAACCCAGCTGTGTTGACTGACCCGTTTCCCAACCCAGGTCAAAATATGGTTGATAGTGGAAATGCTTCCCCGTCGCAAGTGCTGATGTTGTCGATCTCCAAGCAGCAAAATGATGCTTTGATTTCGACAAGGAACAAAGATTACGGGAATCCGCAACTGTCAAACGAAAAAGGTAAAGATCAACCTAGTAGTTCGACAACAACTTCGACAGAAGTTGTCCCACCCATAACGCCAGAATTAACGATAAAACCACCTAAGGGTGTAGTACACAAGTCGACTTTTAATCCTCGTGCCAGAGCGGCGCAGCATTATAACATAGTGGAAGATTTGGCTCAATCGCCATCCGCTATGTCGACTCTAGAAGTACTACAAAATTGTCCATCCCAAAGGCAGGCATTGTTATCGGCAATAGGAGGGGTTGACCCTAAGGATTCCAATCTTGTGTCCTTTGATCACAAAGGGTATGACCCTCAGTTACCAGCTCAACTAGCTTTCCTTATTCAAGTGAAAGCCCTCAACAAAACTGTTCACAGAACAATTATTGACGAGGGGGCATCGACATGTATTATGTCGATGAGCTGCTGGAAAACGCTAGGGTCACCAACCTTGTCGAGATCTTCGACAACACTAAAGGCTTTCGACGGTAGGACATATACCCCTTACGGTATCCTAAGTAACTTGAAAGTTGAACTAGGTGGAAAAACAGTAGAGATTGATGTTGAAGTCATAGATGGAAATCTGGATTACAACATCCTACTGGGAAGACCATGGATTTATGCCATGGCAGCTGTAGTGTCGACTTATTTTAGGAAGATCGCATTCCCGTTTGAAGGAGGGATTACGGTCGTCGACCAACAGAACTTCCTCCTTAATGGTTCACAAGTTACGGGAAGCATTCCCATGATCCATGAGAGCGACCATTCAATTCAAGATATAGGAGTAGGCCTGTTGAAAGACCCCACGATGATGGGGACTTTCTCGCTACCAAATCATATGTACATGGGAAATGTACCATTGGTGGCTACCTGCAACATGATATCTTCCACAAAGGTCGCAAAAGACAAAGTCTTCATGGATCGGGCAATGGTGTTACACCCGAGCCCAATCGAAATATTGTAGCAATCAATGTTTCAGGCATGGGAGGCGAGCCCAAATCAACGCTCGTCAAGCATGTGGGTAGATAGGTCAGGAGAATGTGGAACCCCTTTGGATCCTTGGTCACGAGTGCATGCAAGTGACGAAGGAATCCTGCAATCAATGATGATTGAGGGGGCACCATGGGATGATAACCACCATCGTTCCCTTCCAAAGGAAGATACTCAAGGCGACCTGTATCACCCTTCAGTATTTGAATTCCTAACAAATACTGTAAATACGGTGGATTCCGAGAGAAACCTATCCAATATAGAAGAAACTATAGCCATAAATATCTCGACCAAAACAGACATTGTAGAGAATATTTATGTCGGCAAAGGTTGTTCCCCTTCAGAACAAGAAATATATAAAGCTCTTTTCCGCGAATTTAGAGATGTCTTTGCTTGGTCATATGATGAAATGCTAGGCATCGACTCGAGTATCGTTGAACATGAAATTAAGATGTATCCTGATGTCAAACCAGTAAGACAACGGCTTCGGCAGGTGCACCCCAAGAAAGCCGCTACCATTAAGGCAGAAGTTGAAAAACTCCTCCATGCTGGTTTCATCTACCCGGTTCCTCTAACCGATTGGGTATCGAATATTGTCCCTGTTATGAAGAAACAAGGAACAATACGAGTGTGCGTCGATTATAGGGATGTAAATCAAGCTTGTCCAAAGGACAACTACCCTACACCCTTCATCGACCAGATAATTGATGAATGCGCCGGATGTGAAATCTTTTCGTTTATGGACGGATTTTCCGGGTATAATCAAATTAGTATCCGCCCACAGGACCAGTCAAAGACTACATTTATTTGTCCATGGGGCACCTTCGCTTATCAAAAATTACCCTTTGGTTTAAAGAACGCAGGGGCGACGTTTCAGAGAGCAATGAATTATGCTTTCCATGACATCAAGAACATCGTTCAACCTTATCTCGACGATCTTCCAGCTCATTCGCAAAAGCGGACTGATCATCCGCATCATTTAAGAGCGATATTTCTACGTTGCCGACACTACAAGATAAGACTCAATCCGCACAAATGTGTGTTTTGCGTCGGTTCTGGTCGTTTACTTGGCTTTATAGTCTCCAAGGATGGGATTCGTCTCGACCCTTGCAAGGTGCAGGCAATCATTAATTTGCCTCCACCTTCGAACTTGCTTCAGATTCAGAAACTCCAAGGGAAAGCAAACTTTCTGAGGAGGTTCATTCCAAATTACGCAGAACTTGCTAAAGGTTATACCCGTCTCCTGAAAAAGGATGTACCTTTCGTCTGGGACCAGGTTGCACAAGCTTCCTTTGATGCTTTGAAAGAAGCGCTAGTCAAAGCATCATTAATGTACGCCCCAGACTATCTAAGGGATTTTAACCTGTATCTGGCTGCAGCAGATACGACCATTGCAATGGTTTTAGTTCAAGAAGTCGATGGAATTGAACACCCTATATATTATTTAAGTAAAAACTTAAATGATACGGAAAGTAGATATTCTCATGTTGAAAAGCTGGCATTAGCAGCTGTTCAAGCGATTCAAAGGTTTCGACATTATGTCCTCTTTAGGAAGACCACTGTATTGTCAGATTGCAACCCCATGACTTATATACTGTCGCGACAGTTGCTTGGGGGCAAATATTCAAAGTGGATAGCTATCCTTCAAGAGTTTGATCTGGAATTTGTGAAATCCAAATCAAAGAAAGCTTTAGTTTTCGCAGAATTATTATGCGATCTCCCGTCATCGTACAACGATGAAACGTCCAAAGAATCGATCGTGGACGAAAGTTTGTTTCTGATATCAGCAAGTGATGAGTGGTATGGAGATATAATAGTTTATCTCCAAACCCAAAAGTTTCGGCCAGACACCTCTCACTCAGAACAAAAACGCATTCGATACCAAGCAAAAGACTACATGATCGTCGGTGATACGCTTTACCGTCGTGGTGTCGATACGGTCCTGAGAAGGTGTCTAACCCATGAGGAGGCCGAGAAAGCCCTGAATGAATGTCATTCAGGCACCTGTGGGGGGCATCAATCTGGATATGCTACATCACAATGAATCTTACGAGCAGGATACTTCTGGCCAACCATGTTCAAAGATTGCATAACCGCAGTTAGAAGTTGCCATGCATGTCACATTTTTGATAGCAAAACCAGAAGACCCCCCGCTCCTTTACAGCCAATAATAGCTGTGGGGCCTTTCGCCAAGTGGGGCATCGATTTCATGCAATGTAACCCCACCTCGACCGGGGGGCATGGGTATATTATAGTCGCAGTTGACTATTTTACCAAATGGGCCGAGGCGATGCCTACATTGGATAACACTGGTGAAACAGCAGCCCTATTCTTTTTTAATCATGTGGTCGCTAGATTCGGCGTGCCACAGGCCATAGTAACAGATCATGGATCGCATTTTCGCAATCACATGATGGTTGAATTAACTGCCAAACTAGGATTGTCTCACGACAGCTCTACCCCGTACTATCCGCAAGCTAACGGACAAGTTGAAGCGATCAACAAAGTCCTGAAGCGCATGCTGCAAAGGATGGTGGGGGTTCACAAAAGAAGATGGCATTTGATCCTTTACTCGGCCTTGTGGGCCTACCGAACATCGGTAAGAAATGCCACTGGGTTCACACCGTTTCAACTGGTGTATGGCCTGGAAGCGATCCTACCAATCCAGTGCGAAATTTCGTCCCTTAAACTCGCAATTGATCTCCTCCCCGGAACCTCAGAAGAAGAAGCTCGTTTCTTAGAGTTAATCCAGTTGGATGAAACCCGTCGCGATGCCGCCTTGGCCAACGAAGCCCATAAGAAACGAGTCAAAGCGCAGTTCGACAAAAATGTCAAACCCCGTGTCTTCTCGGAAGGTGATTTGGTCTTGCTTTATGACCAAGAATCCGATAAATTGGGAGCTGGGAAATTCAAGTCCTTATGGATGGGCCCTTATATTGTTAAAAGTGTGTTAGCAAAAGGTGCCTACGAGTTGGTAGATTATGACGGAATTCCACTGGCGCAACCCCGCAATGGGTTGTACCTTAAGCGTTATTATGCCTAATAGTAACCTGTATGCTTTTGTTACATTTTTGTTTTCGCTAAAGCGTTTGTTCCGGTTTAAGTAATCCGCTTTTTACACTTATTGCAGATGTCAAATCCATTGGAACCATGGGTTGGATATGCTGACGGAGCGAGTCGTAGTTCGAGGAACCTATCCTCAGCAGCATGGGCCATTTTTAACCCAAGCGGCGAGTTAATGAGTTTCAAGGGGGTATGTATTGGTCAATCAACAAATAATATCGCTGAGTATAGCGCGTTGATAGAACTCCTCTCTGATGCCATCACACATGGCATACGCCGGCTAGTCGTCAGGCTAGACTCACAGCTCGTGGTACTACAGCTCAAAGGTACCTACTCTGTCCGAAATCCAGCTATTTATCGCAAGTTCCTAAGAGTTAAAATCTTGGAAAGACAGTTTGATTTTATCCAATATCAACACATTTCCAGAAACTTAAACACATTAACCGACTCATTAGCAAATTATGTGTTAGATAGACATTTGCAAATTTGATAAAAAGAGAAGCATCATCGATGTTTCATACATGGATCACATAAAAACTGGAATAAACCCCGAAAATCAAAAATATATATAACTGTTTACGGTTTACATATAATGTTCTGTAACCAAGACAAAATCGGTCATATGACCCCAAAACTCAAAAATGGTTGGGGGGCACCCTAGCCTAGTGATGCTCATGATAACATGCCACGGCCTGTGCGATCATGCGCAGAAGACGAGACCATCGTCTAGGAACACCAGCAGTATGTCGCTGCAGTCGCAGAGGCAACTCGTCAATCCGTACATCCGGAATCCCGAAGGTAAGACCCTCGACCTGTTCCTGCACAGCTGCAAGAGTCTCGGCCAAGTCAAGGTCACGGAGAATAGCCCTCCCTGGAGCCTCCCCTGCTGGGGCAGCAGCCGGAACTCCCGGACGAACTGCTGGACGGACGGGGCCCACATCTGCATGCACACATGAGTTTGATTAGAGTCTTGATAGAGTAAAGCACAAGGACATTATAAATAAAAAACAGTAAACAGTGATAAGGTCAAAATATTTACCAAGATCACCCCACTGCTCGCCATCCGGTAGCACCAAATCCGGATCACCTCGGAAATCCATGCCAATATATGGATACTCGGAAAAAGCCATATCCTGCCGCTCGAACCACCTAAAGAAGGCATCAGTGAAATTAATCTTAGATTGACCTGCATGCCTAGCCATGTGATCAACCCACCTCTGCATGCGTGGCTCAGTAGGAGATGGCAAGTCGAGGACAATGTACTGAGGTTGCATCAGGGGTATCTTCTCCAAAGCGAAGGCAGTCAAAACTGAACCGAAGCCAAAATTCTTCAGTCTCCTATCCTTTACTTTGGTCAACTGGTTTTTCATCTGAACCAGTACTGCATCACACCAGTTAAAAACTTTCGGCTGAAGACATTCCAAGGCGTTCTGCACATATGACCTGTTGGCAACATGAGGGGATGCACTACCGGCCATCCTACAAATCGTGTACAGAATAGACCTGAGAGACCTGTCAGTAACATCACAGATAGAAATCTTGCCGTCTCTGCTCGGCTGGGATCCCTCCCTGCAATACTGATGGATATAATCTTTCACGGAATCACTCCCTCGGGCCGAACCGGACAAGGAAATGGGGGCACCCCGCCTTGACAACCCAGTCAAGAAGTAAATGTCCACTATGGTCAAAGGGATGGACTTGCCCCTAATCTGGAACACTTGGTTAACAGGATCCCAAGCGTCAAGCAGGTACTGCAGTAAACGTATCTGGGCCCTCATGCTAGATATACGGAAGAATTTTAGCAAGCCACAGTTCCGCAATGCGCTCACGGTAACAGGATCATGGAGGGCAATCATGTCCTCCTCTTCATGCTCTCATTCTCGCCACGTAAGAGTCATTCTGCTCCAATAAACTCTGCAAAACAAACAAGAGGAGGAGTAAGATCCCTGACTCAATAAAGAAAATGGCAAAATTCTCACAAAAATTGTGCAACCAAGATGTTTTCTGCGCCCAACGCAGGTAGGGAAGGGTCTCACCTGCGTTGGGAGACAAACTGCCTTTAAAAATGAGAACCCCAACGCAGGTTTCGATATAGGACACCTGCGTTGATGGCAGAGCACCCTAGAGAAACCCCAGGGGCTCATGGGGGTAGGAAAACAAGCATAAAACTGAGAAATAAGACCATGAAAGGATAGAGCTAGGGTTTAGCTCCTACCTGGTGAAAACGGCGCTGAAAATCGTCCACAGAATCTCCCGAAATCAACTGGTGAAAAATCAAGAGGAAGAGGCACCTCCAAAGCTCCAACAAACCAAATGCACATGAAATGGTAAAATGAGAGGTAAAAACATCTTTTAAATTGCTTTTACGTAATTCAAAGTAAAATATTAGTATTTTTACTTCATGTTATCCGTTTCTAACAAGTTTGTTGCAGCAAATTGATGAAAACAGTATTATCTCTGGAAAAGAAAAACTAGTCATGGTAAAATATGAATTTGACCTTATCAAACGAGCAGTTTTGGCAAAGTTCATGCTCGTTAAAAAATAAACGCAAGATCCGAGCAGTTTTAACGCGGAAATTCATGCTCGTTAAAAAATAAAATAAGCTTGTGAGCAGGCTTTCCCCCAGAGTTCAAGCTCATTCAAAAAAAATGAACCGGTAAATAACCATTTGAGACCGTAAATTCATCAGCCATAAAAGCCTTGGTCGTGTTTGTGCACCGTCACCTCCACTTTTCATTTGGCCGATCATTCACATCCACTTGATTGTTTACCTATTTTGAGGAACAGCTGCGAAGAGTGATCTCACCTAGCCATCCTTGTAGTACTGCCGTGATTGGAAAATTCCAACCTGTACCTGGAATCTGCTGCTATCCCTGTTAATCACTCGTTCCTCAAAAGACGAGTCTTCTTTGAGCTCTTTTCACTGACTCGTAAAAAATGAAAAGTTTGTCGAGTTTTGGCCTTCCAGCTCGTTAAAAGAACCGGAAGAGCTATCCCTCCTCTAGATTTTAATCTTTTTGGACCTGAGGGATTATTGCACAAAAAGATCGAGCGCTTGTCTAGTTCGGCTCGATAAAGATATCAAACATTCATCCCTTCTGTATTGTTTTATACTTTTTCGGACTTAAGGGATTAGATGACGAAAAAGGACCCCTGGAGTCTACTTTATGTACACTTTTCAGACTCTCTAAAAATGAAAAGGACCGAGTTGTTTTTGTCGCTGGACTCGTTAAAATATTAGATAGCGACAAACTTGTCTTTAGACGAGAACGAGTTTCCCTATCGCTAGGCTCATTAAAAACATAGCGATGGGCTTGCCCGAAGGGCAGGTTATAGATCAAGCATATGTTATCCTCCTCAAGCTTAACAAAAATAAAGAGGTACTGGTCAGAAATGACTGGGGAAAAATTGGGAAGAACCTCAAAGCTTAATGGTAGCAAGTCGCTCTTGAACATGACACTTTTGCCTCCGTAAATATCGGGTTGGGTTATTATCATTCACCGGTCCATTCACCATGGTCTCGCCATACCATCCACACATGGGGTAATGCTACCAATCCATCACATCAGTGTCGTTATATGTTCAAGAGATGTCATTCAGAAAGTGTCAACCGGGTCCCATCCACTACCGTACATCATCTTTCATCCTTCCATGACCGCCACCCTGAATCATATTTCACAGATCGTTTTCACCATCATCACTAGCTCCATTCCGTGTCACTGATGTGGGATTCATTAAGGCCCTCCTTTGACGGATCACTTCTTGTCGACATCAGCTCATTATCCAAGAAGTTGATCTAGGGACACCCCCTCAGTACTTTGAAGCTTGCATGCCTCAATGGCAAGTTTCTCACTCCCGGCGATAGGTATACATTAATGACCTTCGACCAGGAGACTTTGCGTGGTGTTCGACGTCAGATCCTATATTCACACCACGTGAATTGTGCTGCAGTACCTTGAGGGTCATCATCATTATCGATGATTCCTCTCGCGCTTGTTAACAGTTTACATGATTGACTGGTAATCAAGCGATGTCTTTCCATGTTCGACTTCAAGAAATTCTCACATGGATCGACTTGTACTAAAGTGAAGATCGGACAAGTTTGAAGACCCCGGATCTAGTTTCATCCATCCGGGCTGCGATATATATTCAGGAGATAAAAACATAGACATGTGCAGCAGATGAGCATCCTACTAAAAGGATGATAATTAAAAGTAGAGAATTATCCGTCTCTTATCAGACGATCGTCTGTTTATGTACGACAAATGTATTTATAAAGCTGATCATGGGAAATGCCCGCATCAGCTAGATCATGAAAAGAAAGTATGAAAAGATAATGTATTGTATTGTATTTTGTTACAGGTCACCTCTCGGCGATTGAATGAACTTCGGATCCTCCTAATAAAGCATTTCACCCGATAAACGACCTCATACTTTAGGGGGCAACTGTTATAGACATTTTTGTGCCTTACAGCATAGAGCATGAAATGTCAATAATCTAAGGGATCCAAAGTCCCTAAACATGTTGTTCTTACCCTTAGAGGAACAAGGTCAGCAAACCACAGCACTGCAAATCAGTTCTCCACTGAAAAACACTCAAAAACAGGTCAATTTTGGATCAAAGCAGCTGCTCCAAAGGCTACCTGCGCTGCATAGCAAGTGCAACAAGGGCTACCTACGCTGCATAGCAGGTGCAACAAAGGCTACCTGCGTTGGGCGTACTTGGACATGTGGAGGAATCTTTTTCTCAATGTGCCAGTGCCCAGGAAGCTTCCAAAAAGACACTTGATCATAAGATTCGCCTAATGATGAGTTAAGAGCTTCTAAAACTCCAAGTGGAAGACAGAAACTCCAAGTGAAGAACTGAAGAACAACTGGAGTTGAAGAGGACAACAAGTCACACATCAAGCTGACTTATCTTCACTCCAAAACTCTATATAAGGATCTCATCCCATGGGATCAGGAGGCCGGAATTTTGTGCAAAGAATTGTTGTTGGTTTACAGTTGTGAGTATTGGGTGATTGCTTGAGGGAGGTGAAGAAGAGATTTCTCTCCGTCGGGAAGGTGATGCTGGATTGGACCTCTCATGGTTGTATCACCGCCTGAACCTTACTTCCATATATTAATAAAGCATTTGAGGTTCTTCTATTCCCATGTGTTTCAATGGTGTATTGTCTTCCTTGCGTCTTTGATTTATGCTAATCCTTGAATCGATTATGAATGCATGCCTCTTGTAGTTTCCTTTTCTTGTCTTATTTGCATGATCTCGTGTAGCTGGGCCCGTGAAAAGACTTGGATCTGGGAGCAAGCGGCAAACGAAGGAGATTGGATCGACCATTTGCGCAAGACATCGGTAAGTGGATCTCTTCCTTCTATCTCTTGCATGTCATAAAGAAGAAACTTTAGATAGCTTTGCTTTCAGCTGTTGCTAAGGAACTGTCACCCTTAGAGTGGGTTAGGGTCATTCCGAGTTGGATACTTTCCCCCACAACAATGGGCGCCATTTTCGAAACGTTATGATGACAGAACTTACAGGCCAGCTTGGTTTGCGTCACGATAGTTCAACTCCTTATTATCCACAAGCGAATGGTCTGGTTGAGTCCATCAACAAAGTTTTAGTTATCATGATCTGACGAATCATTGGTATTCATCGGTCGAATTGGCACAACATGTTATTTTCAGCGCTTTGGGCGTACCGAACCTCAGTGAAAACATCAACAGGGTTCACTCCTTTCCAACTAGTTTATGGTTTGGAAGTTGTGATGCCCATTGAATGCGAAATCCCGTCACTGCAAATGGCCATCGAGTTACTTCCAGCTACTTCCGAAGAGGAAAAGCGTTTATTATACTTAGCTCAATTAGATGAGAATCGACGTGATGCTGCATTGGCGATCGAGACTCACGCAAAACGTATGAAAGCTCAGTATGATCGAAATGTGACCCCTCGAAATTTTTCGGAAGGAGACCTAGTGTTATTGTATGATCAAGCTAATGATAAATTAGGTGCTGGAAAATTCGTTCCTATGTGGCATGGGCCCTATATTGTCAAGCGAAAGCTAGCAAAAGGGGCCTATGAGTTGGTAGACTTTGACGGGGACTCTTTAGGTAAACCCAGAAATGGTCTTTACTTGAAGAGGTATTATGCTTAAAAGAATGGGTATGGATATTTTTAGTTAGGTTAGTTTTTCTTTCTAGCTGGTGTGTTTATTAGTTTAGAGAGTGTGCTTAGCTTAGAGAGTGTGTTTTCGTCGTTATTTCTGCTTATCTTGGTTTTACTCTTGATGTTTGCAGATGTCGATGCCTCTCCAAACATACATTGGATTTGCTGATGGTGCTTGTCGTAGTACACGGAACATTTCTTCCGCAGCTTGGGTTATCTATTCGCCCTCGGACGAGTTAGTATCTATGCATGGGGTGAGCCTCGGTCAAACAACAAACAACATTGTCGAATACAATGCAGTGATTGAGTTATTGTCTGAATCTATTTCATTTGGGATTCGGAGTTTGATAGTGAGGTTAGATTCTGAACTCATTGTATTACAGCTTAATAGAGTGTATGCCATTAGAAATCTAGTGTTATTAAGGTTATTTTTGAGAGTGCGTCTCTTGGAACGTGAGTTTGATTATATTGAATATCAGCATATTCCAAGGTCTTTAAATACATTAGCAGATGCAATTGCTTCTCGAATGTTAAATAGACATTTGCAATAATCATACATGTAAATTTAAAACCATTCCATAACATGATTTACAAGATAAGCCGGTAATAATGATATATATATATAGGAGTGTGTCAAAAAATACATTGTCTTCGATCATAGGTTGAAAAACACCTTATGATCGGCAAAAATGATAAGTACAAAAAACCAAAATGTCACATGTGTCTACAAAACGACCATCCAATCACTGGTGATGATCTCTGTATGACACCACTGTACGGGCCACCCTACACAAGAACCTCCTAAAAGGTCCTGGGACCCCGACTACATAGCGCTGAAGCCTGATTGGAATATCATCTATGGTAGTCTCCAGTATATCTGCTGTAAGACGCTCCAGGTCACTTTCCAACTCAGCCAAAGTCTCTGTGGCCTCGTCCTGTGGGGCCGGTGCCACTGCAGCTGGTAGTCTCCTCTCGTAAGGCCGAAGATTGGCTGGACATCGTGGGCCTACATCTGCATTATGAAAATCATTACTATCAGTTTTGAGACGATATAAAACAAACAAAAATAATAGATAGTTTAGAAAACTTGTGAAAAATGAAGTTACCTGTATCATCCCATTGTTCTCCCGGTGGAAGAACCATGTCCGGATCTCCACGAAAATCAACTCCGGCATAAGGAAAATCTTGTAGAGCAAAGACCTGGTTTTCTAACCAGCAAAAGTACTCTGGAGTAAATCGGACAACTTCCGTCCCCTCATCAGGATGACGGGCCATAACCACAACGCATCGCATCAATTTGGGCTCTCGAGGAAGCCCAACCTCAACAGTGAGCTGCTGTGGGATCAGCATCGGAACCCTCTCTAAGCCAAAACTCACAACTAAAGCCCCATAACCAAAGGTCTTTAGTTGTCCATTTTTGGCTCTAGTTAGTTGGCCTTTTACATTGGCCAACACAGCATCACACCAGTTGAAAATGGTACCTCGATAGTAATCAACTGCCATCCGCATCTGGGATCCAGTGGCAATGTGTAAAGCGGCAGCCCCGCAAAGTCTGGTAACTGTAAAGGCAATCACCATAAGTTCAGGATGGGATATAGTTTTGATCTCTATCCCTTTCTCCTGAGACTGAGTGTTACACCACTCTAGTCGGAGACTAGTGACAGACTGGCCACCTGGCCTAGTCCCGAACAGAGTCAAGTGTTCGCCTCTCTTGGGCAAACCAGTGATAAAGTAGATATCTGCCGGCTCCATCTCAAGCTGGTGCCCTCCAATATAAAAACACTGGTCCTGAACGTTCCATCTTTCTACCAGCCACTCTAGAAATCTCACTTGGGCCCTCATGCCAGGTATGGCCCAAAATTTATAAAGGCTGCATGCCTTCAAAGCATCAATTGACAGTTGATGATTAATGGTGGCCAAATCAACATCTTCGTGCTCTCTCTCGCGCCAATCGAGCATGGTGAACAATCTACATACCATGAAACATCCATTAGATTCCATAAAATCAAAAAAAATTGGTCCATTTTGGAGAATTTAGGTTTTAAAAACTCGTTGCACGGGGTACGCACCCCGCCTTTAGGAACAGAGCGTAGGTACGCAGGGTCCCTGAAGGCAGGGTGTGGACCCCTGACATTTTTCCAACTGAGAAAATGTCGGGGTCCGCGGGTCCCTAGTGTGGCGCCTGCATACCCCGAGAGGCGGTTTTTGAAACCATAAAACCTCCCAAAAATGAAATCTGGGGCCTTAAAAAGAATTCTAAACGGGTGAAATTGAAGAGGAGGATGTTGTAGATTACCTGGAAGAGACGACGTTTGATTTCGACGGTCGGATTCTCCGCAATGTCCACGGGAAGTTTCTTGCCAAAAGCCCTTTTTCTCTCCTCAAATAGTAAAATGGTAAAAATGAATTGTTAAAATCCCTTTTTATAGGTTTTTTTGGGTAAATAAATGGTAAATTTGTTTATTTTTCACCATGAAAAGGTATTTTTCAAAGTATTTTTATCTATCTTCAACAGGTATGAGTAATGTGTTGGTTTTTGTGCAGGATAAAGGATTTTCAAGGAAAATTGTCATTTTTTATAAACAAAAACATCAAAGTCATCTTTAAGCTCTTTTCTGACTCCTAAAATGTGAAAAGATTGCCGAGTTTTCTTTTTAGCTCGTTAAAACAAGATTAAAAAGACGGTCCTCTTACAGCCCTTTTCTGACCGTAAAAACATGAAAAGATTGCCGGATTTTTGTCGTTTCAAATTCGATATTGGAAATAAAACAATGTGTCCTTGATCGCTTTCTACTTTTCAGATCAGAGACACTAATCATGAAAGTACTCCTTGGTCGTAAAGATCAAGCGGTTCTCTCAAGTATTATTTTATACTTTTTCGGGCTTGGGAGACACAAATTTACGAAAAAGGTCAACCCTGGAGTCTTCTTAAGTTTTTCAGACTCTCTAAAAATTGAAAAACACCGAGTTTCTCCTATATTGGACTCGTTAAAATTTCACAGTAAAGGACCTGTTCGATTACAAACAGGAACGGACCACTCCTTCTTAGGGTTCAAATCTAAACTAAGTTGGACTCATCCGAAGGATGAGCTTATAATCAAGCAAATGTTATCCTCCTCAAGCTTGTAAAAAATAAAGAGGTACTTGCCAGAAATGGTGGGGGAAAAGAGAGGAAAATGAGCCTATTTCTTATACTTTGTCTCGGAAAAACCTTATCACCACTCTTTAACCCGACACTTTTCATTCACCTAGGTTGGGAAATCCTTTGCCTAATAGTTGATCAAACCACATTGAAAGTCTTCAGCCTGTTTCCGGGTATTAACTTTGATACAATTGTCACCAAGTCGTCTGTTGTGTCGTTATGTGTTCAAGAGGTCACTGCCAATAAGCCATTCATCTGCAAAATATCTGTCATCCATCTTGACCATCCCTGACTCAGTCCTTGCAACTAAATTTCTTAAACTTGATCTATGATTTCGTGTTGTGGGCTTGCCTACGACGGATCGCTTTCTATCGACATCAGCACATTATCTAGAAAGCTGATCTAGGAATCATCAGTACCTTGAAATCTGCATGCCTCAATGGCAGGTTTCTCGCCTTTGACGACAGGTTACATCAATGACCTTCGATCAAGGGATTCTGTGACATGTTCGACATCAACACATTCATTCACATCTCATGGATTGTACTGGGTACTTTGAGAGCCATTGAATCACTGGTAATCTCTCTCACACTTGTTAACATTTTACATCATTGACTGGTAATCAATTGGTTTCTACCATGTTCAACATCAACTCATTTATTCGCATGGATAGAATCGTACAATTTCGGGAAGCAGAAATGAAGACCTTGGATCTAGTTTCTGCCATCCAGGCTGCGAGGAGTTTTGTATTCATTATACAGTAGACTAATTATAAACAGATGGCTGCGTCCATACTGTGTCTACATGTGTCTATGATTATGATGTATTGTGAAATCATTCCTCTATCAGAGCAGTAGTTAGTTTGTTAGTTAAGTTTTTGATCTGAGTATGGGAATGCCTACCTCAGCAATGATATGATCTCATATATGTATTTTGTGTTGAATATTTGCAGGTTCCGACCGGGCTCTCCACAAGATAATCCTCGAAATGATAAAGTGCTTCAGCCTTCCTAGATGATATAAAACCCTGATCTACTACAGACCTCGCACTTTAGGGGGCAATCTGTTACACTAAAATTTGTCACCATGACTATTTGCAGTCAGTATGGCTCCATCAATAACCATATTGTCCTCCTTGGCAAGTCTTATACCTCTGCTCCTCATGTCAAACTCCAAAAAAGAGAGAAAGCCTTTAAAAAATCAATATAACTCTGGTTCCGCACTTTCTCTTACTCTTACCTGCGGGCCCGCACCTCAAGTACATAATACCTGTGTACTTGTACGCTCTGTTTGTAAAGGGGTGGGTGTGTACCCCTGTAAAAGTCAAAAGGCGCAAGTTTTACTTCAAAAAACTTACTTGCGGTCGATTCTAGAGCATTCTAGAAGATGGTTTGACGCGGATTGAGCGCCTCCAGATGGTTCATGCATCCCAATGAAAGAGGAACTTATCCCATGAAGAGGGGAGCTATCCCTTTGAAAGAGGGGCTTATCCCATTGATGGTGGACCTGTTTAACTTCCTCCAAAGCATTATAAATATAGGCATTGGGCCAGAGGCAAGGGAGGTTGAAAGCTGAACATTCCTAAGGGTAGATGCTGCTGAAATTAGGACTCCCTTATAGAGCTTGAGAGGAGAGATCACATTCATTTCTTAGCTTCATTTGGAAGTGGGTGAGCTGATCAAAGTAGAGGAGAACTCTTGTTGGACCCTGGGAGGGACCTGCACAACACCAAGGCGTTGGTTGTAAGGTTTCTTTTGTTTCCAATTAATACAATTAAGTTCATTTTTCTCAACAAGTTGTTATATATAATTTGTTTCATAAACTCTTTGGTCTTTATGATGAATATGTTTTATTATATGAGTTATTCAGGTGCTATGTAATCGTTTGCTTGTTTGTGTATGCAGGCTTCAAGGAGAGGAGCTCATCTGGATCGAAGAGACTTGGCCGCTACAAACAGCGTTGGACTAAAGGTAAGCCTTAAACACCTGGTTGCTTTTATTTTAAATGCATATTTAGGGAAAGATAGTGCTTGATTGTTTCGTTTGTCACTAGAAAAGCCTTAGTTTCTAGGGAGGTCGGTTTTGTCCGCAAAATTGACTCTTTCTGCATGACACCACCATTGGAATCTAAATTTTATCGCCCAAGAATGATTATTGACTTAAATCTATGGTTTTTGCAGGAAAGAATCGTCGAAAATGGTAGACTGGAAAGAACATGAGCACGAAGATGTGGACACTCAGGCACTGAATGATCCAAATTTCCTGAATTCTTTGAGGGACTGTGGACTCCTCAAGTTCTTTCTCACATCGGAGATGCGGGCCCAACCTGAGCTGCTACGATACCTGATTAGTCTCTGGGACATAAATCAGGAAATATTCATCATTGGTGACCAGGAGTTGGAGTTAGAAACTTTAGATATATATTTCATCACAGGACTATCCTGTAGAGGGGAACCAATCAACTTATATGGGTCACGACCGATTGGTGCAAGAATATCCATATTGCTTGCCAAACATTGCCCTAAAGCCCTCAAATCCAACAGATTGCCACTCTGTGAGATCTGACACTAAGAGTGCTACTATTGACTACCAACAGAGTGGCGGGGTCCCACGCAGTGCATGAGACCAGCAAGTCGAAATTCCTATATGCCATCAACTACACAACACCAACGATCTTCAATTGGGCAGAAGCCATGAAGATCAACATAAAATGCCAGCTAACAAAAGCTAAGGCGGGGAATTTGAAGCAATTTTTCTTCATATCCGTACTAGTGACCTTTTTCTTGGAACGGGTACCACTGTTCTAGTACTAGTTGACTGAGGTAGATCCTTCGATGCCACGCGACCCGCGGATGGCCCGCTGGAGTCATTTGATGCCTAGGATCACTGGTGGCCAGCACATGTCGTACAGGTCTGCCTTATTTTCATGGCTACAACGACACCTGATCGTCGTGGAGGACTGTCTATCCGAACATGCCACTGCCATATGGAGAGGATTTTGACGATGAAGGTAAAAATCAATTTTTTAATTTTGTGATTTTTTAATTGTGTTTGATATATATGTGTTTATAACATTTCATTTTGTTAATGCAGATGTTGGACCAAAGCATCTTGTTTGGATGTCCCCAGTAGCGAGGTGCGTCGTCTGCCAGTTTGATGTTGTCGCTCCTTATCAGGAGGGAAGTGAGAATGAGGAGGAGATCACGAGGAACCTTGAGGGGTTTACTCATGGTATCACAGAGTATGCTCAGGTGGGAGACATTCCTTGCTAGTACCAGAGACACACGGTGGGAATATCGGATCGAATCCGCCAATTGCTGACTCATGTTGCACGAGCCGTGTCATGCTACCATGATCACCATGCTGATTAGTTCCTAGGTATAGTATTTTACATTTTTGAGGCCTGCGTGCCACGGATATATGAGGCCTGCGAGCCGCCGATGTTATTTTGGACACATATTATTTTTTGGGGTTTTGATGTATCAAACATTATCACCATATATATATATATATATATGTGTGTGTGTGTGTGTGTTGTATTTTCTTGCTTACTATGGTACAAATGATTTGTTTTATCTTTTCACATGTTTCATAAATGTCTATCCAACACATAATTAGCTAATGCATATGTCAATGTATTCATGCGTCTATGAATATGATGATATGTAATGTAATCAAAATGCCTTTCCAGTACACGAATACAGAGATACATTCTCAATATCTGAGGGTTTCTGACAAAATATTGCCTATTGAGTTGAAGGACGACAAGTTGTGAATCCAGGTTGACAACCAACTCTCGAATGTCAAGAGCAATGGCTTCTGACAATAGTTCGATGACCGCATTATATTCAGCAATGTTGTTAGTTGTGAGACCTAAACAAATACCTTGAAGATCAATCAACTCATCGTGAGGGTCATAAATAGCCCACGCCATGGATGATAGGTTTTGGGTACTATGGCAAGCACCATTAGCGAAACCAATGTGGGGAGTCATAGACATCTGCAAAGCAGGGAAAACATAGTAAACAAGAAAGTTGTTTGAAAACTAACACACCAAACCATACTGCACAAAAATGAATGACACACCAATGTATACAAGTAACCATGCAAGATGACCTAAGCATAGTACTTCTTGAGGTAAAGCCCGTTGTGGGCCTTGTCCAAAGGATTGCCTTCATAATCGATAAGCTCATAGGCCCCTTTTTGCAAAACATGTTTCACAATGTAGGGTCGATGCCACATGGACTCGAATTTGCCTGCCCCTAGCTTATCATTAACTTGGTCATCTGGTAAAACCAAATCACCAACAGTAATGACAAGGTGTAGGTGAACGGGTGGGGCACGCATCTTGCGCTTGTAACTTTGCATTCATGGAACTTGCAAACAGCAAGGATGCAGTCTTTGAAAATGGACAGCCAAGAATAACCAGCATGAAGGATTTTTTAGCGGTAGCATAGCCATACATATGACCACCACATGCCCTGGAATGGCAGTCATTGAGAACTCTCTCAGCCTCCTCGAGAGTAAGGCATTGGTGAAGAACTGAATCGACACTAACACGATATAAAGTATCACCAATAATATGCTAGGGTTGGGAGTGATGCCGAATCCGACGGCAATCATCCTTAGTTAATGCAGACCAGAACGTGGACGTTTGGAGATACACAATGATATCCCTGTACCACGGGTCAAGGGTGTTGATCAAGAAAAGAGTCTCGTCTAGAAGCTCTTCATCTGCACCGATAGGGAGAGACATAGAAGGAAGGGAACAAATCAACTCGGCGAAAACTAGTGACTCCCTAGATTTGGCAGTTGTAAGTACCAAATCGAATTCTTGCAGGATGACAATCCATTTAGAATACTTGCCCCCCAGAAACTGATGATTCAAGATGTAGGTCATTGGGTTGCATTCAGAAATCACATTAGTAGTGCATAAGAGGATGTAGTGTCGAAATAATTGTACAGCCTGGACGGCAGCCAAAGCCAACTTCTCGACATGGGCATAACATGTTTCGATGTCGAGGAGATTAAGACTAAGGTATTAGATAACATGTTTGTTGCCTTCGTCGTCATCTTGGACCAAGACCATAGCAATGGTGCTAGGGGCTGCAACTAGGTAAAGGAAGTAATCTCGATGATAATCTGGGGGATGCAGCAAAGGAGCATTTACGAGGAAAACCTTAAGGTCATCAAAAGACTTTTGGGAAACCTCATCCCAGGCAAAGGGCATTCCTTGTTTCAGCAATCGGATAAATCATGTAGCTAGCCCAGCATAATTGGGTATGAAACGGCGGAGGAAATTTGCCTTCCCTTGCAAGCTCTGGAGTTGGTGCAATGAAGATGGAGGGGGTAAATTTACAATGGCCTCGAATTTAAGCGGATCAAGGTGAATACCATCCTTGGAAACAATAAAGCCAAGGATTCGTCCGAATTCTACGCAGAAAACACATTTATGCGGGTTTAATTGAATGTTGTAGTGTCTACAATGAAGAAAAATCTGCCGAAGATGGTCAGGGTGATCTTGGCGCTTACGAGAATGAGTGGGAAGGTCATCCAAGGCTGAACGATGTTCTGAATATCGTGAAACGCATGGGACATCACCCGCTAAAACGTAGCCCCATCATTTTTTAGGCCAAAAGGGAGCTTTTTGTACGCGAGCGTACCCCATGAACAGATAAAAGTTGTCTTTTCTTGATCGGTCAGTGCAATGTTAATCTGGTTGTAACCAGAAAAACCGTCCATAAAGGAAAAAAAATTGCTCCCAGCACATTCATCGATGATCTAATCAATGAAGGGAGTGGGGTAAATATCCTTTGGACAAGCATGATTGAGATCATGATAATCAACGCAGACGCTGATCATGCCTTATTTTTTTGTCACCGGGACAATATTTGACACCCAATCTGTAAGAGGGATCGGATAGATGAATCCAGCTTTGAGAAGTTTTTCAACTTCACCTTTGATAGCGACAGCTTTCCTAGGGTGCACTGGGCAAAGCCGTTGGCAAACGGGCTTCGCGTGAGGATAAGTTTGTATTTCATGCACAACAATGCTAGGATCAATGCCAAACATTTCTTTGTAGGACCACGCAAATACATCACGGAATTCTTGAAACAGACGAGTATAGGTCTTGATCTCATCTGGAGAACAAGTTACCCCGATATGGACATGTTCAATGATACCAGGCTTGATAGAAATATCAATCGGCATCGTTTGGGTAATATTACCCAAATTTCCTTCCAACCATACTTCATGAGTCATGATCGGTGGCGGAAGTAGGAGGGAAGGAAACTAAGAAGAGAACTTTTCGAGACCAGTAGACGTGACTTCCGGGCGAGGAAGGAACGAGGAACGATGATGAGTATCATTCCAAGGTGGTTCATCGAGACACATTACTTCCATGATACTTTTTTCAACAAGAAAAGTCTCGGCTAAGGGATCAGGAGATTCCAAAGCACCAAGCCATGGGGATTGAGAATACGTATCGAGAGAGGTCTTCGAAACAGGAGAATTAGAGGATGCGAAACTTGAGGCCGAAACAATCTCCACGTAATTGATTTCGGCAGGACTAAGTGGCATAACCTCGCCCCAGGTATCAACAAGATCCGGTGAAGGAATGACCCAAGGGTCAGATTTGACCGAGATCATGTTGACAGAGGCAACATGAGGAGGTGGGAGCGGAAAATTTTCCATCAAGGCAGAATATTTAAAAAGACATGCCCCCACACTCTCATAGGGAGCACCAGTGTGCTTGACATACGAAACATTTCCATCTGAGGAGGAAGAGGCAAAGAAGGAAAACTGGTCGATAGTGACAATCTTCCCTTGATGGCGAAAATGAATCACGCGAAATAGGGAGGAGGCTACAGCATGCATGGCATGGGTCTAGCTCCCCGAGTAGAAGATTATAATTGAGATTAGTGTCAACAATCTCTACCTCAACTTGTACTGTCTTGCCCTCCAAATTGATGGCAAGGCTAGGTAAGACCGAAGGGTCGCGAATCGCGCCCATCAAAAGCTTCCAAAGTGTTCGGGGATTGGTTCAAAGCAGGAGAACTAATGGCCTTCCAGCATGCAATTGACATGATGCAAGTGGAAGAACCTTCATCGATGACAGTCATGTGGATGGTCTTCTCATTGATGATTACCTGAATGAGAAAGGCAATCTGATGAGGTAGTCACGAAACATGGTTCTCTAGATCAAAAACATATCAAATTGGAATCGGTAGGATCAATAACCCCAATAGCTGACAGCAAATATTTCCACTGTGATGGGTAGCTTTGGAGCACCTCGAGAGCCGACATAGCTGACAGCACCTGAGCTAAATCCTCAACAATGTTATAGCGATGAGCAGCTCGAGCGTTGGGATTGTACGAGGATTTCCTTAGCACACCTCAAGAGGGTGGCCATATAGCGGAATCAAGCTTAGGGCGCTCGATATGAAGAGGGCCAGAACTCGGGGCAGAAGAAGAAGGGGTGACGTCTTGCTCTTTCCCGGCTATCGGAGCAGGAGTTTGGTAATCTTTTGATCTAGTAGCCACATTAATGGGCATACTCATTATGAACACTTGAGATCCCGAGGAAGCAGATGATTGAGGTTGGTTTACCATTTGGGTCTGCTGAGACGGAAATAGCTCTTTCAGGACAGTTGGGGTCCCTTTGAGAAAACGACTAACTTCAGATCGTTGAGGACAATCCTTGGTATAGTGATCCTCCTCGCAAATGAGGCATGGATACTTATGCTTCCATTATGAAGAATCACCAGCGGACGACTTAGGACCCTGTTTTGGGGCATCAACTTTACCCTTGCCTTTGCCTTTCTTCTTACCTTTCAAGGATTTGTCTGCAATGGTAGACTGAATAGTGTGGACCTCTGAGGTTTTACCAAGGCCAAATGGATTCTAGGAGGAACTATTAGAAACAATGTTGGAGACTGACTTCTGTTTGGAAGAAGATTTAGCAAGGGTCTAGGACACTAAACCAATTATTCCATCAACAGGAGGTGTAGCCTGTGACTTTGATGCTGTGGGATCGGATGATGGTCGTGGAGCATTAGGTAAAAACTCATCTAAAGTGTCAGACTGAGAGTAAACGAGATCTACGTATTGGGTAGGAGCAATGGCTTGTTCTTCAGTAACGCATCTGCCCATAGCTATATCGCGAGAAATTGGAGCTACGAATGACTTAGTGAACCATTCGATGAACAACTGATCAACAATATCGAATTTGATCAAGCGATGTCTACGTATCCATTCATGGATGTGATCGGAGATGTGTGTCACAGTATCTTGCTTAAGCGATGTGAGCAAATAGGTTCCAGTTTCATAGCGAACCGACAACTGGAAATGCGTGAGGAAAGCCATGGCTAAAGAGTTAAAGTCATGGTAAGTACTTCGAGGAAGCTCGATGTACCACTTGGCTACAATGCCTGTGAGGGTTTGTTGGAAAAGACGGAGACGAATAGAATCGTCAACGTAAGAATTCGACGAGCACCAGAGGTGATATGTCATCACATGGGCTTGAGGATCTTCTTTTGCTTTCCCATCGAACTTAGGACAATCACTCGGGATCTTGGATGGAACCAGAGGCCAGTATGGTGAATGAAGGATTGGATCATTCATAAGGCGAGACACATTTGGCAACTCTAGCGTGGCCAAGAATGACAATTGAGTATTAAAAGGCATTGGAGGTCGATAAGCGGGTCCAACCAGAGGAGCCCATCCCTGCTGGTAAGGATTTTGGCCCCATAGTGGGGGATTTTGGCCATATGGCATTTGATTATGCCCCCATTGTGGGTTACCTTGGCCATAGGGAGGATTTTGACCTTGAATACCTTGGAACTGTCTAGTCATAGGTTGTTGATAAGCAATATACGAGTTAAGAGGCTGTTGAGCCTGTTGACCTTAGACATATGGGTATTGAACCCGTTGCCCCTGAACAAGAGGATTTTGGACCTGTTGTCTTTGGGCATCAGGATTGTACACTTGTTGCCCTTGGACATAGAGATTTTGTACCTATTTCCCTTGGCCAAAAGGATTCTGGACCTATTGACCTAGGACATTATGATTTTGGGCCTGCTGCTGCAAGACTTGACCCTGACCTTGTGCTTGCAAGGGTTGACCCTGTTGATATGTATATAAGGGTTTCTATTGCCCGAGTTGGTTCTGCTGCTGCAAGGGTTGGCCTCACGGCTACAAAATCTATCCATGGGGCTGTAAAGGTTGGCCCTCCGAGGACATAGGCTGGGAGGTTTGCGAAGCATACTACATCTGCTGTTGCATGGCTTGCTGCAACTGTTGTGAGGGTTGCCCCTGCGGTTGTTGCAATTGACCTTGCTACGGTATCATCTGACCTTGTTGTTGTGGGGATAGCCATTTGCTATAACAAAGGTTGCCCTTGTGGCTGCAGAGGTTGTCCTTGTTGTTGCAAGGGTACTTGAACAGTGCCCGGAAAATTTCTGAACTGGATCTGGCCATAGCCACCCTGGAAAGTGGATGAGCCAGGCTGAACGTACTGCCTAAACTGAAGGATGTAAGATGGATTGACCATTCCTTGAGAACCATATGGAACGTAAGGATTTTTGCATTGAACCTAATCCTCATAAGGCTATTGATACTGGAAATTTCTTGACCCAGACGGACCAACGAGATTTTGAACCTATTGGTACTGGACATTGCTCGATCCAGCAGGACCAACAAGGTTTTGAATAACGCCAGAAGAAGGCTGGTTCATACCAACCATGTGAGCTTGTGAGCTACTCACATGAGTGGCGCCTGACACCATAGAAACACTCAGATTCTGCCCCTCAGGCGGTGGCACAGCTTGGCCACTTACTGGGGGGATTGAAGAACTGACAAAGACATTCTTCGAGACTGCCGGTTGAACCGGATGGGTAACCGGAACGGACGATACAAGAGGGTTCAAAAAGGTGGGTTGCACTGGGACTGAGGTAACATCCTGTTGTGAGGTCAAGTTCGCAATGAATGGACCTGTAGTAGGCATGGCACCAGACACCCAAACAGGGTTATGGTAAAGTGATGAGGCACTAGGTGTACTTGAAACCAATTGTGCCAAGGACACATAATTAGGTGGCAATTCCTAATGCACACTGATGGGAATGCTCCCTGTATAGGGGAAACCTTCAGGAGGAAAATGATGTTCTTCCTCCTTGACAATGTGTGGAGTAGAAACTTCTAACTCATCTGAAGAGGTGACTAGAGCATCGCCTTCGGGTTCCATAGCTAGGAACAAACGACGGCGAACGACCGAAGAGGTATGAGGGGATAATTCCAAAGGAACACCCGGCTGATCATACAAACTGTACGGACATTGTGGTGATATCACAACAGGGTCGAACAAAGGATTTGGAGGATAGATAACCAGTCCAAGCTGACCATCAGTGGTCAGCAAACTCTCAGGAGTTTGAACGGGATTGTCTGGAGATTCCGGGCCAAAATCAGCAAGTGACCCAGTATCTGAAGTAGGTGGAGGATGAGATGACAAAGGTTGAATGCTCAGAACGATTCCGAGTTCAACACCTTGGTCCTCGAGTGACTCTGGTAATTCAGGAAAAGGTTCCTCAGGCAATCTTTTAGACGAAGGAGAGGAAGAGGAACTAGGTGAACCAAATGGTTCAGCCACGATGACCTTGTCTTAGTTAACAGGAAAAGAGAGAGATAAACTTCAAGGCTTTAAAATGTTCTTTAGGGGAAACTCACAATTTGGTCTAGAAAAGACTAACAGGATGTTATAAGATCATGGGCAATCAATTTATTAAGACGCATAAATAGACTGGTGCTCTTTCATGTTTTAAGAGTCGAGAAAGAAACAAAGATGACTCTATTGCTTTCGATTGGAAACGAGCTCAAAAGGACAAGTGCTAGAATGATCTTTTAAGTTTAATGAGTCAAAAAGATCAAATGACTGCTTTGGATGATCTAGGTAAAAAGGATTACCAGGCAACCGTGAACTGTAGAATACCTCCTGATGAACCGAGAAGTACGAGCAGGCAATCTCCCCGAATGTTGTGTTCGGTGTATCATGTTTGCAAGGCGGCTGACTCGGCTTCCTATGGATAAAGGATTGCAACCTAGAGGGGTCTCTCGTTATATACTCAACGGTACGGGGAGCACAAATCCATACTAGCGTTGTCTAGTGCCGAAGCTAACGACAGCTGCTAGGTTTAAAGACGCTGGAACACATCTCTAGCCTAGACCTTCTAGATGTGATCGTTAGATTTCAAATGCGCCTTAGGTTAATTGAGTTCATTTTAAAGTTTATCTTGAGTTATGTCTCAGTTTTCAGGCCTTAGTGATGTGACTCGAAAAACCTTGAATGCAGCTAAATGAAACAAGACCCTTAAATTCGATGAATTGCCTACACTAGAGAGGGTAGAAAACATACAATCAAATGCAAACAACCAAGCAACTGAAAGCAAAATGATTTTTCACTACTTCACTTTTTGAGAAAATAAATTAATGAAAAATGCAATCCTTTCAAAAGAAAAGAGAGTTCTTTTTCTTTTCAAATGCCAATGCAATCCTAGTCTTCAATGATGCTAACTACCATAGCATACTGATGCAACAAACTAGAATTTTATACTTTTCATGAAATGATGAAATGAATTTTTCTCATAAAAAACTTCAATGGAAAAGTTTTCAAGACAATTAGCTCTTCAAGCAAATGAAAAACACGAAAAGAGAATCTCTTTCAAACTAATGAAACACCGACTTTACCAAAAACAAGACAAGCAATGTGATCCATGACAGAAAAGAAACATTTAGACAAGCAAACAAAAACTTTTTAAACTTGTGTAATGGAGGTCAAAGCCGTAGAAGGACTGTAAATGAAATGCAAGGAATAAATGCACCAACAACTCGACTCACTAAGTTCACAATTAGTTGAATGGATGACAATCTAGATGCCCTAGTGCCATTAACCATCCAATGACCCAAGAAATCAAGCAGAAAGATGACAAATCAACCAGCAAACAAACCAAATGAAAAGCATCTTTCTGGTCAGGGAGAAGATGGTCTAAAAGGCTTACAGGGTCGAAATCACAAGAGCAAAACACGTTGGCCAAGATTTGGGGCAAACCCTAATCTTCACTTACAAGAATTGGCACGACTGCATAACTGACAATAAGTGCCAGAAGGGGGTCGGTGTGACTGTTTCTCAGCATATTGCGCTGACCAGCGCGACTGTCAGCGAATTAAGCGTGTTGAGCGAGGAAGCCAAGAAAAAAATTATAAAAAAATAAAATAAAATTTGAGACCAAACTTGCTACTATGAATTTCAAACTCAGACCAGTAAGCAAAGGAAAACAAACAGAACCAAAGGGAAAAAGCGGAACAAGAAAAGTTCACACAAAACCATGGAATTCCAAGCAAACAAACAGAAGGATTGGCTCCCTGTAGGTTTTAACCTCGTACAGAAATTACCTGCATACGAATTCTAAAACACAGAAAATAAACAATTCAAGAGCATAACACATATACACAGAGATTTTCCCTTGGATCCAAAAACTGGGACTACCAGCTTGATTTTTCATTATGTTCCTTTCAATGTTACAATACATATTTATACATATCGAAGCATCCAATACCATGGAACGAAAACCATCGCGTCCAAAATCATGGAATGAAAACCATCGCGTCCAAAACCATGGACCTAAAACCATCGCATCCAAGACCATGTGCGACAAATCATGCACAAAACCATAGGTAGGTCCGCCCGGACCCCATAGAGTGGGGTTACCTACACCCCTCAAACCCCCTGTGACTCCCCCCACTATGCAATCGGCGCAACGAAGGGGAGGGCTCCGCCCCCATTCTAACCCCCCAGTTAACTACGTGGGCTAGTCGTGGAAAGAATATAACACAACCCAATATTCTCCCACTTGTTGTTTTCTTTCCACAGGGGGCCACAAGAGAGCTTAGTCATTTATCCAGCCCTGCAATGCCCATTATTTCTCTACACCAAGAGAACTTCTCAGAGCTCACAGATTTTGTCAATGCATCTGCAGTATTCTTCAAAGTGTCCACCTTTACCAACAACACCTTTTTGTCTTCTATCATATCCCTCACAAAGTGATACTGAACATCAATGTGCTTTGTCTTTGAATGATATGCAGGGTTCTTTGCCAAGAAAATTGCACTTTGGCTGTCATAGCCTATCCTTATAGCTCCCTGTACTAACCCCATACTTGAACACAATCTCTGCAACCAAACTGCTTCCTTGCTTTTATGAGTGGCTACCATGTATTTTGCCTCTGTAGTTGATAGTGTCACTACAGATTGTTTCTTACTCATCCAACTGACTGCACCTCCACATAGGTTAAACACATACCCACTTGTAGATCTTCTCTGATCCAAATCTCCAACCCAGTCTGCATCAACAAAGCCACGAATATCCAACACTCTGTCCAATCCTGGTCTTCCTTGGTAGCACGAACCATAATCACTAGTTCCATGCAAATACCTGAAAACCTGCTTCACTGTTGTCCGGTGCTCCTTCCCTGGTTTTGACATAAACCTGCTCAATACTCCCACTGCATTTGCAAGGTCTGGTCTAGTACAAACCATCACATACATCAGGCTATCGGCTACACTTGCATATGGAACACAGGACATGTCCTCTTCCTCTTCTTGTGTCTTGGGACACTGTTCAGCAGATAACTTTACACATACAGGAATAGGAACCTTCACCAGTTTACTATCCTGCATATTAAACCTTTGCAATATTGTCTCGACATACTTCCTCTGGTTTAACCAGAGCTTCCTCTTTGTCCAATCTCTTTTAATTTCCATGCCCAAAATATAGTTTGCAGCACCAATATCTTTCATGTCGAATTTGGAGGAGAAATGGGTCTTCAAATCCTGGATAATTTCATTGTGATTTCCAACCAACAACATATCATCCACATACAAGACCAAATAAATAACATGGTCACCAATTAATTTAAAATACACACAGTGATCTGCTTTTCTTCTGGTGAAGCCAAGTCCTCGTGTAAATGTATCAAATTTCTGATACCACATCCTTGGTGATTGTTTTAACCCATATAGAGACTTTTTTAACTTGCATACCAGTTCTTTCTTACCCTTCACCGCAAAGCCTTTAGGTTGCTTCATGTAGATCTCCTCTTCCAGATCCCCGTGAAGAAATGTTGTCTTCACATCCATCTTTTCTACCTAAAATCAAAAGCAACAGCAACAGATAAAAGTAATCTAATAGAAGTTACCTTGGCAACAGGAGAAAAAATATCACCAAAATCAATTCCTGACACCTGGGAATAACCTTTTCCTACCAACCGAGCTTTGGATTTCTCCACCTTTCCTTCTGCATTTGTCTTCTTCTTGAACACCCATTTGCTGCCAATGGGTTTCCTTCCAGCCGGCAACTCCACCAGATCCCAAGCCTCATTTTTTTGCAAAGATGCCATTTCATCAACCATGGCCTCTTTCCAAAGTTTTCCATCCTCTGAATCTACTGCTTCCTTCACAGTTCTGGGATCATCATCAGTAATAGATAAAGAAAAATTTGAACAGAAAGCAGATGGACTATACCTTTCTGGCTGCCTTCTTTCTCGAATTGATCTTCTCACACCCAGAGTTTGTGGCTCTTCATCTTCTGATTCCTCCTCTGTTGTAGAGTCTGATTCTTCATCCTTTAGCTCAAACTCTATCTTCTCAGGTTCCTTTGGTTGGACTTCATGTTTAATAACATCTTTCACCTCTCTGAACACCACATCTCGGTTGTACACAACCTTCCTTGTTACTAGGTTCCAAAGCTTATAACCCTTTAAACCATCCTTATACCCAATAAAGATGCACTTTTCAGATTTACTATCCAACTTGGTTCTTTTCTCGTTTGGAACATGTACATATGCATCACTCCAAATACCCTCAGATGTGAAAGAGAAAGTTTCTTACCAGTCCATACCGCTTGTGGAGTATTATCTTCCAATGTTGATGAAGGTGATCTGTTGACCAGGTAACATGCAGTCTCCACTGCCTCTGCCCAGAATTCTTGTCCTAACTTAGCACCATTGAGCATGCTTCTTGCCCTCTCCATCAATGTCTTATTTATTCTTTCTGCAACTCCATTTTGCTGAGGTGTATATGGAGTAGTCTTCTATTGTGCTATACCACACTTCTTACAGAATTCTTCAAATTCCTTACTGCAAAACTCTCCACCGTTATCTATCCTCAACACCTTTATCTTCTTCCCTGTCTAGTTTTCCACCAGAGCCTTAAATTCTTTAAACCTGTGAAAGACTTCAGATTTCTTCTTAAGGAAATATATCCATGTATTCCTTGAGAAGTCATCTATAAATGATACATAGTACATAGACTTACCCAGTAATGGAACCTTCACAGGTCTAGACACATCACTGTGCACAAGTTCTAATAAACGTTTTTCCCTCTTACCACCAGAGGGGAAACTCACCCAATTTTTCTTCCCATATAAACAATTTTCAAAGAAATCAAAATCCAAAGAGCTATTACTCATACCTTCTACCATACCTTTACCATGAAGTATTTGAAGGCCCTTCTCTCCAGTATGTCCAAACCTTTCATGCCACAGCATGGTCTTCTCTCCAGAGACCACTAGATTTTCTGCTCCACGTTTAGGAACCACGGAACTATTGCACCCATCGACAGCAATGCTACCTTTCATCTTGTACAGAGTTCCAATCCGAACTCCCCGCATCAATACCAGTGCTCCCCAAACCATTTTGCAGGTATCCTTCTCGAACACTGTTTTTACACCTGCATCATCCAGCTTTCTTACGGAAATCATATTTATGGCCAATACAGGAATATGAAGAACACCCGGAAGTGTTCTAACCCTTCCACCTTGCAACTTCAACTTTACTTTTCCACGACCAACAATTCTAGTCTTCCTATCATCCCCCAAGAAGACATCTCCACCATCATATTTCTCATACTCGCAGAACCATTCTCTATGGGGAGTGAAGTGAAAGGATGCACCTGAGTCAATCAACCATGCCTCATGATCTACATGTGTACTTGAAGAAGCAAGGTACACATCCCCACCTTCATCTGAGTTGGTTTTCGCCTCTGTAGAAGGAGCATCATCAGATCCCTTTCCTTTGTCAGGAGCTTTAGATTTACAATCCCTTTTGTAGTTCCCTTCCTTTCCGCATTTCCAGCACACCACCTTTACAAGTTTTCCTGGAGATTTAGATCTCCCTCTAAATTTAGATCTCCCACTCGATGACTTATTTTTTATATATTTTGGGATCGTCCTTGTACAGACAAGGCATCACCATTCTGGTTCTCCATATTTTTCCATCTCATCTCCTCCATCAGCAAGGATGAGACTATTTCATCAAACTGCAAGGAAGTTGCATTGCTACCTATTGCAATAACCAGACTATCCCACGAAGCTGGTAGAGAACACAACAAACCGATGCACTTATCTTCATCTGAAATTTTAATATCAACAAATAATAACTGACTTACCACAGTATTAAATGCGTTCAAATGCTCTATCACCCAGTCTCCATCTTTCATCCTCGGGTTATACAGCTTTTTCTGCAGGAACAATTTATTCACCAGACTTAGATTGGTACAAAGTCCTTAACTTGTCCCACAAATCCTTCACCATAGCTTCCCCTGATACATTCAGCAATACTGGGTCTGAGACACACAATCATATTGCGCTCTTTGCCTTCCGATCCAACTTTTTCCATTCTTCATCGGACACTCCCGTTGGTTTAGTACCCGAATCTACTACGATCCACTGATCTTTATCCACCAACAGATCCTCCATCTTGAGTTTCCATAACTCAAAACTCTGACCATTAAATTTCTCAATCTCTATCTTTCCATTGCTTGCCATCTTCTTTCACCACTAGAATCGATCTCGTAGATCTCCCACTGAACAGGGTCTACCACAGGCCCAGGGAAAACCCCTCAGCAACAAAGGTGTCCCCTTGAAGCCAAAATAGCTCTGATACCAAATGTAGGGTTTAACCCTGTACAGAAATTACCTGCATACTAATTCTAAAACACAGAAAATAAACAATGCGAGAGCATAACACATAAAACACATATACACAGAGATTTTCCCCTGGATCCCAAAACCGGGACTACCAACTTGATTTTTCATTATGTTCCTTTCAATGTTACAATACATATTTATACATGCCGAAGCATCCAATACCATGGACCGAAAACCATCGCGTCCAAAACCATGGAATGAAAACCATCACACCCAAGACCATGTGCAACAAATCATGTACAAAACCATAGGTAGGTCCGCCCTGGACCCCATAGAGTGGGGTTACCTGCACCCCTCAAACCCCCTGTGACTCCCCCCGCTACGTAATCAGTGCAATGAAGGGGGGGCTCCACCCCCCTTCTAACCCCACGGTTAACTATGTGGGCTAGTCATGAAAAGAATATAACACAACCCAACACTCCCCGGTATGGTCACCAATTTGTCATGAAGTAAAATTATGAGTGCGGACACAAACAATTCCTCTAGCCCAATAATGGGTCTAGCCACAACCGATACATTCTATGGAAGATTTCCATTGGTTGGAACTAATTAAGAGGGCCTACCGCTTAGTACGCTTATCCTATTTGATGATGACCTTGTTTGCTCGCTCCAACTATCTCTCGTTTCCTTCTTCAAATACTTGAAACAAGTAAACAACAGCAAACAATAACCGTGATAATAGACAAATTGTAATTCAACCTACTTAACAAGTTAAGAAACATTAAGCCATAAACATGTAAGATGACACATTATGTTGGAAATGAATCGATAGTTGCATATATATTAAATCAAGAAGAGATTACAACCATTGTCTTGATGTTGTTGTTCTCCTTCGACAAAACCAGGTTCCCACACACTTCCGTTAGAATTCCATGATGGCCTCAACAATGATAGTTTTATGACTCTTCCCTTTAGACTTCACACTAAACCAAATTCACACTTCTCCCTCACACAACTAGAGAGCTACAACTATGAATAGCTTGTTGTTTACTCCAAACTTAATTAGCACTAGCACACCAACATTAACACTAGCTTGTGCTTGGGAAAAATGGAGGTTTATATAGCATGAATGCATGGGAGATGGATCCTCTTCTCATGGGAGGTGGTCTTATCTCTTGAGGTAGTTCCATATTTATAGGGGAAAGGAGCCCAAACTGACATCCTCAACCTCATCCGGCCAAACCATTTACCAAACTTTCGTTACGAAGCTTCTAGAGCTAGAAGCTTCGGCTCCTTATTTAAAAAACTTTCCATAAGAGGATCAGCGCGGCTGGAACAAAGCTCAATCGCCCTAGTCGGCGCTAGGGACAGTGTTAATCCCTTAATATCGACACAAGGAGGACAAGGGTCAATAGTGCCTGTTTTGTAAAGTGTGAAAAATAGAAGATTTTGGGGAAATGGTGCAAAAGGGAATTGTTCTGCTCATGAAGAGGGACACGATGGGAGTTTCTTCATGAAGGGACAACATGTAGGGTTCACTATAGAGGTCCTCTAGGATCAAGGAACAAGGAGTACAGGGACAGTGATAGAATGTTGTGTAACAGCTACTGTTCTCAACTCTTGTGGCCACGAGACCTCTAGATGGCCATAACTATACAAAAATGATCCACAGTTCGCCTGCACATCCTAGATGCTAGTATATGGAAAGAAAGTTCCTGATTTCCACCTCCATGACACATTATTATGCTACCTGGGCCACCTTTGTGTTCCTTCAATCGAGCATGCCAAGATGATTTGGGAGGCGCACTACAGTCAAGTCGCAAGACACTTTGGTGTGGTGAAAACTATGGTTGTACTACAAAAGTACTTTTATTGGCCAGAACTTCGACTGGATGTTGGGAAATGTTGAAATATGGCAAAAAGAATAATCCAATTTAATTTTTCCTTGAATTAAATTGTGAATTATAATCGAATTTAGTCTTAATAACTACTTGGAAATAATTAATTAATTTATTTTAAATTAATTAGTTGGAGAAATTCAAGTTAGAAGTCTTTATGAAGTCATGCAAGAGTTATCCCTTAAATTAAGGAGATAAGATTAAGTTATATTTGAGTTGTAATTAGTTAACTTAGTTTATTGAGTTAAGTCCAGTTAAATTAGTTCCAAACTGTTTGAGGAACTAATAGTGAGTTAACAGTCAGTTGACACATTAATGCACTCAACTAGTGCTACTCTAGTTAACTGAAGATTCCCTTATCAAAAACTCATGCATGTCTATTATGAGAAAGACCTAGTTGAGATTAATGTTCAAGGACATTGTACTATCAATTGCATGTGTTTTCTCATGGAGAAAACTCATGCATGCAGTCAAGGATAAATCCTTGAGGAATGCGCAATTTTGGAAGGATCATCCGCTTGGTAACTGAGAATCATCCACAAGGAACAGCGCAAGGAAATAGGAGCTTGGAGGGCAGAGAGGAAGGTTGGAGTGAAGCCAAGATTGTCTATCAGCATCTGTGAGGATTGTACTGAGAGTTGGCTAGCCGTAAGAGCTAAGGCTTTGTATAATTCCTATGTATTTCCACCTTGTATGATAATACAATAGTGTGGGGTTTTTAGCTGAGGCTTTCCCCAAAGTATTTTCATGTGTATTGTGCCATTGATTCTTCTTCTTCTGGTTATATTGTTCAGCTTGATCTTTAAGCTTCCGCAAATTGATAGTAGAAGTAGGTTATAATATTCTACTTTGATTTATATTGCATTATCGGGTTAACCTACCATCAGATTTTCTACATGGTATCAGAGTTGTGAACAGTATACTGAGAAGATAATTCGAAGTTTGAAGTTCGGGGTTGCAGGTGCAAATCGAATTCATATCATACTTCAAGGTTGGCCAATGGTGTTCTATGGCTTGAGACTCGAGTATGCCTTGGAAGGTAGCTCGAATTACATAGCATGGAAAGATAGAATGGAGGTTGTATTAGAAGACAATGGCTTGAAGGAATTCATTGATCAAGAAATCCCAAAGCCAGCTTCAACTAATGCACAAGAGTTGGCTAATTGGAAGAAGTGTGTGGCGAAGGCGAGATAGATCATCCTTGAGGGAGTTCGAGCCCATGTTGTCTCAAGTCTCCATGGGAAGGATACTCCATTTTTAATGTGGAAGACATTGAAGGACCTCTACCAGAATAGTAGCAACCAGAGGAAATTGGCGCTCAAGGATAAGCTTTGAAGAATCAAGATGGAGAAGGGAGATACTATTTCCACATACCTGAACAACCTCACCACCTGCAAAGATGAGCTCGGCAGTGTGGGAATAACTACTGTCGATGATGATATGGTAAGCCTCGCTCTCCTTGGCTTTCTAAAGAGTTGGAATAGCTACCAGGACTCTGTGAATGGAAGGGAGAAACTACCGGATTGGGAACAACTATGGTCGGATCTTATGCAAGAGGAGATCAGGAAGAGCACACGAGATGGTTCTTCATCCAAGAATGATGATGAAGAAAATATGGCCTTAGCAAGTAAGGCAAGGAAAGGGAAGGGGAAGGCTTCCCATTTCAAATCGAACTCTTCTCATGCAGGGAACAGGGGTGACATGTCTAGAGTAATATGCTTTGATTGTCATAAGATGGGACATTATGCACCTAATTGCCCATCGAAGAAGTCTAAGAAGGGATCCTCAAAAGGATCGGAAGGTGAGGCATTAGCCTCTCAGTTCGAAATGGACTTTACCGTCATCGCATGCATGGTGTCATCAATGATGGGTTGTGTCTAGTATCTTGACAGTGGAGCCTCATTCCACATGACCGGTGATAAAAAAATTATTCAGTGCCTTGGAGGAGAAAGACCTCAAGATGCACATAGAGATGGGTGACGATGGAAGGTATAGTGTTTCAGGAATGGGCACAGTTGCTTTTCAGAGGGAGCATGGAGCTCCTCTCACCTTGACAGATGTGATGTATGTGCCTGGACTGAAGAAGAACTTGGTATCAGTCGCGATGTTGGAGGACAAAGGCTATGATTTTGTCTTCAGTAAAAGAAATGTGTTCCTAAGACACAGCCACGGGTCAGACCAAGAGGATAGGGATTCGGGTGAAGAATCTCTATAAACTAGAGGTAGATTATTGTGCAGCATTGAGTACGAAAGCAGAATTGGTGCAAAGCCAAGACATTGGTGAGTTGTGGCACAGGCAGTTGGGCCATTGGCATCATGGGGCTTTGAAGATAATGCAGCAGATATCTACAGGACTTCCCAAAGGTAAAATTGAGAAAGTTGACACATGCAAAGGTTGTATCTTGGGAAAGTACACCAAATCTTCCTTTCATGATCGAGACAGTCGAGCAGAAGCTATCTTAGAGAGATTTCATACTGATTTTTGTGGACCATTCTCGATGGCATCCACAGCGAAGAAAAGGTATTATGTGATTTTCATTGATGACTATTCTCGTAAATGCCAGATTATTTCAGTCAGAAGAAGGACCAAACTTTCACAAAGTTTTGTGAGTTCAAAGCTTTGGTCAAGAAAGAGTCAGGGAAGAAGATTAAGGCCTTGAGAAGCGACAACAATGGAGAATATGTCTCTTAAGAGTTTAAGGACTTCTATGGAGTGGAAGGAATTAAACGAGAGTTGACGACACCTAATAACCCACAACAGAATGGGGTGGCCAAGAGGAAGAACAGAACTATTGTAGGGGAAGCAGGAGCAATGTTGCATGACCAAGGCCTACCACTTCATTTGTGGGCTGAGGCATGCAACACAACGGTCTATTTGCATAATAGAATCCTGCATCACATACTTGGGATGAAGACACCAGAGGAAGTTTTCTCCACTAAGAGACTAGATCTGGGTCACTTCAAGATCTTTGGCTCATCGGTATATTGCCATGTGACAAAGGATGAACAGAAGAAGCTTGAGCTAACAACAGAGTTGGGGACATTTGTGGGGTACACTAATACACCTCACAACTATCGGGTGTACTTGCCTACTAGTCAGAGGACAGTCGTTCGCAGAGATCTCAAGTTTGATGAGCAGAAGGCCATGTGAGTTTCCCTTGAGAGGGAGCTCCAACTACAAGCTATGGAGGAACTATTAGTTCCTAAGGAGGAGGAGCCTCAGACTGATGCAGAGCAGCCAAATGCAGAGGTTCCAGGAGTGCAGACATCCACTCAACCAGAGTCTTCCAGAGATGGACGGAAGCGCACAAGAGAAGCTGACAGATTGTTGGAGGATGCGAGAGAGAATGTAGGAGCACCATCTTCTCATCGCAAAAAGAGGAGGTCACCTGAGAGGTACACTGGATACATGGCCCTTGCTGGGGAATGTGTTGAGACCAAGCCATCTTCCTTTGAGGAAGCAGTGCAGCAGTCGATTTGGGTTGATGCTATGGTGGAGAAGTATGACTCCATAGTTCGTAATAGTGTTTGGGATGTGGTTCCGAGACCGGAGAACAAGTCAGTTGTGAGTTCCCATTGGCTTTACAAGGTAAAGCAAGCTGTTGATGGTAGTGTGGAAAAGCATAAGGAAAGATTTGTTGCCCAAGGCTTTTCACAGGTTGAGGGGATTGACTATGATGATACTTTTGCTCTTATCGCAAGGTACTCATCTATCAAATCTATGTTGGCACTATCAGCACAGATGGGGTGGAGGATCCATCAAATGGATGTGAAAACTGCATTCCTCAATGGCCAGATTCAGGAAGAGGTGTACATAGAGCAGCCGGAAGGTTTTGAGACCTTCAATCGTGAGTCGCATGTGTGCTGACTCAAGAGAGCGTTGTACGGGCTGAAGAAAGCACCTCGTGCTTGGTACACTAGGATAGACAACTACTTCACCAGGTTGGGCTTCACAAAGAGTGAAGCGGATGTGAACCTGTACCACATCGTGGTGAAAGGTAAGTTATTGATCATCGTACTTTATGTTGATGATCTCATATTGAATGGTGATGATCAGTTGATCGTGTCTTGCAAGGAGGACCTTGCAAGAGAATTCGAGATGAAAAACATGGGTCTCATGCATTACTTCCTTGGCATGGAAGTGTGGCAGAAGGATGGGGAGTTGTTTGTGTCTCAAGGCAAGTATTCCAACGAGATACTCAGTAGATTCCACATGGAGAAGTGCAAGCCCATGCAGACTCCTCTAGCAGGTAACTAGAGGATGGAGGTTGCTAATTCAAGAGAAGTAGTAGAGGCTACTGTGTACAGACAGCTTGTGGGTTCACTGATGTACTTAGTGAACACATGACCAAATTTGTGCTATGCAGTGAACCAGCTGAGTCAAGCGATGGTTCAGCCTACCAAGATGTTTTGGAAGGCAGCAAAGCATGTATTAAGATACCTCAGAGGCACATCTCAGTATGGATTATGGTACAGACAGACAGAGGGAGTGAATCTACAGGGCTTCACTGATGTAGATTGGGCAGGGAGTCCATCGGATTGGAAGAGCACATCAGGAGGGATTTTCAACCTTGGGTCAGTGGCAGTTTCTTGGTACAACAGGAAACAGAGGTCAGTTGCACTCAGCTCAGCAGAGACAGAATACATGGCTACAAGTTAGGCAGCATGTGAGGCCATCTGGATGTGGAAAATCCTAGTTGGTTTGTTTGATCGGAGGGTGGATCCAACTGTGATCTATTGTGATAATCAAAGTTGTATCAAACTCTCTGAGAATCCAGTATTTCATGACAGGTCCAAGCACATCGACATCTGCTATCATCATCTCAGAGACTGTGTAGCGAGGAGGATCATGTTGCTGCAGTATATTTCGACAGAGGAGCAAGATGCTGACATTTTGACAAAGGCATTGTCCAAGTGTAAATTCGAGCTCCATAGAGACAGGGTCGGGGTGGCAGATAATTCCTTTCTTGTTGAGAGGGAGTGTTGAAATATGGCAACAAGAATATTCCAATTTAATTTGTCCATGAATTAAATTGTGAATTAAAATCGAATTTAGTCTTAACAACTACTTGGAAATAATTAATTAATTTATTTTAAATTAATTAGTTGGGGAAATTCAAGTTAGAAGTCTTTTTGAAGTCATGCAAGAGTTATCCCTTAAATTAAGGAGATAAGATTGAATTATATTTGAGTTGTAATTAGTTAACTTAATTTACTAAGTTAAGTCCAGTTAAATTAGTTCCAAACTGTTTAAGGAACTAATAGTGAGTTAACAGTCAGTTGATGCATTAGTGCACTCAACTAGTGCTACCCCAGTTAACTGAAGATTCCCTCATCAAAAACTCATGCATGTCTATTCTGAGAAAGACCCAGTTGAGATTAATGTTCAAGGAGAGTATACTATCAGTTGCATGTGTTTTGTCATGGGGAAAACTCATGCATGCAGTCAAGGATAAATCCTTAAGGATTGCGTAGTTTTAGAAGGATCATCCACTTGGTAACTGAGAATCATCCACAAGGAACCGCGCAAGGAAGTAAGAGCTTGGAGGGCAAAGAGGAAGGTTAGAGAGAAGCCAAGATTGCCTGTGAGCATCTGTGAGGATTGTACTGAGAGGTGGCTAGTTGTGAGAGCTAAGGCTTTGTATAATTCCGATGTATTTCCACCTTGTATGATAATACAATAGTGTGGGGTTTTTCGCTGAGGCTTTCCCCAAAGTATTTTCATGTGTATTGTGCCATTGATTCTTCTTCTTCTAGTTATATTGTTCAACTTGATCATTAAGCTTCTGCAAATTGATAGTAGAAGTAGGTTATAGTATTCTGCTTTGATTTATATTGCATTATCGGGTTAACCTACCATCATATTTTCTACAGGAAATATATTAGATCCTGCACTTCATGCGTCATTGCTAAGCCAACCATCAAGAAGCAAGGCATGTACACTCCTCTGCCTACTCCCAGCCAGTCATGGGAATCCATCTCCATGGACTATATGTTTGGCCTCCCTTCTACCAAGCATGGTAATGACTGTTTATTTGTGGTCGTGGATATATTTTCTAAGATGGCTATATTTGCGGCCTGCAAGAGGAGTATCACAACAGAGGACACTGCCAAACTCTTCTTTGAACGAGTATGGGTACATTTTGGGATCTCACAAACCATTATATCATATCAGGATAGAAGGCTTCTAAGAACATTCTGGTCAAGCCTCTGGACACTCTTGGACACCAAGCTCACCAAGTCGATTGCCTTCCATCCCGAGATTGATGGCTAGACAGAGGTTGTCAATAGGATGATAGTGCACATACTCCACATGTACAACTCCAAGCATTCCTGAACCTGGGATGAGAGTCTTCCTTATGTGCATAACAGTTTTAACAGAGCTCTCCATAGCTCGATTGGTCATAGTCCCTTTTAAGTGGGTCTAGGATTTCAACCATTGTGTCTGATTGATGTTGTCATTCCTCATGTGACTACATAGACAGAATCCACACATGTATTGCCTGATGTTGATAAAGAAACAAGATTTATTGAACGCATCTAACACATCTGCCATCAGGTTCACAACATCTTGACGAAGTAAAATACCAAGTACAAGCGGCGACATGATCAACATCAGGTGCCACATAAGTTTCATGTGGGCTACAAAGATTGGTTGCATTTGCAAAAAGAACACCTTACTAAAGCCCATCGAAAGCTCAGACCACTCTGATATGGTTCTTACACCATTACCAAGGTTATGGGAGACAATGATTTTGAGCTCAACATTCCCCCATTCCTTGGCCTACACTCAGTGTTCAATGTGGACCACCTTCGACCATACTTCCCACCATTACTGGACACATCAGACATTGTAGAACAACTCACACCAACATAGTTAAACTCGAGCCTTGTGGAACAGGCCACAACTAATCAAATTATGGACACACAGATGAAGAACACTCGCTAGCAGAAGATCCAACTATATCAGGTTGTCAAATCTGGCCAACTCCTGCACCAAGGCAAGTGGCTCACCAGGGACCAAGTTCAACAGAAATTTCCCCATCTCATGGAGGTACTCAACGCAATGGGGACAATTGCATCCTAAGGGGGGAGGACTGATCTAGGTGGATGTTGGTGGCCACTCGCCTATTCCACTTGGACCCCCACAACTATCTCTTTCAATTTTTTAGTTTCCTTAATTATAGCACAATTTACTATTTTTGGCATTTTTTCGGGTCCTGAACTTCCGAAGTCGTTTTAAGGCCTTAAACAACATTCTTTTGGAAAATTGGGGCAAACAAGAGTTCACACTTGATGTTTACCACTCAAAAGTAGTATTCCTTAGATAAATATTTCTAACAAGGCATTGTGCGCGCGAAACAGAGATCGTATGCCAAAGTTACGACCCCAAGAAGTTGATGTACAAATTTACCCAAACGGGGCCCATAGTTTTGGTGCTTCATCTCCTAGGGTTAGGTTTTTGGATGTTTAGCATTTTCCATTGCTTTTCAATAATAAACAGGCCTTCGAGCCTCATTGTAACACAGTTTAGAGGCATGTAGCCACCACATCTCTTCTCAGAGATAAGCTACCAACACTCGATCTAGTCTTATTTCCATTCTATTTGTAGGCTTATTTTAGTATTCGATATTAATGAAATGAAGTGTTATTTCTACTACATCTTTGTATCTATGGTTATATTTGTAATTTTTTGTGTTCCTATTTAATTTTGGATCAATGGTATCAGAGCAGTCTCTCTTTCTCTATTTTTCTTTGCATGTCGCCAACAAGGTCGAGATATAAGGATTTATGGCTCAAACTGGTCGAACCTTTGCAAGACTAGTCCCACAAATCCCCATGGCCTCCAATGGCGGAAGAGTAGAAAGACGAGGGGGCAGGATATCCTTTCAAAATCTTGCTCGAAGATGCCCTCAAGCGACAGAGCAACACAATGATGGACAACTTTGCCCAGATCCTTCAGCGGCTACCCAAAGGCAATGCATCTCCTTCCACCAGCTACTTTGGAAGTGCCACTCCCTTTAAGGTACAAGTTAACTTTGACATCCCCATATTTGAAGGTCAAATAGATGCGGACACCGTAAATAAATGGTTAAATTTGCTAGAAGGATATTTTTCTGTCATGATTTTTCCATCCAGGAAAATATTACTTTTTCACTTCTCAAAGTTTCCCCCCACATCAAGGACTAGTGGGAAACCTACTATGAGAAGGAGGAAAGTACACCCTCACCAGTTTTAGTCTCACCCACTTGGAATTCGTTCTAAGATAACTTCAAGGAGCATTACTACCCTTTTGGGAGCTATGAGGATAAATACATAAAGTGGACCACGCTACGGCAGGGAAGGGACCAAGACGTGTCGGAGTTTACCATTGTTTTTCATACCCTTCGCACGAAGTTGGGTATCAAGGATTCTGAGTGGAATTTGGTAGTCAAGTACCGTGGTTGTCTATATAGGTACATCCAGGATGAGATGGAGTTCCCGGACATCTCCTCGCTCAGCACGGCATACCCATATGCTATCAAGATTGCGCAGAAGTATAAACAGGAAAGAAAATAAAAAAATTTTAAAATAAAAAATAAAAGGCTTTGGATTTGTGAATCTGAAGTAAGGGAAAGGTGCCCCCAAACCATAGAGAAAAGAGTGGAGCCAAGACGAGGCGACCTAGGATAACCCATCAAAGCCACAAGAAAAGAACAACACCACGAAGACAAAGAAGGACACAAGAAAGTGGTGTGAGTTCCATAAGAGATCTACTCACAACATGGGTGAGTGTCGGGCCAAGCAGTCACTGGTGGTCGAGCTGAAGGCTTCTGAATCATATACATCTTCCGACTCTGAGTCAGAACCCGACAATGGGAATGACAAAGGGAAGAAGATCATTGATGTGTAGCCTGGTAACATCATGGCCGCCACCAAGATCCAGAAGATTGAGCCTGAAGATCCAGAGGAGGGGGAACACCTATTCCACTCGTAGATATGAGTGAAGGGTTCTCCGCTGCAGTTCAATGTCATTAGTGGGAGCCAAAAGAACCTCATTTCAACATAGGTTGCAAAAAGGGCACATTCAACCAAGTTCAACGCCTTGTGGGAGCCTAATTTTACTTGTACAGAAGAAAGGATGGGACCTAGAGGCTCTGCATTTATTATTGGGCACTAAACAAAATCATTGTCAAGAACATGTATCTAATCCCATAGATTGATGATCTTCTGGACCAACTCAAATCTAGGGCCAAATATTTCAGCAAGATTGATCTAAAGTCTGGTTATCACCGGGTTCTAATAGAGACCAAAGATGTATGGAAGACCACCTTCAAATGCAAGGAAGACCTTTTTGAATGGTTGGTTATACCCTTCGGATTGACAAATTCCCCTACTACTTTTATGAGGAAAATAGATGACATTTTGTAGCCCTTCACTATCTCCTCCGTGGTAGTTTATCTAGACGACATCCTCATATTCAACAAGAGTTGGGAAGAACACTTTCAACACATTTGGCAGGTCCTTCAAACCCTTCGGTTTCACAAACAGTGTGCCAACTTGGAGAAATGCACCTTTGGCATGAGCCAGGTCCAATATCTAGGTTACATCATAGATGAGCATGGCGTGCATGTGGATCTGACTAAGATCCAAGTCATTCAGGATTGGCCAGCCCTGACCACTCTAATGGAGCTTCGCAACTTTTTGGTCCTTGCAAATTTTTATCAAAGGTTCATGTTGGGATTCTCCCATATCACTTGACCTTTGAGTCAGATTACTAAGGGAGGGGTGAAAGCAAAGTTTTCCTGGTCCGTGTCCCAAGAGAAGGCAGTCATTGAATTGAAGCATTGATTCTCCTTCAGCGATTTGAAATCGAGACAGACGCCTCAAACTATGTTAATTGTGCAGTCCTCACCTAGTCTGGGCATCCAATGGCCTATCATAGTGAGGCACTATCTGATACAATTTGAAAGTACCCAAACTATGATAAAGAGATGTATTCCATCGTGCAAGATTCCTGACAATTGAATCATTACATTATGGGGAAGGTGATGGTCATCCACGTTGATCACCAACCTCTTCAGTTTATACAGACGTGAGGGAAGTTGCAGAACGATCACCATCAAAAGTGGTATACATATCTGAAACAATTCCACTTGAACATTAAATACAAAAAGGGCAGTACCAATCATGTTGCAAACTACCTCAGTCGTCCCCTAGTTGCAGCACTAGTTACTATTCTCAACTCTTGTGGCCACAAGACCTCTAGATGGCCGCAAATATTAAAAAATGATCCAGAGTTCGCCTCCACATACCAAATTCTATTGGATGGAAATCAATTTCTCGATTTCCACCTCCAGGACGCATTATTATGTTGCATGGGCCACCTTTGTATTCCTTCAAGAGGGCGTGCCAAGCTGATTTGGAAGGTGAACTACAGTCGTGTCACAGAACACTCTAGTGTGGAGAAACTTGTGGTTGTACTACAAAAGTACTTTTATTAGCCAAAACTTTGACTCAATGTTGGGAAATATATCAGATCATACACTGCCTGCACAATCACCAAGCCAACCATCAAGAAGCAAGGCATGTACACCCCTCTGCCTACTCCCAGACAGCCGTGGGAATCCATCTCCATGGACTATATGTCTAACCTCCCTTCTAACAAGCATGGTAATTACTGTTTATTTGTGGTTTGGACAAATTTTCTAAGATGGCTATATTGGGGGCCTACAAGAAGAGTATCACAGTAGAGGACACTGCCAAACTCTTCTTTGAATGAGTATGGGTACATTTTGGGATCCCGCAGACCATTATATGAGACCGAGATAGAAGGTTCCTAAGCACATTTTGGTCAAGCCTCTAGACACTATTGGACACCAAGCTCACCAATTCAATTGCCTTCGATCCCAAGACCGATGGCTAGAAGGAAGTCGTGAATAGGATGATAGTGCACATATTCTGCATGTACAACTCCAAGCATTGCCTAACCTGGGATGAGAGTCTTCCATATGTGCACCACAGTTATAACAAAGATCTCCATAGCTCGATTGGTCGCAACCCCTTTCAAGTGGGTCTAGGATTTCAACCATTGTGTCTAATTGATGTTGTCATTCCTCATGCGACTACATAGACAAAATCCACATATGTATTGTCTGAGGTTGATAAATTGACCAGATTTATTGAACGCATCCAACACATTCTCGAGTAGGTTCATGACATCTTGGAGAAGTCAAATGCAAAGTACAAGCATCGACATGATCAACATCGGGTGCCACACAAGTTTCATGTGGGCGACAAAGTTTGGTTGCATTTGCAGAAAGAATGTCTTACCGGAGCCCATCGGAAGCTCAGACCACTCTGATATGGTCCTTACACCATTACCAAGACTGTGGGAGACAATGCTTTTAAGCTTAGCATTCCCCCATTCCTTGGCCTGCACCTAGTGTTCAATGTGGACCACCTTCGACCATACTTCCCACCATTACTGGACACATCAGACATTGCAGAACAACTCACACCAACATAGTTAAACCCAGACTGCATGGAACAGGCCACAACTGATCAGATTATGGACACACAGATCAAGAACACTCGCTAGCAGAAGATCCAACTATATCGGGTTGTCAAAGCTGGCCAACTCCTGCACCAAGGCAAGTGGCTCACCATGGACCAAGATTAGGAGAAGTTTCCCCATCTCATGGAGACACTCAATGCAATAGGGACCATTTCTTCCTAAGGGGGAAGGATTGATCTAGGTGGATGTTGGTGGCCACACGCATATTTGACTTGGACCCCCATCACTGTCTCTTTCAGTTTTTTAGTTTCCTTAATTGTAGCACAATTTACTTTTTTTGGCAATTTGTTCGGTTCTTGAACTTCCGAAGTCGTTTTGAGGTCATAAACGACGTTTTTTGGGAAAACCAATGCCACTCAAAAGTTGTAATTATCGGATATATATTTCTAGCAAGGTATTGTGCGCATCAAATAGAGATCGTATGCCAAAGTTACGACCCCGGGAAGTTGATGTATTGATTTACCCAAACGGGGCCCATAGTTTTGGTGCTTCATCTCCTAGGGTTAGGTTTTTCGATGTTTAGGGCTTTCCATTGTTTCTCAATAATAAATAGGCCTTTGATCCTCATTGTAACATAGTTCAGAGGCATGTGGCCGCCACATCTCTTCTTAGAGATAAGCTACCATCTTCAGAGCTAGTTTTATTTCCATTATGTTTGTAACCATATTTCGGTATTTGATATTAATTAAACGAATTGTTATTTTTTTTGCATCTCTTTATTTCTGGTTATATCTATAATTTGTTGTGTTCTTGTTTAAGTCCGTACCAGTGGTATCAAAATAGTATGCTCTTTCTCTATTTTTCTTTGCATGTCCCCAACGAGGTCGGGATATAAGGAGTAAGGGCTCAAACTGGTCGAACCTTTGCAATACTAGCCCCACAAATCCCTACGGCCTCCCATGGCAGAAGAGAAGAAAGACGAGGGGGCAAGAGATCCTTTCAAAATCTTGATTGAAGAAGCCCTCAAGCGACAAAGGAATGTGATGATGGAAAACTTTGCCTAGATCTTTCAGTGGCTACCCAAAGGCGACGCATCTCCTTCTAGCAGCTACTCTGGAAGCGCCACACCCTTTAAGGTACAGATTAACTTTGACATCCCCATATGTGAAGGTCAAATAGATGCAGATACCTTAGATTAATGGTTAAATCTACTTGAAGGATATTTTTACATTCATGATTTTTCCAATCGGGCAAAGATTACTTTTGCACTTCTCAAAGTTGCCCCCCACATCAAGGACTGGTGGGAAAGCTAATGTGACAAGAACGAGGAAAGTACACCCTCACTATTATCAGCCTCACCCACTTATAATTTGTTCTGGGATGCCATCAAGGAGCAGTACTATCCTGTCAAGAGCTATGAGGATAAATACCTAAAGTGGACCATGTTGTGGTAGGGAAGGGACCAAGACATGTCAAAGTTTACCAATGTTTTTCATAACCTTTGCACAAAGTTGGGTTTCATGGATTTTGAGCTTCATTTGATACTGAAGTATCACGACTGTCGACATAGGCACATCCAAGACGAAATGGAGTTCCTAGACATCTCCTCGCTCGGCACGACGTACCAATACATTGTTAAGATTGAGCAAAAGTTAAAAAAAAAACAAGACTTTGGATCTGGAATCTGAAGCAAGGGAACTGTGCCCTGAAACCATAAAGCCAAGGCAGAGCGACATAGGATAACCTGCCAAATGCACAAGACAATAACAACACCACGAAGACACGGAAGGGCACGGGAAAGTGGTGTGAGTTGCACAAGAGTTGCACTCACAACACAAGTGAGTGTCGGGCCAAGCAGTCACTTGTGGCCGAGCTGAAGGCTTCTGAATCAGACGCATGTTCCAACTCGGAGTCAGAACCCGACAAGGGGAATGAAAAAGGGAAACAGATCATTAACATGGAGTCGTGCCACCGTGGCCACCACCAAGATCCAGAAGATTGAGCCTGAAGATCCAGAGGAGGGGGGATGCTTATTCCACTCACAGATGTGGGTGAAGGGTTCTCCATTGCAGTTCATTGTCGATAGCGGGAACCAAAAGAACCTCATTTCAACAAAGGTCCTGAAGCGACTGGGTCTACCGACTACAACACATCCATAGTTGTACACCATCAGGTGGCTTCACCAAGGACGATATCTCCACGTCAGCCAGCGGTGTCACCTCCCCTACAACATCAAGCCCTTCACGGATGAGGTACCGTGTGATGTTGCTCCTCTTGAAGTCTGGGATGTGTTATTAAGGAAACCATATTTGTGGAAGTGACATGTTGTATATGAGTCTAGACCTCACTCTGTTATTATTTCTTTGGGTTATAAGTTATACAGGATACCGGAGGTAACCCCACCTACCGCCATCTCTTTGGTCTCTATGAAGTAATGCAGTAAGATCATCCCTGAGACTCGGAAATTTGTTTTCTTTCTAATTCGCTCTCAAAGTAAGGGGAATATCATAGCCACATCCATGGCCCCTAGCAAGGGTTCCTCCATGCAACAGAAGCAGGTGGATATGGTCATGGAAGAATACATGGACATCTTCTCCTCACCCATAGGATACACTTGCACTGTGAGGTCAACCATTCGATCGATCTGACTCCCGGAGAACCTATATCGAATGGTATGATATATTGCCACTCCATTATGGAAATTGAAGAGATCAAGCAGAAAATCTAAGAGTTGCTGCAAAAAGGGCACATCCAACCAAGTTCCTCGCCTTGTGGGAGTCCGACTGCACTTGTATAGAAGAAGGTGATCCGAATTGGATCCATGAATATTATTAAAGAGCCATGGCTGTATCAAAACAGGAAAGAATTCGAATTATGAACAGAGCGATCAGGAAGACCTCTAGACAATGGCAGTTTGCAGCCAGCGAGGGACGACGAGGACCTCAGTCAGAGCATGTTGACCGAGACCCATGGAGACCGCGCAGGAGGCAAAACTGGCACTTGGGAAGCCCTGATCGAGAAACAGAGGGCATTTCTGATGCACGATTAGCGCTTAGCACTTAGCACTAATCGTGCATCACTGGGAAAAACCCCTCGAGAAGGAAAAGCCCCGAAGCACTCGGTCGCATGGAAGCTGGGAAAACCGTGGGGAAAGCGCTAAGGCGAAAGGTGGGTCCCGTGCTCCAAAACCGACAGTATATCGGGGGCATCCTTGGGTGGTAAGCGGATTTGGAGAAAAACGAGCGATTCCATTCAGTGCCCAACGCGTGGCAGGCGGATGAGAGAGAAAACTGCCGCTCATCGCGCGCTAACGGTCGAGCAAGTCAACCACGCGAAATGAGCGAATGTCGTAGGATCTGGGGGCTCCAGATCTGACGGTGGAGATTGCGCCCAATGGAGAAACCGGATTTGACAGGGGAATTAAGTCACGACATAGAGAAGTTTGACGTTCGATTTGACCGCTGAGTTGGTAGATGACTCATTCCATAGTGTAACCGAAAAACCAAACCGACGAGGAAGAGTTGGCGCAGTTCGTAAGAGGACAAGTGGCCACTCCCTGTGAGCCGTTGATGATGACGCAAAGACAAGGAACTCCAAGCGAGCAGTAGTAGGCGATCCGACGAGGGTGGAAGAGGAAGCGAGCAGTCAGGGATAGATTGGCTTTAAGCCATGAACAGACAGAGAACAGAACATGGGAAAAAGAGAATGAAGACAGAGAAAGCGAGAGTGAAGAAAAGACAGTAAAGCAAGAAGCAGAAAGACAGAGAGCCGAGCTAACCTGCAACATAAGGCAGCATCGAGCAGACAGAAAGCTTGAGAGGTTCAAGCGATCCCTGAGAGGATCTGTCGGGAATTGAGCACCACATTGGGCTCCTTCCATTAAAGACCAGAGAGGTCAAGATTTGGTAAGGACAGAGTCTGTGCACTCTAGTGGCTTGGGGAATCCAAGAACCACCCTACCAAACATTATTCTATTTCAGGAGACTCAAATTGAGCTCCTCATTGTAAACCTCTGCTTTAAAGACACAATAAAAGAAGGCCACCACTGAAATCTGGACCAGAGACGTAGCCCTGGAGGATAGGGTGAACTCCTTATTAATTGTTGTGTTCTTACATTTGCTTACTGTATTTCTCTTACTATTTTCCATTTTCCAGTGTCTGTGTATTTTGCAATTTGATCGATCCGTTGCCTAAAATAACATAGACACACACCAGCACATGAGTCTGTAATACCTTCATTCAATAAATATTTAACTGAGATCACTCAAGGGTGATTTTCATATCAAGTGGTATCAGAGCTCTAGGCTATTAAGGTTAGACAAGCTTGTGTTGGTTTAGTTGTTCAACGCTAACTAGATCAAAGCTCAAGTTAGGAGAAGGAGAGTTGGTTGAAACTAATCCTTAAATTGGGAGAGTCTATCCTCAGAAGACAATGTCAGAAGAAGGTTCTATGGGGCCAGACCCTCAGTTCATAGATAGTTTCCTAGCCATAAAGTCCATGGTAGAAGAAATGTTTAGGGACTTTAGAAAACACAAGGATGAAGATTCATCGGGCTCTAAACAAGACAAAGGAGAAGATGAGTCTCACTTCCATGACCACTCAAAAGGATCAGGGAAAGAGGAAATCTTTCTCACACCTAATGGATGACATCTTGCAGCCTTTCACCAACTCCTTTGTAGTTGTTTATCTAGACGGTATCCTCATCTTCAGCAAGAGTTGTGAAGAACACTTGCAACACATTCGGCATGTCCTTCAAACCCTTCGACAGCACAAACTCTGTGCTAACTTGGAGAAATGCACCTTTGGCATGAGTCGGGTCCAATATCTGGGTTACATCATAGATAAGCACGGCATGCATGTGGATCTGACTAAGATCCAAGTCATTTGGGATTTGCTAGACTCGACCACTCTAACGGAGCTTCATAGCTTTTGGGCCTTGCAATTTTTTATCGGAGGTTCATGTTGGGATTCTCCCATATCACTTGGCCTTTGAGTCAGATTACTAACGATGGGGCGAAAGAAAAGTTTTCCTAGTCCGAGTCCCCACAGAAGGTGTCTGTTGAGTTGAAGCACCGCCTCTGCTCTGCACCAGTACTCACACTGCCAGACCTACAACAACCATTTGAAATCAAGACAGACGCCTCAGACTATGCTATTGGTGCAGTCCTCACCCAACACGGGCATCTAGTGGCCTATCATAGTGAGACACTTTCCGATATAATTCGGAAGTACCCCACCTATGATAAAGAGATGTACTCCATCGTGCAAGCTTGTCAACAATGGAAGCATTAAATTATGGGGAAGGAGATGGTCATCCACACTGATCACCGACCTTTCAGTTTATATAGATACAAGGGAAGTTGCAGAATGATCGCCATCAGAAGTGGTCTACATATTTGCAACAATTCCACTTGAACATTAAATACAAAAAGGGTAGCACCAATCATGTTGCAGATTTCTTTAGTCGGCCCCCAGTTGTAGCACTGGCTACTATTCTCAACTTTTGTGGTGACGTGACCTCTAGATGGCCGCAACTATACAAAAATGATCTAGATTTGGCCTCCACATACCAAATGCTAGTAGATGGAAAGCAAGTTCATGATTTCCACCTCTAGGATGCATTATTATGCTACCTGGGCCACCTTTTTGTTCCTTCAAGCAAGCGTTCCAAGTTGATTTGGGAGGCGCACTACAATCGTGTCGCATGACACTTTGGTGTGGAGAAAACTATGGTTGTACTACCAAAGTACTTTTATTGGCCAAAACTCCGACTAGATGTTGGGAAATATATCAGATCCTACATTTCCCGCACCATCGCCAAGCCAACAATCAAGAAGCAAGGCTTGTACACTCCTCTTCCTACTTCCAGCCAGCCATGGGAACCCATCTCCATGGACTATATATCTGGCCACCCTTCTACCAAGCATGGTAATGACTATTTATTTGTGGTCGTGGATAAATTTTCTAAGATGGCTATATTGACAGCCTGCAAGAAGAGTATCACAATAGAGGACACTGCCAAACTCTACTTTGAACTAATATGGGTATATTTTGGGATCTCGCAGACCATTATATCATATCAGGATAGCAGGTTCCTAGCACATTCTGGTCAAGCCTCAAGACACTATTGGAAACCAAGGTCACCAAGTCGACTGCCTTCCATCCCCATATTGATGGCCAGGCAGAGGTTGTGAACAAGATGATAGTGCACATACTCTGCATGTACAAGTCCAAGCATCTCTGAACCTCGGATGAGAGTCTTCCCTATGCACATCACAGTTACAAGAGAGCTCTCCATAACTCGACTGGTCGCAGTCCCTTTTAAGTGGGTCTAGGATTTCAACCATTGTGTCAGATTGATGTTGCCATTCCTCATGCAACTACACAGAGAGAATCCTCACGTGCATTGTCCAAGGCTGATAAAGCGACCATATTTATTGAATGCATGCAACACATCCGCTAGTAGGTTCACGACATCTTGGAGAAGTCAAATGCCAAGTACAAGCAGCGACATGATCAACATTGGGTGCCACACAAGTTTCAGGTGGGCGACAAAGTTTGGTTGCATGTGCAGAAAGAACGTCTTACCGGAGCCCATCGAAAGCTCAAACCACTCTGATATGGTCCTTAGACCATTACCAAGGCTATGGAAGACAATTCTTTTGAGCTCAGCGTTCCCCCATTCCTTGGCATGCACCTAGCGTTCAATGTGGATGCCTTCGACCATACTTTCCATCATTATTGAACACATCAAACATTGCAGAACACCTCACACCAATAGAGTTAAATCGAGACTGCATGGAAAATGCCACAACTGATCGAATTATCGACACACAGATCAAGAACACTCACCAACAGAAGATCCAACTATGTTGGGTTGTCAAAGTTGGCCAACTCCTGCACCAAGGCAAGTGGCTCACCAGGGGCCAAGTTCAGGAGAGGTTTCCCCGTCTCATGGAGGCACTCAACGCAATGGGGACCATTGCTTCCTAATGGGGGAGGATTGATCCAGGTGGATGTTGGTGGCCACCCACCTTTTTCACTTGGACCCCCACCATTGTCTCTTTCAGTTTTTCATTTTCCTTAATTATAGCACAATTTACTATTTTTGGCAGTTTTATCTGGTCCTGAACTTTTAAAGCTGTTTTGAGGCCCTAAACGTCATTTTTTGGGAAAATCGGGGCAAACATGGGTCATCGGTTGATGTTTGCAACTCAAAATTTGTAATCCTCAGATAGATATTTCTAACGAGGTATTGTGTTGTCAAACGAAGATTGTATGCCAAAGTTACGACCTGACAAGTTGATGTACCAATTTATCCAAACGAGGCCCATAGTTTTGGCGCTTCATCTCCCAGGGGTTAGGTTTTTGGATGTTTAGAGTTTTCCATTATTTCTCAATAATAAATAGGCCTTCGAGCCTCATTGTAACATAGTTCAGAGGCATGTAGCCGCCACATCTCTTCTTAGAGATAATCTACCATCGTCCGAGCTAGTCTTATTTCCATTCTATTTGTAAGCATATTTCGGTATTTGATATTAATGAAATGAAGTGTTATTTCTATTGCATCTTTGTATTTAGGGTTATATCTGAAATTTGTTACATTCTTGTTTATGTTTGGATCATAGCCAAAGGATAGGTGCTGCAGAAAGAATAGAAAGTGGTACTAAAGATTGTGGGTTGAAGGAACAAGCCCATAATGGAAGACAAGTTTCAGAAGGAAGCAATTTTAGAGCCATATGGAGCTGAGGACTCTTTATTGATGTATTCATTTTGGAGCCTTTATGCTTGTGTGTTACATTAGTTGGAAGACTTAGGGTTTGTAAACCCTTTAGAAGACTTGGAGGTTACAATCTATATTGAAGTTTATGGGATGAAATCTTGGAATAGATCGATAATGAGGACAAGGATGAACATCCACCTTAGAAGAAGACGAAGAAATCTAAGCTTGATGAGATTGCAGATGGACTTCATTAATTTCTACAAAGAGGAAAGGATCTAGAGGAAGTTGACAATCCCCTACAACCCTCAACAATTTCTTCCTTAATCAAGAGATAAGTACTTCGTATCTTTCTCCCTTGATTAAAGGTTATTTTTCCTTAGGTAGCCTCTTGTGGTTTTTATTTTTTTGTTTGGTTATAAATATTTCTTCCATGGCCTCCTGAATGAAGCTTGTAGGTACATCGCGAATGCTACCAAGGTAATGATTTCGGCAATAGATGGCAACATCAGGGAGAAAAAAGCAAGGCTTGTGACAATAGGGTTTTCCTAGTAAGAGGGAACAGAATGCAAGAAAATTTTTGCTCCAGTTACTAGATGGGCAAATTCTTGGACTCAAGCATAGACTCAATGAAAATGCTTTATTTTTGAGAGGGGAGATTGTAAATATTGTTAAGACATCCAGGATCATACTAGATGACCAAAAGAGCTTCTAGTCTCGAGGAAGAAAATAATTAGGCTAAGTGGAAGGATGTCATGGGTCGAGATTGTCAAGATGCTTAAAAAAAAGGTATCTAGAAGTTGTATGACTTATTTGAAGAGACCATGTCAATAGTTGAAGTATTGTCTTTCATGACAGAGGGAGCAACAATAGCATAAGGACTTTCTTACATAACAGAGTGAGTAATAGTGGCAAAAGCACTTGCATGTGAGATAGAGGAAGCAACCTAGATTACCTTAGATGGATCTACTTCAGTGTTAGAGAGAGTTAGTTTCAGAAGTTTGAGATGAAGGATCTTAGCATGTTACACTATGTCTTGAGATTGGGAGTGTAACAAAGACTGGATGAAATCTTCCTAGGTCAGAGGAAGAACATTATCTAGATTTTTCAGGAAATTTGATATGATGAACTGTAAGTCCATGGCTACATTGATGGTGACCAATTTGAATAAGTTATGTGATTATACCATAGATTTTTATTTTTTGGATCCCACGATGTATAGGCAGTTGATTGGATCCTTAACGTACTTGGTTAACACTAGGCCAGATATTTTCTTTGTAGTGAGAACCATGAACCAGTTTATGGTTGAGCCGAGGCATGTACAGTGGATAGCAGCAAAGCATGTAGTACCTATGTTGTACAGTTGGATGTGGTTTGAGATATGTCTTAGGAGGTGAAGTTAGGTTATAGGAACATACAGATTTGGGTAGAGGTAGAGTATATCCTAACCAGTATCTCAAGTCATGAAGCAATGTGGCTTCAGAAGCCAGAAGGACATGGTCGGGTCACTTCTTCTGAGACATGATGCAAAGAGGAGCAGTATAGCTCTAGTACATATCCACAATGAGAAGATTATGGACATACTTTGAATATGAGCTTGGTATGATGCTAAGTGTCTCCCTCATCGGGAGGGAGTGATGAGGTATTTGAAGGATTGGGTAGACCATCTCTTAAAGCCATAAAGGACTTTGGTTGGGTCATAAAGGACTTTGACCATGGGAGATGGATACATTCACCTGAGAATCCAAAAGGACTTGTCTAGGCCATAAAGGACTTTGACCAAAAAGGTGAATGGCCCAAGGCAATTATAGATTGGACAGATCTTTTCTTAAGAAGCTAGAAGGACTTGGCTAGGTCATAAAGGGCTTTCACCAAAGGAGATAGAGGTAATTCACCTGAAAAGCTATAAAGGACTTTGGCTGCGTGAATGGTCCAAGGGAAGCTTCTCTCATGAGCAGCCAGAAGGACTTGGCTGGGTGATAAAGGAATTTGACCATAGGAGATAGATATATGTACCTAAGGAGCCATAATGGACTTTTGTCATAGGTAAATGACTCTAGATACTCACATGCATGTGAGGAGTTACATTTCCCACTCCAAGATGGAGTTATCTATAGACATGCATCAACGTGACAAGCTTGTGAACTTTTCTTAAGGAAGGAGAAAATTTAGCTAAATGAAAAATTGTTGCAACCAAAGATAACACCTCCCTTGCTAAAAGCGAGTGTTGAAATTTGTGTAGCATCGGGAGGTATTCCCACGTGCAAATGGGCCTCCTAAGTCGTCCTAGAACAATTATGGAAATTAAAGTAAAATAGATTTTATTTTTGGTTTCATGTATGCTCAAAAGGGACAAGTCAGCCCCACCATGAAAGGGTGTGTCCCTTAGGGTAAATGCACCCATTTGATATATGTATATATATATATATATATATATCTATATATATATATATATAGATAGATAGATAGATAGATAGATATATAGTTGATGTGACACTTCATTTGATCACTCATTCATCATCATCACTCTTTTATATTAGCCACAAATGGGAGCATATAAAGGACGAATTTGACTTAGTTATTGGCACATATTTCTAGACAAATTATTGATTTGTAAACCTCACTGAAGAATAATTTCTCCTAAATAAAAGTTGTTGGGTTTTCTCCCTAGGTTGGGTTTCCCAAAGTAAAATTTGTTGTCTCTATTGTGCATGGTTGTCTCTTGATCTTACTATTTTTTGCTACATTAATGTTGAGATTTTATGTGTATAATTGCTCAATGCTATCAGTGGCCTAAAGATAAATTGTTAAAGATCATTAGATAGTAATTATCAGATTAGGAATTTGGTTTCTACTGTTCATATTGTAGAAAATTCAATAGATTTAGCGAGGGGTAAATGGCATGTGTTACTCACATTTCTTGGTCTAGGATGGAGTGATCTATGTATAGACGTGCATGTGAGGAGACAATACTTCAAAATAGAAAGCTCATGAACTTTTCTTGTGGAAGACAAATTTTAGCTAAAGAGAAATCTATTTTCAACTAAGGAGAATACCTCCCTCACAAAGAGGGAGTGTTGCTTTTTGTGTAGCATTGGAGGTATTCCCGTATGGCTAAATGGTTTTCAAGTCAACCTTGAAAAATTATGAAAAAAATAATATTTGACGTGACATGTCCACCTAGCCTATGAAGGGGTGTGTCCCTTGGTTTATGTCACCTCATTCAACAATTATAAATAGAGGGTGTGACGTCTCATTTTCTCCACCAAGCAAGAAAATACATCTTCTCTCTCTTCATCATTTCTCTTATCCCTCTTAGATATTTGCACGTATGGAGCAATAAGGTCATAGGAGTAGCAGGAAGGCTTCAAGAGTCGCAAGAAGGACGCAGGAGCAATAGGAAGGCTGCTAACTATAAGTGAAACAAGGCTAAAAGAGGTCTAAATGGGTTGACCTCAAAGGACAGTAGGTTGGCCAAGTTTGACTAGTACTTTGACTTGGATATTGGCATAGATTCCTAGACAAATTGTCGGTTGGTAAACCTTGCTGAAGAATTTTTTTCATGAGAAAATTTGTTGGGTTTTCTCCCAATATTGGGTTTCCCAAAGTAAAATTGTTATCTCTATTGTGCATGGATGTCTTTATATTATCTCTACTATTTCCACTACATTTACTGTTGAGATTTTTTGATTTGTAATTATTCAATGATAGTAGTGGCATAAAATATTGGCTGAAGATAATTAGGAAATAATTATCTGGCAGAAAATTGTGTCTATTGCACTCTTGCATATAAAATTCAACAAAATCTCTCTTTGGAGACAATCCGTAGATTATTAGAGGAGACTTCAACATGACAACCTCACTTGACAAGAAGAGAGGAAGAATTTGACGTTGAAAAGTGATTAATGAAAATTTAAAAATGGCATACACAATATGAATATGTTAGAATAGGAAATGACAAATGGTATCCACATATGGAACAACCACTAATGGGGGAGAATCAATTCACTTCGTGACTTGATCATTTTCTAATCTCAAAATCCTTGTTAATAAGGGGGCTAAACATTGGGGCGTGAATTCTTTCCAAGTATGGGTTAGACCATTAGTCTATTTGTCTGGATTTAGAAATGCAAGTAGGGCCAAAAAATAGGCCATTTTGATTTGATACTTTTTGGTTGTAACACCCATCCTTCCAAGATAACATATCCAAACGATGGCAAGAAGTAGAAGTAACCATTAGCACACTAATATATAGATTCTAATAGTGACTTAAGAATCTTAAAGAAGGGTTGAAAAAAATGGAATGAGGAGGAATTTGTTGACATATTTAAAGCAAAAATATATATATAGAATAAAAAATGAAGACCTTCCAACAACAAATAATCTTGAATGGCAGAACAAAAGAACTATTTGAGGTAGCCCCAAGGGTTAGCTCAATTGGTCAAGTCCTCATTATTAAGCACCTATGCTATTGGAAGGTCACAGGTTAAATTCTCTGGACACATTTGGGATCAGGGTACGTGTTTGAGCCAGTTGAAAGTGATCCCATCAGGTGGATCTACCTAGAACAATATTTCGTGGAAGTAGCAAGTCATTGATCTTCCGTTGATCATGATTAGAAGAAAAAAAAGGAACTGTTTGAGGATTATAATATTCAAACACAAATAACATTAAGGAACAAGCAAGAGGAGATGCTATAAAGAAAAAAACAAAGGTCTAAGATTCAGTGGTAGGGTAACAAAATTTTAAAAATTCTTCCACTAGTTTATGATAAAACACTGGTAACATAATAAAATCTCTATGTTAAAAAGAAAGCCAAGGACAAATGATGATAAAACATGATGATATTGAATTGGAATTGATTCAATATTTTAAATCGTTGGTTACAGAACCATAGATAGATAGACATGTACCCATACAAAAAATTACTCATTTTGAATTTGGTTACTGAAGATAAAAATGAGGCATTTCTAAGGAAAATAATAATAGAGAGAGTAGAGTGAGAGATTGTGGATATGTTAAATGGTAAATCTCCTAGTACATATGGTTCTACCACTTATTTTTTCCATGCATTTTGGTCCATCATTAAAAATGATGTTTTAGTAGTTGAATACTTCCCACATTATATGCATGTGATGTTGGCCCTCAACTCTACTTTTCTTTCTTTGATCCCTGGGGAGGATAGAGTAGAGGATCCTAATTAATTCAAGACCGTCTCCCTTTGCAATGTTATTTTAAAACCATTACTAAAATTATTGAAAATAGGTTGAAACCCCCACTAACCACATTGATCTCTCCTGAGCAAACCAGTCCTTTTTCAATGTTATTTTAAAACCATTACTAAAATTATTGAAAATAGGTTGAAACCCCCACTAACCACATTGATCTCTCCTGAGCAAACCAGTAATGCAGATGGAGGACAAATTCTGGATGGAATCATTTTTGCACATGAGATGATCCATTCTTTAAAGACAACAAAGCAATTTGGAATTCTAAAAAAAATAGATATGTCTAAATAATTTGATAACCTTAGTTGACAATACATCAAACATGTCTTTATTGCCTCAGGTTTTTCTGAACTTTGGATTCAACAGATAATGGCCTTGAATTCATCAATTTTTTTATCCATTCTTGTTGATGATTCCCCTTTTGGTACTTTCACCCCATTGTGAGGAATTAGGCAAGGGGACCCAGTATCTCCTTTTCTCTTTATTCTTATGGTCTAGGGACTAGGGTGTCACATCAAAGTAATTGTTGAATAAGAACAAGTGAAGGGACTTAGGCTTAATGCCAAAGATAATGTTACTTCACACCAATGGCTCATGGATGATATTATGCTAATGGAATTCCAAATATTTACAAATCCAGAGAATCAAGCAAGATCATGTAGACTTCATAGAAGCATTTGTCTCATCTATTCACTAAGATCACTACCAAATATTATTTTCCAACACTCCTCTAACAATTCAAGTTAATATCTCTAAGATTCTATGATTTTAGAGAAGCACTCTTCCTTCCAAATACTTAGGAGCTCTACTCATTGAAAATGTCTTTGGGTATCCATCATGGGAAGACATTCTTGTTCGAATGGAAAGGAAAAGATTGTAGACTGGTTTTTTCATTCTCTTGACATCACATACCAATTAATATTGGTCAAATCAATTCTTCAATCTATGCCTCTTTATCTTTTCTCGACTCTTGCAATACTACAATACATCCTCAAAGGTATTCATAATCTAGAGAAAAAATTTATGTGGGGTGATACCAAGGACACTAAGAAATGGGAAGTGATTTCATGGGATAGATTTTGTCTTGCTAAGATGGTAGAGAGATTAGGTTTGAGGGACCCTAAAACTTTAAGCTTTGTCTTGTTTGCCAAAACCTAGTGGCAATGGCTTCATAGTGCTCATGTAGTTTGGGGAAGAATACGGAGAAGTAAATAAGCAGGAAATCTAGTGGAGTAGGATCTAATTCAAATAAGTAATCCACCTATTGGCTCCTCTATTTGGAATGCAACAAGCCACTAAATATCTCTTGTACAGGAACATAAATTTTGGGAAGTTCACAATGTTCAAGCTACCCTTTCGTAGGAGGACTATTGGAAACAACTCCCTAAGTGGAATGATGAAGATGATCTCATGGGCCTTAAGCAAACCATGCAAGATCTTAACAAGGTAAAAAATTTGCACTATTTGGATTCCTCCAATCAAGGTCAACATTAGAGGGTTTGGTTCCCCAAAAGCCAATGGGCACTTCCCCATCAACTCCTTAATTTGGAAAACTTTTGGTTAAATATTTCCTCAAGAAAGATTAAAATCAATGATCAACTTGATAAACATATGGGGTCACTATCCTATTGTAAATTTTACCATTAAATAAGCATATCATTTGGTTATGGAACATCAAGATCTCCCACAACAAGAAATTTTGGGTAAAATTTGGAAACAACAGTTATGACCAAAGATTTCAACTTTTGTTTGGCTAATTGCTCAGCATAAAATTTTAACTTAGGATAACCTACCTAAAAGGGGCTTCCAAGGGCCATATTACTGTCATGTATGTTAGGCACATGAAGAAATTGTTAGCGCTGGAATCTGCCTTAGGCTGAGGGAAGGCGAGACTCAAGGCCACATCAAACCAAGCTCAGCCTCGTAGCTAGCCCTACGAGGACAGGAGAGGGCTCTCTCCGGGTCTATCTCGGCAAAAGGTCTTCAAAGGAGCTGAGATGACTTATAATGGATATTGATTTTAGGCTAGTAAATGGATAGGTAGGTTTGATTTAAATTTTTTTGGGGTTTTGTTGGAGAAAAGGGAAAAAATAAATTTGGGCTCGGGGATGAGACCAGATCTTTGCAGAATTCAAGTTGGGGCAAGGTAGGTAGTAGCTTTGATGTTTTTTGATCATATGTATGGATGGATCAGAATGACAAGGAGCTGAAAAGGGCAAGGGGAAACAAGGATCCTCTCCAGACTGGTGAAAACATATAAAACTAAACAAATTTAAAGGCAGAGCACTGAAATCAATGGATTCTACCTCACTTACTCATTCATTTAGTTTCAGAAGCAAAAGAAGGGAATGGCATACATTAAAACATTAAAGAACTTACAAATAACTAAGAGAACACACCATCAAAACTGAAAACCACAAGAATCCCAACAGGTGCTGCAAAACCTCTGATCTTTCCTTAGCCAAAATGCAGAAGATATGTACAATAGTGTGCCAAAACTTTCCCAAAAGTCCAACCTTTGCTACTGACTGAAAATCTACATAATATAGACCATGCCAACCTATCTCCTAGCCTCTAGGGGTCGAGCTCCTCCTTCTAGGAGCAGTTTGAACTAATTCCAAACATAGAGCTGAAAACTAGGCATCCAAACAACCTGCCTCTAAAAGAAGGGAAACTGATTCATTACATTAAATTTTTGCTATTTTGTGAATGAATCATCTAGAATAGGTAAATAAGTGCCAAAGTTACATCATATACATCAAATTACATCAAGATAAGTCAAATATTACATCAGAAGGTGAAACTAGTGAAAACTGGCCGAATTTCTGAGCTGGAAGATGAAAATTTGACCAAAAATCTCTATGCGCCACACGCCTGAGCTCTATGCGTCGCGCGCCTTTCATCCTGCTTTTGGGGCACTTCCCGACATCAAAATCAAGCTCATGTTAGCTTGTTGGAAAGCCCTGGATGTTTGCTATCCAGCCCAAGTGGAATTTCCCAATTTGGAGCTCATTTGCCCCTTCAAAATTTCATTCTCCCACAAGTACTTCCTGTTGATGCAAAAGGTGGCAGAAAGGTGATTTTCATGGTGTTTTTGACCCTTTTGATCATCCAGAACTTGATGAAATGCCTTGGCCATACTAGAGCATGCATAACTTACCATGACAAATCCAAAACTATAAAGTTTTCCTCCAGAAAGTGTCCCAATCATAAGCGCGCGCGTCGACGCGCTACACGTTGGGCTGAAAAATCTATTTTGCAAGCCAACAATTTCAAAATGACAAAAATTTCTCCGAATTTGCTCAAATTCAGAGTGAAGACCCTCCATCATGTATCATGCCCAGCCACCGAAGCCTCAGCCAAAATCTGAAGTGGATTAGGCCTCTTTCGCCGTTTTAATGCTCTGCTCAACCTCCTTTTCAAAATCTTTATTTTTGCTTTACCGACGTGCATGCGAGCCCAATAGTGATGTTTCATATGACGAAGCATGTCTTTCTCTCTATTGGCCTTCGCCAACAACTCCTCTAGATGTCGATTTATTTTCTCAAACCAAAATTGCCGCTCAAAAGGTGTCAAATCGCCATGTCTTTTCCGGGCCAACTCTCCATGAAAAAACAGTCACTGCTTTGATTATGAGGGGATTTGACAAGTGAGTAGAAAAGAGAGTAATGCGGGGGAAATAACTATTAGGAACAAAAGTGACAATAGCCCTGGCAGTGTTTGACAAATGTCAATGGAGGATGTGGACAAGTGAAAATGGGACTATGTCATAACATGAATGATAAACAGTGTGAAAATGACAATGGCCATAACAATGACAGTAGTGATGTAATGGCAAAGAAAGAGCGTGAGGCTAGGGTTAATAATGAGCATGGACACCACTAAGAATAGATGACATAGGCATATATTAACCCACACAGTCCCTAATATTTGTTTCAAACCCTAAGAAGTGAATTTGGCAATAAACATAGGGTTTACATTTCTTTACCTTAAACACTTGTTTCTCCACATTCAAAACACCATAATCATGTCCAAAATTCACTGAGCAAATGTAAAGAACCTACTTGCAAGTAGTTGGAGGCAATTTGGCATGAATCTGGACGAAGGAGCGAAAATTTTTGGCTCTGAGATTATACGCGTAGCGCGCTTACCCAATGCGTAGCGCGCATGCAAATTTGCACAGGCCGGTGAAGCCCAGTGCGTAGCGTGCTTCTTGTGCATAGCGCGCTTCTTGTGCGTAGCACACCCACTCTGTGCGTAGCGCGCACTTCCACCTCTAGTCCACGGCTTTGAAAACGCTTCAAACTTGACTTCAACACTCTAACTCGGTTTTGCTTTGGGAAATTTGTGAAAATGATTTGTTTTCAATGCTTTATATGGGTTGTAAAATATCTCATAAACCATAACCCATTTTTATAATGTTTGGCTTTTGGCACTTTATCATTTAATGCAATTCTGTCTTTGGCTTTTCACTCTTTTTCTGAATCTTGGACTGATGAAATGTCTTGATTTTTTGCAGGGATTTTGGCATTTGGCTTTGGCAAACATCAGAGGCTTGCTATGAAACTTCTTATGGTGAAACAAATACATCAATATTACAAAAACTAAATTTGACAGTTTCTAATTCAAAACAGAGTTTTGAACTAAAAATGTCTTCAAATGTTTTTGAGAATAAAAATATGAAATGGGAACCTTTCGAAACCAACCTCATGGCCTGCGAGCTTTTATCACATGTATCAAAAGACTTGAAACCCTAGACTCTAGGACTAAAGACTCTTTTTAACGAACATAATCATTTATGACCATGATGATGTGACCTGAACTTCAATGATTTTTGAGGAATTTTAATTAGCCTTGCAGGTACAAGCATGAGGAAAGACAAGACGACCAGACCCTCTCGTCAGTCAATGGCATGCCCCTAGCGAAATGCAACGAAGTGGAATGAGCGAGACACCTAAGAATGATATGCAAAAAGTGAACAGATCTCTGATGGAGGGCTGTAAGGACCGACTCTAACAGAAACCTCAAAACATTTTTTCAATGAATATCATTATGTTTCAATTCTATGCAATGAAGTTGCAATAACATTTCGACAGTTAGGTAGAAACAAAGCCAATATCATTAATACCTTAAAGAAATGGAAGTTGACTATAAGTAGAAACTATATTGTCATCATAGCTTGGCATATCCCTCCAAGATTTATCCTTTGAAAAACTTGGAAGGAGCAAAATAAAATAAAAAAATTCAAATCAGAACAATAGAATGCGGAAAAGCTTTGGTGAAGAATTCAGCGAGACCCAGCAGAATTTATTCTCATAGACCTATGGATAAATAAAGATTGGCAAGGAAAATATCAAGATCTCACCATTCTTGTTGCCCTGTCTCTAAATCCAAGCTATGTATAGTCTCATTGATTACTTCTTCCAAAGGAAAATCTATTATAGAACGTTAGGATCCACCTCCTAAGGGATTCATAAAGCTCAAATTTAATGGTGACTCAAAGGGAAACCCTCACTTGATAGGCTAGATAAGGTTTTTTTTGTGATGAATCTTGTAAAATTCTTTGAATTTACATTGGTTCTCTATTTTAATAAATCTATAGGGCTTCCATTAGGATGATTTCTCTTCAACTTGATAACTGCTTGTGATGTATTTTTACTTTTTCTTGATTATTAATTACTTCTCTTATTATTATGTTGTTCTTATCATCAAACAACTAGAAAAACAATAAGATCAACAATACACAAGAACATGGGATGTAGGTTGCAAGACAAGGCCAAAGCCTCTCCACTTGAGAGGAAAACCCACAAATCTCTTCTCTTCTTATAAATTCTTCAAATCACGAATTCCAAGACGTCTAGACCAAGACCAATACCCTTCCAAGACCAGGCTAGACCTTATTGATGATGTGCTTCTTCTATCTGAGTCAAACTCAGTAAAATCTCTTCCAGCTGCACAATTTCGACCGCCAGCTACAAAATTATGTCCTCCACTCCAGGTCTAAAATTTTCAACCCATGCAACAATTGTTGCTTCCACACGTGTGAAAAATATTAGGGCTTTCAAGGCTTCCTTTTACCTTCACTTGGGTTGTTTCTCCTTTTAGGGTTTGTAGGTGACCATAGAGCCCTTTCTTCGACCTTCCTTCTAGAACTTTCACAACTTCAACCTTGCAGCTACAAAACCCTAGCCTTCCTTTCACACGCATGAGAGAGTGAGAGAGAAATAACCCAAGAACTTCATCCTTCGTCCTCCTATCCTTCTCCACTTGCCTTTATTTTGCTTCTCCTTCAGTTGGATGATGATAAGTGAGTGAGTGTCCATAGGAGGTCGAGTTCCCTCCCATGTATAGGCTTCCAAGGAGGACGTCATGCCCTAATGAGGTTGAATTCTTAGTTGTCAGGCTGACTTGGTCTAGGAGGGTATTTTGACACTTTTAAATAAAAAATAATTATTTTGACATGTCATAATGTTACCAATGGGGTCTTCTCCATATGAAAATGACTATATTGACTGCTTGACACAAGGACAAACCATAGAAGCATTCAATGGGTGCTTTACCTCTAAATAAAATGACCTTGAGCATGAAACCCATGCTACAAAAAATAACAATAATAATTTTTCTTTCTTTTTACAATATATAAGAATCAAGAGCACATGTCATATTTATGAAGACTAGAACTAGTTACACATTTCAACACTCCCTCTTAACTAGGGAGGTATTCATAATGGTACATGGACATTCTCAAACTGAAGAGATCTCATAAGAAGAGTCAGATCTATCATTTCAGCTTATCTCTTTGCATCATACCAAACAACATTATTACATAGAAGGGCCTTGACTAACAACTCTATCTATCCACAAGATCAGAGCATAATGTTGGTGAGACCAATGACTGACAGACACCATCACATTGTCTCTCAAGGCACATACCCCACTTGGGTGTGTTGAAGAATGTAACTAGGTTCGGTCTTCATAATTGTACTTGAGTCAAAATGTAATATATTTGTCAAAAGAAAGCAAAAATAGTTTTTATTATTAATTGAATTGACTTGTTAAAGCATGGGTTTCATGCTTGGGTCAATTGTCATAGGTCAAGCCTCCATTGTAGGCTTTAGGATTATTTATTTAAGTCAAAGTCAATTCTTGTTTGGTTAAAGACTCCTCCATCAAAGTCTCCTTGTTGTTGCCCTCAAGTAAATCATCATAAAGTCAATTCGGCCTAACCTTATATAGAGAAACATCTCTTCAAGAACTATATATACAAGCCTAAGGACTTCGCATCAAGCATAGTATAGGAACTCAGATTTCATAGAGATGAACTTGCAGGATCACATAGACAGTTCGAATCATTTTACAAAGAATAGGTTCATAGAATCTCAGTGCTATCACAGTGAAATGATATTGGTGCCATCACAGTGAGATGATTTCGGGGTTATCATAGTGAGAGGATTTAAATGCTACCACAGTGACAGGGTCTCGGTGCTATCATAGTCAGATGATTTCAGTCCCATCATAGTGAGATGATTTTGGGGCTATCACAATGAGATGATTTCAATGCTACCACAGTGACAAGGTCTCGGTGCAGTGACAATATCTCGGTGTTATCACAGTGAGATGGTTTCGTTGCTTCCATAGTGACAAGGTTTCAGTGTCTCAATAGTGACAAGGTCTCTATGCTATCACAGTGATAAGAATTTGGTACTATCACAGTGACAAGGACTCGGTGCTCACACAGTGACATGAATTTCGGTATATCTCTGATTATGAGTTCGATGCAAACACAGTGAAAGGAAGTCAGATGAGAAGTATATATATATATATATATATATATATATAATATATATATATATATATATATATGACTACAGAACTGAAGAAGATCAAACAAGGATGACTTGATGGAGGGAGTCTCTAGTCTAGGTTGTGAGGGTCTTGGTCATCTCATCTTGTTTTGAATCTATTGAAGGAAGAATTCTTGACCGGGTTTTCCCCTAGAGTGGGGTTTTTCCCTGGTTGTGTGCCTACATCTTGTGTCCTCTTCTATTTGTTTATTGGCATTAGTCTTGATGATAATGAAAAGATAAATTGAATGAAACAATAGTAATAATAAACCATCACAAGATAATGTCATAATAAGAGAAATCAATTAACTTTCCACCTCCTTGTATTTCTCAACAAGGTGTTCAAAGGGTATGTCCTTTTAGGACAATTCTTGTCCTGGACTAACACATCCTCAAGGAATTTCCTCTTCAACTAGTCTTACCTGTTGGATGCCCTATTATTGATTTTGGGTAGCATCGGATGTGCTCTAGCCACAAAAATTGGTGGAGAGGCGAAAGCACATGAGATCTCCAATACCCATAAATGGTTTGGGCAAATTCTAAATAGTTTGGGAGATATTAAAATAATTAATATTTTTAATGGAGTCCCTCAGTCTAAACTTAGGGAAGATAAAATATTGATGTGAATTAATATAAAACTGTGTTAGAAGGGTCCAAAAGTCATGGATCAAGCCAGAGTTAATCTTAGCCATTGATTAGGGACTTAATCTCGGCCGTTGAATTGTCAACGAAAAAATTATAAGATGAGGCTTGAGGGTCACTTGGAGAACACACCGAGTTGATCAACATTTCAATTTTCTGGGGCAAGGTTTGTTGAGGAAGTGGAAAGAGTGATCAGAGATTGCAGTTGACAGGAAGTGAATACAGAAGCAGAGAGGTAGAGATAGTACCAGGAGGATCAATGCAGAAACCGGGAGAGAGGGACGCAGAGCCAACCAGAGGTTCACACAGAGGCATCCAGGTGCTACATAGTGCCTCAGAGAGCTAGCGTGTGTGACGTAGAGGCTCTAAGCGCTGACGCAGGGCCTCTAGAGGCTGACGTAGAGCAAGCCAGGGTGATGTTGGGTAGACGCTGGGCCAGAAAGGGCTGACGCAGTCCCTAGAGGTTGACGCTGGGGTTTTCATGGGGCAGATTGGAGCTGGGAGTTGTCGGAGTGTTTTATCCAAGGTTTCAGCCATAATATATGCTTCCAAGTAGAGAGGTACTATTACCGAGATTATTCTTTGTTGGGTGAGCCGGTTTTGGCATCCAGATTGTATTCAGAAATTGCATAATAATAAAACTCTCATATAGCTGCACCCGTTTTCCCGTATTGGGTTTTTCCAGGGACATTGGTTCAAAAACAACGGTGTCACTTGTGTGCTTTTTTTTGTTTCCTTCAGTTGATGATCTGTAATGTGTTAAGCATGTACTTGTATTTATTTTTAGTATTTACATGGTAAATAAACTTGTTAAATTAATCAGAACAAGTAGGCACAAATAAATCAGAAAAGTACATGAAGGGTTTATAACAGTTAGACTTAGAAATTCCAACATGGTATCAGAGGGTGGTTGCAGATCACAGGAGAACTGAGGACATCAGATGAGTAAAGCAACAATAGTAGAAAACAATTGTCCCGAGTGACGAAAGTTGTTCCTAGTAGAGAAGCAGCAAGGAAGGGGTGACGCAGCGCCTGCGTCATCAAGTTTGAGCCGGGAAGAGGATCAGCGCAGTGGCAGAGGGGAGTAGACTTGACCTATGCAGTTCCCAATCATCTTTCTTAGTCAGGAAGGATTGATGCTCGTGGCCAGTAGGTGTGGATTTTGCTGGTGTTGGGATTGCGCAGAGCCTAGAAGCTCTAACCTTCAGTTTGTTGGAGCTTAGGAGGTTTTGGGTAAGTTGTAGAATGAAGTTGGTGAGGTATTGTAGTCAGAACAGTACCTAACATGGCAAGACCAAGGAGGAGAGAGTTGCTACCGAGGATTGCTAGCCAAGAAATCCGGATTAATGGTGCGACTACACTAACGATCGGAGTGGGGGCATCTCAACATTGGCAGAAGGGTTTCCAGGAGGGAAATCGAGGCTCAGATGGAGTCACACCAAGAACTTCCAGGAGGGAAGTAGAGGAGCAGTGAGATGGCAGTGAACGGGGTAAGAGACAAGGACAGATTGGACGAAGCCTCGAACTTCGTACTCTGGAAGGCCAAAATCTTGTTCGTTCTAGACAGGAATCGTGTCAATCACTTCACCTTAAGGACGATAGCAAATCCCAGCTGACCCAACTGAGAACGACAAGTATGAGGAGGCAATGGCAAGGGACAAGAGCATCATCCTTGACGGGGTCAAGGACCATGTGGTACCACATATTGGCGAAAAGGACACGACAAATGAGATGTGGGAGGCCCTAAAGAAATTGTACCAGCATACTTTTGTGTAGAGAAGGATGCTACTTGAAAATCAGCTGCAGTCATACTAGATGTAGAAAGGGGAGCATATAGACACCTTCCTCAGTCAATTGAAGGAGATCCGAGATCAGCTGACTTCCATAGGGGCCACGCTAGATCAAGAATTGATGGTGAGAACAGCCCTGAACACAGTCTCAGAAGACTGGGAGGTGTTTGTCCAGAGCATAATCGGCAAGGTGACCCTTCCAGATTGGGAGAAAATGTGGGCGGCTCTTCGCCAAGAAGAGATCAGAAGGCTAAGCAAGACAAGAAGTAGCAGCAAGGGGATTAGAATCAAGGAGGAAGAGGAGGATGTTGCCCTAGAATCTGAGGGAAAGCAAGAGAAACGAAAGAAGAAGGACCTCTCCAAGGTCAAATGCTTCAACTATGGGGAATTGGGTCACTATGCGAGCCAGTGTCTGAGGAAAAATAGCAAGGGAGAGGCTTCTGAGATAAAGGCTACGCCAGCAAGGGTGGAGAAGGAAGTGGAGACAGATGATGACTATGCCATGAGTGCTCACACGCCACTTGAACAAAAGTGGGGATACATCAAGCTGTAGTCAGACGAACTACAGGTGATGAGGGGCAGGATCCTTGAGGTACCCAACCTCTTGGATTATACCTGGCTACGGGAGCCCCGAAGAGGAGTAACAGTGCTGGCGGATGTTAGTAGAGATGGATGTAGATGGAGCGTCAGAGGGAGCTATAGTGCAGGATTCCCAGGACAGTGTGAGGCAGCAGTGCAAGATGCATAGAGTTGTTGTAGCAGCGTAGAGGTCAGAGAAGAAGCACTTGTCAGCGACAGAGGGAGTTTCAGCATTGGGAGTGTTTCTACCCTGAAAAAGATGTCAAAGTTGGGAGATCAGTTACTTACTTCTTAGTAACTGAGTTGTAGTGCAGAAATTAGTAGTGGCAGTGTTATGGGTAGCACGATGCAGCATGATGAGAGGGGTTCCAGTGCAGATGCAACAACGGCAATGGCAGGGCCATGGGCAGTAGCATGGATGCAGAGGGAGCTATCGTACAGATGCAGCAGTGGAAGTGGCAGGGCCATGGGTAGTAGTACATGATGCAACAGTGCAGAGGATGTTGGGCAGCAGGCCTAGCATCAGCACAGGGACTGATACCAGATGATCATCGTGATGCTCAGTGAGGAGTATTACTAGAGCACAGTCCTCGCTAAGAGGGAGTGGTGATTTGGGGTAGCATCGAATGTGCTATAGCCATGAAAATTGGTGGAGAGGCTAAAGCACATGAGATCTCCAATACCCATAAATGGTTTGGGCATATTCTAAACAGTTTGGGAGATATTAAAATAATTAATATTTTTAATCGAGTCCCTGAGTCTAAACTTGGGGAAAATAAAATATTAATGTGAATTAATATAGAAACGTGTTAGAAGAGTCTAAAAGTCATGGATTAAGCCAGAGTTAATCTTAGCCGTTGATTAGGGACTTAATCTTGGCCATTGAATTGTCAACGAGAAAAGTATAAGAGGAGGCTTGAGGGTCACTTGGAGAACACATCAAGTTGATCAAGATTTCGATTTTCTGGGGCAAGGTTTGCTAAGGAAGTCGAAAGAGTGATCAGAGATTGCAACTGAGGGGCAGTGAATACAGAAGCAGAGAGGTAGAGATAGTACCAGGAGGATCAGCGCAGAAGTTGGGAGAGAGGGACGCAGTGCCAGCCAAAGGCTCACGTAGAGGTAGACAGGGCTCACGCAAAGGCAGCCAGGAGCTGCGCAGTGCCTCAGAGAGCCAGTGTGGGTGACGCAGATGCTCTAAGGGCTAACGCAGGGCCTCCATATGCTGACATAGGGCAAGCCAGAGTGACACTGGGTAGACGTTGGGCCAGAAAGGGCTGACGCAGTCCCTAAAGGCTGACGTTGGGGTTTTTGTCGGGCATATTGGAGCTGTCAGAGTGTTTTATCCCGGGTTTCAGCCGGAATATCTGCTTCCGAGTAGAGAGGTGCTACTGCTGAGATTATTCTCTATTGGGTGAGCCAGTTTTGGCACCCAGATTGTATTCAGAAACTGCATAATAATAAAACCCTCAAATGGTTGCACTGGTTTTCCCGCATTGGGTTTTTCCGGGGACATTGGTCCAAAAACAACGGTGTCACTTGTGTGCTTGTTTTTTGTTTCCTTCAGTTGATGATTTGTAATGTGTTGAGAATGTACTTGTATTTATTTTCAGTATTTACATGGTAAATAACTTGTTAATTAATCAGAACAAGTAGGTAGAAATAAATAAATAAAAAGTACATGAAGGGTTTCTAACAGTTAGACTTAGAAATTCCAACACCTATCTCATCCTCAAAGAGTATCAGAAATCAGATGCTTACCCAATCCTCTATTATTTTTTCGTGAAGTGAAGACAAGATCGATGTGACTATCTCTCCTTCTCAACTAGGGAGGATATATCAACCAATCCAAGTTTGTCTCTCAAATACACAAGCTTCTTATTAGGAAGACTACTTGTTCATCGGTGGAGATATATTGTAGCTGCAACACTCCATCTTGCACCAACTTTCGTATGTAATGATACTTGTTATTTATGTGCTTTATCTTTCCATGGAACACTAGGTCTTTAGACAACCTTATGTGACTGGTGTTATCACAATGTTTCACTGTAGGGTCCATTGGTCCTTCAAACAATTCGGACAACAACTTCCTCAAATAGACAACTTTTATACTTACTTCACATGCTACAATGTATTGAGCCTCGGCACTACTCAAAGCAATTAAATCTTGTTTTATACTCATCCAAGATATCGTAGAGGATCCCAAACTAAAGCATCCTCCAATAATTCTTCTCCCATCCATCTCACTTCCTCCCCAACCAGAATCTGTATATCCAATCAATTGGACATCATTATTTTTATCATACTTCAGGCAGTAGTGGATTGTTCCCCATAGATATCTCAGTATATGCTTGGCTGTTATCCAATGGTCATACTTGGGCTCTACTTGGAACTGACTGAGAATATTCACTACAAAATAAATGTTTGGTCAAGTAATCACCAAATAAATCAGAGAGCCAACCAATTTCCTATACCTTGTTGGATCCACAGGGCTCGAATAAAAACTTCTTAGCCTCTTCAAATTTGTGATCATAGGGGTTGTCATAGGTATGCAATTCATCATGTCAAAACTCTGCATCATCTTAATCACACATTTTCCTTGACCTAGATATATATCATGAGGTCCTTGCCAAACTCCCAACCCCAAGTAATAGTGATGTTAGCGCTTGAAATTTCACCTCAGGCTGAAAAAGGTAAACTCCAAGGCAACATCAAACCACTTAGCCTCGTAGCTAGCCCTACGGGGCAGGAGAGGGCTCTCTCCGGTCTATCTCAGCAAAAAGTTTTCTAAAAGGGGCTGAGATGACTTTAAAAGAAACTGATTTTAGGCTAGTAAATTGATAAAAAAGGGGGTTTTTAATAAAATGATGGGGTTTTTCTGGGCTGCATGGGCAAAGTAACAGCTTGAGCAGAGAAATGTAATCAAGAACACAGATTATCCCCTGAGGCAAGGTAGGCAAGAAATTTAACATCAAATTGAGATTAAATGGAATGGCAAGACTGCTGAGGAGCTGACAAGGGCATAGAGGATGAATCCTTGTCAAACAGAAGAAAACATTAAATATGAACAAACTTATAGGCAGAGCATAAAATATTATGAATTCTACCTAAACAATTCATTTGTTCAATTGGAAATGATCATGAAGTGAAATGAAAACATAACAGGTTACATATGAAACAGAAGGAAAACTTATGCTAAATTGTCATACCACAGGAATCTCAGGGGTCAGAGCTGTATTTTTCATTAAAATCTCTGTCAAAGACTGTACAATAAAAGCTCTCTTTTCTCCAACAGCTCTCAGAACTCTCTTTCTTTCTGCCTCCTTTACAAATGATTTTTTAATACATTAAATAAACTATACTAGGGGAAAAACAAATCAACCCCAAAACAGGGGCGTTGTTTCACCTGCAGTTACAAAAATAGAGATAGAGTCATTTCTTTATTCTAAAACAGGATCGTTCCCCTTAAAATCCTCTGATGGCTAATTAAGAGATAGATGCTGCAGTGCAAATCCCTTTGAATCATTAACTGAAGTCTTGAAATAGGAATCAAATCCTATGTCTTCTGTTGTTTTGGCTCCGTTTGAATAGCGCTCGTGGGCCATATTCATGAGCCAGAAAAGGGTCAAATGACAAAGATGAAAAACTCCACGATCTTCCATTTGTTTCCAGCTTCAATAAGAACGTCACTGGGTTTAGAATTCTCAGTCAAAATTGCTCCATTGAAAAATCTCAGAATATTCCAAGACTCGAAGATTTGCGAGTTGCAGCTTCAATAAGACGATACATCCATCGATCCAGCATTCCTGTCAGAGCAAAAGTGCCCCCAAGAACAGCACAAAGACGCGTAATAAAGTGAGTGAAACTACGCTTTTCCTCCCTGATGGTAACAGTGATAGGAGAAAGATCATACAAAAAATAGACAGCTGGCCAGCTCCGGTCAGAATCCTTCATTGCCACAAAGTATTCTGTTACAGAAAATTGATTTGTTGGCAATACTTCCTTTGACAGATATCTGTATTCAGTGGGAACAATCTTGATGTAATATTTGAAGGTGCCACTTGCATCGCAAAGAATGCGGACAATATCATCAAGTGGATTGTGTATTCCAGGGTATTTGAGCCTAAATGATAGATCATGAATTACATGGCTCACATTAACATGATTTGCACCCTCGAATATCTGTTGAGCAACAATAATATTCAAGCCATGCACCGAAATGTGGAAATTTCCAGCGACCCTTTGAACATCCAGAACACCAAAGACCCGACATCCTTCACCATCATCTATTGCACGCTTAACATCCTTTATCATCTTTACAGGATCGTTTCCAAGCCGAAACAAGCAATTGTCCATAACTGTGATTCCACCTGCAAACCTTCATAGGTACTCTGCACCTTGACACAAAGTATCTGAAATACCAAAAACTGAAACAATAGATTAACCAATGTTTACATCATTTGCATTTGGGGCGCTCACGTCCACTGATGATACCGGCGGATACTTTTTTCCCTACATAACCAGAAACATTCAGCGCTCAATGGAACTTGAAAAGAAGATCCAGAAAAAAGAAAGAGAGCCACCCACGCACAGGCTTTTATGATCTATCTCCTCTGTCCATCAAATCAAATCTAAAGCACAGATTCCTGGAGAACAGCGACCCCTGAAATCAAAACCACTGCATATAAAAGCAAAATGCAGTAGGCTAGGAATGGAGAAACAAAAACAGTAGTCATCGACACATTTACAAGGCCCGTTAATATATTTGCCAGGAGGAAAGTCACAAGCACATTCTGATCAAAGACTTCCTCAAGGACCAGTGATTTTCTTGTGGGGACCAAATTTGAGAGCATAAGCATCCCAAGAACCTCAAAGTTATGTGCCAGAACAAAAGTTACATATGCCAATTGCACATGCGACGAGAAATTTTTCTCTACAAACTTATCCAAAAATATTGTTAGCACCCAAAGGAAACCGTCAAGCAGCCAAACTTCGATTGCAATACTTGATTTCCCTCCCATTGAAGCTACTCTAGAACTAATGGGTTTCTTTAGGAAGAAGAGATGATAGCCTAAGTTGACACTGACAAGGTATAAGCCCCAATATCCAAATAAACTGAAGATGCCCTCTTTGTTCAGACTAATGATATTTGCACCCCTCTGATCTGAAATGAGGTAACGATTTAATCCACACAACAGGACTGCTTGATAAACTGTGAGAATTGCACATCCAAAGAAGCCACAGTATTGGGGATGAATATTGATTATTGATGTCACAATGGCCACTGCTGCAAGAGTGAAAAAGAAATTCCAGTGTACACCATATTCCCCAACATGGACACCGAATCAATGTTGCATGCCTGTTTTGAAACTAATGCATTTGCAACTGCAAAAGATCCAACCCCGAGATCCATTAATCCTGTACCATACGTTTCTGTCTTAGCAAATCGCCTGGGAAATATTTTGAAGTCCACAGCCAGGATTGACACATGTCACCAGCATCATTGCAAATCGATATGATGAGAGGCTTTTTCTTTGTCTGCTTGCAGGGATAGGAGTTGATGAAACCACTGCCATTTGAAGAGCTGGAGAATTTGATACATATTCTAAAAAATACATTTAATGATTTCTTCTTCAAAACAGGGTTTTGAAGAAGAATCAATCTCACACTGACATACAAGACGGAGTCTAACAAGTGCATCAACCCTAGATCCTTCATATCAAATTTTGATGCCAATTGATTTTTGCACTCTTTAGTATGACCTTCCACACCTTTCATGAGAATATAGAAGAATGATTACGGGCTCACCATTCACAACCTTGATATAGAGATTCAGATCAACGTAACTCTTCAAGAAGCCCAATCTTTGAAGATATGTCTCCATCCTTGCATACCAAGCCCTTGGAGCTTTCTTAAGACCATAAAGTGCCTTTCTTAACCTGTAGACATGAGTCTCTCTATCATTCACTTCAAATCCCAAGGGTTGTTCTATGTAGACTTCTTCATCAATAATACCATTAAGGAACGTTGCCTTGACATCCATTTGGTGGATGTTCCATACCATCGATGTTGCCAAAGAGACCAACGATCGTATAATTGTATACCTAGTAGTAAGTGCAAATGTTTCTTCATAATAGATGCCTTCTTGTTCGGAGAAACCCCGAGCCACAAATCTTGCCTTATATTTATCAATACCTCCATCTGTTGCATGTTTAATCTTGTAGACCCACTTGGAAGTCACCACATATTTGTCTTCAAGCCTAGGAACGATTTCCCAAACTCCATTCTTCATTATCGATTGATATTCTTCATTCATAGCATCTTTCTATTCTTAATTTTTGATAACATCTTCAAAGGTGGATGGTTTTGCTTCAATTAACTTTGTCATATAGGTTTCATACCCTGAATATCTTTTAGGCTTCTTACTTTCCCTAAACATACCTTTGGTTGCTCCGTGTCCTTCTGCATCTAGAAGAGTAGACTTCAACTAATTAGGTCTCTTTCTATTTTTAGGGATGATGCCTTGCTGCATAGGTTCACTGGGACCTTCTTCCTCATGATTTGAATCCTCTTCCTCCCTGGGACATTCTTCAAAAATTGAAAGTTCTTCTTCATCAGATTCTATTAGGAGATCCTTTATACATGACAATGACAATGACTCAATTGACTTATAGACTCAATGACAAGTCCTAGAAGCACTCAATGGGTGCCTGAACTAAAAATAAATTTCCCTTTAGCATGAAACCCATGCCTCAAGAATAACAATAATAATTTTATTTTTCTTTTTTCATTAAAATCATGATTACAGATGTCAGTATGAATACCAAACCTAGTTACATATTTCAACACTTTTATGGTTTGTAGGTGACCTTAGGGTCCTTTCTTCGACCTTCTTTCTGCAACTTTCATAACTTCAACCTTGCAGTTGCAGAACCCTAGCCTTCCTTTCGCACGTGAGAGAGAGAGAGAGAGACATAAATAACCCAATAACTCCATCCTTCATCCTTCTATCCTTCTTCACTTGCCTTTCTTCTGCTTCTCTTTTGCTTGGATGATGAGAAGTAAATGAGTGTCCATATGAGGTCAAGTTCCCTCCTATATATAGGCTTCCAAGGAGGACGACATGCCCTAATGAGGTTGACTTCTTAACTGTCAGGCTGACTTGATCTTGAAGGGTATTTTGACACTTTTAAATACAAAAATAATTATTTTTACATGTTACAATGTGCCTAATGGGGTCTTCTCCACATGACAATGACTCTATTGACTTCTTGACACTAGGATAAACTCTAGAAGCACTCAATGGGTACCTGACCTCTAAAAAGAATGACCTTGAGAATGAAACCCGTGCTACAAAAAATAACAATACTAATTTTCTTTCATTTTACAATATACAAGGATCAAGAGTACATTTCATAATTATGAAGATCGAACCTAGTTACACATTTCAACACTTTAGGCATCGAAAACTATAATATAGTGAAGTTCATCACCCGAGTGAATGGCCTCAAAATAGCCACTAGAGAATAGTATTCTAAAGTGGTAGTGGAAGGAGATTCACAGATCATCATCCATATGATTAAAAGGTTGCAAAATTGAATTTCCATCAACAAAGTCTCCGTCTGTTAGCAACTAGAATCAGGCTTAGAATTCATATATTTGCTCTTGCCTGAAGTGTTAACTCTTCTTATGTGCAACACTTGGAAAATAAAGTAGCTGACAAGCTATCCAATGAAGGAATTATAGGTCTCCAACTTCTACTTGATTGACTATCATATCCATCTCAAATTAATCCCCTCATGGAAAATTGTACTACTTTTGTGGAACATGATAATAGCGCCCAAATTTGGGTGCTAAGGATGAGAGAATTATTGTCTGCAAGGCCCGCATCTCCAACAATATAGGACTTAAACACCTCCATTGCTCACATAACCACAACAAATGGTGACATGTCAAATCCAACACCATGTGGACAATGGGTGGTGGTTAATTGAGTTCTTGTGCCATAATAACTATTTATGGCACGAGTGACATTCACAGCTAATGTATAGTAGATTGAGCTAAAGCTTCCTACATAATTGCTCCATATTTGCATATTTAGTGGGATGATTCTATGTTTGCAATAAATTATGGACTCCTATCCCTTGACATCCTTCATTGGCTCAAGGTTTATACAACAAGTTTTCACAATGATTTTTCCATCATGTTTGCTTTGATTCTTGAATTTGCTTCCTTTGTTTAGTTTTTCTCGGGCCATTTATTTGTCTTTCCTTTTGTTATGTGTATCTATACCATGCAGGAGGTCTATAAGATGGGGTTTCCATGGACATAAAGGCCCCATATGGCTCTCAAGTCTATGAAGTTTCCTAGGAAGCAACAAATTTATATTGGGAGTAGACTCCCTCGTACATCCAAGAGAAAATTGCAATTGTTGAGGATGAAATTTGGACAGATAAGAGCTCTATGTATGAGTGGGATATTGATGAAGAAATTGTCAATTGTGTACCAGGTGTGGGGAATTCAAGATCCAAAGATACTAATTATTCAAAGACTATGTAGCTTTGTTAACATTTCCAAGACCATTGTGTGGAAAGTTATGTAGGATAGAGCTAAAGCCAAGGAGGAAGTGAAGTTGTAGCTAGATGAATTTATGCTCCAATTGAAGGAATTCAACTTAAAGCTCCCATCCTCCTCTTCTCAAGATCTTTTCAAGCATGTTGTTGGCCATGTGGAACACTAGACCTCTCATGTTGTTAAATTCCATACAATAGATTGTTAGAATATATGCTTAGGCATTTAATTTTTGGTTATGTTTTCCATGGGAATTTTTTCTTTCATAGAGATTGTCATCTTAATTATACTTCAGTTATTACTGCTTGTCTTGACACTCTATTAATTTTGAAATTATCTCAAATATTATGGACAAACGTTTTACATTTTTTTGTGTTGATTGGGTTTTCCAAGTGGTTGGCCAATATCTAAACATGCTATGTATTTTGGTACTCTGAGTTAATTAATAGAATCTAAAACATAACTTACAAAAAAACATGTCATTAATTTGAAATATGTTCCAATTTTTTAGACACTTAATACTCCTAGATTGGGTGAATAACTCATAAATATGTAAATAAAAATAAATATGAATAGTTAAAATAGGCAATGACCTTGGAACATGAAACCAAGGTTTGTTGGGCCTGGAGTATGCCCTAAAACTACTTTTGCTTGGCTAAGAGCTTGTTTTCCTCAGACGTAAGAAAACAAGTTAACATCCCAAGACCTAAAGGCTCTGCCCCCTTACAAACAACCAACAAGGTATTCCAGGTGGCGTGGTTTTCCTTGAATAGTGGTGATGAGTCAGGCTGCATTCCCGAATAGCAACTAGAGATAGTTGTCCTCACCATTGGTTTGAAAATTGAGTTATGGTAGGTTTTCCCACCTCTGCAAAAAAAAAAAAGAAAAAAGAAGAAAGAAAAAGACAAACAATATTTTCTCTTGTATGTTATATAAACTCATTCTCATCAATGCAATTGCAATTCAAATTTTGGGAAAAAGACAAACAATATTTTCTCTTGTATGTTATATAAACTCATTCTCATCAAAGCAATTGCAATTCAAATTTTGGGAAAGCCAAATTTAATTTTTTTTGCCCTCTCCTTGTAACTCCTTATAACTCAGCCCATGGGGCTTTGGATTGATGGTGAATGGGTGTACTGTTAAGATACTACTTGCAATAGGTCACAAGTTGAAATCCCCGTGGGTGGGTAGGTAAAAAAAAATAAAAAAATCTCCTTATAACCCCCTGATTATTCCCTGCCTGATGATTAAACCTAAAAAAACCACCAAATTGTTTCTTCTGCAGTGTCGTTCCCTGCCTCCCTATCTCCCTAATGCTCCATTGTGTGCTTGCATGTTAGAAACCCTTAGGCTCTCTGCCGACCTAACACTCTTGTCCGTGCAGTTCTAAATCAATCCTGTCCTCGTGTTTGCTCGAGATCTCTCCCCGGGATAATGTAGAGAACCCTAGAATGTTTGCTTAGAAATCGTGGCTCTCTAACATTTTATTGCTAGACTGCTAGACCATTGGTATTGTTGACCATTGGAATTCTTTCTAGTTCTCTCAGAACGCCACCATATTGGGCTTGAGCTTCGTAGTGAAAATTCTTTGTAGCTTTAAGGAAGGCACTGTTGCATTTTCTCCACATCTTTCTTGACTGAAAAAAACCTAATATTTGTATTAATGCACTCACTGGAATGATTTGAAGATACTCTGAGCCTCTGCCAAAGCGACAGCTGATGTAAAAGAAATGACTGTTGCCATTCAATTCCTTCTCACATGCTTTTGCCCGAGTTTTGAGATATCTTGTTCTGTGTTTTTTTCCTCTTTCCAATTGGGGGTGGGGGGGCGGCTTGCTAGGCCTTCCACTTTTCTTTGGCCCTCTTCGGATTTGTAGCGGTGGGAAATTCTTAATATTCTGGGGTGTATGTACTGGGTGGGAGATGTTTTCTTACAAATCTACCTTGATCTTTGAGCATCTGAATCTTTACTCCCAATTGCTCTTTGCTAGCAAGACAACATCAAACATTGTATACATACAATTGATGAATTATACAATTCTAATAACTCTTCAAGCATTACTTGAGTGGGTTATGATCTCCACAACAAGCTTCACTACGAGCATAAACCCTTTACTACAATTCCACACAATTATACAAGGATTGAAGGAGAGTGTGACGGTGATATAGTGCATGCAAATAAGTCAAATGTTAGTACATTAGTTGGTCTTTCGCACCTTTCTTTGCACGGTTGTTAATTCTTCATAACTCAATCCAAGGAAATTAAAGTGAGGTTATGTTCTTTTAGGGGTGGGTTACAATTTAAAATTCAAGCAAATTCCCATGATTAAATTTGTTGAAGAGACATCTAATTTTTCCTCGATATTATTATTGCAGAGATGTTTTTTAATCCAAGCCTCAACTTAGTGCTATGTTTGAAGATGCATTCCCTCATCTCCATTCCTAGTGCTGTGTTGACAAGCAAGGAGAAATAGAGAGAATGGCCCAAAAAATCAGGCACACCCTCATTTTTAATGACTTATGGTAATGTATTTGTGAAGGAGAGGAAGACAATGTAACATTGACTTCCACCCTCCCTTCACTATCCAAGACCGTCAAGGTGTTACATAAAATTTAATCCAATCACCAAGGTCTATTACAGAAATAGGGTTACAAAAATCCTTAATCCAAAAATTTCTCATAATTAATTTTTGATACTACTTTTGGGTTAAGCTTGTTGAGATATTTTCGACAATATAAATTTTATCTTGATCTGATTCCCAAATCAAAAGTTATGTCCCTTTAAATTTGGTAATTTAATCCTTGCCACATAGGCAAGGCTCTTCCATGTGGTGCCCACATGACACCCATCTGGCACCCCCACCTCAACCGGGTGGTTCCACGTCATTCTTGCCTCCAATGTGGTTGTGGCTAAGTCCACGTGGCACTTACCACATCACCTAACCCATGGACCCCACAAGTTTGGACATCGCTTGTGAAACATTTGTTTTAAATTATATCCAGATATTTGGAAAATCTGCGTTACCGAGTTTTTATCACATTACAACCTCTTGGATCCCCGAATGCATCTGAAATAACCACACATTTGACGTAGTGATGTATCTAATGCCTAAAATATTTATGCCACCCCTGAATATCCAGTCAGTAGCTGTATTCTTCTGAGCCTTTGTGGGTTTAGCCCAAAACTTGGCCCTAACCTAGATGGGCCTTCACATAACTTTTTCAGCGAATGTATATGGGATTTAGTTGAATCAGGCTACTCCAAAAAGGTTCTTCGCTACAAGTCCAAGATATTCGAATTCCCTACATTTCATTATTTATTTTTCAAGCATATTTGTGCGTATTTTAATGTACCTCTAAACCCTATTATCCCATGGTCCACACATCTAATAACAGAGGCATTTAATGTATTTATGCCACCCCAAATATCGTCTGATGTAGCGTATTAGTCCAGGCCTCTCTAGATTTAGCCCAAGACTGGGCCTTACCCCAGATGCCCTCAACTTAACTCCTCTGCAGTTGTATATGGATTCATCTGGATATGATTCCTCCACAAGCTTACACTGTGACAAGGGTCCCAAATATCCATATTCGTAGATAGGTTCAGATTTCCTGTAATACATTCAACCCAGCTGCACATTTTGTGACTATTTACCTAATCCTAGATAAAGCGCAATTTCTAGCTTATTTAGACTTAGAAAGACTTTCAACCAATTAAGGGATTGGCCAAGGTTTCCCCTTGAAACATGGGTTGCCCAAAACATTAATGATCCTATGAATAGTTACCTTATTCAAGCATAATTGATTCAAGTGATTTCTATAGACAAAATAGATTGAAGGAACTATCAACTTGCCTACGAACATGCATTAAAACCAACCAAGTCTTGGCTAATCAACACTCTGTAATTACAATTACAACAACACCAAATTCTCCTCATAATGGATCTCGACATTACCATCAGATCCACTGATATATCATGCATATTTCATTGTTAGCCATTCACAAGAGAAGGCAAACAATCGGTCTTTTAACAACATAAATCCATGTTAAATCATAGCATGTCATATGCGACATATTGACAACATAATTGCAAAGGTTCTTAAACAGACATACATTATTGTGTAAATATCTCTGTAAATAAGGAAACCTATCAACAACTACAAGGATTTGCAAGTCCCTCAAACAATGAGAATCATCACATGAATTTCTCATCGCAATACACATGAATCAATATGTTCTTCATAAAAAATGTTGATAGACCCATTGTTATAATACAAAACAACATTCATCATGCAAATATGTATACACAGACATGCAAGTAAATATATTTGTGTTATTAATATTGGAATGACTAGCAATTGAGGGAGGGACTTTAACTCTCCACTCAACGATAGGCCAACTGAACTATAATTCTTTCTTGCAACTGAAAAATCCGAGCCAAATTCAAAGCCTGAGGAATGAAGTGTTCAAGGGAAATGTACACCACAACCAACCAATAAAACCATCCAGGAATCTAGAAAACGTTGTAGTTCCACCCGCTAACCCCAATAGGTGTCCAAAACTTAATGTCTCCACCTGCAAATTGCCACCACAAAGTACAATGAAGATAGTGGTTCCACTTATAAAGCCAACAAGATTTCTTGAACCCATTATGGTTTCACCTTCCCAACGCCTCTCTTTCCCTCAACCACACATGCTTACATGCCCCTTTAATCCAATGTTTTAATTTTTCTTTGTCTGCCTACACATTTTCTTGAGTTCTCCTGAGTATCTTCCTTATTGTTACAACAAACTTCATTGGCTAGTTCTTATGTGACTGAGTGAATATCCCCTACATGCATGTGATTTGTTCTCTTTTGTATATCCTCTATTTTCCTAAGCATATGTTATCCCAAGCTGCCTACGCATACCTTCTGGTTCTCCTTTTCATAGTCGTCTCCCCCCCCCTCCCCGAGTGCCTTCACATACTTCTTTGTTGTGTTCTTGCCTCGCACATTTCTTCCTTTTGCATGTTGACCAAACCAACGCGCTCCTTAAGAGCAGGGGACAGTTTAGGCACATCCTTTGCTCAAGTGACCCATACACATCTTAAATGCTTGTACCAACGTTTCCATTAATTTAACAAGAAGATAAGTGGAAAAATAAACATTTTCCTAAGCAACTCCTCCTCATAGCTTTGAATATGTTTCCTTCCTCAACCCAATCATTTTTTATATTTTTTTTATAATTATTTATAATGACAATTATACATAACAAAATTTACATGAGGGGGCAATCGAAAGGGATATTACAGACCCCACCCCCTCAAAGGTACAATGTCCTTAGTGTTTTATACAAGAACACAAAATTCTACAACGAGCTTTATATACAAAACTCTTTTACATTCATTTACACAATAATCAATACATGCATAACATACCCCTGTACAATCAGTCATTTTCCAAGTTGCCTCGTCTAGTTCACAGTGCTTCTCTTGCACCTTGACCTGCTTTATCACTTTATTACAGATCACGATCCACCTCTGATGTCCATCCGTGCTATCCATTGTGCTCAGTGCTCCTTCAAGGAACAAATTCAACTGATTGCTTCCCAGGACACACCCAATGCATCTCTTATCACAATCATCATCCACATGATTCTTTAACAACCAATTTACTTTCCAAGTTCTGACATCCCCTTATCTGCTTTCTTAATCCCTTGGGTGATCCATTCCTCTTTAATGTAGTCGCCTGCCTCCCAAGTTCAGGCATCCCTTTCTATACTTCCCTAGTCCATTGGACAATCCATCCCTTAGCAAGGCTTCCTCGCACAGGAAGAACCTTCTCAGCCAAGGCATACCACTGCCTTACTTTAATAACATAACATATCAATCATGGCATACCTCATGACGATCAATGCATATCACAAGGTTCCAATGTCACCACAATGTCCTAGTTCCCAAGGTCTTTAGCTCCATCATGTTATTGCGCACTCATATATCATCAAGTTGATGTTGTTTGCTTTGAAATCAACCTCATATACTTGTGTTGGATAGTTCATTGGTTCTCCTACGCCATAAACTTATGAGTTTTATGATATTACTTGTGAAAAAATTAAATCGATTCAAAACATACTTTCATTAGAGGATCCATTTATGAAGTTAACCACAAAATTTTAATTTAATTTGAATCACAACTTTAATAAGGAAAACCTTCAAATTGTAATTAATACTTATCTTTGGTTACTCTTTGCTTCATTGACCTTGCAATCACTAAGTGGTGTATACACTCCATAATTCCACATAATCCACTGCTAAGCATTACAAAAATCTAGAGCATGTCCCCACCTATTGCACACTACAGGAATTTGAAGCACATCTCCACCTATTGTGCACTACTGATTCAAATTATCCACGCCTTCTCCAATCAACTCCATCTTTAGATCCAACTCATACGAATCCAGACCATGTCTCCACCTATTAAGCACAACATGAATCTAGAGCATGTCTCCATCTGCGGTGTTCAACTGCACTACTTATGGAGTCTCATAGTCAAGGTATTGATTATGACTTGCTTCCATGAGATAAACAAATTTCCATAGGCCATAAAGCCCTCACAACAATCTTCTTTGTGAGCTCCCAACTCCATCATTTCATCTATGTCACAACATTTAGTTTCCCATGACATATACTCAAAAATTTCAAACCATAAATTTTAATTGCCCAATCTTTGCTTCACCCAGAAGCCTGATCTCATAGGCATGAGATATGTAGTCATGTCATTGGGCTCCTTGGCAGGTGTTGTTGATATATCATGGTGCCTTAATCTCACACACCATTCCAACACTTTTGCCTACAATCCGATCTTTCAATCAGCCAACACTTGTTAATGTTTATATACATATATATGAAATTTCTTTTATGTGCAAAAATTCATAGTAGCCTGGAGTGACCTTAGAATTATTATACTCATAATAATTTTATCACTCCAACTAAATTGAAATATATTGAAATAATGTTGTTATTGTACTATCCATGTGTATCATATTTATTCCAAGAATTTCACAATGCAATTAAACATTCATTCCGAGAGACTAATAAATCATAACCAATAAATTCATATCTCTAAATTCGTTAACATTCCAGTTCTTCATTTCACTTAGGCATGCATTCCAAAAGTCATTGCAATATTTCATACCAAAGGCTCCCTGGCTTCACCATATTTCTTCTTGATATCCATGTAAAGCATCTCTTAATTTGAAACAACAATTTTCAAATTCTATTGAAGGAATTCTTACCCAATTCCTTCCCTCACCTCTTTTTACCTATGCTTACCGCTACCTTATTTCCCTTTGCTATCACTACCAACACTTTCTGTTGAAGCCCTTTTTTACGTGTCTTATTGTTGCAATGCTCAACAGTTCATGAAATGATCTCAACCTCACACATTTGTCCTTAATTGATTAACTCAACCATTCATAGATTTCAATGGAAAACCACATAAAGGCATTTTTGTTTGTATTTTATCCCGTCATGTTCTTGTCCATGCTAAGCACACACTGTCAAATTCTAGCCTTTATCGTTTCCATTCATGCTCACAACAAATATACAAAGCATAAACATAACATAATAATAATAAGTATTATCAACAATTTACCTAATGAATATTCCATACTACATGGAATCCTTTAAATAACCTCATTGTGTTACTCAAAACGTGGTAAATACAAATTCCATTTCCACACCATTTACTCAAGCATAAGATTTTAAATATTAATTACTTATCTTACTACTATGATGCTTCTCAATCATTGACATGTCAACCAAACCGCATCATTATGCCTCCATTGCATTTTTTATTATCCATAAAATAAAGAATGCACACACACACACACACAAGCTATGCACAATTTTGGTTAAGGGAACTCCCTTCTCATGCCATTTTCATGGTTATTGCATTGTTGTCCATTTTATTCAAGTGGACTCAGCGAGGTCATTTTTAGTTGTTTTGTCATCTTCTTCTACCCCCTTACTGACATTTATCTGATGTACAGGGTTTAACCAAGGTTGTTTTTCTCCAAAGCTCCTTAAATATGGCATGGAATCCTTTAAATAACCTCATCGTGTTACTAAAAACATGGTAAAATACAAATTACTTGTCTTACTACTTTGATGCTTGTCGACTAATGACCTATCAAGCAAACAACATCATTGTGCCTTTATTGCATTTTCTCTTATCCACAAGCATCAAAGTAGTAAGACAAGTAATTAATCTTTTATGACCATGTAAATGGTATGAAAATGGAATTTGTATTTTCCCATGTTTTGAGTAACACGATGAGGTTATTTAAAGGACTCCATGCCATATTTAAGGAGCTTTGGAGAAAAGCAACCATGATTAAACCTTGTACATAAGATAACTGGCAGTAAAGGGGTGGAAGAAGATGACAAAACAAATAAAAATGACCTCACTGAGTCCACTTGAATAAAATGGAAAACAATGCAATAACCATGAAAATGGCATGAGAAGGGAGTTCCCTTAACCAAAATTGTGCATGGCTTATGCGTGTGTGCATTCTTTATTTTATGGATAATAAAAAATGCAATGGAGGCATAATGATGCATTTTGGTTGACAGGTCATTGATTGAGAAGCATCATAGTGGTAAGATAAGATATATATATATATATATATATATATATAATATATATATATATATATATATTATATATATATATATATATATATATATATATATAATAGTTAAAGTCTTATAGACAAAATTTCCTTTTTCACCGGAATTCACCAAAATCCGCCAATACAATGTCAAGATTTTTTGTTGTTTAAAATACATTTTTGAATGGTTAAATGGATTTAGCACCTTGAAAAACCCTTGGGACACTCGAATTATGCAGATTAAACAATTTAAACTCAAGTTTTTAAAAGTCTCTGTAGGATTTTGATTAAAAATAGCCAGAAAAAATGTCGTGAAAAAAAGGCCATTTCGTCTATATATATATATATATCATCCAAGCCCAAGAGTTAGCTCAATCAGTCAAATCAGTGCCTCGCCAATCGGGAGGTCACAGGGTCAATCCCAAAAGTTCTTGGGGTCAAGTCAGTATATAGGCTGAGGGGTGTGATCCCCTTTGGGTGGGATCCACCCTAGTGTTGTACAGTGGATGTAGTGGCTACCCAGTGACCATGGGTATCCGTAACCACAAGTGAAAAGAAAAAATTATATATATATATATATATTATATCATCTACGCACAATTTTGGTTGAGTGAACTCCCTCCTTATGCCATTTACATGCTTATTGCATTTTTTTCCATTTTATTCAAGTGGACTCAGCCAGGTCCATTTTAGTTGTTTTTTCATCTTCTTCTACCCCCTTACTACCATTTATCTTATGTACATGGTTTAATCTGGGTTCTTCTTCTTTAGAGCTCCTTTTCTTTCCTTTTCTTCCCATACCCAACAAATCAAGACCAAACCACAAGAGGCAAGAAGAAAGAAGAAATGAAAAACAATGAAAAGACCACGACAACAATACATAGTAACGACGCAAAGTAGCATGGCCATGCTCAAAGTCAACAATCCAAAACAACAAAATATGAAGCTAATCATGAAAGCACAAACATGTAAAATATTCCCATAATTCATTAGCGCACAACAAACTCAGTCTCTTGAGTTTTGGTGTTCAGTATATCCATCACCAACATATGCACACAAACTAGTCATGATCATTTCCAAGGTCAACAACCTCGAAAATCTAGTGCCCTTCTAAATAGTTCAAGAAGAAACTTTGTTTATATTCCAAAGAGCTTAAGGGGATGCTCCCTCATCTCCTTCTGTAATATTGATTGTTGGTTCATGTGCCTAGAATTCACAAGAACTGGTCTTCTTCTTTTATTGTCTATTAGGCCAGTCCTTCTTCAGATGTGCCTCTCCACAGTCCCAACATGAAATTGACTTTCCTTTCTCTCCCACTTTATGGTGTCCCTCTCTAGCCTTGTTAGCATGACATTTCTCTATATCATCAAAGATTGATGCATGATGCAACAAATCTTGCATGTATGACAAGTGTCGCAGGAACATTGTGTTCAATTTTGCCTGTTCTTTTTGCCTCTTAATGTTTTTCAGTCTCTTCCTTGCAAATTTTCAGCTCAACTTTCAAGCTCATGAAGGTTTTTGCTCTATCAGGGGATCTTTCCCCTTCTTGCTCATGATGGACTTAGTCCATGCCATGCTATACCTCAATGTTGTCCATCCTTTTATTTATTGTTGCAATTGTGTCTTCTTATGTGTTGTCACACACACCTAGTTATTACTTACATCAACATAAACAAATTGGCTTTCTTTACCTTGCCATGTCAATACTAAGCATGTTGATCTGTTGTTGTTCACACATCTAGAACCCATATTAGTCAAGCATTGAAAAGAGCATATTAACATGTTTATACTCATGCCAATCAACATGGTTGAAATCAATATTTTACAACAATTAACAACCATGATATCTACAAGTTTAAAGTCTATGTTGACCTTCATAACAAGCGATATAAAATTAACAAGCAAATTATCAAAATAAATTTTAATTGATTGTGTGCAAGTCTCCTCGAGTTCAACATTAAACCTTCACTCTAGTTTTTTTAAACAAAGCTATTAAGTAATTTTCCTCTTTCTTTTTTTCTTGTCCAAGGTTCATTCAGCCCAAGTGTTTAGTCTGGGTGCAACACTCCCTCCCACCTTCTCTTCACTATCTAGGACCATGGAAGGAAATTTAACCCAATCATCTACAAAAATTCTTAATCCTTAAAGTTCTTAGAATTAATTTTTGATACCATTGTTGGGTCGGGCTCATCAAAAGCTTTTCAGTGATATAAATTTTATCTCGATCTGACTCTCGGATCAAAATTTATGCCCCTTTAAGTTTTGTCATTTAATCCCTGCAATATAGGTAAGGCTCTGCCACATGCCACCCACGTGACACCCACGTGGCACCCCCACCTCACTCAGGTGGTTCCACGCCATTCCTGGTGCCAACGTGGACATGGCTAAGTCCATGTGGCACTTGCCACATCGCCTACCCACAAGTCCAACCCTTGCGTGTTAAAATTTTGTTTTATGTTATATTTGACTATTTGGGAAATTCAAGTTCCTATGTTTTTATCACATTGCAACCTCCTCGCTCCTCATACGCATCTAAACCACCCACACATCTGGTGTAGCAGTGTATCTGGCACATCCAACGCCTGAAATATTTACACCACCCTTTAATATCCACCAATTAGACATATTGATCTGGGCTTCTCCAAGTTTAACCCAAAACTAGGCTCCACACCAGATGGGCCTCCACTTAACCTTTTAAGCAAATGTATCTGGGATTTAGTTGAATCTATCTACTCCACAAAGCATCCTTCGCTACAACTCTCAAATATATGAATTTCTTGCATTTCATTATTTAATGTTTTATGCATATTTGCGCATATTTTAATGTAAATCTAAACCTCGTTATCTCATGGTTCATGCATCTGATAACGATGACACTTAATGTATTTTTTCACCCTAGATATCCTCTAATGAAGCGAGTTAGTCCAGGCCTCTCCGGATTTAGCCCAAGATTGGGCCCCACCTTGGATGCCCTCAACTTAACTCCTCTGTATTTCTATTCGAATTCATCTAAATCTGGTTCCTGCACAATCTTACATTATGACAAGGGTCCTAGATAGCCAGATTCCTGGATAGGTCTGGATTTCCTGTGATACATCTGACTTGGATGCACATTTTGTGACTATTTACCAGAGCCTAGATAAAGGGCAATTTTTGGCTTATTCAAACTTAGAAAGACTTTCAAGCAATTTAGGGACTTGCCAAGGTTTCCCTATGAAACCTTGCTTGCCTAGAACATCAATACTCTCAAGAATAATTCCCTTATTCAAGCATAACTAATTCAAGTGATTTCCATATACAATATACATTCAGGGAACTATCAACTTGCCTACCAACAAGCATTAGAACCAACCAAGTCATGGTTAATCAACACTCTTTAATTGCAATTACAACATCATCAAATCCTCCCCATAATGGATCTCAACATTACCATAAGATCCATTGATATGTCATGCATTATTTCATTACTATCCCTTGACTAGAGAAAGAAAAAAATTGGTCTTTTAACAACATAAATCCATGTTAAATCATAACATGCCATATATGACATATTAACGATAGAATTGTAAAGGTTCTTAGATAGTCATGCATTATCATGTAAATAAGAAAACCTATCAACAACTACATGTATCTACGAGTTCCTCACAACATGAGCATCATCACATGAATTTCTCATTGCAATACACAAGAATCAAGATGTTCTTCATCAACAATGCTCACGCATCCATTGTTATAATACATAACACCATTCATCATTCACAATAGAAATATGCATACATAGGTATGCAAGTAAATATACTTATCTTATTAATATTGTAATGATTGGTAACCGAGGGAGGGACTTCAAATCTTCACCCAACCACAGGTCAATTGCACTGCAGTTCTTTCTTGCAATTAACCACCCCCAAGCTAGATTTAGAGATTGAGGAGTGAAGTGCTTAAGGGAAATGTACACCAACTAGTCAATAAAACCAACAAAGAATCCAAAGAACACTGTGGTTCCACCTGCTAACCCCATTAGGAGTCCAAAAATCGATGTCTCCACTTGTAAAATGACACCACATGAGTCAAAAGCACTTAGTGGTTCCACTTGCAAATCCAACAAGATTCCCAAACCCACTATGATTTCACCTACAAAACACTTGTCTTTCCCTTAACCATGCATGCATGTGTGCCCCTTTAATCTAATGTTTTGATTTTTCTTTGTTTGCCTGCACATTTTCTTGAGTTCTCTTGAGTATCTGCCTTGTTGTTACAACAGACTTCACCGACTAATTCTTATATGACTGAGTGAATCTCCCTTGCATGCATGTGCTTTGTTCTGTTTAGGTATCCACTATTTTCCCAAGTGTATGCTCTCCCAAGCCACCTACACATACCTTCATATTCTCCTTTTCATCCCCTCCCTTACCCCCCCTCGAGAGTCTCGTCCATACTTCTTTGTTACTTTCTTCCCATGCACGTTGCTTGCTTTTGCATGTCGACCACACCAACGCACTCCTCGAGTGCAGGGGATGTAAAGGGCTCGCCCTATGCTCAGGAAACCCATACACATGTTAAATGCTTGTATCAATGTGTCCATTAATTCAACATGAAGATAGGTGGAAAATTAAATGCAGAATTCTAAGTTTGACAAATTCCCAAGCAACTCCTCCTTCTCACAATTTTGAATCCGTGTCCTTCCTCGACTTAATCATTTTTATATTTTTCATAATTATTTACAATGACAATTATACATAATAACATTTACATGAGGGGACAACCGAAAGGAATGTTACAGATAATGCACCTACCACAAAGAGCTATCCATTTGGTAGAATAAGGACATCAAAGCCTATGCCTTGATTACTACCTTTGTAAGCTGAGATGTGAATCATCACATAGTTTCAATGACAAATTCTTATGCTACAATGAAGAAATTGAAATCTTTATATGACTCACACTCAAAATTGGAAGTTGCTTAGTTGATGGTCAAACTCTTCAATCTTGGGTTGAAAGATGATGACCACTTGGCCCTAGCCTCATGGATCAGAGCCATCATGCATGATGTAGATGCCACTGGAGTTTAGATGGACATTCCTTTCACATCCTTTATCAAGGCCCTTTATCCTACATACTCTCACTACCTTGAATCTTTAACTTGGTATATTAACATATGCCCATATTTGTGTGGAAATTGACCTTAGCAAGGGCTTACTAGATAAGCTTATACTTTAAAGAAAATGCTATAGATGGGTAGGAAATGAATTATGGAGTGCCAATTTTATCGACAAGTAGGACATTTGTAAGATATATGTCCTTAAACACAAGCTTATCCTAAATGGAGAAGGGTTCATAAACAAAAAACAAAAGGGTGACAATCATTTGAGCTTAAATTGTTAGATAATGAAGAGGAACTAGTGTAGACAATTGATTGAATATATGTTGAAAATAATGATATTAATGGTTGCCCAAAAATGTAGGTCAAGAAAACAAAGCCATCTAAAGAATATAGAAAATGTTCAAAATTCCATGAAGGTGGTAGTTACTATGTTGAAGCCCCATTTGAGGGAATAGAGATAATACATGAATTTAATGATTTCGATAAGACATGGTTCTCCTTTAGATCATGGGCATCGACCATCCAATTTTTGATTTATTGGTTTTAAGGGTGCATCATACAATTAAAATGAAGAAAGGGAAAGAAGGTAGGATTGAGCATTCAACCTTCCACAAGAAAATCCATATTTTTCATTGAGAGCCAACACTTTATTAGCCCCACAATACTATCCACAAATAGTGATTTGCTCACATGTACATACTCTACTTAATCTCCCCACTAAATTGAACATATAACCTTCCATATTTGTCATTATTAAAAGCACTCAAACTATACAATGTTAATTATAGATATATGACCATATTTCTTGATATACAAAATTTACAATTTTTAACTAAACTATTTTTATTGCATAGCCATATAGATTGTTTATTATTATATAACCATTAAGTTTGTCTTTGACCAAAAATTGATGATAGTTTAACATTAGGGATTCGATTTTTATTATTTATTATTATTATTCAAATTTATTTATTTGTAAGGTGATTGGTTGAGGTCTTATTATGGGTTCTTTAGTAACTTCCATTTTTATTAGTTACTAATTTTATGTTGTTAGTTTTATTTAACTCTTTGATTTTTTTTCATGAATTATAAAATTTTCACAATATTTTCAAATTAAAGTTACTTATTATTATATAAAAATATATTTCAATAAATTTAATTATAAAAATGATATATATATATATATATATATATATATATATATATATATATATATATATATATATATATATATAATATATATATATATATATAAATAACACACACATAGATATATGTATGTTAATATAAACAATATTAGTTAATCAAATTTCTTAATTTTTGTGATGACATTCAATAATACAATATTCTATTAGTTGTTTTATTTTTGTGATGAAATATGTCTTTGTTATTTTTTATTATTATTTAATTAAGCTATATTTAAGCCCGAGCCTCATGTATTAGCTACTATGTAGCCCTTGTTACATAACCATTTAAATTAATTAAAAAAAATTATAACACACAATAATACTATTCTTTAAACTATATTTTATAAATTTTATCAAAATTAAAATAATAACATTAATAACATTAATCCTAACCATTAAAACTTTTGACAAATTTATTTATTAAAAAAATACATCCATAATAACAAGAATGAAACTACTAAATCAATTCCAAACACCAAAACTCAAAACCAAAATTAATAATGAATATTGTTCATTTTTATTTTTAAATCAATAAAAATTACCATTTAAATTTTTAAGAGTGATCATTTGCATATCTTGTTCTTACTTAATTATAACAATTTAAAATTAAAATTTACATTCTTACTTAATTATAACAATTAAAAATTAATAATATTAACTTTATAACCATTAAAAATTAATAATATTTAACTAAAATATTTTTATTAGTTTAAAATTTTAATTTTCATTTTTGCCATTGAAATTTCGCACAATAACCAGTTGCATTTTTTCACGTTCTGCGCGCATATACATATATATATTTACACTTCCTACTCATTACAATCCTATTATAACAAAATTTTCAAAATAAAAAATAAAATGATGCTTCACCAAAATCTGCAACCTGTACTGACACTCCAAAAGAAAAGAAAAACGATGAAAGAGAAGAGGGACAGGGGCAAACCATGCACAAATCGTTATTTATTATGCTATCGGAGATCTCTGCACTTTTCAAACCCTCGTAGGCCTTCGCAGGAATCGAACCTGAACTGGCGTGGAAGCTGAACTACATGTTTCCACCTGCACGCCCTATAGAGGACTGGGGGTCTCGGCGTCGAACTCTTCAGCGTCTTCGAATTCCTGCACGAATTCAGAGTTTTGTACAACATGGACGAGGACGACTTGCGGTGTAAAAGGTCGGATGGAAAACAATGGCGGTGCCACGCCATGGCCATGCCGGCGAAGACTCTCTGCGAGAAGCATTACCTTCAGTTAAAAAGGAGGACCGCCAAGGCAGCTCTTCGTGCCAAAGAGAAGAAGTTAAACAAAGCTCTCGAGGAGAAAAACGAATCATCGTTTCCCAAGCCCCCTGCACTGCATGCCTCTGCTATGCCCGTGGATGCACATCCCGCTCCAAAAATTTCTAAAGGTACCGCAATTTCTTTGAAATCCCTGCGGTTGGCGCTTAAATAAAACGAAAAAATTCTTAAAGGAATTGTTAAATGGATCAATTCTGTTTCTTTCGGTTAAATTATATGTCGTCCCTAAACACAGTTTAATGCTAACGAGAGTGAACGAAAAAAATTCTAAAAGGAATTGTTAAATGGATCAATTCTGTTTCTTTCGGTTAAATTATATGTCGTCCCTAAATACAGTTTAATGTTAACACGAGCGAACGCCCCACTGGTTGTCTGGTCAACAGGTCAACACAAGGCAAAAAATTCATATCTTGTCCTGTTAAGCTGTTTTTATTTACTTTGAAAATCTTGGATAATCTGATAAATATATTAACTTTCAGGAGTCGATCTTGTTACCACTACAAGGCGAATACCTACATCTAGCCACTGAAGAAATCCGTATGAATATTTTAAAAATCATATAAATTGAAAGTATAGTTGATTTGTAGTTGGGCCTTTGCATTTTGCAGAGCCTGGGAACACCAAAGTCTCAAAGATTTCTACGAAAAAGTCTCTTCAGGTGAGTTTAGTTTTGTTTTATCGACTATATTTTAGTAGCAGTTATATGTTGCATTTTTCATGCACTGCTTTTATCAAGCCAAGTCCTTGTGTGCTGTCTTTTATCAAACTAAGAATTACATTGCACATCATGTCAGGGACTCCGATACATGCGATTTAAATCATATTCTACAGCTCTTACAGTACTGCCTGATCCGCATTTAACAAATCTCGCTTTAAGATATTCTGCCCAAACTTGCTCTACATTGATGGAGAGTGCAAAGCAATGTTCCGCTAACTTTCTGGGAGGCAGGAACACGGAAATGCATTGGGGGAATTTTATGAAACATCTTAGGGGACGTCAAGTTTTTAGACATGGAGGACCCCACCTGAATTACTAAAAACTAAAATATATGAAAACTGAAACATAAATAATTGAAATCTTATACCTAACAATATTCCAACAACACACACCATTACACATAACATTAAAAATCATAAATGATACTTGCAGTGATATAACATAGCTTTATTATTATGATTTGCAAATAATTTATCACCATTGCATTTCTCATTATATTTAGAATATATAAATATAAGTTTTAAGATAAGTGATTTAAGAACATGTCAAATGACAAATAAACATCATTGCTTAAGGCAATGCCCGATTAGTCTCTGCGTCCAGTGGCTGCACGAAGGTATAAGGACAAACCATCGGAATGTTTAGAGTCCTTTGCTTTCTCAAGAGAATGCCATGGCATACTGACCAACCTGAGTTGTGCCTCATTAGTTCACTCCTTCTCATCTACTGGTGCGTTGGCTTTACATCCATTTTATTTTTTACTCAGTTTCTTTGTCTTTCTTTTTTCCTTCAAAACGATCGAATTTGGTCAAAAGGGAGCATGGGAGCATCTCATTTTTTTGAAGGGGACATTCTCTATCTTGTCTTCTTACATCCTCCTGAAAAGGGAATGTAAAGAAAGCCCCCATTCTTAAGTGCTGACATCTTTGGAGTGTGGGAAGTGCATACGCCACCCTCAAATGCACCATGTAACAATGGAGCAAAGTAGCCCAGACAAGTAGAGCCACTTTGAACATCCTAGTAAATCAGATGTCTTTTTTTTTTCAAATTGATTTGTATTACCTCAAAATATCAAAGTACATCATTCTTTTCATCACTAATAAGAATTGTACACAACAATATATTTACTACCTTCATGGTCTCAGATCCTAGGACTGTTCATGGGTTTTTCCTTTTTTTTTTTTCTTTCTTTCTTTTCTCTTATGGATGCTTATCCATTCCAAGGAGTTATCAGCAGCAAATGTATATGAGAGAATGGTGACATTTCCTTGAGACGGTTCCATTGCTGGAGGTACTGGCATATTTGTTGTTTCCTTGTCACTATCCGAGTGATCTGATTCGTGAGTATGTTTGTGCCCACTCATTTACAATGCTAAAATTTATGGCTGAGTCTCTTTCCTTTTCGGTTGAAGGATGAGCTTCCTTTGCTGAGGATTGAGATGGCTCTACATGAGGCTTAGCTGAGTTTGAAGTTGTTGATTTGGCAGTAGGTGACTTCTATTGCCGTGTGTTATCTTGCTTATGAACCATAATAGTCTTGGATCCTTTTGTTCCGTTTGGATCTTGCCATCCACGATCCTTTTTTTTAGCATCTGGGTGGGTCTAGGGCCCTTGCGAAAAAAGGACAAACATTATGAAGATGGACGAACTATTGACAAGTCCTGCAGGCTGCAATAGAAAGTAGTGTTTTCATAATCCACTGTTTGCGAATAAACCCTACCCCTCCACTTGAGATGGATTTTATCGGGCAACCCTTTACTGAGGTCCACTTCAACACATATGCGAACAAATGTGATAATTCCTTTTGCAAGCCTTTCAGTGTTTAATTTGATGAAGCGACCTAGTAAGTTTCCCACATCTTCTAAGATATCTAGATGTGACCAATGAATGGGTAGGTTAGGGAACCTTACCTAGACTGGGGTTGCCAGAGCCTTCATGGAAAGAGGAATAAAATCAGGAAACCATGGTTGAAAAGATAGATAAAAAACGGCCCCAAAACCAAGTTCCTTGATAAAAAACCTTTTGCTGGTCTTCCAAATTTTTGAAGAGCTCAACAAAGAAAACTTTTGAACAAAAATGCAACATTGTATTCTGAGACCAATTCTGGTGCTCCCACTCTTGAAGAGCAGATGTTGAGGGCCAAAAATTGTTGAAAATAGCAACAAGAAATGATAAAAATAGAATCCAAAAATTCCAGTTTAATTTGTCCTTGAATTAAACTGTGAATTAAAATTGAATTTTATTCTCATAGCAACTTGTAATAGTTAACTAGAGTGAGTTGACTTAGTTAACTTAGGAATTTCGAGTTGGAAGTCTTTCTGAAGTCATGTATATGTTCTCCCTATATTATAGGGGTCCAGGATGAGTTAAGTATGAGTTGTAATTAGTTAACTCAGTTTATTGAGTTAAGTCCAGTTAAATTAGTTCCAAACTGTTTAAGGAACTAATAGTGAGTTAACAGTCAGTTGGTGCACTAATGCATTAACTAGTGCTACTCCAGTTAACTGAAGATTCCCTCATCAGAAACTCATGCATGTCGATTTTGAGAAAGACCCAGTTGAGACTAGAGTGCAGGGACAATGTACTATTTTTTGTATAATTTTCTGAGTTGTACAGATGGTGCATGCAATCAGGAACTGAACCTAGAAGGGATTGTGTAGTTTTGTGTGCACTGATTTCCCTTTAAGATGGGCTAATAAGCCATAGGAATTGCGCAAGGCAATAGGGATTTGGAGAGTTGCAACCTTGGCTAAGTGTTGGCCAAGAGTTTGCTTGTGAGTTGGAGATTGATTTTACTGAGTGTTGGGATTGTTTTTGTGAGAACAAGCATTGTAATCTCATCTTGATTTTTTGATTTAATGCAATATAGATAGTGGGGTTTTGAGCTGTGGCTTTCCCCGGATATTTATTGTGTTATGTGCCATTGATTTATCTTCCTCTTGCTATTATTGTTTTCATCGATCTATTGGCTTCCATTGGTTGAAAGTAGAAGTAGATTCTTGTCTCTTGTTTTAGTAGATTGCATGAGCTTGTAAATCTACAGGATTTGTTACATGGTATCGGAGCTGAGAACAATATACTAGAGGAGATTTCGAAGTTTTGAGTTCAAGGTTACAGGTGAAATTCAAATTTGCAATACATACTTCAGGATTGACAGATGGCGTTCTACGGTTTGCGGCTCGAGTATGCCTTGGATGGCAGCTCAAATTATATAGCCTGGAAGGACAAGATGGAGGCCGTGTTGGAAGACAATGGCTTGAAGGAATTCATTGATTAGGACATTCCTAAGCCACCAGCATTGGATGCTCAGAATTTGGCCGAATGGAAGAAGTGTGTGGCAAGGGCGAGGCAGATAATCCTTGAGGGAGTTTGAGACCACATTGTCTCGAGTCTCCATGGGAAGGAAACTCCGCATGCTATGTGGAAAGCATTGAAGGACCTTTTTCAGAATAGTAGTGACCAAAGGAAGTTGGCACTGAAAGATAAACTTCAAAAAATCAAGATGGAGGCGAGCGACTCAATTCCAAATTACTTGACCAAGTTCACTCAATGTCGTGATGAACTTGGAAGTGTTGGAATCACAGTTGCCGAGGATGATATGGTGAGTCTTGCTCTTCTAGGACTCCCAAAGAGTTGGCATAGTTATCAGGACTTTGTCAATGGTCGGGAGAAGTTGCTAGATTGGGAACGACTGTGGTCGGATTTGATGTAGGAGGAGATAAGGAGGAACACCAGAGATGGGACCTCTTCCAAGGAAGTGGAAGAAGATTTTGCCTTAGCAAGTAAGGCAAAGAAGGCCAAGGGAAAGAAGTCCTAAGGCGAGGAGGGCGAAAAGAAGATGGACTTGACGAAAGTCAAGTGTTTTCACTGTCACGAGCACGGGCATTATGCCAAGAACTGCCCACAGAAGAAAGCAAGCAAGAATGAGCCGACAATAGCGGCAACAGGTGAAGCTCTAGTTTCACAATTCGAACTTGATTTCACTCTCATTGCATGCATGGTCGACACTGCCATGGGAGGAGTGTGATATCTTGATAGCGCTGCCTCATTCCATATGATAGGGAATAGAGATCTCTTTAGTTCTTTTGAGGAGAAAGACCTCAAGCAGAGCATAGAGTTTGGAGATGACGAGAGGTATAGAGCTACCGAGATCGGTACAATTACCTTTTAGAGGGAGTCTGGCTCCCCTCTCAGGATCACATATGTGATGTATGTTCTAGGACTAAAGAAGAATCTTGTTTTATGTGTTTTTTAGTAAGGGAAAGGTTTTCCTTAGACACATCACCACGGGACAGGTGAAACAGATCGGTGCATGGGTCAAGAACCTATATGCTCTTGAGGTTCAAGATGCATGTAAAGCTTTGAGGAGAAAGGCAAAGTTTAGTGACTTGGTGGTTGAGAGGGAGAGTAAATTACCTCTCAACATGCAACCCCTGAAGAAGCCTCAGAAGCAGTCTTAGATAATTGTGGAGCAGCCACAATTGGAGAAACTGAGAGGAGACCGAGTGGAGAGATCCACTCAAACAGAGAAGAAGCAGTCTCAGAAGCAGTGTCAGACAATTGTGGAGCAACCACAATTCGAGAAGCTGAGAGGAGATCGAGTGGAGACATCCACTCATGCAGAGACCTTCAGTAGGGGGAAATTTCGAGCCAAGTGGGTAGAGGGAGCATAAGCAGCCATACCTCCAGGTGTGAGGTGGGGCGATGTGAAGTGCTAGTCCCAAGAGGGCTGAAATTGGGCAGAGTCCATTGAGAGGTTTTATCTCATGGATCGTACCTTGCTACGGGAGCCCAAAGTACATAGTAGCGGGAGGAATCAGTGGGATTGATGTAGTCAGAGATCCAATCCTCCATGCTGTCTTCCCAAGTGAAAACAAGAATGATGTGTCTATCTCTCCCTCTTAATTAGGGAGGACATATCTATTCCAATAAAGGAATGCACTCATTCCTATGGAAAGAATGTACCTAAGCTCCCTCTTCACCTAGGAATTTTACTTCCAAGTTTCTACCAAGTAAGAAACTTGTTTCCATGCTCCCTCTTAATTAGAGACCCACAACAGCTCCTCAGGTGGAGATAATGGGACAACCAGCTGCTTGAAGAACTCCTCCTCACGATGTCATGAACTTCTTTTCGTTATCTAGGATTCTTCATGTTTGGGACTTCTTCATAGGGCACAAACCATCCATCACTTTCATCCATGAGTCAGTGATGTCATCATTGGAAAGTGATCCATCTGTTCATATCTGGCCTTCCTTCATGCCATGCTGCCTTCTTCATGCCATGTTTCCATAAGGATATTTCATCCTACTACATGGGCATCGATGGTGGAATATATCCATAGATCTTCCTTTGGCAGCCTTGTATAAGCCCATCCAGATATTTGTTCAAAAATAAGAAATGAACACTTAAATAAAAGATTATCTTTGTGATGGTCTTTCATCATGACATCTTCTAGTTTGCATCAACATCCTGCATACATATCGACACATCTCCTAAAGATATATATTGTCAAGGGTCGCTTTCTTTTTCAAACTCCATCAGAGTCTTCATATCTTTCATGGATATATCCTAGTCAAATCTTCTTGGTCTTTGGATGTTGATTTCCTTTTTCCATGGTTGCATATCCATGATCTCTTCCTTCCTTTCTTCACACGCATCATTCTTAGGAACTTCCAATCAGAGTTCCTCCAATTAATGTCAACTACCTCATATTTCATATGAGGACATATTTTGTTGATTTCATCTAGTGCATGTGTGACCCATGCATTTTGGGATTCCTTCAAGGGAGGAGATCCTTCCTTTTGATTATGCTCTCAAGATAAAGCATATCCATGTTACCTGCAACCATATGACATGTCACATGACTCTTCAATATCGAATACAAGCATACATACCTCATTTTCCTTTGGGTCATCTAGACTTCCTGTAACAGTTTCCTTGATTGAAAAGAGCTTCAATCCCTTGATCCGCTTCACCTTTTATGTCATCATACCATCAACCCGTGAATTCCACAAGTTTGGAATTCATGATGACACACTTGCTTCCCTTCTTGATCGGTGAACCTTTAGATGAAGATTCCATCAGAGAATCTTGAGGATCTAGATTATCCCCATCCAACAAACGTTTCCTTTTGACAGATGTATGGTGAGCCTAGTTTTGGATGACCTTTTTGTTTTCCAATGAGATCCCCAAGGGCTATATCATTGGCTTCCATAGATTCTAACCATCTTTCATGCTTCTCTATGATGATGTCTTGAGCAATGTTGCACGAAGCGCCCCCCTCGGTTCCAAGCCTGGAAGCGCGTCCCGTGCGGAAGCGTCTAGGAAGCTTCGGCGGAAGCGCGCTTCCGCCTGATTTTGCCGCTTCCTGGAATTTTCCGAAGCGTGGCTTGGAAGCGCGCTTCGTACGGTGCTTCGGAGGGCAAAGCGTATGCTTCCGGAAAAAGCACCGCACAGCTTAAAAAAATCGATTTTTTTTTTTTTTGTTGGTGAGTTTGCTTGTTGGGGGTGGGTCCACCTTGGGTTAGGGTGAGGAATGAAGGCAAAAAAAATATAAAAAAATATAAATATAGTAGACTCTCCCTCATGGTAATGTTAAATTCTTAAAGTAAAAGGACATTCTCCTTTATTTTTCATTTTCATCCTTTTACTTAAATTTTTAACATTACCATGAAATGACTGAAGATGTTTGAGAGTGGTTCCAGCCTCATTGGATTTGATATGGAGAAAATAGAATTTCATATCCTATTCAAAATTCAGCAGACTTAACAGTTTTCAGGAATTCAGGATCAATGGGATTGTGGCATTTCATTAGATTATATCAAGTATGAAGGTATGCGATTAGCATTTAATCAAGAGCACCAAGCCCTATATGTACCCTAGTGTTGGTGGTGTTAATTGTTGAACTCCTTTGTCATGCCCTTAGCAAAAAATTACCTTTCAATCAAGTCAAAATCATCGATCAAGCATGTTAAGCTTTTTCTACCATATTTTAAGTCTTGAATTAGGTAGTTTGATCAAAATTGGGCAATGTTGACTAATATCCCTAGACAATCGAGGTAGAGGCAAAGGCTAGACAAGAGGAGAAGAATCTAGATTCTAGATGGTTGATGCATCTAAATGGTTGATGCTCGAATAATTAATCATTAATGTACAATGGATGCTATATCTATCTTGATTTATGCAAAAATATGCATGTTTTCATGTCTTCTACAACTAATTTGGTATTTGGGATGTTTGTTTTGAGTATAAATGCAATAATATATATATATATATATATATATATATATAGCAGATGCTTCCGCAGATGCTTCGCTTCCTAGATTTTTGGAAAATGACGCTTCCGTGTCCCCGCTTCCAAAAAACGTCCCCGCTTCGTGCAACATTGGTCTTGAGCTCTTGCTTTCAATACATCTATGATGCCTTGATGTATCCCATTATTTTACTTAGTGAATCATGATAGCCATATCTTACAACAGAAGACTTAGGAACTTCAAAAAAACTTATGTGAGGAAGACTATCTCAGTAATAGAGATCTCTTACTTCCTCTTTCTTGGACTTCTTCTTTTCAACTTCCTCTACTTCTTTGGTGATATGGGCTTCTTCTCTTCCTCTTTTGTTATTGTCCTTCTTGGTCTTAGGACAATCTCTTTTGTAGTGTCCATATTCTTGACACCCATAGCATTGGATCTTAGCCATGTCCCTTTTCTTTTTTCGAGAATTAGACTTCCCAAATTTTCCTTTTCTTCTTGTCATTGTAGCATAAACTTGATTTTACTCACCTGTTCCCACATCAGATTTTGGCCTTTAGTCTAGATTCCTCAATCTTGCACAGTGACATAGATCCTGGAATGGAGTAACTTCTTTCTTCCCATAAATAGTTGAAGTAAAGTTACCCCACTCCTCTGGTAGTGCATTTAATACAACTGTAGTCATTTCTCTATCAGAGATAACTTCTCCCAGATCTTGTAGTTGATCCCAGATTTCAGATATACTCATAAAGTATGAGGCTATCCATCTTCCCTTGACATCTTCAACTTGTAGAGTTCTTGCCTTAATGAGATGACTTCTCCAACAGTGCATACAGAATACAACTCTACCAGTTTGTCATAGATTTCTTTTGAAGTTTCGAGTTTGGATGCATATGGGATGAGGGGATCCTTGATGGATTATATGAGAATACTTTGAGCCCTAACATCCCCTTTCATATACTTTGCAAGAGCGTGAGCATCTTCCTTTGTTGGTTTAGTGATAGATCCCTTGACATGTTCCATAACCTCATTTTCAATGAGATTCAGATCTGTCCTTTTCTTCCATGCAAGATAGTTTGTAGCCCCAACCAATTTGTTGCTTTCCTTGCAAAAATACATTTTGACAGATTCATATGTGGACATAAATATACTTACTTGATAGGATGCTCCTTATCCTTTGCTGCTCCCTCGATGTTGATGATGATATAGATAATAGAAAACTTCTCCTTGATGAAGATAGTTTTCTTCAATAATGATCCTTCCTCTTTGTAGATACTTTTTTGTAGACTTCTTTGATCTAGGGTTATGATGCTTCCTTCGTAGATCTTGACTTCAAGATGATCTTTGCTTTGATGCCTTCCTCGAGATTTGATCCTTGAGTGTCCCTTGATAAGATGCTTTTCCTTGATTTAGTCACCTTAACTCTGATACCATGTTGAGAAATCTAGGGCATCAAGGTTGAATCATTTATCTTCTATTAGTAACTGCTTGTGAATGCTTTTTACTTCTTGATTAGGATCTTCTTTTAATTATGTTACTATAATTTTATTCTTCATCAAACAACTACCAATGCACAAACCATGAAGAGACAAAAGACACAAAATATAGGCTATCAGCCAGAGCCGAAACCTCTCACTCTTGAGAGGAAAACTCGAACAAATTCTTCTTCTTATAGAGATTACAATTGACGAATACCAAGACCAAGACCCTTGACCTATTTGCCACTCCAAGACCAAGCCACAAGTTCTTTCTCTTTGTTGCTTTTCTCCCTTGCACAAGTCAATGCAAGTCAAACTTTTCCTTCTTCTGCACTTCTCAGCTATCTTGAAACTTTGGCCTCTTTTCCACAGATTTGCACCTCGTACTGCTGTAATACCACACATGTGAGGAGTAGAGACAAGTTTGGAGGTGATTCCTTCCTTTGCTATACTTGGAAGCTTCTCTAGATGAACTCGGCCAACAATAGGACAGATTTAGAGATCCTTTTCTTGTCCTTTATTACAACAGATGTACCCATTGCAAAAACCCTAGTTTCTGCCACATGTGTGAAGTTGTTTGCGCAAGAAAACGTCCCAAACCAATGCCAAAAGACCTTGTTGCTCCTTTCCTCCTCCTTGTTGGTTATAAGGCTTCTTTGATGACCTTTTCGCACTTCCTTCAACTGCATACCTTGACTGAAAATCTTTGCTCTTAAATGAGGCCGAGTGGGGCCTATTTATAATTGTTTGCCATGCTAATTAGCTGTCATGACATGTCGCTGAGCCGACATGTTCTTTGGTGAAGATATTATTATCCTTCTTGAAGCCGACTTGTAGGGGGAGACTTTGCTTGGTCTTGGAGGGCCTTTCTATACATTTAATGACTCTTATAAAAGTATAACATGCCCAAGAAGGGTCCTTCATACATGACATTGACTCTCTTTGAATTTATGACCAATCCTAAGGGCTCACAATGGGAGCCATTACTAAAAATAAAATTCCTTGCTCATGAAACCCATGAGACAAGCATTACAAAGATAATTTTATTTTTCTTCTTTACATCAATTACATAAAATCACATTTACACATGTCATTATGAAGACCGAACCTAGTTACATTTTTCAACAGTTTTGCTTGGACATCGAAGGGCACCCCTTGATTATCATTCATGGAGCCCTTTTCTTCATCATAACACTTTCATGACTTATTTAGGCTGTCTAACGACCCTCCTACCCCATTGTTCCATCATTTCGGCTAGCTTTGGATGGCTTATCTTTCACTTTTGAGCTATTTGGTAGGCTTGTCACCAAAGACATATTATTTTTGCACATTAAAATATTATTAAGGGCATTACTAGGCTAATTTGAACTTGAGGAGGCTCATATAAATAGAGCTAATACTCAATTCTTTTTAATCATCATCACTTGAACTTGGATATCTCTTCTTGAGAATTTTGCACTTCTTTCTTGTTTGTTTATTAGAGATCTCTCGTTGCATTTCAATATTTTTGGAACTGAAATTTTGTTCTCTCTGTTAGAAAATCGGAAAGGCAGAAATATTTTTTTATGTTGATAATTTCTTGTGATATTCTTATGTTCTTCTTTATCTTTGTTTCATCAAGCAATAATCAAAAGCAAATCATGAAGATTAGGGACACCAGATGTAGGCGGATAGCCAGGGCTAAAAGCCGTATATAGGGGAAAACCCAGTCAAAAACTCTTCCTTCAATAATTCAAATTGAGATGGACCACGACCCTAGACCAATAGACTTTCCTCCTCCACCAAGTCAACCTTCCAAGATGATATAGTAGTCTCTTCTTATCCAGCAACTCTAGTCCAACAACAATCTAGAAATTCGACTTCCCAATTGCAGAATTTCGACCTCCAGCAACAGAATATCAGCCTCCTAGTTACTGCAGAATTTCGACCCCCTTCCAACAGCTGCACAACTTCATACGTGTGGGAAAGAGAGAAAATTTCGACTTCTTTTGCTTGTGGGAGACCTCCTTCTCCTTAGCTATCCTTCTTCCTCTTCTTTCTTGAAATTTGCACTTTTTCTAGTCCCAAAAGTTGTAGATCAAACTTGTTGAGTGAGTGACAAATGTGGTCGAGTTGCTGCCTTTATATAGTGATTATGCTACCCAATTTTAGGCCGACTTGTTGAGTTTTGAGGCCGACTTGGTGGAGGAGGCCTATAAGACTAATTTTAATATAAAATAAATTTGTTTCTTTGACAAATAATTCCCAAGAAGGGTTCTTTACATTATGACATGGACAAGTCCACTTGACACAAACCCTAGAACCCCGCAATGGAAGCTTTGACCTAAAAAATAATTGATCCAATATAATGGAGGCTTTGACCTAAAAAATAATTGATCCAATACAATCAAATACTTTAGACATAAAATACCCAAACTTAGTTAGGAGACATATACTTCTAAACTTCAACTTCTTTGCCAGGGTTTTGTTACAAACCCTAGACTACAACTTAAACCAACTTAGATCAATCTCATTCTATCTAGGGCCTTAATATTATTTTCAGAGATATATGACAAACTCTACTATGATCCATTACAAACCCTAGATCCATCTTAGAGACACAAAGGTTTTTTGCAAACCCTAGACTAAATCATATCGAAAACAATATCATCATGTCTTAGAATATCAATCTCTACTAAGGCTTTGTTACAAAGCCTAGAATTTACATGAGCAACAACAATTAGGTTATCATACTCGTATATACATATCTTGGATGCATTTCTCATTAATATTTACTAGGTAAACCTCAGACAATACATCAAAGTTAGATGTACAACAATTTATTTAGATTAGGGTTTTTGGTCATACAAACGAATATACACCTAGGGTTTTATCCTTAGAATCTCACTATAGGCATTACAAAGGTTTTGATTATAAACCCTAATTTACCAAACTGTAAAGGTCTAGGGCTTCATTTAAACATTAGCAACAAACCCTAAAAGAGTAGGGTTTTTATTGTAACAATACCAAGACTTTAAACAAGAGAATAAGATTTCTAGACTTCATCATTAACCCTAAGTTGACTAGGGTTTCATAACTATAGACATACCATTAGGTTAGGGTTTTATAGAGAACCTTTTAGGGTTCCACACAAATGATAAAAAATATAACGAGGGTAGATTCAATCTAATGATTAATCACCCAAACAAGAATTTCTTACGATTCAAAACCCTAAACATAACAATGTTAGTAATGTAGAACAAAATTTAAAGGAAGAATGATCGTACCTTTATATGAAGAGAACTTTGTAACATAGCTTATATGCTAAGACATACCTTGGGTTGTTTTCTGAACAAACCTTATAAGACATCAATGCTTGAAGGGCTTCAATAGAACTTCTTTAATGCTTCAAGTCTATCCTTTGAGGTCTACTCCATAACCCTTGAGCAATTAGCAAGCTTTCCTAGCCAAGGACAAATATAAAGAGAAAGGTTATTAGCATATAATACAAACACATCTTGATAAGAGAGGGAAACCAAACATAAAATATAAGACAAGGAGTAAGATACTTATCTTTGGTAAAATGGTGAGGGCTCCCTCTTAATCCAATCTTGAGGGATACCTACGACAAAGGAGGATATTTGTAAGGGAGGACTTAGTAGTATAAGTCCTTGACTTCCGATTCTTCTTCAGTCTTATTCTTCTTAGATGGAGCTTCATCAATGACATTTGCTTGATCCCTATTTCTTTTCTTATTTCTTGGATTCTCAGGACAATGACTCTGGCAATGTCTCATCTTGTGGCAATTATAACATTCAACCCTGGATATGTCCATTTTCTTCTTTGGTCCTTTGAACTTATTGACGGTTCCCTTCTTTTTAGATGAGTAGAGTAAGCGTTCGAGGTGTTTTATTCTTCATTCTACTTTTTGTTGTTTACCATCGATATTGTGGCTTCTTATTGACTACATGCATTCCACATTTGTTCAAATGTTGGCATATCCTTCCAACTGTTGAGTCTTGATGCAAAGGCACTCCAAGATTTAGGTAGTCCTAGAAGGGCAGAAATTAAGAGTTCCTTTTTTGGGACAACTTCATCTATTGGTTGGAGTTCTTCCATGATTATAGATATCCTTATAAAGTATGATGAAACATGATCATCATTTGTCATCTTAACAGTTCTTAGTTCATTCTTGAGACTTGCTATTTGACCAATGTTCTTGACTGTGAATAACTTGGAGAGAGCCTCATACATTTCTTGAGTAGAATTTATGTTTGATATGTATGGAATTAAGTTATCCTCAAATCCATCCACTATTAGATTCATAGCCACGATTTCAAGTTCTCTAAACTTTACTTTATCTACATTACTTTATTCATCAGTAGGCTTCTTGACTTTTCCTTGAACAAGATCTAAAACTTTATTCTTTTTGAGAATGAGATCTATTCTCTTTTTCCAGGTCTTGTATGTTGAAAAGTGTAACTAGGTTCGGTCTTCATAATGACATGTAATTATGATTTTATGTAAAAGATGTAAAGAAGAAAAATAAATTATTGTAATGCTTGCATCATGGGTTGCATGAGCAAGAGATTTTATTTTTAGTTAAGGCTCCCTTTGTGAGCCCTTAGGGATTTTGTCATCTTGTCATAAAAGTCTAAAGAGTCATTGTCATGTATTGAAAGCATGTTACACATTGTAAAAGGTCAAATTTGTCTTGTAAGTCACCCTCCAAGACCTTGTCACTAGCCCTCACTCAAGTTGGCTTACAAAGGAAGGATAAATCTAGAAGATGAAGTTGGCCACCTCCAAGGGATCATGTCGGCCTAATTGTCATGGACAAAGGACTATATATAACAGTGCTTAGCCTCATTTGGAACACATTAATTCGGTGAAGCAAGTGTGAAAATTTATGAATCTACACATAAAAAATCCTACTGCAATCACTGTTTTATCATCTCCTACATGTTCTTTACATTCAATAAGTTATTTAATTACTTAAACAACGATGAAAACACTATTGCAGCCTACACATACATACAGATCATGAACTGAAATAAACTGAGACAATTGCACAAGGGACACCGTTATTTTTGGACAGTCGTCCTCGGAAAAACCCAATGCGGAAAATCGGTGCAACATATAGAGGGTGTGTATTATTAAGCAGATTCGTGAATACAACTAGGGTGCCAGAAATTTCTCACCCAACAGAGAATATCCTTGGCAGTGGTACCTCTATCCAGAGACAGATTCCGACAAACCAACAACTGAATGATCAACCCCACAGTGACTCTCACTGTTCCTTGCGCTGGGCAGCGAAAGCTGCTCCAAGCACTGCTCAGGAACTGCATCACCCTCTCCCCGTTGATTTGCTCTCAGTCTGCCCCACAGAATCTCCCCAGCGCTGCCTCTGAAGCCCAGCGTCAAACTCTATGACCCTCTACACTGCCTGCATCAGCCTCTACGACCTTTTGCGTCCTTTGCGTCAGCTCCTGCTGCCTCTTGTTAGCCTCTCTCATAAAACAATAATAAATCCAAAAATAAATAAATAAATTAAATATTCCAAGTTAGGAATTTGTGCCTAACTCTTGGGTTGTTCCTCTAAGATAGGAGTTAATTTAGGTAACTCCTATATTGGTGTGTGTCTGGTGAGAAATTATCTCAACCAAAAGTGTCTAAGATAGCACGCACTATCTTGAGAACACTGTCTCTCATCTATTTATTTGTAACACTATATTCAATTATTTTAATGAATGAGAATGTATGAAAATGAGAGACAGAATATACCTTTTCCGCCTATATTTTTGTCTAGTTTAGTATCTATAGTTATTGCAATATGTTTCTGAGTTGTTTTAATATGTATTATGTGGTATCAGAGCTGAAAGATGCCTGTTCTGCATTTTGTTTGAATCTGCAAGTATATTGCTCTGGAAATTGCAGGAAGATGAATTCATTTGGAGTCTAAGTTGCTGGCGAAGACAAATTAGGCAACGTAGGAGATAATTGCCGCTGGGTATTGAAGCAAGGATGGATAGATGGACAGCGTTAGGAGGATTGGCAGCAAGCTTGGTAGCACTAATTATGTGATCTATCCTCTATTAAGTGTAGCCCAGATTTGATGCAATTCTATTTTGTCAACATAAGGCAGAAAGAAACACACTATTTTTTTCTGAATTGACTTGGGAGAATTATCAGAGCCAGAACCTGAACTTGAACTTGAAGATGATGCAGACGCAGATAGCAGTAATTTTTTTCTGAATTGACTTGGGAGAATTATCAGAGCCAGAACCTGAACTTGAACTTGAAGATGATGCAGACGCAGATAGAATTATTGCTGTTGGTATTTGGTAAAGTGACCCCGTCTTAGTTGCAGTGTTATTGTATAATTCTAAGTCTGAAAGTGGTCTGCGGTGAGGCCCTGATGGTGTCCAAGCGTGGCTGGAGACATGCACAAGCACGTTGTCTGTCCATTCTGTCACTGTAAATATGGTTTTATTGTTGTGTGATTTTTCTGTATGGATTGTGTGGTATAATGCAAAAGAATTGGCCCTAAACTATGTGTAAGAGTTTCAGCAATCATCCCAGATAAATTCCAAAGAGAGAATACCTGAGGAAGCCATGAAGCTGAAGCTTTTTCCATCAATATTTTGTGTCTGGTTTATTATGTGTGCTTTATATATTTCTATGAGTTAATTTCATTTTCAATATGTGGTATCAGAGCTTTGAGGTAAGGATTCGGCTATGCCAAGGGTATTCCTGTGCTGTGAAATTGTGGAGCAGATTTGTGCAGCGTGTGCCACTGTTGGTCGATCTGACTTCCTCGCATTCTGCATTCAGCTTGCGTGCGGCTTGGTAGCCATCAGGCGAGAAGACGGATGCATCTGAGACGATCTCGGCGGATCTATGTCATCGGGTCGTGTTGGTATTGCTGTTGCGGGCCATATGAGTTTGGGAGAAGCGGTGATATATTTTGGGCGTTGAATTGAGTGAAAGGAGTCTACCTGTTGTGTGTGAAGTATTTAGCATGATTTAAGGCTGAGTCAAATCGGTGAGGAGCAACTGCCGAATAAGGATCTTAGTCATTCAGGTTGAAATACTGGTGCAGCGACCTGGCGGAAGAATCAGTTTGATGGGGCGTGTTCAGCTAAAGAGTACCGAACGCCAATCGAGTTGAAAATGATCGAAACTTATTGTTTTCTAGCACATTATTTGAATTCGATTATTTTTAGTTCAAATCTTGTCTTATTTGCATTGCAGTCGGACCAGACTATGTGTGTCTATCCATCTGTGGTTGAACGGTTGAGCTGACTGGTGTAGACTGAGATTCAAAAGAGATCGCAGTGTTGAAAGAATCAACGTTGATCAAGTTTAATGGAAAAACCCAAAAACTTCCTACCATTATTCTTGTCTTTTGTATTGCTTCATGAAGTTGAATTTGTCATCTGTAGGCACGAACGCTCATGGGACTTTTCCAGAAGTTTATTACGCTGAGAATTGGAGCAGAAAAGATCTACGGATCCTGTGTAAAGAGTGTTCAGCAGAGCCATCGTGAGAAGTCGTAAAGTATATTTTTTTTTGTGTGTGTGTGTGTGTGACGAGTACGGAGCTTTCTCTATACATAACAGAAATTGCATATCTTGCAAATAAGCCCCCAAGAGAATGAGCTAAAAATGAAATTCTCTTCAAGTTGGGTGTTTTCCAAATCATTTGCTGTACCTCCTCTGCCAAACGTCTCCCAGCTACTTCAATTCCGTGCAATGTTTGAGTGTAGGAGTTCGCTGCACTAGCATATCAGAAAAATCCATTTCCAAGGCGCCTTTTCAGCTCAGCTTCTACATATTTCCAGTCACTTGGGCTTGCCATAATTCCATGAACAAGGACTAGTAGATGATCAGGTGTAATGTCCACACTCGCTCCATTCATTTCTCATTGGCATGTGGTGAAAAGCATCCACGCAAACAAGTGAATGCGTTAAAAAATAAAATTGGTGTTGTACATATGTAATTCCTTCCTTTTTTTTAAGGTGTGTTTTGAATTTTCTGTTGACCTTTTAGAAAAAGAGATTAGTTCACTTTTAAAGTGAATCCATTCACTTTTTAGTTTACCTTATAAATAATTTCATAAAATTCTATTCAATGGGAGTTTAAAAGAAATTATTGGAGTGATAAGGTGTGTTTTTTATTTTGAGTGATAGGTGAGTGGAATAATAAAGGTATATTTTTTAAATGAGTGATTTTTAGGAGAGATAAGGAGTGGATAAAATTATTTATTTGTAATGGAGAAATAAGGAGTATATTTTGTAATTTTTGGAGTTATAAGTATTTTTGTATTTGGAGTGATAAGTAAATTTTTTTTTAGAGAAAAGTCAATCATATACTCCAAAGTAATATTTTATTTTGAGAGAGATTTTGAGAGATTGAGTCAGTGTAGGCAATTTTTGAAGACAAGTTGCTTCAAGCATTTGTGAGCTTGACATTCTCATTGCTTGAGAAGTTGAAGAATGATGTACTCCAGTAATTAATAAAAACATATCTATTTGTGGTGTTGATTGTGTCTTAGATCCGCCCGAAATTGAATAAGGGGATCTTAGGTACACGAAGAGTGTGTTGATGATGTGCATGCTTCATGTTGTTGCTTATGATTTGTGTCTAGTTTTGACACATAAATGATCTCATTTAACACACATAAAGTTCAATGCAAGCAAGCACAACACTTGCAACAAAATAGCTTCAAGGAAGGATAATTAAGCTCAACACATGCATTTGCGTCACTACAACAAATAATCAAAGTTTTCAACATCGGCATTTTACCTCAACAAACAAATTCACTCAATACAATCAAGTTCATGAATCTGCAAACTCCAGCATTTCAAAGCAAAGTCTACATCACTACAATCAAGTTAATGAATATGTAAACTTCAACGTTTCAGAGCACAGTGTACATCAACATTGTTGAACTTGTAATCAAACTCAAATCACATTGAATTGTAAGGGTGCATTCTCGGTTGAAACCGACACCCACGTTTTGATTTGATCAGAAGCCAAGCACGTCAATTCTCTTCAACTTAGTCAAATTAAGACAAGTGAATTCCTTGTTTTATGTGAGTCATTAAAACCATTATAAGCTTTTTTGGGTGCATTTTCGACAGTGTTCGACACCCTTCCTTTAAGCAGAATCTAGTGAATGCACGAATTTTAATTCTAAAGCAAACAAGAAACAAGTTCACATCTCCTGCAAGCGAGTGTGAGTATTCATTCAAGCAATTTGCGTCAAAAGAGTACAAAGTTCAAACCTTCAAGCGAGCCAGAGTGAAGTTCATTGCAGCAACCATCAAAGCAACCAAACACGTTCAAATCTAACACCAATCAAGCAAGTTGAGATTGACATCAAGCGAGCGTGGCTATTCCTTCATGTGAGCGTAAAGTCATCAAGTAAGGCAAGTGAGCATTCATGCAAATACGATCATCATCAAGCGAGCATGAATTCCAGAGTTTAAGCAAGAATTCTAGAGTTCCCAGCAAGTGCAATAAGCAACAAATCAAGCGAGCGTGCCATTCAAGTCCCATAGCAAGCGAGCCTGTCATTCAAATAACAAAATCAAGTGGAACAGTTCAAAGCACGACATCTACAACAAGAGAGCCTGATTTCAAGAGAGCAAGTTCAGATGGCGCAACATATTCAGTTGTTACACATTCTTCACAGTTTGATCATCTCCAGTGATGAAGACATGGTGCACATCAGCAAAGAAACTCTTGTTGATCTTTCACGACATCTTCAACAAACACATGAAACCATTGAGTTTCTTCAACTAGAGTCGCAACTACAAAGAGATGAGCTGCAACAAAAGAGTGCTTCTTCCCGGTCATTCAACCATACAGATGAAGATAAAGATGTTGATTCCAAATCACTCATCCAAACAACTTCAAGTGTCGAAGTTGTTCATGATCAAATTCAAATTTCTTCCAAACCCATCATCAAGCCTTGGGAAGAGATTCAAAATAACAAGAATCGACGAGGATTAGGATATGTCACTGATGACACCAACTTACATATCCCAGATTATTCCAAGCCAATTAAGTTTGTGAGTGCAGGATTTCTTGAGCAACTCACCTCAGTAGGTTCTGAGAAAATTGCAGACAAACAGAATTGCACGCAACCTGAAGTTAATGTCCAACCGAAATGTTCTCATTGTCAAAGAACCGGTCATATGGAAGATAAGTGTTTTGATCTCCATCCTTGTTGCCATTGTGGCAAGCCCAATCATTCCTTAGAAAAATGTAGCAACCAACAAAAATCAGCCAGATTGAAGATACATTATGAATGGATCGATCCTTGGGAATGGTCATCCACAGTCAAACGGTTATCTCAGTTCTACAACCGACTACAATCACACATAGTGCAGCCAACAGTGAACCGATGATGGTACTCTCATGCAATTGAATGAGGGAGTACAACAGTGAAACTCTCCTACACCTGAAGGGGGGGAGTTCAGATATATTTTGGAGAAGATTGTCTCTCCTTTCAGCTGACAAAGGGGGGAAAATGTCAATGAAATTGACAAGTGGTTGTCAGACTGAAAGTCTCGACAACATCAGCGAAGCAGCCAGTGGGCATCTTCATCAGCCAGTGGGCATTTGTCATCAGCAGTGAGCATCAGCAAATTCGCCAGTGGGCGATCGATAGCCAAAGCAGCAGTGAGCATCAGCAAATTCGCCAGTGGGCAATCGATAGCCAAAGCAGCAGTGAGCAGCTTTCATCATAGCAAAAGCAACATTGAGTTGTTTTTCGACATCTTCAGCCAATGGGCGATCATCATCAGCAAATACGCCAGTGGGCGTTGTGTCAGTGGATAACGGATGCTGTTTTCAAGCAAAGGACAGTTGGATCCTTTCGCGGCTTGGCACATGATGGAGTTGTCAGGTGTCCTTTTGAGATGAATCAGCCATGCAGCTGACTCACTCTCTTCATATTGCAGTTTCTTCAGCATCTAGATTTGGCAGTTTTTTCAGGCAATCTTTTTGAGGATCAACATGAGAACTTGGAAGATGGTTCCTCGTTCTTATTTTGGATTTATCATTGAAGGGGGGAATGTTAGCCTCTCTCATAAAACAATAATAAATCGAAAAATAAATAAATTAATTAAATATTCCAAGTTAGGAATTTGTGCCTAACTCTTGGGTTGTTCCTCTAAGATAGGAGTTAATTTAGGTAACTCCTATATTGGTGTGTGTCTGGTGAGAAATTATCTCAACCAAAGGAGAAATTATCTCAACCAAAAGTGTCTAAGATAGCACGCACTATCTTGAGAACACTGTCTCTCATCTATTTATTTGTAACACTATTCAATTATTTTAATGAATGAGAATGTATGAAAATGAGAGACAGAATATACCTTTTCCGCCTATATTTTTGTCTAGTTTAGTATCTATAGTTACTGCAATATGTTTCTGAGTTGTTTTAATATGTATTACCTCTGCGTCAACCCTTGTAGGGTTTGCTATCTCTCCGGCACTGCGCTGCATCTCTGCTATGTATTCTTCAGCCTCGGATGGAAATACTTTGCTGAACTGCCCCTCATTGCAACTCATCACTAACTCAATTTCCTCAACAAACCTCGCCCCAAAAAATCGAATTCTTGATCTCTCTTGGTGTGTCTCCAACTAACCCTCAAGCCTACTCTTATACTTTTCCTATTGACGATTCAACGGCCGAGATTAAGTCCCTAATCAATGACTCAGATTAGAACTGGCTTGATCCTCGTCACTAGAACTTTCTCACCCATTTTATATTAATACACATTAATATTTTTATTTTCTTAAGTTTAGACTTAGGGACCCATTAAAAATATTAATTATTTTAATATCTCTTCATCCGGGTGGAATTTCTCCAAACGATTTCTGGGTCTCAGAGATCTCATGTGCCTTAGCCTCTCACCAAATTTCATGGCTAGAGCACATCCGATGCTACCAAAAATCAACGGCAAGTCTCTAATAAAAGGTGCGAAAGTCATACTAGAAGGTGCCTCAAGATCAGCGAAGGAAGAAGAGAAGAGAGCGAAGGAAGTGACATCATTGTGCACTGTTTTTGGGCTAGTTTACCCTCAAACGTGCAAGGGTTGCATGTCCGAAGTTGGCAAGGATAGATCGAAGGTTGCAATCATACAAAAGTGATCTTGTTTGGGTAGAAAACTTCGCTGAAGGAAGTCGAGTAAGAGAGAGAAAAGAGTCTCCCTCTTGAGGAGACTATTCAAGAAGAAAATTTGATCTAGGGTTTCTGTTGTAAAGAAAAAGGATTGCAGACCTTTAAGAAGAGGCCGAAATTCTGGAGGAATCCGAGAAGGAGAAGAGGAAGAGCAACGTTGAAGAGGAGCCCTGTGTCTTGGTCTTGGGAGGGCTCTAGTGTCAAGGGTCTTTGTCATGGTCTTGGTATTTGTCAATTGAAGGTTCTATAAGAAGAATTTGTTTGGGTTTTCCTCCTCAAAGAGAGAGGTTTTGGCCCTGGTTGACAACCTACATACTGTGTCTCTTGTCTATTTATTGTTCATGATTTGGTAATTGTCTTGATGAAAAGAACACAATAATAACTCAAGAAGAGAAGATCGTAATCAAGAAGTAAAAAGACTATCATAAGCAATTATCATAAGTAGAGAAATCACCTATCTATTGATGCCCTAGATTTCTCAACACTATAGTTGGAGGCCCTTTCTAATTTATTTTCTCGCTTCATTGAGTTTGTAGTTGTTCCTTAGATGGTAGACTTATCTCCTTATATGATCCTCTTTAATGACCTTTCCTTGATCCTTTTCTTCAATAGATCTTCAACCTGCCTTTTTCTTCCTTCTTTCACCTTAGCTCTCATACCATGTTAGAAAATCAGAAAGGCAGAAATATTTTCTTATGTTGATAATTTCTTGTGACATTCTTATGTTCTTAATAACTTTCTTATGTTCTTCTTTATCTTTGTTTCATCAAGCAATTATCAAAAGGAAATCATGAAGATCAAGGACACGAAATGTATGAGGACAGTTAGGGCTAAAACCCCCAGTCAAGAACTCTTCCTTCAGTAATTCAGGTTGAGATGGTCCAAGACCCTAGACCAACAGACTTTCCTCCTCCACCAAGTCAACCTTCCAAGATGATATAGTAGTCTCTTCTTATCCAACAGCTCCAGTCCAACAACAATATGGAAATTTGACTTCCTAATTGCAAAATTTCGACCCCCTTTCGGCAGTTGCACAACTTCATATGTGTGGGAAAGAGAGAAAATTTTGACTTATTATGATTGTGAGAGACGTCCTTCTCCCTAGCTATCCTTTTCCTCTTCTTCCTTGAAATTCACATTTTCATTGGCCCTAGAAGTTGCAGATCAAATTTGTTGAGTGAATGACAAATGAGGTCAAGTTGCTGCCTTTATATAGTGATTCCACTACCCAGTGTTAGGCCAACTTGGTGGAGGAGGCCTAGAAGACTAATTTTAATATAAAATAAATTTCTTTCTTGACAAATAATTCCCAAGAAGGGTTCTTTACATTATGACATGGACAAGTACACTTGACACAAACCCTAGAAGCCTGGTATGGAGGCTTTGACCTAAACAATAATTGATCCAAGCATGACACCCATGCTTTAATAAGTCAATTTTATTTTCTTTCTTTTGACAAATACATTATATTGGGACTTAAATACATTTATGAAGACTAAACCTCGTTACATTCTTCAACACTCTTTTGGAGTCATCTTCTTGATCATGGATTGGATATATCTCTTGTTGTCTTGTAAGTAATCTTGTTGAATATTTTTGCATGAAATATGTCTAATGTGTGGAAATTTTATAACTAGCTCTTTCTTTTGTGCCCTAATTATTGAATATCATTGTAAATAATTGTTAGATTGCAATTTTTTGCATGTTACTCATTAATAACAAGTGGGTAAATGTTCCTAATGGAATAGAAATTGTTTTTCTTCCATGAAAATCCATAAATCTGTGGTGGGTAAATGTTAGAGAGTGCTTGCTAGGGCATCATTTTCTAGCCTCTTTGAGACAATTTCAGCAAAATTTTGAATCACATAGACTCCATAGGCCAAGGATAAGGCATTGATCCAAGCCAATTTGGTGATCACCCCCCTTTTCCCTTCTCTTTTCTCGTCCCAAAAATTCCGGCCTCCAACCTAGACGACTTTGATAGGGCTTGTTACTGCTCAATCTAGTAGGGATCCTAGGCGTTGAAGGAATGTAACTAGGTTCGGTCTTCATAAATGTACTTTTGATATTTGTATTTAATCAAGAAAAGAAATATTATTTTTATAATATATGTCAATGAGTTTCTTGCTCATTGAAATAGGTCTAACACTATTTAAAGTGCTATAGGTGAGTCAAATAGTCAAAAGAATAGGTTGAAGACCTTAAGGGCATGTTACACCTTGTATAAATATGTATTAAAGTCAAAAGAATACCTCCCAGCAAAGTCAAATCTCCTCCTATGATAAGGTAACATCAAGAAGCTCCTTCAAGCATGCAACACCACCTAAAGAACCATCCAAAGTCCACTCTTCAAGTCGGCTTGCAAACAGTTGACTAGTCGGCCTTCTAGTCAGCGTAAATGGAGGGACAATCCTCTATTTATAGAGGCTGTCCACTCCATTACAATGCATTCATTCAGCTCTGAAATCTGCAAAGGAAAGAAGGAGAAGAGGAACGAAGGAAGCTAAAGAAAAAGGGTCTACAAGAGCAGCGAACTAAGAAGGAAGAACATTGAAGGTAGGGGACTGTTTCTAGGGCTAGAAACAGTCACATGTGGGAGGAGAAATCTGCAGATATGACAACAAGGACAAGCAGTCAACATTCTTGTGTTGTTTGGGTTTGAAATTAAGGTCTAAAAGGCCTTCCTCTAAGAGTAAAGAGACCCTCACAAATGAAGGAAGAAGGAATAAGGCCGAGGAAGAAGAGCACTGTTTCTAGGGCTAGAAACAGTCACAAGTGAGGAAAAATAAGAGGACAAGTTTGCAGCTGGTGAACAGTCCATTTCACATCATTGTTTGGGTGAGAAATCAAGCCTACAAGGCTAAGTTGCAAGAAACATTGCCCAGGGGTCTGTTTCCGGCCGGAAATGAAACGGAAACTCGTAACGTACGCCCTGGAGACTCGTTTCCGGCCATACTGTCCCGTTTCACGCTGGGGAAACGTGGCTAGTATGGCTGGAAACGAGTTTCTAGGCCGTACGACAGAGTTTCCAGTTAACACTTGATGTTTTCTTTTATTTTTATTTTTTAATTTTTTCGCTTCTAATTTTTTATTGGGCGACTAAAATATCTTCTGAATGCTTCTAGATGCCCTTCTCAAGTTATAAAAAAAGAGGATTTTTTTTGAGTGGGGCAGCCTAATGTTCAAGCCTATGGCCCTAGTGTTGATATGCAATTCATGGTAATGTTAAATTCTCAAAGTAAGAGTGACATTCTCCTTTATCTTTCATTTTCATCCTTTTACTTAAATTTTTAACATGACCATGAAATGACTCGGGATGTTTGAGAGTGGTTTTGCCCTCATTGGATTTCATATGGAGAAAGTAGAATTTTAGATATCACTTAAAAATCCAGTAGATTTATCTATTTTTCAGGATTTTAGGATTGGGGGGATTGCAATGTTTCCATTGGATTTTGTCCTGTACTAGGATATGGAAATTGTATTTAATCAAGAGAACCAAGCCCTCTATGCAGGGGAGACTCCCAAATTCCAAAATCAAGAGCACCTAGGGTACTAGGGTATGGAACTTGTATTTAATCAAAAGCACTAAGGTCATTTGACTATGTAGGAGGAGACTCCCAATCAAGCACGAGACAAGAAATTATAAATTTCTCGTGGCTGATTTTGGATATTGCTATTTTCATAATGTGATCATTCATGAGTAAATGTGATGTAAATTTAGAGACTTATAGTTTATACATTGACAATTGACAATTTAATCATAATGTAATAAATTAGAATGTATCATGTATGCTTTATGATTGCACATATTTCTTAAATCTTCAATAAGAGAAATTCACTAAAGGGTTTTCCTCTCAAGAGAAGAGAGGTTTTGGCCCTGGCAGAGAGCCAATATCTTGTGTTCTTGTTCTTATGTTTTGGTAGTAGTTTGATGAAGTACACACACATACATTAATAAGAAGAAGAAGAAGATTAAGCTAAAAAGAAAAGTAAAAAGACTCCACAAATTGTTATCAAATAACGAAGAATCATACTACACCACTTTACCCTAGATTCTTCAACATGGTATCAAAGGTAAGGTGACACATCAAGGAAAGGGCAACTCAAGAACACTCGTCAAGAAGAAGCATCTACAAAGTTGAAACATCAAGCCTAGAAGTCTCAATCACTTCAAGGACAAGAAGGGTATACAATCCATCATTCATCAAGGAGATCTACAAAGCTAGAAGAAGAGCCTTACATAAAGGCACCTACAAAGAAGAGCAGATTGAAGCAGGACCTATATCAAGCTACAAGTCTTCAAGCAAATCTCATCATCAAGCAAGTCCACTTGGAGAAGGCAACTTGAAGAACATCAAGATCTAGGGAAGGCAAGCCATCAAGTCTACAAAGAGGAATGAAATCCACTACATCTCAAGATCTATCAAGTACATGTCCCCTTTTGAATATACATCAATGTCTTTTTGCAAGGAAAGCAGTAAATTGGTAGGTACCAATAACTTTCTTCCATGGAAGAAGAGGACTGGTCTACTTCTCAAGGAGAATGAACTGCTAGTACATGTTAAATGGAATATCACTATCCCCGCTAAGGAACAACTCAAGCCTTAGCCAAGTACAATAAGGATGAGACAAGAGTTCAAAGGATTCTGATAGAATCAATCAAAGACTCTCTCATTCCTTATGTCTCCAAGTTTGAGACATCAAAAGAAATTTATGATAAGCTAGTAGAGCTATTCTCGGTATCTACAACCAGAGAAGTGATATCTTTGAGGAATCAATTATACAAGATGAAGATAACAAAGGAAGGAATAACTCCGTACTTCATGAAAATCTCTGAAATGAGAGTTCAACTTCAAGAGCTTGGAGAAGTCATGTCTGACAGAGAGATGACAACCGTAGTACTCAATGCTCTACCTGAGGAGTGGGGAAACTTCACATCAGGCATATATGCCAAGAAGGAAGCAACCACTGTCAAGTGAAATGTGGTCTCTATGCAGAACAAAGGAAACCAGATAAGGCAAAGGAAGATGTGGGATCAAAGGAGCAAGCATTTGCTACCATGGCCAAAAGAAAGGGTAACATTTGGCAAGTTTGGTCCACGAAAAACAAACAACAAATACATGTCCAAAATCCAATGTTTTGGATGCCAAGAATATGGACACTACAAAAGGAATTGTCCTACGCTTAAGAAGGACAACAACAACAAAAGGAAGGGGAAGAAGCTTACATAACTCAAGAGGTGAAAGAAGAAGGAAAGAAACAAAAGAAGGAAGATCCTTCAGATCACTATTATGACTAGGTCAAACTCTTTACTTCTAGACTTCTTTCAAAGTTTTGAGTAGTATAGGAGCATGTAGGAATAGAATAATATTGCATGGCTAGAACCATCCTCTAGAATCTAGAAGCATGGAGTACGCAGAGTTCTAGATACTCATGAAGATGTAGCATTTATGGTAAGATAAAAAATGCATGGGTAGAAATATCCTCTAGAATATAGGAGCATGGCAGATATAGCTCAAGATATTCATGTAGAAGAAACATACCTAGTATAGGACCACATCCACAATGAAAGAAAAATTGATCATGATTAAGAATCTTAGAAGACCTCCATCATCAAAAGAAAAGAAACATTTGCAAGGCAAGGGTCTCTAAGATCCTATGGTGGAATCTTCAAAAGAAGGTTCATGAACCAAAGCAGAGGTCTCATTGGGAATCCCATTCATGGGATTCAAGAAAAGGATGATATGCAGGCAAGCTAAGATGAAGCAAGAAGGGCCACACCAAGGACAACCAAATGAAGCTAATGATCAAAGGAGAATCAAGATGAGGTATGTATGCATCAAAGTTTAGTCATGTTATCATTTGTATATTATTGAGTCATGGGATAGTTCTATAACATGATCAAGCATGAAAGAATCTCTTTCACCAAGAACATGCTCGAAGGCATGTACCACAATGCAATGAAGGTCAACAAAAGAATATGCTCACATAAGGAGTATAAGATTGCTGACTAAGAAGCAAGAAGAAATGCTGACAAGTCCAGGAAGCAAGCAATGAAGGAATGCTCTCACAAGAAGCATAAGATGGTTGACCTATCTATTTGATAAGAAGCAAATGAAGAAAGAGATCAAGCATGTGGAAGAACACCATGATCACCGAGAATCACTATTTGACAAGATACTTTGAAGATATCTCCCGAAAGAAGGCAAGACAACTCTGATAAAGGAAGAAAGGACCCTTGACACCTATGAAGGCCTTGGAGATATAAAAGGTGCAGATAACTTATTCTACTCTACAGAGATGTCGTGATGAAGAAGCCATCCCAAAAAAGAAATGGCAATGTTGAAGCAATATCAGGATGAAGTCATGATGGGTTACTATGTCAAAGCATGTAAACAAGCAAGTACAATGAAGCATCCACAAGAAGAATATTCCAAAGCATGGGCAAGATGACAAAGGAGTAGCTAAGATGACAAGAAAACTTGATGAATGACAAGTAAGCCACTTTCTGTGAAGGAAGCAAGACATGACAACCTAGGAATGAAAGTGATCGATGGATGGTGCCCTACCTAGAAGAAGTTCGAACAAAGACTTCATGACATCAAAGAAAGCAAGGAGATCAAGCAGCTGAAGGACCCCCAAAGAAGAAGTTGTTGATGAATGAAAGAGTCCCTAGTTAAGATGGAGCTCTGATAGGTCCCTGATCAAAGAGGAAATTTTGGATCACCCTTGATTACAAAGGAGTGACAATTATGTTTTCCATTTCATGGGTCATGCACTAGACGAGGACTGACAACCGTAAGTCTAGACGAAGGCCATGAATGGAAATGTAGACACAAGATAGACACAACATTCTTGTCTTCACTTGTGAAGAAAGAATGGGAGGATTAGGTAATCATCTGACATCCGATACTCTTTGAGGATGTGTAGGGCATCCAAGACAAGAGTAGGCAAGAGGATTGATATTCTTTGAGGGTTGGGAACCCAAGATAAGAATAGTCCTAGAAGATCATACTCAGAGAACACTCGTGGGTATGTACCTTGAGAGACAATGATGAAGGTGTCTATAAGTCATTGGTCTCACCAGCATTGTGGCTCATGATCTCATGAAGAGATGGAGCTGTTAGTCAAGGCCTTGCACTACGACAATGTTGATGAATATGATGCTATAACAGATGGATTGCAAATCCGATTTCTCTTATGTGAACTCTTCAAGATTGATAATAGCCAAACACCCTGTAATGTTTTATGAATACCAACCTAGTTAAGAGGGAGTGTTGAAGGAAATGTAACTAGGTTCGGTCTTCATAAATGTGCTTTTGATATTTGAATTTAATCAAGAAAGTAAATATTATCTTTATAATATATGTCAATGAGTTTCTTGCTCATTGAAATAGGTCTAGCACTATTTAAAGTGCTATAGGTGAGTCAAATAGTCAAAAGAATAGGTTGAAGACCTTAAGGGCATGTTACACCTTGTATAATATGTATTAAAGGAATACCTCCAAGCAAAGTCAAGTCTCCTCCTATGACAAGGCACCATCAAGAAGCTCCTTCAAGCATGCAACACCACCTAAAGAACCATCCAAAGTCCACTCTTCAGGTCGGTCTGCAAACAGTTGACTAGTCGGCCTAAAGGGAGGGATAATCCTCTATTTATAGAGGTTGTCCACTCCAATACAACGCATTCATTCAGCTCTGAAATCCGCAAAGGAAAGAAGGAGAAGAGGAATGAAGGAAGCTGAAGAAAAAGGGTCTACAAGAGCAGCGAAGTAAGAAGGAAGAACAACGAAGGTAGGGGACTGTTTCTAGTGCTAGAAACAGTCACACGTGCAAGGAGAAATCTGCGGATATGACAACAAGGATAAGAAATCAACATTCTTGTGTTGTTTGGGTTTGAAATTAAGGTCTACAAGGCCTTCCTCTAAGAGTAAAGAAGAGATCCTTACAAACGAAGGAAGAAGGAATAAGACCGAGGAAGAAGAGGATTGTTTCTAGGGCTAGAGACAATCACACGTGCGTAAAAAGAAGAGGACAAGTCTGCAGCTGGTGAACAGTCCATGTCACATCATTGTTTGGGTGAGAAATCAAGCCTACAAGGACTCCCAAGCCTAGTGAAGGAGCCTATCTCTCTAGCGAAGGTGGAAAGGAGGTGGAAGGACCCTAGGACGAAGTGCTGAAAGAATGAAACCTATGTGCTAGGGAACAAAGTGCAGAAAGGAGGAGAGGACTTGACTTGTGCTTGGAGGATATTCTAAGTCAGGGTTCTAGGGTTTGGCATTGATCAATAGAAGCTTCAATAAGATAAATTCACTAAGGGGGTTTCCTCTCAAGAGAAGAGAGGTTTTGGCCCTGGCAGAGAGCCAATATCTTTTGTTCTTGTTCTTATGTTTTGGTAGTAGTTTGATGAAGTACACACACATACATTAATAATAATAAGAAGAAGATTGAGCTAACAAGAAAAGTAAAAAGACTCCACAAATTGTTATCAAGTAACGAAGAATCACACTACACCACTTTGCCTTACACTCTTCAACAATAGGAGGGGTTCCAAAGGGGCAACTACTAGACCAAGTGGCAACAATGGGACAAGGACCCATTGTCACCTCAGTTGATGTCCCTTGCTCTTTACGGACCTTCACCGATGGGAGGAGTCCTAGTATGAGGAAAATCACTATGAATGTTATATCAATGATGGAGGGATAATGATTTCAAGAGCCCATTCATAGGAGAGACTCAAATGATAGGACTTGCTCAAGAAGCAAGGTATAGGGCTCTCCAAGAATGGCTTAAGAGGAAGCCTAGACCTAGGGATTAGGGATATTTCTTGATAAGGTATGCCCTAGACCTATGATCCTTAAGGGAAGATGGTGTTTGAAGTGGTCTTGTGAAATAGGAATGATGAAGGTGTGGGAACACCAAGAAGCCTAAGTGGACCCAAGCAAGGCCTAGGGTTATGGGTGAAACTTTAAACAAAAGATCTAGACCAAGCAAGGGAGGAGAAAAGGATCAATGGAATTGGATTTACTTAAGTCTTCAGTGCAATGACCCTTAAAGAAGCTACTAACCAAGGAAACCGAGGGACAAGAACAAAGTTGGAGCTAGGGCTTGAGATATTTTCAAATCTAGCTGTGGAAAATCTTTCAAACTTTGTGAGGGCCTAGGGAAAGCCCACGCGCAGTTGTAGTCCAACTCGCTCTCCAAGTGGATGGCTCAAAAGGATTTCGCTTGATGCCCTGGGAGACCACTAGGGTTAGGGATTATAAAGAGGAGAGGAGGTGAAGAAAGGTATTCTTTTAAGGTGATCACCAAGGATAAGATCAGTGCCTAGCCTATTGGGAGAATGGAGTCAATATGCTTTCAATTTTTGGAGTGCTTTTACCAAATCAAGGAGTCCTATGGGAACTTCACATAGCCCTCAAAGGAATTGATACTTCTTATAACAACAATTTGATGACTTCTCAAGGCAACTATGGAGATAATTTACCCCTAGGAACATATGCAATATCCTCACAAGATCAAAATTTGACAAATTTACATTAAATTAGGGCAAAATTTCATATTTTATGACCAAAAGTTCCATACATTATATATGTATATAAGAGAGAGGAAAATTAGACCATGAAAAGCACTTACAAGTATAGTGAGTATATCCAATCATCAAAGAGATACAAAAATGAAAGCTCCAAGACCAAGAAAAGATATTCAAATATCAAGAATGCATCAATATTCATCCAATTCGTCCATCAGTAACTATAACGAAATTCTCAAGAAGAGAGACATCCAAATCCAAGTGATGACGAGGAATAGAATGATACTCTCATCAATATATATGATCCTTTGAGGGTTTGATTTGCCTAATTAGGCCTAATGATGCCCCTAATAATAAAATAATGTGCAAAATAACATTCCTTGGTGACAAGCCCACCAAGAAAGATCCATAACATGACAATAAGCCTCTCAAGAAGGCCAAAATGATAGATAAATAACTAGGAGGGCCATTGGAAGGCTTAGTGGAGTCCAATATGTGCCAAAATGTGTGGAAGGGCTTCAAATATAGTGATAAAGCGAGTGGCTCCTTGATCTCCAAGCAAATGACCTATGGTACTCCCAAGTGGTTGTGGGGGCACAAAAACATCCTCATGGGTCTTGAAGTAGATTGATCAAGCTTGTATCCCATCTGTAAGGGCTGGAACAATGATGCAATCCATCCCTTTGTCTCCCATGGTGAGACATGACCTCATCTAGGCACTTGGTCAACTGCCAAGTGTGTAGCTAACTGGGCAAGGTGGTCCAAGTGCATCATCATCATCAAATAGGTGGAACATGAGCAAGCAATGGATGGTACTGAAGGATCCCATGGCGTGGCTATCTGCTCTCTTGTATAGTGGATGCCCATGGTTTTCAATGCACACCCCACAAATGCCAATATGACCCTTTGGAGGGCTTGGACCTCGTATAGGGAGACCAAACCCCAAGATGAAGACCCACCCGCAATCCTGTATAAGATCCAATGCTTCTCCTCACCTTCCAATACAACAAATCATCAGTGTAATTGAGGAAGTGAGCTTACAAACCATGGAACGAAGTGGACACTTCATAGTGGCATGCCCTTCCATAATGAGATTTTGAGTGTATAGGTGTCTCCAAGTTCAAGAAAGAGGTTAATGAAGGTGGTTTCAACCTCTAGGGGAATGACAAGTCCATGGTACATCCATCAAGTGGCATGTGTCATGTGATATAATGATGGAACTGAGTGGGATATCAGGGGAAGGCTCCAAGCCACATGCCATAGTACAAGGGTAGCTAAGATAAGGGAAACCCACACTTGGGTGTATGAATGTAGGAGGGAGAAATTATGCTACATGAGTCACCCCAGCCTTTGTTTTTCCACCCTTCTTCATATGCTTTTTGCCTTTTATTGAATTTTCTTTTAAAACTGCTCGAGGCACCAAGGAATGAGAGCATGGTGTAAATGATATAATAGTGAGCAGTTCCACCAGGGGTTACGACAATCATGGGTTCCTTAATGATGCAGGGGGCCAATATAGGGGGCCCTAGGAACCAAGGTGATGGCCATAATGATGGGGCTAGAGCTCATGCTTGGCTTTTGCCCATGTGCTAAATTTGTATGTCTAGACCATCTTTTGCATTTTATTGTACATTTCCTGTTGAGAGTGACCAAATTATGCTTTTTACTTTATTTTTCGCTGCATCAACCTCTGGGGCATTGTTCCAAGCCCAACCACAAAGTGTGGACAAGGGAGGGGGACTCTAACTCCTTGTGGACCTAATGGACAAATGTGGACCCAAATGGGAAAGATGTGAAACGCGGATATAATGAGCGAAGGGGAGTGATGTATGTGGTGTCGAGAAGTGGGACCATGCAACCAAAATCGGGATTTCCCATGTAGTGGCGCTCCTAAAGCTAGTAGCCAATAAAGGAGATCCTACGAGACTAGGATACTAGTTTAACCACCTAATTGGACAAGGGGACAAGAGTACAAGCCAAGTCCATTCTTTCTGCCGAATCCCCCTGCTAATCCATGTCCAAAAGTGTTCATGATAAGTAAGCAAAAATACCCAACTACATAATGAAAGCCTTACCTTCGGGGTTTGAAGGCCCACCTTCAAACATACGATCATAACAGATGGGCGAGGAAGCATAATGGCTAGATAAGGTGGTGGAGATGGTGGCACATTGAGTTATCTGGTGGCTGTAAGGGGTTGCTAGCTGCCGACTGAGGACCATTTAGGGGAAAATTTCTCCTATGGTTGTCACCCACTGGTGGTGAGTAACATCTAGCTCCAATTGGGACATGATCTCTCAGTAGAGTGCATAAACGTACTCAAACAGGAGGCCATAAGAACACCAATAATCTCTTGAGACTGCAAACCTGTTACTTGCACATCAAAGACTAAGCATACGGGGCAACATGTTTTTGTGGTGTCTTGTGATCGCCCATGCTTATGTTAGGCCATAAAAATTAATAAGAAATAAAATTTACTCCAAATGCAAAGTTAGTCTAAACGCAACTAATCTAGCATGATAAAACCATATGATGTTAGTTTTTAATGCAAAAATCAACATGCAATGCATCCTACTCTAACATGAATATAACACAATATCATGTATCAAGAAAAGGGGTGATTCGACTTAGTTTGACTGGTTGTGGCCAAAGTTCGTCGTCAAGTTTAGCAATGTAATAATAATCCTCACCAACCTTTCCATGAATTTTGACAAGAATGGGGGTTTTATCGACCAACACAACATCCCTAACTTTAAAGTCCTTAGGCTTCCATTTCTTGTTTTTCTTTTGATTGGGCCTTTTAAGGATACACACCTCTTGAGAAGGGAGAATAGGGGATGGTTTCTCAGCCTCAGGGATCTTGTAGTATGGAATTGGGCTTGGTTTCACCACATGAGTTGGATACAAGGGTTCTCTATAGAGAATTAAAGTAGTTCCATCGGATTGTGGAATGGTGACGTAAGATAGATCCATTTGAAGTTGACCACCAACAGTAGCACCCCATTTCCTAGACAATAGCATACCCCACACATCAAGTATGTCTATGATCACAACATCCATGAGCAATGATATGTCCGGGTTCATAGCTAATGACACCTTGAGATCCTTTATGAGGCCTTCTACTTCAACGGGCTTGGAGTTGAAACCACACACACTTTTGTACCTCCGGGTGATGCTAAGATTTAGTTGCTTCATGACTTTTAATGGCATGATATTTGCAGAAGCCCCTAAATCCAGCATACAATTGTGCGAGCCAAGGTCATTAATGGCTAAGGTGAGTAAGAACGACTCATGTCTTGGGATAGTGTTAGAGAGGTGCATATTTTGTAATGTGATTGGTGTATCCTCCCCTTCAAACCCTAAGGATTTCTTGGCTTGCCATTGTTGGCATGGGAGTTTCATTAGCTCTTTTAAGGGAACTTGCATAGTCATCTTTCCTATGGAAGTGCCTACATCAACATCAAGCCCAACCTCCTTATCTTTAGATTTGTTTTTAGGTTCCCCTTTTGGAGGATCCTTTTTGGGATTATCTTTCTTGGGAGGATCCTTCTTAGGAGGTTTCTTAGGAGAAGGTTCTTTAGAAGGAGACTGTTTAGGAAGAGATTCTTTCTTGTTGGGTTCTTCTGAGCTTATGGGGGTAGCTTTATCATTCTTTTGTGAATATTGGATCCTTTTAAATCTCCCACCATCACTGGTATTGAGGATTGACTCATCCTTTTCTTGTTTTTAGTTTACTTCACTAATCGAAGGATGAGTGTATGTACCGCCTAACATAATGTTGAAGGCTTGGGATTCGAAAATGTTAGCTTGCTCATTGCTCTCCTCATCTTCATTTTCTTCTTCATCACTTTGTTCATCCTCAGAAGATGATTCTTGTTCCACAACATTAGTTGGGGCTAAAGTGTTCGGAACTTGAGATGTGCTTTGCTTGCCTTCCTCATTATTTTTCTTAGGAAACAACTTGTTTTTGGGAATAAAGCTTGATTTTTGAGCCTTTTCTAAGATGGTGAACTTATTCATGTGAAGTCTGTTCCTTGAGTTCATTTCCTTAGATAGCTTATCAAGTTTCTTAAGGAGCACTACAAGGGTTTCCTCAGTTTGGTCTTTGGACTTACTCTTCTTAACTTCAACCTTAACTTTAGGATGTTCATCCACTTCCATTTTGGAAATCCTCAGGTTTTGTTCAACTTCCATAACAATCTCTTTAGCCTCAGCAAGACTCTTAGGTTTCTTGTCTTTTAATGCATACGTTAGATGACCACCCACAACCTTAGTGAATTTATCAAGGATGATTGCATTAGGGGGCCTAAGGTTATCAGGGATGTCTCTAATGACTTTGTCAAATTTTTGGATAAACTCTTTGATGTCTTCTCTTCCCTTGCTTATGTGGTAAACTTCTCTATGTTAAAAGACCCTTGGGCATCAGATGACCATCTCTTCATGAAAGCATCTTCAAATTCGTTAGAGTCGCCTATGCTACCTGGAGGGAGACTAAGATACCACTCCCTAACTTGTCCTTCAAAGGATAAGGCAAATAGCATCATGATCCTGTCCTCATCCTCTATGAATCTAGGGGAAATCATCCAATAGAAGTCATCAACATGATCATGAGCACTTTTGGTGGCATCTCCTTTGAATTTGGGCAACCAATCATTATATTTTTCAGGCAAAGGTTTGAGATTGTCACTCAATTTCAAAGGTCCAAAAACACTAGCCAAGTGCCTTTTGCTTCTTGGGACTTTGGGTTGGTTTTGATTTTGGTTGGCATTGGAGTTGGTCGCCATATTGGGAGTTGAATTACCAACCTTTACAAATTCAGGGAGATGGTTAGTTCTAGCAGGGGATGGAGTTTGTTCTTCGCTTCTTGGAACAATCCTAGTTAAAGGAGGAATGTTGTCACCTTCAAGCAAACTAGGGGTTTGGGCAATGAATGGAGTTGCTAGAGGAATGTTTGAAATGCCATCAATGAACCATTTCCTCAATGATTCACAAGGGAGGTAGACCTGCTTCCTCCCCGAGAATGGTGCCAAAAATGGTACCGCTCAATCTAGCAGGGGTCCTAGGAGGGGTTCCAAAGGGGCAACTACTAGACCAAGTGGCAACAATGGGAGGAGAACCCAGTGTCACCTCAGTCGATGTCCCTTGCTCTTTACGGACTTTCATCGATGGGAGGAGTCTCGGTATAAGGAAAATCACTATGAATGGTATATCAATGATGGAGGGATAGTGATTTCAAGAGCCCATTCATAGGAGAGACTCAGATGATAAGACTTACTTGCTCAAGAAGCAAGGTGTAGGGCTCTCCAAGAAAGGCTTAAGAGGAAGCCTAGACCTAGGGATTAGGGATATTCCTTGATAAGAGATGCCCTAGACCTAAGATCCTTAAGGGAAGAGGGTTTCTGAAGTGGTCTTGTGAAATAGGAATGATGAAGGTGTGGGACCACCAAGAAGCCGAAGTGGACCCAAGCAAGGTCGAGGGTTATGGGTGAAACTTTAAATCGAAGATCTAGACCAAGCAAGGGAGGAGAAAATGATCAATGGAACTAGATTTTACTTAAGTCTTTAGTGCAATGACCCTTAAAAGAAACCACTAACCAAGGAAACCTAGGGACAAGAACAAAGTTGGAGCTAGGGCTTGAGATATTTCCAAATCTAGCTGTGGAAAATTATTCAAACTTTGTGAGGAACTAGGGAAAACCCCAACGTAGTTGTAGTCTTACTCGCTCTCCAAGTGGATTGCTCAAAAAGATTTCGCTTGATGTCCTAGGAGACCACTAGGGTTAGGGCTTAGAAAGAGGAGAGGAGGTGAAGAAAGGTATTCTTTTAAGGTGATCACCAAGGATAAGATTAGTGCCTAGCCTAGTGGGAGAATGGAGTCAATGTGCTTTCAATTTTTGGAGTGCGTTTACGCAGTCAAGGAGTCCTATGGGAACTTTGCATAGCCCTCAAAGGAATTTATACTTCTTATAACAACAATTTGGTGACTTCTCAAGGCAATTATGGAGATAATTTACCCATAGGAACATTCATTCACTATACCCAAAACATGTAATATATGCAATATCCTCACAAGATCAAAATTTGACAAATTCACATTAAATTAGGGCGAAATTTCAGATTTTATGAGCGAAAATTCCATACATTATACATGTATACAAGAGAGAGGAAAATTGACCATGAAAAGCACTTACAAGTATAGTGAGTATATCCAATCACCAAAGAGATACAAAAATGAAGCTCCAAGACCAAGAAAAGATATCCAAATATCGAAATGCATCAATATTCATCCTATTCATCCATCAATCACTGTAGCGAAATTCTCAAGAAGAGAGAGATACAAATCCAAGTGATGATGAGGAATAGAATGATCCTCTAAGGGTTTGATTTTCCTAATTATGCCTAATGGTGCCCCTAATAATAAAATAATGTGCAAAATAACATTCCTTGGTGACCAACTCACCAAGATAGCTCCATAACATGAAAAAAAGCCTCTCAAGACGACCAAAATGATAGATAAATAGCTAAGAGGGCCATTGGAAGGCCTAGTGGAGTCCAATATGTGCCAAAATGAGTGGAAGGGATCCAAATATAATGATAAAGGGGGTGGACCCTTGATCTCCAAGCAAATGACCTGTGGTGCTCCCAAGTGGCTGTGGGGGGCACAAAAAACATCCTCATGGGTCTCCAAGTAGATCGATCAAGCCTGTATCCCATCTATAAAGGCCAGAACAATGATGCAAGCCCTCCCTTTGTCTCCCATGATGAGACACAACCCCATTTGGTCCTTGGGTCAACTGCCAAGTGTGTAGTTGATGCAAGTGCATCTAACCTAGGGTCAAATGTTTACTAAGGGAGTTAGTTTCCTAAGTTAGGATTTAATTATTTAATATATTTTTCTATAGTTTTAAGAGAGAATGGGCATTATTGTAAATAGGAGAAGGTTCGAGAGTATTTTGGAAGAGTTGAGAGATTTATGGGTTAGTTAGATTTTATCTAGAGATACGGGATTAGCTGAGAGATTTTATGGATCATTAGAGATATTTTGGGAGTTTGTTAAGGACTTAGAACCTACTTTGGGTTCAGATCCACTTGTATAAATTTAGGTGAACCCATGAGGCATGTAAGTAGGAGTGAGAGTGAGGAATGAGTGGCCAAGTATGAGGCCAATAGTTCTCCTGTAAATATTTTATTTATTTATGAATTATTTCTTAGATTTTATGTGCATACCTATTGTGTGGTTTTCAGAATTATGTTTTGTGTGTATTTTTAAGTTGCAGGCCTATGGCCTGTGGCATCATTTTTGGTATCAGAGCCTAGGATTTGTTGTGGTGCTATATTGGAATTTTGAGTGCTATTATATCATTGAATTGATAGAGTGATTAACTGAAATAGTTGGCTATATGCTATTGATATTAGCGTAGTAGTTATGAGAGTGGACCCTGTAAGAATATGGTTTGCTAGTCCTTGTGAATTAAGTGCAGGATGCATTTGCTATGAAGATATTCCAAAGGATTTAGGAAGGGCGTGAGGCCGCTGGAGTGGTGCAGAATGGCAATGTTCTGCTTGTAATATACTTATGATTGTGTTGAAGAGACAATAGAGTCAAGTCTCCATGGCATAGGCACAGAGATTCGCGTGCGATGTATACAAATATTTGCAGACCTCTCTCCCGTATGACAAATCCAAGTTTGTTGTGGATTAGATTTTGGAGCTGCAGTCTCATAATTGTGATTTGTGCTTTGACCATTGGAATTTGTCGATTAGCCAGGTGCGTAAAGAGTCCAAGCTAGCATCATCCGTGGTGTAGAAATTTCTCATTTCCCACCCCGGTTTTCAGTTTCTCCTTATTTCTCCCATATAGTTAAATGCCCTTTCCCATAAACATACATTTAACAAGCTGAAAAAATAAATATTGCTGAAAACACAAATTCTGGAAATTTTACGGAATGCTGGAAATTGCAGAAATAAAAATCAGCAGTAATAAACATCGATTAAAACACATTTAAACATTGAGATTTTTGGTCAACTTGACCCTGGAAAAACCCCTACAACTCTTGGGAAAACCAGTTCGAGAGCTCTTCTTTATTTCTGAAAATTGCTTTTTTACAGTGAGAAATATTCAACAAAAAATCAGCAAGCCAATTTACAACTTATCTCTTTTCCCATGCCTCACAACAAACTAGAAATTATAGTAAACAGGACAGCAATAAATGCTGTACGACCTCCTCGATTTTCGTGCCCACTTTCAGCATTAAATGCTGTTGTACGGCCATCATTAAATGCGCTGTACGGACTGCAATAAATGCGCTGTACGGCCCTCGTTTTGCGTGCAGAAAAATCAGCAAACTGCTCCTCGATTTTTGTGCAAACCACTCCTCGAAAATCGTGCCAAAATCTGCCTTTCATTGTGTGCTGAATCAGCGGTACAAATCTGCTCAACTGCTGCCTTGGAATGTGTGCCAAGCTGCTGTCTCCTTCTCCTCCCTGCTCAGAAATCTCCCTTGCTCTCTTGCTCTCCTTCTCCCAATCTGCTCATGAAAGAATGAATGACCTTTTCCTCCTTTAATCTAACCCCAAGTGACTTTTGGGTGATCCCTAAATCCAATGGCTGAAATAGATTGAGATCTAAGGCTGAGATTAAATGCTCATTTAAATCTCACTTTTTATTTTTTAATTCACCCCACTTTAATAAAGACCCACTTAGTCATTTATTTCCAAAGTCACTTTTCCTTTCTAATTTTTCATTGACTTTATAAAAGTCACTTTAAAGTTAGACTTAGTAACTTTATCACTTAAAGTCACTTTTAAATTAGATATAACTTTATAAATATTATAAAGTTACTTTAGGAGAAAAATTAAATTCTTTTGGACACTTTTCCCTAGGCCAAAGATCAAAGCCTTAAGGAACCACCTGTCCTCCGGTACCAAATTTCAACACTCCCTCTTATCGAGGAAGGTGTTTCTCACCACACCCATCTTGTCTCTGAAGTAGACATGCTTGCCCCGTGGTAAGGCTTTGGTAAGAATATCTGCAACCTGCTCATCAGTGGAAATATACTCAAGCTTCAGAGCTCCCTTCTGAACATAGTCTCTGATGAAATGATATCTGATCCCGATATGCTTTGACCTGTCATGAAATACTGGATTCTCCGTGAGTTTAATGCAGCTCTGATTATCACAGTAAATCACTGAAGGTCTCAATGGCTGACCAAATAAGCCAAACAACATCTTGCGAAGCCAGATAGCCTCACAACTAGCTAGACTGGCTGCCATATACTCTGCTTCCGCTGAACTCAGTGCTACTGACTGCTGCTTCCGGCTGTACCATGACACTACTGCTGAACCCAACCCAAAACAACACCCTGAAGTGCTCTTCCTATCAGAAGCACAACCTGCCCAATCAGAATCAGTGTATCCTGCCAATCTCACTCCATCTCCCTGCCTGTAGTCCAGACCATAATCCACTGTCCCCTGCAAGTACCGCAAAATGTGTTTTGCAGCCACCCAGTGAACCTTCCTAGGCTCACACATAAACTGACTCATCGTGTTGACTGCAAAACAGATATCTGGTCTAGTGTTGACCAAATACATCAAGGAACCAATTAGCTGCCTGTACAATGTGGGATCCACCAACTCGGAATCCGAAGCATGAAGCTTCTTCCAGTTGGTGATCATCGGTGTCGACATGGGTTTACAATCCTCCATGTGGAATCTGCCAAGGATGTCCACAATATACTTCCCCTGCCCCAGGAAGAAATGACCCTCCTCCTGCCACACCTCCAAGCCCAAAAAGTAATGCATCAAGCCGATGTCCTTCATCTCAAACTCCGTTGCAAGATCTCTCTTGCAGTGCTCTATGAGTCTCTCTGCACCTGTAATGACCAAGTCATCCACATACAGCACCAGAATGGGAGGCTCCTCACCAATCACAATAAAGTAAAGGTTCGGATGTGCCTCACTCTTTGTGAAACCCATCCCCTGCAAATATGTATCTATCCTGGAGTACGAAGCTCTGGGAGCTTGCTTCAGGCCATAAAGGGCCTTCTTCAGTCTGCACACATGGGACTCCTTCCCATGCACTTCAAAGCCCTGTGGCTGCTTAATGTACACCTCCTCTTGTATCAAGCCATTGAGAAATGCAGTATTCACATCCATATGGTGGATCTTCCAACCCAACTCTGCTGCTATCGATATAATGGAGCGGATCGAAGTATATCGAGCCACGGGAGCGAAGGTCTCCTCATAATCAACTCCCTCTACCTGGGAGAACCCTCTAGCCACAAACCTTGCTTTGAATTTCTCAATGCTGCCATCTGCAGCATGCTTTACCTTGTAAAGCCATCTGGAAGTAACCATGGATTTGCCCTCACGCCTCGGCACCACCTCCCAAACATCATTCTTCATGATAGAAGAATACTCCTCCTGCATGGCCTCTCTCCAGACCTGCTGGCTAGCTGCCTCCTCATAGCTAGAAGGCTCAGAGTCAAGGATGCTGGTAACCATCGCCATATAGCTACAAAACCTCTCAGGTGGTTTACTCTCTCTGACCGGCCTCTTCGGCTCAGCAACAGATGAGGCATCTCTCAAGGTGTCCTGAAGCCACTTGGGCTTCCTCTTCCTTGAGCGCACTTCTCCCACGGGAGAATGAAACTCGTCCTCCTCATCATCATCAGGAGCCTGAACTCCTGACTGTCTGTCTGCTGTCCTCCTGCCTGCACCTGAACCTGTAGAAGCTGAGGTACCGTGTGAACTGTCCATCAGTGGACTCCCTAGTGAACTGCTCTCCATGCTGCCCGGAGCACCAACCCTCTGGCTCGGTGAGCCACTGCTCATTGACGGACCTGACATCCTCATAGATGTACCTCCTGATCCTCCTGATCCCTGCCCACTGGATCCCTGCGACTGACTCAACTGCTGCTGAGGGTCTGGCTGATCCAGATACTCTAACTCCCGTGACCTCCTAAAGGCCCTGTCCTCCTCGAACTTCACATCCTGTCTGACAACAACTCTCCTCTGTGCAGGAATGTAAATCCGAAAGGCCTTTGAGGTCTCACTGTAGCCCACAAAGATACCCTTCTCTGCGGTGGGCTCTAGTTTGGTCCTCTTCTCCTTGGGTATGTAGGAGTATGTAATGCATCCAAAGATATGAAGATGACCAATATCAGACTTCTTCGCAGAGAAAGCCTCCTCCGGAGTCATGTGCCCCAAGGCACGATGCGGACTCCTGTTCTGCAAGTAAACACCTGTGTTGCAGGCCTCTGCCCACAAGAACAATGGCAACCCCTGATCATGTAACATGGCTTTGGCAGCCCCTATGATGGATCTGTTCTTCCTCTCTGCAACCCCGTTCTGCTGGGGGTTGTAAGGAACAGTGAACTCCCTCCTAATGCCTGCCTCCGCACAATAGTCAACAAACTCTCCAAGGGTGTACTCTCCTCCATTGTCCGACCTCAGGGACTTGATCTTTCGACCTGTCTGTGTCTCCACAAGAGCTCTGAACTCCTGAAACCGCTTGAAGACCTCACTCTTGGTCTTCAAAAAATAAATCCAGGTCCTCCTGGAGTGATCATCAATGAATAAAACATAGTACTCATATCCACTCAAGGAAACATGAGACATCCGACCGCTCACATCGGAATGAATCAAATCAAGTATCCCAGTCGCTCTGCTGTCACTGCTGGGAAAAGGGGATTTGGCAAACTTGCCCATCGCACAACCTCTGCAAGTATCAAAGTGATCAGTACTGAAATCTGGCACACCTGTAGTGATCTCCCGCAATGTCCTCAAGGCTCCATGATACATATGTCCCATCCTGCGGTGCCAAATCTCACAGCTCAGAACTGCTAGCTCTGCTGTCGGTACTACTGCTCAATGCCAAAAGGGGCTGGAATGCAAACTTGTACACCTTTGCATGGCGTACACCTATCACTCTAGCTGAATCAGCTGGAGTGCCCCTGGGATACATCAACACCTGTCCTCCCCTGAACAGTACCTCATATCCTCTGTCCTCCAAAGCTGAGACGGATATGAGGTTCTTCCTCATCCCTGGCACATAAAGAACATCTGACACTTTCAACTCCCTCTGAAATGTTAGTGTCCCCACCCCGACTGCTCTAACAACTCTGTCATCACCGAGTACTACCTCAATATCAGTGCCACTCTCTGAAAGCTCTGAGAAGTACTCACAGACACCTGTCATATGACGTGAAGCCCCACTGTCCGCATAACAGATACCTGAAGATGCTCCGCTAATCGAGGGAAAAGCATGCTCCCTCTGAACCTGTGTGGCAGGTGATCCTGCACTAGAGGACTCACACGTAGTGAACGCAAACTCCCGGTCAAAACGACCTGCAAAGTCCTCAATCTCTGCTGAAGCTGCCACGTCCTGGTTCTTCCCCTTCTTCTTCTTCTTCTCCGGACACACAACTACATAGTGTCCCATCTTTTGACAATTCCAACACTTCATCTTGGAATAGTCCTTCTGTGTGTTTCCCTGTTTACCTTTACCTTTGCCTTTGCCCCCACCACTGCTTGTGGAAGCCTGCTTCTTCCCTTTGCCTTTGCCCCCACCACTGCTTGTGGAAGCCTGCTTCTTCCCTTTGCCTTTCTTGCCTCCTGCCACCAGTGCTACATCCTCATCCTGCTCAACTGGCTTGGCTGCCCCAAGCTGACCTTTCCTGATCTATGTCTGAATGCAATCATCCCAAAACCTCTCCCATGTGGGAAGGGTCTTACGTGCACAAACCCCATCAGCAAAGTTCAACCATGAACGGGGGAGGCCATTCACTGCAATCCGCACCAACTCAGTGGGTGGAATGGCCTCTCCAATCGCTGCCAACTCATCTCTCACATTAGTAATCTTTGTGAGATATCCAACCGCACTATCATTACCCATCTTAATGTTTTTCAGCTTCTCCTTCAGGACCATCTTCCGATTCTCATTGGTACTCTGGTAGAGATTGGACAATGCTGTCCACATCTCATGGGCATTGCTCTTTCCTCTCACATGAGGAATGCAATGGTCTTTGATTCCGTCTAGAATTAGCCTCTTACCCTTGTTGTTTTTTTTATTATAAGCTGTCAACTGAGTAGCATTAGTAGGCACAACAACAGGGTTCTGTGTGGTATGCACCATGATATCCCAGACTTCTGCCTCCTCAAAGATACTCTGCATTCTCTCCTTCCAAACGCTGTAATTTGTATGCCCATCCAGCCTATCCTCCACCCTCAATCCCAATGACATCCTGCTGTCCTAAAACTGAAAAACGACACTGCTGTAGTAAAGATAAAACTGCTGTTTATGAAAAAAATCAGTTTGCTGGAATTTTCCGAGTGAAAAATCAGCAGCTGTAATTTTTCCTTTTGCTGTCCCAAACTGACCTTCAGCACTCAAGCTCTGATACCATGTAGAAATTTCTCATTTCCCACCCCGGTTTTCAGTTTCTCCTTATTTCTCCCATATAGTTAAATGCCTTTTTCCATAACCATACATTTAACAAGCTGAAAAAATAAATATTGCTGAAAACACAAATTCTGGAAATTTTACAGAATGCTGGAAATTGCAGAAATAAAAATTAGCAGTAATAAACAGCGATTAAAACACATTTAAACACTGAGATTTTTGGTCAACTTGACCCTGGAAAAACCCCTACAACTCTTGGGGAAAACCAGTTCGAGAGCTCTTCTTTATTTTTGAAAATTACCTTTTTACAGTGAGAAATATTCAGCAAAAAATCAGCAAGCAAATTTACAACTTATCTCTTTTTCCATGCCTCACAGCAAACTAGCAATTACAACAAACAGGATAGCAATAAATGCTGTACGGCCTCCTCGATTTTCGTGCCCACTTTCAGCATTAAATGCTGCTGTACGGCCAACATTAAATGCGTTGTACAGACTGCAATAAATGCGCTGTACAGCCCTCGTTTTGCGTGCAGAAAAATCAGCAAACTGCTTCTCGATTTTTGTGCAAACCACTCCTCGAAAATCGTGCCAAAATCTGCCTTTCACTGTGTGCTGAATCAGCTGTACAAATCTGCTCAACTGCTGCCTTGGAATGTGTGCCAAGCTGCTGTCTCTTTCTCCTCCCTGCTCAGAAGTCTCCCTTGCTCTCCTTCTCCCAATCTGTTCATGAAAGAATGAATGACCTTTTCCTCCTTTTCCTCCTTTAATCTAACCCCAAGTGACTTTTGGGTGATCCCTAAATCCAATGGCTGAAATAGATTGAGATCTAAGGCTGAGATTAAATGCTCATTTAAATCTCACTTTTTATTTTTTAATTCACCCCACTTTAATAAAGACCCACTTAGTCATTTATTTTCAAAGTCACTTTTCCTTTCTAATTCTTCATTGACTTTATAAAAGTCACTTTGAAATTAGACTTAGTAACTTTATCACTTATAGTCACTTTTAAATTAGATTTAACTTTATAAAAATTATAAAGTTACTTTAGGAGAAAAATTAAACTCTTTTGGACACTTTTCCCTAGGCCAAAGATCAAAGCCTTAAGGAACCACCTGTCCTCCGGTACCAAATTTCAACACGTGGTTCAAGATTCTTCCCCTTAAAGCAAAGTGAATGATGGTGACCAAAAATCATAACTCTGTTTCGAGCAATCCTTTGATCTCTATGAAGATGATAGGAACTGGATAATGTGTTACTTTGAATCTCTTATTGGGTATTCCTTTGATCCGATAAACAAGTTACCCTCCATTGCACCAGCCACATATATCATTGTCTTTCTATTGAATTTTGAAGTCGTGTTTTGGAGAAATACAAATTTACGTATAATAGGCTGTGTCATCTATCCTTCCAAGTGTCTACCAAGGGGCCATTTGTCTCTCATTTTCGAAAAAGGACAAAAGAGTATCATTTTTTTGGACAACTGTAGAGGTTTGGAGATTGATTTTTATCATAATTCCACCAAATGCATGGGAATCTGGTCATAAAATGATAATGCAATTTCTACAATATGAAAATTCTGCAATTTTATTAGCATAGTTGTTTTCCTATTTAAAAGAAGATATTAGCCATCATTTGCGTAAGGATGAATTACATCTTAGTGAGTCCATCCCATATGTGGAAGCTGCCAAATACAATTGGAAATGTACCAGTGCTTGGCATATATGTTCGATAGAGAGGTGGAGTTGTGCATACCAATGGAAGTGGATTCTGATGCATGTATTCGAGATCAACAGTAAAGTGGTGATTGCAAAAAAACTCCATCCAGAGCACTTTTGTATTGAATCCTAAAGATGAGAAGTCCATGTGAAGTGCAGTTGAATGTGTTGCGTAGGTAGCAGACCTGTGTGTGGAAACGAATGATTGAATGAGCTGTAAGTGTAAATTGAACGTATGTGGACGGAGCTGAAAATAAATTGTGGGCAAGTATCTAGGTTGCAGGAAATCCCACTCAGCCGCACTATGATTTTGTCATGTTAATAAATTATCAACTTGAAGAAAAGGCAGAGTATAATTCGCCTTAAGAAGAAGAGCACATGACATGTGTAAAGAATGTGACACTGTAATGCAAGGAGGACAAGCCAAGTGAAGCATTAGGAGCGGAAAGCACCTCATCAAAAGTTAGAAGTCCATAGATCAAAAGGTGAGAATGTAGTAGCATTCACTACAAATTTTATATACACATAAATTCGAAGATAACCAACATAAATTGTTTTTTCACCCTTATATATCTCAGACCAGTCGCATATTCATTTCGATATCCATTCATGAAATTACCATAATGTAAAGTTAGGTCATAAGATTATTGTAAAATCTAGTCACATTAATGTAATGTAATTGGATGGATAGTCATGGTCTAGCTCAAAATTGAGACTATAATGTAATAACTTAAAAGCAAGTTAGGGTCACTGAAGAGGAGAGCACACTTGGGAGTATTTTTGCAAGTTAATGAAGAGCCATGTAATTGATCAAGTCGAGAGACATGTTTGATGAAAGGAGTTGTAATTGAGGAGTCACAATGTTGATTAAGAAAAGTTCAAGTGAGGGTGGATGTCGAAGGTCAATGAAGAAAATTGTAATCAAGAAGGCAATGTTTGAGTTGTATAGCTTGAGTCAAGTCAAGAGTGAATCAAAATTAGAGTCAAAGTACACCATTAATCATTGTAATTATTAAGCCCTGAAGTCAAATAAAAGCTTATAGTCATCTATTGATATGTAAAGGGGTGCTTTTTTGGTTGTACCCAACACCCAAGGTCCATTAAAGAGTTGATGTCAAATTAAATGTCTGGAGTCAAAAGGAAAATTAGAGTCATAAGTCAAGTCAAAAGTGCATTTAAGTTTGAGTCATTGAATGTAATGGGTGCATGATTGGTAGAGCCTGACACCCAAAGTTTGGTCAATGTATTGTAAAGACAAGGGATATTGCAGTTGTTTGCAGCAAAGAAAGCAGAGTACAAAGGAGCTTATGCAAGGGAAAAAGGAGATGAAAATGACTATGGATAGTCATTTGCAGAATTCAGAGAAAAGCCACAACGATGTCATAGCAGTTGGTGTAAGTGATGAAGAGTTCGAGAAAGAGATCGTTGAGTTGAAGGCACAACTTGATGTGTTGATGGAGTTGCTACAAAGTCAGAAACATGGATGGATAATGAAGAAGACAATTAGATGGCCAATCAAGCAGTTGATTGCAACAAGACAAAAGCACAAGTTTAATTTTTTTTTAAGGGAAGCAGAAAAACTCTAGATAACCGAGATGAATGTATGCATTTATGAACCAGAACAAGGAACGATGCTTGGTGAGAACTTGGGTTCGATTCCCACAGATGGCGCCGTAAATTGTTTGGAAGATCAACATAAAGACTTGAGGACAAAATCATCTGTTGAGACTGTAAAGCCTTATGTTTTTAAATCTGATAATTGGTGTGTGGATGTAGGATGTGTTGCAGATGATGGACAAGACACTAATTTTGTTTTATGCAAGGATAAAGACCAATCCACTAAAATGACTTCTGAAAGAGACCGTAAAATGCTGATTAAATATGAAGAACTACAATTGCTAGAGAAGACGCTGATGGAACCTGAATCCAATTAAGTTGCAAATGAAGAAGAGAAATGCTCAAGCATGCTTAGCGGTCAAAATGTGGAACCTGAGATAAAATTTGATTTGCAATTTAATTTTGAGGATGATAAATTCCAAACTAGTAACAGTAAATTGCCTCCTGAAACTAGATTGGATGATGAAATTGAAGAATTAAGAGAACTAATGGAAAAAGCAAATAAACCAAACTATTGCAAGAAGAGGCAGAAAGACAACAACATGATACATTTGACTGCTCGAGTATACATCAACAAAGAAGGACGAGAACTACAACATAAAGTTTGGAAGCCTGGAAGATAGAAAAAGACAACAACAGAATGGAAACAATATGACAGAGCAATTGATCAACGACAAACTAAAGTTTGGGATGCAGGAGGAATTTAATCAGTTTATGAAGACATATGGCCGGGAGACCATGATTTTCTTTTACCCGAGGAGTCTGATGCAGATGCATGTAACCTAGGGTCAAATGTTTACTAAGGGAGTTAGTTTCCTAAGTTAGGATTTAATTATTTAATGTATTTTCCTATAGTTTTAAGAGAGAATGAGAGTTATTGTAAATAGGAGAAGATTCAAGAGTATTTTGGAAGAGTTGAGAGATTTATGGGTTAGTTAGATCTTATCTAGAGATAAGGGATTATATGAGAGATTTTATGGATCATGAGAGATATTTTGGGAGTTTGTTAAGGATCTAGAACCTACTTTGGGTTCAAATCCACTTGTATCAATCTAGGTGAACCCATGAGTGAGATTAAGGAATTAGTGGCCAAGCATGAGGCCAATAGTTCTCTTGTAAATATTTTATTTATTTATGAATTATTTCTCAGATTTTATGTGCATACCTATTGTGTGGTTTTCAAAATTATGTTTTGTGTGTATTTTTAAGTTGTAGGCCTATGGCCTGTGGCATCTGTAACGCAAGTCTGTAGCTGACTGGGCAAGGTGGTCCAGGTGCATCATCATCATCAAATAGGTGGAACACGAGCGAACGGTGGATGGTATTAAAGGATCCCATGGCGTGGTTATCTGCGCTCTGTTATAGTGGAGGCCCATGGCTGTCAACGCACGCCCTACAAATGCCAATATGACCCTCTAGAGGGCTTGGATCCCGTATAGGGAGACCAAACCCCAAGTGAAGACCCACCTACAATCTTGTATAAGATCCAATGCATCTCCTCACTTTCCAGTACAACAAATCATAAGTGTAATTGAGTAAGTGAGCTTACAAACCATGGAACCAAGTGGACACTTCATAGTGGCATGCCCTTTCATAATGGGCTTTAGAGTGTACAAGTGTCTCCAAGTTCAAGAAGGAGGTTAATCAAGGACCATATTAGGCGGTTTCAACCTCTAACGGAATGAGAATTCCATGGTACATCTATCAAGTGGTAGGTGTCATGTGATATAATGATGGAATTGAGTCAAATATCAGGGGAAGACTCCAAGCCACATGCCATAGTACAATGGGTAGCTAAGAAAAGGAAAGCCCACACTTGGGTGTATGAATGTAGGAGGGAAAAATCGTGATACATGAGTCACTCCGACCTTTGTTTTTCCACCCTTCTTCGTATGCCTTTTGCCTTTTATTGATTTTTCTTTTAAAACTGCTTGGGGCTCCAGAGGACGAGAGCATGATGTGAATGATTTAGCAATGAACACCCCCTTAAGGTTGGGCAGTTCATTGCTCACTAGGGGTTGGGACAATCATGGGTTCCTTAATGATGTAGGGTGCCAATATAGGGGGCCTTAGGAACCAGGGTGATGGCCATAATGATGGGGGTAGAGCTCATGCTTGGCTTTTTCCCATGTGCTAAATTTGTATGTCCCGACCATCTTTTGCATTTTATGGTACATTTCCTTTTGAGAGGCCAAATTATCCTTTTTATTTTCCTTTTAGTTGCATCAACTTCCGGGGCATTGTTCCAGGTCCGACCTAAAGTGTGGACAAGGGGAGGGGGAGGCTAACTCCTTGTGGACCTAATGGACAAATGTGGACCTGGATGGGAAATATGTGAAAAGGGGTTATAATGAGTGGAGGGGAGTGATGTATGTGGTGTCAGGAAGCGGGACCATGCAACCAAAATCAGGATTTCCCATGTAGTGGCACTCCTAAAGCTAGTAGCCAATAGAGGAGATCCCACAGGACTAGGATACAAGTTTAACCACCAAATTGGACAAGGGGACGAATACAAATCAAGCCCATTCTTTCCGCTGAATCCCCCCACTAATCCATGTCCAGAAGTGTCCATGATAAGTAAGCAAAAATACCCAACTACATAATGAAAGCCATACCTTCAGGGTTGGAAGGCCCACCTTCAAACATACGATCATAACAGATGGGCGAGGAAGCATAATGGCTGGCTCAGGTGGCGGAGATGGTGGCACATTGAGCTATTTGGTGGCTGCAAAGGGCTACCGGTTGTCGACTGAGGACCATCTAGGGGTTGCAAGGGGCTTCCTGCAAAATTCATTAGAGGGACTATTTTTCGAATCTGCTTGGATAGATAACTGCGCTAGTGTCTCCTCTAGTGATCCCAATTCCAATAGCTCATTCTTGAGAAATCTTAAGACCTAACTCCAACTTCGAAACTCATCTTGAACGTTTAGGTGTGTTGTCTTCCTGGGGGGTTTTTGCACATAAATTTCGATGGAATAAATCATTCAAACCCTTTCTCTCATCCCACCTTGACCTAGAGAGAACTTTGGAGAGCCTTCTCCCACGATAATACATAAACCCTAGATCTCGTGTGGTCCTATTCTTGGATTCTCAAGGATAGCTAGAGCTTATTTAGAAACACATAAGCATTATACAAAGCTTCTTGAGAGGTCCTTATCATCTTTGGAGCCTTCACCTAGGTCTCCTTGTTGTCATTGGATATCATTAACACTAGGTCTAGGTCTCCTCATAGGTCTTTCTTGGAAAGCCTTTTCCTTCTCTTGAAGTGTTGAACCTTTATTGGGGCCTCTCCTTTGAATGTGCCTTGGAAATTACATCATACCTAGTAATTGATTCTATCATTAATAGTGATTTCCCTCATATCGAGACTCCTTCCATTGGTGGAAGTCCGTAAAGAGTAGGGGACATTTACTGAGGTGATAGTGGGTCTTTGTCCCATTGTTGTTATTTGGTCTAGTAGTTATCCATTAGATACCCCTCCTAGGGCCCTTGCTAGATTTTGTGGCAACATTGACATAAAAGGGATTGCTTGTCAAGGAGAATCATTTGCAAAAGGACACAAGGAAAGAAGAAGAAGTCTTATTGACCTAGATGGAAGATTACTACATCAAGTTTTCATTGAAGACCTCATCAGCTTAAGAAGGATCAAGCTCTCATTGAAGGAAGGAAGAATAAGCTCTTGTCAAAGGTTCTCTAGTACACTCCATCATCTTGAAGAAAAGGAAGCATGAAAGAATCTTGGGATCATCATCCACTCTTTGAAGTTGTTTGAAGACACTATTGTTGAAGACATCCTAGAAGTCATCATTCTAGGGCATCTTTGAAGTCTCTTTAAAGGTCTTGAAAGCGTCAAGATAGTTGGGGACATCATCAAGAAGGACACTTGTTTGACAAGTAAGTATTGTTTTGTGCTCCATGTTTCACTCTACAGATCAAATGGCTACATTTTGCAAGGAAAGAAACGAGCTCGTTGGGTCAACAAACTTCCTAGCATGGAAGAAGAAAATTGATTCGGTGCTCATAGAAAATGAAGTCATGGAATATGTTCTTGGTGAAGTTACTCAACCAGACAAAGAGAAGGCTCAAGAATTAGCAAGATACAAGAAGGGAGACGTGGGGGCATAAAGGATTGTTATTGAATCCATAAAAGATCATCTCATTCACTTTGTTACTGATTTGAAGTCAACTAAAGCAATCTATGATAAGTTGGTGAAGTTGTTCTCTATAAGTACACTAGGTCAGAAGATATCCTTGAGAAATCAACTAAGGAAATCAAAGGATGAAGACATGGCCACTTATCTTATGAAGATCTCACAAATAAGGGACCAGTTGCAAGGGCTTGGGGAAGTTGTTTCCGATTTAGAAATGACTACTTGTGTATTAAATGCTTTGCCACCTGATTGGAGCAATTTTGCAACTAGTGTCTACTCAAGAAAGGATACTACTTTTGATGAACTATGGGTTCAATGTATCTTGGTAGAAACAAAGATAAAGGCAAAGGATGACACTGAATCAAATGAAAAATCTCAAGCTTTTGTTGTAAAGTCCAAGAATAAGAAGAAAGGGAAGTTTGGAAAGTTCAAAGGAAAACAAGATATGTCCAAGATACAATGATTTTGATGCAATGAGTATGGGCATTTCAAGAGGGACTGCCCAAATAAGAAAAACAACAAAAGGAAGGAAAGGAGTGAATCTCACATAGTTGAAGAAAAGGAAGAACTTGAAGCCGAAAGAAGAAGATCCCAAGGATCTTTACTATTGAAGGAAGCTCCATCTCTATCAGGTTCATTTGCAATTTATTTTTCTTTTATTAGAAAGTAGAAAGTAGAGTAGCATACACCGTTGCATTCTCTAGAAGATTCTTGACTTTTGTAAAGCATGGCATCATAGAAAGAAGCATATGATAGTAGAATTAGAATCTACATGATCAAATTGCTTTGGAAAGAGTCATCTAGCTTATAAGAATGAGAAGATTGGGACCATATTGCACATTATAGTTCATCCAAGCATTTTCTAACATAATGTTAGAGGTAGTCATCTTGCAAAGAAGGATCATCAAGATCCTCCAATAAGAACCATCATTTAGGAAGGTTTTTGGAAGAATCATTATGTCTGGTATAGATTCCATCTAGTGTGGAAACAATAGTTTTGCAGGATGAAGGTATGTAGATGGTCGAATTGCAGTTTGAAAGGCAGAATTAAAGTCTTTCTCCTCTTAAAAGAAAGCTTATTTTCAATAAGGTTGTAAGCAAACTCATTCAAAGAAAGTATGGCTAGATGGTTGTATGGAAGCAAAGGTATGCATGTTTTTAAGTAACTTTTCTCTAAGGTAGAGTTCATATCTACAAGAATCTTGCAAAAGGAGTTGGTTATAAAAATGTGCTCGATAAGTCTTCCATATGGTTACTCGATGCTTGGAAGAAGAAGTTTGGCATACTTTGGAATGGTTAAAGATCAAGACTCTTCCACAAGATGACATGACTTAGACATGATGATATTGATCAACATTGAATATGGTTTCTTGAAGAAAGAAAAAGAGTTGATAATGACAACTCTAGGGAAGAAGAAATTGCAGCTTGTTGGTAAGTTTGTTCCATGGGCACTTTGATTACAAGTGATTAGCATGGAGAAGAATCTTTGGTAAAAGATGAAGATAGACCATGCGAAAAGATGTTGATCTCAGAAGTAAGCAAAATCTGAAGAGGCCATCATATTGAGGTAATTTTGATATTGATGTCTTGGTTTTGGTTATTTGGTTAATATATGCTTTGCTACCTGGAAGGAAATTGCAGAAAAGCATAAGAGGCAAGTATATCTACAACTATTGGTTTTAAAATCAATTCAATGAATACATGGATTGAGTGGATGGTTTTGGTAATCCTTGAAGGATTGTATGGTCAAGATGTTTACATCATCTTGGGATTAAGAGGTAGCAATACAAAGAGATAACCTGATGTTCATATGAATAATGAAGATTGTTGACTTGGTGTAGCATCAGATGTGCTCTAGCCACAAAAATTGGTGGAGAGGCTAAAGCACATGAGATCTCCAAAGACCCATAAGTGGTTTGGGAAGAATCTAACCAGTTTGGAAGATATTAAAATAATTAATATTTTTAATGTAGTCCCTAAGTCTAAACTTAGGGAAAATAAAATATTAATGTGAATTAATATAAAACTGAGTTAGAATGGTCCAAAAGTCATGGATCAAGCCAGATCTAACCTTAGCTGTTGATTAGAGACTTAATCTCGGCCGTTGATGGACCAATGAGAAAAGTATAAGAAGAGGCTTGAGGGTCAATTGGAAGATACACTGAGGGAGACCAGTCAGTTTGATTTCTGGAGCGGGGTTAGCTGAGAAATTCGAACTAGTGGTCTGGAGAGCAGCAGGCAGCAAGTATAGAGCAGAGAGTCTGGATCAACAACAGAAGACCAGTGCAGAGGCAGGAGAGGCAGATGCATGGCCTTTCAAGCAGATGCTGAGGCAGCAGGAAACTGTGTAGTCACTAGAGAGCCTGCGTGGGCGACGCAGAGAGGCCCAAAGCTGATGCAGACAAGCAGGGGCTGATGCAGAGTGTTTGGGAGCTACGCAGAGGTCAGCTAGGCTGACTTTGGGACTGGGAGAAGTGCTGGAGAATTTTTCTCTCTCTTGGGTAAGCCAGTTTAGCACTCGGTTGTACTGAAGAATTGCTGAATAATAAAATCCTCCCTTGCTACACCGGTTTTCCCACATTGGGTTTTTCTGGGGACTGTTGTCCAAAATATCTATGTCGATGTGTTGATTCTTTTGCATGTGTTTGTTTTTGTATTATGGTGTGATATCTGCAGCGGAATTTATTTTAATGTTTATTGAAGGAATTTCATAAATAACTTATTGAAAATAAGTAGGCAAAGTGAATCAGACGTTGCAGTGATAGAATTTTCACATGGTATCAGTGCAAGTAATCAGAGACAGGAAGGGAAAATTAGTTATGGGTTGAGACCATGATGCAGAGGCATCCACACTAGGGGACTCGCACAGATTTTCAGAGAATTGCACAAGAGATTTCGATTTCTCCATGTTGGCTTTCAGAATGGAAGAAGAAGTGGCTTGTATGACTAGTTCCGCATCATCAGAAGTATGGTATATAGACAGTGGAGCCTCTTGGCATATGGCGGGAATCAGGGAATGTTTCTCAGAGTATCGAGAAGAGAAGATGAACTTTTAGATCACCATGGGGAACAAGGCAAAGTGTACTCCAGTAGGGAAGGGTACCATAGTTTTTCAAACAAAATTGGGAGAATGGTTCCGCGCTACAAATTTGCTGCATGTACTAGGATTGGGGATGAACTTACTTTCCGTGTTGCAACTTCAAGGCAAGGGCTATGACGTCTACTTCATCAAGAAAAAGGTGTACTTCAAACACCCGAGCTGGAAAAAGAAAGTGCAGATTGGGATCAAAAGTAACAGATTGTACATATTACAACTAGAATCACCAATGACACTAATAGGTAATCATGGAGACAAGGACTTGAACAAACTATGGCACAGAAGAATGGGACATTTGCACCATGGGGCTCTGAGAATTCTCAGGAGTACTGTAACAGGAGCTCCAGATCTTAGTAAGGAACGGGATGATGTATGCAGAGGATGTGCTCTAGGAAAGTATGCCAAGGCAACATTTCCTAGGAGTATAAACACAGGGCCAAGAGTGTACTAGGATTGATACATTCAGATATCTGCGGACCTATTTCCACCAAAGCTCTTAGTGGTGCCGAGTATTTCTTTACTTTCATTGATGACCACTCAAGGAAAACTTGGATTTATTTTCTAAAAACCAAGGATGAGGTTTTCTGTCAATTCAAAGAGTTCAAGGCTCTGGTGGAGAATCTGAGTGGGAAGAAAATAAAAGTTTTGCGCTCAGATAATGGAGGAGAGTATGTCGATAAGGACTTCATTGATTTTTGCGCTAAGGAGGGCATCAGAAAAGAGTGGACAACTCCATACAATTCGGAGCAGAATGGAGTAGCAGAAAGGAAGAACAGGACTATTGTAGAAGCAGCTAGGTCCATGACGTATGATCAGGATATGCCAAAATTACAAAGGGTAGAAGCATGCAACACAACAGTCTATGTTCAGAACAGGACTCCTCATCGGGCGTTGGGCAAGATTACTCCAGAGAAAGTTTTCACAGGGAAGACGCCTAAAGTCAGTGATGTCAGGATATTTGGGAGTTTAGCATATTGCCACATACACGAGGAAAAGAGGAAAAAGCTGGATCAAGCTGCGGAAACGGGATATCTAGTGGGATATAGCGAGAACGCTAAGGCATACATAATCTATCTTCCAGGGAGCAGGAAGGTAGTGGTTTGACGAGCTGTAAAGTTCATGGAGGGCAGGACTTTCAGAAAATCTCGTGAGACTCCTTCCGAGGAGTAGTCAAAAGAAGAGCCATTGGTTACACCTCTTCAACCAACAGAAGTAAAGAATTCTTCCTCGCATTAGGAAGATTCACAGGATGAGGAGCTAACAGAGGCACTTGCTGGCAGAGGAAGAACTAGCAGGGAGCTTCGTCAGATTCTGCGAGATGCAGAGGACTTCATCGGTGTGCCAAGAAACAATAAGAGGGAGCGAAAACAACCAGATAGATATCAGGCATTAGTAGCTCAGGATGGGGAACCTGCCAGTTTCTAGGAGCCAGCTCAACATCAGGTTTGGCTAGATGCGATGGTAGAGGAGTACAACTCCATAATGGTGAATGATGTCTGGGAGGTAGTGCCAAGGCCTCAAGACAGATCAGTAGTAGGTTCGAGATGGATCTACAAGATCAAATACGCTGCAGACGGCAGTGTTGAGAAATACAAGGCCAAGTTTGTGGCTAAGGGGTATGCTCAAAAGGAAGGAATTAACTATGAGGAGACCTTCGCCCCGGTAGCCAGGTATACATCTATTAGGATCGTGATATCTCTTGCAACTCAGATGGGGTGGGAGATTCATCAGATGGATGTCAAAACGACTTTTCTGAATGGGGTAATAGAAGAAGAGGTATACATTGAACAACCAGAGGGATTTGAGACACATGAGAAGAAGTCCCATGTATGCAGATTGAAGAAAGCCTTGTATGGGCTGAAACAGGCACCTAGAGCATGGTATGGTCAAATTGATGGCTACTTGCAGAAGATGGGATTTGTCAAGAGTGAAGCGGATCTGAATCTCTACTATCTGGTTATAGAGAATGAGCCGCTAATCTTAGTATTATATGTGGATGATCTCTTTCTGACAGGATCATCCAGGCTCATTGGGGACTGCAAGAAGAATCTAGCCACAAAATTCAATATGAAGGATTTGGGACTAATGCATTACTTCCTAGGGTTGGAAGTTTGGCAGCAGAAGGGAGAGATCTTCCTTGGGCAAGGGAGGTATGCTACAGAAATCCTGAAAAGATTCAGGATGGAGGACTGTAGACCCATGGCTACTCCAATGATCACCAACTGGAAGAAGATTGATGCATTAGAAGACAAGGATGTTGATCCCACCTTATACAGACAGCTCATAGGGTCCCTGATGTATCTGGTCAATACCAAGCCAGACATTTGCCACACTGTCAACACCCTCAGTCAGTTCATGGTGGAACCGAAGAGGGCGCACTAGGCAGCAGCCAAACATGTTCTCAGGTATTTACAGGGAACTGTCGATTATGGACTCTTGTACACTAGGGGTAAGGATATTAGATTGAGTGGATTTACTGATGTAGATTGGGCAGAAAGTTCAGTGGATCGGAAAAGTACCTCTGGGTAGTGTTTCAACATTGGATCAGGAATGACTTCCTGGTGCAATAGGAAACAGAAGTCCGTGGCTCTCAGCTCATCTGAGGCAGAATATATGGCAGCGAGCACAACTTCGTGTGAGGCCATATGGCTTAGAAAATTGCTTGTGAACCTATTCAGAAGGAAAATGGAGGCGACCAAGATCATGTGCGATAATCAGAGTTGCATCAAGTTCTCTGAGAATCCAGTGTTTCATGATCGGTCAAAGCATATTGATATCCGGTGTCACTTTGTCAGAGACTGTGTCCAATGAGGAGCCGTACACTCCTATAGGAGAACAAGTGGCAGACATCCTCACCAAGGCCCTTGGAAGGACAAAGTTTGATTACTTCAGGGAAAATATGGGGGTTATAAAGAACCCGTTTTAGTAGCAGAAATGGGGGTGATAGCAGCACGGATGCAGAGTGAGTTGTAGTGCGGATGCAGTGTTAGGAGAAAAGGACCAACAGTAGCACGGATGCAGAGGGAGATGCCGTACAGATGCAACAGTGGCAGTAGCAGAGCCATGGGCAACAATACAGGATGCAGCAGTGCAGAGGATGTTGGGCAGGGAGGCTTAGCATTAGCACAGGGACCGATGCCAGATGATCAGGGTGATACTCAGTAAGGAGTATTATTAGAGCACAATCCTCGCTAAGAGGGAGTGTTGATTTGGGGTAGAGTCAGATGTGCTCTAGCCATGAAAATTGGTGGAGAGGCTAAAGCACATGAGATCTCCAAGACCCAGAAATGGTTTGGTCCGAATCTAACTAGTTTGGAAGATATCAAAATAATTAATATTTTTAATGTAGTTCCTAAGTCTAAACTTAGGGAAAATAAAATATTAATGTGAATTAATATAAAATTGAGTTAGAATGGTCCGAAAGTCATGGATCAAGCTAGATCTAATCTTCGCCGTTGATTAGAGACTTAATCTCGGTCGTTGATGGACCAACGAGAAAAGTATAAGAAGAGGCTTGAGGGTCAGTTGGAAGATACATTGAGGGAGACCAGTCGGTTCGATTTTTGGAGCGGGGTTAGCTGAGAAATTCGAACTAGTGGTCTGGAGAGCAGCAGGAGGCAGCAAGTACGAAGCAGAGAGTCAGGATCAGCAACAAAAGACCAGTGCAGAGGCAGGAGAGGCAGACGCAGGGCCTTTCAAGCAGACGTTGAGGCAGCAGGAGACTGCGCAGTCAGTAGTCACTAGAGGGCTTACGTGGGTGACGCAGAGAGGCCCAGGGTTGACGCAAACAAGCAGGGGTTGACGTAGAGTGCCTGGGAGCTACGCAGAGGTTAGCCAGGCTGATGCTGGGATTGGGAGAAGTGTTGGAGAATTTTTCTTTCTGTTGGGTAAGCCAGTTTGGCACTCGGTTGTACTGAAGAATTGCTAAATAATAAAATCCTCCCTTGCTGCACCGGTTTTCCCACATTGGGTTTTTCTAGGGACTGTTGTCCAAAATATCTGTGTCGATGTGTTGATTCTTGTGCATGTGTTTGTTTCTGTATTATGGTGTGATATCTGCAACAAAATTTATTTTAATGTTTATTGAAGGAATTTCATAAATAACTTATTGAAAATAAGTAGGCAAAGTAAATCAGATGTTGCAGTGATAGAATTTTCACAAAGATCACTTTCATGTTTAAAGGGATCTATGATTAAGCTCTACATTGATTGGCTAAATATAATGCCTTTGTTGATGATGACTAGAGGAAAGTGATATGAAAGATTGATGGCACAAATCCTGTCACAGTTTGGATCCATTACATTAAAGAAGATGAAAGCTTTACTTGATGAAGACGCGAAGAAGAGGAGGAGCCATGTAACTACTTGAAGATCTCCATAAAAGTCCAGTAACTGATGTATTGATGAAGACACACTAGAAAGATTTTCACTTGAAAGGAAGTAAAAGAATCTCCTCTATGCTTTAGAGGGAGTAAGAAATATCCTTAAATGTTTAAGGAGGAGCAAGGATCCATTCCCCAATCAAGAGGGAATGAGGATATCCTCTTTAGGTTGAGAGGGGGTGATGCTAAAAACATCATATTTTCCATGTGCCATGCACTAGACCAGGACTAATAGCCATAAGTCTTAGTGAAACTAGGAAGAAGAATGGAGGATTGGATAAGCATCTAAGACTAATACTCCTTGAGGATATATAATCCAAGATAGGAAGTAGTCTTGTTGACCGACACTCTTTGAGGATTGGACAGGTATCCAAGACAAGAGTGGTTGAAGAGGACCAATATTCTTTGAGGATTGGGAATCCAAGATAAGAATAGTCCTAAAAGGACATACCTAGTGAACATCCAGATGGGGTATGTACCTTAAGAGGTAGTGTGGTGTCTCACATAAAGCCTCCCAACATTATGCTCTAATATAAATAGAGCTTGTCAATTAAGGCCTTACTATGTTGACAATTCTAGTTATGATGATGATGCTTAAAGATGGCTTACCAATTCTACTCTTCTTATAAGGACTCTTCAGTTTGCAAAAATCCTTATAATGGTGTTACAATTATGAATACCTCCCTAGTTAAGAGGGAGTGTTGGAAAATGTAACTAGTTTCGGTGTTCATAATTGTCATTGTACTCATGTCATTATGTATATCTTATGTAACAAACAAATGAAGAAAGAAAAAAAATTATTTTCAAGCATGGGTTTCATACTTCTTTTGATTGGTCATCTAGGTTAAGCATGTTCTTCATGCTTCTAGGATTTCTCATGTCATAAGAAAAATTTTCATGAGTCAAGAGAGTTGATATCATTTGTCTAAGACCCTATTGGGCAAGTTATATCATGTAAAAATATTTATTTGGAGTCTAGAAAGTCAAAATAAGCTTCCAAGCACAAGTCGACCCTACTAGTGAGAAGTCGCCCTAGAGAAGGGTATTCGACCTCCTGGAAAACATATATATAGAAGGATATTTGACTCATTTGAACACACATTCAGTTTGCAACAAAGAAGCAAGAAAACAAAGAGCAAAAAAGTCTAGAAGCAAAGGAGAAAGTCAAAGTGAAGGAAGAAGACAAAAAATTGATCTTTTCTGCCCACACGTGCGAAATTAGCATTTCTGCGGCATTGCAGGAGGCCGAGAATTGCAGGTCCGAGTTGCAAAAGGCTGAGAATTGTAGGGCTGAAGTTGTAGGTCTGAAATAGAGGGCCAAAACTTTGCTTGGACCAAAAATCTTGAAGTTTGACTTTTTTTGACTTTTGTTGACCTGAGCTGCAAGTCTGAAGTAAAGGGTTGAAACTGTGATTTGGATCAGATTGAAGAAGGTTTGACTTTCGTTGACCTTGAAGACTTTGACTTGCTTAAGGAACGATTTCTTAATGGGCTGACTTGGTGCTTGGAGGAGGTCTAGGCTTTGATCTTTGGGTCTGGGATTTCTCATTTGATCTGTTTCTATAAGAAGAGAAGAGATTCTTTCTGGGTTTTCCCCTTTGGAGAGGTTTTTATATACCCTTTACATGAGGTTGAATAGGCCTTTCCTAGGCTGACTTCTCATTGGCAGGGCTGACTTGGTCTTGGAGGTCAATTTGACTTTCTAGATTCAAAAATAATATCTTTTACATGTTACAACTTGCCCAAATGGGTCTTGTACACATGACAAAGACTCTCTTGACTTGTCAAACCCTAGAAGTATGAAGAACATGCTTGACCTAGTGACAAATCAAATTGAGCATGAAACCCATGCTAGAAAATAATATTTTTCTTTCTTCTTTTGCTTGTTACATAAGATATACATAATGACATGACTACAAGACAATTATGATGACTGAAATTAGTTATCTTTTCCAACAAATTCAACATGGGTGAAAAGCTCCTTGAAGTATTATTGGCAGATTTCTCTATAATAAAAATATCCCAAGACATTCTTTGGCTAGGTCAACTTGTTTAATTCTGCCTTAAGCAATTCAACTTGGCTTATTTTCCTCCAAGTAATTTAGTAAATTCAACTTGGCAAAATTTTAAGAATTCAAGCTAGTACGCTCTTTTATTAAGGAAGAAAGGGGAGTAAAATAGGATTCTGAATCAATTTAATTGATTTGAAAAAGCCTATAGGTCTCTTCATGTGTTTTGCCAGTTGGCTATCAACTTGTGCTGTTTAAATAAGGTTGGCTTAGCTCTTTTTCTCTTTACCAGAAAAAAATCTTTATTATAGTGGGTTTTTTCCCATGAAGATATCATTACAATGACTTTCTATATTGGGGTTCCTCAGAGCTCTTGCTTTCATTGTTTTTTAATCCATTTCTTCTAATCTCACTACATGTATTTTAAGATGTGGTGCTTGGCAAGATCCAAATTTATTGATTATTGCACATAATTGTGGATCTTTTGGATTGTGTAGCTCGGTAGGACTTCCACATTGGCTTGGTGTCTTAGCATGTGGAAGATTGCCTCTCTAGATGATAAACTTTGTAAAGTAATTTTATAAAGTACCTTTTATATTTAATTACTAAAAGTGACTTAATTGATTTTATAAAGTGGTTTTTCCTAAAAGTGACTAAAGTCATCTCAATGAGAGATGAAGTCACAACCGTTGATCTTAATATGGTAAGATTTAATGGTTTTAGTAATTAATGAGTTTATAAAAGGAGAAGGGGGAGCGAAGAGGCAATAACTTCTTCATGAGATTTGGAGAAGATGAAAAGAGCCAAGGGAGAAGTTTAGCAGAGAAGGGCAAAGTGTAACAGGTACAACAATAAAGACAGTAGCCAGGTAGCACGAATTCCAAGGTAGAGTATAGGCACAAAATTCGAGAAAAGGGCAACGTGATTTTCGAGGTAGCTGGGCTGCATTTATTGCAGAGAGGGGGCACAAGATCTGAGGTTGTTCGAGGGTGGCTGAGCACTGCCTTTTTGAGGTTGTAGTTATTTAATGTTGTAAAATTTTTTGATAAGAAATAAAATTTCTCTCTCTCTCTCTCATTGGTTCTACCTTCGGGGTTTCTCCAAGGGCATTGGTTAAAAGTATTGTGTCAAATGATGTGGTTGTTTGCTGTTCATCTCCACTGTAAATGATTTTCAAACTTATTTATATGTCTACTCATAAATAGTTGTTGAATGTGTAAGAATTTAATACATTATTGCTGAATATTTATTGGAGTCAGAAATCAAAGTTTAGCTAAGTGTTTAATGAAATGCCTACAAGGGGTTATTAGCTTGTAGGTGGTTTTTTTCAACATGGTATCAGAGCCAAGTTGGCAGATTGGTTGAGAAGTGTTGAACAAGAAGCACAACCAACCTATATACCCAAAGATTTGGTGGTTGAGAGGGAGCTGGTGTTTTCCCTTGGACAATTTTTGACACAAGGAATATTGCAAGGATTGTAAAGGTTGTGTTAAGAAAAAGAGAAGGGCAGTTGGATCTGAAAATTGCACAGGTGAGAGCTCTAAGAGGGAGCTGTAGTGTGCATAGACACAGAGAAACGGATAAGAGATTCATTGATTAGATGTGCTAGGATCTTGAGAGGAGATCAACACAAGAGAATGAGAGATTCACTATTACTGACGAGTGAAGGTCTTGTGAAGAGAGTTGAGCTTGCAGGGGCTGAATAAGGGCTAGATTTGTTCCTGCGATAGGTGAGGGGCCAAGAAGGCAGGACCAAGATAGTCAGAGGGTTGAGATAAATCATTGGAGATCTAAGTAAGAAACTTGGAGTGAAGGTCAAGCAGAGATCTTGAGGTCCAAGAAGGCCTGCAATCTGGAGCCAGAGGGAGTCAGGCTTCAGAGGGAGTGAACAAGCTCAGAGGGAGTCAACAACTCAAAGGAAGACAACCTTTGGCCTGAGGGAAGTCATGGTTTGAGATGGACATGCAAGGAAGGCATGGTTGGGATAGCCATGCAGGATGCTCAAGAGCGAGAGGCTTCTAGGAGCATGGTTCTCAACTCAGGTTCATGTCAGGTAGCAGGACATGCTACTGTGTCAGAGGGAGCAACTACAATGGATGTGATGAGTTTGGACTCTGGAGACAGATCTGGGTTATGGAAGTAGCTTTCTCACTAAGAGGGAGTGCTGGATTGTGTAGCTCGGAAGGACTTGCACATTGGCTTGGTGTCTTATCACGTGGAAGATTGCTTCTCTAGATGATAAACTTTGTAAAGTGATTTTATAAAGTACTTTTTATATTTAATTACTAAAAGTGACTTGAGTGATTTTAGAAAGTGGTTTTTTCTAAAAGTGATTTTATAAAGTTTGAGAGACTTAAGTGATCTTAGAAAGTGTTTTTTTCTAAAAGTGATGAGAGATTAAGTCACAACCGTTGATCTTGAGATGATAAGATTTAATGGTTTTAGTAATTAATGAGTTTATAAAAGGAGAAGGGGAAGTGAAGAGGCAATAATTTCTTCATGAGATTTGGAGAAGAGGAGGAGAGCCAAGGGAGAAGTTTAGCAGAGAAGGGCAAAGTACAGCAGGTACAACAGTAAAGGCAGTAGCCAGGCAGCATGAATTCCAGGGCAGAGAACAGGCACGGAAGTCGATGCATGAATAGCGTGATTTTTGAGGCATTTGGGCTGCATTTATTGTAGAGAGGAGGCATGAAATCCGAGGCTGTTCAAGGGTGGCAGAGGACTGTTTTTTTGAGGCTGTATTTCTGTTATTTAATGCTGTAAAATTCTCTGATAAGAAATAAAATTTCTCTCTCTCTCTCTCACTGGTTTTCACTTGGGGTTTTTCCAAGGGCATTGCCCAAAAATATTGTGTCAAATGATGTGATGGTTTGCTGTTAATTTCTGCTACAAATGATTTTCAGACTTAGTTATTTGTATTTCTGCTCATAAAGAGCTGTGGAATGCGTGAGAATTTAATACATTATTGCTGAATATTTATTGTAGTTAGAAATCGGAGTTTAGCTAAGTGTTTAATGAAATGCCTACAAGGGGTTATTAGTTTGTAAGTGGTTTTTTCAACAGGACCTTTGCCCTTTACAAATGAGAAATCTACATTTCCAAACTAAACTAAACCACAAATTACAGCTAAAATTCAACATAATCAAGACTGCTAAGGGTATTTCAAACATGTCATGGAGGTTGCCTCTGTTGATTCCAGATGCTATCCATGGGACTGTAGATGAGCATCCCTGTGGGTCTGTCTTCTTCTTCGGCAGCGATGTCCTGGATTACCATGATATGCTTCAGTAGTTTCACTTGCAGGAAATAAATATCTGTTGCCACTCCCATAGCGAGAGCTAAAGTTCAGCTCTATTTTTATCTCTGTCATGAGCTTGTTACAAATACTCCTAGATTCTGCATTCGTATTAGATTCTAGATGAAAACATTGAAAATTTGGATTTTGATGACCCACAGAAATTGCTCATGAAACTCATTGTTTGCATTAAACATTAAAACCCAGAACTTCACACACATTTGTTTCGACTCCAAAATGAATCCCACTGCCAAACACTCCAAAATTACTCATGATTCTCATTGTTTGCTTTAGACATTGAAACCCCAAACTTCACACTGATTATTTCAACTCCAAACTGGCTCCTGTTGTCAAAGCCAAGGTATTAGTGTGTTATCTAGTAGTGCCTGGTTTCTGCAATGCCTTTTCAATCTTCTCTAATATCAGATTCCCTTTATTTGAATCCTTTCTCCTTCTTGCTTCCTTTCTTCATCTGCCTATTGCTCTCAAGTAATTTCCCTCATCCTCTGATATTATATTCTCTTTGTAATGCTGCTGTGAGAGTTTAAACCTCACTGGCATGCAACTACACCCCTTTTCCTTTGCAGAGCCCTTTTTTGGTTCTTTTCCATTCGTTTCTGATTCGGTAGTCTATACAGTTCCCTACTTCACAGACTTCCCATTTCTCCCTGTTATCTCAACTCACTCCCCTATGCACACCATTCTTAATGGTCTTGCATAGTATTAATCCTGAAATGAATTTCACTTTCTGATTTTTTCTGATGCTTTCCTTCCCGTTTGCCTATCTCTGCCATTAAGTTTCCAATCATTGACATGACTTCTGTAATCATGAGTAATCAATCAATGGTGAAGGCCATATCTCAATTGTGAGCAACTATTGATGTCCTCTTAAGCAGACTTTTTCCAATTATTTTCTGAAGTGAGCATCTATTCAAATTATATATCAATTTGTCCTTACCTTTATTTTATGGATCTAATGAGGTAATTGACCCTTTGTTAATACTGTTTGCTTGCAATTTGACCACTAAGTTGGCAATCTGATCACTGCCTTATTTGCCTCTTTCATATGTAAAAATTTAATTGAATGGAAATCCACTTTAAGGGCCTCTGTTTAAACTTAAATTAATTTAATCCCGCATATTCCTCTTTTTCAGTTTTATTTTTTTTTCTTCTTAAATGCTTTAATGACAATTTGGATATCCTCTTCCACTTCAATTCCACGAAAGGCTTCCATTATAGCTCTAGCAGTAGCCCCTCTGCTTCTGTTTCATTGTTTGAGGTTTCCTGTAGTACCCTCAAGAATGCCAATATGTACCGCTCTTTTATATCCCTGAACACGCTACCATATTCCACTTATCCTGTATTTCCTTTTGACTTTTAAAATGTATTGTCATAATTCCTTGTTTTAGTGGAACCCATTTTCCCCCACCTCTCCTTGGGTTCAATTTGGTCTTACCCTTTACTTGTAGGGGAATTAATCAGTTTTGTCATTTCATCCCATTTCAACACCTCTGATATGTTTTCTTTAGAGGCTTGTAAAGCCTCCTCTAGGACATTCTGGATCTTGGACAAGTTTACTTATAACAGAAGTCTGGCAAAAGGCTATAAAAACTAGGAATACAGAATGGCGTCCCGACTCCCAACTCCCAAGTTTTATAGTAGCAATATATTATATTACCGATCTGTATCTTGGACGTATAAATTCATTTTTGTTGAAATATTATGTCAGAGGTTACAATCTATTTCTTTCAGGGTGTCTCTGTTAAGAATGTAGAATTACTGGGTGAGGTAGAAAGCAAGATGTGTCATCAGTGCCAGAGGAATGACAAAGGGAGGGTGGTTAGCTGCTACAGATGCAAAAAGAGGCGCTACTGCATCTCCTGTCTTACTAGATGGTATGAACAGATTCTTCCAATGTACTGCAACTGACGATGTTTAACTTTAGGAACATTATTTTCCCAATGAATTAATTGCAAAGTTATTTTTTGCATTTCTACTGGTTTGGAACTTGGTTGTGCTAGAGTTTGTCTTATATGCTTCTTTTTAACGTTGGAATGTTAGGTACCCAGGACAATTAGAAGAGGATATTCGGAGGGCTTGTCCTGTATGTCGTGGCAATTGTAACTGTAAAGCTTGTTTACGTGGAGGTGGTGTTATGAAGGTATTGTACACTTGATGCTTGGAGAGTCTCATTGCTTAACCATGCAAGTCAGTGCTATTCTCTAACTAATACTGTAGCAAGAAATTGGACATTTTCCTGTGTGCAATTGTTTTTGTTTTCTTGAACATGACTTGCATTAATAATGTGCAGGCTAGCACAAATAAAACATGTAATGCAGACAAGATGCGATACCTTCATTACTTGCTTTCTATGGTTCTCCCTGTGTTGAAGCAGATCCATTATGAGCAGTGCTTGGAGCAGGATGAAGAGATCAGGATTCAAGGTAAGGGGCTTGGTTAGTTGTTTATAATTGAGAATTTTTTTCTTGAGGTCTGTATTTTTCTACAAGTAGCAAATTTCTGACTCATGCTTTGTTGTTAGGAGGAGCAACAAAAGAGCTGAAAGTTCCTAGGGCTAAACTCAATGTAGAAGAAAGACTGTATTGGTAATGACTGTGTTTTCATACTCCTGAAACAAAACTCATTTCATAATGTAGATCTGGTACAAAGTGGATGGAAAGTCTGGCTATAAAATGAAGACTTTTTAAATCCTAACTGCTCTTAGAAGTCATCTGTATTATTTATTTGTGCAGTCTGATGTGTTTGCTTTTCATGCAGTGACAATTGCAGTACCTCTATTGTTGACTACCACAGAAGCTGCCCAAATTGTTCTTATGATCTCTGTGTGACATGTTGTCGGGAGCTTCGAGAAGGTTGCCAGCCAGGAGGTGGTGAAGCAGTTTCAGCTGAGCATTGTTTGACAGAGAGAACTTATTTTGAGAGTGGAAATAATTTACCAAAAACTTCAAAGGTGTCAGGTGGAAAACCAGGCTGGGAGCTTGAAGCCCATAGTGAAGAGAACAACATTTTTGGTCCATTGCATCTGCCACCTGATTGGAAAACCAATGACAATGGAAGCATTCCTTGCCCCCCAAAGGAATTTGGTGGTTGTGGCAGCCATTTGTTAGCTTTGAAGTGCATTTTCAAAATAAACTGGATTGCAAAACTTGAGAAAAGTGCTGAGGAAATAGCAAGTAGCTGTAAATTTCCAGAGGCATCAAAAGTTTCCAGGCCATGCACCTCCTGCTTCAAATCGGATCTCCATGTAAAGAGTGGATTATCTGATAGCACGTTGCGTAGAACTGCTTATAGGGAGGGTGACAGTGATAATTTCTTGTACTGCCCAACATCACAAGATATTAAGGATGGGGGTCTTGAACATTTTCAGAAACATTGGCTCAGAGGTGAGCCAGTCATAGTTCGGAATGCATTAGATGGTTCATCAGGTCTGAGTTGGGAGCCCATGGTTATGTGGCGAGCTGTTCGGGATTCTGGTGGCAAGTTTAAGGCTGATACAAAAACAGTGAAAGCCATTGATTGCCTGGATTGGTGTGAGGTCAGTTTTTCAATTGAGTTTTCTCAAACTTAAACTTCAGAATTCATTACCCCTTTCTCACTTCCTCATGTCTTACTCACATGCCTACATTCTGCTCTGAAGTCGTTGGCTTGTACTCCTTGCCACCCATATGCAAACAATAGCTTAACCACTTTATCAAATCTTGCAGAGCATTCTTCTTTTTAAAAAGATGCTAATCATACAATGGTCTTACTGACTGATGCTGAACCATTTGTAGCATTTTCCAATAACTTCTTTGAGATTTTAGGTTGCGTGCATGCATACCTGTGAAGCTTTTATAATATTTTATCAAGTGACCTTGTGTATTTCTGGATTTTTGCACAAGTCATGTGCATTCTCATAAGTTTTGTTAATTTGCTTTATAGTTTTTACATTTACATACACTATAAGCTCTATGGCATTGGGGCTCATTTTATTTAATAAATAGGGATTTAAACTTCTGACAGCACCCAGAGCTTATGTTCTTGTTACAAATAAATTTCATGAGTCAGTTAGTCCTGGCAAGGCTTCCTGTACTGTAGGAACATTGTGGATGAACTTTCTTTGAAATGGTCTGTAGAAGCTTGGTTTTACTATTTTTTCTTTTGCTGGTTTTTTGGGAATGGCTGCAGGCTTTATTGTGAATGTAGGGAGTGACATTCTCTGCAAAGCATGTCTCAAATATGATAGCAGAATCAAGTGATTTATTACTTAATTTCTAAAGGTTTGTGTCAGGCCAATCCTCTTGATTTTAGGATGCTGCATAATGCAAATTCCGAGACCTGAGGATTGGAGATATGATATCTACCTTGACCTATTTGGTCTAGTTTAATTTAATTTAATTTCTCTACATCATGGATATGGAACGTTGTTTTCCTACCTTGCAATTTTTTTGAAAATCTTAATATAGTTTTGTAATTAGTTATGTATATCTATTAACTAGAAATCCTTGGTCTGCCATGTGCTGTTCATGTTTGACAATTTTAAGAACTTTTCTGTTTCAGTGTCTTAAACTAGACTTCAGTATTGGACAAGGATAGTGGAACTCCGTGTTGAATGAATCAGAATTTTCATGATCTCTGCTGAAGTATGATTGTTTCCTTATGCTCACTGCATATTATTTCATATAATACATATTCGAGCATAGGAATTCCTGTAATCTAAATTCTAGATATTCTAAAGTTTAATGTGTTAAAATCAGTTTCATCTTCCTGATTTCGGATGCTACATGGTGTTGATTTGGGGTAGCATCAAATGTGCTCTAGGCCTCAAATTTTGCAGGGAGGCTTGGGCACATTTATTCCAAAGAACCCAGAAAACGTTTTGGGAAATTCCACCTAGAAACAATTTTATTAAAATAATGTATATTTTTTAATGGGCCCCTAAGTCTAAATTTAGGAAATTAAAAATATTAATGGATATTAATCTAATTGTGGGTGTAACTTCTAGAAGAAGACAAGGATCAAGCAATAATGATGTTAGCCATTGATTAGCTTTTAATCTGGGCCGTTGGATGTCAACGAGAAGATTATTTAAGGGGGCTTGAGGGTCATTTGGAAAACACATAGAGAGATCAAGAAATCGAATTTTGGAAGTGAGAAGTTTTCAGGAGGAAATTCTGATAGAGTAGATTTCTTGCAGTGAGGGGCAGTGAGTATCTGGAAGAAGAAAGTTTTCCTGGGCCGGAGAGCACGATGTAGAGAGAGGGCAGAACGACGTCTAGAGAGAGGCAGACGTTGGCCCACGTAGAGTTGACGCAGTGGTAGCGCAGGCCTTAGAGGGAAATCAAATTCCTGTTGAGGAAATCGAGTTTCAGTAGCCGGGAGTCAGGGTGTGAGACCAGGAGGTAGAGATTTGGATTTTCCAGCCAGTAGAGGGTCCAGAGAAGGAGCAACGTGATACCCAGTAGGGGTGACGCAGGAACTGCGTGGGGGTGACGCAGAGGGTACGCAGAGGCTCTAGTTAAGTGAGATTAGACTTAGATTCTCCCAGTGACAGGGTGAGAGCTCTTCACCATTCGTTTTGTTTAGTTTTTGTCTATATCGGATTGCTAGTTAAGCATCCAAAAATTGTACTCAGATTTACTACTGCATAATAATAAAAACCCTCACATCTGCCGCACCGGTTTCAGGGACATTTGTCCAAAAACAACGGTGTCACTTGTGTTGTATTTTCTTTCTTGCTCAGTCTCTTGTTTCCACATAATATTTAATTAAGTGAAGGCTATAGTGTATATGTTTTGATATTTGTCGTAAGAAACTGCAAATAATTTGGTTGATTAATTTAACAAATAGAAGAAACATTATGAATTGCTGCAGTAGGGATTTCGGTTGAGGAATTTTCACATGGCATCAGAGCTGCAGGTGAAGCAAGAAGAGCAGTGCCAAAGAACCTAGCGCTGAGCATAAGAGGGAGATCGAAAAGCTGCAGGAGGAAGTAGTTCAAAACCCTAGAGGGTTTGCACAGTTCTAATCGGAGGGATGAAATTTCGACGCAGTCTCTCTCAGACTGAGTCGATGGAGAGAAGGACTCCTAGTTCGAATTTTTTCCGGAGAGGGAGCATCATTGAAGCCTCAACATGAGGAGAAGCTGATGGGATGCAAATTTTTCTTCAGGTAGTTAGCTGGGTAGAAAATCGCCAGAGGAGGGAGGAGAATCACGGTTGAGGGAATTTCTTCCTCAAAGAATTCCTAGCCAATGAATTCAAATTCTCTAGGGTTGAGCAACAGCAAAGAGAAACATTTTTACTAGCTCCAGCAGGGAGTGCGTAGGCTAGCCCAACAACAACACGGAGGAGCAATGTTGCGAACATCTTGATAACATCCCAATTTTATCTCAAAATCACGATTTTTTGGCCTAGTCGATGTTTGCTGATTTTTAAAGATATTTTTATGGTATCTTAATTTCGCTGATGTGTGTCGATTTTTTACCAATATTTTCCTAATTTTTACGTTTTTTGGTTTTCTAGACCCTTGACGATTTTATCCTGATGCCGATGTTTGCGACATTGCAGAGGAGAGAGGATATTTTCGACATTTGTGGCAGAAATGGCAACCAGTGGCTTTGAGGGATCATGACAGGTTGGACGAAGCATCCAACTATGTCATTTGGAAGGCTAGAATGTCATTCCTTCTAGATAAGCATGCCCTCAAGACATATGTTGACAATGTGGTGGTTGTGCCTGCAGATCTAGATCCGCTGAAGAATTACCGAACAGAAATGGCAAAGGCCAAGAGGATGTTCATGGATGGAGTAAAGGATCACATGGTTTGTCACATCGCTAGCAGAGGGACTGCTAAGGAGATGTGGGATGCCTTGGCTATGTTATATCAGGGATCTTCTGAGCAGCGGAAGATGTACTTGGAGCAGAAGATGAGATCTGCTCAGATGCAGAAGGGGGAGCGTGTGGATCCATTCCTCACGAAGCTCAAGGAGACCTGTGATGAATTGTCTGTTGCGGGGCATACACCTCAAGATTCAGAGTTGGTTAGACTGGTCCTCAATTCTGTCTCAGATGAGTGGCAAGTATTTGTTCAGAGCATCCTGGGCAGAGCAGCATTGCTAAATTGGGATGAGATGTGGGCAACTCTAAAACAAGAGGAGATGAGGAGAGACTTAGTTAAGGTTAAACTTGACGAAAGTAGCATCAGTGGGTCGAAGCCCAAGGAGGAGGAGGATAGTGCAGCGCTTGCATCAAAGGGACAGCAGGAGCAGCAGAGATATAAGAAGGACATCTCGAAGATCAAGTGTTTCAGGTCTGGTGAGATGGTTCACTATGCTACACAGTGTCCTCTCAGGAAGAAGGACAAGGATGAGAAACACGATTCGAAGGCTGCACCCGCGAAGATTGAGGAAGAGGAGTTCGCCATGACAACCGAGATACCTCTAGGAGGGAGGTGGGATGATTTGGATTTGTAGTTCGAAAGAACTACAGATGGGCAGAGGATCCTTGAGGAATCCATCTCTAGGATCATTTCCTTGCTACGGGAGCCCAGATCAGAAGTAGGGTGGACTAGTGTCAGATGATGCCGAGGAGTGTCAGGGAGACAGTTTTAGTGGCTAGGAGCGCCATAGACTGAGCAGCGCAGAGCAGAGTTGGCAGCAGTGCAGATAACACAGAGCAGAGGTCAGCACCAATGCAGTAGATTCAGAGGGTCAGTGCAGAGACTAGTAGCAGTCAGATTCCAACATTCACGTGGTATCATTCTAAACACAATTAGTTTAGTAATTTTGGATGTTTTTCTGTTGCTGATAAAGTAGCGGCAACAGTTTTCAGTGCACTGGCAGCGGGCAGTGGCAATGCTAGTAGCAACATAGATGCAACACTTGAGAGGGAGCTGTAGTATGGATGCAGTGTTGACAGTGGCAATGTCAACAACAGTACAGTTGCAGCAACGATGCAGTGGTTGGTGGACAACATGTCAGACATCAGCAACATAGAGGATGATGCTTCAGAGTCAGAGTAGTATACAACAACGTATATTGCTAGAGCACATTCCTCGCTAAGAGAGAGTGTTGATTTGGGGTAGCATTAGACGTGCTTTAGGCCTCAAGTTTTGGAGGGAGGCTTGGGCACATGTATTCCAAAGAACCCAAAAAGCGTTTTGGGAAATTCCACGTAGAAACAATTTTATTAAAATAATTAATATTTTTTAATGGGCTTAATCTAATTGTGGGTGTAACTTCTAGAGGAAGACAAGGATCAACCAAAAATGATCTTAGCCATTGATTAACTTTTAATCTGGGCCGTTGAATGCCAATGAGAAGATTATTTAAGGGAGCTTGAGGGTCATTTGGAAAACACACTGAGAGATCAAGAGGTCGAATTTCTTAAGTAAGAAGTTCTCAGGAGGAAATTTTGATCGAGTAGATTTCTTGCAGCGAGGGGCAGTGAGTATCCGGAAGAAGGAAGTTTTCCTAGGCTGGAGAGTACGAGGCAGAGAGAGGGCAGAATGACGTCCAGAGAGAGGCAGACGCTAGCCCACGCAGAGTTGACGCAGTGGCAGCGTAGGCCTTAGAGGGAAATCAAATTCCTGTTGAGGAATTCGAGTTTCAGTAGCCGGGAGTCAGGTTGTGAGAGCGAGAGGCAGAGATTTAGATTTTCTAGCTAACAGAGGGTCCAAAGAAGGAGCAGTGTGATACCCAGCAGGGGTGACGCAGGAACTGTGTGGGAGTGACGCAGTTTTGCACAGAGGCTACGCAGAGGGTATGTGGAGGCTCTAGTTAAGTGAGATCAAACTTAGATTCTCCCAGTGACCAGGTGAGAGCACTTCCCCATTCGTTTTGTCTAGTTTCTCTCTGTATTGGATTACTAGTTGAGCATCCAAGAATTGTACTCAGATTTACTACTACATAATAATAAAAACCCTCAGATCTGTTGCACCGGTTTTCCCACATTAGGTTTTTCCGTGGACATTTGTTCAAAAACAACATATCATTTGTGTTGTATTTTCTTTCTTGCTCTGTCTCTTGTTTTTGCATAATATTTAATTAAGTGAAGGCTGCAGTGTATGTGTTTCGATATTTGCCGTAGCAAACTGCAAATAATTTGGTTGATTAATTTAAAAAATAGAAGAAACATTATCAGTTGCTGCAGTAGGGATTTCGGTTGAGGAATTTTCACACATAGTGCAGATTCAAAGACTTGAAGATTGGAAATTTGATATTTCTAAAACAAATTTCTATATACCATGGATATAGGACCCAATTTTCCTATTCTGCAATTTTTTTTGGATCTTTTTATATTGATATCTAATTAGTTACGTTGAAAAATGTAACTAGTTTTGGTCTTCATATTTGTACCATTACGTATTTTATGTAAAATGCAAAAGAAGAAAAAGCAAAAGCAAAAGAAAAATTATTTTTCAAAGCATGGGTTTCATGCTTAATTTTTTATTATTATTGTTATTATTTTATTAGATAAGCATGTTCTTTGTGCTTCTAGGTTTTGTTGAGTGAAAGAGTCAAAGTCTATTTGGACCTCTTAAAAGGAAAAAGGAAAAACATTTTTTAATATGTAATTTTGGGTCAGAAACCCCTCTAGATGCCAAGTCACCCTACATGACAAGTTGGCCCTGCTCCAATGGACATGTTTGTTCGCACCCCTCTAGATAGTATAAATAGAAGATGATATGAATTCATTTGGACACACACTTGGATGGTTTTTGGTCTCAAATTTCGCAGAGGAAAGAGAGATGAAGCGGAGGGACGAAGTTTGAAATGGAAGAAGAGTTTCTTCTTGAAATGGATAATGTGGAAATTGTACCTTGATACTTCTCTTGTTGCTGATATCTTGATGATGAATTTGTTGAGCAGAATGGAAAGTTTGACTTGGCATCTAGAGGTGAAGGTTCTTTTGTGGTCATGGGTCTTGGATGTCTTACTTTGATCTGATTTATAAGAAGAGATTTTGACTGCGTTTTCCCCTAGGAGAGGGGTTTTGCCCTGGCTAAGAGCCTATATTCTGTGTTCTTTTGTTTCTATGATCTTCGTGTTTATGCTATAGTAATTGTTTGATGAAATAAAGTAGAATAAAATTAATAAGAAGCCAATTGATTCACAAGCAGTTACTATGAAAGAGAAATCTAATGTAGAATGAATAAGCCTCCCGATTTCTCTACTTGGTCTCAGAGCTTAGGTTTGGTAAAAGGAGGCTAAAGATCACATCCACTGGAAAACATTCAGGTCTTAGTTGAATTGCTTTGTGGGGTAATCAATATTCTGGGCATATCTTATCTATGGTTCATGAAGATTGAATACGATCTTATGACTGAGTCTAATTTAACTTTCGTGCTACATTCTGAAGAATTATTCTCTCGCATCTGTGATTACCTATGACATTGAAAGGTTTGCATCTTTGGTCTCTTGATGATTTAGTATAACTACAATGACTACCTAGTTCGTTGGCTTTGAGTTGACTAAGATCCACATTTCTTTTATTTCTTGTGGCTTGTATGATATCATGGATCTTGGAAATCCTGTATCGTCTCTGGTGATTGTGTTTGACGTAACTCGTATTGCTTTATGAGTTGACTTCGCTGAATCTTGCATAGCTATGGCATGTCGATATATAGCTTGTCTGGATCAAGACTCAACTCTTGTAATACACACTTTATGTGGCATCAGAAGACACACAACTATTCTTATCAGAATGGCATCGTTTTGTTCTATAATTCGATTTCGGTTTTGATTTACAAAGGCAACGACATTGCATACTTAGATCTGTGGGATTGACAAAATGTGTGGCTTGATGAATATATTGTTGGGCCATTGCTCCATACGTTATAATGGCTTGAGAGTTTTGTGTCTACACTACAGGGAAACTGCTTACGTTATCATGAACTGATTCAAAGGTTAAAAATACATGGCTCGACAAGCACAAAAATTCAATAACTGATATCTTTAAATTAGATAACTGATATCTTGTATGCCACGTATCTCCTATGGCACACAAAACTTGACAACAATTCTGTGAAGATTGCCGTGACTTAATAGTGACATGGTATTTAGTCTACCTAGCAGCGATATATAATTGATATACTGCATAAAAAGTCGACTTGTGGATTGTTTAATCATTGCTATGGCAAAAGCAATGACTTTGTGATATTCGCTCTATATGACAACGTTATATGGACAATGACTATTGTTTGGCAAGGCACAATATAAAGCAGAACTGTAATTGTTATGGTAGAGATCTATTGTTCACTATGATGGCATATAAATCATGGATATCGATTATAAGAAGAATCGATTATCATGTAGCCGACCAGTAAGAAAGATAGTGTTTTGGAATTGATGGACGTAGCTAGAAGAGACATGTAAAGAAAGAACTGATCCTTGCATAGAAATATCAGATGAAACTAACGAAAAGGTATGTACAATATTCTTTCTTGTTATGTGTCTATAAGCATTAGAAAATGTTTGAAAAATAATTAGGTTTTTGTATAATGTTTTGCTAGATTCTAGGGTTTGTATAAAGTTTTGATATCAAGGGCTCGTAAACCCTAGATAAAACATGGATCGAAAAACCCTAGAAAAAGAAACCCTATATAATTGTTCCCTCATTGAAAGACCCTAGGACTTGATATCTAGGGTTTGCAAGAAAAAATCTAGGGTATATGTTAAACCCTAGCAAGGGTGGAATTGGATTTGTCATCAAAAACCCTAGGGATGATATTTCTGTTGAAAGTAAAAACCTTATCAATGGTAAGATCAAGGAATTTAGGGTTTGTATTTGAGAACCTTAGGACTTCACCATCTAAGTGACCGTGGAAACCCTAGATTTGATATTATGCTCTTGTATTTGTATATTGTGCTTGGTTGTGCTTGTTGAAAATTGCAAGTACATAAAGGAAGCTAGATAAGAAGGATGAAAATAAAAGCAATGATGAGCATTTAGGAATTAATACTAACAAAAGAGTAAGCATGCATCGTTGCAGAGTCTTGATGGCATCATAGATAGAAGCACTTGACAGTAGAAAGATTGGAATCTAATTGTTTGGCATGCTTTGGGAAAGAGCGTCTAGTTTAAAGAGAACGAGAAAAACAAGACCACATTGCATATTGTTATTCATCCTAACATCTTCTCATATCATGTTGAGGGTAGTCATTTTGCAAAGAAGGATCATCAAGATCCTATAAAGAATCATCATTATGAAAGATTCTTGAAGTAGCATTATCACTAGTATATATATATATATATATATATATATATATTCCATCTAGTTGGAAATAATATATCTAAAGGATGAAGGAATGCTAATGATCAAATTATAATAAAAAGTCTTTCTTTTCTTGGAAAAGAAAACTTATCTTTGACATGTATAAGAAGCAATATGCGGATTACATGTATGCATATTTGAAGTTATTCTTCCCTAAAGCATGGTTCATATCTATAGGATTCATGAAGGAAGATTTGATTTTGAATGTGCTTGGTAAGCATTCCATGAGGCTATATGATGCTCAAAAGAAGTTTTGGAATGAATAAAGATCAAGACTCTCTCACAGATTGCATGAATATAATAGTGTTAATCAACATCAAGTATTGTTAAATTATGGTATGTTCTATGCTTAGAGCAGTTTACTTCTTTTCTTCTTATAAGCCACAGATTAGCAATCACATATGCATTAAGTAAAGTGCTGATAGAACATTAAACGATCAACAAAAGACAAGCCAAGACAAGAGACACAAGATGTGGTGGCTAGCCAGGGACAAACCCCAATGCGGGGAAACCCTTTGACCAAATCTTCTTTTATCTTCAATAGTTCAACAGAGAGAAATAGTTTAAAATTAGAATTCTGTTATTTTATATCAGCAGCAACAAACCCTAGATAAGCAAAGTCAAACTTGGTCAAATGAGTTGAAATTGACCTCCAATATGGTTGGTCAATTTCCGGTCAACTAGCCCTCGAATAGCCTGAAGAAACATCCCTTGAACAACCCCAAAAACACAGTCAAATTGTTGTTGACTGAAGTCAACCTGCTGCCCAAAACTAGGGCAATCAACGCTGGTCAAACCTGTGGATGGATTGCCTCGATTTTTGTGCCAAAATCTGCGGCCTGTAGTCACACCAAAATCGCACCCTTGATGAGTCAACGCTTGGTCAACGCAGGTCAAAGAGACCTTCAACAACTTCAGCGTCCTCCTTCTTCCCACGTGTGAGTTGCTCCTTGTATAACCCAAAGCTAAGGAGAGAGAGAGAAGAATGAGTGAAATGAGATGAAGAGAAAATGAATCAACTTCTCTTTATTTATATGATTCACTGGGCATGTGTGCCACACATTTAACTGCTGGCTGACCTTGACAATTTGTCAAGTAAATACAAATAAATTCATATCTCCATAAATACTTGTCGGAATCGGATGATCTTTAGATCAATCCTACACCTCTCGACAAGAGGAATCTAGGAAAAATATCAGCTGCCATAAATGAGGTGACCCACATGGAGTTTGGCCCTAGTTGCCAATTTTAACACTCCCTCTCAACTAGGGAGAACTCCATCTGCAATCCGTCTGACCGTCGCTACTATCCCAACCATCAAATGCACTGCCCTGCACTGCTTGGTCCTGATCTGCTCTGCTTTGCTCGAACTATGAAGAAGAAGAAATGATGAAGGATGTATCATACCATCCTCCATTGACTCGAAGTCAGTCTCAGAGTGTGTCATACCACTCTCAGTGATCCCAGATCAGTATCATTGATCCTAGATCAATGGAGGTCATCCTAGCATAGGGAGTACGGTAGATAAAATGATGCGTCCATCGATAGTACTACTATGGTCCCTAACCCTATTTCCCTGCTCATTGATCGGATGAGAGGTACTTGCCATGAGTCCCAGACTGCATGGGTAGGATGCCTCGACAGGAGAACTAATCATCCTGTCCACAAGAGAATGAATCATCCTATCCACAGGAGAACGAATCATCCTGTCCAACAGTTGCCACAAGAGAACTAATCATCCTAGCCCACAGGAGAACTAATCATCTCGTTCCACAGTTGCCACGGAGAACTAATCATTCTAAACCACAGGAGAACTAATCATCTTGTTCCACAGTTGCCACGGAGAACTAATCATCTTGGCCCATAGGAGAATTAATTATCCTGTTCTACAGTCGCCATGGGGTGTCACAGCGGAAGGTTGAACCTTTCACTCTGTACATAGTGCACCACCTCGCATGTCGCTCCAAGAAGTACCCCGCGCCCCCCCTAGAGCTCCCAGAGCTCAATACATCATACTCAACCCTCATAAGAGGGTCTCTGAACGACACCAAGTCGTTCTCGGAAAGTCAAGAATTTGACCTTTCCCAGGGGCTTCGTTAAAATGTCGGCGACCTGTTCATCTGTACCGATATGTTGGAGCCTTATTGCTCCTCGTTGCACCATATCTCGAATATAGTGGTACCTGATATCGATATGCTTGGAGTGATCATGTAATACGGGATTCTCTGATAAATGAACCCCGCTTTGGTTGTCACACAGGATCACAGTGGTATCCAATGTAAATCCAAACAGCTCACTGAAGAGCTTTCGCAACTAGACCACCTCACAGGAGGCCATACTAGCAGCAATGTACTCTGCCTTGGTGGTGCTCAAAGCCACCGACCTTTGCTTCCTACTCATCCAGGATATCGAGCCAGATCCTAAAGAGAAACAACACCCAGAAGTGCTCTTTCGGTCCACCACACTGCCTGTCTAATCAGCATTGATATATCCATGTAGTCTCACATCTCCGACAATGTATCTCAACCCATGAGTGATTGTGCCACAAAGATATCTCAACAGATTCTTGGCACCAATCCAATGTGAGTGGTGAGGCTCAACCATATGTTGACTCAATGTGTTGACTGCAAAACATATATTTGGACGAGAGTTCACCAAGAACATCAATGCTCCGATGAGTTGACGATACTTGGTAGCATTTCGTAAAATGGGTCCGGCAGCACTACCGCTTAACTTCTTGAAGTCAAGCTCCATTGGGGTAGTCACGGGCTTGCAGTCCACCATACCGAATCTCTCCAATATCTTCACTACATATTTTCCTTGAGATAGGAAAATCTTCCCTGGCTTTTGCCAGACTTCTAGTCCTGGGAAATAGTGCATCAGTCCTAGGTCCTTCATCTCAAATTCAGAAGCCAACTCCTTCTTACATTTGTGAATGAGAGGGTTTGCACCTGTTAGAAAGAGGTCGTCAACGTACAACACCACTATGAGAGGATTGTTATCTTCAACCTTAAAGTAAAGGTTAGGGTCGACTTTACTCCTATTGAATCCCAGCTTCATCAAGTAGTTATCGATCCTCTCATACCATGCTCAGGGTGCTTGCTTCAGCCCATAGAGGGCCTTCTTCAACCTGCACACATGAGATTCTCGATCATGAATCTCAAAGCCTTCGGGTTGCTCCACATAGACCTCTTCTTTGATCGAACCATGCAAGAACGCGGTCTTGTCATCCATTTGATGTAGGTTCCATCCTTGCGAAACAACAAGGGCTATGATCGAGCGGATGGTGGTATATCAGGCAATAGGTGCAAATATCTCGTCATAGTCTATACCTTCCTTCTGAGAGAAGGCACGAGCGACAAAACGAGCCTTATACTTTTCCGCACTTTCATCAACTGCATGGTTTATCTTGTAAAGCCATTTTGAAGTGACAACTGCTTTGTCCTGGGGTCTGGGGACCACATCCTAGACATCATTTTTCATGATGGACTCATATTCCTCAGTCATAGCATCCTTTCATACTTGATGCTTGACAACTTTTGCGAATGACAAAGGCTCATTTTGGATGATCGTGCTCATGATGGTCAAGTATTTTTGATACCTGGTCGACTTCTTACTTTCTCGGAAGGTTCCCCTGGGTGCTATGTGCCCTTCAGCATCATCAAGTGTCCCCCTAAGCCATGAAGGCCTCTTCATAGAAGAGGAAGGTTCTTGCGGAGGGGGATCAATAGGATCCATAGGTTCTTCCACATTGGGCATTGTCTCATCTTCCTTTTCCTTTGTTTCCTTGGTGTCAGCTTCTTTAGATCCCCTTTGAGTAGGAAGATTGTCAACTTTGCTAAGAGCCATATCTTTATCAAAGGTGACATCATGGCTAATCTCGATTTCCATTTGACCATCCACATAGATTCTATAGCCCTTAGTGTTTTCGCTATAGCCCACGAAGATTCCTTTCTTTCCATATGCACCCAATTTATTCCTCTTCTCCTTCGGCACATGAAAATATACCGGACTTCCAAAAATTCTAAAATGAGATACATAAGGTTTCTTACCAGTGAACATGTTTTCGGGAGTCTTGGAACTCAATGCTTGATGAGGGCATCGAATTTGCACATATATGGTGGTATTCACAGCTTCGGCCCATAGAAACTTCAGAAGTCTTTGATCGTGAAGCATAGCACATACAACTTCCACAATCGTATGATTATTCCTTTCTGCCACACCATTCTGCTCAAGAGTATATGGTGTTGTAGTCTCCCTCTTAATGCCAACCTCTTTGCAAAAGTCATGGAACTCATTGGATTCATACTCAGTCCCATACTCAGTCCTTAAGATCTTGATCTTCTTTTCGGTTTGATTCTCGATCAAGGCTTTGAAGTGACAAAACCAAGTGAACACTTCATCCTTATTTTTCAAGAAGTATATCCAGGTCTTGCGAGAATAATCATCTGTAAAAGTGAGGTAATATAAATATCATCCCAAAGAGTTCACAGGCATCATACCAGACATGTCTGAGTGAACCAGCTGCAATATATCGGAGGTTCTGCTTTGGCTTGAGGGGAATGGTCCCCTTTTGAGCTTCCCTTCGACACATCTAGGACATACACCTTCTTGCTCTACTTGGAACTCGGGCATCCCTGTCACCATGTGTCTTGCATTGGGTAGAGCTTTATAATGAAGGTGAGCAAACCTCTGATGCCATAGTTCAGATTGAAGTGATGTGTCACAAGACATGACACCCAACGAACTTCCACCGACTTGATATAATGAATCGACTCGAAACCCAAGAGTGAAAGCTTCCTTAGAATTCTTTTTCCATACACGTACCTTGCCATCAATGAAGGTTACCTTGTAGCCTTTGTCCTCCATTGCCAAAATGGACACCAGGTTCTTTTTGAGATCAGGTACATATAGGACTTCTTGCAAATGAATTGTATTACCCTGATTCAATTGAACAGCGACATTCCCTACGCCTTTCATGGGATATTTTGCGTTGTCCCCAAGAATAATTTCCAGGTTAGTCTCCTTCTCTATCAGATTGGATAGAGCTTCTTTGTAACTAGTGAAGTGCCTTGAGGCACCACTATCAATAAGCCAATTTCCCAGCGAGTCCAGGGGAGCAGTAGTAGAGAGGGCCGCTGGTAGACAATATTCATCTTGCTTATTGTTAACAACATTAGATTCATACCTGGAGTTTCTTGCCTTCTTGAAGGGTTGCCCTCTTCCTTGATTTCCGACTTTTCTTTTACCTCTGCCATTGGACCTGCCATTCCTTTGATTGCCTTGAGAGTGATTTTGATCATCGTCATGGTGTGAGTCCCTTTTATCAGGGCACTCCCTCACATAGTGGCCCATTTTGTTGCAATTGTAACATCGACCTTTTCTTCCACCCTTTGGTCCAACCTTTCCTTCGGATTTAGCCCCAGAATTGTTTCTTCTTTTAGCATGAGAAGAAAAGGCAGAGGGATGGCCTTTAAGTGCGGGCATTTCCTGCTCTTCCATCCTTGTCTCTTCTTGAATACATCTAGCCATCAATTCCTCAAATCCTGGGATGACATTATTGTTGAGAAGAGTAGTCCTGAATATATACCATTCAGGTGGCAGTCCTCCAAGAGTTGTGATAGTCATTTCCCTGTTAGGAACTACTTCCCCAATAGATAGGAGATCATTCTTGATCTTGGTTATCCCTAAGAAATATGTTTGCATGCTCTCATCTTTGCCCTTCTTAATTTCCTTCAGTTTATTTTTAAGGAACAGAACTTGATTTGCATCATTAACTTTAAATAAACTTACTAGTCTATCGTAGATTTCCTTGGAGGTTGTCATCTCAAAAACAAGGCCACCAGGCGCTTGTCGATAGAGTCCCGGATGATCTTCCTTGCTTTGACTTCTCCCTTGGACCACTTGCCTTTGGCAGCAATGGATGCATTTGATGGAGGCACAACAACATTGCCTCTCACATGGTCCAACACTTCCTGATCTTCTAAAGTTAGATCGAGAGACATCTTCCATCTGTGATAGTCAGACTTCTCACAGAGCTTGTCTTCAACGGGGAAGAGTGTTGAGGACCCCATGAAGCTTTCAGGATAGCCTTGCTAACCTTCTCTTCGGTGATTTCTCTTGCTCTTGCTTGGGCTTTGTCTTCACTTCAGCTCTGATACCATGTTAAATTATGGTATGTTCTATGCTTAGAGCAGTTTACTTCTTTTCTTCTTATAAGCCACAGATTAGCAATCACATATGCATTAAGTAAAGTGCAGATAGAACATTAAACGATCAACAGAAAACAAGCCAAGACATGAGACACAACATGTGGCGGCTAGCTAGGGACAAACCCCTATGCGGGGAAACCCTTTGACCAAATCTTCTTTTATCTTCAATAGTTCAGTAGAGAGAAATAATACAAAATCAGAATTCTGTAATTTTATATTAGCAGCAGCAAACTCTAGATCAACAAAGTAAAACTTGGTCAAACGAGTTGAAATTGACCTCCAATATGCTTGGCCAATTTTCGGTCAACTAGCCCTCGAACAACCTGAAGAAACATCCCTTGAACAACCCCAAAATCACAGTCAAACTGCTGTTGACTGAAGTCAACCTGATGCCCAAAACTAGGGCAGTCAACGTTGGTCAAACTTGTGGACGGGTTGCCTTGATTTTTGTGCCAAAATTTGTGGCTTGCCTAGGAGACTCAACCACACCAAAACCGCACCATTGATGAGTCAATGCTTGGTCAATGCAGGTCAAAGAGACCTTCAGCTACTTCAGCGTCCTCCTTGTCCTAATGCGTCCTCCTTCCCACGTGTGAGCTGCTCCTTGTATAACCCAAAGCTAAGGAGAGAGGGAGAAGAATGAGTGAGATGAGATGATGAGAAAATGAATCAACCTCTTGTATTTATATGATTCACTGGGCATGTGTGCTACACATTTAACTGCTGGCCGACCTTGACAATTTGTCAAGTAAATAGAAATAAATTCATATCTCCATAAATACTTGTCAAAGTCGGATGATCTTTAGATCAGTCCTACACCTCTCTACAAGAGGAATCTAGGAAAAATATCAGCTGCCATAAATGAGGTGACCCACATGGAGTTTGGCCCTAGTTGCCAATTTTAACAAGTATAGTCTTCGAAAGAAAGGAAGTTAGCCATGACAACTCCAAGAAGACATTAGAACTTGGTAATCAAGCTCGATCCTTGGGCACTCCGATGCATGAAGGAAGATTCGTGTGGAGATGGATGTTGATGCTTTGATGAGAATGTCATCATGATGAGGTAAGTCTAATATTAATAGTTGTTGTTAGTTATCTGGTTAACGTATTGTTTTGCTACTTGGAAGGCTAGTGCAAGAATATATGAAGAATGTCGATGCAAGCTCAACACCTTTGGCAACTATGAAGTCAAGATGTGTTCATCTTGGATTTAAAAAGTAGCAGTGTGAGAAGATAACTTGAAGGTCAAGTTCGTATGACAACAAGGAGATCACTTTCATAAGGAAGCTATGATCAACTTGAAGAGGCTCAATATAATGCCTTCATTGATGATGACAAGAAGAAAGTGATGTGCAAGATTGATGACCTGACCCCTGTCACAAGTGTTAGAGGATGGCTCCATGATGTTCAGGAAGGATGAAGTTCTCTGATAACATGATGATGCTAAAGGACCCTGTGTAGCTACTACTATTGGAAGAAAAAAGTAGCTAATGTTGGACACTTCTCCCTAGTTAAGAGGGAGCTTGGATATATTCCCTTTATGTTTGGAAGAAAGTATATATCCTCCCTGGTTGAGAGGGAGTGATGATGGACATGATTCTCTACTTCATCTGTCATGCACTAGGCAGGACTAATAACCATATGTCTAGTGAAGGCCATAAGGAGAGAATGGGGACCAAAGGATTGGGTAAGCATCTGAGATTGGTACTTGTTAAGGATAGATGTTCCAAAAGGTTTGACCTTGATGATGGCAAAACTATACTAGTATGCATACCATGAGGTTGAAGCACTGTCCAGATCATGGTGACGAGTTGTTGTAGCTTAGGCTGAATAGCCTGTATGATGGTATTGTTAGGGTTGGTACCTTGGCAGGTAGCCTAGATGTTACCTAGATCCCTGTTGGTGTCTTGGTAGGTAACCTAGATGGCACCTAGATCCCTGTTGAGTTGGTGCCTTGGCAAGTAGCCTAGATGACACTTGGATTGCTATTGAGTTGGTGTCTTGGAAGGTAGCCTAGATGACACCTGGATCCCTGGTGAGTTGGTGTCTTGGCAGATAGCCTAGATGACACCTAGATCCCTGTTGGGTTGGTACCTTTGCAGGTACCCTAGATAGTGTTGAAAAGTTTAACTAGGTTCGGTCTTCGCATGTACTCTTGATTCTTGCATATTGTAAAATGAAAAAGAAATTTATTATTATTATTTTTTGTAGCATGGGTTTCATGCTCAAGGTCAATTTATTTCAGGTTAAAGCACCCATTGAGTGCTTTTGGGTTTTGTCATTAAATCAAGAAGTCAGAGTCATTGTCATATGTAAAAGACCCCATTGGGCATCTTGTAACATGTCAAAAGTTTTTTTTTTTTTAGTCAAAGTGTCAAAATACCCCTCCAAGACCAAGTTGGTCTGACAGAGTAGAAGTCGGCCTTATTAGGGCATGTTGTCCTCCTTGGAAGCCTATATATAAGAGAGCATTTGACCTCTTATGGACTCACTCATTCAAGCAAAGGACAAGAAGAAGAAGGCAAGCAAAGGACTTGAAGGACGAAGGGACACAATATTTTTTATCTCTCTCTCTCTCTCTACATTTCATGTGTGAAAGGAAGGTTAGGGTTTTGCAGCTACTAGGTTAAAGTTTCAAGAAGTCAAGGAGTGTCGAAATCTAAGGGAAGAAAGGTAATTTGATCTCTTATAAGGCATAAAAAAGAAGAAGCAGTCAAAACGAAGGAAGAAGTAAGCTCTAGAAGCCCTAATTCTCCCACATGTGTGAAACTACAACTAGTTGCAGGGGGTCAAGAATTTTGGACCTGTAGTGGGGGCCAAAAATCTGAAGTTGGGGGTCGAAGTTGTGCTGCTGGAAGAGATTTGACTTGGATAGAAGAAGCACATCATCTAGAAGGTCTGACTTGGTCTTCGAAGGGTATTGGTTTTGATCTAGAGGTCTTGGAATTCGTCATTTGAAGAATCTATAAGAAGAGAAGAGATTTGTGGGTTTTCCTCTCAAGGGGAGAGGTTTTGGCTATGGCTAGCAGCCTACATCTTGTGTCCTTGTGTACTATTTATCTTCACGTTTTGGTAGCTGTTTGATGATAAGACCAACATAATAATGAGAAAAGAAGAAGCTAATAATCAAGAAAAGTAAAAGAACAGAAGAATTTATCAAGTCTAAGAGAAATCACCTCATTTGTAGCCTTATTGATTTCTTAACATGGTATCGGAGCTAAGGTTGACAAAGGGTATGCTGAAGATCACTCCATCCTTGAAGAAGTCGTTGAAGTTCTCATTGAAGCAGTTTTCTATGATGGCAAGTTACCTCAAGCAAGGCATCAAAGCATTTAAGGATCTCCTATCATCTATCAAGAACTATATGATCAAGACCTCTTCAAAGGACGAAGGATTATTCTCAGCACTTATAGGTACTTTTGAAGATGAAAATATATGGGTAATTGAAATGGAGCATCTAGACATATGACAAGTGAACATAGACAACTAAAGACCCTATCAAGAGGAAAAACTTCTTATTCGGTCGAACTTGGAGACAAAAAGAGTTATGCAGTAAGAGGAATTGGATCAACTTCATTGGAGCTAGAAGATGGAGGAAACATACATCTCAACAACATTCTATTCGTTCCAGGTTTGAAGAAAAATTTACTTTCTATTTCATGTTTAGAAGATAAAGGAGATAGAATTGCTTTTATAGATGGAAAAGTTATGGTGTGGGATAAGGGCTCTAGCATCAACAATGCAAAAGTTATTAGGATTTGTGAGGGAAAGCTCTATAGATTATTTAGACCCCTCTCTCAAGCCTTGGTTCACATTGAAGTCAGCCTGTGTGAGCTCTGGAATAGAAGGTTTGGACACCTTCATTACAAAATCTTACCAACTCTAAACACAATGGTGAATGGCATCCTTGAACCAAAGGAGGATCATGAAGGAATGTGCAAGTGATGTGAATTAGGGAAAAATGTAAAGAAACCATTTGGATGTAGTGCTTCAAGATCTAAAGGAATATTGGATCTCATTCACTCTGATGTCTATGGTCCTATGTCTACACAATCTCTTGGAGGTCATCTATACTATGTGAATTTCATTGATGACCACTCAAGGAAGACTTAGATTTATTTACTTAAGCCCAACGATGAAATATTTGAAAAATTTCGAGAATTAAAGAAAAATTAGAGAATCTTACAAAAAGAAAGATAAAAGTACTAAAATCTGATAATGGGGGAGAATACACATCAAAGGAACTTACAAGTTTTTGTAAGGAGGCTGGAATTAAGAGGGAGCTGATAGTTCCATATAATCCAGAACAAAATGGAGTAGCAGAAAGGAAGAATCGTACAATTGAAGGAAGTGTTAGAGGAGTGCTACATGATCAAGACTTACCTCAATTTTTGTGGGGTGAGGCATCCAAAACCACTGTATATATTCAAAATTGGTCTTCATAGAACGCTTGACAACATGACTCCTGAAGAAGCATTTACTGGAAAGAGGCCACGTGCTGATCATCTCTGAATATTTGGTTTCCTTGTCTACATTCATATTCCAAAAGATAAAAGGAAGAAATTGGATCCTACAAGCTAAAGAGCATATTTGTTGACTATAATAACTCTTCAAAAGCATATAGGATCTACATAAAGGAGGGGCACTGAATTGAACTAAGCAAAGATGTGATCTTTGATGAAAGCATTGCATATAAGAAGTCTAAAGATCTCTTGATTGATTCTGATGATGAAGAACTACTTATATTTAGAGAATGTCCAAGAAAAGGAGAAGATTCCAATCATGAAGAAGAAGGTCCCATTGAGCCTGTGCAACAAGTGATAATCCCTGAAAATCGAAAGAGACCAAATTGGTTAAAGTCTACTCTTCAAGAAGCAAAAGGACATATTGCAGCTAAAGGTACATTCAGTGAAAGCAAAAAGCCTAAAAGGTATTCAGGGTATGCATCCGATATGACAAAGTTAATTGAAACAAAACCATCCACTTTTGAAGAAGTTGTTAATCATAAAAAATGGAAAGATGCTATGAATGAAGAATATCAATCTATAATGAAAAATGAAGTTTGGGAAATCGTTCCTAGGTCGAATGACAAATTTGTGGTGTTGTCTATAATTTTGTCAACAACTTGAGGAAACAATGTATTAAATTTTTCAAAAATCAAATTCATCAGCCAACATGATTATATCATTGTAAACCTAATTTTTGCAAGTTTTATTGTAAATGATCCTAGTATGACCATTTAATTATGTAACAACATCTAGGTAAGCTTATGATTTTGGCATAGGATATCATCATAGGAAATTTTTAAACCTCCCTTAATTATGTGTGTTTATAAACACGCCTAGTCGACAAAGTTTTTCTTCCAGCTATAACCCCAAAGTTATGGTGGAATTCATTGAAAAGATCTTAGGTGAGCACCGATGTTATATCGAGGCTATTGTAAAAGTGTGTTCGGGAATAATTCTAGTGCATGGTCTCTCGTAGTCAAACACCATGGCTAAATTATTTTATTACAAGCACACTTTATTTCATACTAGATCATATTGTGTAGCAGAATTGGGTAAATCATTGAGGGTTTATGTGTAAATGTGTATTTCCCTTTCTAAGGGTTGATTTTGTATTAATTTGATGTAAAAACATATTTTTGTGCATGGTCCCTCATAGTTAGACACATGGCTAAATATTTAAGGGTGGAAAAATCATTAAATCCTCTTTAGTGTCAATTATTATTTTTATTTATTTATTTATTTTTTATTTTTCCTGGCTAAATTAAATTAAAATCCTAAGCCAAAAAATTAATTAATTTGGAGTAAAAAATAATTATAGAGATTAATTTATCTCCAAGTGGAAAATAATTAAAAAATTCGTGGGTCAAATAAAAGTCAAATTTTGGAGGTCCTACACCAAGGGAAAAATGGATATTTGAGAAAATTTAAGCCCTTGGACCTTGGTGGTTAAGTCAAAGTCAAAATTTTGAGGAAATTAATCCAAAATATCAATTTCTGGATTAATAAAAAGTGGGTTTTAAGAAAAATTCGATTTTTTCCTCAAAATAAAATTCAAAATTTTCCTCAAAAATAAAAATTTGAATTTTTCCTCGAAAATAAAAATTCGACGGTGGAAAGTAAAAGATGATCAAGTTATTTTTGTTGGGCGAGATTATTTTGACAAGGATCAAGCCCACTAGCTGTTATTTTCCACTTCGAGGGGTTTCTCTATATAAAGAAGCTATTGAGCTTCTAGTTAGAGACAATGATCTCTGGATAAGAAAATTTTGTCAACGCTGGTATTGAGCTGATGCTCTGCTGGGAACATTTTTTATTATAATAAAAAGACTTTGGGGTTCAATTCTTGGTGTTCTTCTTTTGCTGATTTATGGTATCTATTAGCTATGTGTTATCCTATATTGTGCTAAATATTTTTAAATTATTATTTCATTTGTCGGTGATAACATTCTATTGGTATGAGCTATCTTAGGTGATCTGATCCACCATATGATCTAAATTTTTTTATCTTGAGAAAATCATAGAGATTTACAGGTACGCTAACCCTTGGGCTCCAGTTCACAGACTATGGGGAAGAGCCGACTTTGTTTGGGCTCTCAGATTTTGTTGTGTTAATTATTTTTGTAGAAGGGTTTTGGCTAATATTTTTTTCAAAATTATTTATCCATTGTCATTTATTTAAAAGATATTTTCAAAATTATTTATTTGATCTTGGGCTAAAAAGAACTAATATGCTAATGAGAGCTTGTAATTTAATTTTGTGAATATTGTACATTTGTAAATAATTTTTTCTAACCTTGGTTGTTTTGCAGCACTTGGGTATTTGGGGTTTGAAATTCTTTTTATTCATTTGTGTAGGTGGATTTTCAATTGCTCAAGAAAAGTTGCTGAGGTGTTGAGGCAGATCTAGGCCTAGGAAGGCAAGATCTAGCCTTCAATCACCCTCCAAGCTCAATGTCCAGCCAAATAAGGGAAGCCGTCCAGCATAAAGCAGCGATTTTTTGGCATTTTTGTGTATTTGCAGGTTTTTGGAATTTTTTTAAGGCCCTTAGGCCTAGCCGTCTTCCTCTTCAGCCTAGCTGTGGGCCCTAGAGGCCTTCTCTAGTCCTCATCCTCCCTCTTCCCCTTAGCTGCTAGCCCTTTAGTGCTAGCCATCACCTTTAGAGGTCTTTTTAAGCCTTCAACCCCCTCCTTGGCCTAGCCGCAGGCCCTTAAGGACCTTAACCCTTGATGTTCACCTCTTTAGGGGCCTTGACCTACCTCCTTTGCCCCAGCTGTGCCCTTGGAAGGGATTCTTTGGCCCTTGGCCCCCTTTTAATCCCTTGCGCAAGCCCTAAGGGGCCTTTCCCTTAGCCGCTGCCCCTTTTGGGGCCTTCCTTAGCCGTGCGTCAACTCTCTAGGGCTTGACATCAGCCTTTGTGGGCTTGTCCCCCCTCATTCAACCTTTCCTTGGCCTCTTTTGCCTCATCGTTGCCCTTGTTTGGTCTTTAGCCTTGTCTTTTGCTTCTTCTAACCCTAGTGGTGCGGTTTTCCTAGCCTTGAAACCTTGCCTTAAGTCATCTCTGATTTTTGCATTTTAACATCTTGTGTTTGCAGCGATTTTAATTGCTAACATTGTGGTTGCAGGAAGTAGAAGCCAACACCAAGCCTTCTAGCCCTCAGCTAGGCCCTTAGGCCTCTTGGATTGCTTCTCTATCCCTCATCTACTTCTCTGTTTTGCTACAGCCATTTATGCAGTCATATAACTCTAAGAAAAATCATTAAAAGTAACGAAAGATCAATTAAAATCACTTAGCTTGATTGGAGTTCCTTTGGCAATTTGTTAGGTTTCTAGAGGACTGAATCATTGATTTTTTGAGTTAATATAGGTCTGATATATGCTCTTTAAAGGTCTGATCAGAATGTTTAATGTCTGATTTATAGCAAACAGAACCAATTGGCAATCATTGGAAAGTCTCATGTTTCAATTTTCTAGCTCATTTATGACATCTTGCATTGTTTTCTAAGTGCTGATATAATAATTGCAAGGTATGATATACATTTGCAAACCTCTGAAATCAAGTTTGCAGCAGTAATAAATTGAACTAAAGACTCTAAAAAAAACCAAGGAACTCATCTAACTCATAAACATTAATTATTGAAGTGATTTGGGCTTAAAGTTTTGGTTAAAAGATTCATTAGTGTTCTTGTGATCTCTTGCATTAGCATCTTTTTCATTCAAGTGCTCTTTATTGGTTCAAGAACATAATTGACAAATCTAATTGATGAACATAAGTGCTCTGAAGGCTAAATTGGATTGATAATAAGATTGGCTAATTGCTCTAAAAGCCTCATTTTTACATTGTTTCTAAAGAATATCTTTGCTCAGAGAATTGGATAATTGGATAAGTGGCTATTGGTTTTCTTGTGGATCTATTGTGATAGCATACTAATATTGTGTACTTGATAGTGAGCTTCATATCTAAAGTTTACACTCTTGCCAATTTAGTCAAATTGATAATCATTGTAATAGAAATTGTTAATTGTGTTTAAGCTCTCTCTCTCATCTAATTAACACATTGGCACTCTATTGCTATCAGTCATTATCTAATTGGCACTCTAGCATTGTTGAGAGAATTTTTTTGTTTATGGTTATTTCATGAGCAATTGTCTTGATCTTAAAACATTTTGGCGCCTCCTATCTTGTTCCATTTGAGCAAATCATCTTTTAGTGAGGATTGTCATTTGTACATTGATTTAAGTACTTCATTATATCATTGTAATTTATCTCTAAGTGCTTAAAAAATTTAACAACTTCACTAAAAGAAATCTCTCGTCCCGCATTTGCATTCTAGGACTAGATTTGCGCTTAATTAAATTACCTCCAAGCATAAGCTTGGTTGAAAGAGTTTTAGAACCATCTCCCTCATCTAGCTTGCGAAAGTTAAACCCTCTTTAGTGGTTAACACAATGACCTTGTAGTTGTAAGAACCACAGTCTCTGCAGCGCCGGAGGCATCGGGTAGTTAAAACTCAAGGGAAGGGATCGTTAATCAAGCCATAACTTGCTTCTTGGAAGGCTATATTTTTGTTTCCGAAGAGCGAAGGTGTCTTCACACTCTTTGGGCTAGTAGATCTGTAATTTTTTGTATATATTTTAACCCCTTTTGTCATAAATCATTTTCTTCTTGTATATATTTGGATCTCCTCTCTACTTTTGCGCAGATCTAAAGGAGGATCAAGGGTTTGGCATTGGAGATTTTTCTTGAAAACTTTTCTTGCAGGTGGATTCTTGAAGACTCAAGGAGACAAATACATTTTTGGAGCTCAAACCTACATTCGTTCATTGATCAAGCCATCACCCTCTCCTCTCTCCATTTTCTTGCGCAAATTCTAGACAACTAGGGTTTTGAGGATAATTTCAAATTTGTTTCCGAAGAAAGCCACCATTTGAAGACTTGGAAAACCCATAGATCAAAATTTTTTGGGAAGCCGTTCTCAATTTGGGAGCCCTTTTCTCCTAGCTACCAGCAAAAAAGGACGTCTCTCTCTCTCTTGTGTGAAAATTCCTCTTCTCTAAGACGTCAAAGCTTAAGATAATTATCTTGAAGAGAAAGCAAATTATTTTTTGAAGGATTATCAAATTCCTTTGGAGGAATTTTCTCATTTGTAAATTTCACCATAAACTTCTAAATAATTTTCTTATTTTTCTTGGTGCTTTGAGGAAGGGTAGTAGTTCATTAAGGCTCATTTTTTGTAACCCTTCCTATTGATCTAAACCCTCTCTTCTCTCTAAGAGGGTTTCAATTTGTAATAATAATAAAAGATAATTTTCTTTGAGGGAGCTTGGGGTTTTCCCCCCTTGGTATCCCACCGCCTCATTTGGAAGGAGAACCTCTTGGATAGCTAGTCATGAACTCATTTCATTTTCTTTTGCTAGCTTAGTCATTAGATCTAATCACTAACTTTTTCATTTTGCATTGGTAGCTTAGATATTTTTCTTGCTAATGCATCATTTAATTTCTAGATCTAGCCTCCAGTCACTCATTACTCACTTGATCTAATTGGCATTTTCATCGAAGTAGTTTTTAGCTTCTTGATCTAATTGTCATTTACTCCATTGAGTAAACTCAATTTGCTTCAATGGTCATTTTAAAGCTCTAAAAGCACTCTTTACTAATCATTAATTTGATCATATAAGTGGAATGGTATTTTCTATTGATAAATATTAAGATATTTCACTTTTGAAGCATTTTGGTTTTAATTATTAAATCTCACTTGGAGCAGTGGTGATAATTTAGTATTTAATTTGCGTTTTAGATCTCTCTAAAATTAACCTCCAAGCATAAGCTTGGTTGATGGATATCTAGGACAACCTTCCTCAGTTGTCATTCAATTCCCATAAATTTGAGTTTGGAGCAAAGGTTAAAATGTGTGAACTCGTAGTTCTCTCGTGGTCAAGTCCCTTGTAGGAACGAAGGCACACTTGTTGTATTGAAGTCCTAAGGGGGTATTGTTAATGAGGCCTTAGCCTCCTCACTTAGCCTTCTCACAACCACCTCAATCCTTACCAAGTTGAAGGAATTGAGAGTTGATCAGTGGTTGTCGTTGATGTCAACCCAAGCAGCACCAGGGGCTACCCTGATCTTGCATGGGCATTTTGACTTGATAAATTACCCTATTCCGAGTCAAGGATCTTCTAGATGGATTCTACTCATCGAGATGTTTTCGTTGATATATGGAACGGTAAGTAATTCTTCACGGTTTGAGAGATATTCATGTTTGAAGTTAGTAACCCTAGTTAGTGGGCTAAAACCCTATGGGGTTGTGGCATGACACTTATAATTTGTTGTGGTCATTGAATAGTTAATAATTAATGATTTTTTTTTTGCTCCTAAAAGCCCTCCAACTTTCACTTGTTGAGGACCCTCTCAACTCAAGACATTCATATAAATAATGACCCTCATATCCTCCTCTAGCAGGGATTTTGTGGCTTCAAACAGGCCATCATGGCATTTTCGCTATAACTTTTTTTTTCTGCGAAGCTTCAGAAGCTGAAATTAAAACCCATTTGAGCCAAAATCTTGATGAACCTCGTAACCGAATTTCAGATCTTGGTTCGCTATATTTTCAGAGATATGATCTGAGGAAGTTAGGGTTTTTGCAGGCTCCCGAATTCCATGTCAAACATGTGACATTGGGAAAATCATCATAACTTTCTCTCTGAGCATTGGATTCAAATTTCGTAAATAGTCACAGAAAGTGGACGAATTGTAGTTTGTTGAGTAGCGTTTTTAGGGCCGAAGGTTGCAACAGTGACACGTGGCACTTAGTACAAGTTAGCTCTACTCAACTAGTCTATAATCAGGTCATCGTGGGAGATTGGGAATAACTCTTTCTTGAAGAATCCAATCTTGATCATACCCATGGGTTGGGAAGAGGACTTAGAGGGCTACCACAAGACGAAATTGCAGACCCTGGAGATCCGAAATTACATAGATACAACAGATTCAATATCGAGCTCCTAGAAGGCAAGAAATAACATGCATTCAAGGATCACAGCAGTAAGGACCACACATCAACAGTCAAGGGTAAGTCTCCTACAACAAGGTATATATGATTAGTGTTTACATTTGAATTTTTGAATTTTGAGTATCATCTCTGACATATGTTTTTGCAAGACAACGTAAGTATATTACTTTGTCTCAGTTATATCTCTATGTCTCTATATGTCACAATTAGTTTTTTGGATGTCCTATTCTTGATACTACACATTTTATGGTACATATTCTTGATGCTACACCAAGGTTGCTAAATATATATGATGTTGTAAGTTCATGTTACTTGTCTTGTCATAGTTGATAGATTGGTCTTTGTTGTTGTACTTAGAACTTGGTCCATCACAAGTCTAGGCCTGTCATCAGTTTTTATTATATATATCTTTAGGTTAGTTTTGGATATATCTTGCATAGAGTCCAAGCCTATATCAAGAGTGGGAGTCTTTGTCTACTGCTGCAACAAGTCAACAATAAAAGTGACAAGCACACTTCAAGGACACTTTGTAATTTTAATTTGTTTTTATTCATTATTATGCACTTACATGTGTTTTGCAGGCAGAGGTAAGTTGAAGGGTTTTTGTTTTGTTTTGGGATTGGTTTTGTCGGGCAAATTTTTTGCATGCAGGTAGAAGAAGATTCAAGTACAACTTCAAGCAAGAATTCAAGAGCAGAAGTATCAAATCAAAGGAAGCATTGCAGCGGGATATCCTTGCAGACATGACAACCATTCAGATATTGTGAAGTATTGTTAAGGCCAAGATTCATTATTGTAAAGTTGTAAAAGTGTCATTTGTAAAAGAGTCATCATTGTAAAATTGTAAAAGAGTCATTTGTAAAAGAGTCATCATTGTAAAGATTGCAAAAGAGTCATTTGTGAAAGAGTCATTCTGCCTAGAGTTGAAGAGGCAGTGTTGGGAGGTGTAGGAGTCACTGTTGGGATGATGTCATTGTTGGGTTGTGTTAAGTTATGGTATGTTCTATGCTTATAATAGTTTACTTCTTTTTCTTATTATATTCCATAGATTAGCAATCACATGTACATAAAGTAAAGTGCAGATAGAACATTAAACGATCAACAGAAAACAAGCCAAGACAAGAGACACAAGATGTGGCGGCTAGCAAGGGACAAACCCCACAATGTGTGGGGAAACCCTTTGATCAAATCTTCTTTTATCTTCAATAATTCAGCAGAGAGAAATATTACAATAAATCTGATTCATATCAGCAATAGCAAACCCTAGATCAACAACATCAACGTTAGCAGCTTTATCATCAAACTAGGGCAGATGATATCTCACAAACCGACCGTCGAATCGGCTTGATTCCACCACCAAAAGTTGCGGCTTCCAGCGGAGGTTCAGATGAACCTACAACGTAGTTCAGATGAGGAGATCTTCTAGTCCACGCAGATCAAACTTTACTTCTGCAGTTGCAGCTTCAGTTTCAACAGCTTCCGGCTTCAAATATGTGAGGGAGAGACCCTTTTCTGCGCAGTAGAGAAGAGACTCTTTTCTGCGCAGTAGAGAGAGAGAGATGTGATGAGATGAGTGAGTCCAAATGAGGAAAAGTCCTCCTGTATTTATACACAATGTTGGTGTTTGAGTAGATGCGACTGTTGGGCTTCTGAGCCTACATGAGTTGTAGGTCCGCTTGATAATAATTCCATAATCAAAATAAATTCATATCTCCATGAATACTTATCGGAATTGGATGATATTTATATCAATCCTACACCTCTCGACGAGAGGAATCTAATAAAAATATTATCAGCCATGAATAAGATGACCCACATGAACTTTTGCCCTAGTTGCCCATTTTAACACTCCCTCTCAACTAGGGAGAACTTCATCTGCAATCTGTCTATCAGTCGTTACTATTCATCCATTAAATGCACTACCCTGTACAACCTGTCCCATGCCCTACTCTGCTCTATTCTGCCTGTTCTGCTTTGTCTTGTTTTGCCCTGTATTGATCTGTATTATTTTGCTCTATTCTGCTCTGCTCTTGCATTGTTCTGTTCTGCTCTGCTTTTGTCCGAATTATGAAGAAGACGAAATGATCGAGGATGTATCATACTGACTCAAAGTCAGTCTCAGAGTATGTACCACTGGTCCTAGACTAGTCTCAACCGACCCGAAGTCAGCGTCATAGTGAGTACAACTCCACTGGTCCCAGACCAGTATCATCCTCCACTGACTCAAAGTCAGTCTCAGAGTGTGTACCACTGGTCCCAGACCAGTCTCAACCGACCCGAAGTCAGCTTCATAGTAGGTACCACTCCTACCACTGGTCCCAGACCAGTATCGCAGTCTCAGAGAGTGTACCACTGGTCCCAGACCAGTGTCAACCGACCCGGAGTCAGCGTCATAGTATGTACCACTCTCACTGGTCCCATACCAGTACTGCACTGACACAAAGTCAGTCTCAGAGTATGTACCACTGGTCCTAGACTAGTCTCAACTGACCCGAAGTTAGCGTCATAGTATGGTACAACTCCTACCACTAGTCCCAGACCAGTATCATTGATCCCATATCAATGGAGGTCATCCTAGCGTAGGGAGTATGGTAGATATAGCGATGCGTCCATCGGTACTACTATGGTCCCTAACTTCATTTCCCTGCTCATTGATCAGATGAGAGGTACTTCCCATGAGTCCCAGACTGCATGGGTAGGATGCCTCAATAGGAGAACTTAATCAATCCCGTCCTCACAAGAGAACACATCAATCCTGCTACAATCGCCATGGAGAACACATCACTCTAGGCCTCACAGGAGAACACATCACTCCTGCTACAATCGCCATGGAGAACACATCAATCCAAGCCTCACAGGAGAACACATCAATCCAGGCCTCACAGGAGAACACATCAATCCTGCTACAATCGCCATGGAGAACACATCAATCCAGGCCTCACAGGAGAACACATCAATCTTGCTACAATCTCCACGGAGAACACATCAATCCAGGCCTCACAGGAGAACTAATCATCTTGCTACACAGGAGAGCGAATCATCCTGTTCCACAAGAGAGCAAATCATCTTGTCCCACAAGAGAGCGAATCATCTTGTTCCAGTGCGCACCACCAGGGGAGGGTGGGTCACCCTGTGGTTGTATGTTGCTCCAGTAAGAACCGCAAGCCCTCAGCGCTCCCAAAGCTCAATGTATGCAACATGCAGGACCCTTGTACAAGGGTTTCTTGACGACTCCAATTCGTTTGGGAAAATCATAGATTAGATCTTTCCTCAGGGCTTTGAGAAGGTGTATCGACCTGTACATCATCTTAATGCAATGGAGCCTCCTTGCTCATCGACTTACCATATCCCAGATGATGTCTATCTGCTGGAGCAATTGACGAATACGAGATTCCTCAATAATCGAATCCCACCTCTGGTTGTTACAGAGAATCACAATGGTATGTGTTCAAACAACTCACTGAAGAGCTTCCCCAACCAGGCAGCTTCATACGAGATCATACTCGTAGATATGTATCCGGTCTCGGCGGTGCTTATGGCAACCGACTTCTGCTTCCTGCTCATTCATTATATCAAAGTAGAGTCCAAAGAGAAACAACACTAAAAAGTGCTCCAGTGATCCTCCACACTACCTGCCTAATCAACATTCAAATAATCATGCAGTTTTATATTTCCGACAGTGTGTCTCAATCCATGAGAGATTGTGTCTTGAAGACATCTCAGAAAATACTTGGCACCAATCTAGTGAGGCTCAACCAAATATGAGCTCACAATGCTAACTACAAAACATATGTTCGGACGGAGGTTCACCAAGAACATCAACGCAAATGAGTTTTTGAAACTCAGAGGCATTTCCCAAATCTGGTCCGACATCACTACCATATAACTTCTGAAAGTTAAGATCCTTGAGATAGTCACAGGCTTGCAGTCCACCATACCAAATCTTTTCAGAATCTTCACCACATATTTTCCTTGAGATAGGAAAATTTCCCTTGGCTTCTGCCACACTTCAAGTCCTAGGAAATAGTGCATCAGTCCTAGGTCCTTCATTTCAAATTCAGAAGCCAACTCCCTCTTACATTTGTGAATGAGAGGGTATGCACCTGTTAGAAAGAGGTCATACACATACAACACCTAGTATGAGAGGCTTGTCATCTTCAACCTTAAAGTAAAGGTTAGGATCGGCTTCACTCCTAGTGAATCCCAGCTTCATCAAGTAGTTGTCGATCCTCTCATACCATGCTCAGGGTGCTTGCTTCAGCCCATAGAGAGCCTTCTTCAACCTGCATACATGAGATTTTCGATCATAAATCTCAAATCCGATAGGTTGCTTCACGTAGACCTCTTCTTTGATTGAGCCATGCAAGAATGCGGTCTTGACATCCATGTGATGTAGGTTCCATCCTTGTGGAGCGGCAAGGGCTATGATCGAGCGGATGGTCGTATATCTGGCAACAGGTGCAAATAACTCATCATAGTCTATACCTTCTTTCTGGGAGAAACCACGAGCAACAAAATGAGCCTTATACTTTTCCGTACTTCCATTTGCTGCATGCTTTATCTTGTAAAGCCATTTGGAAGTAACAATTGTCTTGTCCTGGGGTCTGGGAACTACTTCCCAGACATCATTCTTCATAATAGACTCATATTCTTCGGTCATAGCATCCTTCCATACTTGATGCTTGACGGCATCTGAGAATGATGAAGGCTTATTTTGTATGATCGTGCTCATGATGGTTAGGTATCCTTGATACCTGTTAGGTTTCTTACTTTTACGAAAGGTTCCTCGGGGTGCAACATGTCCTTCAGCATCATCAAGTATCCCCCTAAGCCATGAAGGCCTCTTCCTAGAAGAGGAAGGCTCAGGTGGATAAATAGGATCCATGGGTTCTTCCACATCAGGCATTGTTACATCATCTACCCATAGAGACAACTTCCACAATCGTACGGTGCCACACCATTCTGCTTTGGAGTATGTGGTGTAGTAGTCTCCCTCTTAATGCCAACCTCAGGTATGCCTGAGTGAATCAACTGTAATATATCAGAGGTCTTGCTTAGGCTTGAGGGGAATGGTCCCCTTTTGAGCTTTCCTTTGGCACATCCTGGACATACACCTTTCTCTACTCGGAATTCGGGCATCTCTGTCACCATTTGTCTTACACCGAGTAGAGATTTATAATGAAGGGGGGCAAACCTTCGATGCCAAAGTTCAGACTGAAGAGATGTGTCATAAGACATGACACCTAGTGGACTTCCATCGACCTGATAAATGAATCAACACGAAACCCAAGAGTAAAGGCATATTTAACATTATTTTTCCATATACGTACCTTGCCATCGCTGAAGGTTACCTTGTAGCCTTTGTCTTCTATCGCTGAGATGGACACTACGTTCTTTTCGAGGTTAGGTGCATTTAATACATCCTGGAATTTCTAGCCTTCTTGAATGGTTGTCCTCTTCCTTGATTCCTAGCTCTCCTCTTACCTTTGCCATGAATTTGTCATTCCTTTGATTGCCATCAGATTGATCATCGTCCCGGTGTGAGTCCTTTCTATCAGGGCACTTCCTTGCATAGTGACCTGCTTTATCGCAGATGTAACATCATCCTTGTCTTCCACCCTTAGGTCAAGCCTTTCCTTTTAATTTAGTCCCGAAATTATTTCTTTTCTTAGCATGAGAAGAAAAGGCAGTAGGAGGACCTTTAGGCATGGGCATTTCTTGCTCTTCTACCCTTGTTTCTTCTTGAATGCATCTAGCCATTAATTCCTCGAAACCAGGAATTACATTATTGTTCAGAACAATAGTCCTGAACACGTACAATTCGGATGGTAATCCTCCAAGAGTCGTGAGTGCCATTTCTCTATCAGTAATAGTCTCCCTAATAGATAGGAGATTGTTCTTCATCTCGGTGATTCTGAAGAAGTATGCTTGCATACTCTCATCTTTACCCTTATGAATTTCCTTCAGCTTATTTCTAAGAAACAAAACTTGATTTGCATCATTAACTTTAAATAAACTCACCAGTCTATTGTAGATTTCCTTGGAGGTGTCCAGTTCAGAGATGTAGGCCACCAAGTGCTTGTCGATAGAGTCCCGGATGATCTTCTTTGTTTTGACTTCTCCATTTTTCCATTTGTTCCAGGCAGCAGCGGATGCATTTGATGGAGGCTCAACAATATTGCCTCTTACATGGTCCAACACTCCTTGATCTTCTAGGGTTAGATCGATAGACATCTTCCATCCGTGATAGTCAGCTTTCTCACGGAGCTTGTCTTCGGCAGGAAAGAGTGTTGAGGGCCCCATAGTTCTTTTAGGATAGCCTTGCCAATCTTCACTTCGGTGATTGCTCTTGCACTTGCTCGGGCTTTGTCTTCACCTCGGCTCTGATCCCACGTTAAGTTATGGTATGTTCTATGCTTATAACAGTTTACTTCTTTTTCTTATTATATTCCACAGATTAGCAATCACATGTACATAAAGTAAAGTGCGGATATAACATTAAACGATCGACAGAAAACAAGCCAAGACAAGAGACACAAGATGTGGCGGCTAGCCAGGGACAAACCCCACAATGTGTGGGGAAACCATTTGATCAAATCTTATTTTATCTTCAATAATTCAGTAGAGAGAAATAGTACAATAAATCTAATTTATATTAGCAGTATCAAACCCTAGATTAGCAGCATTAGCGTTAGTGGCTTTATCATCAAACTAGGGCAGACGATATCTCACAAACCGATCGTCGGATCGGCTTGATTCCACCACCAAAAGTTGCGGCTCCTAGAGGAGGTTCAGATGAACCTGCAACGCAGTTCAGATGAGGAGATCTTCTAGTCCACGTAGGTCAAACTTTACTTCTGCAGTTGCAGCGTCGGTTTCGGCAGCTTCCGGCTTCAAATGTGTGAGGGAGAGACCCTTTTCTGCGCAGTAGAGAAGAGACTCTTTTCTGCGCAGTAGAGAGAGAGAGATGTGATGAGATGAGTGATTCCAAATGAGGAAAAGTCCTCCTGTATTTATACACAATGTTGGTGTTTGAATAGATGCGACTGTTGGGCTTCTGAGCCTACATGAGTTGTAGGTCGGCTTGATAATAATTCCATAATTAAAATAAATTCATATCTCCATGAGTACTTATCGGAATCGGATGATCTTTATATCAATCCTACACCTCTCAATGAGGGGAATCTAATAAAAATATTATCAGCCATGAATAAGATGACCCACATGAACTTTTGCCCTAGTTGCCCATTTTAACAGGTTGCAGGTCATAGACTGATTGGGTATTTGGTCAAGTACACGAAAATAATTGTACATCTTATTGTATCGTGGATTGTTGTCCCTGGTTTGGGAATCCACAGTCTTGTCTTATTTCATTCATTATAGGGTGGCAGGGAGGTTCTAGGTAGGTGTATGAAGTCGCTTATAGGTTGGGGCCTGCGAACACTTCAGGGTGGTAGGGTGGTGCTAGGGCGAGTTGTGGCTCGCTAGGGTGTTGGGGCATCCATTCAGTTGATCACTGAAGAAACCAAGGCGTTGGGGTGTCCTTCTAGTGGGAGCTGGAGAAGAATGCCTTTCAAAATTCTAGAGAGTTTTTGCTTTCATTTCAGTTGGGGCTGAAGATTAAAGAATTTATTAGAAAAGCGTTTGGTGGTTTTTGACCCGGAGGGGGTTTTTCACCTAAAATTCTTGTGCCTACTGTGTTCTTTAATTTACTGTTATCACTGCATAAGCATTAATAGTAATTGAAGATTAACTAATGCTCTGAAAAGATTTAAAAGTGCTAATTGCTAAGAAATACTGATTCACCCCCGTCTTAGTATTCCGAACATTGAGGGGAGGTCAAACCTTAGGTTAGGCATTTAAATAAATTCTAGCAAGACTAGTCTTTCACACACTCACTATACTTTGTTTCATCTTCTGTCAAATTGATTATTGTACATGTTGGGTTATGAGCATCTCATTCACTTGCAAACATTATAATTTACATTTCTTGTACCTGTCTATTTTATGCTCATGTTTGTCCTTTAATGTTATATCGTATTTGAGCATCTGTCTTTTAAAGTACACGTTTTACTTTATTTCAAGCTCTATTTTATAGTATTGTTCATATCTCTAAGTTGTATATGATCTCTTGTGGTTTTGTTTTGGTTCACTAACTCGTGTCTTGCAACTTCCATTTTCTGTAACTTGAAATTCATTATACACTGCAAGTGTCATAATTTCCTTTGAGCATATAATTCTTGCAAGTTATATTTAAAGGAACTGGTCTCTTACATTTTATCTTACAAGATATGTTATTGAATTTCCATTTTTTGTAACTTGAAAATCATTATTCGTTGCAAGTGTCATAATTTCCTTTGAGCATATATTTCTTGCAAGTTATATTTAAAGGATCTGGTCTCTTACATTTTATCTTACAAGATATCTTATTAAATTAATTGAATCCATATTGTTAACGTTTATATGCTCATAAACATTTATACTTGCTAATCAATCTCTAATTTCATTTTCTAGTTATATTAAATGGTGATTGCCTTACTAACCATCTCCTAGAACTTGTTATCTCTAACAAATTTTCCTTTAGATTTCTTCCTTAGGGACCACCCACCTTAGCTTGACTAGGAGAGAGCTTAAATAAAGAGAGTTGGGAATAGGTGACACCCCGTTCTCGCTTAAAGGCCACAGCTATTAGGATTAGGGACTTTTCCCACATTAATCTAGGTGTGCATCATAGGCAACAACAAACCTGAAACAATACCAAAACCCTTGCTAAGGAAGTTTGGAAATATGGCCAAGCAAGGAGGATTAATACTTACCCCAAACCAACAAAGGAGAGCTTGTGAGAAAAGTCTCTAGACATCCCCATCCACGTGAATATGTAGCCACTTAATGGATCGACCTCAGTGGCCTTGTGTTAGTCTTGAGCAATCACAATTGTGCCTTTAATGATGTAGAAGAAATAACCGAGAAAGAAAAACTTCTAAATCAAAACATTTCACCACATAGAAAAAGTCCTCAATAAAATTTGCTTCCAAATGATATTTCCATTAAAATCCAAGGAGAGGAGTGCTCTCACAATTCAACTATGAGTGCAAATGAGGAAGCTCTACTCTTTTTATAGAGTGAGATCTACTTCCTTTACAATGAAATATCATTATTTTATTTAATTCCTTAGATCTGGCCTCCAACTAACTTTAAAAATTAAGTCAACTAACACAACAGGAAAATAAAGTGGTCAAGCCACATGTACAATGATTTGATGAGTAAAACTCTCAGGAGGGGTCAATCTACCCAAGAAGAAAGCAATGGTCCAAGATTCCAATGCCTAGCCTCCAAAGGCTCCTTGAATAGTGCAAGAGTGATATAGATGGTCAATGTTCCCATGGAAGATGGTGGTCCAAGTGTGAAGATATATCCTTTAAGTCAAAAATCTCCAACATCTTCCCTTTTCTAGTGCAATGACCTCATGAAAATGTGGCAATATGTCTCCAAAGGTACCATAATACTAAAATAACAGTCCAATAGCTTTGACAAATGTCCCAAAAGGTGGTCCATGCCCATACCTTGGACCTAGGACTCTCCATAAAGTATGGGAATGACTTTCCAAGTCAAAAATAAATCTCAAAACCACCTAACATCTACAGTGTTGTCCAACAAAGGAGTGGCCTCCAAAACAACTTAATAAAAGGTCTCAAATAATGCTCTAATATCCCTAGATAATTCTCCAAAAGACGGCCCATGGTCACACCTTGGGTCAAGGCACTACGTGAAGCATCAGAGATGCCTTTTTAAGCCAAAACTTGGATCATAAAATCCCATCCACCCATGTGACGTCGTATTTCATGAAATTAATTCCAGCTCACTTGCTCTTTAAGATATTTGGTCCATGCCATACCCACATGACTCCAAGGATCTCAAGAGAGTGATACACCATCTAATGTTGATTTGAGGTAGCATTGAATGTGCTCTAAGCCTCAAATTTTGAAGGGAGGCTTGGGCACAGGTATTCCAAAGAACCTAGAAAGCATTTTAGGAAATTCCAACCCGAAGTGATTTTATTAAAATAATTAATATTTTAAATGGGGTTCCTATGTCTAAACTTAGGAAAATTAAAATGTTAATGGGTATTAATCTAATCAGGGGTGAAACTTCTAGAAAAATCCATGGATCAAGCCAAAACGATTTGAGCCTTTGATTATGTTTTAATCTAGGCCATTGATTGCTCAATAGGAAGATATAAGAAGGGACTTGAGGGTCATTTGGAAAACACACAGGCAAATACTCAGTAACCCGAGGGAAGTCAATTATTCAGAAATAAGAGTTCGATTTCAAAGGGAGAGTTGCAGGGTGAAGGAAGAGGAGGATATCAACATCAGTCGGGGACTGAGGAGAAGGGGACGCAGTGCATCAGAGGGACAATGCAGAGAGGCAACACAACAAAGGACACAGTCTTCACGCAAAATATGACGCAATGGAGGCTGGAGGGTCTCTTGAGTGTCAGAATTTCTCTAGTGATTGGAGGAGAATTATCTCAGGTGTTTTCACAAAGGTTTCTCTATGTTTTGCAAATCATTCCTTGTAAAGAGATTGTTGCTGAAGAATAATAAATAAACCCTCATCTACTGCACTCGTTTTCCATTGGGTTTTTTTGGGGACTATTGTCCAAAAACAACTGTGTTCATGTGATTGATTGTTGTGCTTGTATTTCACTGTTCTTTTCTCTATGCTATTAGGTGACAATTGCAGTAGAATTTACTATGATGTTTACTGAAGTGTTTTGTAAATAACTTATTGTGGAAAATAAGTAGGAGAAATAAATCAGTTGCTGTAGTAGAATTTCATGTTAGAAATTTTCACATGGTATCAGAGCTGAGATCGGGCAACAAGATTAAAGAATCTGCAATGGGTCGTGGACATGATGCCGCTAGAGCAGCAACTCAAATGGACTCACGCAATTCTCCCGGGAAAGAGGAAAGCACGAAGAATATAATGGATCATGACAATGTTGTGTTGGCTTCCAGACTGGAAGAAGAAGTTGCTTGCTTATCAAGTTCTGCTTCCATTGAGGTTTGGTATATTGATAGCGGGGCTTCTGCGCACATGACGTGAATACGAGAATGTTTCTTGAGCTATCAAGAAGAACAGATGAACTTCCAAATCACCATGGGAAATAAGGAAAAATATACCCTCGTTGGAAGAGGTACTATAGTTTTTCAAACAGAAACAGGGGATTGGCTTCGAGCTACTAATGTGCTGCATGTGCCTAGATTGGGAATGAGCTTACTCTCTGTATCTCAGTTACAGAACAAGGGCTATGATGTATACTTCATTGGAAGAAAGTATATGTCAAACATCCGAGTTGGAAGAAGAAGGCCCAAATTGGAGTCAGAAGCAATAGACTGTATAAGTTACAACTAGAGTCTCCAATGGCACTGATAGGCAGTAGTGGTGAAAAAGATTTGAATGAACTATGGCACAGAAGGATGGGGCACTTACACCATGGGGCTCTAAGAATTCTCAGAGAAACCATCACAGGAGTTCCAAAATTAAGTACCAAATGAGACGATGTATGCAGAGGTTGCGTACTGGGCAAGTACGCCAAAGCGGCTTATTCCAGAAGTAACAATAGGGCAAAGAGTGTTCTGGGATTAATACACTCAGATATCTGCGGACCAATGTCCACAAAAGCTCTTAGTGGTGCCGAATACTTCATCACCTTCATTGATGACCATTCTAGGAAGACTTGGATCTACTTTCTAGAAACCAAGGATGAGGTTTTTGATTGATTCAAAGAGTTTAAAGCTCTGGTTGAGAATCTGACAGGGAAGAGGATAAAAGTGTTGCGCTCAGACAATGGTGGAGAATATATTGATAAAGACTTCATTGAGTTCTGCGCAAGGGAAGGCATCAAAAGAGAATGGACAACTCCATATAATCCAGAGCAGAATGGAGTAGTAGAGAGAAGAATATAACTATTGTTGAAGTAGTGAGGGCAATGTTGTATGATCAAGATATGCCCAAATTTCTATGGGCAGAAGCATGCAACACAATTGTATATGTTCAGAACAGGACTCCTCGCAGGGCATTAGGTAAGATTACTCCAGAGAGTGTCTTCATTGGCAAGAAGCCTGTGGTGAGTCATTTCAAGATATTTGGGAGCTTGGTATACTGTCATATACCTGAAGAAAAGAGGAAGAAGTTGGATCAAGCTGCAGAAAAAGGATATCTTGTGGGATATAGTGAGAATGCTAAGGCATATAGAATCTACCTTTCGGGCAATAGAAAGATCGTAGTACGACGAGATGTAAAGTTCATGGATGACAGAGCTTTTAGGAAATCCTGAGAAATGCCTTTTGAAGAGTACTCAAAGGATGATCCATTGGTCCAACCACTTTGACTAGCGAAAACCAGCACCAGTATTTCTCCAAGGCATAAGAATCCAGAAGCATCACAATAGGTGGAATCTCAGGAGGAGGAGCAAGTAGACCCACCCACTATCAGTGGAAGAACGCGCTGGGAACTTTGACAGATACTACGGGACGCAGAGGATTTCATTGGAGCTCCTAGGAACGAGAAAAGGGAGCATAGACTGTGAAAATTCCTACACTCTGAAGGAACCGCTACTGTAATGAATCTGAATCTACTTCACCTACTTGATTTTAAATTAGATTCATCAAGTTATTCTTTTGAATACTGAAGCAAATTACTTCTGCAACCTACACTAATTAAATATTTGATCTCATATGATACACTTATTTTTGCACACAATAGTCCCCGGAAAAACCCAATGCGGGAAAACTAGTGCAACGGCTCTGAGGGTTTATTATTATGCAGGAGAAATATCTTAATACAAATCTAGGATGTTCATCTAGCAATCCTTTGCAGAGAAAATACTGGCGGAAAATCCGAGTGAGTTTTACCTCACTTCCCCAGGCATAATTTCGGTTGATCCAGCACAAGACTGGCTAACCCCAGCTATTTCTGTGCTGGCTTTGTGTCAGCCCCGTGTCACCTTCTCTGCCCTCTACGTCAGCTCTCTTGGCTGTTCCGACAGTTCCCGACAGTTCCAGTTGTTCCAACTTCTGCGTGACAGGCAACTTTTCTGCTCTGAGCAGTGCTTTCTGGCTCTGCGTCAAGGCTGCGTGGGCCCAAACTGGCCCAATGTCAGCTCTCCCGACTTCTGTGCTGCCTCTCTGCAAGCTTTCTCCGCCGCTTCTCTGCAAGCTCTCTCTGCCTATCTCTAAGTATTCTCCGGAAAGTCCTCCCGAATTTTCACTGCCCCTCTGCTACAAGATCTCCCCAATCGATTTTCATCCTAAGAACTTCTCACCTCAAAAAATGAATTTCCTCAATCTCTGTGTTTGTGTTTCCAAATGAACCCCAAGCCTCCATTTTATACTTTTCCTGTTGAGTCTTCAACGACCAAGATTAAGTCTCTAATCGACGACTAAGATTAAAACATAACTTGATCCGCCTTCTAATCATTCTCACCCATATTTTGATTAATACCCATTAATATTTTAATTTACCTAAGTTTAGACTTAGAAACCTCATTAAAAATATTAATTATTTTAATAAAATACAGTCTCTGTGGAATTTCACCAAACGGTTTTTGGGTTCTTTAGAACTCATGTGCCTTAGCCTCTCCACCAATTTTCAAGGCTAGAGAACTTTCGATGCTACCAAAAACTAACATAGATGACCAGATAGATACCAAGCTTTGGTGGCTCAGGTTGGAGAACCCTTTAGTTTTCAGGAGGCCATTCAACATCAAGTATGGATAGATGCTATGGTGGAGGAATACAGTGCCATAATGACCATTACTAATGATGTCTGGGAAGTGGTACCTAGACCTCAGGACAGATCAGTTGTAGGTTCGAGATGGATCCACAAGGTCAAGTATGCTGCAGATGGCAGTGTGGAAAAATACAAAGCCATGTTCGTGGCTAAGAGGTATGCTCAGAAGGAAGGGATAGACTACGAAGAAACCTTCGCCCTAGTAGCCAAGTATACTTCTATTAGATCTGTGATATCTTGCAGCACATATGGGGTGGGAGATTCACTAGATGGACGTCGAGACTACGTTCTTGAATGGGGTGATAGAAGAAGTATACATTGAACAACTAGAGGGCTTTGAGACACATGAGAAGAAAACTCATGTATGTAGGTTGAAGAAAGCCTTGTATGGGCTTAAACAAGCGCCTAGAGCATGGTACGGTCGAATTGATGGTTACTTGCAGAAGATGGGATTCGTCAAGAGTGATGCAGATCCCAACCTCTACTATATGATTGTAGAGAATGAGCCTCTAATTCTGGTGTTATATGTAGATGACCTTTTTCTGACAGGTTCATCTAGGCTCATCAAAGATTGCAAGGAAAACCTAGCTACAAAATTTGACATGAAAGATTTGGGACGGATGCATTATTTTCTGGGGTTGGAAATTTGGCAGCAGAAGGGTGAGATTTTCCTTGGACAAGGGAGATACGCTACATAAATTTTAAAGAGGTTCAGAATGCAGGACTGTAGACCCATGGCTACTCCAATGATTACCAACTGGAAGAAGATTGATGCATCTGAAGATAAAGAAGTAGATCCCACCTTGTACAGGCAACTCATAGGGTCCCTAATGTATCTGGTCAACACTAGGCCAGACATTTGTTATGCTGTCAACACCTTCAGTCAGTTCATGGTGGAACCGAATAGGGCACACTAGGCAACAACCAAGTATGTTCTCAGATATATACGAGGAACAATCAAGCATGGATTAATGTACACCAAAGGCAATGATATTGGATTGAGTGGGTTCACTGATGCAGATTAGGCTGGAAGTAGATCGGAAAAGTACCACTGGGTACTGTATCAACAATTGGATCAGGAATGACCTCCTGGTGTAGTAGGAAATAGAAGTCTGTAGCTCTGAGCTCAGCTGAAGCTGAATATATCGCAGCTAGCACAACATCGTGCGAAGCCATATGGCATAGAAAGTTGCTTGTGAATCTATTCAGGAGAAGGACGGAAGCGACCAATATTTTGTGTGATAATCAGAGTTGCATCAAGCTCTCTGAGAATCTAGTTTTTCATGATCGGTCGAAGCACATTGACATCAGGTGTCACTTTATCAAAGACTGTGTCCAGCGGGGTGCAATACAGTTACAATACACTTCGACAGGAGAATAGGTGGCAAACATTCTCACCAAGGCTCTAGGAAGAACAAAGTTTGTTTATTTCAGGGAGAAGATGGGGATGATTGAGAATCCTTTTTAGTAGTAGAAACGGATAGTGCAATACTTAAGAGCAAGCTGCAACACAGATACAATAGTGACAACAATAGTGTCATGGGTAGCTGTACAGTGGCAACAACAACACAGTAGTTGATGGACAACACATTAGACATCAACAAAGTAGGGACAATGCTTCAGACTCAGAGCAATATGCAGAGTTGTAGTGTATTGCTAGAGCACATTCCTTGCTAAGAGGGAGTGTTGATTTGAGGTAGCATCAGATGTGCTCTAAGCCTCAAAATTTGCAGGGAGGCTTGGGCACAGGTATTCCAAAGAACCCAGAAAGCGTTTTGGGAAATTCCAACCAAAAGTGATTTTATTAAAATAATTAATATTTTTAATGGGGTTCCTAAGTCTAAACTTAGGAAAATTAAAATATTAATGGGTATTAATCTAATCAGGGGTGAAACTTCTAGAAAAAGCCATGGATCAAGTCAAAATGATCCGAGCCTTTGATTATGTTTTAATCTAGGCCATTTATTGCTCAACAAGAAGGTATACGAAGGGACTTGAGGGTCATTTGGAAAACACATCGGGCAAATACTTAGTAGCCTGAGCAAAGTCAATTCTTCAGAAGTAAGAGTTCGATTTTAGAGGGAGAGTTGCAGAGTGAAGGAAGAGGAGGGTATCAGCATTAGTGAAACACTGAGGGGAAGGGGACGTAGTGCATCAGAGGGACAACACAGGGGGACAACTCAGAGAGGCAGCGTAGCAGAGGATGCAGTCCTTAGGCAGAAGATGACGCAGAGGTGGCGCAGCCAAGGCTGGAGGGTCTCTTGAGTGTCAGAATTTCTCCATTGGTTGGAGGAAAATTATCTCAGGTGTTTTCACAAAGGTTTCTCTATATTCTGCAAATTATTCCTTGTAAAGAGATTGTTGCTAAAGAATAATAAATAAAACCTCATCTGCTGCACCAGTTTTTCCGCATTGGATTTTTCCGGGGACTATTGTCCAAAAACAATTGCGTTGATGTGATTGATTCTTGTGCTTGTGTTTCACTGTTCTTTTCTCTATGCTATTATGTGACAACTGCAGTAGAATTTACTTTGATGTTTATTGAAGAGTTTTGTAAATAACTTATTGTGGAAAATAAGTAGAAGAGATAAATCAGTTGTTGCAGTAGAATTTCATGTTAGAAATTTTCACATCTAATAGCCCTTCCAAGTCAGCAAAAACTGCAATAAAACCCCACAGATGCCATGTGTACAAATCATCCCTAAAATAAATACAAATCAGCTCACAAAGTGACACATAGGTTAATGTTCTAGGATCTTCCATGTGGCATGTGTAGAAGGTTGGCAAGTGTCCACAAACAACCCCAATTGCTTTGAAAGGTGTGATCAATGCCTCAAAATGTGTGAAGTGCCTCAAATAACATGACCTGCCTTGGGAAATGTGAAAGTACCCCCCAAAATCAGAATGCAACCAGATTAAAAAGGAAGATATTCCATGCCACAAACTGTTCTACTTACCTGAGAATTTTCTATAGGTACCATTGCTAAAAAGAGGGGTAACAGGTCCTATGTGTCTGACATGTGTGGGATATGTGTCTTGTGTCAAACACATTTTCCACGTGTCAGACATGCAGGGACATGCTGTCAGACATGCAAAAGTAGAAGCCACCATGTGGGCTGCTAAAAGTTAAAACAATGCACTCCCTTTTCTAGGGTCTCAATTGTGTTATAAAGGTGCATTTAGACCAGTGTTGATAATATCGATATCGGGAAAATATCGGCGAGGGTCCAGAAAATATCTTATCGGCGAAAATATCGGCAAATATCGGCAAGCATAAAAAATGCATAATATATTCATTTTTTTCAGATTTCTAAACATATAAAGCAATAACAACATGAACTAAACACATTGGCACATAAATATGAAGAAGTCATTGATATATATGATGTCAAATAGAAATGATACATCAAACTTCAAAGGCGATACCAAATCCTGCTGATCCCTGATAATTGTCCAATCAAGGACTCAAACAAAATAACATCACATATCCTACTGATCCCTGATAGTGATAAATTGATAATTTTCCAATCAAGGACTCAAACAAAATAACATCACATATCCTGCTGATCCCTGATAGTGATAATTGTCCAATCAAGGACTCAAACAAAACAACATCACATATATAAAACTTTAAAAGTATTTCATCATCATGAGTTATAAACTTATATGTAGCAAAAGTTGCAAAACAAATAAAACTAGCAGCTATCTATCTGAGACCATTGGCCTCTCCCTAGCAGCTTTCTTTCTGTCTTGTTCAACAATTGCTTCACGAGCTTTTTGTATAACCTCTGCACTAGAAACCATACAAGGCATCACATCTGCATCATATGCAGAGAGTTTAGCCAGATGGTATTTCAATCGTGTAATCCCCCCTGACATCTTGGTCCCACACAAGTTGCATGATATATATGCCTGATTTGCCCCACCAACAGCCTCCCCATACTCCCAAAATGGGTCCAAAGCTTTTGGCATATTTGACATTTGTAGTGAACTAATTCAAACCTAGGGCACAAAAAAAACAAAAAATTGGCATTAAACCCCCCAACACAAAATGAAAAAATAATAAGTAATAACAACCTCATTCAAAAAAAATTACTACATTATTTGCATTTTGCAATGTGAATGAAAAATGGCAATAAGAGGGTGCATAAGAAAGTTGAAAAAAAAAATGAAGCTTGCTGTCCAAATATGGAGCAAACCCTTGCATTGGTTCATGGGCATGAAAATCATAGCAAATGGAAAAAAACAAAGAAACAAAATGTTGGTAGGCAAAGAGGCAAGCAAGCATAACCCTAAATCTATGAAAAAATCATTAACATAGGGGTTTTTAAGAACATACCTGCTAATGGAAGAAATGAAGTTTGTCTCACTATTCTTCAATCTTTGATCCACAGAAAAATCTTAATTGGTGGTGATAATCGTCGTTTGATCTTCGAACCCTCCTTGACAAGCACCACAAAACTCTTTCCCTTTCTTCTCCAACACTTAGAAACAGAAATGAAGAAAAAAAAACCAATTTTCGTTTTTTGTAGCCGCAGAAAAACACGCCCGACGATATTTTAGATCGTCGCACGATATTTTCGAAAATATCGCCGATATTTCAGAAATCGCGCGATATTTTCGGGGCGATATATCGGCTCGCCGAAAATATCGCGATATTTCCGATATTCGGCAATATATCGCCGATATTATCAACAATGATTTAGACCATTAAATCTTTCAACATTTGATCATTTGTTGTATTTCTGTTTTCTAAATGGTCAAAAAAATTACTTGCCTATATTTCATTTCTATAATTTTATAAAAAGTATATATATAGGGCTCAAGGCTGCACAACAACAAGGCTCAAAGTCATGAATTCAACGTGTCACTTGTAGAAATTGAACTTGGGTGGGGAGGATAACAATTATTCCTCCCAAGGACCTGAGATAAACCCAATTGATGATATATATATATATATTATTTTTGTATACTATGTATCTTGTTTGTAGGGGTTGTTACCCACCATAATGGGTAACCCCATAGTTTTTCCCAAGGCATCCTTAGAGATTGGGATGTATTTCACCAAGCCTTCTACAAAAGATGGGCCATGGTCAAAGAAGGTATTACACTTCTTGACAAATTCGAGGAAGCTTGAAAAACCAACAATGAAAATGTTAGAGAGTTCATGCAACGACTTGATAATCTACTCAAGGAAGTTCCTAGTTTGTTTAAACCAATTGATGACACCTGCCTTGATAGATTTATTAAAGCTTTTCTTGGACATGTCATATGCTTGTTGACCACACTTTTTCAATAGTCCAAGGAAGCGAAATACAAAGACATGAAGAAATTTTTTCAAAGCTCAAAGTCATCAACCAACACATTTGTATCGTTGTAAACCCAATTTCTGCAAGTTATATTGTAAATGATGCTAGTATGACTATTTAAATATGTAACAACACCTTGGTAAGCCTATGATTATGGCAACGGATTTCATCCTAGGAAGTTTTTTAACCTCACCTACTTATGTGTGTTTCTAAACACAGATAATCGATAGAGTTTTTCTTCTAGCATTAACCCCAAAGCTAGGGTGGAATCTCTTGACAAGGTCTCACATGAGTCCTAGTGTTATATCGAGTCTTTGTAAAAGTGTGTTTGGGAATAATTAAAGCGCATTTTGCTAAATTATTTTATTACAAACACACTTGGTCTATAGTAGATCATATTGAGTTGCAGTGTTAGGTAAATTATTGAGGGTATGAGTCTAAATGTGTTTTCTCCTTTCGAGGGTTGATATTGTAATAATTTGTTGTAAAAAATATTTTAGTGCACAGTCCTTCATATTTAGACACCATGGCTAAAATATTTGAGGGTGGAAAATTTTTTAATCCCCTCTAATGTCAATTAATTAATTTTTCTGGCTAAATTAAATTAAAATCCTAAGATGAAATATTAGTTAATTTTGAGTTTAAAATAATTATAAAGAAATTATTTCTTCTCCAAGTGGAAAATAATAAGAAAATTAGTGGGTCAAACGAAAGTAAATTTTTGGAGGTCCTCCACCAAGGGAAAAATGGATATTTTAAGAAAATTTGAGCCTTTGGACCTTGGTGGTTAAGTCAAAGTCAATTTTTTGAGGAAATTAATCCAAAATATTAATTAAAAGTGGGTTTTAAGAAAAATTAGAAAATTTTCCTCAAAATTAAAAATTTGATGGTGGAGGTTAAAAGATGATCAAGATATTTTTAACAGTCAAGATTATTTTGATGGGGATCAAGCCAACTAACGACTATTTTCCACATGGAGGGGTTTCTCTATATGAAGAAGTCATTTTGCTTCTTTTGAATAACTTTGGATGATGCAAATCTAAAACGCTGGTATTGAGTTGTTGCTTTGTCAGGAACATTTTGTATCATAATAGAAGGACTTTGGGGTTCAATTCATGGTGTTTTTTCGCTGATTTGTGGTATGTGTTAGCTATGTGTGATCCTATATTGTGCTAAACATTGCTAAATAATTGTTATTTCATTTGTCGGTGATATACACATTCTATTGGTACATGTTATCTTAGGTGATCTGATTCACCATATGCTTTAACAATTTTCTTTGAGAATATTATAGAGATTTACAGGTATGCTAGCCCTTGGGCTCCAAGTTCATAGACTATGGGGAAGAATTGACTATGCTTGGGCTCTGAGATTTCTTTATAGTATTTGATTTTGCAGCAGGGTTTGGCCAATAACTATTTTTCGAAATATATTCATCCCATATTTGGGCCTAGGAAGCCAAGATCTAGCCTCCAAGCTCAACGTCCAGCCTGAAGAAGAAGTTGTCCAACCTTTTTGCAGTAAATTTGTGGAAGAATTTTTGATTGCAGGGTGTCAATTTTTTTTTTTTTTTAGGTCCCAAGGGCTTGCCATCCTCCATTTTTTGCTTAGTCGTGAGTCCTAGTGGCCTCATAGGGCCCTCGACCCCCTTGTTTTCCTTGGCCACAACCCTTTGAGGGCTTGCCGTTGCCACTAAAGGCCCTCAGCCCCCCTTTAAACCCTAGCTACAGGCTTAGAGAGGCCTCAACCTCCCTTTTACCCAAACGACAACCATTCTAGGGCTTGCTGTGAGCCTTAAAGGCTCCTCCCAATGAGCTGCGACCCCTTGAGGGCCTTCCTCCCCCTTGCCGTAGCCCTAGAAGGGCTTAAACCCTAGCCGTTGGCCCTTTTAGGGCCTTTTCCTGGCCCTGCTCAACCTCTAAGGGCTTGACGTCAGCCCTTGTGGGTTCATCTTTGCTCATTTATCCCTTTTCCGACCTCATTTGTCCTATCTTTTCCCTCCTTTGGTCTCTAGCTTTGTCTTGTGCCTCTTCTAGTCCTAGTCTTGGGGTTTTCATAGCTTTGAAGCCTTGCCTTAGCCTTGTATTTAGTCATTTCTGATTTTGATATTATTTGAGTGGGCTAACATTGTGGTTTTGCAACAATACTAGAGCTAACTTGGTGGTTGCAGATAGACAAGCTCATTGGAGGTCAAACTAACCCTCAACTATGCCTTTTCGCCTCTTGGTTTGCCTCTCTTCCCTTCATCATTTTCTCTGTTTGGCTACAACCATTTATGCAGTCACATAACTCTAATAAAATGGATCAAAATTGACCAAAGATCATCTAATAATCACTTAACTAAATTGGCTAATCATTGGAACTTATTTGACATTGATAGTTTGGCACCTTGTTGTCTTATGAAGGACTGAATCACTAGTTTTCTGAGTTATTACAAGTCTGATATATGTTATTTTAAGGTCTGATCTGAACATTAAAAGTCTGATCTATAGCTTCTAAGCAGTCTTATAATCAACTTGATATCATTGGAAATTTAATGCGTAGATTTTCTAGCTTAAATATGACATCTTGCATCATTTTTGACTGCTGATATAAAATTTGCAGAGCTCTAAAAAACATGGTTGCAGCAGTAATAAATCACTTATAAGTCTCTAAAATTGGCTAAGGAACTCTTATAATTCAAAATCAATGATGGCTGAAGTCATTTTAAATTAAAATTTGGTCAAAAGAGTTATTGACATCTTGCATTTTTCAGTGAAGTGCTCTAATTGAATTGGTTGGTTAATTGCTCTAAGTGACATTATAAATCTTGTTTCTCATTTCTATTGTCATTGGATACATTGCTCATTATTGATAGTTCTTGTGGATTTGTAGTCTAAGTTCACTCTTGAAGCACATAGTCAAGTTTAATCAAAGTTGTGATTAGATGATTTAATTGCATCCCTAAGAAATCAAAATTTCTCTCGTGTATCTAATTGGCATATTGGTGATTCATTGGTTATAAATTATAATCTTCAAGATTGCTAATTGTATTAAGTAGCATTGATCTTTAATTGAGCAATTATCTATTTGTTTTACCGGCAACATTTTTTGGCACCGTTTAAGATTGAGCACTTTCTCTTGTGGTTGAGATTGGTCATTTATTGTTTAAGTACCTTATTGTTCATAATTGAAAATCATTACAACTAAGTACTTAAGAAATTTTAAAAATCTCACCTTGAGAGCACTCATATCCTCTATTTGCATTTTAGGACTAGTCTCTTGCATTAATTTATTAACTTCCAAGCGTAAGCTTGGTCGATAGGGATGGGCCCACCTTTTTCGTCTAGCTTGAGGAGCCTAGCGCCTCTTTAGTGGTTAATACAGTATCGTTAATCAAGATTTAGCTTGCTTCCCCTTGACTTCTCTCTCACAACCTGATCTAGAGATTAGCTTCAAAACAATTAAGAGGAAGGTTTACTTAGAATAGACATATAACTTAAAATAAACCAAGATTTTGCATCTCACCTAGGTTGTAGGATTTTCACATCATTTAGGATGGTGAAGCATCCTTAAGCAACAACTGTTCTTCCAGTAACTTGGGAAATAATTTGTCTTAAGCAAGTAATTGACTCCATTTAAGGCATTAGTCTTTCACGATAATCTAATCAAATCATTGAACTGGTTAATTCAACCAAGTTGCTAGGCCATTCAGTTGTGTTTATCGGACTTGTTGGTTGCTGACAAGTCTCCCATCTTCACATTTTACAGGGACTACCCACCATAGCTTGCTGTAGGGAGACAACTTGTTAATTTTAGGTATGTTCTATGCTAGAGCAATTTATTTCAATAGTTAGCTTAATGCCTTTTCCATATTAACAATCACATTAGCAGTAAAGTAAATTGCAGATAGAACATAAATATAAATCGCAGAAGACAAGCCAAGGCAAGAGGACACAAGATGTGGCGCTAGCCAGGACAAACTCCACAATGTGGGGAAACCCTTGATCAATTCTTCTTTTATGTTCTTCAAAGTTCAACAGAGAAAGTGAGAGAGATAGTACATTTACAATAGAAGTCAATAGTTTGACTTTTGATATCGCATGAGATCAGTTGAAGACATATTGCTTCAACTGATTCTCTTAGGTGACTCCTTCACCTATCTTAGTGCTGCATCTCGTCCATTTGCTGCACCTAGCCATGTGACACCATGCTGTATTGTCACAATGTTGAACCTGATGACTGAGCTGCTCTCATCTGCTCTCATCATCATGCTACTCATTATTTATCTTGCCCACTGTGCTACATCTTCCATCATCATGCTGTTTCATTCATCATTGTTCATCACTTGATGAGAGGATTATACACCATGACTGTTCCGAGAGGCTGAGATGATCTTTGTACCTTCATATTAGTGTCATCGAGATCAAGTTTGCGAGATCATCTTCTATACCACCATTCACTGAGTTATGAGAGTTATATCGAGATCAAGTCATGATCCTATAACTATCATAAGACTGTAATTAATAACATATCACAGAGATCATTCCTTACCATCAATATATACATTGGTCACCAAGTATAAGTAATCATATGTACGTTAATATCCTTATAGATCTGACTGGGAGATCATCATGATCTTCTATACTAAGATCTGCCGAGAACGTGCCTCTGTTTGCTCATGCGAAGATCTCAGTGATTGCCTGCGTTGGAGGTGTTTTTAATCTGTTTGTCCCTATACGCATCTGAGGTGGAGACATACTCTTAAGCACTTGCCCTAATGTAGATCTGCTTCTGAGTTCTGTCCCTTCTTGTTTGCAGGTCCTGGCATTCATATTCACATGAAATTTCAGAGATGAAACTTCTCTGTCAGCGTGAACAGGTTTCCTGTGAACAGGTCTTTCTTTTGACTGCGTTCTCATTTATCTGCGTATTAGTGTCATCATGTACAGCATATATGAGACTCATTGATCTGCGTATTAGTGTCAACATGTACAACGTGAATATTGATTGCGTGAATATCTCCGATGACAGCGTGAACATTGACTGCGTGAATATCTCCCATGACTGCATAAACGTATTAGTTATGACTGCGTGAAACCAGCGTATAACATCCACAACGTATATCATTCACTATGAGCAGCGTATTTGTACAGCGTATAAGGTCTCCATGATTTGCATATAAGAAGTCTTCATGATCTACATAGAATCCTCATTATGAACTCTGTATGGGTTTCCATGAACAGCATAAGAATGTCTTCCCTTACTTCGGGTAGGAGACTCCATTACAGGACTGCGTTAAGATGTGTTAGGGCTTCTTGAACAGCGTGTAGGCTAGGGCATCATCTGCGTATAAGCTAGGGCGTCATCTGCGTATAAGCTAGGGCATCATACTTGGCCCAAAGTACTCTTTAGTGCCTCTCCTTCTCCAAAAACCCAAGACGTGGGGAGGAGATCACTTAAAGAGTGTATGCAAATGACTTCAAATGCTCTTCTATTTATACTAAAATGTAGATGATGAATAGGCATGTCTTTTGGGCTTCTGAGCCTACTCAAGTTGTTGGTCGGCTTGATAATAATTCCATAATCAAAATAAATTCATATCTCCATAAAAACTTATTGGAATCGGATGATATTTAGATCAATCCTACACCCCTCGAGTGAGAGGGATCCAATAAAAATATCAACTGCCATAAATAAGCTGACCCACATGGAGTTTGGCCCTAGTTTCCAATTTTAACACTCCCTCTCAACTAGGGAGAACTCCATCCGCTGATCCATATGTCCGACTGTACTGTCTCTGCCATCAGTGCCCTGCACTGCTCTGCTTAGCTTTGCTGGCTCTGCTCAGCACTGCTCAGCTTTGCTGGCTCTACTCTACTCTGCTGGCTTTGCTCAGCTCTGCTGGCTCTCCTCAGCTCTGCAGGCTTTGCTTAGCTCTGCTGGCTCTGCTCTGCTCAGCTCTGCTGGCTCTGCTGGCTCTGTTAGCTCTACTGAACCATGAAGAAGAAGAATTGATCGAGAATGTATCATACCATTTTCCACTGACCTGAAGTCAGTCTCAGAGTGCGTACCACTGGTCCTAGACTAGTCTCAACTGACCTAATGTCAGCGTCATAGTGGGTACCACTCCTACCACTAGTCCCAGACTAGTATCATCTGTCTCAGAGTGTGTACCACTGGTCCCAGACCAGTCTCAACCGACCCGAAGTCAGCGTCATAGTATGTACCACCTTCACTGGTCCCAGACCAGTCCTCCACTGACCCAAAGTCAGTCTCAGAGTATGTACTACTAGTCTCAGACCAGTCTCAACCGACCTGAAGTCAGCGTCATAGTAGGTACAACTCCTACAACTGGTCCCAGACCATTATCATTGACCCCAGATCAATGAAGTTCATCCTAGCATAGGGAGTATGGTAGATACAACGATGCGTCCATTGGTACTACTATGGTCCCTATCCTCATTTCCCTGCTCATTGATTAGATGAGAGGTACTTCCCATGAGTCCCAGACTGCATGGGTAGGATGCCTCGACAGGAGAACTAATCAATCCTGTCCTCACAGGAGAACTTATCATCTTGCTACACAATCGCCATGGAGAACACATCATCCAGGCCTCACAGGAGAACTAATCATCTTGCTACATAATCGTCATGGAGAACACATCATCCGGACCTCACAGGAGAACTAATCGTCCTGCTACATAATCGTCATGGAGAAGACATCATCCAGACCTCACAGGAGAACTAATCATCTTGCTACATAGTCGTCATGGAGAACACATCATCCAAACCTCACAGGAGAACTAATCATCTTGCTACATAGTGGTATCCAAATAACTCACTGAAGAGCTTTCGTAACCAGATTGCCTCTTCGGTAGCCATGCTAGTAGCAATATACTTTGCCTCGGCGGTGCTCAAAGCCACCGACTTCTGCTTCTTGCTCATCTAGGATATCGAAGCAGATCCCAAGGGGATCCAGCACTGAGAAGTGCTCTAGTGATCCTCCACACTGCCTGCCCACTCAATATTTGAAATATTTCAGGCAGTGTATCTCAATTCATGAGAGATTGTGCCCTGAAGATATCTCAGAAGATTCTAGGCACCAATCCATATGAGCTCACCATGCTAACTGCAACACATATGTCTGGGCGGAGGTTCACCAAGAATATCAACGCGAATGAGTTTATGAAATTCAGAGGCATTTCCCAAATCTGGTCCGACATCACTACCATATAACTTTTGAAAGTTAAGATCCTCGAGGTAGTCACAGGGTTGCAGTTTATCTTTTCACATTCGGAATCCAACTTCGTCTATCTCCTACAAATGAGAGGGTCTGCACCTGTTAGACATAGCTGCCGGTATGAGAGGTCTATCATCCACAACCTTCTAGTAATGGTTTGGATCGGTTTCACTCCTAGTGAATCTCAGCTTCATCAAATAGCTATCAATCCTTTCATACTACGCACGAGGTGTTTTGCTTCAAGCCATAGAGGGCTTTCTTCCACCTGTATACATGAGATTCCCGATCATGAATCTCAAACTCCTTGGGTTGTTCCAAACCCGTGGACCTGCCACATGAGGGGAATAGTCCCCTTGTAACATTTTCCTTCGGTACATTTCAAACATGTACCTTCCTGGTCTTTTTGAATTTAGGCATCCTTGTCACCATTTGACTCACAGACCTCCGGTGTTGTTTTAATGGGCATGGTCCCCAGTGGACTTCCTGCACCTTGATACAACCCTGAACTCGAAAAAATCTTTGAAAAATCTATTTTCAAACATGTACCTTTCCATTGATGAGTGCCACCCTGTAACCTTTGACTTACATTGTTGACATGGACACCAGGTTCTTCTTGCGATTAGGTACATAAAAGAGATTTTGTAAATGAATTGAGTTACCCTCATTCAATTGAGGGGTAACATTCCCTACACCCTTTTCGGGATAGGTGGTATCGGCTCCAAGTATAATCCCACGATTATCTATCCGATGAAGTGCCTGGGGTTCCTTGCTTTCTTTGAAGAGTGGACCATTTCTCCTTGATGAACTGTATTACCTGTCATTCCCTTGACCCTGGAATGATTTGTTTATCTTCATCAAGAGAAGTGTCTTTGCCATTCAGACACTTCGCATAATGGCCAAACTAATTGTAACCAAGGCATCTGCCTACCCTTAGATCTGAACTTCCCAATGAAGTGATCTTTAGGTAGGCTATCAAAACCTTCTGCTGCGCCATTCTGATAATATTCTCTGCTTCGACTTCACCCAAGGTGAATTTGAAGAGGGATGAGGAACCCATTGATCCTTTTATCTTGTCCCCACTGTCTTTGGTGATTGCTCTTTCACTCTTGCTTGGGCATTGTCTTCACCTCAGCTCCGATACCATATTAATTTTAGGTATGTTCTATGCTAGAGCAATTTATTTCAATTTTCAATAGTTAGCTCAATGTCTTTTCCAGATTAGCAATCACATTAACATTAAAGTAAACTGCAGATAGAACATAAATATAAATCGCAGAAGACAAGCCAAGGCAAGAGGACACAAGATGTGGTGCTAGCCAGGGACAAACCCCACAATGTGGGGAAACCATGATCCATTCTTCTTTTATGTTCTTCAAAGTTCAGCAGAGAAAGTGAGAGAGATAGTACATTTACAATAGAAGTCAATACTTTGACTTTTGATATTGCATGAGATCAGTTGAAGACATATTGCTTCAACTGATTCTCTTAGGTGACTCCTTCACCTATCTTAGTGCTGCATCTCGTCCATTTGCTGCACCTAGCCATGTGACACCATGTTGTATTGTCACAGTGTTGAACCTGATGACTGAGATGCTCTCATCTGCTCTCATCATCATGCTGCTCATTATTTATCCTGCCCATTGTGCTACATCTTCCATCATCATGCTGTTTCATTCATCATCATTCATCACTTGGTGAGAGGATTATACACCATGACTGTTCCGAGAGGCTGAGATGATCTTGGTACCTTCATATTAGTGTCACCGAGATCAAGTTTGCGAGATCATCTTCTATACCACCAATCACTAAGTTATGAGAGTTATGTCGAGATCAAGTCATGATCCTATAACTATCATAAGACTGTAATTAATAACATATCACAGAGATCATTCCTTACCATCAATATATGCATTGGTCACCAAGTATAAGTAATCATATGTACGTTAATATCCTTACAGATCTGACTGGGAGATCATCATGATCTTCTATACTAAGATCTGCCGAGAACGTGCCTCTGTTTGCTCATGCAAAGATCTCAGTGATTGTCTGCGTTGGAGGTGTTTTTAATCCGTCTGTCCTTATACGCATCCGAGGTGGAGACATACTCTTAAGCACTTGCCCTAATGCGGATCTGCTTCTGAGTTCTGTCCCTTCTTGTTTGCAGGTCCTGGCATTCATATTCACATGAAATTTCAGAGATGAAACTTCTCTGTCAGCGTGAACAGGTTTGCTGTGAACATGTCTTTCTTTTTTGAAGATTCTTCGACGAAAATCACATGGAGATACTTTTGTCGACGCGTTTCGAACCAACCAGTGTGGTTCATCATTAGGACAAGTTGAATGAGCAGATCTCGCTTTGCACATTAAATAGATAGGGCAGGTCTTTCTTTTGACTACGTTCTCATTTATCTACATCTTAGTGTCATCATGTACAACGTATATGAGACTCATTGATTTGCGTATTAGTGTCAACATGTATAGCGTGAATATTGACTGCGCGAATATCTCCGATGACAGCTTGAACATTGACTGCGTGAATATCTCCCATGACTGCATAAACATATTTGTTATGACTGCGTGAAACCAGCGTATAACATCCACATCGTATATCATTCACTATGAGTAGCGTATATGTACAGCGTATAAGGTCTCCAGGATTTGCGTATAAGAAGTCTTCATGATCTGTGTAGAATCCTTATCATGAACTGTGTAGAATCCTCATCATGAACTGTGTATGGGTTGCCATGAACAACATAAGAATGTCTTCTCTTACTTCGGCTAGGAGACTCCATTACAGGATTGCGTTAAGATGTGTTAGGGCTTCTTGAACAACGTGTAGGCTAGGGCATCATCTGCGTATAAGCTAGGGCATCATACTTGGCCCAACGTACTCTTTAGTGTCTCTCCTTCTCCAAAAACCCAAGACGTGGAGAGGAGATCACTTAAAGAGTGTATGCAAATGACTTCAAATCCTCTTCTATTTATACTAAAACGTAGATGATGAATAGGCATGTCTTTTGGGCTTCTGAGCCTACTCAAGTTGCTGGTCGGCTTGATAATAATTCCATAATCAAAATAAATCGATATCTCCATAAAAACTTATTGGAATCGGATGATCTTTAGATCAATCCTACACCTCTCGATGAGAGGGATCCAATAAAAATATCAGCTGCCATAAATAAGCTGACCCACATGGAGTCTGGCCCTAGTTGCCAATTTTAACACAACTAGACTGGAGAGGGCGAGGATTAGAGTGACAAACCCCACCCTGAGCGTTGTCACATATCACTTGTACAATTTGGGCAACAATAATGTTCTAAGAGACAAGAAGGCTAAATCTTTAGATGAGGCTAAGATCTTGGCTATTGATATAAAGCAAAATCTTAATGCTTCCAAAATTGACTTGCTTATCCAAGGGCTAAAATTGAACCAAAGGCTAACCCTAGTGCCCAAGTGGACCCTACCTTGCAAGAATTTGCCCAAAAATACGACAAAAGTCACCACTGAGTTGATGCAAGGAAATATGGCCATGATGAAGTTGTCAACATTGGAAAGGGAAAGGAGAGTGTGTAAAATTTTTCCTCCCAAGCCACAATTTAATAAAGATAAGCCTCCTAAGAAAAATGCATTTGTTGAAGGCAATGCTTCACAACAAAGTGTTCCCAACACTCTTGCTCCAACCAACATGGTTGAGCAAGAAGGAAACCCTTGGTGTTAAACTTGCAATGAGTTCCATGCACTTGAGGAGTGCCTCTATAATAAAGTGGAAGATGAGGAATCCCTAGAGCATCTGAATTTTGTACATGACAATGCTCCTTTCAATATCTTGCTCGGGGAATCCTTCTTCCATCAAGAACATGAAGAAAATACCGATGGAGCCACTAGTGATCAATATGAGCCAGTCGATTGAGGAAGGAGTAAGGTTTAAAGAATTGCACTATTCAAGAAGGGCTAATGACCAAAACCAAGCAAGCTCTAGTTCTAGCACCACCTTTCGACAGAAGGATAAGCCACCTCCACCACATGAGAACATCCCTAAGGCCACTACCCATAATCCTAATGTATCTTTGGTTGTTGACTTAGGAAATGTGTTAACTAAGATGAATGTGCAGGTGCCTCTTTTGGAGCTAGCCAAGCTTGAACCCAAAAGAGGGCAAGTTAAGAAGGCATTGAACCTTGAAAAAGAGCTTGAAGACCCTCCTGTTATTCTCCAAACAATGTATAATGATAGAAGAAATGGAGGGCATGCACCTTTCTTTCCGTCCTTAGTGATATACAATCTAATTTTGCACAATTGTATGCTTGACTTTGGTTCCTTGGCAAATGTAATTCCTTTAAGAGTCATGAATCAATTGGAGATGGAAATCACTAGCCTTATAAGAATGTGTGTGGGTTTGATTCAAGGTCTATACTTGTTTAGGGTCTTATTAAGGATGTCAAGTCATCCCTGGTTGCTAATAACGACATTTATGTATTGATGGATATTGTAGTCATAGATTTGCTAGATGCCTAGGGGATGCTCTTATCTAGGAAATGGTGTGCCTCAATTAGAGGACACCTACAAATGGACTTGTCATATGCCACTATACCTACTATAGATGAAGCACCATTCATCCTTTACGGGGAGCCACACATTCCTGAGCATGTGGAAGATATGGAATCTTTTCCATTCCAATCCTGTTTGAAAATCCAATGCTAGCATAACTCCAAAAGACCCACATATCAAGAAAAAACACTTTGAGCCAAAGGGCCAAGGAAAAAATATTCATTTTTCTCGTGGTGGGGGACCTCCAAAAATTAACTTTCCTTTGACCGACGAATTTTTGATTAGTTTCCACTTGGAGAGAAATTAATTGCTCTATAATTATTTTGGTTCTAAATTAATTAATTTTTTGGCTTAGAATTTTTATTTAATTTAGCCAGAAAAATTAAATAATTGACTCTAGAGGGGATTAATAATTTTTTCCACCTGCAAATATTTTTTACGTCAAATAATTACAAATTCAACCCTACATTTAGACTAGACCCCCAATAACTTACTGAATTCTGCGACACAATATGATCTAGTATGAAACCACGCGTGCTAGTAATAAAACAATTTAGCCAATGTGCTAAAATTATTCCCAAACACACTTTTACAATAGACTCAATATAACAATAGGACTCACTTAAGACCTTGTAAACAAATTCCACCCGAGCTTTGGGGTTTAAGCTGGAAGAAAAAATTTGCCGATTAGGTGTGTTTAAAAACACACATAATTCGGGGAGGTTAAAAAACTTCGTAGAATGAAATCCTTTGCCAAAATCAGAGGCTTACCTAGGTGTTGTTACTTAATTAAGTGGTCGTGCTAGCATCATTTACAATAAAATTTGCAGAAATTGTGTTTACAACGACATATTTATGTTGGAATCTTGGATGATGACTTTGATCCTTGAAAAAATTTGCACATTGGTTCCTCGATTGTTGACAAAATTGTGGATAACATCTGGCTCCACACGGGGACACGTTTCTTCACTGAAGGAATGTGAGAATCCAAAATCCTGCATCCAAGGAAACACAAGTCCATCAAATAGATATCTACTCAAGACCAAATCATCAAATATAAGACATATAGCACATCTCCTGGAATAAAAATCCTACTCTAACATATGAAATGTAAACACATATGCATGAAAAGAAAACTAACTAATGATAGAAATGAAATCCTATCTAAGGGAACAGGGTTAGAGGTACTATACAAAGATGCCCTATGGCATTAGATGTCTTCAACATAGTGCATATTGAGCATCTGCTGACTCTCAGGTGTTGATTTGGGGTAGCATCAATTGTGCTCTAGGCCTCAAATTTTGCAAGGAGGCTTGGGCACATGCATTCAAAAGAACCCATAAACCATTTTGGGAAATTCCACCCAAAGACAATTATATTAAAATAATTAATATTTTTAATGGAGTTCCTAAGTCTAAACTTAGGAAAAATTAAAATATTAATGGGTATTAATCTAATTGTGGGTGAATCTTATAGAAAAAGATGGAGATCAAGTCAAAACTATTTGAGCCTTTGATTAGGAGTTAATCTAGGCCGTTGGTTGCCCAACAGAAAGATATAAGAAGGGGTTTGAGAGTCATTTGGAAAATACACCAAGAGAGATCAAGAAATTGATTTTTTGAAGTGAGAAGTTCTCAGGAGGAAAATTCGATTGAGGAGATTTCTTGCAGCAGAGGGGCAGGGATAGCTTCCGGAGAGAAAGTGATTTTCTCAGCCGGAGGGAGGCAGAGGGTAATCTAGCAGTGGCAGTGCTGAGCCAAAGGGGCTGACACAGAGCCACGTAGAGGCAATGCAGAAACCAATGAGGAGTCTGAAATTTGCAAAGGAATTCGAGTTTCAGAAGCCGGTGCCGGGGTGTGAGACCAAGAGGTAGAAATCGAATCTCCTGGGCAACAAATTGACTAGCCAAAGGAGTGACGCAGTCTCTAGAGAGCTTGACGCTGGGCTGACACAGACACTGCGCAAAGGCAACCAGAAAAGATGGGGAGGCAATCAGTCTGTTGCTGGATCAATCAGGATTTCCAGTGATAGTGTGAGGTAACCTCACAATTCTTTTTGCCAGTATTTCTCTCTGTAACTGAATAACCTTGTGAGGTATTCAAAGATGTATTCAGAATTTGCTACTGCTTAATAATAATAAACCCTCAGAGTTGCTACACCGGTTTTCCCGCATTGGGTTTTTCCGGGGACATTTGTCCAAAAATAACGGTGTCCTATGTGTTTGTATTTCCTTGCTCAATTTCTATGTTTCAGAATCATATTTAATTTGGTGTAGGCTGCTTCAGTAATTTGCTTCAATATTTCAAGAAGAAATCTGAAATAAGTTTGTAATGTAATTTACAATCTAGGTGAAGTAGATTCAGTTGGTTGCAGTAGGATTCCTGAGATTGTTAGATCTAGGATTTTTCACATCAGGCAGGTCTGTAGGTTGCTTTTCTGATGTGCCATGTTGAATTTGAAGATCCTAGGACTTTGACTTATTCGAATATCGAGTTGTTCCCGACCATCAGATGCATCAAACCTCTTCCTTCTTCTCTTCTGCTTTTTATGTTTCCTTCGGACAGGCTGTGACGTTGCTGATGATGTGGTCGGTGTACAACTTCCTACCTGATTTGGAAAATGCTCATACGGAAAATTTGGAACGTCTAAGACTTTTATGAATTTCCCTTCTTTATTTTCATGAACCTGCTCTGTCAAAGATGATGGATTAGTCTTGCAAGCATCAATCTGATTCCCATTAGTTTCCTTCCCACTAGGGTTATCTTCATTTCGTTATTTCTCAATGGAATCAATAACCTCGTCATAATAAGATGAAGTTTGCTTCAACGAGCTGCGAGGCTTGTGCTCTGGATCCTCTGGTCTGAGCTGGAGTTCCCGACCCTGTGATTTTTCCATTATTTGCATCTTATTTTGAACAGTGATCTGCACAATTCTCATGGGATTCATTTGATTAGAATGTTCATCCTTCATAGCATTGATTTCCCAGGCATGATTTTTCTCCATGGTATCCATCACGTTCTGAAAGGTAACATTTTGATTATATTGAGTAACTTCCATAACCTGCAACCTGTTCTAAAGAGACATCTGATTGGCTTTCATGTCCTTTATCATTTTATTATGATTCACTTGAATATAACTCATTTCCTCTTTATAATTTGTTTCCATGGTGATCAAATAATTTTGCATGGTGGCCATATGATTGGATTGATTTCAGTGAATTGCATGTCTTCAATCATTTGAGTCAATTCCTTGATAAGATGCTTATCATTTTCTTCTTCATCATCAATATTAATTTCCTTTGTCCCTGCCTTTCCACTATCAAGGATTCTTCTTGCAATGACACAAGTGGATTCATCATGAAAACTCTCACAAGGTTTGCAATATGGCAGATTGATGTGGCGTATCCTTTTGAAACCTTTCTAGGATCCGGTTGAGTTTTCATCTATTTGGTAAGTGGCACAATTAGAGATAATCTAAATTGGTCAAGCAACTGGTTGGGTCTTTCACAAGATCACTTTCATCTTTCTTTTCATTGTAATTGGCACAAGGTGAATCCATTTGATATTCATATCTATTTATAAAAGCATTGATGATGGCTTGCAAAGAATCAAAAAAATTGTCAAGAAAATCTCAAAACCAATTCCTAGCATCACCCTTCAGGGAAAGGACAAAGAGCTGCATATTAACATCTCCATGATCATAACTTGCAGAGCCACAAAACCTTAGCATACGATGAGTAAACTTTATGAGATGATTTCTAGCGGTGATCACATTATTACCCGTGAAAGAAGATAAATTATTAATGGCATTTTTTGGAATATCATGAGGAATGTTAGTAAAACGACAAGGGGAAAATAAGTCATTCATGGTGACTTAAAGGGAAAATGAGCCAATTGGTGCCAGAGAGAGATCCCTGTTCAAGAAAAACAAGATGTCTACAAGAAGTGAGCTTCTAGCATAAATTCTTGTAAAAAATGAAAGAAATGGAGCCACCACTTAAACATGAATTTAACTCTAAAATCCAAAAGGCAAAACTAAAAAGTGAGTCAAGAACCAGGAAGAGAAAAACTCTATCCCTAGGTCAAGGAAAAACAAATGGATATCAGGGAGGGCTTCCTGTTCGAGAGAAAATGAATGCTTACTAGAATGTAATTTGTTCAACCAAGCTCTAAGAGCGGGGTTGACCAAGCTACTGGGATTTCTTCTAGTGTAAGCTTTTGTGAATGGATGAATCAGTGGAGTCACCGCCCAAACATGAAACTAACTCAAATGTCCAGGTGCTAAAGGTGCAGACAGAAACTAAAAGATGTTAGTGATGGTGTGGATAAGAAAATGATGGATGAGAAGAAAAGATGTCAAAGCGCTGGAAAATGTGATGCTTGATGAGTTAAATGAAAAGATGGAGAAAATGTCATTGAAGCACTAAGAACAAGATAAACTTATCCTTGACAATGATGCAAAAATGTTGTCGCTCAAATTGTACAGGCACAATGCGACTACGATTAGGGTGGGGGCTGTCACTTTGATCCCCGCCCTCTCTGTTCTAGCTATCTCCTGACAATAGGGTATGGGGGGTAGTCCCTATGAAATGTGAAGACAAAATTCCCTACTTGGCAACCAACAAGTCTGGGAGACATAACTGAATGGCCTAGCAACTTGGTTAATTTAGCAAGCCTAATGATTAGATTAGGTTATCTTGAGAGACTAGTGCTTTAGGAGTGAAAACACTTGCTTAATTGAATTATCTAGCAAGCTACCAGATGAACAATTGCTTCTTCAGGATGCCTCACTATCTTATATGAGATGCAACTCCTAAAAACTAAGCGAGATGAAGGATCTTGGGTTATTTTAAATTATATGCCTAATTAGGTGAAGCCTTCCTCCTAGCTGTTTTGAGGCTAGTCTCTAGAGTAAGTTGTGGAGAGAAACCAAGGGGAAGCAAGCTATGGCTTGATTAACGATCCCTCCCTGTGAGTTCTAACCACCCGATGCCTCCGACGCTGCAGAGATTGTGGTCTCTAGAGTAAGTTGTGGAGAGAAACCAAGGGGAAGCAAGCTATGGCTTGATTAACGATCCCTCCCTGTGAGTTCTAACCACTCGATGCCTCCGACGCTGCAGAGATTGTGGCTCTGACGACTGCAAGGTCATCGTGTTAACCACTAAAGAGGGTCTATACTTCACAAGCTAGACAAGAGAGGTGGTCACAAGAGTCTTTCAACGAAGCTTATGCTTGGAGGTAATTTAATTAAGAGCGAGTTAATCCTAAGATGCAAATGCAAGATTGGAGATTACCTTTAGTGATATTGTTAAATATCTTAAGCACTTGGAGATAATTTACAATGATATAACAAAGTACTTAAATCAATGTACAATGACAATCTTCACTAAAAGAGGATATGCTCAATGGAACAAGATAGAAGGTGCCAAAATGTGTTAAGATCAAGATAACAATGATAACAATGACAAGTGAAAAAAAAAAATTCCTTTAGAACCCAATGTCACAATAGATGCTAGCAATGTATCAAAGCTTTTCAACATGTAAAAGTACTTGTAACTAGAAGTTAGAACCACTTGGCAACTTAGAAAATAATGATATGTTTCTAGCTTGATGTTAAGAGAACAATAACAATTAAAGAGGGCAGCAAGCTTATCTTATCCAACAATCCCAATTAACCTTTAGAGCAATTATCTTCTTGTCTTCTTATTATAAAAAATGAGAGCATTTATATTTGTTAACTAGATGTGGATGCCAAATGCAATGAGATGCAAATGTATGAGTGCAATGAATGCAAGAGATGGCAACCAAGAAGAAGATCACAACAGTCCTCAATATGGCAAACCAACTGTGTAAAAGATTCACCAATGAGATGAGATGCTTGCCAAGTCCTTTTACACCACTGTCAAGCTTATAATCAGACCTTATGAAGCATATATCAGACCTTGTAATGCATATATCAGACCTCAAGGCTCAAACTAACATAATAGTCCTCCAAAAAAAATGACAAGAGATGCCAAGTAATACAAGCCCAGCGAATGCAAATGATATGCCAATGAGGGGAGATGACTGTAAACTACTTATTAAGCCACTTGTAAAGTTTTGTAGATGTTCTATGCTAAGAGCAATTTCACTTTTCTCACAGCAATCATACATGTAGATAAGCAAAATGCAGATAGAACATATAAGCAGATCTTACAGAAGACAAATCAGAAACAAGAAAAATGTATGTGTTCGTTTCGGCGGTCAACAGGATGCTTCAACCAGCAAAGTCTCCTTTGGTCAGCCAACCCAGCGTATGTCACAACAACCCTCCAGGTAGCTCGTACTTTTAGGATGAGAGAGGAAGATGTGAGTTGTGTTGTATTCAAATTCTCTCCAACTTTTCCTGTATATATATCCATTAATGAGGGTGTGTGACACATTTGTTGGGCATGTGAGCCTACATTACAAAACTGGCTGACCTTGCACATATAATTTATTAAGAATAATAAATTCAAAATATAAGTTCTGCTCATCGGATTAAGACTATTTTTATATGGATTTTACACCTCTTAGAAAGAGGAATCCAACAAAAATATTAGCCTCTTAATCTGAGCATCAGAACATGGAGTTTGGACCTAGTTGTCCAATTTTAACACTCCCTCTCAACTAGGGAGAACTCCATCTATTAGTGCAATTAACATCGTGAGTCATCCCGCCGAAACTTGCTTTGCTGGCTTCTTTATTTCAGAACATAAGTAGGTCAGTCACAAAGACATCATTCCCCGACTGACATAATCAGTCCAGAGGTCCCAGACCTCACAAATCTTGATCCCAGATCAAGTGGTTGGACCATGCCATCCTAGATAGAGAGTACGGCAATCTCTGATGCGTCCATCAGTCTTTGCTAATAGTCTCTAGCTTTTCCACACCTCATTGGCCAAATGAGAGGTACTTCCCATGAGCCCTGAACTCAATGGGTAGGATGCATATGGGGCACAGATTAAATGAGTGGCGAACCAGCTCAATAATCACAAGGGTGGGGCAGAAGCATTATGAGTGCTTATAGCTCCGAGAAGCTATCCCCAAAGCCCCCCAGAGCTCCCAGAGCTCATCGTCCAACAGGACCCACATCATAGGGTCTTTCCACGACACCAAGACTCTCACGGAAGGTTAGGAACTTGACCTTCCCCAGGGGCTTAGTGAGAATATCCGCGACCTGCTCATCAGTTCCTATATGATCGAGCCTTACGGCGCCTCGCTGTACCATATCCCGGATAAAGTGGTACCTGATATCAATATACTTGGATCGGTCGTGGAACACAGGATTCTCAGTCATACGAATCCCACTCTGATTATCACAGAGTATTACAGTGGTATCTAGCACATGTTGGAACAGCTCACTAAAGAGCTTCCTCAACCAAACTGCTTCACAACAGGCCATACTAGCAACAATGTATTCGGCCTCCGCGGTGCTCAAAGCCACCGACTTCTGCTTCCTGCTCATCCATGAGATCGAAGCAGAACCAAGATTGAAACAGCATCCAAATGTGCTCTTACGATCCACCACACTGCCAGCCCAATCGGCATCAGTATATCTCCGGAGTATCACACTCCCGGCAGTGTATCTCAGCCCATGGTTTATCGTGCCCCGAAGATATCTCAAAAGATTTTTGGCACCAACCCAGTGAAAATGATGAGGCTCAACCATCTGTTGACTCAAAGTATTCACTGCAAAACATATGTCCGGACGGGTGTTCACTAAGAACATCAAAGCTCCTATGAGTTGACGATACTCAGTAGGATTGGCCAAGATAGGCCCTGCAGCGCTGCCACTCAACTTCTTAAAGTTGAGTTCCATTGGTGTCGACACGGACTTACAGTCCACCATCCAAATCTTTCCAGAAGCTTCACAATATACTTTCCTTGAGAAAGGAAAATCTCTCCAGGTCTCTGCTAGACCTCCAGGCCTAGGAAATAGTGCATCAGTCCTAGGTCTTTCATCTCGAACTCAGCAGCAAGCTCCCTCTTACATTGATGAATGAGAGGGTCATCACCTGTCAGGAAGAGGTCGTCCACATACAGCACTAGAATGAGAGGCTTTCCTTCCTCAACCTTAAAGTAAAGGTTTGGATCAGCATTGCTTTGAGTGAAGCCCAGCTTCATCAAGTAACTATCCATCCTCTCATACCAAGCTCTGGGTGTTTGCTTTAACCCATAGAGGGCTTTCTTCAACCTGCAGACATAAGTGTCTCGATCTTGAACTTCAAATCCCAGAGGTAGTTCTACATACACCTCTTCCTTTATTGCACCATGCAGAAAAGCGGTCTTGACATCCATCTGATGAAGACTCCATCCTTGCGTAGCAGCAAGGGCTATGATGGATCAGATGGTGGTATATCGAGCCACAGGTGCAAATATATCGTCATAGTCAATTCCTTCCTTTTGAGAGAAGCCACGGGCAACAAATCTTGCCTTAAACTTTTCAGCACTCCCATCAGATCGATGTTTAATCTTGTAGAGCCATTTAGCGGTGACAACAAATTTGTCCTTCGGTCTCGGGACCACATCCCAGACATCATTCTTCATAATAGCCTCATATTCTTCATGCATAGCATCCTTCCAGACTTGATGCTTGATGGCTTCCTCAAAAGATCCAGGTTCAGATTGTATAATAGTACTCATGGCAGCTAGATACCCTTGGTATCTACACGGCTTCTTGCTTTCTCGGAATGTTCCCCTTGGGGCAGCATGACCCTCAGCATCTTCGAGGGTGTCCCTGAGCCATGGTGGCCTCTTTCCTAGAGAAGGGGAAGGATCAATAGGGTCCATTTGCCCTTCAACATCAGGCATAGTCTCATCCTGGGGTTCTTCCAGATTTCCAGGTCTTTCTTCATGGTTTTCTTCAGATCTAGGAAGATCTACTACTTTCTTCAGGGAAGCATCTTCGTCAAAAGTGACATCATGGCTTTTCCCTTTGACCAGGTACATAGACTCTATATGCCTTAGAAGTCTCACTGTAGCCCACAAACATTCCTTTCTTCCCAGTAGCATCCAGCTTACTTCTCTTTTCTTTCGGCACATGAAAATAGACAGGACATCCAAAAATTCTAAAATGTGAGACATCAGGTTTCTTACCAGAGAAAACCTCTTCGGGAGTTTTGGAGTCCAAAGCAGAATGAGGGCATCGGTTTTGAATGTACACAGCAGTATTTGCAGCTTCTCCCCACAGAAACTTTGGAAGACCATGGTCACATAGCATGGCACGGGCAGCTTCCACAATAGTCCTATTCTTGCGTTCAGCAACACCATTCTGCTCAGGAGTATATGCAGTGGTAGTCTCCCTTTTAATGCCAGCTTCTCTGCAAAAGTCTTTGAACTCATTTGACTCATACTGCATCATGCATCATCATGCTGCTCTTGATCTCATGCATCACTGTGCAGCCCATACATCATGCTGTCCATGATCTACATCATGCTACCCATACATCATGTTGTCCATGATCTACATCATGCTACCCATACATCATGTTGTCCATGATCTGCATCATGCTGCCCATGCTCATGATCTCATTTATCATGATGCTGCCCATTACATTATTCACCACAGTTGCACCTTTACTGAGATCATGCTTGCTGTACCTTTTGAAGTTGTTACAGCAGCATCTTCCCAATGATGAGATCTATTGAGATCTTCACTATGCTTTTTGTTAGATAGCTTCATTTAGGGCTTCATTATTATAATGACAGTTTCATCATGATTACATAAACACTATATAGAAACTGTAATGATAACTGAGAGATTACCGTTGTGACAACATTTGAGAAGCTCATCCTTAAATTGATGCCGAGACATTACTGCTGAGCTTGCTGTGGTTAAGTGTCTCTATTTACAGCGAGTAACTATCTTCCTTACTGCGGCTACCATTGCCTGAGTGATCTTACTACGTCTTGCTGCGTTGTTTATTTCTTGCATAATTTCCGCATGTATGTTGCCTTCATTTCTTGCGAAATTTGCCAACGAGTATGGTCTCTCTACCCTGTGTATAGATGAGGGAATTACATTGACTGTAAGGTCTCTCTGCATATAAATGAATTACGTTGACCGTGCAGAGAGCGTAGAAATGTCTTGGTGATTGCGTATATATTACAACATATTGATATCTCCATGTCTGCGTAGAAGGAGTCTTCATTAACTACGTAGGTCAACATATTGTGGCTGCGTGCATTTGGCTGTGGCTCCATACGCTGACTTCGGCTTTGTGCATTTGCTGCGGCTTCATGTATAGATTGCATTTTATATGTCTCCATGTACGGTGTTATACACAGCGTATGAGATCTTCCATGTTGTGCGTATACCATGACGCTCAGCACATACATAACATATATTAATGTCTGCGTATACATGACAAATTATTCCCTGCGTACACATTTCCATGACTGCGATATTACTGTATACATGATAGCGTTGAATTTCCCTGTGTATACATGACCTCATTGAATTTCCGTAACTGCGTTATGACATCGTATAACCTCATCATGTACAACGTGTAATCCATCGTGGACAGCGTGAGAACTATATATAATCTCCAGCGTAACAATATCTTTGTTTCCTTTGCCTGCGGATCTTTATGACATGCGTATGTGTCTTCATTGTTAGCAGAGACTGCGTTTACTCCTTCCCTTACTGCGGCTAGGCTCCACTACAGCGTAACGTTGACTGTGGAAAGCATGACCATTGACGCGTTAATATTTCTCATGACGGCATGAAACCAGCGTATCCACTACAACATATAGGTTTGCATGCGTGACTGTAATTTAGGGCCTTTCCTCTGGCTGTATATATATAACCTCAGCGATGTGTACAGGACCTCTGTGACTTATATAATATTGTATAAAACTTCTGCGGCTGATATAACTCTTCTGCAATGCGTACAAGACTTCTGTGACGTGTACAGGACCTCTGCGTGTATATATATAACCTCATGCGATGTGTACAGGACTGTCTAGCGAATAATTGCACAACGTATATATAACTCCAGCTACACCTCAGGACTGTGGAATTTAGACTGCGGTTGACTGTGTCCTTTTATTACTGCGTCCACCATTTATCATACAGCGTGTAAGTTCCTTAAGAACAACGCATATATGTATATATTGTGCTCCATAATATTTCTACAGCGAAGCATATATATATTGCGTTCCCAGCGTATGGCTGCGTGTCATTATTATCTGCGTGTAAGATACTCTATGAACTGTGCTTTGACAACAATGTATATAATCCTTTATGAACAACGTATATGATCCTCTATATAAAGGCATCCATTAACTGCGTTTAGGGCTGCTTAGAACAGCGTATAAGTTCATGACTGCGTTCTCCGTTAGGGCATCATGTTAGGGCATCATACTAGGCCGGTGAAATCTAGTGTGAATCTCCTTCTCCAAAAACCCAAGACGTGGAGAGGAGATCACTTGAAGTGAGTTTGTCTTCACCTCAGCTCTGATACCATGTAAAGTTTTGTAGATGTTCTATGCTAAGAGCAATTTCACTTTTCTCACAGCAATCATACATGTAGATAAGCAAAATGCAGATAGAACATATAAGCAGATCTTACAGAAGACAAATCAGAAACAAGAAAAATGTATGTGTTCGTTTCGGCGGTCAACAGGATGCTTCAACCAGCAAAGTCTCCTTTGGTCAGCCAGCCCAGCATATGTCACAACAACCCTCCAGGTAGCTCGTACTTTTAGGATGAGAGAGGAAGATGTGAGTTGTGTTGTGTTCAAATTCTCTCCAACTTTTCCTGTATATATATCCATTAATGAGGGTGTGTGACACATCTGTTGGGCATGTGAGCCTACATTACAAAACTGGCTGACCTTGCACATATAATTTATTAAGAATAATAAATTCAAAATATAAGTTCTGCTCATCGGATTAAGACTATTTTTATATGGATTTTACACCTCTCAGAAAGAGGAATCCAACAAAAATATTAGCCTCTTAATCTGAGCATCAGAACATGGAGTTTGGACCTAGTTGTCCAATTTTAACGTTATGTATTTATGCCACCGCTGTAGGTGACATATCAGACCTCTGAAAAATATGAAATCAGTCAAAAACCAGTTGCCAAACAATGTTTATTGAGTCTTTAAGTTGCTGTGATGACTTCTTAAGTGTGTTAGGCCTGTTTTGACTAATTTTTAGGACTAAAACTCTCAGATTATACTGATGCAATAATTATATCAGATCTTTGAAATTTATATCAGACCTTCCAAAAGCACAAGACAATCATAGATAATCAACTAAAACAATGATTTAAGCCTTCACAATCAATGTATGATGTCTTTAGGGTGTTATTAGCTTATTTATGAGTTGTTTTAGACTTAGATATTAGTTAATAAGCCACTGTGACATTAATCTTCAGATCTGAATATTTATAATAGTTAGAGAAAGAGGGATGAGAGAGCCAAGCCCTTGAGGCCTTCTGGTCTAGTGTCAAAGTATGCCAAGCTTGTCAAGTTGAAGCAAGTTTGATAAATGATTTGGAAATGATTGGACCCTTGAACACTTGCAAACACAAATGATATTCTGAAACAAATAGATCAGCCCTCAAAATGAATGTGTCTAAGCCCAATGAGCCTCTCATATTAGACAACCAAGTGAGATGAAGGCCCTAGGCCTAGTGGCTAGGGCTAGAAGACTGAGTTAGGCCACGAAACACCTTCCAAAATGAATGTTAGCTCTGCAAAACCAATTATTAGCCCAAAAATTCAATCTTTTATGGATCAATGACAAATATTCAATGAAAGTTACTTCAAACCCTTACTGAACTTGTGATTAGGCCTGCAAACACAAGGGATTAGAGCTAAAAATGGCTGCAAAATGAAATTCTAGAGCCTCCAATGTATGTGGCTAGGCTTATCTAGCCTTTCTCAAGCCCTCAATCAAGGGTTTCAGGCCCTTTTGAGGTTGCGGCTAGTGAAAGAGGCCTCCTTGAGGCTGCAGCTAGGCCTCTCACCCTTGCGGCTGCCCTTCAAGCCTTTTATGCCTAGATATAGCCTTAAAAGGCTAGAACCCTCAAGTATCCACCTGCAAAACACTTTAGATCAGAGAATACTTGAAGAAACCCTACTTTCTGCATCATATTAGCCCTTCAAGGCTAGCGGCTCCCTCTTAGAGGCTTAACGTTGAGTTTTAACACCTGGGTATTGTAGATTGGGGCCCAATAAAAGGCCCTATACACTTTGAAGCCCCACAAAGTCCTTGCCCAAAGGAAAACGCTAGCCAAAAATGGGTAAAATCCCTCAAAAACCTAGTCACTGAGTAAGAATATTTTAGATCTGTAAAATACACTTCTTCTTCAAATTGATGGGGTTTTCACCTACACAAATAAAAAATGGAGAGCCCAAATACCCAATATATACAAAAAATTTAAATTTCAAAACCCCAAAACCCCAAATACTATACAAAAATTAAAAGGGGTTAGGATTTAAAATACAAGGGTTAGAAAAATAATTTACAAAATAATTACAAATGTACAATATTTACGAAATTAAAATTACAAGCTCTCGTTAGCCAATCAATTCTTTTTAGCCCAAGATTAAATAATAATTTTGACTTTGATTTTTATTTATTTATTTATTAAATTATTATTATTATTATTAAATAAATGACAATGGATGAAATAATTTCGAAAAATAGATTGGCCAAAACCTTTTTGCAAAATTAATTACCACACCAAAATCTTAGAGCCTAAACAATGTCAACTCTTCCGCACAGTCTGTGAACTTGGAGTCCAAGGGTTAGCGTACCTATAAATCTCTATAATTTTCTCAAGATAAAATTGTTATATCATATGGTGAATCAGATCACCTAAGATAGCTCTTACCAATAGAATGTTTTTATCACCGACAAATGAAATAACAAATTTGATAAAATATTCAGTACAATATAGGATAACAGATAGCTAACACATACCACAGGTCATCAGAAGAACATCATGAATTGAACTTGAAAGTCTTTCTATTATGATAACAAACGTTCCCAGCAGAGTAGCAGTTCAATATCAATGTCACAAAATCTTCTCATCCAAAATCATCATAAGATATCAAATACAAGCTCAATTGCTTTTCTATATAGAGAAACCCCTCCAAGTGGAAAATAACGACTAGTTTGCTTGGTCCTTGTCAAAATAATCTCGACCGACGAAAATAACTTGATCATCTTTTAATCTCCACTGTCTAATTTTTTTTATTTTGAGGAAAAATTCCAATTTTTTTTAAAACTCTCTTTTAATTAATCCAAAAATTTATATTTTGGATTAATTTCCTCAAAAATTTGGCTTTGACTTAACCACCAAGGTCCAAGGGCTCAAGTTTTCTTAAAATATCTATTTTTCCCTTGGTGAGAACCTCCAAAAATTAACTTTCCTTTGACCCACGAATTTTTAATTATTTTCCACTTGGAGAGAAATTAATTTCTCTATAATTATTTTTGACTCTAAATTAATTTTTTGGCTTAGGATTTTTATTTAATTTAGCCAGAAAAATTAATTAATTGACTTTGGAGGGGATTAATAATTTTTTCCACACTCAAATATTTTTTACATCAAATAATTATAAATTCAACCCTTATAAATGGAAATACACATTTAGACTATACCCCCAATAACTTACCCAATTCTGCGACATAGTATGATCTAGTATGAAACGAAGTGTGCTTGTAATAAAATAATTAAGCCAGTGTGCTAAAATTATTCCTAAACACGCTTTTACAATAGACTCGATATAACACTAGGACTCACCTAAGACTTCGTCAACGAATTCCACCCTAGCTTTGGGGTTTAAGTTGGAAGAGAAACTCAGCCGATTAGGCGTTTTTACAAACACACATAATTTGGGGAGGTTAAAAAACTTCCTAGGATGAAATCCTTTGCCAAATTCAGAGGCTTACCTAGGTGTTGTTACATAATTAAATGGTTATACTAGCATAATTTACAATAAAATTTGTAGAAATTGGGTTTACAATGACATATTTATGCTGGCTGATGACTTTGATCCTTAAAAAAAAGTTCACATTGCTTCTTGGATTGTTGACAAAATTGTGGATAATAGGTCCTGACAATTATGAAATCAAGATGTGTTCATCTTGGGATTAAAAGGTGTTAAAATTGGCAACTAGGGCCAAATTCCACTTTGGACAACTCATTTGGTGGAGACGGTGATTGCATTGAATTCGTCTTTTTGAGAGGACCAAAATCAACATAAAGATCATCAAATTTGGACAAGGGAAAATATGTTTTTGAGGTCAAGCCCACACATGTGCAAATTGTCGAGGTTGGCCACATCATCATGTAGGCTCATGAAGCCCAATGGACATGTCACTTCACCCTCAACGAGTTGTATAAATACAAGTGACCTCCAACCTCATTTGGCACCTCACACATTCACACATTCTTCTCTCTCCTTCTCTCATTGGTTCGTATAGCTATTGAGCATACCTTTTCTCTCACACGTGTTGCAAGGAGGACGAATTTTCTGGGTAGATTACAGGCCAAAATTTCAGAGTTGTTGCAGGGTTTGACTAGCGTTGACCAGGAACTTTGACTCATCCTTTGATTGTGATTTTTGTGGAAAAATTTCATTTTTGGCAGGGTGTACAGTTTGGCACAGAAACTGAGAATTTCTGGGCACTTTGACTTGTGTTGATTGTAGGCCTGCTTGACTGCAAAAGTTGACTTTAGCTGACTGAGTTTGATTGTTGTCTGGATGATTGTTTTCACTATTGTTTGACTAGTTAAGGAGGTCGAATTTGATTGCCTTTGACCGAGCTTCAAAGGGGAAGTTTTGCTATTGTGTTGACCATCTTTGACTTTTTGGTTAGGGCTGAATTTCACTGTAGTTAACTGTAGATTTGACAGGGCTGTTTTGACTTTGATTTGGCAAGTCAATTTTGACTTTTTGTACTCTCTCTCTCTGCTGAACATTTGATATAATTATAAGAAGAATTGATCAAAGGGTTTTCCGCATCTTAGGGTTTTTCCCTAGCATCCGCCAAATCTGGTTTTCTCGTCTTGGCTTGTCTTTTACATTTTATTGTTCATGTTCTATCTACAGTTATTGTCAATGTGATTGCTATTGGAAATTGTCATTGGGCTGCTAAAGGACATTGAAGTAATTGTGTTAAGCATAAAACATACCATTGTTAACTAAAATGGAGTTGATGGGAGTGCTGAAAAATATAAGGCCAGGTTTGTAGCTCATTGCTTCTCTCAAAAGGAAGGAGTGGACTATGACAAGATATTTGCACCGGTTGCTCGATATACCACTATCTGGTCTATTATTGCTTTAGCTGCCACTCAAGGATGGAGCCTACATCAAATGGACGTTAAGATTGCTTTCTTGCATGGATCACTTAAGGAGGAAGTCTATTTGGAACAACCTTAGGGGTTTGAAGTACAAGATTGAAGGACACATGTATGTAGGTTGAAGAAAGCCCTCTATGGCTTGGGGCAAGCCCCTAGGGCTTGGTATGAGAGGATTGATAGCTATCTTATGAAGTTGGGATTCACAAGGAACTATGCTGATTCCAACCTATACTTCAAGCTTGAAAAGGACATGCCTCTTATTTTGGTCATTTATGTTGATGATCTCTTTCTGACAGGGGTCGAACCTCTCATTTATCAATGCAAGAGGGAGTTGACTTCCGAGTTCGAGATGAAGGATCTAGGATTGATGCACCACTTCCTAGGCCTGGGGGTTTGGCAAAAGATGGGTGAGATTTTCCTTTCTTAAGGAAAATACATTGTGAAGATGCTAGAGAGATCTGGGTTGGTCGATTGCAAGTTTGTTTCTACTCCAATGGAACTCAACTTCAAGAGGCTATGTGGAAGTGCTGTTGGGCCCTAATTGGCAAACCCTTCCGAGTATCGATAACTTGTGGGGGCCTTGATGTTCTTGGTAAACTCCTGTCCGGACATATGCTTCGCTGTGAATACATTGAGTCAATTTATGGTTGAGCCTCATCACATATATTGGATTGCTGCTAAGAATCTCTTAAGATACCTCCATGGCACAATCAACTATGGGCTGGGATACACTGTTGGGAATTTGAGGCTACATGAATATATTGATGCTAACTGGGCTAGCAGTGTGGTGGATCGAAAGAGCATGTCATGATGTTGCTTCTCATTGGGGTTTGTTGCGATTTTGTGGATGAGCAGGAAGCAAAAATCAGTTGCTTTAAGCACCGCCGAAGCCGAATACATTGCAGCTAGTATGGCTTGTTGTGAAGTTGTTTGGTTGAGGAAGCTCTTCAGTGAGCTATTTGAGCACGTGCTGGATACCACTGCGAGCTATTATGACAACCAAAGTGGGATTCACCTTTCAGAGAATCCCATGTTCCACGACCACTCCAACCACATTGATATCAGGTACCACTTTATCTGAGATATGGTACAACGGGGAGCACTGAGGCTCAATAAGGCTCCAACACATCAGGACTGATGAATAGGTTGTTGACATCCTCACGAAGCCCTTAGGGAAGGTCAAATTTTTAGCCTTCCGAGAGAGACTTAGAGTCGTGGAAGGACCCTCTTGTGAGGGTCTCGCTTGAGTTGGACATTGAGCTCTGGGAGCTCTTGGGGGCTTGGGGTACTTCTTGGAGTTGTGAGTGACCATAGGGTGAGTGGTTCACCTTCCCTTATAGGTGCATTGTGTACAAGGTGAGTGGTTCACCTTCCCTTGTGATACCCCATGATGGTTGACGTGTGTAGGGTGAGTGATTACCTTCCCCTACGATTGATGATACATGTGTGTAGGGTTAGTGGTTCACCTTCCCCTACGATTGATGATATATGCATAGGATGAGAGGTTCACCTTCTCCTATGGCATATGAGCACGATGAGTGGTTCACCTTCTCCTGTGGATGCCCTAGCATACATCCTACCCATGTAGTCTGGGATTCATGGGAAGTACCTCTCATCTAGCCAATGAGTTGGGAAAAGAGGATAGGGACCATAACACTACAGATGGACGCATCGTGTACTGCCGTACTCCCTTTGTCTAGGATGCATGGTGTTCAACAACTTGATTTGGGATCAAGTCTGATTGGTGTTCTACCCTAGGACTGACTTTTGTCAGTAGAGAGTGGTAAGGTCTTGTGACTCACTCTCGATCAATACTTCTTCATTATCTATATCAGTGTTCAACAGAGTTGAGGCAAGATACAAAGATGGTACATGATGACATGATGGCATGATGATCGATGATGATGTATGGCAGGTGGAATTCTACCCAGTTGAGAGGGACTAGGGCCAAATTCCACTTTGGACAACTCATTTGATGGAGATGATGATTGCGTTGAATTCCTCTTTTCGAAAGGACTAAAATCAATCTAAAGATCATCAAATTTGGACAAGGGAAAATATGTTTTTGAGGTCGAGCCCACACGTGCAAATTGTCAAGGTCAGCCACATCATCATGTATGCTCATGAAGCCCAATGGACATGGCAATTCACTCTCAACGACTTGTATAAATACAAGTGACCTCCAACCTCATTTGGCACCTCGCTTACTCACACATTCTTCTCTCCTCTCATTGGTTTGTACAATTATTGGGCATATCTTTTCTCTCACACGTGTGGCAAGGAAGACGGATTTTCTGGGTAGATTACAGGCCGAAATTTCAGAGCTGCTGCAGGGTTTGACCAACATTGACCAGACACTTTGACTTATCCTTTGATTGCGATTATTGTTGGAAAAATTCGTTTTTGGCAGGCTGTACAGTTTGGCACAGAAACTGAGAATTTCTAGGCACGTTGACTTGTGTTGACTGTAGGCCTACTTGACCACAAAAGTTGACTTCAGTTGACCGAGTTTGATTGTTGTTTGGATCACTGTTTTGACTAGTTAAGGAGGCCAAATTTGACCACCTTTGACCGAGCTTCAAAGGGGAAGTTTTGCTGCTGCGTTGACCATCTTTGACTTTATGGTTAGGGCTGAATTTTTTTGTAGTTAACTGTAGATTTGACAGGGTTGTTTTGATTTGGTTTGGCAAGTCAATTTTGACTTTTTGTACTCTCTCTCTTTGCTGAACATTTGATATAATAATAAGAAGAATTGATTAAAGGGTTTTCTCCATCTTGGGGTTTTTCCTTGGCATCTGCCAAATCTGGTGTTCTCTTGTCTTGGCTTGTCTTTTGCATTTTATTGTTTATTTTCTATCTACAATTACTGTCAATGTTTATGGTTTAGAAATCTAAATTGGAATTTGTCATTGGGCTGCTAAAGGACATTGAAGTAATTTTGTTAAGCATAGAACATACCATTGTTAACTAAAATTAACAAAAGGTAGCGGTGCGAGAAGATAGTGTGAAGGTCAAGTTCATACTAGATCACTTTCATGAGGAAACTATGATCAACTTGAAGTTTGGAAACACTCATGATAATCCCTTCATTGATGATGACAAGATGAAAGTGATGTGCAAGATTGATGACCCAGATCTTGTCACAAGATTGAAGAAAGAAGATGGCTCCATGATACCTTGGAAGGAAGTAAGCTCGATATAATGAGATTTGAAACAAAAAGGGAGCCATGCAGTTGTAAAGAACAGGTAGTTGATACTCTTATGGAGACAAGCTATAAGGCTTGTGGTGTTGACTTCCCAAATAGAAATGAAGTATGGAATCTCCACTAGATTTGAGACGGAGTAAAGGAGTCTCCTTGAGTAGGAGCAAGGATCTATTCCCTGGGCAAGAGGGAATAGGGATATCCTCTCTAGGTGAGAGGGAGTGATGTCGAACATCACATGTGCATTCTCTTCTTCTTGTGTCAAGTATTTGACCAGGACTAACAATCATAAGTCTAAGTGAAGGCCTTAGAGAGAGGATGGTGGAGGATTGGGTAGGCATCTGAGATTGGTACTCCTTTAAGATTGGGGATCCAAGATAGGGAAGTCATCTTGTGGACTGACACTCTTTGAGGATTGGACAAGATATCCAAGACAAGAGTGGTCGAAGAGGACCAATATTCTTTGAGGATTGGGAATCCAAGACAAGAATAGTCCTATAAGGACATACCTCGTGAACATACGAATGGGGTATGTGGCTTGAGAGGTAGTGTGGTATCCACGTAAAGTCTCCCAACATTGTGCTTTGATCTTATGGAGAGATAGAGCTTGTTAGTCAAGGCATTGCTATGTTGACAATGTTGGTTATGATGATGTGATGATGATGCTTAAAGATGGCTTACCAATCCAACTCTTCTTATGAGAACTCTTCAGTTTGAGAATGATCTTGTACTAGTGGTACAATTATGAATACATCCCTACTTAAGAGGGAGTGTTGGAAATGTAACTAGTTTCGGTCTTCATAATTGTTATTGTACTCATTTCAATATGTATCTTATGTGACAAACAAAAAAAGAAAAGAAAAATTTATTATTTGAAAGCATGGGTTTCATGCTCTTTATTGATGGTCTTCTAGGTAAAAGTATGTTCTTCGTGCTTCTAGGGTTTGTTAGGTCACAATATTTATTGTCATGAGTCAAGAGAGTAAACACCATGTTTATAAGACCCTTTTGGGCAAGATGTATCTTGTAAAAATAATTTATTTTGAGTCTAGAAAGCCCTAGAAGCCTCCTAGTCCAAGTCGGACCTGGCAGAGACAAGTTGGCCCAAAGAGGGGTATTCGACCCACACAGAAAAGTATAAATAGAAGCAGTTCGACCTCATTCAATCACCAATTTTGATCTGCAATCAAGGAAGTTCGATCAGTTCGACCTCATTCACCCACCAATTTTGATTTGCAAGCAAGGAAGTTTGATCTCAAGTATGAAGCTCACGAAAAAAGACAAGAAAGGAAAGGAAGAAGAGAGCAACAAATAGAAGAGAAGAAAATTGTAGTTTTGCCCTAGTTTTCTCTCACATGTGTGAAGTTGGAGAGTTGTTGCAGGGATCGAAGCTGCAGGGGCTGAGATTTCTAAAGCAATGAAGTTGTAGGTCAACAATTCTGTAGTTGGGGGGCGAAATTTTGAGTTTGAAGCAATCCTGGAAGGGTTTTGTCTCTGGTTAACTTGGTGTGTGTTGACCACTACGTGTCAACGACCCATAGCAGTACACCCCCTTTTTCACAAAAGGGATAGCGCCTGATCGATGTGTTCCTGCCATCCAGCTATCATCATTAGCCTGAGGATCATCTTATAATGTAAACCCAGTCTGCATATGTATAATGTAAATAATTTTAGCAGATCCGTGTTGTGTATGTAATCACTTAGGTAAACCTACTTTTCTGGTGACGATCTACATTCCGGGAGGTTTTTTGTCTCACCGATTCATTCTTGGATGGTCGACAGAGTTTTCCTTTAGCCTTACCCCAAAGCCGGATTGGATTTTATCACTGGGATTTTAGGGGAGTCCTAGTGTTCTAGATCGAGTCTATGTAAAAATGATTTGGGAATAATTCTAACTATTTGGTTAGGTTATTTTATTACATATTGCTTGATCTGCTAGATTATATTTGTGTTGCAGAAATGGGTAGTCTGTGAGGGTCTTTTGCAAATGGGTTTTCCCCCTTGAGATGTAAAAATGTAAAAATCATGATGTAAAGTGTCTTGAGGGTTAGAAAAGTAATTTATCCCCTCATAGGTCCTAGGTCCTAGGTAAATTTAAATTTTCCAGAGGTAAAATTTGTGGATCCTTTAAAAAATTAAATCTTAATAGGTCCAGGGACTAATGTTAATTGATTATTTTGCTAAATTTTATGCCATGGGTCTCTGGGGTTAAAGTCAAAGTCAAAATTTTGAGGAAATTAATGCAAAATTTTAATTTTTAAATTTATTAAAATGCATTTAATTGAAAAATTCGAAATTTCCTCAATATTTAAAATTTCGTCGGATGAGATTAAAAGAAATTTTGATTTTCATCAACGGTCGAGATCACTCTGACAGGGATCATTCGAACTAGCCGTTGGAGGATTTATCTTTAAATAGGAGGTCATTTGTCAGTCAGTATCATCCGATATTTTGATCGTGTACTAAGCGAAAAGCTCTATCTTGTAATCTTTTTATGAGCAATAAAGAAAGACTTTGGGGTTAAATTTCTGTTGGTGTTACTCTTCATGGAAATGCTGTAAGATGTATTATTTTTGTGTGTAATTTCTTTTTTGCCATTAATAATAGCTTTTGAAGAGCGATTTGAGTATAGGTATCTTGCTTAGTCGCTGGGGTTTGAATGATAATTTAAGTTTTGAATATAATAGCAGGTATCTCTATTAGATCTGAATTTTATTATTGTTCTCTCGCTCTATGTTGACGGCTGAATTGAGTTTTGCAAGAAAATCTTTGATTATTTGATCATCAGGCGTTCGGGGAAGTTCTCGGCTGAAACAACCAACTCCCGATCCATGTTTTCTGAAGAGCTCAGTTTGAATTTGAACCCAGGCTTATCATAAGATATTTTCATGGGTGATACATGAGGGTTTTGAGCTCAGTACCTCCTTTAAAACATCAAAAAACTTAAATTATTTTTCTGTGCTAAATTGTTGGATCTGGCTGTTGAGGGCCTCAGATCATCAGATTTGGGAGTGGAGTCGGACTAACACTCCCTAGATCTGATAGATCTGCTATTTATGTACATAGATCTGTAATTAATTTTAGTTTTCTGACTTTGGTTTTCAGGGTTTAAGTGTCTTTTGGGTCATTGTATATATCGTTTGGTGTTCCTTGTTGTCATGTAGCTGTAGATTTGAAGCTGAAAGCTGTGCAGAGTCCAGATTTAGGCCCTGGAGGGTAAGATTTGAATCTCTGAGGGTCCATCAGCATCGTTTTGGTAGGGATCATATCCAGATTTCACAGTCCAAGGGTTTAAATTTATTTTCAGATCTGGAAATTTTTGCGAGGGTTTCATTTAGAAATTTGAGGCAAAGTGATTTAAAAAATTTAATTAAGGTTTCTTGAAATTTTTTTAGAGGTTTAGGTGGAAGTTCTGGGCCACCATTTTGCAGATCTCCTCATTCCTTTCATGCTGCCTAACCTGCCTGTTCCATCTCATCTCTCTGTCGTTAGACTGCCTCTCTTATCCATGTGAGCTTCCTCAACCCTTTCTCCACGTCTTTGCATGCCCTCTTCCCTAACCCGCATTCTCCTTTAACCTTCGCACCATTGCTGACTTGCGTTAAAAAAAAAACTTGTCTCTCGAACCCATCCTTCGCTACCCATCTGGAATCCTATTCTGCCACCCGCGGTTTCTTCTAGCTGCACGCTGCCTCTTACATTGCCCCTTGAAGCTCCATCTGCTGCTCCATCACGCAGCTCCCTCCCTTCAATCCGCTGCCTTCTCTCCTCGCTGCTCTGTGCAATACATTTCCTTCACACGTTCCTCCAACCCGACTTTTCTCCCTAACCCGTCATCGCACCTCCAACCTACAACAAACCCTGCAGCTGTAGCTCCCAATCACGCTGCTCCGTCCTCCCCATCAACACGCAGTGTCTTGCAAATCCTCACGGAGTCTCACCTCCATGTCGCTGCCCCTGCATGCCTCTTATATTCTGTCCCTTCATTCCCACGGCTCCATACACTGCTCGCCCCAACTCCCTCGGTCTTCCCTCCGTCCAACCTACAATCACCAAAAACATTTCGAAATTTTCTTTTCTGCATAGATTTTTTATTTTTCATTAGAGTTAGAGGTTAACAACGTTTCGATTTATTTATTTTATTAGGCATACGATTTAAGTTAGGTTTGTATATTGTTAGACTTAGGGTTAGATAGGTAGCGTTTAAAAATTAAAAAAAAGAAGAAGAAATTTTATGAATGTGTTTTTATTTTTGAATTAAAAAAAAAATTCAATTTTGGTTTCATTTAGATTTTATTTTTGTTTTATGTCGACTTTGATTAAAAAAAAAAAACATTTAAAAAAATAAAAAACTCTAAAAATTTCTAAAAATCCTAAGCATTAAAAAATTTAAATCTAAAAAATATAAAATTTCAAAAGTCTAAAAACATCCAAAATATTTAAAATCCAAAAACATTTAAAAAATATAAAACTAAAAAAACTTTAAATCATAAATCTAAATTTGGTGACTAAGGACTTAAAATAAAATTCAGGGTTTTTTTCGCTTAAACTCTAGAATTTTTAATGTGGCCTATGGCCCATTAAAATTTTTGTTTTTTTTTAACCCTTCGATTAAATTAAATTCCTAAGGAATAATTAAAAAATTTTTTAACTTAAAATTCCTTAGTGTCATTTGGTCATTAAATGCAATTTTTATGATTTTCCTATGGTCAAGGTGCGATAAACATTTTTAATCATATTTGGCTTTTGAAGAAAGTTTATTAAATCTAGATTTGGGTAGTCAACGAAAATAATTTTAAATCTAGAATTTCTTGCATATGATTGTCGCTTTTCATTGTTTTGGATAACTTGTTAGTTCAAATATCGAAGGCACTGGTCTATAATTGTTTCTATCTTGTGGTCGTGTCTTGGTTACATTAACGTTTAATCTATCAATCTGATCTAATCGTTGAGATTCATTGAGTTGTCATCATTAAAATCTCCTAGAGCCCGTGATCCACAGGCTTTCTCATCCATTTACCTTAGGGACTACCCCCCTTGACTTGCCTAGGAGATAGTCTAAACAGAGTGAGTAGGATCAGGAGTGACAATCCTTACTTTGAGCGTTGTCGCGTTGCCTAGACATTTTGTGCGACAACAATGTGACTTTGACCTAATTAGAAAGTCATCTTGAGGGGCTAACTTGGTGCTGGGAGGAGGTTGTGATCTAGGGTTTTGGGTCTTGTTGGTGTCATCTGAAGCAAATTTTCTTGGTTTTCCCCTTAGAGGGGTTTTTCCTTGGCTTGAGGCATAATATTTGTGTACATTGTTATTTTTGTTTTGATATTGATATTTGTTTGATGAAAAGATCTAATAAAGAAACATAAGAAGATAAATAAAGTTCACAAGCAAGTATTAAGGAATAAGTAAAATTTGAATTAATCGCTGCCACATTGCATTTTCCAACAGAAGGAGTGGTAGAAGAAAGAAAAGGAACCCTATCCCCAACAATGAAATCAAGAAGCCCCATATTTGATGAGGAAATTGAATGGGAAGAATCATGAGTTCCCTGGCAAGACCATCACAGGCTGATTGTACTCGTCATGCCATTTCCAACAGTAGGTGGCACGCCACGTAACTCCTCACGGTTGAGGAAATATGCCTTCTCAAAGATGAAGCCCCAAAAGTGTGGTCATGGTGCCCAAAATGAATGATAAAAGGCTGCTTTATGTTTGGTCAAAATTTTGCATAAGATAATTCATAAATATTGCTTATAGATTTTGAGTATCGATTAAGTCAATCCTCATAAAAGATTTTTCATATTTTGAAAATGATGTTAAGAAGGATTAATTTCGGCCCTCAAAAACATGATGTATATTATTGCAATACAAGTCGGATTCTCAAGAAAAATTGAATTTATGGGACAGGTCGACTCCTTGCTTTAAGGGCAAGTCGACCCCCTTTCATGCCGCTTAATCAATTATAAATTTGGGCCTCGATTCCCCTCAAAGGCATTCAATTCAATGCTCATCTCTAGAAAATTTTGTTTGATATTTTTGAGGCCTATGTAGTCACGCTAATCTAAAAATTAGGCTGAGTTCTTTAAGGATTTCTGCTCTTAAACGTTTTACTCTTTTTGTTGTTAGACAAAGGTCACAATTCTGAGTTTGGTTCATACCCCTATTGATGCATTTTTTTGGCTTTCTTGAGGCAATATTCTAGGCCTGTCCTAAGGCCAATCTGTGGCATATTTCAGTCCTCTTCTGAGGAAAAAATTCGGCCCCTGTAAGGCAGGACAAACAAAATTCCCGAGGTGTGTTAAGTTAAATTTTTGAAGCTGTTTTAAGGCCTTTTCAAGCGAATTTAGGCAAGGTCTGTGGCTCTGTTTCGACCCTCTTTCTAAGGTTTGTTTCAACCATCTTTGAGACTATTGAAAGGCTGTGTCTTAGGTCAGTTTTGGGCCACAATTCGGCTGGTTTTGAGGTCTATCTTCGGTGTGATCTGAAGCATGATTTCAGATGTCTTTTGAGCTTGCTTTGAAGCCTATTTCCGGACCTATATGAGGCAGAAGAAAGGCATAGGATCCATTATCTATGATAGATCTGAGGATATATTTTAAGTGTAATTTTTGGATTGTCTGAAGGTCATCCTAATCCTGAGAAAGAGGCCACATTATTTCCATATTAGGCCGCAATATAAGTTATTGATTTGAAGCTAAGTTTGAGGATTATCTAGCTCTTGAGAGGCATATCAGGACTGCGTTTTGCAAAAGAAAAGGAGAGAGTTAAGGTCGTAGTTAAAGGGATTAAGAGAAGGTTAAGGCTTGTTAGAAAAGGCGGATTAAGGTATGCACACAGTGACAACTTGTCCAACTTCATGATGACCAGACTTCTCTAATTTTGATCTAAGCATCCTAGGGATACTATTGAAACCGAAACTAATTAGAGTATTGATAGTGTGACAGGGCTAATAACATGGTTGTATTAAGCCTATTATACTGCCTAATGACTTGAGGAAGTGTAAAGCCAAATCATCCAAAACTATTGCTAATTGTTCCATATGATATCTAGGGTTCACATTGCAGAGAGTCAATCATTGACATGCACTTGTTGCTAAAGTCTTATATTGTTGTATAAGTGTAACCGAGGTTGAGATTGGAGAGCATTGCTTTAGCTCTCATTGTCATGGGCATTGCAATGCCTTGAAGATATTGTTGCTAGCAAAGTTTTGCAAAACAAGTATAATTGTGTATAGCTAACTCAGTGTTGTTGCAACTATTCATATGTGATCGAGTTTTGTCAGTAATGGCCGAGTTTGTATGTTGATATGTGGTTGAGCGAGAATTAACGAGCTAGGGTTTGATGCATTGCTGAGTAGTAAGAGTATCTTGAATTGTGGTTGATTAGAAAGTTGCTAGGGTTTGGACAAAGCTTATTCTGCGGGATGTTATTGAATTGCTGAGCTGCGTCTTGCATTGCGGAAAGGTAATTGGCTTGGTATTTTATGATTTTGTGTTTCCTAAGCCAGAAGTTGAGACAACTTAAGGCTAGGTACAAGACAAATTTGTGACACATTGGATTGTGCATGTGGGCAAGAGGTAGCAGTGACACTGGTAGCATTTACAACAGTATAGTGACAAAGCAAAGACAATGCAACAATAATATTGACAATAGAGACACCAGGGTTAATGATAGTAGTGGTTGGAGCAGTAAGTGCAGTAGCTAATCAATGTGACCAGTGTGATCTATTTTATTCCTTTATCTTCCATCTTCAGGGTGGTAGGGTGGTGCAAGGCAAAGATTGAAGTCTCCTTCAGGTACTTGAGAACACTTCAGGGTGGCAGGGTGGTGCTAGGGCAACAAATTGATGCTAGCAAGGTGTTGGAGCATCCTTACGGTTGGAGCTGATAAACCAGGGGGTTAGAGCCTCCTTCCAGTTGTTATTAGAGAATCTTGGAAGTTGGAGCTTCTTTTTGATGTAATCTTTAAGACATATATTAAAAAGTGTTTGCTGGTTTTTCTCCTGGAAGGGTTTCCACCTAAAGATCTCTTGTGTGTTGTCTATGTTATTATACATTGTTGAATGGTGGTGTTAACTATTTATTGTTTACTTGATATGATTAAAATTGTTAAAAGTACCCAACACTGATTCGCCCCCCCCTCTTAGTATTGGTAAAATATTCCAACAGATGACACAAATACTTATTCACTTGAGTTATTTACACTTTGTATTGTTGTGTAGAGTTCACAGATGTTGTCGTAAAGCAAGAGGAAGTGGATTAGGGTTCCAACGAATGTTCCACGAAGTTTTTGTGATGGGAGAGTGGGAAAACACATTTAGGGGACATGCGGAGGCACCCTCCAAATTCTAGGGATCATTATAGGGGACATTGGGGTCTCCAACAAAGGGGACTCTACTCGAAATACTAAGAAATATAAATTAAAGTATATGAAAATTGAAACATAATTTATGAAGTTATATACACACACACATAGAAAAATGGCACTATGTGCAAATCATGATACATATCCAAAATGAAATACATAGACATTGAGGCTCTAAATAGCCTATAGAATCCAAAAAATATCATGCTACTACATATGACTACATACTATCAAAATCGTTGCTTATATTAGTGAGTTTGGCTTGAGTGAAGGGTACATTTTTGCTGAAATCATGAAAGGAGAGTTTAGCAATCAACCTAACCAACATTGGGGCACATAGAGGGCTTGGTGCTCTTGATTAAATGCCAGTCCCATACTCTCATACATGATAAAAGCCAATGGAAACACTACAATACTGCCAATCTTGAGATTGGGAAAATTGTCAAGTTTGTTAGAGCATGTAGTATCATTTTTAATTTTCAGAGGAAAGAAACATACATTTGGTTGGGAACCACAAATGCTCAAGTTTAGGGATGTGTATGTAAATTCGGCAAAATTCATTTTGAACTTTTCAAGGGTCGCATGCTTTATTTTCTACTGCATATAAGGCACGTTGACTATATCAAAGGGAATTGTTAAATAAGATGGGCACTTGATGGTACATAGTCACAAACATATGTATAAATCAATGAAGAATTTGAATGCAATGATGGAGACAACCTACTTAGGTAGCATCACTTTTAGTCCATCTTTGCATCATCATGGAAAGTATTATTATTATGTACACGACAGTGTGCAAGGCCTCTTGCCATAAAATATTGATGTAGAGTGATTGTTGTTAGGCTTTTGTAGGTGTGAGGTCCTCTTGGCTGTTTTAAAGTTTATATTTCTACTATTGTGTGTATGTTATTTGTTGGTACATGGAAATTTGCTTTAGTGATAAATCCAATCTAGATATATGTTTATGCTTTGTATATTCTTGTCAAAAGGAAAGCTTATTATTTTCATAAATAATTAGTTTGTTGCAGTGTGGGTAATCCCTAGGAGATTTTTTTCTCCTATTGTTATAGCTTGTCAGTGTGCAGCCCTACAATGATCCACATCTAGCTAGCCTTAGATGCCTCCCACCCATGCTTCGATTAATGCTTTATTTCATCTAGCCTACTCATCCAGTGAAGGTGGGTCATCAAATATGAGGTTCATTAACCATTTTTGTATTCAAGTGCTTTCATTTAATTTTAAGGGCATTCTATTATGGATCACAGGCTGAATTGGACGGTAGAACACTTTTGGTTGTATTGGAGTGTGACCTTCCTTGAGGCCTTTCTTTCCATTGTCTAGGAGGGCACAAATAGGAGGCTCTGGTGGATGTTGTCTATCAATGGTTATCCATAGTTAACATTTACCATCTCTCCTTTGTATCTACATTCCATCTTTGGCTTGATTCCTATTTGTCACCGGTATTGGATGCTTGTTTTCCTCATCCTTGAGTAGGGGCTTGGAAACTTGGCCCTAAGAGTTCAATGCAATAGAAAGAAAATAAAAAGCATGTGCCATAATGTTAAAATACAAAAGATTGGTAGGGATAAATAAAAGTGTGTGGAAAAAAGCCTAGCTTGAGCTTTACCTCCCTTATCAGCCCTCATTTGGTTCCTAGCTAATGCATGAGTTATCTGAATAAAAGGAACAATGATAATCATAACCTAGATGTGCAATGAAACACTTCATCTCTAAGGGGTCAAAGATTAATTGTATAAAGCTTGTAAGCCAAGTTGAATTTGTACAAGAAAAAGAAAATCAATGAAGAAAAAGGCACACAAGAGAGGTGGTAAAAATAGGCCAAGGAAAGGGGTAATTCAGGTTTCATGATTATTTTTCTCTTCACACCAGAACACTCAAAGATGTTGGAATTTCATAACTAGTACAAAGATTGTGGCATCCTTTATGAAGCAAACCCCTACCATGCCACCAACGAATTGCACTTGCTGTTTGATGGGTCATCATATGAACTATTTCTCCCCTTAGTGTTGGAAGCACCTAATTGGGCTTTGTGATAACCCTCCCATATCCAAGTATGGTAACTTGTTTACAAACCATAAGCTAGAAAGACATTTGAAGATGATTCTTGTATGATGCACTTCGATGACTTTCAGATTAAATATGGCCCACTCTAATACTCTTATGGTTCTTGCACCTATGATGTTGATCTCACTTGATTCCATGAGTATGTTTTAGATGCTTACTCCCAAGTACAACTACCATCCCTTGAGGGATTGTATGATGCTTCTCCAACACTTCAGAGAGGACGTTCAACCCTATTTGATGACTGCACTGGGCACTAAAAAGAGGATGTTGACCACATTTGAGAAGCATCAACTTTGGGATGCATTCAACACTATTGATGACCCTCTTCTCGTAATCCAAGACCCCAAACAATGCACATTTGGTGTGAAAATTCCAATATGGAATCCTATTGCAACCACTGATATTATTTCTCCTAATTGTTAATTAATTAACAATTTATCTGCTACGACAAATATCGAAATAAATACATTGCAACCTTCACAAATAAAATTCCGTGGAAAAATAAAACGCTGGAAGCTGAGAAATGCTAGCACACATAAAATTAACACAATTATTTTTGGACAAAAGTCCCTAGAAAGTCCCAACTTGGAAAAACTAGTGCAATAGTTGAGGGTTTTATTATTATGCAGCAGTGAGAACTTATGAGTACAATTGGATGCCAAAATCTAGCAATCGTACAAAGAAAAAATACTGGCAAAAATCTAGTGAGGAATTTCCTCATCCCACAAGTAATCCTCAACACAACTTGCTTTCAGAAACTCGACCCTTCTGAACCTCTGTGTCAGCCTTTGCGTTGCTCTGCGTAGCATGCTTGACGTCAAGCCTCTGACTGGTCTCTGATGAAGTCGTTCTACCTTCTGCTGACTAGAAAGATGCTTCTCTGACACTCGGGACTCCTTCTCGACCTCTGGAACTGAAGGCGTCTCTCCCTCTCAGCGAATCGAACTTGCCTCTAGAAGCTGCTGCATTGCCCTTGCATCAACGTCTCTGTGGCTCTTCTGCCTCTCTGCAAATGCACTCACTGGATTTGGAATACTTCCTCTAGCCTCATTGTCTTTGCCCCTCACTCACTACTTCGATTTCTAGCTCTCTTGGGCAACTGACCGCTACTACTCTGGAAATCGATCTGCCAAGAAATCGAAATGCCCAAGTGTCTTCTCCATCACCATATTGATCTCCTCTTATAATCGTCTGTTGGAGCACCAACGACCAAGATTAAAACATAATCGATGGCTAGGAACATCTCTGGATCGATCTGTGTGAGTTTCTAGATGATTCTCGCCTTGACTTAATTAATATTGATTAATTAACCATATTCCCAAAGTTTAGACTTAAGAAATATTTAAAAACTGGTTAATAATCTAATTAAGTCATTTCTATGCAGAATTTCCAGAAACGATTCTGGGTTTTGGAGATCTCATGTATTCTAGCCTCTCCACCAAATTTCGTGGCTAGAACACGTCGATGCTACAAAAACTAACATTTGGGCCAAGGCATTACTTAGTGAGTTGATGTACCCCAAAGATTACAAGTTGCACCTAGGTTGGCATTGCACCTTCTTGATGGATGTTGCCCTGTTTCTAGGATGATTTGATGACGATGATGACTTGGCATCCCTCTATAGGGGATGGTACACTACCTAGCATGATGATTTCATGCCCTAGCTCCATGATGTCCCCTTCATGGGCTTGGAATGATGACATGGGCTAGTTTTGATGATGATGTCTTGTTGAGGGAGCCTTTGCTTGTTGATTAGACACCTCTAATGAGGAGATGTGGTTTTGGAGTGAGGAGCACCTTCTTGAGTTATTCATGACATTTTAATGAGAGATGCACCTTTTAGAGGTCTTTTTGCTCACATGTATGGGTTAAAGGAGGCTTAGTTTTATGTTTATTCATTGAGTTAGGTATGTTTGGGGGTCGACTTGTGACCTACCTAACTTGTAATCACATTTTATATTATTTTTAGGGATTTTAATGTATTTTTGGACTAAATTGACTTGGCTTCCCTCATATAAATAGAGGGAGGTTGATTTAGCTTGAAATCATTGTCGCGCTCACACTTGAGAGAGTGCACATTGGCTTGTCTCTTTTCTCTTGGTCACTATGGAGAATAAAATGAGAAAACTGTCTTGGGGAGGATATTATGATTAGATGGATTTTTGTCTTGGATGATGAATGGTGATTCTATGGTGATTTTGTGTAAATTTTTGTAATTGTTTTCTTCCATCTTGTTTTCGCTGTAGAATTAGGGTTTCATTGAAATTTTCACCAAAGTGTGAATCTTTTATGGCTCTAACATCTATCTAACAAGATTATCACCAAGTTTCTATATTGAGGAATACAATTAAAGCTTCCTTCGATTTATCTCCAATTTGATTCAAAGTCGCTATGTTTTGTGGAGTAGAGAAATCCCATTGTATCTTTTTCTCTCTCAATTATAAATCACTCCCATTGGTCCTCTTCCATAGACTTTACCTTAGACTCTATTAGCCCACTTGATTGAGAAAGGCACCAGTCCACTATTGTATCAATCCCTCTAAATAACAATTTTTTTTTTAAGGTAGACTAGGATTAGGTTACAACAAAATCTGCATTTTAGAGCATTATTTACCTTGGACTTTATAGTCCTAGGGTTAGGTTTTGCATGACTAGTTTGTAAAATTATAAATATAATCATTTATGCATTTTTCAGCCATGAATTAAGGCTGACATCTGGGGTTTTTCTTGCTGTTTTATGTGTTTTCAGCCATTGAAAAATTGTTGTAATATATTTCCTAGTTTATTCATCAAATAGTCTTTGTTTCTCACTCGTCTATTGTTAATTTTAGGTTATTTTGTGATTTTTGTTATAATATTTGTATGCTATAATTGTGTTAATCATAAATCCTAGTTTATGACAACAATTTGTAATTTAAAGATAACATGTGTATTTAGCCATAGGGTCCTTTGAATTTGTTTTCTTGAAATTACATCTTATTTCACCCGGAACCTAAACAATTGAACATTTATCCTTGGGTGTAGTTTATAGAAGAACCGTTAGGGGTTATTTAGCTTGAGAGCAGTTAGGTTAGCTAATCCCTAATATCTGCTAGGGAAGCCTCACTTGTGGGGATGGTATCCAACCACAAAACAACATGGGAACAATAGCTAAGGTGACTGATCTAATTGTTGCTCATTATATGGAGTGTTTAGTGGGGCTTTGCACTAAGGTACTTGATTTTGCAGTAACACTATAGCAAAACATGATTTCCATTTTTTATTCTTTAGAAAAGAGAATTCTTATAGTTTGTGGGAAACCTAAAACTTTTATGGTTGGGCATGGATGTTTAAACATAGAAAAACCAGTGTTGCGAACATCACGATTTTTTCGTGATGCCAATAAAATTGCGAGTCAAGAAATAATCGCTGGGCCGCACGACAGAGCGATTTTAAAGCTAAATTTTGGTTTTTTTCTCTCGTTTTGCAGACAGAGGGCAGAGGTGAGAACTAAGGAGGAGGTGAACTCATCTACAAGGGCAAGAGAGGAGAATAGTGAAGGAATTTAGCATCCCAATCAAAAAAATTTCAAGTTTGGACCAAGTTTCTTCAGTTGGGCATGGTTTTCAGTTATGGGCATCAAATTTGGCCTTATATTTTTTGTTTTTTTCTTGTTTTTCCTTGGGTTACTATCAACCATATATTTTCCATCATTTTTGCTTGGATTTGAGTGTGTTTTTTTTGTCATTTTTGTTGCATTTAGTGGAGGGTTTTTTTGGTCAAAAATGCAAAATCTTTATTGTTAGTATTATTTGTTTAATTTCTTCTTGTGCCCCAATTTTTTTCCATGATTATTGCTTGGATTTGAATGTGTTTTTTTTGCCATTATTGTTGCATTGAGTTGAGGTTTTTTTTTTTCAAAAATTCAAAATGTTGTATGCAAATTTTAGTTTCATTTGTTTAACTTGCAATTCCTCTTGTGCCCTAGGTTCAAACTTCAAACTTCAATCTTATAATAAAATTCAAGGTTCAACAAAGTTACAAACATGCCAAGGAAATTGGACCCTCTGTAGGAATTTGGTGAACTTGATGGAGGCTTTGACAGATAAAATTTGACTTGGAAGTTATGTGGGCATCATATGACAGAGGGGGTATATAGATTGAAGTTCCACCTTGCACAAATTCCTGGACATAAGGTAGAGCCTTGCTCAAATACAAATTCAAAAATCATCCGAAGAGCCTTCAAATCATTGGAAGAATATAGACAACAAATTGTCCAAGGCAGCTCTGAAGAGTCAAATGGCAGGGGGTGGAGTGGCATGATTGGGAGGTGATCGTGAGAGTGGTATTGGTTCTTCTTCACCATCAACATCTACACCCAACCCCATAGCTACCTCATCATTTTTTGTTCCTAGAACCACACTTGGTGCACAACCATCTATCACATTAGTTCTTAAAAAAAGGGAGAAGGAAGAAGCTGACAAGTTCTTGGGCAAGTTTCTTCTTTGGAGTGATATTCCTTCAAGCATTGCCAAGAACAATCCATTTTTCCAGCCCATGATTGATGCTATTGGTATTGTTGGCCTAGGGTACAAAGCCCCTTCATATGATGACTTTAGAGGACACATTTTTCAGATTGAAAAGGTTGACTGCACTAAGAGATTGGAGGAGTTTAGGGGATCATGGGCATACACAGGATGCTCTATGATGTCAGATGGTTGGACCGATCAAAAGGGCAGATGCCTAATTAACTTCTTGGTTAATTATTCCAAGGGGACAATGTTTATGAAATCTGTTGATGCATCCGATTCTGAACATATCAAAGATGCACAATTATTATGTTATTTGTTGGACGTGTTCATTTAGGAGGTGGGTCCACAAAATGTTGTCCAAGTCATAACGGACAATGCTGCAAATTATGTTGTTGCTAGAAAGATGTTTATGGAGAGGCATCCTAACTTATTTTTGACACCTCGTGCTACATTGCATTGATTTGATGTTGGAGGACATAAGAAAAAATTCTTTTGTCAAGGATATTGTTGAATCATCAAAAAACATTACAAAATTTATATATAATCATGCATATGTGCTTCATTTGATGAGAACATTCACCAACAACAAAGAGTTGGTGTGCCCTGCCATTACACGGTTTGTCACTAGTTTCATATCTCTCCAATCCCTCCTGAATTCTATGTGGGATGTGAAGAGTGTTTTTTTTCAGAGGAGTGGCATGCTTTGTCATATAGCTACAAACCAGAAGGAGAGGCCATATGCAGGTTAGTTTCATACGAAGAAAGCTTCTGGGCGGGAGTGCAGGAGGTTTGTAGCATTACTAAACCTTTGGTAAAGGTTTTTCGATTGGTAAAGGTTTTTTGATTAGTTGATGGAGACAAGCCCGCAATGGGCTACTTGTATGAGGCCATGGATAGGGCCAAAGAATCCATTTGTAGCTACTATGATGATAAGGGCATGCGGGGTTTGAGAAACAACACATATGGGAAGTGATTGATGAGCGATGGAGCAATACACTCCGTTGTCCCATTCATGCTGCAGGGATCTACCTGAACCCCGCATTTTCTTACTCCCGTGGTTTCTTATTTGATGCTGAGGTCATGGATGGATTCTTCACTTGTGTTAAGAAAATGGTGCCATCTCTAGCAGAACATGCAGAAGTCTCCAAAGAAATGGAGATATACAAGATGGCAGGTGGCACATATAGCTTTGACATGGCTATCCATGATAGGAAGACTAAAATGCCAGGTAAGATTTAGTTTGTTTCAAAATTCATTGTCTCTTCAAGTTCATACTTTGCTTCAACTTTCAAATTTCATTTTTTTCTTATGTTTATCTTATTTGTTGTAGATGCATGGTGGAGAATCTATGGTGGCAAAGTACCCAATCTCCAAAGGCTTGCTATTCGAGTGCTCAACCAAACATGTATCTCCTTGGGATGCGAGCACAACTGGAGTGTATTTGAAAAAATACACACCAAGAAGCACAACGGGTTAAAATACTCCAATTAATTTTTTGAATTCATTAAATAATATTTTTTAATAATTGATAAGTTATTATTTATAATTTATTAATTTATGACCCTTGTACAGGTTGGAGTCCCAACGACTTAATGACATGGTCTATATCTACTACAATCTTTGATTGTGGGTGAGGCAACTTGAGAGGACACTTGATGTGGAGGCCATCTCATTGGATGGGATTGACACCACTGCTGCATGGAGGGTTGAGGCCGAGAGGCCTATCATGGAGTCAGCCCCTGATTGGTTAGAGCAGGAGGTAGTGGAGGGGGTAGAGGAGGAGGAGGAGGAGGAGGTGACACCACCTACCCCTGTCACTAGTAGAGGACGTGGTCTACCTCCTATAGCTCCTAGTTCTTCAGCTTCTAGAGCACAACAGAGTCCACTGCCAACCCCACCGCCTTCTTCATCTAGAGGGAAAGTTGTTACATTTTCTCGCAAGAGGGGCAAAGGAAATCAATAGTATTAGTTATTTGGTTCATTTCATTGTATATGACATTATGACTCATGATATGAGATACATTATTATATTTTTTGTTGATATTTTGAGGTTGAGTTGGGACTTAGGACTTAGTATTCAGGACATGATTCACTGTTATGTGTGATGTAGCACTAGATATGATATTACACATCTTATATATTAGTCATCTTTTCATATTTGTGTGTCAATCACTTTGTTTTATGTTGTGGATGCTTTAGATATTAAAAAAATTGAAAATTTTGTTTTTGTTTTTGTTTTTTTGTATTTGCCGATGTTTGCTGATTTTTTCCCGATTTCTTTCCGATTTTGGACCCTTGCCGATTTAATCACGATCACAATGTTCGCAACATTGAGAAAAACTCATCCTAACCTTTTCAAAAGCCACATGCTTCATTGTCCACTGCATTAAAGCTTTTGGATGATTTGAAGGTTAGTTAACAAATCAGGTGCACATGGTCGATGGCACATTAGATTTAAAAATTTTAACAATTTTATATTGATCTGGAAATGGTTTTCAATGTTTCTGGTCATTGTTTTAAGGAGTGAGCAATTGTTACCATGTTAATTTGTGTATATTAGTTTTGAGCAGATCTATGTGACTCAGATGAAACTGTTTTATGAGTTTACTTCTTTAATCTGTCATTGCAGTTGGCAACAATATACCTAACGTGGTATGCTCTTGCTCTCAATGGTGCAGGTTGAGATCAACATTCACCATTTCTTTAAAGGGTATCTAGAAGGTCGCATGCATAAGAATGACTGGCCTGAGATGTTGAAGTTGAAGGATTGGCCTCCTTCAAATTTCTTTGAAGAGCTTTTACCACGACATGGAGCTGAATTTATCAGTGCATTGCCTTTTCAGGAGTATACCCATCCTGAATGTGCTCTTCTCAATCTGGCTTCAAAGATTCCTGCTCATTGTTTGAAGCCTGACTTAGGGCCAAAAACGTACATTGCTTATGGCACGCGTGAAGAACTTGGTAGAGGTGATTCAGTGACAAAGTTGCATTGTGATATGTCTGATGCAGTGAGTGCTAATTTCTATTAAATTTTTTCCTTTGCTTCTTTAGCTGCTTGTAATGAGATACTCCTGGTCAATGTTCAGTGAATCTAAATTGAATGAGTGATTTGGAAATTTTAAAGCAGTCTGAAGGGTAATGCTGTGCCGATTATCTTTTCTTCTCTCTTCTTTTTAATTGAATAAAGTAGGTTTGGTTTTTCAGCAATATGTTGTTTAATTTATAATAACAAATTGTTTGAAATATTGCTATTTCATTGCTGTTCTAAGCTTCTTGCTTGTAGAAAACATTTTTGGTTAGAATTTGATTTGCACTTCAAATTTAGAATCATACGTGGTAGTTATTTTCAAGGCTAATTCAAAAGATTTAACTGCATGCTTCGCATCTGTTAGAAGTTAGAACAGTACACAGTTATGTTAGAATTGTGTGCTTCAAGGGTAGCATTTTCATATATTTCCTTGCACAGTAAACATATTCACCTTCACCTTGCTTTTCTTTATGTGATGGACTTAAAATTTGTTTCATGTTGATTAATCACGACACTAGCGGTACTGATGTTATCAGTAAACAGAATGGTACTCTTTATCCTTTTTAATCTTTTCTTTCAGGTGAATATTTTGACACACACTGCTGAAGTCAAGTTCCCCATTTGGCAACAAGACAAGATAGAAAAGATGCGGGAATCCTTTCGATCATTAGATTTGAAAGAACTTTTTGCAGATTCTGAGAAAGTTTGTGACACAGTTAGGGTAGAAGATTCAGGAAAGGCAGACAATAAAGTGGAATCAGAAGCAGAAGCATCTAATATATCAGGCTCTGATAGTATTACCAATGATAACTCTCCATCACCAGAGGATGTTGAGCTGCCCAATGAAGTTCAGTCTAAAGCCACTGGAGACACTACTGATTATATGGAAGATGATCTCCAGGATATGAATTCAGTGAAGTTTGATAGTCTGCGAAAATATGAAGGTCATAGTGATGATTGGAAGGAAATTGGTACAATGAAGTCAAAAGTCGTGGAAAATATTTCCCACAAAGAGGAAAACACAGATGCCATGGTTGGGGGAGCCATCTGGGACATCTTTCGTAGACAGGATGTGCCAAAGTTGCAATGTTATTTGAGGAAGCATTGCAAGGAATTTAGACATATTAATGCCCTTCCTATCGATTCGGTAACAGTTGAATCTTGCATCCTAGTTATTAATTTATGTTCTAATTCAGAATTAATATTTTCAGAACAAAAGTTTTGTGATTTTCTGAGATAGTAATTTATGCCTCAGATTATACATCCCATTCATGATCAGTCATTTTTCTTGAATGAGGAGCATAAGAAAAAGCTGAAGGAAGAATTTTGTAAGTAGTATTTCAGTTTTCCAAAGGTGTTGATCTTTGTTTGGAAGCAAGTGCTTCATTTATAAAAACCTTTGTTTTTAATATGCAGCTGTGGAACCGTGGACATTTCAGCAACACCTTGGTGAAGCAGTTCTAATTCCAGCTGGATGCCCTCACCAAGTTAGAAACTTGAAGGTTAGGCCATTTATGTTTGTAAGCATTTTCAAGATTCTGTAATGCCTTCTCATTGTAGATATTCACATTGTTTTATAGTTGGTTGACATCATGCACTGGCATTTTGTCCATTTCCATCATAATGATATTTAATTTGGACTTGGTTGTAAAACATAAGCTTTTCTTCTTACATGTACACTGAAATGCCAAAGTTTGTGTGATGCCTGTTAGGACTTCTTAGCTGCGCAACCAAAATTCATATGTTCTTTGTTTTCTCCTTTAACCTTTCAGCCTATATTTTCTGGGCATGTTATACAGTATGTTATTTCCTTTTGATATGAAGCTGTCGATTTTTCATTTTAAAATTTTCCACTGATTTGTTTCTGTTTTTCTATCCTTTCCTCTTGGTGTCTTTTTTTTCTCTGTAGTTCTAGTTTTTTAATCGGACATTTTCTTTTAAATGTTATTAATGAGCTCGGACTAAACATTTTGAATGTTTTGAAGAAACATATGGATACAGAGATTAGGACCACATAATCTCTGATTGGTTTCACTTCTTAATGACAACCTGAAACGAATAATCTAAACTTTATAAGATATTCTTATTTCTGGAGTTCAATTATAGGGTATTTTTGCTTCTTGCTTTTTATTGAGATTTTTTCTTTGTTTTAACTTCTATGATTTGTTTCATTAAGTTACAGATACTTGTAACAAATTTGGGATCTATTCTTCAAATAAACATGGTTCACAACCAAAATGTTCACTTGTTCTAGACCTATGTTGTAGGAAACCTGCCCTTTTCTTGAACCAGTTGTGTTTCCTTGTCGAAATGTTGAAACACAATTGAAACACGTTTGAAATGTGTTTCAAATGCATCTCAGCATTTGTACTACGCATTTCCAAGAAAAGTTGTTTGATTTTGCCTTAATTTGATTGTTGGGACCCAGATTTTTTGTTTAAATGCCTAATTAGAGGTTAATTAGGAATTAATGAGACTTTTAGAAGCACTTAAGATCAGATTTTTTTTTCTTTAAACGAGGGTTTCAGTCTCAGTTTGCACCAAAAATGTTGGCAATTAATGCTATGTTAAATTCTTGAAGTAGAAGGATGAAAAGTCAACTTTTCATCCTTTTAATTAAATTTTTAACATCACCATTAATTGTTTTAGGATGTTTCAGAGTGGTTCCAACCTCATCGGACTTCATATGAAAAAAGTAAAATTTCTTATCCCATTCAAAATTTAGCAGACTTGAACAGTTTTCAGGATTTTAGGATTGGTAGGACTACAACATTCTCATTTGATTCTATCACGCATGAGGGTATGGGGGTTGGCATTTAATCAAGAGCACCAAGCCCTTTATGTACCTCGATGTTGGTAATATTGATTGTTGGACCCCTCTATCGTCGCCTTAGAAAAAATATACCATTCACTTAAACTAAAATCATTGATTAGGCATGTTAAGCCTTTTCTTCTATATTTTAAAGCTTGGATTAGGTAGTTTCATCAAAATTGGGTGGTATTGACTGATGTCCCTGGAGGATCAAGGTAGAAGCAAACGGTGATACTAATGATGAGGATCCCGATATAAGTGACGGTGGAACATTTCTTGTCATTTAAATGTTCTTGCTCATTTATTCATAATACGTTCTTTCCAAGTTTCAACATAATGTGCTATATATATATATATATATATATATATATATATATATATATATATGTTGCATGGGGACCCAACTCCTCCAAGAAAACCTGTGTACCCTGTGCTCACATGTTTCTCACATGCTTCATGGACTTCATTGGGGATTCGGGGACTTGCTAGCTGTCCCCAAGACATTCCTGATAGATTTCAGGGACATTCTAGACAGATTTAGGATATTTTTGGTATATTTCATGGATATTCTAAGCATGTAATTTTAGCTTTGACTATCATGGGCACTGATGATTGGACTGTTGGCATTATGATTCTGGTATGGCTTTATGATACAGGTGTTGTACTTGATGGCAACTCACTCAAGTGGCAAAACTCTGTTCAGGCTCTCAAAATGATGGAAATTAAGAGGTTCGCAGGTGAATGGTTCAAAAGGTGCGGACCCGCAGGCTCGTCGTTCATGAAGTGCGGTCATACCCGCAGGTTACCCGTTCAGAAAGTGCGGTCCCCCAGTTCACTCACTTCAAGGCAGAGAAGTGCGCTCACGTGGGGTTTCTTATGTTTGGCCCGTGGTATTTAGCCCGTCGTTCATGATCCTATGGTTTTGGCCCGTGGTATAGGATCTAATTTAGCCCCGGTTTGGATCCCTTGTATTGGTTATCGATGGTTTTGTCCCATGGTGTGAATAAGGGCTTGACTATAAATAGGGAAGGAGATCATTTGGCTGAGACATCTTTGAAATTTGAATATCTTAAGATCTGAATTTTGGGTTATCAGTTCTAAAAGCTAGATCTAAATCAAGGTAAAATTTAAAGGCGAATCTATTGCTAAGTCGTGATCTCTTGAGCGCATGATCAGATCTGTGGATCTGACTGTCTATGGTACATTGGAGGACTGTTAATTTGGCCCTAATCAGAGGTTCGCAGGCGATCTACAACGTGAGTGCGGGGGTACGCAGTACAGAAGAAGGCGCAGTGCGGGTATACGCAGCGCAGCTGAAGGCACAGTGCGTGGTACGCAGTACAGAAGAAGGCGCAGTGCGGGTATACGCAGCGCAGCTGAAGGCACAGTGCGGGGTACGCAGTACAGAAGAAGACGAAGTGCGGGTATACGCAGCGCAGCTGAAGGTGAAGTGCAGGTATCCGCAGGATTATATTGGTGAAGTTGCGGACCTGTTTTGAAATATTTGTTGGCTGCCTGTTTTCTATTTGCTGTTGTGTTTTGGGTTTAGGTTACTGGTGTTGGTTTTCTGTTTACAGCATTCTGAGAAGCTTGGGTGGCTCATTGGATTGATTGTATAAGGAGATTGGTTGATTCACATGTACTTGATGTTTATTTGATGTTCTTGGATCTAGTCTGAAAATTAATGAATCGTGGTCCTTTCCAGGAGAGACTGGAAAACGAGAGAGTTGTAGCTCTCTGCAGGTTGCAGCCTGCGTACTGGTAAAGGACTGCACCAGTACAAAATCATTGTAAAAGGAGTTTCTAATTGAAAGAAGATAGAGACATATTGCAGCAGGTGGTTTTCACCCACATTGGGTTTCCACCTTATATTTGGTGTTCTTTGGTGTGACTATCTGTTTTTCTTGTTTATGCTCATTATTTTATGGTACTGACATACAAAGTAACGGTCAATATCTGAAGAATAATTCAAAGAATAAATAAGAAAGATATATTGAAAAGAATTTGATAATACTGATTCACCCCCCCTCAGTATTATTTCCAACAATTGGTATCAGAGCAGGTCCTTCTGAAGGAGCTTGATCGCTTGAGGGAAGATCTTTCATCATGAGCAACTACGAGAGGGAAGCATCAATCAGGCCACCGATTTTTGATGGGACAAACTTCGTATATTGGAAGGTAAGAGTTACTGCCTATCTTCAATCTTTGGGTACAGAAGTCTGGGACATCATAGAAACAGGGTATACTTTTCCATCAGCTACTCCTACAGATCCACTGAGAAGAAGAAATATGAAACAAATGCAAAGGCGGTCAATACTCTTCTAGGATGTCTATCTCAATCAGAATTTGTGAAAGTTATGCAGTATAAATCCGCAAAAGAAATATGGGACAAGATTGTTATGAGATATGAAGGAGATGATCAGGTAAAACGTGCAAAACTTCAAACCCTCAGGATTCAGTATGAAAATCTCAAGATGTATAATGATGAAAGTGTGGTTAACTATTTTCTTCGTGTGGATGAGATTGTTAATTGTATGAAAAATTTGGGTGAAGAAATAAAATAGGCTGTTGTGGTTGAAAAAGTTCTAAGATCTTTGTCACCTAGGTTTGAATCTAAAGTTTCTGCTATAGAAGAAAAGAAGAATCTACAACATCTTAAAATGTCACAACTGCATGGAATTCTAACTGCTTATGAAATGAGGAAAGGAGGTCCATCGGACAGGAGAGACGCTGCCTTCAAGGCTTCAGGCAAAGGAGAGTACTATGAATCTGGACATGGGTCAGAAGAAGAAGAAGAATCAAATTTTGTCAGAAATCTTCAACGGGGCGCTGGACGATTCAAAGGTAAGTTACCCTTCAAATGCTTTGCTTGTGGAAGAGTAGGTCACTATGCTACCAAATGTTCTCATAAGGATAAGATCGACAAGGGAAAGGAACCTATTAGATGGAACAAGAAACAGAATGCAAATAAGAAAAGCTACTACACTCATGAAGACAGTGATGGTCTATCAAATAGTGATGAAGATGAACGAGGTAATGACTATAAACTTTTAATGGCCTTTGAAGATGATGATTACATGGATGCTATAGATGTGGATAGCTTTTATGAAGATATTTCTAGACTCAAGACATGTATAGAAGAAAAGAATGTGATCATTGATACTCTACAATTTCAAATTGATGAAAAAGAAAAATTTCTTGAAAAGTTAGAATGTGAAATTGTTGGCCTTAGAAAAGAAATTGAGAAAACAAAGGCTGTCAATCTTAAGTTTGTCAAAGGATCTGAAACTCTGGATGAGATCATCAATGTACAGCGTTCTCCGCTAAACAAAACAGGTCTGGGGTATAATAGAGAAACATCTCAAGCATCCACCTCAAAGAGTTATCTTGATGCAGCAAGAAGGAATGAGCAAAAGCACAATGGAGATCACCAGTTAAAGCAGGGACGAATTACATCAAGAACCAACAAAGACTACCAGGTAAACCAGGGGCAATCTGTCTTAAGGATGAACAAAAGCTACAACCAGCCGCAGGTAAAATCTTCTCAATTTGTTTCAAGAATGGATGACAATAGAAATTACAATCATTTGGCCGATAGATTTGATAACCGCAGAAGTTTCTTCAATGGCCAATGTTTCTCTTGCCATAACTTTGGTCACAAAGCAGCTCAATGTGTTGCATATAAAACAATCATGACTAGAGAAGCTCAAAAACAAAGAAGTATGACTGGGATTACAAAGAGGACCTATAACAACTTTTCGGCTCTTGAAAATGAAATTGAATGTTCTATTTGTAATAACTTCGGTCATGAAGATTCTGAATGTACGAGTAGGTTTCAACAGACAAAGGAACAAGCCTCATGCACCAGAACATGGAGAATAAAGGAACCACAATCAGAAAGATGTGGGATAGCCTTTTATGCAGAGGGACAGGAAAATCTATGGTACATCGACAGTGGATGTTCGAAGCATATGACAGGTGATAAAGAAAAACTTGAATCATATTCTGCTTTAGAAAAGGGAAATAAAGTTTTTTTTGGAAATGATACTCCTGTAGCTATAAAAGGAAAATGCACATCTCAGTTGAAAGAAAAGGTCAAAGCTGGAAATGTTTTGTATGTTGATGGCTTGAAGCATAACCTTCTGAGTGTCAGTCAGATGTGCGATCAAGGAACCGAGGTAATATTTCGATCAAATGGATGTAGTGTTCATGATCTTGATACAGGGAAAACAGTGATCAAAGGTAGAAGAACTCCAAATAATCTATACATATTTGAAGAAGGACAACAACAATGCTATTTGAGCAAGGATGATGAACATTGGTTATGGCACCGGAGGTTGGGGCATCTAAGCTTTTCACAAATAAGGAAGGCATGCAAATATCAGGCAGTTCGTGGTCTTCCAGATATCAAAATTCCAGACAACACCATATGCAAATCATGTCAGTTTGGTAAGCAAACTAGAACCAACTTCCCGGAGAAGCAAGGATCAGCCAGCAGGCCTCTTGAACTAGTCCATACAGATGTATGTGGTCCTTTCAGGACAAGGTCACCTCGAGGAGAAGAATACTTGATATTATTCATTGACGATTTCTCCAGGTTTGTTTGGTTAGGACTTTTGAAGCACAAAGACGAAGCATTCGAAAAATTCAAATCCTTCAAAGCTTTGGTTGAAAATGAATCAGGTTACAAAATTAAGTGCCTCAGGTCCGACAGAGGTGGGGAGTTTACCTCAAATGAATTTTTCGATTTCTGTGAAGAACATGGGATAAGAAGGGAATTCTCTACAGCTAGAACTCAGCAAAATGGAGTGGTGGAAAGGATGAATAGAACAGTGCAACAAATGGCTCGTGCTATGCTTGATGAGTCAGGAACTCCCACAAATTTCTGGGGTGAAGCTGCATATGCTGCGGTTGTTATTCTCAACAAAACAAATGTCCGAGTGAACAGCACTCAAACTCCTCATGAGCTCTGGTATGGTGAGACTCCTTCGGTAAAGCATTTCAAAATTTTTGGGAGCAAATGCTATATTAAGAATACTGATGAGCAACTTGGCAAACTTGAACCTAGAGCAGATGAAGGCATTCTTCTTGGTTATTCTCCACACAGCAAAGCATATAAGTGCTACAATAAAAGACTTGGAAGAATTGTTGATAGTATTGATGTAGTGGTTGATGAAAAATGATACATTCTTAGGCAAGTAAATCATGAAAATATCGAAGAAAATGAAGACTACCCTCAAAGACAGAATGATGAAGAAGAAGAACCTCAAGGAGCACCAGAGGAACAGATAAGGATAGAAGAGAAGACTCCATCAAGGTACGTTCAGAAGAATCATCCAGAATCTCAGATTTTGGGGCAGAAAGAAGCAGGTGTACAAACAAGAAGAACAATTGCAGAAGCTTCAAGCTATTTGGCATTACTCTCCTCCACTGAACCACAAAATGTAAGAGATGCATGCAAAGATGAATGTTGGGTCAAAGCAATGGATGAAGAACTTGAGCAGATCGAAAAGAATAACACTTGGGAGTTGGTTCCTAGACCAAAGGATAAGAATGTTATAGGGACAAAATGGATCTTCAAGAATAAGTTGAATGAAAATGGGGAAGTAATTAGAAACAAGGCCAGACTTGTTTGTAAAGGATATGCCCAGCAAGAAGGAATAGATTTTGAAGAAACTTTTGCTCCTGTTGTAAGACTTGAGGCCATCCGAATGTTCCTTGCTCTCTCAAGCTTTCAAAACTTCAAAGTATTTCAAATGGACGTGAAATCAGCCTTTCTGAATGGAGACTTAGAAGAAGAAGTATACATTGAGCAGCCAGATGGTTTCATTCTTGGAAATAATCCAAATCTTGTATGCAGACTGAAAAAGGCTCTCTATGGTCTTAAACAAGCTCCAAGGGCTTGGTACTATCGTTTGGACAAATATCTTCATCAAAAAGGTTTTTCAAAAGGATCAGCAGATAGCAATCTTTATATAAAAATTGAAAATGACAAATTGCTAATACTTGTTGTGTATGTAGATGGTATTATCTTTGGCAGCAATGAAGAAGCTTTGAGTCAAAGCTTTGCCTTGGTGATGCAGAAAGAATTCGAAATGTCTTTACTTGGAGAACTGACATATTTTCTTGGATTGCAAATCCAACAAAATGAAGGAGGGATCTTTTTGTCTCAAACCAAGTATCTCAAGCAGATTTTGAAGAAATATGGCATGGAAGATGCAAAACCAGTATGTACACCCATGGTCACAGGATGTAGCCTCAGTGCAAATGATGAATCAGCAGCAGTGCATCAACCAACCTACAGATCTATGATTGGGAGTCTACTTTATTTGACAGGTACCCGACCAGACATCATGCATGCAGTGGGAATAGTTGGAAGATTTCAGGCAAATCCAAAGGAAACTCATCTTCAGGCAGTGAAGAGAATTTTCAAATATCTTCAAGGGACTCAAAACTATGGCTTATGGTATCCTAGAGATACAGATCTCACACTTCATGCTTATACAGATGCAGATTGGGCCGGAAGCGTGGATGACAGGAAGAGCACAAGTGGTGGTGCATTCTTTATGGGTTCCAGATTAGTATCTTGGTTCAGCAAGAAACAGAGTTCGATTTCTCTGTCTACAGCTGAAGCGGAATATGTGGCTGCTGCATCTTGCTGCACTCAACTCCTTTGGATGATGCAGACCTTGCAAGATTTTCAAATCACTTGTATACCACCTATCTCCATCTTATGTGATAATACAAGTGCAATCAACATTTCAAAGAACCCAGTCATGCATTCAAAGACCAAGCACATACCAATCAAGTACCATTTTCTCCGGGAACAAGTGCTTGAACAAAAGGTCAAGTTGGAGTATGTTCCTTCTAAGGAACAAGTTGCTGATATACTCACCAAACCATTGCCCAGGGAGACCTTTGAATACCTCAGGCAAAAGCTGGGGGTTGTTGATGCATCATCTTGTTGTTGAATCTCTTCTGTTTCAAGAGATTGTTGGTTGTACGCAAGGTTCATCTGGGGTATACGCGTACATTTGCTGGGTTGCGGATTGGTCGAAGATCGAATGGCACAGGTTCAGGGGGAGCATATAATGCATTGTTGGCATTATGGAGGAAGTACAGAAGGAATATTGTTGCAATATGTCTCTATCTCTTTCATGGTCATTTATGGTGTTTGGTGGATTATGGTTCTTCCTTGCAGATTTGGTTTATAGTCAGGGGGAGCATGTTCTTAGGGGGAGCATAACCCTTTGCCCTTGATGTCAAAGGGGGAGAATGACGTTGAGGATCTTGAGATTGCCATCAAGTCCAAAGGGGGAGATTGTTGGCATTATGATTCTAGTATGGCTCTATGATACAGGTGTTGTACTTGATGGCAACTCACTCAAGTGGCAAAACTCTGTTCAGGCTCTCAAAATGATGGAAATTAAGAGGTTCGCAAGTGAATGGTTCAAAAGGTGCGGACCCGTAGGCTCGTCGTTCATGAAGTGCGGTCATACACGCAGGTTACCCGTTCAGAAAGTGCGGTCCCCTAGTTCACTCACTTCAAGGCAGAGAAGTGCGCTCACGTGGGGTGTCTTATGTTTGGCCCGTGGTATCTAGCCCGTCGTTCATGATCCTATGGTTTTGGCCCGTGGTATAGGATCTAATTTAGCCCCGGTTTGGATCCCTTGTATTGGTTATCGATGGTTTTGTCCCATGGTGTGAATAAGGGCTTGACTATAAATAGGGAAGGAGATCATTTGGCTGAGACATCTTTGAAATTTGAATATCTTAAGATCTGAATTTTGGGTTATCAGTTTTAAAAGCTAGATCTAAATCAAGGTAAAATTTAAAGGCGAATCTATTGCTAAGTCGTGATCTCTCGGGCGCATAATCAGATCTGTGGATCTGACTGTCTGTGGTACATTGGAGGACTATTAATTTGGCCCTAATCAGAGGTTCGCAGGCGATCTACAGCGTGAGTGCGGGGGTACGCAGTACAGAAGAAGGCGCAGTGCAGGTATACGCAGCACAGCTGAAGGCACAGTGCGTGGTACGCAGTACAGAAGAAGGCGCAGTGCGGGTATACGCAGTGTAGCTGAAGGTACAGTGCGGGGTACGCAGTACAAAAGAAGACGAAGTGCGGGTATACGCAGCGCAGCTGAAGGTGAAGTGCGGGTATCCGCAGGATTATATTGGTGAAGTTGTGCACCTGTTTTGAAATATTTGTTGGCTGCCTGTTTTCTATTTTCTGCTATGTTCTGGGTTTAGGTTACTGGTGTTGGTTTTCTGTTTACAGCATTCTGAGAAGCTTGGGTGGCTCATTGGATTGATTGTATAAGGAAATTGGTTGATTCACATGTACTTGATGTTTATTTGATGTTCTTGGATCCAGTTTGAAAATTAATGAATCGTGGTCCTTTCCAGGAGAGACTGGAAAATGAGAGAGAGTTGTAGCTCTCTGCAGGTTGCAGCCCGCGTACTGGTAAAGGACTGCACCAGTACAAAATCATTGTAAAAGGAGTTTCTAATTGAAAGAAGATAGAGACATATTGCAGCAGGTGGTTTTCACCCACATTAGGTTTACACCTTATATCTGGTGTTCTTTGGTGTGACTATTTGTTTTTCCTGTTTATGCTCATTATTTTATGGTACTGACATACAAAGTAACGGTCAATATCTGAAGAATAATTCAAAGAATAAATAAGAAAGATATATTGAAAAGAATTTGATAACACTGATTCACCCCCCCTCTCAGTGTTATTTCCAACATGGACAATATGATCATTTTTCATCCATTATTTTTGTATCACGTTGAATTTAAATCTGTTGTACAAGTTGCAACTTGGAACATTGGTTTTGTATGATGGGTTTTCAATTTGTGTTTTTGGTGATTTAGATATTGAAATTTTAGCAGCAACAGTATAACAAGCAAAGCTTCCATTTCACAGGGCTGATCGTTGTGGTTAATGCTCTTGTTCTTCTCATTTTTTGGAGCATCTCAACTTTTACATATTGTACATGGGTTTCCTTGTAATGCCCCTAGGAAAAATTTTTGACCTTAGGGTTACACAATCACAAGATAAATTGTATTGGTTTTCAAATTCAAATTGATATAGACGTACAACAGTTCATAATACAATATCAGCCGTAATTTAACAACTGCCTCTAGGGCTGTTCATCAGTAGACCTGTTATTTAACATTCATAACAATGCAGATTATCAAATATTAAACTGATAGTTTATACATATTAATTTAACATTATTAATTTTGGTGATGATGTTGATGATTGAAATTGGAAGCAGAAACTTGATATGTTAAATGCTGTAATAATCACTAATGAAGATAACACTGTTTGTGCTGAATTGATGATGATGATTATGTATTTACTATTTTTAAATATAGAATCTAGATTTTAAAAGATGAATGGTAATATGAAATATTTATTTATCACCGTATCTTTTTCAAACCCCGTTTCCGTATCCATTTCAGTGCAACTTACTCTAACTAGACTCCACTTCTAGTTACTTTAATTGGTGTTTATGTATTTTATTTTTTGACAATTGAGATCTTTAAATATTAAAATTTAATTTCTATATTCATTTAGTTCTTTAAAAATTTATTTTATTATCTATACATTTTTTTATCGCCCGCCCTATTTTCCTGTCCCTTGAAATTTGGGAAATAGTTTCCAGCTGTACTGGGATGTTGTCCCATTCTTCCTGCTCCCATCTACCTCCCATACCTGAACTTTGTGGTAACTGAAAATTTGCTAGAGCTTGCTTTTGTAAATATGTTTGGTTTTTGCATTACTCCTGCCTGTCATTCCTATGTTGTATGTTAACCAAACATTTGAACCTTTCATTCTTTTCCTAATGGTATCACAACTTTAAATTGTTCATTTTATGATGATCTTTGTCTATAGTTCGAAACATCGAGTAAACTAAAAACATGAACGCAGCTCCATCCCTCTGAAACACAAACTTTGCTAGTGCTTGCTTATGCAAGTATGTGTGGCTCCTGCATTACCCGGGCCTCTTGAATTTCCTATTTGTAAGTATGTTAATGAAACATTTGAACTTTTTCATTTTTCTCTTGATGCTTTGATCTTTGCTACTGGCATTCTTTAGAGTTTGGCTAGAAATTTCTATTGAAATTTTGATGATTATTGTTTTTCTCAAGGTCTTTTCTCTGTACTTGTAAAATTATAGTCAAGGTCTTCTCTTGAATTTATGAAGCTTTCTTTTAAATTTGATTGTCCTAGAACTTCCATTTATTAACTTGTTTCCCACAGTCATGTATAAAAGTGGCACTTGACTTTGTTTCACCCGAGAATGTCCAAGAATGCATTCGTTTGACTGAGGAGTTCCGCTTGCTTCCAAAAAATCACAAGGCCAAGGAGGACAAGTTAGAGGTAGGCAGTAAAGCTTTTGGGTCTTGGAGATGGTTTGGAAAATTTTTGAATATTGGAATTTGTGGCTTTTTATTTTTTGAACGGCAATTTTTTACCCCTTTTTCTACAAGGTAATGAATTTGAGGAAGTGTTTGTGACCATCTATAGGTAAAGAAAATGGTACTCTATGCAGCGAGTTCAGCAGTGAGAGAAATTCGGAAATTGACATTGGACCCAAAGTAAGATGAACTTTAGTTTCATTTATGCTATTCTTTCTTGAGTATTGAGTTGCCTTAATAACTTAGTTTCAGATTGATCATGGATATTTATAATGCTATTGGTTTCAGAGGTGCGAATCTTGGAGTAGAGAACCCAAATTTGACAGACTTGGTTTCCCAAAATCTGGAAAAAATGAATAAACGGAAGAGAGAACATGACAGTTGATTGGATATCTTCTTCTTATTCATTTCTTGTAAGTAGATTGGCTGCATCCAAAATGTAAATTCATGTATATAGCAACCTGCAGTTTTGAGATAGTATAATGAAAAAGTGTTGGACTTTTATCTATTTAATCAAATTGGCAATGCAAAAGTCAGGCGTTATATAAGTAGAGTACTATAAAGTTTAACTTTCTTGCTTTTTTGTTTGTGCTTGTGGCTAGTTCCACTTGATTTCAGTTATTCTAATTTTATCTTATTTTGAAGTAAATGAAACAATTACTTTCCAGGTGCAGTGTTTTGAGAAATTTGATTGGGATGGGCTGATGTACTTGGCGGGCTGCTGTTTTCAGATAGAATAATGAAAAAATATCTATTCAAACAGATCGAGAATGCAAAATTCAAGCATTATTTTGCAGAGAAATCTGAAGTTCAGCTTTGTTGCTTTTCATCCGTATATATGGTCAATTCCATTTGATTTCAGTTATTCCAAGTTTTCCTTCCTTTGAAGTCAATAAGGCAAATACTTTCCAGGTGCAGTGATTCTGGAAAATTGATTGGGGTTCGTTGATGTTGCTCAAGCAAATGGAAAGCTGAGAAATGAGGGGGGGCAATTGGACAAATAGCCAATGTTGACTTAGTATCTGTAAAAGTCCCGTTGCTTGAACCATATGCCTAAAGGAAAATGATGATAATTTGAGAGCCTTTTATGAGTTCATGATGCCTCTTTTATAAATTATGAAGGAGCTGGGATGTGGTCGGAAAGGTCTTGAGCAGATGAAGAGATGTTTAAAAGTTTTAATTGCTGTCCATTGTATGGAAGGAAACTTCGATGAATAAAGGCATTTTGCAAATGAATGAAACTGTTAGAGATATGGAACCAGTCCACAAATAATATTTTTGAATATGCAGTGGAAAATCGTAGATTAAATGAGCTCGAACATGTGAGACAACCACATGTGAAAGTCACATAGTCTATGTTTATCAGTCCTTGTGTTACCACCAAGGCAAATTGCGACTAATGAATTCCAATTTTCTTAACAGTGAAGATTTTATCTGCACCCTGCGCAAAGGAGGATCTTGAGGAAGAGGATATCTGCTTCTCTCTCGTGCACCATCAACAAACCTTGAGGATCTTAACGAGGAGTCCTATGGACCTGAGGTAGAGCCTTGTGGTTAAGATTCAAGAATATGAGCTGCATTTTGCTTAGTTACTCTGAGCAGCATATACTACACATGGACACTGGCAGGCATAACAGTTAAAAGGGACACTAGCTTGTAATCCCCACATCGTATTTTCATAAACATCTTACACAGTAGTAAAGTTTTGTGTTCAATATAAGAAAGGCACAGCGATCCAGTTGTCTCTACATTGTGGTATTTAAGGCTACAAGGTAGGCTTGATGATTTAGACAACAAACGGAAACAATGGGCTTTAATGGTCTTCTTGTAATTAACGAGGCTTTGAGGCCAATCGTATGGAAACCTGTCATGTGGATCATTAAAGAGATCTTTGTGTAGGGTTCGCCCTCCCTGGCCTACTTGATGTGGAAAAATGAAGACTAATTTGTTTTCTTTTACAAGGGTTAGCCAGTACCCAGTGACTGTAACCCAGTTGTAGATTCGGGTCATCGGGGGGCTCAGCCGCAAAGTCAACCGTTGGCATTGCCGCTGAGCCCTCCAATAACCCAAACCGACAATCAGGTTAAGGATGGCCACCAGTTCTTATATTTTTCTAAGAAATTACCATTGACATTACCATTGAGCCCTCCAATGACCTAGATTCTACGATCAGATTAAGGATGGCTGTTGGTTCTTATCTTTCCTTAAGCAATCTCTCCTAGGTTTGAACTAATGCCACAATGCACAGACGTGATTGTTGATGTGGCTGGTTTTCATTCTATACCAGATTGCTTTTGTTCTAACAACCATCAGTACATTGTACCTAAGTACCTCCAGTTTTCGAGATGATGTCAACACCACACCCCACAGTCAGCTCTAACCGTAGGACTGTAGGTGCAAAGTGGACTAGCTTCATAGCAGAAGTGATCAACCATTGTGCACACATATGGGAGTATTATCTCCACCCATGCATCTTTCTGTCAACATCAGTGTTGTAAAAAGCGTGATTAAATCGCGCTTTTTTGAAAAAATTGCGCTTTTTCCCCTCGCCGATTTAATCACGCTTTTTACACGAAAAAATCGGCTATTTTTTGCTGATTTTTTTCCGAAAAAAGCGCGATTTTTTCCGGAAAAAGCGCGGGGTATCGCGGCAGCGCGATTTATAATGAGTTTTTGGGTTTTTTGTTTGTCATTTGGACAGTGGGCGCGCGCGGAAGGAGGAGGAGGTGTTGGAGAGCAGCTGAAGAGGGTTTGTGACCAAATCTAAGTGCTTAGAGGACAAATTCAAGAGGAGACCACCGATTTCTCTATAGAAACGGTATGTTGATTAAATTTTTTTGTTTTCTTTGTTTAAAAACATTGTTTTTCTATGTTTTTCATTGTTTTTCGCTGGGAAACTTCATATGGGCACCATTTTCCTTTTGTTTTCATTGTTTTTAAAGAATTTTTTGTATTTTTTCATTGATTTGGGATGGGTAACTTGGTATGACTATGGGAACCAATTTTTTTTTTTTTTTTTTCATTTTTTTAAACATTGTTTATGTTTTTTCATTGTTTTTGGCATTTGCCATTTGGTTGGGTAACTTGGGTTTGGAAATTTGGATTCTGGAAATTTGTAACTTGTAATTTTTGTAAATGCTAAATTGTAATTCTAAATTCCTATTTCCTAATCCTTATTTTCCCATAGGTTTGCAAATTCAAAGTTCAAAAACAAACATGCCAAGGAAATTGGATCCTTTTTGGGAATATGGTGAACCTAAAGCTCCGAATGATAGACAAAACTTGAATTGCAAGTTGTGTGGAAAGGAGATACGCGGGGGGTGTACAGGTTGAAGTTTCACCTTGCACAAATCCCTAGACATGATGTGGGGCCCTGTACAAATACAAATCCTGAACTTATCCAAAGAACCATGAGAGCATTGGGAGAATTAGAGCACACTAGAGAGGCCAAAGAACAACTCAAAAGGCAACTAAAAAGGTCAGCTGAAGGAAGTGGGCCAAGTGGCACTGGTTCTACTGCAGCATCAGTCAATCCGGTAGCTGTATCATCATTTTTTGTTCCTCGAACCACACCTGGTTCACAACCATCTATTGGTTCAATGCTAAAAAGAACTGATAAAGAACAAGCTGACAGGTTGATGGCAAAATTTCTCCTCTGGAGTGATATTCCTTTCAGCATTGTAAGGAATAATCCATTTTTCCAACCTACTGTTGATGCTATTGCCAGTGTTGGCCCGGGGTACAAAATCCCTTCTTATCATGATTTCAGAGGCCGGATTCTTCAAAATGAAAAGCGTGACTGCACCCAAAGATTGGAGGATTTTAGGGCATCATGGGCACAAACAGGATGCACTGTTATGTCAGATGGTTGGAATGACCAAAAGGGGAGAACCCTTATAAACTTTTTGGTTAGTTGTCCCAAGGGGACTATGTTTATCAAATCTGTTGATGCATCTCATCAAATCAAAGATGCAAGAACTTTATGTGATTTGCTGGATGTGTTTATTTTGGAGGTGGGTGAATAACATGTTGTCCAAGTCGTAACGGACAATGCTGCAAATTATGTTGCTGCTGGTAGAATGCTGATGGACATGCATCCTACTTTATTTTGGACACCTTGTGCTGCCCATTGTATTGATTTGATGTTAGAGGACATAGGGAAAATTCCCTTTGTCAAAGATATTGTTGACTCATAAAAAAGCATCACAAAATTTATATATAATCATACATCTGTGCTTAGCTTGATGAGAAGATTCACCAACAACAAAGAGTTGGTGCGCCCCGCCATTACACGGTTTGCCACGAGTTTCATATCTCTTCAATCCCTCTTGAATTCTATGTGGGATGTGAATATAATGTTTCTTTCAGAGGAGTGGCGTGCTTTGTCAATGAGCCGCAAACCAGAAGGAGAGGCTGTATGCAGACTAGTTTCATACCAGGAAGACTTCTGGGCGGGAGTGCAGGAGGTGTGCGCCGTTACTGAACCTTTGGTAAAGGTTCTTCAGTTGGTTGATGGTGAGAAGCCCGCAATGGGCTATTTGTATGAAGCCATGGACAGGGCCAAAGAAGCCATTCAGGCCTACTATGATGATAAGAGAGATGATGGGTTTCAGAAACAACTCCTTCTATGGGGAGTGATTGATGAGCGATGGAACAACACACTCCATCGTCCCATTCATGCTGCTGGGATTTTCCTGAACCCTGCATTTTCTTATGCATGTGGGTTTGATTTTGATGCTGAGATCATGGATGGATTCTTATCCTGTGTTCAGAAGATGGTGCGATCTCTAGAACAACGTATAGAGATCTCTAAACAAATTGAGACATATAAGATGGTAGGTGGCACATTTGGCTTTGAAAGGGCTATCACTGATAGGACGATTAAAATGCCAGGTATTTTTTAGTTTGTAACTTTGTTTCAAATTTCATTGTCTCTTCAAATTTCATTTTTTTCTTATGTTTATTTAAAATTTTATTTGTAATTTTGTTGTAGATGCATGGTGGAAAATGTATGGTGGCAGGGTACCCCTTTTGCAAAAGCTTGCCATACGCATCCTCAGCCAAACATGCAGCTCCTCAGGATGTGAGCGCAACTAGAGTGTATTTGAAAAAATATACAACAAGAAGCGCAACAGGTTAACACTTAAACATTTAAAATATTCCAAATTTCCAAATAAATTTTTGAATTCATTAAACAATATTTTTTTTTATAATATTAATTATTAATTATTATTTCATGATCTTTGTACAGGTTGGAGTCCCAGCGACTTAATGACATGGTCTACGTCTACTACAATCTTCAATTGTGGGTGAGGCAACTTGAGAGGACATCTGATGTGGATGCCATCTCATTGGATGGTATTGACACCACTGCTGCATGGAGGGTTGAGGCCGAGAGGCCTCTCATGGATTCTACTGATGATTGGTTAGTGCAGGATGTAGTGGAGGGGGAGGAGGAGGAGGAGGAGGAGGAGGAGGAAGAGGTGACATCGACTACCCGGGCTACCACTGCCACCAGTAGAGGACGTGGTCTACCTCCTGTAGCTCCTACTTCTAGTTCTTCAGCTTCTAGAGCACATCAGACTCCACTGCCATTTCCACCAGCACAGGCACTAACATCTACATCTAGAGGGAAAGGGAAAGCTGTGACGTTTTCTCGCAAGAGGGGCAGAGGAAATAAATAGGATTAGACTTTCATTTTATTGTATATGACATTATGACATGATGAGATACATTATCATATTTTTTGTTGATATTTTGAGGCTGAGTTGGGACTTAGGAGTCAGGACTTACTATTCAGGACATGATTCAATGTTATGTGTGATTTTAGCACTAGAAATGATATTAAACATCTTATATATTAGTTTTTTTATCATATTTATGTGCCAAAGTATTTATTTTATGTTGTAGATGGTTTAGATATTAAAAAAATTGAAAAAAAATGAAAAAAAAAAGAATATTTTTGTACCAAACGATTTTTTCCCGTTTTTTTCCACTTTTTTCCCGATTTTTCCGATTTTTTCCGATTCGTTCCCCGCGCCGATTTAATCCCGCTCGCGCTTTTCACAACATTGATCAACATCCTTCCTACTATGGCATGACCTAACTAGGTGCTTCCAGTAGTTCCTTACAGGTTTTTGGGAAGGATTAAGTCATTTCAAAGTTATAATTACTTGATTGGGCATAATGGTTAGTGATGTGTTTCCTTCTAGAAGGTCATAGGTTCAAAATCAGAGTGGGTAGAGTTTGTACATGTTGATTGATTAATATTGCCCCACTATGATGAGACTCAAGGGTTTTAAGCATCCCCTAGTGTGGGACCCTCAGATCATCATTGATGAGAGTGGGTAGAGTTTGTACATGTTGATTGATGAATATTGACCCACTATGATGAGGCCGGAGGGGTAAGCATCTCCTGGTGTGGAACCCTCGAATGATCATTGATGAAAGTGTCTCCATATGTTTAGGCAAGTTTCTGCTAATATTGACTTGCTGGTTGTTGCTACTAGCTTCACTAAATTTTTCTTGTTAATAAAAAAAAAAAAAATCGAAGTTCTAATAACACTCCTACTTTTGTTTACCCTAAAAACTGTTTCCCTTTGTTTTCTTTTGGTTTATCAGTTGTTTGGATTTGGTTTAATCATCGAGGACTAAACTTACGTTCCTAGCTATTGAGGCAACACTCTCACCCATTAATAAGTTCCTATTCATTGACGCAACGCTCTTACACGTTTGTAAGGTCCTATTCATTGAGACAACACTCTCTCCCATTTCTAAAACATGTCTTATGAGCGATCTGATTTATAATCATTGAACCCAAGCTAAAGTTCCATAAATTCGGTTCTTCCACCTGTAAATAAAACAAAAAATGGGAATTATAATTCACAAAAACATCTCATTTTTCCTTTCCTACACCAACCCTCCTATTGCAGGTGTAAGATTTGAACTCCAACCCTCTTGTTGCAGGGGTAATTCCTTCCCATCACACTCCCGAGGTCTTGCGTGTATTACTTGAAAATCAAGAAATAATGAAAAGCCTTTAACTATTGAAATCATCCTTAAATTATATTCTTCCCTTCATATACTTGACTGGATTCAAACAAGTGTCCTTCCATATAGCTGCATAGTTTAAGCCATGTGTTTGTTTGTTGTGTAATATGTTGTTTTCAACTGTACGCATCCTATTTAATTGTAAAGGATTTTAATTAAATAATTTTAATTAATGCTATCTTATACTTCTTCATGCAAGAGCCATACAAGTCTTTACTGTATGGTCTATTACTTGTAACTCAGATAATATGGTGAATACATATAAAAAAAATTACTATTTTATAAGTACTTGTTGCATTTTTCATCTAATAAATGTTATTTTAATATGTTAAAATTTAACTTTTTGCAATTTTTTTTCATTGAGATGTTGATTTTACAACTCAACATGAGGGAGATGTATAATTCCTTCCGTGCTCAACCTGAAGCTAACATATGTCCTTTCAAAAACATTTTTTTTAACTATAATAAAAAATAAATGTATGTATTTGGTTAGTTTTATTTTAAAACATTGCAAAACATCAATAATCTCTCTCAATGGACTGCTCCTTGGGTTTGCTTTGTTAGCTAGGTTCACTTTGCTTGTTAGGTTTGTGGTTGTCAAGCCCTCAAGGCAAGTATGCACATAACTTAGATGGGGCGAGTGCAGTGACATTGCCATGGCAAGAAATGAATATTTATAGGAAATTTGGGGTTTTCATGTGTGCGCAGGCTTGATGACTTGAGCACACGATGGGTGCGCCGAGATGAGTTGGGACGTATGAGTGCAGTGATGGACGCGCATGCCTAACCAAGATGACATAGAATGTTGAGATGACTTGAGATGAGGTTGGCATGTTGGCACGAAGATGGGTACACACCTAACCAAGAGTTAAAACAATTGGTGTATAGGCACAAAGATGGGTGCACATGCCCAAATGATGTGCAAGACAAGTGGCATGAGGGCACGACAAGACGCGCGCACGCCCAATTGACAGTCGAGCAATGTATGAGATGGGCGCGAAGGAGGAAGTTGTGCGACATGTCAAACAATGGGGATTGGTCGACTTAGAGATGCCCCTCGACATGGATAAGTACAAAATGATGAGGAGCCAAATGAAGGAGACGAATGTGATAGGACATAAGATCTAGGATGGAGCAAAATCGTAGATCACAAGTTTACATATCAAGACGAAGGGGAGATGCATTGCAGTAAGGAAAAGGCAATTGGGACAAGTTGGGGTTTCTCTCTTTGGTGTTGCTTTGTCACTCTTCCAACTAGGTGGTTGGAACAGGTGGACTGAAGGGCTGTTGGAATGACCCGAATTATATCTTGTATGCATGGCTCGTGCTATGGGAGAATTCAAGTGGTAGTAATTTGTGAGGTGATCTTTGTGTTGTATTGCTGAGGTGGTTGGGCATCAATGAGAAACAAGTTGGTGTCGTATGATTAGAGATCGAGGGGCACCTAAAATGTAACCACCCTCCTCCCACATTTACCCAAGTAATTGACCAACTAGGGTGAATATGTGACGAGAGAGGCCACTATGAATGGATTCAACCTCCCTGGTGACCTTAAGGAAATGGAATCAACGAAATACATCAACCATACCTTCCACTTCAGTAAGAATACCCCCAGGAGACATCTCAGCCACTCAAACATCTTGCCCTTGGGTCCCACTGATCTTTTAGACCTCTTGAACTTTGGACGCTGGCATGCATAGGGACCTCTGGACGCTCTCACAGGCCTGCAAGCAAGCGTCCAGGGACTTTCCCTAGCAGACTTGTGGCAACGTCTGTGGAATTCAAGGCATTTTTCTAGCCTATAATTCTGGCTACTTCCCAAAACTTGTTATAAATCCATCAAAGACATGATGACAAGACTACTAAACCAAAAATCAACCTCAAGATTAGGCCTGACCATCCCCAACCGGGATTGACATTTTGTCAAACACTTGTCATCAATGCAACCTACAGGTTCAGGATACAAGACAGAGTATGAATGACTGAAAACTCTTATGAAACATGACAAGAAGAATCGCCACCTTCTCTATTGAACTGTTATAACATCAATTAGGTCTTGCATCCATCAATTAACAATTACAAGTAAATACATGAGATAACCATGACATGAACCAATCAATTAACCATGCTTATAACCAGTTTTTACACAATAATTTGTCACGCTCCTGTCACTCCCCATTCCTGATCCCAGAGAACCCTAGTAGTGACTACTGTGTTATACTTTCACCATGAAGCCTATGCTTTTGCATCCCTTGAAGTTTGAAGAAAGTAGCCCCCACTCCCTTCAAAACATTTCCATAGAATCCTTCTTAAAACCTAGTTTTTAAGATCAACACTCTTTCCCAATGTCTCACTCGCGCCGATTTGCAGAGTTTAACACTGTGACCCGCGCCAATCGGCGCTACTGTTAGCCAAATACCCGCGCCGGTCTACTTTTGGAAAGTTTTTATAAAAGGAAACAAAGTTTTACGTCTAGAAACTTTTAGTGGTGATGTGTTGGGTGTTCGTTTGGTTGGATAAGGGCCGAGAACTCCATATAAGGTTCTTTCCCCCTTAAAAGTGGACCTTCCCAAGGAGATAAGACCTTCTTCCCCCTTGAGTGGATCTCATTCTTATCCTCCTCTCCCTATATAAACCACTTCCTCTTACCCTTTTTGGTTACAATATACAAACCAACTGCAAAATTATGAAATCTTTAGCTTTTGATAGAAGAAGATTAGTCTTAGATGACAAAAGACTAGTCTTTGGTAGCTAAAGTATGAGGAAAGAGAGTTAGATCTTGGAAGCCATTTCATGTCAAGCTAGGGGAGGAAAAGAGTGTTGAAAAGGCGTGTAGCAGGACTTGGATACCGCAAAGGAGATCTCCAACGTCAAGGCTTCGGTTGTATTTCTCTTTGAAGTTTATTTTAATACAACTAATGGTTTATTTCCTATATCGGGTGTAATATTACATTTGATAGCTTAGAACTCCTTGACCTTTTAAGTAGATTGGATTTGATTTTATGCTATCACGTTTGTTGTTGTTTCTTGCATGTTTGTTTCAGGTACTTGAACGGAAGGAACGAAAGGAAGCTAGAGCAAGGAAGCAAGATCATCATTAAATGGATTAGCGTTATAAGAGGTAGGCCCTCTTATTCGATTCTAATTTAAGGAAATTTACATTAGATTGTCTTGTTTGCGGCTAGACCCACTCTCTTGGGCTAGAGGGATCGTCTTTGTCAGCAGAGAGGATTTACCTACACCACAAATTGGCCACCATACTGGGAAAATACATCTCCTTTTCATCACTCTGTTTTTTCTATTTGTGTGCCTGGTTTATTTATTTATGGTTTTCTGGATCTGTATTGACTTGTTTGAAGGCATACAGGCACTAGCCCACCCTTTGATGTGTTAAGTCTGGCCTTGTGTGAAGTTCTTTTTTATATTTTCTTTGAATCCCTCGATTAACGCTCTTTTTGGCTAAACAGTCACGCCGATCAGGGCTATCAGCGCTAGTTGTAGCTTGGCAAGTCATGCCGGTCATGCTGATCAATGCTAGTTTCAACCCAAAAAGCGTGCCAGTCTCCGAGTTAAGAAAAAAGTCAGAGTTTCTCCCATGCCAGTGCCAGTGTATCTTGACCCTCAGACTCTTTTTCCGTCCAGAAGTGACTAGGATCTTTTGTTTGCTGGGTTTGATTGATTGATTGGCTTGAAGTTTCATTGCTTGATTTTTTGAGTTTTTGGATGGTTTCTATGACCCTAGGGCATCTAGGTCAATTACCGTTCATTCGTTTGTTTACTCGTTGTGTCAAGTTTTTGATTTGCTGCTTCATTTAATCCATCTTTCAATCACAACATCTTCATTGCTTCATTTTCAATTGAATGAGTGAAAGGGTCTCGTTTGTTCTCTTATTTCGAGTGTCTCTTTTCTCTTTCCAAGCATAGATTACATTGTTTGGTTTGTCGATTGAAGCATTTGTGTGTTTGGTTTGTTTGATTCGGGGAAGAAGTTGCTTTTAGTTTCACTTATCATGCTTTGGATTTGATCGATGCTTGTTTGTTCGGAATTGTGAAAATTTCCATTAAAGTGCTTTATGTGAAAAATTCATATTGCATTTTATGAAAAGAAGAACATCATTCTAGTTTACTTAAGCGAAAATATTGCATTAGTAGCGTCATTGAGAAGCTAGAATTGCATTGTCATAAACATTGGAAACGAAATGAAACTTCTTTTGTTGTTAAGGGAAGATTGAGTGCATTTAGGACATGTATTAGTAAAAGATTTCATTCTTTGATTATTGCATTGATTTTTGCTCTCTATCCCTCAATTAGTGTTAACTTTCATCGAAGAAAATTTTCTTTTCTCATATAACTGCATATAGGTGTCTTCAGATGACAATGGTAGGGCCTTGGAATTGAAACCTAACTCAAGATCAACCGTTAAAATTTATTGAATTAATTTAAGGAAGCATTGAAACTTAACGCTCACATTTAGAGGTGTAGGCTAGAGACGTGTTCTAGTGTCTTTAACCCAGCAGCGGTCGTTCACTTCAGCATTAGACAATGCTAGTATGGACTTGTGCTCCCCGTACCGTCACGTACATAAAGGGAGACCCCACTAGGTTCGCAATCCTTTATACATTGGAAGCCGAGTTTGCCGCCTTGTAAACGTGATACACCGAACACATCATTCGGGGAGATTGCCTGCACGTACTTTTCGGTTCGCCCGGAGGTATTTTGTAGTTCACGATTACCTGGTAATCCTTTTGCCTAGATTATCCTGAGTAGTCATTTTGATCTTTTTTGACTCTTTAAATTTGAAAAGATTATCGAGCACTTGTCCTTTCAAGCTCGTTAACTCCAAAAGCAACCAGTCACCTTTCGCTCTTTTCTCGACTCTTAAAAAATGAAAAGGCAAAATTTTGTTTCAGTGTCTTAAAATTAACTACCCACGAAACATTCCTGGTTAAAGTTATCTTCCTTAGCATTTCTTTAAAGGTCGATTCCAATGGCAACATTCCCAGAGTTTACTAGTCAAGGATTTCCCTCGGATGGGAATTTTGGTCCTTTTCCTTCTTTTGGAAATGCTGGTGCTCCTTATATGGCAACGCTGTCCCTCCTTGGGTTAACCATTGGTTTACCTATCTGGTTATTTTCGACCTCAGTGGTCCCGAGTGTCCCAACTCTTGTCTAGCCGTCTCCTTCATTTGAACCAGATCACGTTGATTCTAAAGTTGACCTCTCACCTTCTCCCCCTATTTCTTCATCTTTCTCTTTTACTTAGCTTGGTGAAATTTTAAAATCCAGTAACCAGGAGGCTAAGGCGAAGAAGGCGAAGAAGAAGAAGTCAGATAAGCGAGAGGCCAACCATGCAACTGTTACTCCAAATGCACATCTTATAGACAAACCTTTTGATCCTCCACGGAAGGTCAGATTCCCTTGCAAGTTGTGTAAGGGTGACCATCTCCTTTGAGACTGTCCTGACATTCCTAGGGTCTTAGAGATATGGTCCCAAAATCTAGATTGACCATCCCCATCGATCTCTGGAGATCATGTCGCTGCTATGCCTTCATCTAATGATGGTAAGAAGAAGGGAAATATTAGATTCCCCTGTAGGTTATGTGAAGGAGAGCATCTTCTTCACCTTTGTCCTCTTATGGATAAAGCCTCCAAAATTTTGGAAAACCTTACAGCTCCTCAAACTCAACTCCCTATTGGTTATCAAAGACTTTCTTCTAACCCTCTCCTAGTTGGTAACGAGATTGATTTGGATTCATCTCTTGCCCATTCTTCTCTTCCTGAGCATGACTCTCCGGTGTTTGTTACCGACCAACCATTGGTCGGAAAGAGTGTCAACTTGGCTTTGCCTTCAGTTGTTCACTCTATTCCCGAAGAGAGTAGTAATCATCAATGTTGTGAAAAGCGCGAGCGGGATTAAATCGGAGCGAGGAACGAATCGGAAAAATCGGGAAAAAAGCGGGAAATAATCGTTTGGTACAAAAATATTCATTTTTTTTTTCAATTTTTTTAATATCTAAACCATCTACAACATAAAATAAATACATTGACACATAAATATGATAAAAAAACTAATATATAAGATTAATATCATTTCTAGTGCTAAAATCACACATAACATTGAATCATGTCCTGAATAGTAAGTCCCGACTCCTGAGTCCCAACTCAGCCTCAAAATATCAACAAAAAATATGATAATGTATCTCATCATGTCATAATGTCATATACAATAAAATGAAAGTCTAATCCTATTGATTTCCTCTACCCCTCTTGCGAGAAAATGTCACAGCTTTCCCTTTCCCTCTAGATGTAGATGCTGGTGCCTGTGCTGGTGGAAATGGCAGTGGAGTCTGATGTGCTCTAGAAGCTGAAGAACTAGAAGTAGGAGCTACAGGAGGTAGACCACGTCCTCTACTGGTGGCAGTGGTAGCCCGGGTAGGCGGTGTCACCTCCTCCTCCTCCTGCTCCTGCTTCTCCTCCCCCTCCACTACATCCTGCACTAACCAATCATCAGTAGAATCCATGAGAGGCCTCTCGGCCTCAACCCTCCATGCAACAGTGGTGTTAATCCCATCCAATGAGATGACATCCACATCAGGTGTCTTCTCAAGTTGCCTCACCCACAATCGAAGATTGTAGTAGACGTAGACCATGTCATTAAGTCGCTGGGACTCCAACCTGTACAAAGATCATGAAATAATAATTAATAATTAATATTATAAAAAAAATATTGTTTAATGAATTCAAAAATTTATTTGGAAATTTGCAATATTCTAAATGTTTAAGTGTTAACCTGTTGCGCTTCTTGTTGTATATTTTTTCAAATACACTCCAGTTGTGTTCACATCCTGTGGAGTTGCATGTTTGGCTGAGGATGCATATGGCAAGCTTTTGCAAAAGGGGTACTCTGCCACCATACATTTTCCACCATGCATCTACAACAAAATTACAAATAAAATTTTAAATAAACATAAGAAAAAAATGGAATGTGAAGAGACAATGAAATTTGAAACAAAGTTACAAACTAAAAAATATCGTCCTATCAGTGATAACCATCTCAAAGCCAAATGTGCCACCTGCCATCTTATATGTATTAGTTTGTTTAGAGATATCTATACGTTGTTCTGGAGATCGCACCATCTTCTGGACACAGGATAAGAATCCATCCATGATCTCAGCATCAAAATCAAACCCACATGCATAAGAAAATGCAGGGTTCAGGAAAAGCCCAGCAGCATGAATGAGACGATGGAGTGTGTTGTTCCATCGCTCATTAATCACTCCCCATAGAAGGAGTTGTTTCTGAAACCCATCATCTCCCTTATCATCATAGTAGGCCCGAATGGCTTCTTTGACCCTGTCCATGGCTTCATACAAATAGCCCATTGCGGGCTTCTCACCATCAACCAACCGAAGAACCTTTACCAAAGGTTCAGTAATGGCGCACACCTCCTGCACTCCCGCCCAAAAGTCTTCCTGGTATGAAACTAGTCTGCATACGACCTCTCCTTCTGGTTTGCGGCTCATTGACAAAGCACGCCACTCCTCTGAAAGAAACATTCTCTTCACATCCCACATAGAATTCAAGAGGGATTGAAGAGATATGAAACTCGTGGCAAACCGTGTAATGGCGGGGCGCACCAACTCTTTGTTGTTGGTGAATCTTCTCATCAAGCTAAGCACAGATATATGATTATATATAAATTTTGTGATGCTTTTTGATGAGTCAACAATATCTTTGACAAATGAAATTTTCCTATGTCCTCTAACATCAAATCAATACAATGGGCAGCATAAGGTGTCCAAAATAAAGTAGGATGCCTGTCCATAAGCATTCTACCAGCAACAACATAATTTGCAACATTGTCCGTTATGACTTGGACAACATGTTGTTCACCCACCTCCAAAATAAACACATCCAGCAAATCACATAAAGTTCTTGCATCTTTGATTTGATGAGATGCATCAACAGATTTGATAAACATAGTCCCCTTGGGACAACTAACCAAGAAGTTTATAAGGGTTCTCCCCTTTTGGTTAGTCCAACCATCTGACATAACAGTGCATCCTGTTTGTGCTCATGATGCCCTAAAATCCTCCAATCTTTGGGTGCAGTCACGCTTTTCATTTTGAAGAATCCGGCCTCTGAAATCATGATAAGAAGGGATTTTGTACCCCGGGCCAACACTGGCAATAACATCAACAGTAGGTTGGAAAAATGGATTATTCCTTACAATGCTGAAAGGAATATCACTCCAGAGGAGAAATTTTGCCATCAACCTGTCAGCTTGTTCTTTATCAGTTCTTTTTAGCATTGAACCGATAGATGGTTGTGAACCAGGTGTGGTTTGAGGAACAAAAAATGATGATGCAGCTACCGGATTGACTGATGCTGCAGTAGAACCTGTGCCACTTGGCCCACTTCCTTCAGCTGACCTTTTTAGTTGCCTTTTGAGTTCTTCTTTGGCCTCTTTAGTGTGCTCTAATTCTGCCAATGCTCTCATGGCTCTTTGGATAAGTTCAGGATTTGTATTTGTACAGGGCCCCACATCATGTACAGGGATTTGTGCAAGGTGAAACTTCAACCTGTACACCCCCCCGCGTATCTCCTTTCCACACAACTTGCAATTCAAGTTTTGTCTATCATTCGGAGCTTTAGGTTCACCATATTCCCAGAAAGGATCCAATTTCCTTGGCATGTTTGTTTTTGAACTTTGAATTTGCAAACCTATGGGAAAATACGGATTAGGAAATAGGAATTTAGGATTACAATTTAGCATTTACAAAATTACAAGTTACAAATTTCCAGAATCCAAAGTTCCAAGCCCAAATTACCCAACCAAATGGCAAATGCCAAAAACAATGAAAAAACATAAACAATGTTTAAAAAAAATGAAAAAAAAAAAATTGGTTCCCATAGTCATACCAAGTTACCCATCCCAAATCAATGAAAAAATACAAAAATTCTTTAAAAACAATGAAAACAAAAGGAAAATGGTGCCCATATGAAGTTTCCCAACGAAAAACAATGAAAAACATAGAAAACAATGTTTTTAAACAAAGAAAACAAAAAAAATTAATCAACATACCGTTTCTATAGAGAAATCGGTGGTCTCCTCTTGAATTTGTCCTCTAAGCACTTAGATTTGGTCACAAACCCTCTTCAACTGCTCTCCAACACCTCCTCCTCCTTCTGCGTGCGCCTACTGTCCAAATGACAAACAAAAAACCCAAAAACTCATTATAAATCCCGCTGCCCCGATACCCTGCGCTTTTTTCGGAAAAATTCGCGTTTTTTTAGAAAAAAGCGTGTTTTTTTCAAAAAAGCGCATTTTTTTCGGAAAAAATCGGCAAAAAAAATAGTCAATTTTTTCGTGTAAAAAGCGCGATTAAATCAGCGAGGGGAAAAAAGCGCGTTTTTTTCAAAAAAGCGTGATTTAATCGCGCTTTTCACAACACTGTTAATCATATTGCTCATGTTCTTCTCGTCTCCTCAGATTCTCATGAATCGAAGAGTGGCCCTCCCGTCCTAGTTGTCTAGGAGAGACATTCTCCTATTCCTGTACAACATGGGGGCAATCATATGATACCCCCACCAATTAGTTTTGTTGTTTCTTTTGATTGGAGTCAATTGACTGCATTCCGCTTCCCATCTTATGTGCCTTTCCAGATCACAATACAAGCCTATTATATGGTAGTACATGGCACCATATTAGATGAAGGCACGTCTGTTAGCATCATGTATTCTACTACTTGGCAAGCTTTGGGTTCTCCACAACTTGTGCTTGTCACCCAGAATCTGTTGGCTTTCAATGGAGGGACCAGTCAACCCTAGGGATCCTTTCGAAGTTCCCTATTACTTTGGGACGAAAGACCGTTTATATTGATGCGATGGTAGTCCAAGGGCCTTTAGATTTCAATATTCTCCTTGGACGCGACTATATTTATGTCATGGGAGCTCTTGTTTCTTCGCTTTTCTGTGTGGTTTGTTTTCCACAGGAAGGGAGAATAGTGACCATTGATCAATTGTCGCTCATTGGTCACCAAGTGCCTCCTATGCAACCATCAACCCCTACTGGTTCTTGTTTACAAGCAATACCCTCCTCGCCACAGGTCATTTATGTGGCTACCCATTTTGTCTCCACATCTACTGATGATCACACAGATGGTATAGTACATTATGTACTGGAGGCGTTGGAACCCGATCTGTTATTGGTACTAGTTGACATGTATTCCTCCCAGAGTGTGGTTCTCCCGTCTGTAAGGACCTCTTGGGAGCCATGTTCTCGTATGGTCCATGAACATGAGGGGAACATAGTACCTTGTCTTATATCAAGCTCGTTTAAAAAAATGAAACAAGGGATCAAAGCATAGTTCTTTGTCTTGTGTCAATCTCGTTAAAAAATGAATCAAGAGGTCCGAGCACTGTTTCTTCTTGTATCTACCTTGTTAAAAAATGAAATATATGTCCGAGGATAGTTCTTTTACTATGTCAACCTCGTTAAAAAATGAAACAACTCTCTTTTCCAAATCGAGTCTTTGATTAAGATCTCGTAAAATCCCAGTCGAGTCTTTCCTTGATCTCGAAAGTGAAACTTCATTCCATGCACTTTTTAGTAACTCGTGAATGAAATGAAGTTTGGGTTGCATGTGCCTCGGCTCTCATCATGCTGGGGGCATGCCATTTTTTCATCCAAGCATAATTTTTCATTTCAAGCCTGTGTAAACATGAAACCGAATCCAAGCATAGTTTTTTGTTTCAAGCTTGTGTAAACATGAAACCGAATTCAAGCAGAGTTCCTCGTGGTTCAAGCTTGTGTAAAAATGAACCCATGCCCAATTCGCATCTCGTGATTGCCATTTTTATCAACCGATTTCTGTTAGATGAGCCTTGGTTGTTTCATTCCATCGTCACCATCTCTTTGACCGATCATATGTTTTCACTTGGTTGTTTTTCTTTTCCCGAGGAACTGCAACAATGAGTGGTTTTACTAGCTAGCCGCTTGACCTCTTAGTTTTTGAGTAGTTCCACCATAACCAGAACTAGTTGCTACCCTTTATACCACTCGTTCCTCGAGGATGAGTCGCCTTTAAGCTCTTTTCTGACTCGTAAAAAATGAAAGGATATGAAAAGATTGCCAAGTATTTTTCCCTTTTTAAACTCGTTAAAGCAAATATAAGTGGGGAGTCATCTTTGAGCTCTTTTCTGACTCTCAAAATATGAAAAGATTGCCGAGCTCTTGTCATTTTGAACTCGTTAAAGGCCGCGAAACGTCGTTTACCCAGTATACGTTTACCCTTTTTCGGGCTGGGATAAAACTATTTACGAAAAATGTATACCTTAGTCAAACATGACTAGGAGGTTCTCTTGAATATTGTTTTCTACCTTTTCGGGTTCGAGAGACAACTTTACGAAAATGGACCCTTGGAGTTTTCTTTTCCGTGTCTTTTCAAACTCTCCAAACATTAAAAAGATTATGAATTTCACCTTTGTCGGACTTGTTAAAAGATTAAACAACATAGGATTTGTCATTATGACGAGACCGAGCTTATCCTTCCTAGGGCTCGTTAAAATTTACTAGGTAGGATCCATCTGAAGGATGGGCTTATATTATAAGCATGCTATCCCTGTCAAACTCGTGTAAAAATAACTGGGGTACTCGCTAGAAATGGTGGGGGAAAATTGGAAGTATTTCATCAGTCGTATTCTTCACTTGAGGCAGCACGTTGCTCTTGAACATTGACACTCATCTGCTTTTCGTGTCGGGTTTTGGGACATCCTCACTTTGTTACTTGCCTCCCTGGGTTTTCGAGTTATCCATTTTAAACCTCTCATATGATCTCTGCCATGTCACCATGACCTCTGATCCTATGATGTCAAATGCTGCCAAAATTCGGAGTCGTGTCATCCACATGTTCGTTGAAGTCTTCCTACATGTACATTGTCTGATCATATGTCACCATCTTGGATTACTTTCATTCATTGTGTTTCCGGTTTCATGTCGATGATGACGCATTCATTATGACCTTCCTTCGACAGATCACTTCCAGTTGACTTCAGCTCATTACCCAAGAAGTTGATCTAGAAACTCCCTTCCAGTACCTTAGAGCTTGCATGCCTCAATGGAAAGTTCTTCACACTCGACGACATGTTCTCATCATTGGCTTTCGATCGAATGATTTCACGAGTGTTCGACTTCAGTTCCTTATTCACACTTCGTGAATTGTACTGATAGTACCTTGAGAGCCATTGACATTATGGGTGGTTTCTCTTGCGCTTGTTAACGGTTCACATCATTGGCCAGTAATCAAGTGATTTTCTAGCATGTTCAACTTTAGCACGTCTATTCACATGTTAGAATTTGTACTTTGATCGGGTCGTGTTGGAGCGCAAGACCTTCGGCTTAAATCACAAAAGTCTAGGTTGTGAGGAGTGATGAGTCATTCATGATTATATACATGATTCTTTAGACGGATGGCTGCGACCATGTCGTGGGTGTCATTTTGATTCTGCGCGGTTGAATCGCTGTGACCATATCGTGGGTCTTTTCATTTTGATCCTCTCTATGCGGATGTTTGTGCCCATGCCGTGGATCTGTTTCATATGATCCCTTCAGTCTGATGCCTGCGTCCATGTCGATGATTCATGCACATGATCCTTTTCTTGATGGATAACTGTGCCTACACTATGGATTCATGTATTATTATATGCCTCTCATGTTTATTAGGCATGACTCTCAGATTTCAGATATGTACATGTATGTTTGAGTTGCAGGTCTTCTGATGCTGGTATTCCAAGTCCTCGCTCCGTCTTAAAAAGTTTCAACCATCGCTCTGAGCTCTGACTTCATGCTTTAGGGGGCATCTGTTACACAATAATTTGTCATTCTCTCGTCACTCCCCGTTCCTGATCCCGGAGAACCCTAGTAGTGACCACTGTGTTATACTTTCGCCATGAAGCCTATGCTTTTGCATCCCGTGAAGTTTGAAGAAAGTATTCCCCACTCCCTTCAAAACATTTCTTAAGAATCCTTGTTAAAACCTAGTTTTTAAGATCAACGCTCTTTCCCAGTGTAATACCCGCGCTGATTTGCAGAGTTTAACACTGTGACCTGGGCCGATCGGCACCACTGTTAGCTCAAAACCCGCGTTGGTTTACTTTTGGAAAGTTTTTATAAAAGGAAACAAAGTTTCACGTCTAGAAAATTCTAGTGGCGATGTGCCGGATGTTTGTTTGGTTGGATAAGGGCCGAGAACTCCATATAAGGTTCTTTCCTCCTTAAAAGTGGACATTCCCAAGAAGATAAGACCTTCCCCCTTGAGTGGATCTCATTCTTATCCTCCTCTCCCTATATAAACCACTTCCTCTTACCCTTTTTGGATACAATATACAGAGTAGCGGCAAAATTATGAAATCTTTAGCTTTTGATAGAAGAAGATTAGTCTTATATGACAAAAGACTAGTCTTTGGTAGCTAAAGTACGAGGAAAGAGAGTTAGAGCTTGGAAGCCATTTCATGTCAAACTAGGGGAGGAAAAGAGTGCTGAAAAGGCGTGTAGCAGGACTTGGATACCGCAAAGGAGATTTCCAACGTCAAGGCTTCAGCTGTATTTCTCTTTGAAGTTTATTTCCTATATCGGGTATAATATTACTTTTGATAGCTTAGAACTCCTTGACCTTTTAATTAGATTGGATTCGATTTTATGCTATCATGTTTGTTGTTGTTTCTTGCATGTTTGTTTCAGGGACTTGAATGGAAGGAACGAAAAGAAGCTAGAGTGAGGAAGCAAGATCATCATCAAGTGGATTAGTGTTATAAGAGATAGGCCCTCTTATTTGATTCTAATTTAAGGAAATTTACATTAGATTGTCTTGTTTGCAGCTAGACCCACTCTCTTGGGCTAGAGGGATCGTCTTTGTCCGCAAAAAGGATTTACCTACACCACACCAGCATAAAACCATGTAAATAACAGAGATATATCAACTATTAAATCCACATATAAACAAGTGCAAAAGCAAGAGAACTGAGCTTTCATTAATCATAGGCAAATCCGACCATGTTCAAGACTTTCACGTACCACTCGACCGTAGACATGGTTGAACCAAATCTTTCTTTCAACCAAGCACCCCCATGCCATATTCCAAGCATGTATGCGGGATATCATGGATAAACCACTCTAAAAAAAGCCAAGGGAATCTAGAAGTTAAACCATCTCCACCCTCAACAATGTAAACTTTGAAACGGGAACTGATACTGTTACCCGTTTCGTAGAGATAGCAAAAAAGTGACCTGATTTTGGAAAGGGGTTATGCAAAACACACATGTTTTTTTTAGAGCAGAGTTTTTGGCACTTTAATTTTTTTTATGTACATTGCGTTTTAGAATGGTAGTGATTATCATGCTGATTTAAAAAAGTGGTAATTCTGCGTCAGACACTTTTTTTAAAAGACCTATTTTTTGACTTTAAATTTTCTAATGTATGAAATGTAAATAATTATTTTGTAAATTTAATAATTTTTGAAGTGGTCGTTTTCATCATATTTTCTTGTTTTTATTTTAATTTTAATTTTTTTTGTAGTGAGGTTTTTATTGTTTTGCATTTTTAAATTAGAAAGTCGATATTTTGAATTTTCGATCTTCTACATATTTATACATCCTTAATTAATTTTTCAATCCACATGAAATAATTGTTTCTAAAAAACAGTATTTTTTAACAATGGACATAAAAATAACCATTTTTAACATAAATATAACAAAAAAACTACACATTTTGATAATTTTTTGCTAGAATTGACATGTCAAAATCACAATTTTTATACGAAAATTTTAACTAAAAATGGTTAAATAATAGTTTTTGTTTGTTTGCTTGTTTTTGTTTTTTGTTTTGTTTGTTTGTTTTTGTTTTGTTTTGTTTTGTTTTTTTTTTTTTTTTTTTCATGAATTTCATGTCAAAAAAATAATAAGAATCATTTTTTTTTTCAAAAAATAATGATTAACTTAAAAATTAATGCGAAAATCACATATTACAAATATTGAACGCATAACAGTATCAGTTCCCGTAATCGGAATCGAATAACCACCGCCTGACTGCACATGGGGGTGGTTATTCGATTCTCGGAATCAGATAGCCAGCGGTGGCCCCCTGGCCACCTCCACGGGCGGCCGAGCGGTGGCCATCTGATTCTGAGAATCAGATAGCCACCGCCCGGCTACCCCCACGGGTGGCTGGGCGGTGGCTATCCGATTATGAAAATTAGATAGCCACCGCCCAGCCACCCGTGGTGGTGGTCGGGTGGTAGCTATCTGATTCTCAGATAGCCACTGCCTGGCCACCCCTATGGATGACTAAGCGGTGGCTATCCGATCTCGGAATCGGATAGCCACCCCCATGTGTAGCTGGGCGATGGATATTCGATTCCGAAAATTGGATAGCCATTTCCACGGGCATTCGGGCGATGGCTATTCGATTTCGAGAATTGGATAGCTAACCCCACGAGCGGTCGAACGATGGCTATTCGATTCCGAGAATCAGATAACTATCCCCATCGGTGGTTAGGCAGTGGCTATTCGATTAATCACCCCCTGACTGCCCTTGAGGTGGATATCCGATTTTGAGAATCAGATAACCACCACCCGGCCACCCCCACAAGCGGTTGAGTGGTGGCTATCCGATTCCGAAAATTGGATAGCGACCGCCCAACCGCCCGTGAGAGTGGCCGAGAATTGGCTATTCGATTCTCGAAATTGAATAACCACCACCCGACCGCTCATGGGGGCGATGGCCAATAAAATTTTTTTTTTTTTTTTTTTTTTTTGAAATAAAAAAAAATTTGTTATATATATATATTTAAATTTTAAATGTTTTTTTTTAATATATATTTGTAAAATATATATATTTTAAATATTTTAAATGTTATTTTAAAAAATATCAAAAATATATGTTGTTGTTGTTGTTTTTTTTTTTTTTTTAATTTTAATTTTAGTTTTTTTTTTTTTAATGTTTTTTTTGAAAATAATGTTTAATTTGAAAATATGTATTTTTTTAAAATTTTAATTGTTTTTTGGGTTTTTTTTTATTTTATTTTATTTTAATGTTTTTTTTTTTAAATAATGTTTAATTTGAAAATATGTATTTTTTTTTTAAATTTTAATTGTTTTTCGGGTTTTTATTTTATTTTTAATTTCAGCATATTTTTGTTTTTTAGGGTTTTTTGAAAATGTTTTAATCTCAATTTATTTATTTATTTATTTTTTAATCTAGTTTGTTTTTAATTTAATTTAATATTTTTAGTTTTTCTTAATGTTTTTTTTTAAATAATTTTTTTTCCCAATTTTTTTATGGTTTACCACATTAAAAAAAATGTTATTTTTTTGAAAATATGTTTTTCTTATTATTTATTTATTTTTTTTAATTTTTTAATTCTTATATTTTATAGGTTAATTTTGTTTTTTTTGCTTTTTATTTTATTTTATTTTATTTTTTTTTTGTTTTTTTAATATATATTTTTATTTACGTTATGGTATTTTTTTTAAACATTTTTTTTGTGTTTTTTTCATTGTTTTTATTTTTAATTTTATGTTTTCATTTTTTTCGAAACTTTAATGTTTTTCGGAGTCTTAACAAAATTTTTTACACCGTTATTTCAAAATGTTGAAAATTTACCAAAAATAAAAAGGTGTTATTCGAGCATCAACACTCTTCGTTTTGAGGGTGTTTTTTGCACAATTTTTGCACATAAAAATTCGGTTTTACTGGCATTTTTTTAAAATGTTGAAAATTAACCCTAAAAGAAAAAAATCCATCGTTCCATTATTAACACTTTTCATTTTTAGGCTAGTTTTCGCATAATTTTTGCACAAAAAAATCGTTTTCAATGCCATTTTTAAAACATGTTCAAAATTGACCAAAAAAAAAAAACCATCATTCTAGTATACACACTTTTCGTTTTTAGCATTGTTTTTCATGTTTTTTTTGGAGCTTTTGGGCAGAGTTCTTGTTTTGAGTTTATAGTTCTCGTTTCAAAGTTTACATTGTTCCTCACCAAACCGTGATCACACCAAAATCGGTGCTCTGAATATAATCGAACCGAACTTGGAATGCCATTCGGAATCCATCACTATCCTTGAGGAAGTTTCCGTCTCCTTGTCTCTCAGGTTTTACTGCAATCCAATCATGGATCACTAGGCCCTAAACCAAGACCACTCTCTCATGCTTTACCGCAATCCAAACCTGGATCACTAGGCCCTAAACCGAGACTTCTCCCTCAGGCTTTACCGTGTATCTCACCAGAACCAGTCAAGGGATTCCTAGGCCTTTGGGAATGAACCTTGAGACCACCTCCGCCCCAGATTCCGAAATCTATTCAGCAAACCAAAGCTCAAAATCGAGATAAACATCCCAACATACCATGGCATCCAGAAAAAGGCAAGGCTAGCCTGGAAACCATTGTCATAACCCGACAAAACAATGCCACCGACAGTAAGAGAACCATATATCAACATGCAAAGCCATGCATGTCAAAACTAGTGAGGAAATTGTTGAAGAAAAGTGTAACTAAGTTCGGTATTTCTCAGTATAATTTTGATCTCTGTACTTGTCAAGAAAAATAAATATTATTTTTGTAAATTATAAGAATGAGTTTTTTGCTCATTTCATAGGTCTAGGAAAGTCAAAGAGTCAAAGTCATTTATAAGGAGCTCTTCTTGAGCATATGTGTAAATATATGCTAATCTAAAAGGCCCTCCAAGACAAGCACAATCCTCCAAGACCAGCACAAAGAAGTCTGCAAGATAAATAATGTACAAACACAATCACGATCTCTTTCTCAGTAAAGGAGTAGCAAGGATGTAAGTGAAGAGGCAACAATGGTGCAATTGTAATAACTTCTGTGTTGCAACAATGATTACCTCGGTGAAACAACAATGATGATGAAGAACTAAATAGTAACAAAGAAGAGGATTGGTGTCTTCATCTTGGAGTGACATCATAGGTCAAGGGTAATGGTCTTGGTATGAAGACATCATAGGTCAAGGGTAATGGTTTTGGCCCTGGCAGAAAGCGAAACATCTCATGTTCTTGTCTCTTTGTTTTCGTAACTATTTGATGAATATAAGAAGACACTCTAATAAGAACAAGTGAAGATTGTGCTAAGAAGAAAAAATAAAAATACCTCACAAGTAGTTATCATGCTAGAAGAATCACATTAACTTCACTTGACCTACATTCTTCAACATAAATCATACATGCAATGTGTTACCTGCAAGTATTCCTGCTGAAGTTGCCTGATCCCGCTCTTCCTTCCTTGATCCTTGCTTTTCTTCCTTTCTCTTTGCTTGTTTTTCCTTCCTTGATCCAAAGCTATAGTGCTCCAAGAAAACTCTAAGTGACCAAGAGTGAGAAGAGAGTTCCAAAACTTGAACTAACAAAAGGTTACCAACTGATCCTCAGAAGCCTTTTTATTAATGAGATCTCTATTTCCTTCATTTTCCATTATTTTCCTCTTCACATGCAATCTGTGATGTTTCACCTTACTTTTCTCCTTATTTCCTTTATTTTCATAAATAAATGTGCCAAAAATGTCTTTTTTCTTTTTAGTGCCTTTGCCTTAGCCTTTGCCAATTTCCTTAGCCATAAACACATCTAATGATGCCCACTAGGATATCTTTGCCCAACAATCAGCTTGGAATAAGTGTCCCTTAACCGTGGTCTTATTTTCACTTTACTAAATTTATTACATGAACTTTTCACTAGGGCCTTTATTAAATTTTATGATTAGAGATCAAGGGGCACCTAAAACCATGTGAAGTCTTTAAGGCCATGACATGTGGTATCAGAGCATATCACAACTAAAGGTGATATTGGGACAAAACAGTGGTGAATTTTTCTTCACCACTATCCTGGATATATGGTTTTGGAGCGAGATAACTAGCAAAGTAGAGTGCTGCTAAGGTGGTTGAGATGGCAAACTCTAGATCGATGGGTAGTCAAAATGGTTCCAGATTGGTAGAGGGTTGTCGCTATGGAAGAATGTATGGTCCAAATGATGGATGTTATGCAAACACATGGGAATGAGTTTGAAGAGATAATAAGGGACATGTGGACTACGAGGGAAGTTTTCCTTCATGGCATCAGTGAGCTTGAGGGAATTACACACATAATAGTGCCAGCTCGGGATGATGCATGGGGAGATTTTTTGAAGCACCTAGAGGATGAGGTAGCTTCTTTGGTAGTATTAACTTGAGAGTAGGTCAACATGATTGTAGTATTGAAGAATGTTGTAGGACAAAGATCATTTGGTACTTCAGTGAGAGTGATGATCAAGAAACCAAAATCATATGATGGGACTAGGATTGCCAACATGCTCAATTGGTTAATCTGAGAAATGTGAAATCGTTGAAACTCGAAGGACCCAGGTTCAAATTCCACTTATTGTGACCCGGACTATGGGGAGGATGACACATCGTAGCCCCTCCATAGGTTTACCGGTAGTTACGTGTCAGGCGGGCTGTTTGGTTCCTTTGGGTTACAAAAAAAAAGAAAAAGAAAAGATACATCTATACAATTAAGTTGAAATTAATGGATACACTTACACACTTAATCTCAATATAAACCTATTGTTTATATAAATTGAATGCCCACCTTTTTATATAAAGAGATAAGTTAACTGAAAGTAAAAAATTTCTAAATTGGGTCTATAACAACTTTCTACCTTTTAGCTTGAGGGAGATGTGTAATTCCTTCACCATTCGATATGGAATTAACACATTGCATTTAAAATAATATTGATATTACAACCAAGTATAATGGAAACTTGTAATTCATTTTGTGTTCAACATATTGTTACATGTAGTATATATATTAATAACAAAAAATTATTTTAACATTAACCCTAAATAAAATATTTCAAAGACCATATTAAGAAACATACTTTTATATAACTTTATATAGAGGGATAAAATAATTGAATGTAAGAATTTCATATATTTTCTCTTTTAGTATGTGAGGTGTTATTTCTTTATTGTTTAAAAATATTTTAAATGTGTAATTCCTTTATTGTTTATATTTTAATGATTATTTTATATTTGAATGTCCATCTTAATTAATATCTTTCCTAACTAACTTCATATATAATTAATATATTTCCTAACTACCTTTATATAAATGTAAACATATCAAGAGAGTCACTAAATTATTTTAATGTTGACCACAAATAGAATATTTAATTATTAATTTTTAATATAGAATTATTGTAAACATATCAAGAGAGTCACTAAATTATTTTAATGTTGACCACAAATAGAATATTTAATTATTAATTTTTAATATAGAATTATTATATGGATATATGCTTTTCATTTTTTAATATGAGGGAGACGTACATTTAAAATCCAAAAACAATTTTTAATGTCAACCATATGAGTCATAAATAAAATATTTGAATGTCCATGTTGATTGTTAATATGAGGAAAAATGCATTTAAAATTATAATATTACAGAAGAAAGATTTTAATGTGAACAATATGAGTCATAAATAAAATATTTTAATGACAATGTTGAGTAAACTATCTCTCTCTATATAGATATATAACAATTGAAAGTAAATTTTTCTTATAAAACATTATTGTGTATTGTTCAAAATAAAATAAAGAAGATATGTAGTTCTTTCCATGCTCACCATAGAGATGAGACGCACACAATCAATATAGATTTATCTTAACCTTAAATTTATCAAGTTTGGGAGGGATCAAATCTCTCGAGTTGCAAATTTTTTTCTTCAATTTTTGTAAACTAAAAGAAGTTTATACTTTAAAAAATTTGATCCCTCTCACTACTTCATAAATCCAGAGTTAAGATGAATCTATGCTAGTGTTATCTTATGCATGTGTATAGAGTATATGTAATTTATTTTTAACATTTTATATATTTTTCAAAGTGACACTTTATTATAATTAAAATGTAGTGTATATTGTAATTTTTTCTTATGTATGTGTATAGAGTATTTGTAATTTATTTAACATTTTATATATTTTTCAAAGTGACACTTTCTCATAATTAAAATGTAGTTTATATTGTAATTTTTTCTGGGACAAATGATTGACTTTTAAATCATTGTTGGACGTGGTTTTAAAAATAAAAATACACTTTTAACTTTATAATATTTGAAATTCTTAATTTTCCATGGGTTAAACATGGTGATTTGACTATTTTATATAACTTAGATCAAAATATTTAATTTAAAAAATTCAAAATCTTAAAAAATACTCCCAAATCATCATCTTAATTTGTTTTTAATGTCATCATTGTTATCATGAGAGATCATTTTTTTTTAATTCATTTATATTCCATTAATGGATGGTTTAGTACTTCATTTATTTTGCAAGTAAGTGGTATTAAATTTTCTCTATGTTGTTGAAAGAATAAATATTAATCCGCGTAACCTCCTTAGAAATCTGTGGATTCACTTAATTTTGTCTCATCACTTCAATTGATTTATTAATCAAACAATTTTAAATGCAAAAGTTTAGATAAGTGACTTGGATAACTTCATAGCTTATATATATATCACATTTTAAATAAACATTAAATTAATTGATTATGTCATTGTCTTTATCTATTATGTGTATCATTTTACGAAGATTTAATAGTTATGTTTGGCAGAGTTAGATGGAATGACATTTATAATGTTTGATCATATTCTTCAAATCACCATTCAAATGACATGGAAAGTAAAATATGAGTGTTGTACAGAGTGAAGCATATGCTAGGAGCACAATAAAAGTGCAAACGTGATTGTGGCTATTTCATTTAGCTTTGTTGAAAGTGCATTGAAATTCTAATCTCATAACAAGAAAAAACAAAATATAATACAATTAGCAAGTCTCATAACATCACTCAGAGAAAGGGAGATGGACAACTTAGATCTAATTTATGATGTTGTGAAACAAACCACAATATGGCCTGTTATGGTTATGAAAGCATAAAGGCATTTGCTACCATTTGATTATACAAAATGTGGTGGTTGAAACTGAGAAACTGTAAGTAGGCACTGAGAAATTTTCCATCTCTAAAAAGCTATCTTCAAGGGATGCCAAATTATCAAATAACAATGCCATAAAGAGGAATAAAAACATCAAGATTTCAAATAATAATGTAAAATAGAGTGGGAAAAATCCCTAGCAATTGCTCGAAACCATAGGGTATACTTCCCAATTTCAAATTCAATCTTTTCCCCTTATATTGAATAATAAGTCATTTCTTTAACATTTCTCCACAAAATTTAGATGAAATACTAACTAGGGATTCTCAACATTAACTGTTACCTAATTGTGACATTTCATAATATATAATTTTGGTCTTATATTTTCTATTTTTCATCACTTTCATGTAAGACAAAATAATTAGCCATGAGTCCAAGGGAACAATGCAAAAGGCTTTAATAATGAATAATATGTAAAAAGTGAGAACATTTTTATAGATATGGTTGTTCATTAAGATACACAATAATTATACAATCTGATTACTATTGTTGTTTTGGACATTGTCCCTTGGAAATTGATTGCATAACCTATTTACATTTCATGATTTTTTTCTTAATAGAAAAGCCAAAAAAACTACTATATTGAATCATTTTGTAAAAATCCATTGTACAAAATAAATTCCATGGAAATGCATAATCCCCTTATAATGAATTTAGTTGGAAAGTATTCCCAATATGATTACATTGAGGAATACAAAATATCATATTAGAATTTTAAAATTTTAAGTGAAGAAATACATTTACAAGCCAAACTCAATATCATGTACTATATATAATATTATTAGAAAGGTAAGTTCAAAATGGTCTCCCAAGACTCAATCCTAGATCCCTTGAACTTAGAGTAACCATTAGAATATAAATTCAAGTATTGGACTTAGTCTCAAATTAATGTTGTTATTTTACTACATCAAGTTGGAAAAGAAATCGAGTAAACCTTTTGTATTTTTGGATTTAATTAGCTAAGCCTATATTCTAATAATGTCAACAAGTATAACCATCAAATAGATATTTCTATATATTACAGCTTGAGTGGGGCTAATGGTTAAGAGCATTTGTTTCCTCCTAAGAGATAACATGTTCAAAACTAGAGGGGGGTAGAGTATGTATGCCTTAAAAAGATAGAAATATATTATAGTAGCTATTTTATCATGGCTTTCAAGCCAAAGGATAATATTCTTTTCCAAAATAAGCCCATACAAGTGGGCTAAAATGTGGTTAATTGATGCAGGAGCATCCAGCTCACCATGACTGGGTGAAGTCTCTGCCAGGTTGGAAAGTTGTTTGAGTATTTGGATTGTTTTTTTAATGTTTAGTTTATCAGGACATGGGATAGGATTTTATTTTGTTTTACTGTTAATTACTGTGTTAGTCAAAGTTAATAGTCGGTTAGGGTTGTTATTTGTCCAACAGAAATAAACAACAGTTTAATAATTGTTTTGTCAACTTAAAGAGGAAAAGACAAAGTTGTCTAAATGAAGATCTTATCATGTCAACCGAACTGAGAACTAGTAGTTACACAACCATATTATTTCTGTTCAACTAAAAGCAATTACAATTTCAATTAACTGTGAACAAACAATGTATAAATGTAGCAATGTAAACAGGGAAAAGGTTCAGCAGTTTTGGAATCAAGAAATAAAACAGAGACAGATCATTTTTTCTAAACTGTCCATCTGTGTTATTGCCTACTTACTGTACTATTATATTTCCATTCATTGAATTGTTAATAACAATGCTAGCAGATAGAGAACGACCACTATAGGTCATGTTTCCTTGTGTTCTCATCGAACAACAAACAATATCGAATTCACGCATAATCAGAGCAGAGAGCAACCGAATTGAATCTACAGCCAGAACAGTAAAGCACAACGATAACATCGAGGAGATAACACCGAAACAGAGTGCCGACGAAAACAGAATAGAACAAAGGTAATTTCGAACGAACCCTTTAAATTTTCATAAGTAAACAAAAATCCACAGAATTGTGTTCATATTGCTATTGTTCAAGTCACACACATATTACAGTTCTTCATAAACAAAAATCAGTGCCAATGTCCATGGAACGGACAAACCCTAGCCTAGGGTTTGATAACAGGAATCATTTTTTTTAACCAAAATGGGATAGCCAACCAAAACAGACATTGAAGCCAGATTCAAGCTTCATCCTTGAAAGTGATTCAGATTAAATATGAATGAAAAACAACGAGCGACAAACCCTACAGAAACTCAAAGACCTTAACTGTAAATTGACAGACTTTAAGAGCCAGAGCCTACCGGTAGAGGGTTGCCACATTTGGAGACCGAATCCGTAAGGAATTCGTGTACCCAGGGCGAGCCATTGACCTGCACATACCAAACAGAGCTCAGTGAGCATACCTGTATAGAGAGACCTGAAAATCGAAGCAGAATAGAAGCAGAAGGGATATATAACTTACCTGAGTGCGACTGGACCAAGGGGTTTGCGGAACAGAGCCGCTGACGAATCGAAGGAGCCTGAGACAGAAGGAGCAGGCTTGGTCAGTGTCAATGCCAGAGGAAGGTCGAATTAAATCAAGGAGAGGACTATTTACCTGTTTGTAGCCGTGGAAGACCATCACCCTGTTACCTGAGTTCATGGACACCAGAAGTTAACCGATTTGCATACCGAGCAGAGACAAAGGCAATAACAATAACAGCAAGTGACAATCATCGGACGAGAGACCTTATTCCATAACCAAACCACAGAAGAACGAGAGCACGAGATCAAGAAACTTACTGTGTGAAAAGAGTTCGAGCAGGTGCACCTCTAGAGCCAAGACAGGCTCGTGCCACAGGAGAAGTCCACAAACAACCGCATCAACAAGTTTGGAAGGTCAGAATTCATTTACAACCATACCCAAAGAGAAACCAGAGATTGCCATATGTGCCGGAGCAAAAACCATACATTGTGCCAAGCAAACCCTTGCAGAGTCGCTCAACAGAACAGAACCATTGCGAATGACCGAGAAGCAAAACCATTTTGGGCAAAGACCAAACGGAGGGAATCAGGCCCGAGGACCATAGATGGGCATTGAATAACACATTAAATCATTCCCACTTTCCAAAACAAAATATCTGTTATCCACATTACATACAACCGTCAGAAACAACAAACAAACACACCACGTCATAAAGCCCGAAATAGGTGTAAAGCCGAGGCTATGTGGAAGCGTGGGCTGGGTCACATCAGAGTGGTATCAGAGCAGTTGTTTATGTTAGTAGGAGGAATGGAGAGAGGAAGGCGGGGTCGTGGCAGAGGTGCTCGAAGATTGGCAGAGGAAGGATTAAGAGAGGAGATCAGAATTCTTGCTGCCCGTTTGGAGGCAGTAGAGGCAGGGAGACGCAGAGATCCGGAAATAGGCGATGACAGTGAAGAGGAGACTGAACCAGCAGCAGATGGACCAGAAGGTGAAAGCCCAGAAGTGAGATTGTTGAGATCTGTTTTAGTGGCAAGCAGTAAACCCAAGCCAGAACTCCCGACTTATGACGACAGCTTGTCTATCGAAGTTTTATTGGATTGGATCAGCAAGATGGATAAGTATTTTGAGTGTGAGGAAGTCAGCGAAGACCGTAGAGTGAGGTTCGCTGCGACGAAATTGAAGGGACACGCAGCCCTGTGGTGGGATAGTGTCCAGAACGAGAGGAAAATATTGAACAAGTTGCCGATTAAAACCTGGTCAAGGATGGTGGCCAAGTTAAAGGGCAGATTTCTGCCGAAGGACTATCAGATTGCACTGCACAGGCAGGTGCAGAATCTGAAACAGAAAGGATTGACGGTAAGGGAGTATACGGAGGAGTTCTATCGAGTGAATTTGTGAGCCGGATATACAGAGGATACCGCAGAAAGAACAGCCAGGTATGTCAATGGGTTAAGGTTAGATATTTTGGACGAAATCAGTATTTTGTCTCCGAAAAACACTGAGGAAGCGTATCAGAGTGCGATGAAAGCTGAAGAGAAAATTACCAGAAGGCAGAATGCCCGGAGAGGACGAGGAACCGACAGGGGAAAAGGCCAGTCATATGGCAGAGGCCGGACTGCTAGTAGCAACGAGGAAGGCAGCAATTCCAAAGCTTCCGGATCAGCAAACAGAGGTGATAGCGTGAGAGGTGGTAGGTCATCCTAACGAGGCAGGGGAAATGGCCGAGGTAGAGGGGCTGGTTATCAATGTTACAGATGTCATAAATGGGGACACCGATCGTTTGAATGTCTAGAAGCAGATCAAGTTGGACAGTGGGGTGCATATGTGGCACAACTAGAGGAAGCAGCGGCACCTCCCCAAGAAGCAGAAAATGCTTCAAAGACAGGGGAAGCTCTGGTGCTGCACAAGGTGTTGTTAAAACCAGTCAAGGAGGTCATCGAACAGACACAACGAAAGGCTTTGTTCAGAACAATTTGTAAGTCACGAGGTAAGTGTTGTAAGTTAATTATTGACAGCGGTAGCACTGATAATTTAGTATCCACAGAGATGGTAGAAAAATTGGATTTGAAACGCTTGAAGCATACCAACCCTTACAAAGTTTCATGGCTGCAAAAAGGCCATCAGTTGCTGGTGGATGAACAGTGCTAGGTGGAATTTCAAATAGGCAGATATAAGGATAAAGTTGTTTGTGACATCATGCCGATGGATGTATGTCACATACTACTTAGCAAGCCTTGGCAATATAATAGGAAAGTGGTACACGATGGATTGACGAACTGTTATAAATTTTTTAAGGATGGAATCAAGCATACGCTTGTGCCCATCAAGGAAGAAGGGACAGTAGAGACTAGTGAACCAAGAGCATTGTTGGTTAGCGGAAAATAGTTTCTGAAACAGGTTGAGGACAGTGATATAGGTTACGCAGTTGTAAAGAAAGCAAGGACAATATTGTTACATACAGAGGTATCAGATTTACCTACAGAAATCCAGCAAATGTTGCAGGAATTTACAGACATAGTTGTAGATGATTTGCCAAACAAATTACCCCCCAAAAGAAGCATAAGTCATCATATTGACTTCATACCCGGAGCCAGTTTGTCAAACAAAGTGGCATACCGAATGAGCCCCAAAGACAATGAAGAAATTAGGAAGCAGGTGCAAGAACTGTTGGACAAGGGGTTGATAAGGGAAAGCTTAAGCCCTTGTGTTGTTCCAACGGTCCTCACTCCCAAGAAGGGAGGAGAGTGGTGGATGTGCACCAACTCAAGGGCCATCAACAAAATCACCATCCGGTACAGGTTTCCACTGCCACAGATGGATGATATGATGGATTGTTTAAGCAGGGCAGCATATTTCTCTAAGATAGACTTGAAGAGCGGGTACCATCAGATTCAGATACGAGAGGGGGACGAATGGAAGACAACCTTTAAGACAAATGAGGGGCTGTACGAATGGCTGGTCATGCCTTTTGGACTGAGCAATGCGCCCAATACATTCATGAGGTTAATGAATGAGATGCTGAAGGAGTACATCGGGAAGTTTGTGATAGTATATTTGGATGACATATTTATTTTCAACAGGACAAGGGAAGAACATCTTCAACACGTACGGAAAGTGCTGAAGAAATTACAACAGAATAAACTGCTAATAAATTTGAAGAAATGTACCTTTCTGTAGAAGGAATTGATTTATTTGGGTTTTGTAATCGCAGAGAATGAACTAAAGATGGATCCGGAGAAGGTGGCAGCGATAGTGAATTGGCCATCTCCAAAAAATTATTTGAGGTACGTAGCTTTCACGGATTAGCAAGTTTTTATAGGAAATTCATAAAGAATTTTAGCGAAATTTGTGCACCTAGGTTGGATACCATTAAAAATGCCAGCCAGCCTTTTCGATGGACGGAGGCAGTGGAGAGAAGTTTCCAATTGTTAAAGAGAAAGATCATTGAGAGGTCGATCCTGAGATTACCAGATTTCAAAAAGTTATTTCAGGTTCGCTGTGATGCTAGCGGGACAACAATTGGAGCTGTACTCAGTCAGGAGGATAAGCCTGTAGCGTTTTTCAGCGAGAAGCTGAATGAAATTCGACAGAAATATTCATCGTATGATAAGGAGTTCTATGTTGTTATACATGCATTAAAACACTAGAGGCATTATCTATTGGGAAATGAATTTGTGCTATTTTCATATAATTTTGCACTACAGTATGTAATGCAACAACACAAGCTGAACCACAAACATGCCAAATGGGTGGAGTATTTGCAGAGTTTCAACTTCGTATTGAAGCATATTAGCGGGCAGGCCAACAAGGTGGCAGATGCACTAAGTAGGAAAGCTCTACTTCTGTAGGAAAGCACTGTGTAGGTGCTGGGTTTTGAGCACTTACAAGACTTATACCAGACTGATACAGATTTTAAGGAGGCCTATGAGGCATGTTAGAATCCCTTAGTGAGAGATAACAGTCCTTGGTTGGACTACAATCTACAAGAGAAGTTGTTGTTTAAGGGAGGACAACTGTGCATACCTGATTGCTCGATGAGGGAGAATATTATTCGAGAGAAGCATAGTGGAGGTTTGGCCGGACATTTCGGCATGGACAAGACACTCGAGCAGCTCAGTCATTTCTACTTTTGGCCAAAGATGCGGAGAGATGTACAACGATTTGTGGCCAGATGCAAAGTGTGCCAGTTAGCAAAGGGTCACAGTCAAAACACAGGACTGTATACACCGTTACCTGTTCCAGGCAGACCGTGGGACTCAGTCAGCTTGGACTTCGTCTTAGGTCTACCTAAGACACAGCGAGGTTACGACTCGGTAATGGTAGTAGTGGACAGATTCTAAAAAATGGCGCATTTTATTCCTTGCAGAAAAACCAGTGATGCCACTCACGTGGCCCACTTGTTTTTCAATGAGATTGTCAGGTTACATGGATTGCCTAAATCTATCCTTTCGGACAGGGATGTGAAGTTCACGGGACACTTTTGGCGTACCTTGTGGAAGAAAATGGACACACAGCTAAGTTACAGTTCTGCTTATCATCCACAAACGGATGGACAAACAAAAGTTGTAAACAGGAGTCTAGGAAACCTGCTACGAAGCCTGGTTGGAGAAAATTCACAGATGTGGGATCGAGCGCTTGCACAGGCAGAGTTCGCTTATAACGACTCGCCTAACCGCAGCACAGGTTTCAACCCATTTCAGATCCTATACGGCATGCATCCTCGCGGAGTGCATGAACTGCGGGATCTTGGACTGCAGGAAAGGCGAAGCGCAGATGGAGAAGATTTCGCTAACGCGATGAGAGATTTGCATGAACAGGTAAAAATTAAATTGCAGGACAACAGCTTAAAGTATAAACAACAAGCAGATTTGAAGAGAAGGGAAGTACAGTTTAACGTGGGGGATGAAGTCCTCGCGCATTTGTGCAAAGAACGCTTCCCTAAGGGTACGTACAATAAATTGAAGTATAAGAAGATAGGACCCTGCAAAGTCCTTCGGAAATTTTCGGCGAATGCCTACGAGATACAGTTGCCACCCGGAATAGGCATTTCACCTATCTTTAATGTAGCAGACCTGTTCCCCTACACGGCTGACCCAGAAGAGAAGGAAGAAGATGGAACCACGCGACCTACACGGAATACCCAGGATGGAGGAGAAGCTTGGAAGAGACAGATGCCTTACGTTCAACCTCCCGAGATTGAAAGCATTCTCGACACTCAGGTGGTTAAACGAACTCGGCGGAAGGAGTATGTGCAATACCTGGTCAAGTGGAAGAACCGTCCTATTGAGGACAATTCGTGGCTTGATGCCAAGCAGATTGAACAGACAGGTTCTTCAGTCGAGAAGCTCATGGACCAGAGCCATGATTTCTTTTTGCCCCGGGAGCCTGATGCAAGAGCATCCAACTCACCATGACCGGGTGAAGTCTCTGCCAGGTTGGAAAGTTGTTTGAGTATTTGGATTGTTTTTTTTATGTTTAGTTTATCAGGACATGGGATAGGATTTTATTTTGTTTTACTGTTAATTGTTGTGTTAGTCAAAGTTAATAGTCAGTTAGGGTTGTTATTTGTCCGACAGAAATAAACAACAGTTTAATAATTGTTCTGTCAACTTAAAGAGGAAAAGACAAAGTTGTCTAAATGAAGATCTTGTCATGTCAACCGAACTGAGAACTAGTAGTTACACAACCATATTATTTTTGTTCAACTGAAAGCAATTACAGTTTCAATTAACTGTAAACAAACAATGTATAAATGTAGCAATGTAAAACAGGGAAAAGGTTCAGCAGTTTCGGAATCAAGAAATAAAACAGAGACAAATCATTTTTTCTAAACTGTCCATCTGTGTCATTGCCTACTTACTGTACTATTATATTTCCATTCATTGAATTGTTAATAACAATGCTAGCAGACAAAGAACGACCACTGTAGGTTGTGTTTCCTTGTGTTCTCATCAAACAACAAACAATATCGAATTCACGCATAATCAGAGCGGAGAGCAACCGAATTGAATCTACAGCCAGAACAGTAAAGCACAGCGAGAACACCGAGGAGATAACACCGAAACAGAGTGCCGAAGAGAACAGAATAGAACAAAGGTAATTTCGAACGAACCCTTTAAATTTTCATAAGTAAACAGAGATCCACATAATTGTGTTCATATTGCTATTGTTCAAGTCACACACATATTACAGTCGTTCATAAACAAAAATCAGTGCCAACGTCCATGGAACGGACAAACCCTAGCCTAGGGTTTGATAACAGGAATCATTTTTTTAACCAAAACGGGACAACCAACCAAAACAAACATTGAAGCCAGATTCAAGCTTCATCCTTGAAAGCGATTCAGACTAAATATGAATGCAAAACGGCGAGCGAAAAACCCTACAGAAACTCAAAGACCCTAACTGTAAATTGACGGACTTTAAGAGCCAGAGCCTACCGGTAGAGGGTTGCCACATTTGGAGGCCGAACCCCTAAGAAATCCGCGTACCCAGGTCAAACCATTGACCTGCACATACCAAATAGAGCTCAGTCAGCATACCTGTATAGAGAGACCTGGAAATCGAAGCAGAATAGAAGCAGAAGGGATATATAACTTATCTGAGTGCGACCGGACCAAGGGGTTTGCGGAACAGAGCCACTGACGAATCGAAGGAGCCTGAGACAGAAGGAGCAGGCTTGCTTAGTGTGAATGCCAGAGGAAGGTCGAATTAAATCAAGGAGAGGACTATTTACCTGTTTGTAGCCGCAGAAGACCATCACCATGTTACCTGAGTTCATGGACACCAGAAGTTAACCAATTTGCATACCGAGTAGAGACAAAGGCAATAACAATAACAACAAGTGACAATCATCGGACGAGAGACCTTATTCCATAACCAAACCACAGAAGAACGAGAGCACGAGATCAAGAAACTTACTGTGTGAAAAGAGTTCGAGCAGGCGCACCTCTAGAGCCAAGACAGGCTCGTGCCACAGGAGAAGTCCACAGACAACCGCATCAACAAGTTTGGAAGGCCGGCATTCATTTACAACCATACCCAAAGAGAAACCAGAGATTGCCATACGCGCCGGAGCAAAAACCATACAGAGTGACAAACAAACCCTTGCAGAGTCGCTCAACAGAACAGAACCATCGCGAATGACCAGGAAGCAGAACCATTTTGGGCAAAGACCAAATGGAGGGAATCAGGCCCGAGGACCGTAGATGGGCATTGAATAACGCATTAAATCATTCCCACTTTCCAAAACAAAATATCTGTTATCCACATTACATACAACCGCTGGAAACAACAAACAAACACACCACGTCATAAAGCCCGAAACAGGTGTAAAGCCGAGGCTACGTGGAAGCATGGGCTGGGTCACATCATTAATTATAAAGGTCTTGTAGTTAAAGGGAATGCTTTTGTCCCTACTTTTAGAAATAGACATAGGTATACATATTCTACTTCCTTGGATTTGAACTTATGACCTCTTATGAGAAAGCACAAATTCTTAACGATTTACCAAAAACACATATTCAAACTTATAACCTCTTATGAGAAAGCACATGTTCTTAACTATTTACTAAAAACACATATTCACTATAATAATTATATCAAAAATATATATTATGCATTTAATCATTTATCTAGTATAATAAATGCAACTTAAATTTGTTATTTAGCATAATCAAAATATTTTGTTCACTTACAAAATGTTTTACAATTAACATTAAAAAATGAGAGTAATGACCACTACAAAGAATGTTTTTTCAGCAGATTTAATATGATGAAGATGAGTAACCTTGGATAATGAGTATAATATCTCTAATATAAAAAAATAGGGATTTGGATATATATATATATATATATATATATATATATATATATATAATTTAATAACTATTTAATTTTTATATTATTGCTTTGAGAATCGTTTTTTAATATGTTATTATTATTATTTTATTAATTTTTGTTTGGTAGTTAAAGTAAATTTGATTTGGTCAATTATAATTGGTTTTTGAGCCCCATGTTTATGAGAACCTATGGTATTCATGTGGAATATAGCTTAGTTAAATAAAGCCATAAAATAAACCAGCGTAGATCCATCTTAACTTTGACTCCTTAACTCCTTAACTCCGGATCTACCAAGTCGAAGTTAAGATGGATCTAAACTCATTATATAAAATATAAATTTGTATGCTATGATATAAAGTTTAAATTTATATTATCATTATAACTCCTTAACTCCGGATCTACCAAGTCGAAGTTAAGATAGATCTAAACTCATTATATAAAATATAAATTTGTATTATTATTATAAATTTGTATACTATGATATAAAGTTTAAATTTATATTATCGTTATAAACTATTGTTAGAGAAAAAAATCATTCTAAGTTTTTTTATTATTATAAATTAATTTATTATATTTTGTAAATATTTTAGTTTTATAATTAATTTAAATTATAGTTTTTTATGATTGAGCCGAGAGACTAATTCTACACCCACTATGGGGAATGTGTAATTTGTAAATATTTTAGTTTTATAATTAATTTAAATAATAGTTTTTAAGATTGAGCCGAGAGACTCATTCCACAACCACTATGGGGAATGTGTAAGTCTGTGCGTTTTATCCAATTGACATGCCCCTATAATAATGTAGGCTATAATAAAAAAATGAATATGTTGTAAACTTAAAAAAATGTGCGAGTAAGATATTTAAACTTATAATTTTCAAAAATATTTCAACATGGGATTTATATAATATTTTTTTCCAATGTGAGTTATCAATAAAATATTTTAATAGGAATTAATATTGACATATACTTAAAATATATTAATAATAAAAAATATCTCAATATATATGTTATGTAAAATATTTTAATGTCAATTATGTATATATTATATATCATTAAAAAAAATATATGTATATATCATGAAAAAAAAAAAAATTATGGTTGAAATGTTTATTTGGTCCTATATATACTTTATATCATTCAAAAAAAAGATTTAAATAATGAAAAATTACACATTGTATTTTGCACTCTAAAGTAGTTTGCATGTGAAGAAATTTAATCCCTCTGGGCACTCATGTTAGATTCTTACTTAAGTAGATCTACGCTGGTTATAAAAAATAGCTATATAATCATTAATCATAATCAATAGTTATAGTTTTATTAATTTATAGTCATAATAAATTGATATTATTTTTCAACCATATTGTAAATATTTAAAATATAATTTCTATAATTATTGAGAATAGTATAATAGGTACAGTGCAATTAATAGATAAAACAACATTTTTTTTTGTTAGAATTAGAGTAAGATTGTGATTTCTTATTGTTTGAAAATATAAATGGATTCACATCCTAAAAACTCTTAAGACACATGAATTTGGTAGATTGGACAACTTAAATTTATGATTTTTAAAAATATGTATCATAAATTGGATAAAATTAATTAAAAAAAATATCATTTTATCTATTAACTAAACTACACAATTATAATAATATAAAACATTTAATTATAAAATATTAATAAATAATTTTGAATTTTTTCAATTTATTAAATTGTTTTCACTTTATTTAACCAACAAGTCATTAAATTCTTGATTTAACATATTAACCTTATAAATTTAAGTTAAACATTGAATATTAACTAATCTCAATCCAATACCATAAACCCATTAATACCTAACTCATTACCTTTTAAATAAATAACGGAAATTAAACCAATCATTGATCTACCACGAAAAATAACCCAATCATTGATCAACTGGCACCCTTACCATTCACCCATTATCCAACGCACCTCCAACCATTATCCACTAACTCACAATTTCCTAATTATTGCTCAACAAACCAATTAATATTCCCTAGTCACTATTATGATTAACTATAATGGACTATAATTTAGCTTAATAAAATATAATAAAATAGAGTTATTATTTAAGGTTTTAAATTATTCATTTTTAATTATTAATATGGATAAAATCCAATCTTATTTATTTATTTGGTGTAAAAATTTATAGTCACAAATTATTCAATTTGTTATAAAATTTTATTTTATCTATCAGGTATAATTTTAATAATTTATTATTAAGAATTGATAAAACAATAATTATGTTATTCTATTTATATTAAATATTAAAAGTTTAAAATGAATTATTATTATGTAAAAACTAAATATATTAAGGTACTTTTGAATGTTTGGTTAAGTAATATAAACAAGTGGGATAGATGCATAGCAATATAGTCTTTGCTTATTTGAGTAGTTATTGGTTTATTGGTGCGATTAAGGTAGTGTGACGCCCATAATTTGTCTTTATTTGAAACAAGATTTTGTATGTAACAACACTTCTCATCTTTGAATTTTTTGTGATGGATGGTGGCTGCGGAGCCCTATGCATCATGACGAAACCTTGTACTTAGAATTAAGAATTAAACACTTGAACACTGTTCTGATGACATGTCGATTCGTTCAATAAATGTTGAAAAGACTTACGTGTTGGAAATACTAAAAGGGGGGCGAGTTAGTGTTTCTCTTCAATTAGTAAATTTTAACTTCTCAGAGCATTAATTATCATTAGCATTAGATAAAACATAAGTTAGCATCACATCACATGAACAGCTAACAACACCATTCAACAATGCACAACATCCAAGATAGTAGACACGAGATTTTTAGGTGGAAACTCTTCTAGGAGAAAAACCATTGAATGCTTCTTAACATAGGTCTTTTCAAGATTTCATCAATGGGAAGTTCCAACTTCCAAGATTCTCTAGCTACAACTTGAAGGAGGCTCCACCCCCCTAATTTATCAACTCCAAGTGGAAGGACACACTAATGCCCTAGCTTTATCAATTATGACTGAAAGGATGCTTCAACATCCTACACAAGATTCAACCTACCCTAGAACCACCCTTCCACCCTGAAGTGTTCTTAGGCTCCAACTTGGAGGAGACTCCAATCTTCTGCCTTGTACCACCCAACCACCTTGCTGAGTAAGTTATCACTTGCCCTAAAGGCTCCAACCTTCAATTCATCATGGTGGACCACATTTCACAATTTCCAAACTAGATCCCCCTTTGCTCAAATCAAAATACATAACATTGAAAAAAAACCGTTAACTTCGCCAATCTGCAATATTGACATTAGATCATCAACAACGATATCAACTTCCTTGCTAAAAATATCAATCCCTAGCTTCAGTTTGCCTTTGTTCAATATACATCAACCATCATATTGTTGATGTATACTTTTGATGTACAATCCCTGTTCAATAAACATAAATGCCCTTATGTACTGAGGGTAACGAGTGGATATTGCATCAAACACTAGCTGACAACATCTCAGAAACAATCCGCAATAATAGCATCAAACCCTGTTATATCTGGCAAGTAGTTTGTCTTCTCATAAACTCTATTATTTATAGAAATTTTAGAGCAACTAGAATTGCCACTAATAGTCAATATGCATTAATATGCCCAAACATTCTTTTCTCAACAATTTTTAGAATAGCTTAAAAAAACTTTGCTCATTAAACATATTACCCAAATTTAGGACTACTTTGGTTCACTAGCAAATATGGAAACCCTTATTGTTTATCACTATGAAATCATAATGCATCATAGTCCATGAAGTCTTTGAAACACATCACAGAGGCAAATTTAATCCTGCCTCGACCTTGAACAACTGTACCTCTGATTAGGGCTTGGTTTCATGAAAATCTCCCACAAGAACGCTTGAATTTCTGATTTAATTTGATCATTAATGGCTCATAATTTTGTTCTCGCAAATGATGTGAAGTAGGCCTTAGAGTGGGCTATAAAGGTTTCCACAAAATCATAGTGTTCTTGAACCTTCAATGAATAGAGCTTTAGATTTCCACCCAAGTCCAAAAGATTTAGATTTATTCAACAATTCAAGGAGCCTAGATTTTGGAATTTTCTTGGATGCTATCTCAAAATGATGAGATAAAATTGGTAAACAACACCAACAAATATGGCCTTAAAGTGTGCACAAAGAAGACCACTAAACAAACCAAAGAACCTTCAGAGTTTAGCTCAGGTGCTAAGTCACTTGTTTTCTTAATTATCAAGACAACTTGAAAAGGTGCATTGCAGAATGCATGTGGGCTACCCAGAAATACTTTATCATAGGTCCGAACAACTAATCCTCTAGAACTAGTCCTAATACTTCAAAAGTGGCTTGCAAAAATATTTAGAAATGCCTCAAGGAGGGAGGTTGAATACGGTCATAGAGATGTCTTTAGATAAGGACAAATTAGCATCCAGCACAACAGAACTGAGTCCAAACTTCTCTTCAGATCATCCTTATATAGGCCGCAGTTACAATTCACAAATGTGATCCTAAAAAAAGGTTAAGTATTCAAATATCCCTATATCAAAAGATGCCACCAATTTTTTCCCTAAGATGGCGAAAACATCTCAAATCATACAATCTAAATGCCGATCAAGATCAAATGTGTCACAACTTGTTTCAGAACTAGGGCCAAAGCATGTTTAAACATATTACTCAGGAGTAACACGATTTTCCATAGAAATAGTAAAATATTTTGGCACATAACTTCCTCATATTAGCCACAGGGGAATGTGAAGGTTAGTCCTTAGCAGAGAAGTGATCTTTAAGTTCCAGAAAAGTCATTTAATCCCAAAAGAAAACAAAAAATATCCCACAAATATCCTACTATGGTTCCAGCGAATATCCTAGATTAGAAGACAAAGAAACAAGTGCCAACAACACTGTAAATTTCGACCACCTTAAAGATAATTCGTTGCTCCATAGGGTCGAAATGATTTCAGAGATCATTCACTTGAGAATGGCACATAAGTTGTATTTTTGAGGACTAGAATGTCTTGTATTTATAGAGGTCGAGGTTCCTTTAAGAGGGGCAGGCCAACTTGAAATGTGGAGGGATTTCAAATTTAATTTTTCATTTTTGGAGGCAATGATTAACTCCCCTTTTTGGGTCCAACTTACATTTGGAGGGAACCAATGAATTTTAAACTTTACTATATGTAAGCCCACAAACAATACAATACAAAATATTTAATTTAATTCTTCAATGAAAATCCTTCTTAGTCTTAATAGTCTAGCTAAAGATGAGCTACCATATCATCTCATTTTGGGGACTTCAACCACAAGAAGGGGGCTTTATTCTTTGATCAAGTATATCTCCCAAATCATGAGGAGTCTCGTGATGTGCCACATACTATTAGAATTATCATTATGAGGAGTATCAAGTGATGAAGGTCTCCAAAGAAAATCCATTGATCTCCATCCTCAAAAACTTCAACAAGTGCCAATATTCTAGGGTTTCCTTCCTTCCTTCCAGGGTTTCTTGTTTATTGGAGTTTCCAACAGATGTAATCCATGATGTATATTAAGAGCGTTCAAGAGCGATGTTGGCATCAATGACAAAACCATTCAACCATATCCCCCTTTGTCATTGATGGAAACACACATACTCCCCCTATGATTATTGTTCCTATTGACTCCATGCCTCTGATCTAATTTTTCTGGTTTCTCTCCCCCTTTGACATCAATGGCAATGGATTACTCCCCTTGACCTATTGTGCCTCACACGTCTTTCCATATATAAATCCATCTATATTATCATGAATCCTTTTGTAATTATTTCCATGAATTTGCTTTCCAAACCTATTAAAAGCTGACCAGTCTACTCATAATGTTGATTACTACTCAAACAACTTGGATAGATATTCAAAATTTCAACCATTGCTACTTAAACAACCCCTCTTCAAAATCGATATGATAGGGGGTCATCAATGTTGGATCATTCTAAATAATATGAGAACCGGCTCTGCATTCGGATCATCATGATCCTTGACATATTCTAATGTACCGATTGAATCATCATAATCTTGTGACTTTACAAATCCTAAGAGCATGACCGCTGGGAATTATTCTTTTACTCGTTCCTCTTGGTTTTTCTTTCTTCTCTAAATCATCTTGTGCCTGATGTTATAGTTTTCCTTCATCTTGTATCTGTAGTCACGATCTATATGTCCATAGTTATGGGATTTGTAACATTCAATGTTGAACTTGAATGATGAAATGACTGACATATACTTTTTGCTGACAAATTCCTTTTGAAATATGTCTTGTGATCATGAAAACTTGCTTCTAGGGTTTTGATAGTGTCCTTGGTAATAATCCCTATCATACATTCTACAATCCCTAGCCATATGGTTAAAGTTAGAGCATGAGAAACAATAACCATTGAACAAACTAGGGTACCGGGATGAGTTGTCTTGTCCTGGGGATCTTTTGAAGATATTCTTAGGTACAATCCTTTGTTCATCTGTTTCCTTGATTACTTCAGCATCAACAACAATTTTAACCTTCTTTTGTCCTTCATTTCGATTTGGCATTTGAGGGATCTTGCTATTAGGATTATCATCCTTGCTCTGTGGGGGGCTTGGAGCTTGTGCCTTCATTTCATGGGGCTTCATATTCTTATTTTTACTTCATCTTCAATTGAGAAATGTCATTAATATTCCTCTCGTCATCTATTAATTTCTCGTTCTGCCATTTCCTTTTCTGTTAGAGCAGCTTCAAGTTATGTTTTCTTTTGAGCAATATCTTCTTGAAGTTGACTTTCAAAGACTTTTATTCTTTCTTCTGCCTCCTCTCCTTGCAGTTTTAGAAGGGTGACCTTTTTTGTTGCTTTAATAAAACCTTGCATTTGTTCCTTTTACCTTTCACTTTCCCTTCTGAGCCTGTTTATTTCTGCTAGTGATGCATCAAGTTCCTTTTGCTTTTGACCAACTTTTGCTACATATTTCTCTAACTAGCTTGTCAAGTTTTTCTCTTTCCTTTCAGCTTCTCACACTTGATGTGTTAGAAGGTAAATCTCTTCAAGTACCTAATTTTTCCTTTCTTTGTTAAGATCACATACGCTGCTGATAGAATCTCCTTCCAAGTCTACTATTGCTTCTTCTTTATCTGCTTCATATGAATCACAATCATCATCATCATTTTTATCTTGACCTGCATGATTCTTTGAGTAGAGATCATGGAGCTTCTTCCAAATACTTTTGGATGATGAACGTTGATCAAATTTGGCTTTTATGGGATATGGTAGAGCATTATGAATGAAATCCATGGATTTTGTATTATACTTTCTAGATTCATCGGTAGATGTGTCTCTAGAAACAATAGATTCATACATCATATCCTTGAGTTTGCAAATAGACTTTCATTCTAGATTCCCATATTTCATATTTGAATTCATCAAACTTACGAGATGGTATACCAACTTGATTCTCTTCAATTTTGGAGACTACTATAGTACCAGAGAGTTCTTTTGATCGTTTGGATGCGTGCTTGTTTGACTTTCCCATCTATGCATTTCTAAGATTTGCCTTTCAACTGTTAAGCTACAACTTAAGGAACCTAGTTTGAAACCAATTGTTGGAAATACTGAGAGGGGGGTGAATTAATATTTCTCTTCAATTAGTAAATTTTAACTTCTCAAAGCATTGATTATCATTAGTATTAGATAAAGTACAAGTTATCATCACATCACATGAACAGATAAAACCACCATTTAACAATGCATAACATCCCAGATAGTAGACACAATATTTTTAGGTGGAAATCCTTCCAGGTGAAAAACCACCGAACGTTTCTTAATATAGGTCTTTTCAAGATTACATCAATTGGAAGCTCCAACTTCCAATATTCTCTAGCTACTACTGGAAGGAGGCTCCAACCCCCTAATTTATCATCTCTAACTAAAAGGACGCTCCAATGCCCTGGTTTACCAACTCCAACTAGAAGGACATACCAACACCCTATCTTTATCAGCTTCGACTGAAAGGATGCTCCACCACCCTACATAGGCTTTGACTTGCCCTAGCACCACCCTGCCACACTGAAGTGTTCTTAGGCTCCAACTTCAAGGAGCCTCCAATCCCCTGCCTTGCACCACCCAACCACCTTGCTGAGAAAGATGCTACTTGCCTTGAAGGCGACAACCTTAATTTCACCACAATGTACCACATTTCACAATTTTTAGACTGGATCTCCATGTGCCCAAATGCATAACATTGAAAAAAAATTGTTGACTTTGTCGATCTGTAATACTGTCACTAGGTCGTTGACAACAATATCAACTTCATTTGATCAATATACAAAGCCCTAGCTTTAGTTTTCATTTTTTCAAGATACATCAACCATCATGCTACTGATGTATACTTTTTATGTACAATCCCTGTTCAATATACAAAACAACCCTTATGTACTGAGGATGGTGAGTGGATATTGCATCAAACACTAGTTGACAACATCTCAAAAACAAACTGCAGTAATAACATCAAAACCTAACATATCTAGAAATTAGTTTGTCATCTCATAAAATTTGTTATTTATAGCAATTTTAGCTCAACAAGAATTTTCATTAATAGTAAATATGAAGTTAATATGTCCAGATATTCTTTGCTCAACAAGTTTCACAATAGCTTACAAAAACTTTGCTCATCAATCATGTTACCCAGTTTTGGGACTACTTTGGTTCACTAACAAATATGGGAACCATTACTGTCTGTCACTCTCAAATCATAATGCATCATAGTCTATGAAGTATTTGAAACACATCACAGAGGAAACTTTAATCCTACCTCAATATTGAACAAGTGTACCTCTAATTAGGGCTTGGTTTCGTGAAAATATCCCATAGGAACCGCTTTAATTTCCAAGTTAATTTGATCAATAATGGCACATAATTTTTTCCTCACAAATGATCTGAAGTAGGCCTCAAAGTGGGCCAAAAATGTTTCCACAAAATCAAAGTGTTCTTAAACCTTCAATGAATAGAGATTAAGAATGACACCCAGGTCCACAAGCTTCATTAATATTCCGATTTATTCAACAATTCAAGGAGCCTATATTTTGGAATTTTCTTAGATATAATCACAAAATGATGAAGATATAATACTATTAAACAACACCAACAGAAGATGGCCTTAAATTGTGCACATGGAAGACCAGCGAACGAATTAAAGAACCTTCAATGTTTAGCTTAGGCTCTGAGTCCCTTGTTTCTTCATTATCGAGAGAGGTTGAAAAAGTGCATCACAGAATGCATGTGGGATTCCCATAAATACTTTATCGCAAGTTTGAACAACTAATCCTATGGAACCAACCCTAATAGTACAAAAGTAGCTTGCATAACTCTTCAGAAATGCCTCAAAAAGGGAAGATGAATTGGGCCACAGAGTAGTCTTTAGATAGGGCCAAAGTAGTATCCCCTAGAACAGAACTGAGTCCAAACTTCTCTTTAGATCATCCTTATATGCCGAAGTTACAATTTTCGAATGTGATCCAAAAAAAGGGTCGAGTATTCAGATATCCTTGTGTCAAAATATGCCACCAGTTTGTGCCCTAAGAGGGCCAAAACATCTTAGATCATACAACCTAAACGTGGATTTTTCCTCAGGATCAAATGCATCACAACTTGTTTCAAACCAGGGTCAAAGCATGTTTAAACATGATGCTCAAGAGTTACATGATTTGCCACAAAAATAGTCCAATATTTTTGCATAGAACTTCCATGGAGTAGACACATGGGAATGCAAAGGTTAGTCCTTCTAAGAGGAGTGATATTTGTTGGAAAATCAGAAAGGCAATAAATATTTTCTCAATCTTCATAATTACTTGGGATGTTTCTTATTATTATTATTATTATTCTTTATATCTTCTTTCTTTAGTTCATCAAGCAATTACGAAAAGCAGCAACACATAAAACAATGGACATAAGATGTAGGCACATGCGAGGGAAAAATCCCCCTCGAGGGGAAAACCCAGTCAAAGTAATTCTTACTTCCAATAGTATTCTTTGAGACTCTTCACCATAGACCAAGACCAAACCTTCCCTCCACACCAAGCCCGCCTCGAGAAGATTGAACTCTTCCCAACAACTTCAACTATGTAACAAATTGCAGCAACTAACAACTTCCAGCAACAATCCATCTTGGAAGACTTCGTTCTCCCAATTTAGAGCACGAAACAAAGAGATACCACCACCAAAATTTCGATTTTCCTTTACTTCTTAGGCTCCCCCAAACTCACATTCACTTCGAATTCCCGGAAATATGCTTTCCCAACTTCCTACTTCACACTTCTAGCCAACAAACAGATTTTCACACTTCTTCCCAATAGAGAGAGAATGACAAGTGATGCTCCAAATGAATTCGATGTCCTTCCTTTTATAAGCTTCTTGTGGGGTCGAATGGGTCCTTAGGCCGACATGGTGTGGAGGTTCCATAATTCATATTTGACTCCATACTAAACCTTTTTACATGATTCAAAAGCCCAAGAAGGGTCTCTTTAAATGTATAATAATTCTATAGACCCAGAATAAATCCTAGAAGTCCTCAATGGGGACTTTGAACTAAAACATTGTGACCCAAGCATGAAACCCATGCTTTAATAAGTGACAATAATAATAATAATAATAATTACTATTATTATTATTATTTTCTTTATTCTTTTGACAAGTACATTACATAATGACTCAAGTACATTATTGAAGAACAAACATAGTTACTTTTTCCAACAGTCCCTCTTAACTAGGAGGTATTCATAATGTACATATACAATGGAAGATCTCGAATTATATGAACCATGAAGAACTTTAGGCATTGCAATGCCATGGACTAGATTCTTGACAAGGGAAATCTATCCAACTAGTCACTCAATAGTTTAGGCACCACAATGCCATGGACTAGATTCCCGATAGGGAAATCTATCTGTTGGGTTGTGTTATATTCTTTCCACGACTAGCCTACGTAGTTAACTGGGGGGTTAGAGGGGGGACGAAGCCTACCCTTTGTTGCGCCGATTGTGAAGCGGGGGGTCACAGGGGGTTTGAGGGGGGCGGGTAGCCCCCCTCTATGGGGTTCGAGGCAGCACCCCTGAGAATTTTTTTTTTGGACCCTATATTAGGTTGGGCAGACCTACCTATGGTTTTTTGCATGGTTTTCATAATGTACATATACAATGGAAGATCTCAAATTATATGAACCATGAAGAACTTTAGGCACTACAATTCCATGGACTAGATTCTTGACCAGGGAAATCTATCCAACCAGTCACTCAACGGTTTAGGCACCAGAATGCCATGGACTAGATTCCCGACTAGGGAAATCTATCCAAAAAATCACTCAATAGTTTAGGCACCGCAATGCCAAGGACTAGATTCCTAACCAAGGAAATCTATCCAGGAGGGACTAAGATGGAACTCAAGCTTTCAACCCCTTTAGGTACCATCAGGATTACTTTCTAACCATCAACCCAAAAATCTAGGTGTGTATCCAAAACAAAGCTCTTTGATCAACACTACCTTTCCAAATTCTAGACATCAACACAATGTGCTTTCCATATGTCCTCCGAGGCAATGCTTCACTCAGAAAGCCTCAACACCCCTTGATCCAACAGATCAAGAATAATTAATCTCTCCCAATCAAATTGATTGGTAACCAACATGCTATCAAATCATGTAAGAGATTCACCTGTACAAACACAACCCCAATCAATTATATACTTTCACATGTACATAATCAAATAAAAACCTCTGGGGTCTTACAGACAACAGATATTGCTTCTCAACTTTCCATAGTAGGACTCTTAACCGAATCTTTGATAGAATATTCCTCAATCATACATTTTTCTTCCTACTTCATATGCAACAACATATTCTTTAATCATATCCTGCTTTCCTTCTTTCAACAACACTTCAAAATGAATTCTCCAATTTCCTTTTCTTGTTCATGGTATTCACTCAGACTTATGACTGTTAATCCTTGTCTAGTGTATGGAACATGAAGCAAAGAACCATATCTGACACTCCCTCTTAACTAGGAAGCACCTCTTTATCTAAAATCCCTCTTAATCTTAGGGAGATATCTTCTATTCATGCTTCCTCTGGGAGATCGGCGTATTATTTTTCGACATAGGAGAATCTTTCATGGCTTCCAACCATTTCATCAAAGTTATTATCATCCTCATCATGCTTGTTACATCGAGCATCTTCATCAAGATGAAGATTGTGTACCTACACAACTTAGATAGAAAGTACAACAAAATCTAAAGAAGCATGATGTTAGCCATACCAGAATCATGGAAGCATTTCATCATTATACATATCGGATACCCAAAATTAATTACAGACAAGAGACATATACTCTTCAACATCTTTCTAGGGACTTTATACACCCTAGACTCCTTCATAAGATCATTCATTCCATCTAGGGTTTCAATGTGTCTTCAAAAGGTATGACATGCCTTAATACAACATATAGAAAACCCTAGAAACAATTCAAAACAAATATAGATATTTAAAGATTCTAACATCCTTTCAAAATACACATATTAGAGTTATCACTAGGGATTCATACAAATCCTAGATTTCATACAAAAGAATCAATCAAAGTCAATCATAGCTTAGTCATTATCATGACCAGCTTCCACTAGGGTTAGTTCCAAACCCATGGATTTTTTAATCAACCATCAATCAATCACTAACATGACCAACTACCATTAGGATTAGTTGCAAACCATAGGTTTCTGAGTAATTATCATACTCAACCAAAAATTCAAATTTTAATAATTTCTTCACAAATCTCAAATTATCATATAGTCAACATTCATCAGAGATTTTTACTTTGACTAAGGTTCAACTCCAAAACCCTAGAATTCCATTTTCACAAATTCTCAAATCAACATATTCCAAAGATTTGACTAAGGTTTAATTCCAAAACCTTAGATTTTCAATCTCAACAATCATTACATGCATAGATCTCAGATTGTGATATTTCACACTAGACAATTTAACTTCACTAGGGTTTAGCTACAACACCCTAGATTTCTAGATATCATCATCCTAGAATCTCAGACAAGGACTTCCATTAAATCCTAGGACTCATGACCATTTATGACTAGGTCAAAACATATCTAGGAATTCGTAACCATACATAAGTATATCATATGTCCAACAACATTAATACATTTGACATAGACCAAGTTAGGGATTCAACCAAGATGACACATCTATATATATGCCTAGCCCTTATCATCATTCAAATACATTTCATATCATGAGATAGTCAAACCCAACTTCATAAATATCAATAAGAGTTAGAAACATAAACATATTGATTATACTAGGGTTTGATCATATAACACACACATACCAAGTATATAAGTATAAGGGTCTTTCTCACACATTCCACCAAACCATAATGAGCTAGGATTCCAATGTAGAACACACATTCCACCAAACCCGAATGAGCTAGGGTTCCAATGTAGAACACACAACAAATCCTATATTACCAAAACTTCAAAGGTTCTAAGATTTTAGATCTTATCATTCCATCCTAACAAGTTAGGATTTCCCGATCATACAAACATCCCAAACATGAAATCATCAATAAATACTTCAACTAGCATTTCATAATATCCCTAATTAGTTTAGGGTTTCAGACATTCACAATAGCATACCCTTCGGTTAAGGTTTTTCAGAACCTGTCTAGGGTTCTACCAAAATAGATAAGAGTGGGGTGGGTAGATTTATCAAGGGATGAATCACCCAAACAAGAATCACTCGGATTCAATACAACTAGTCATAACAAGGTTAGTAATAGATCATTAAATGAATAACCCTTTCAATCAATGTATTCAAAGCATACCTTTGTTTCTTGACTAACCTTGTCTTGGGAGATTATTCTTCTTGTGGATGTTTTCCCTTTGTTTCTTGACTAACCTTTCCATGAGATATCCTTCTTCTTGTGGATGTTTTCCCTTATCAAGACAATAGATGGAGAATAGTGATTAGTATTTAACATAACCAAAACTAAATGAATACAAGACCCCAAAATTGAAAAGGCATGAGATACTTATATTTTTCTGGAACAATCTCATCAATGGCCAAGAGATCATACCTGAGTCTAGCTATATTCACACAGAAAGTTGCCACAATATCTTATTTTGTCATCTTCGTATTCCTCAGCTCATTCTTCAAACTTGCCACTTGACCGATGTTATTAATAGTGAACATATTAAAAAAGGCTTAATACATCTCTTGAGCATGATCAATGTTAGTTATGAATGGGACAAGATTGTATTTTATCCCTTCTACCATTAGAGTCATAGCCACCAATTCTAGATCACTGAATTTCGCTTTGTCAGCATCACTGGCTTCTTTACATTTCCTTTAACCAAGTCCACCACCTTGTTCTTCTCAAGGATTAGGTCAATGCTCTTCTTCCATGATCTGAAGTTAGATGCTCCTTCAAGCTTGTTCTCACCCTTAATAGAGTTAGATATATTCCTTGAATATGATAGACTCCTTCCCTGAGATAGTGCCTATGAATGGATTTGTCTTTTTCTTCTTTCTTCACCAAAGCTCTGATACCATGTTGGAAAATTAGAAAGGTAGTAAATATTTTCTCGATCTTGATAATTACTTGTGATGTTTCTTATTATTATTATTATTTATATCTTCTTTCTTTAGTTCATCAAGCAATTACCAAAAGCATCCACACATAAAACAATGGACACAAGTGTAGGAACATGCCATAGCAAAACCCCCCTCGAGGGGAAAACCCAGTCAAAGTAATTCTTCCTTTCAATAGTATTATTTGAGACTTCTCACCCTAGACCAAGACCAAACCTTCCCTCCACACCAAGTCAACATCGAGAAGATTAACCTCTTCCCATCAACTTCGGCTATGCAGCAACTTGCAACAACTAACAACTTCCGGAAGCAGTCCATCTTGGAAGACTTCATTCTCCCAATCCAGAGCACAGAACAAAGAGAGAACATGAGTTTTTCTGTAATTATGTCCATGACTTTGCTTTAGAAACCCAATATAAAGTTGACCAATCTATTCACAATTTTGATTACTTCTCTGACAACTTAGATATATCTTCAAATTCTCAACCACTGCTACTTAGACTCCCCCTCTTCAACATTCACAATACATGGATTCATCAATGTTGGATCCTTCAGAATAATGTGAGAACCAGCTCTACAGTTGGATAATCCTGATCCTTGACATCTTCCAATGTACTTGTTGAATCATCATAATCTTGTGACTTTACAAATCCTGATAGCATGACCACTTGGAATTCTTATTTTACTTGTTCCTCTTGGTTTTACTTTCTTCTCCAAATATCCTTGTACCTGATGTTATAGTTATTATTCATATTATATCTACAATCACGAGCTATATGTCCATAGTTAAGGGATTTGTAACATTCAATGTTGAACCTGAATGATGAAACGACTGAAATATACTTTTTTCTGACAAATCCATTTTGAAATATGCCTTGCAATCCTGCAGACTTGCTTCTAGGGTTTTGATAATGTCCTTGGTTATCATACATATCATACATTTTGCAATCCCTAGCCATATGGATGAAGTTAGAACATGAAAAACAATACCATTGAACAAACTAGGATACTTGGATGAGTTGTCTTCTCCTAAGGATTTTCTAAAGATATTCTTTCTTGAATAAGGCGCAATCCTTTGTTAATCCTTGTCCTTGATTACTTCAACATCAAAAACATTTTTAACCTCCTTTTGTCCTTCATTTCAATTTGGAATTTGAGGGATCCTTCTATCATGCTTCTCATCAATCTTTCTCTGCAGGGGATTGGAACTTGTGCCTTCATTTCATGGGTCTTCATCTGCTTCTTTTAGCTTCATCTTAAATCAAGAAATTTCATTAATCTTCCTTTCATCATATAGAAATTTCTCCTTCTGCCATTCCATGAGCTTATCTATTTCAGTTAGAGCAGTGCCAAGTTCTCTTTTCTTTTGAGAAATATCTTCCTAAAATCAACTTTACAAGGATTTTATTCTTTCTTCTACCTCCTATACTTGAAATTTTAGAAGGGTGACCTTTTCTATTGTTTTTTTTTAACCTTGCATTTTTTCCTTCTTCCTTTCACTTTCCTTACTTTGTTAATATCACATAAGGTGTTGATCAACCCTTCTTCCAATTATATTATTGCTTCTTCTTCATATGAATCACAATCATCATCATCATTTTCATCTTGGCCTACATGCTTCTTTGAGTAGAGATCATGGAGCTTCTTCCAAAGACTTTTGGCTGATGAGCATTGGTCAACTTTGGATTTTATGGGGTTTGGAATAACACTAAGAATAACATCCATTGATTTTGTATTATACCTTCTAAATTCTTTGGTAGATGTTCCTCAAAAAACATTAGAGTGCCATACATCATATCCTTGAGGTTGCAAATGGATTTTCATTTTGGATTCCCATATTTCATATTTGGATTCATTAAACTTAGGAGATGGTAGACCAAGTTGATTCTCTTCATATTTTAGGACTAGTACAATACCAGAGGCTTCCTTTGATCATTTGGATGTGTACTTCTTTGACTTTATCATCGTTACACTTTTGAGATATGCATTCTAGTTGTTACGCTGCAACTGAAGGGTCCTTCTCTGAAACGATATGGTGGAAATACTGAGAGGGGGGTGAATCATTATTTCTCTTCAATTGGTAAATTTTAAATTCTCAAATAAATAATTATCATTAGCATTAGATAAAACATAAGTTAGCATCACATCACATGAACAAATAACAACACCATTCAATAATGCACAACATCCAAGATAGTAGACACAATATTTTTAGGTGGAAACCCTTCAGGGAGAAAAACCATTGAATGCATCTTAATAGAAGTATTTTCAAGATTACATCAACGAGAAGATCCAACGTGCAAGATTCTCTTGTTACAATTGGATGGATGCTCCAACCCCATAATTTATCAGCTCCAACTGAAAGGATGCTCCAACTCCCTCATTTACTAACTCCAACTAGAAGGACGCACTAATGCTCTGTTTTTATCATCTCCGACTGAAAGGATGCTCCAACACCCTGCACTAGCATCAATATACCCTAGCACCACCTTACCGCCCTGAAGTGTTCTCAGGATCCAACCTGAAGGAGATTCTAATCTCTTGCCTTGCACCACCTAACCACCCTACTCATCACGCTGCAACTTTCCTTGAGGGTTCCAACCTTCAATTCATCACGGTGGACCATATTTCACGTTTTTTCAGACTCTATCTCCATGTTGTAACTTTTCTTTTCCTATGCAATTTTGTTCTAAAATTGTGTATTTTTCTACCAAAAATAAAAACTAATATAAGCTATATAGGCATTTTACACTTTTTAATTAAAAAATGGCATGTTTTATAAATGCTTCTTTTAATTTGAATTTTGGAAAATAATATAATATATTTTTTCACCGCCAACACTCAATAAAGTTTGTGCATGTTTCAACGAATGAAATTTTACTCCGCCGAAATCAAAAGTTGTAGTTCATTGTAGGACCCCTCACATTCTCGAAGTTTAACGGGGAGGGTCCACAATTGATTGTTTTAGAAAACCGCTTGAAGCTATATGTGGGGCACTCATGTATTACGCACCTCCCCCCCCCCCACACACACTAAAACCATTTACCACTATACCCCCTCGTAAACTGCCTTGCAAATAGCCATTACGTCCACTATTACTCTCACTATTTTATCCTTCCCGTTAGCACTATCTTCCCGTTATCCGCCAACTGATAATCACCAAATATTAAATGATTCCCACCAATGTTTTAATATCTGTTTGGATGCGCCAAACATTTAATTCATTAACGAATATTCAAACATTATATAAAGCCAAATTATCCTCAATTTCCCCCATCATTTTTTTCATACAAATAGTGTTTGCAGAGGCGCTTAGTAGCAGAAAAACAATGGAATTTCGCAATTGACCCTATCAAGCAGTGAAGAACTCAGCGGGTATTCATAATTTCCTGCTCTATTCTTAATTCAAAATGATTTCTTCCAAAGGGAAAAGTAAGTTGCAGATTGAAAACCTTATATTTCCCTCAATCCTGAATTTGGATGAGTTAACTCTAGTTGATGTAGATTTTAAAATTGTTGAGACCAAGTGTGAATTCGATTTACTTGAATTACACAATTGGGCTTTCCAGAAATTTGAAGATGCCAACGACAAGTTTAGTTTTTAGGAATGTATGTTGCTTCAATTCATCTTCCTTCAAACCTATCATTTTCTTGAATTTGTATCATAGTGTGAAATCCATTATTTTCCTAGTCTAAGAGCAGTAGTAGCCAAAAATGGTGAAACAATGTTTCATGTCACACCAAAATTTATTCTTCGAGACCTGCATGTCAATCCTCCAACTTCACTGCACTCATTTTCATTTGAATCCCAAATGGAAATCTATTAGAAAACCACCTTTCAAGAAAGAACCAACATTTTTGAGTCATTTTTACTTGAGGGATTTGAATTACCTCGTCATAATCCCCCTTATCCCTCCAACATGTTTCCTGAATTGTCTAGAAAAATCATTTCTATGCTCTGTTGTTTATTAGGTTATCCAAGTAATGAATGTATTGATGAGGTTATTTTATATTTTCTGTTTGTGTTTTCATTTGGAAAGAAGCCTTCCATTTTGTTCAAATTTAGCCAGTACATTTCAAATCAAATTCCTTAACAATTTCTGAAGGTTAACACTGAAATAGATTTCAAGCACCAGTCTGTATTAGCTTACTTATTCTTATATCACCAAGCTGAAAGGTTCAAGATGCCACTTCAAAAATTAGATTCGCAAGGAAGGCCATTGTCTGTCATTCATTGGACTTCATTGGTCAGAAATAATTTAGAAGATTATCCCTTTAGTGAATTTGTAGATCAATTTTTATATTTATCATTATGTCTTCTTAGTAGTGATTTAGTTCCAAGGATATTGACAGAGAGAAAGAAAATTTTACATATGAGTGAGCAGCCAAAGGTGGGAGAATGGTATTTATACTAGAAGTTTACACAGATTAGAGTCTATGACTATGAATTATCACCTTAGAAACTACTTGCATTTCTTCCAATCAAAATTTTTTCTTTGGAATTTATAAGAAAAAGTCTAAATGTAGATGAAGTTCATTTTGTATCCAGGAAACAGAAGGAACGATTTAAACTAAAATCTCAAATTGGTCCTTTCATAGTAAATCAAAGATCATCCGATAAGGAAAGAGAGAGTTTATTGTCTCAAATGAAGTTTAAACTAAGTTTCAGTTGGCCTTATGACCCTTTGGGAGTGATTTCATCTATTAGACTTGATCGAAATTCTTCTCCTTATATTCATTTTTCCAAACCAGGGATTGAAAAATACGCTAATCAGGATGTTTGGGAAGAGAATACTTTGAAGGAAGTTGAAGAGCAGGTTTCCAGTCAAACAACATTGGAAACGCCAGACCTAAAGAGAAGGAATTAAAAAGAACAAGTGAGAGAAATTATTCTATTGGTTCAGGTTCTAAATCAAAATAATTCAGAGTTTTTAAAAGGAGAAAGACAAGGGATGCTGAGGAAGAATCATTTGAAGCCATGAACACATAGGTGTCTACTACAGTAATGGTATCAAGTGAGTCTCTTTTCACTTTACAACAAATTGAAGAAACAGTCCCCGATGCATCTGCTTCCCTTTCTTCTAGTGGACAAAATATCTTTTCTAGATTAAGAGAAATGAAGAAGAAAAATGAGATACTTAAAATCTGCCACCTATTCTCAGTTCTGGAAATAAACTTCTTCCACCCATAACAGGTTATTGTCAGCACTAGATCCTAATAGAGGACAATTTCAGTTGGCATTTCTTGAGCCAAAAGTTTCAGTTCCAAAATCTGTAGAGGATTACAAGACCTCACTGTTTTCTTTTGACACTAAACAAATTCACCCTATAGATAATATAGATTTACAAAAACAAGCTGGTGAAATGATATACTCTTCTCTAACAAGTTCTATTATGGTTGCTTCAAAACTACAAACTTATTTGAATAACATTCATTCTCAGCTAAAGTTGGAAAGGATGACATCATTGACAAAAGATACAAGGACAAAATCTTTAGAAGATATTGTTATGTTGATGCAGTTCAAGAAATCATCAAGAGTAGAAATTCAAACATTCAACATTGTGCAAGGAATTATAATTACAAACAACAGAGCATCCTTAAGCCTAAGAGGTAGGGGATTTAGAAAAGGAAATGGAGAATATGTTACGTATGATTGTTGAGCAAAACCTTCAGATACAAAAAGTGTAATCAGAAATGGAGAAACTTCTGAAGGAGAAAGAACAACTAGCTAGTGCAGGGACTTCAACAATGGAAACATGATAAGCCAACCAAGATTCAACAAAGCAGTTATCTAAAGCAATGGTTGATTTGTCTTTGAGAAGTGCAGATAATGAAAAGTGGAAAGCATCATTGCAAAGGGCAC